>OX638218.1:16408272-18867772 GCA_951805285.1 Thymelicus acteon
TCAATATGTTGTAGGTATCTAATTTAGGACTGGGATCCGTAATCAGTGACAAGCTTACAAGGTTGTCCTTTTACAGTTTCTAAATGAGCTGAGCGCAAGGCCACCCTATATTCCCTTGTCGCAAATGCAATCTGAGCAATTTTCCCAAGGACCCGATCATTGTAACCGAGGACATTGGATGGCGTAAATCAGTGGGAATCTTAGAAATATTTCTAGAATAGTAAAAAGAATAAGACATCAAAAAAATATCTTGCGGTTTGGTTAGACAATAAAAAAAATACGGCCAAATTTCATAGACTGTAATACGTATTTATGTAATGAACTTCATATTATATCGATAGTGAATATCAGTTTTTATTACAATGTTTTTGAAACAGGTTAGTTCTGATGTGAAAAAGAAGTGGGTCTGGGCGGATTAGGTACTTACTTAAATTTTATTATACCTGTAAAAAGCCGGGAATAATTACGGATGAAACAAAATATACTAAGTAATACCTACTAGCTGTCTCGGCAATCGTTGTTATGCCGCAAAATTTCTGGATGTCCCATATTATTTCACGAATCTACATCTCGCTTCTAAGAGAAGCTTCCAGAGGGACACCCTAATCACTTAACGGTATGAAATATACTCTACGACCTATTGATATGTGTACCAAATATACACGAAAAACATAAAAATCGGTCGTACCGTTAATGAGGAGTACGACCACAAAAAATGTGACACGAGACTTTTATATTTTAGATTTCCATAATAGATGATGATGATACATAATATGTACATAAATGTTTGCTCTGTCCAATGGTTTTACCTTTACATAATAATGTTTGGCTCTGTCAAATTTTGCGTGTTGTGTTCATTTTGCGTTTTGCACATTTTGCGTTTTGTACATTTTGCGATTTATACATTTTGCGAGTTGTGTTCATTTTGCGTTTTGTACATTATGCTCCGAAGGGAATCAAACCTGGAACCAACCGCTTACTAGACAGCGCAATAACTAATCTACAGCTACGTCCAACACATATTTTAGTTTCACTACAAATAAAACTCTAAAACAGACTATTACTAAGTTTTACCTTCCAAATACGTGAAATAAATCTGAGGGTTAAATTAATGTTTCCGTGATAAATTCGTCACAAGTAATATATGGAACAGAAGTTAGTATACGTAACTAGTTATAATTAATTTCCCCGCATGCAGCACCGCGGCATGTTTAACTTCCGGGAGCAAACCATACGTTATGTTCGTAGTTCAGCTTACAGTTACTAACTTTTCATATTCTACGAGTATATGTTAAAGAGACTGAGAAAATAGTTTAGAGCCATTTATATTTTCTTTTCTCCTCTATTTACTAATGATTTTCTGTTTCGTATTATTAAATGGTAATCGTCGCTTATAGACATCAAAAACACCAAAGACACCGATGCAAATTTGGCCAACAAATACACCATTACGAAAGAACGTAAAATTTTTAATGCGCAGGCACGGACGTAAAAAAAAAGAAGGACGTAATCCCAAGAACAAATTCAGTGAAGCACCCATAGGAATACCAACTCTGTACTCGTACAAGTACACACACCCACACATTGACACCATACGGCTACGACATTGACACAATGGCGAATCAAAAATTACAAAATTACGCACACATGGTAAGCGAGCTGTCAGCTATCAGCTTCACTCTCGATTAGACAAGGTTACGTCCGTTTTTTTTTTAGGTCTGTGTGCGCAGGTAACTAACCATTTATAAAACCGTATATATTGCATTAAATATGTAACGTGTGTGGCCTCTGTGACGTGTGTGGCCATAACATGACAACCACAGCTCGGGGTGACTACCAATGACCCCATATAGATTTATTTTTATGTTGAGTCATGAGCGTGCATGTTCCTCCATAAAGGCATTTCTCAGTATTTTATAGAGAACATAAAACATGACCGGACACTATCTTTGCCCTTTGCCGATGTCATCTTTGTGGAAAGGTTTGCACATCTGTGCTAGTAACAACCAAAGACCCATATAAAATAGTTTGAATATGTGACTCTTTATCAAAAGTTTCACGCCCCAACTCAGAGTCACTAATGGTTTCTTAAATCGTTACTTAGTACGGAATTTGTATGATGATTCTATACTAAGGAGCGATTAAAGTAACCCTTAGTGACTCTGAGTTGGGTCGTAAGAACCGGTTTTATCTCAAGTAACGAAATGATTTATCTATAGGTACTAATATATAAAGAGGAAAGATTTGATTTTTTGTTTGCATTGAATAGGCTCCGAAACTACTGAACCGATTTGAAAAATTCTTTCACTGTTGGGAAGCTACAAAAAAAATAGGGATCCTCAATAAAACTCAAATAATGTAACCCAAGGTGTAAAAAAAAATAAGAAAACCGAAGCAAGGCGAGGGCGGTTACTCGTCTGTAATAAAATTAATTTAATGTAGAGATTAATTTTTTGAGTATTTCGTCGATTTTTTTTATAAATCATTTATTTATGTACTCCCATTTCAGAAAGTTATCTCATTGAGGAGAAATAACGGTGAAAGTTACTCCTCAGCAATTTGTTTTGAATTATGTATCTCTCTCTACCCGATGTTTTCTCTATATTTGTCTATTATTTCCCAGCATTAACTACAAAGATGTGTCATATTTGAAAATATAATCCTACTTCGTCTATCCTCTGCATCAAATTGTTCAGTTAAAACATTTAAAACACAAATAATATAAAGAAATACCTACAAACTAATAAAATTGTAAATACCCATTATTTATTTTATAAATATGCAACTTGACTTGCATTCAACCAATCTACTTATTTAAAAATTAAAAATAAGCTCCAAATACAAATTATTATCCAAACGTCTTACTTTGATGTTAATGACAAAGTCAAAATAATTACAATTTCCAATCACAAAATACTTTGCAAATAAACATAAAAATGGACACATAACTTAATAACAAGGATAAAATACCAAAAGCAATAACGGAATGGATAACTTTGGTATATATTTATTTATTTATTTAAACTTTATTGAACCATACAAAATGTATTAGTACAAAAGGCGGACTTAATGCTAAAAGCATTCTCTGCCAGTCAACCTTAGGGTAGTTGGACAGCAATATATGACTTGAATATTTCTTTATTATGTAACAATGAAGTTTCATTCCCCTTTGAGAATGTAGTGAAGAATGTAACTACTCGTTGTATTTTCTTTGCAACAAGAAGAGGGTAAGAAGCTCCAACCACCCTTTAGTATGCCTTTAGTCAACTATATTCCTAGTGGTATACTCAGTTGGCCATCCAATGTAAAAATGTGCAACTCTTCTTTATTTTCAACCTCTTTATAACCAACTGTGTAAGTTTTATTGCATCGCGGCATTTTTTAGAATCACTGAAGCCATTTCCACTATTGCCAGTGAGCATTTACGATAAAGGAGCTAAGTGTATTAATTCAGTGACATGCATTGTTACAGATAGGGATCTAGACGACCTTCTAAACATGACGGATTCTGATGATGATAGTGACTCATCAAATGGAGCAGTCTTTGACCATAGGGATCCTGTAGTGTTAGAACTTCACGAGTTGAAAAAAGATGAACCCACTACAGAAGCAGTAACCGAAGCTCCAGAAACTAAGAAGAAAAGAGAAAGGAGAAAGAAGAGGAAGCATCAACAAGATGAAAATAGAGAAGCAGGCAGCGACACTTCTAGCAGCCTGTCGGATTCTATTCCAACTGTCGTTGATGAAGCCAATAAAGAAGAATTCTATGATGCCCATGAAAGTTACCATGCTTTACCTGGTATATAAATTGAGATTTTAGAATACTCGTTCTAGTATTCCTATTATTCTGCTATGATAGTCTGCCTTGAATCTATGGTAAATAAAATGCTTTAATCCACCATCTCCTTTTTAGACGGCAACAGCAATATCTCCCGCCTCTTATTTATTTATTTTAATTATAATATATAATTATAATATATATTAATATATCTCATCACTCCTCCATTCTCCCACCACGCTTTTGTCTATGCGGTTGAGCGTTTATGATTACTTACCATGTGTCTCGCCTGTTATATTACACTTCTATTTAGATTTAAACACTTAATTCAACATATTTTATTCCTTTAGAAAATCAACAAGCCAGTCCCACGGCAGCACTGGTTTTAGCTCAAGTACATTCTGAACACGTAGAAGACCCAAAAACGATCCCTGAAAGAACGACTACGTCTCAAAGACCATCTGCTACTCCTCGAGAGCCATCGACTATTAATGTAAGCAAAGTGTTTATATGTTTAGAAGTATTTAGAAGTGAACGATAGCTGGTATTATGGGACAATAATTATAACATTTTTTCGGATAATCGTCAGTGTAAAATGTTACGTTTCTTTATTTTTTAGTTGGTTAATATTTATTTTCATTAAGAAATGCTTGCTAAACTCAGATGTACAATAATGTCGTGGCGGCTAAGCTTACGGAAATTAGTAGTAAGGAGTAAATAATAAGATTATATTATTTTATTTGCTAGTTTTCTTCCTACAAAAATAAAGGCGTGGGAGAAGAATTACATTTTGAGGCCTTCGTTGTTTAGCGATTAGGCTTAGGTAGGGTCGGTCTTATCTATTATCCAAGGTTTGTAAGAAAAGAAAAATGTGTTATTAAAATTAACGAATACTATTATTTTTATATTCCTTCATAATATGACTATCATAATATATGAGTAAGCAGTCTACCTTTCCGTCACCCTTTTCTAGTCAAAGTTCTCTTAATTGAGCCTCTAAATTTCACGTAAGACCCAAGCACAACGTGTGAGGGAAAATATAATGATGAAATTTCAATAGCTGAGTTTGTAGGTAATCATTTATTGTTACACGAGTAACCGCCCTCGCTTTGCTTCGGTTTTCTTATTTTTTACACCTTGAGTTACATTATTGGAGTTTTATTAAGGATCCCTAATTTTTTTGAAAATAAAATATAGCCTATGTTACTCGGGGATAGTGTAGCTTCCCAACAGTGAAAGAATTTTTCAAATCGGTTCAGTAGTTTCGGAGCCTATTCAATGCAAACAAAAAATCAAATCTTTCCTCTTTATATATTAGTATAGATGATAATATGTTTTTTTTTTTCTAGAAACCAGTATCCAATCCACCTCCGCAGTGAAGATCAAACTAAGAACCGACATGGATGTTTTGATGTAACATACATTACAATAACAATAAAACGAATAACATAATACATTTTGTTTTTGTTACTCTATTCTGCACAATTTATAATTTGATTTGGTGAAGGCATTATTGGGTTTTTACAATATTGCACAATATGTAAACAATGTTTTGTTTACCTACTTTACGATTGGTCTAGTGCTATCGTTACACATTTTTGGAATCTATAGCTACACTAAAACACTGGAGCACTGTGGTGGAGTACGCTCTAGGCCTCCCCAATTACGAGAAGAGATCCTTGATGTATGGTGAAGTTGAAATTACAAATTCACGATGCTAGTTAGAAGACCCCGAAAATAACATGATAGATTGGTCCGGGGCTGTGCTCCAGTAAGGTACTTCCACCACAGTATCATGCACAATGCAGTTCGCTATAATTTATAAGTGGTAAGAGAGAAAAGCTCTGATATAATGTACCGGTGGATACCGAGTGTGTTCCACTACGCTAAAAAAAATTGTATGGGAAAAGTCGAAAATCGAAAAATGTGCATAATGTCAAGTATTTATGTACTTTGTGCCTAATGCATTGTTTTATTAGTCTCAAATGATCTTCATATTGCTTTTCAAATAAAACCATTTTGAGGCCACGGACCTAAAAAAAAGACGGACATAATCCCAAGAACAAATTCAGTGAAGCACCCATAGGACTCAGATATTCCTTCATCTGAGCCATAGGAATACCAACTCTGTATTCGTACAAGTACACACACCCACACATTGACACCATACGGCTACGACATTGACACCATCGCCAATCAAAAATTACAAAATTACGCACACATGGTAAGCGGGCTGTCAGCTTCACTCCCGATTAGACAAGGTTACGTCTGTTCTTTTTTTATGTCCGTGTTTGAGGCATATTGGTTGGATGATATCAAAATCTATGAAGGACATCCGTACAAATATTTTTTGTGCTAAACGGTGCTAAACGGGCATGCTAATTGCTAATTTAATCAACACAGCATCAACACAGGCATGACCATAGAGTACTGAATTCAGTTTCATGAAACACTACGGCAACTGACTCCAGTGCATGCGCCATAGGATATCGGCTCTGATATTGGTTAATAGATTAGAATACAACATCTTTTTTTTAATTATACTTCTTAAGCGACTTGCAAAAAGGTTGCGTTAAACGTTTGCGCTACCATGGAGGGGGTATTAAAGCACTGGATACATGGCCCTAGCTTCTTATTAACTTTATCTCTTTTAAAAGGGCATCGAACCTAATTGGCACACCTACAAGTCCGCCATTTTGAAAAAACCTCGATTCGGCGGCCAGTGATGAAACATGTGTCAATCGATAGACTAAATGATTATGATCAAAAAGTATTCAGTGATGAAATGTCGTAAGTGATATACTTTCTGAGATAAGTGAGTTCAAAACTGTAGAAAAATAAAGCAAAAAACTTCGTTTCGGCGGACATTAAAAAATCATATGTCATTCGATAGGCTAAATAATTACGATTAAAAAGTATTCAGTGATGAAATGTTGTAAGTGATATAATTTCTGAGATATTTGAGTTCAAAGCCGTAGAAATATAAAGCAAAAAAACTTCGCCACGGCGGACATTGATGAAACATAATTATGTTAATCAATAGGCTAAATGATTACGATTAAAAAGTATTCAGTGATGAAATGTTGTAAGTGATATACTTCCTGAGATATTTGAGTTCAAAACCGTACAAAAATAATGCATTAAAAATGATCATTTACTTATTTTGAAATTATTGGGTCAATAATGAAATATAAGTATATTATGCCATATGTGTATGTGCTGCATAGGTACTTGATTTATTAATAACGGGTAGGTAGTTTGAATTTAAAAAAGAAGCAAAGCAAAAGCAAACTACTAGGTTGTTTTATAAATAATTTATTTGCCACCAGCGGCTACAACTTTGGCAATTACTCTAAACCAAAAGTTAAAATTCATTATTGGCTTAGTTTTCTATATCATGTCTGACAATCACTGAATCTAAAAATTCCGCTGGTGATAAAGGCAATGTTTCCTGATGTCGAGCCCATGCCAAGAACCATATAACACACATTATATGGGAACAACAGGACAAGGTTCTTTTTCCCACTATGCATGAGCAGTACCATCCCGCGATTTTATCTCTACTCTTAAGTTGTTTGTTTGACGAATTTGTTTAATTTTTATAATACATAACGTAACTGAGATAAGGAAAAAAGTGACCGGTACACTTCAATTGCTGTATCGCCATAAACACTTAACCATAAATACGCCATAAACACTGGTCATCCCTCACCTTGATTATGCTATGTGTTGTACAGATTTGTCAGAGGACACTTCTGAATACATTGGAGCGCCTTCTTAATAACTGTATTAGATATATCTTCGGCTTACGTAAGTATGATCACATTTCCCAGTTCCATTCCTAACTTAAATGGCTACCCATTCGATACAGGCGAAACTTCAGAATTCTCTCAACATTTTATGCTATTTTGTATAATGTGTCTTCTCCTGTTTATTTAAAGGAAACCCATAGCACTGCTTATTTCGGGAATTCCTTCACAATACAGTTCATACTGTTCTGGAACTTCTTGCTTGTAGACATCAAAAAATCATAGACTACCAAAAGCTCCTTCAAGAAGTCCGGCAGCACTACCTGAAGCAATTAGAATGTTGTCGCCCGTGGTCTTTAACCAGATGTTATATATGTATTTATAATTATTTATTTACTTAATATATCATATAAATATATATAACAGCAGTGATAGTCTAGCGGTTAGAACGTTGGTCTCTCGAACGGAGGGGCCCGAGTTCAAATCCTGGCACGCACCTCTGATTTTCAAATATTATGTGCGTATTAGAAGTTAATTATCACTTGCTGCGGCGAAGGAAAACATCATGAGGAAACCTGCACACCGGAGAGTTCTCCATAAAGTTCTCAAAGGTGTGTGAAGTCTACCAATCCGCACTTGGCCAGCGTGGTAGACTATGGCCTATACCCCTCACATTGTGAGAGGAGATCCCGAGCCCAGCAGTGGGACAATTATGGGTTGTTGGTATATAATATAATATGTATAATAAAAATAAAAAATAATTAACTATAAATGTTTTATTTTTATACGGGTTTGAACTCAAATATCTCAGAAATCATATCACTTACGATATTTTATCACTGAGAACTTTTTGATCGTAATCACTTAGTCTATCGATTAACACTTATTTTATCAATATCCGCCGAAACAAAGTTTTTTACTTTATTTTTCTATGGTTTTGAACTCAAATATCTCAGAAAGTATACCACTTGCGACATTTCATCACTGAATACTTTTTGATCATAATCATTTAGTCTATCGATTGACACATGTTTCATCACTGGCCGCCGAATCGAGGTTTTTTCAAAATGGCGGACTTGTAGGTATGCCAGGCTCCATACAAAAATGTTGGAAGCCCTTTAATGTTATTACTTAAACAAATCTCACAGAGTGTCAACAGCGTGATTCAGGTTCATGAACAACGCCATCTAGTTTGTACTTGTGTAAACATAGTACACAAGTAATATTTTGTTAATATTAGTGACTTGAATATTGAAGAAGTATAACTTCTCACGCGCGTACAAAACTACACGCACCCCTTTTTTATGGAAATAGCCGGCAAACGAGCTGACGATCCACCTGATGGTAAGTGGCTATCGTCGCCCAAGTACGTTAAATAACACCAAAGGTATCACTGATGCGTTGCCGGCCAAGAAAGAGAGAAGAAAAAGGAAAGAAAGAAAGAACTGTAATTAACAATTAAAATCAATATTGCCAATATAATCCTCAAGGGGCCCTACCACCAGCGGGCCGGATTTAGTCGCCTCTTACGACACCCATCCGGCGTGGGATTGGGGTTAGTATTTTAAGCCGCCCCAATACGGCTAGATCTTGTACATCAACCCTAAACAATACGTTTTACGTCCACCTGTATGGACCTTAATGCCATTACCGCCCCAACTCAGAGTCACTAACGCTTACTTAAATCGCCCCTTAGTAAAGAATCACATACAAATTCTGTACTAAGGAGCGATTTAAGTAACCATTAGTGACTCTGAGTTGGGGCGTAAGAGTGGACTACATTTTATGCAGTAAACTTTAAAGTTACGTTGCTTCATAAATGTGCGTTATGGTTAGTTTTGCACATTTCTAAAGCAGCATTAAACGACACAAGCAATTAGATACTTGGAAAGTAATACTAATGAGCTCATAATGCAACGACATCCTGCTACAGAACACTGTTTTAAGGAAGTAAATACCTACTTTTTGTTAATGTAAGTGAGTTTTAGTGTGAGAATTTAATGTCTTTGTGTTGTGGTACTTGTGGTATAAGCACAGTTGTATTTTATTTCTTTATGTCACAATAAAAATAATGATGTTATTTGTCATTTCAATATCTGTCAATTTACTAAAATCTCTAGTGATAAGTCTTATCAACAAGCCTTGCATTATTTAGTTTTTTCTTATTTAAATGTCCCTTTAAGGGACTTTCCTAGAATATTCGTCCGTAAGTATTGTCTATAGTATCGCATGCAACCTTGAAACATTTTTTTATTATAATTTAAGTTAGTAACCTTCATTCATAATAGCACTTAAATATTCGTGGATTAGTAAAATATTCTCGTATATTTCACCCTTTTATTAGGGTATGAAGAAAAATAAGAACATATTGTATATAATAGTTTCGTCATGCCCGTTCGTCCGTCCGTCTGTCCGTCCGTCTATCCGTACGTCTGTCCGAAGCAAATCGCTGAGACCCAGTGCTAGAAAGTTGTATTTTGGCATGGATATACATTATTAAAACTTCAGAATCGTAGAATAAAATATTGAACAATATTTTTTTTAGGGTACCTCCCCTACAGGTAACGTAAGGATGAATTTTTAATTCGTCGCGTACCCTATAGTGTTTTTGGAATTAGGAACGGACCCGTTTGCAAAATATTTGGCTTCAAGTGCAAATTTTGTTTGGAGTTAAGTGCCCCCCCCCCCCTGCCGGCTAAACGGTTGGAGTTGGACAAGTGAAAAAATTTCAAATCAATCAAATCAAATATGGCGTACCAAATTGTATAACACCTTAATGTAACTAACCCATATTCGAGCAAATAAATTGATTTAATTTGATTTGATTTGAAATCTTGCTTGCTGCATCGCGATGCTCCACAATATAAGTGCATTACCATATCTTCCCTTCTCATCTCATCAGACTCTCAAAGAAAGATCTGAGACAGCTCCTAACAAAAAGATTACGATTTAATAAGTAGATTTTATTTATTTGCTACAGAAATGGAAAAACCTAGTCGTTACAAAGCTAAAAACAAAAAGCCAGCAACTAAACCGAAAACAGCAAAGAAACGTAAAAGTGATGGTGAGCATAACATTTTAAATAGGTTTTTATTTGATGATCATTTTACGTCCCTTATACGCTTATAGAAAACACTGATTTGGCTATTTTGTCTCGAATAAACTTATTCCAAGAGGCACGACTTCATTCGATGATATTATTGTGAAAAGAACAGTAAATGTTCTTTTCTATATCATTCCGTATTAGCCGTATGAACATAGAATGAAAGAAAAGTGAATCATCTGATATAACCCTAACAGGTGGCTTATCAGCTCGATTGTTAGCTATTCACGTAAAAAAAATTAACAATTATTACAGTAAAAGAAAGAAAAATTATTAATTGCAATTTTTAGGACCAACATGTTCTATGTTTTTGGCTGAACTAACAAGAAAGCTAGCTTTGAAAAGGAAGCAAGAAGCAGAATCACCTAAAAATGTCGTACGTAAGTCATATTCTACTTTATGAATAATAATCAAGTAATGATACTGAGTGTATACTGTGGTAATTGTTTTTACAGAAATGATTATTGATAGTATAACAAATGCATTACCAATCAAGTTGTCTAAAAGATCTCCATCAAAGAAAGATTCGCCTATGAAAATTGAAACTCTTCAGACATACGCACCTGAACTTTTGCCAAATGATACCATAGATATACCGCGTCCAGTAATAAATATACCAGACATTGAATTACCATTGGAAGAACCAGAAATAAAAGAACCAATTCATAAACCGGGATTTAAAATGCCTAAAATGCCAGTAATAAACAGCGATGATTTCAAAGTACCAGATAAAAAATATAAAATTGCAATGGAGGACGTAGCTGTAAACACAAGCGGTGATCACGACGTTGCCTCCGAAATAGCCAAACACGTGAGCACATTAAGAAAAATATCATTGATTGCAGAAGAATTTAATCAAAAAACAGGTACTTAAAAGCTAATCGTAAAAATAGTATGCGATAAAAGTAGTAATACGGAAGTACCGTTTTGAAAAACAAAATAAAGAAAATATAACGAGTATTCCAAAATATTACCCAAAATACTTTTTTGTAACAAATATAGTTTGAAATACATACTTATTAAAGGTATACCAGGAACTCATGGCATTCTTGACAAGCAGAAAAATAGGTTTTTTATATGGCAATGAAATTTTTTAAAACTATAACAATTGTCAAGTGAAAAAAAGAGTTGTATGGATTTTTTTCTTTTTCTAAAATTATGATTATTTTCGATTGAATACCGACAATACCTTTACGATCACTAACCAAAAATATTATTTTCAATGTTTATTAAAAAACATATGAGAAAAAAGGTGTATTTAAAAGACAATCTACAATATTAATAATAACCATCTCGTAGGATTGACTCGTTTTGATACTTATTTTTCTTGATTATATTTTCTTAGTAATTAGTCTAATTATGATTTCTTTATATGTAAATAGATTTGCAAATGATATTAAAATAAATGAAATTAAGAATACAAACATTGTTACAAATTCGAGCTTGCAAACATGTTGTGAATATTACATGAAAAGTTACATCATGCAAAGTCACGTATCTGAAATGTTAGAGAAGCAGCTCATTATTATTATCTATTTATTCTCTTCATCGAATGAATTAAAAATACCTATACAGATAGAAATTTTTAAATTGTAGTTGCATAAAATAAATTACCTAGTCACTTTTATTATATAATTAATTATAATATAAAAATATGTGCTTAATATAACATTGTCCTTTATATATTTTCATCTGAAGTTAATAAACCAGACATATAATGTGAATTATGAAACTAACACTATGATAAAAATATCAACGATCAACAAGTTTTATTCAAATTTCCCCAACGCTTGGGAGTGTTGCGTCTCCAATTTTAATTACCCCATTTTGCCATCAGATCCTGGTACACCTATAGTTAATACGATAGAAAATTTATAACTTTTCCACTATTCTAGCCAAAAACTTAAAAGAAATAGTTGATAGTGTACAAGAGGATCTGATAAAAAAATTAGAAGAAGTAAAAGCAGAAGAAAAGGCTAAGCTGGAGAAAATCCGCATCTCCGAAGATCCTATTTCAGCACAATGATTAAAACTGGCAAGATAAAAAACTATAAAACAGTAGAAGAATCAATCAATGACAGAAAGCTATTCATGTCAATTAATGGGTCAAAATTTTTAGTCATAAATTTATCGTTTTTGGAATAAATTACTTACAATAAATGTATTTGAAGCTTTTTTAAATTCGTTGTGTTGTTTTAAAAGTTATATTTCATTCAACAAAGAATTTTTACAGATTGATGTAAAAGGTTTCGATTATTAGGCACTGGTATTGTAGAACTTAATAGGACGTGTTTCACGTTCTGTTGATAACAACAAAAAATATTTACGAAATAAGAGAGATTCATTTTTACGAACCAAATGTGATCTACATACAATAAGCGCCTACCATTCTGCATTGATGCAGAGTGGGGGTAGTATAAAATACAGAAGAGGTAAAGGTAGGTTATATGAAGGTAAGTTATGACTATTTTTCTCTATTCACTTTTATCATCTCCACATCTCCCACTCCACATCTTAAGGTTGTCTGGAAGGGATCGCTGTGTAGCGATAAAACCGTATTTTGTACCTAATATGTCTACTTCACTTGTCTGCTTCTAGATTGTTATTGTATTATTTATTGGTGTAGGGTCAGGTGGTAAACAGTGGCCCAGTAGTACACAGTGCACCACCACCCATATCCCAAAAACGCGTCGTTGGCAAACCGTACTGCAAACGCGAAACAATTTGCCTTCAACCACCTCCCGCACTCCCCAATCGACGGCGCGCTCCCGTCCGTAACGGTTGTACAATACATAGTTTTGTCCTTGGAGCCAAAAAAAGTAAGTACACGTGTTTTCATTTATTTTCTTTATAGAATCGTTATAAATTTAGTTACATTATATTGCACTATTTCCATGTGTAAATTAACTATTCCTTAATAACTTAGATATATAAATATCCTTTGAATTTGTTATGTTTAATAGTTATGTAACCATATAGGTTAAAAAGTGGTGTCTGCACACAGTGGATCAAAATCGTAGGGTACACAGTGAACCATCGTCCACTGTGTACCAATCACTTTATGAATTATGTCCGATACAATTTATGCATAAACTTTTCAACTGTGATTGTAATAAACAAGAAAGGCGTTAATAAAAGATATAATACTAATAATAATAATATTTTTATTTTAGAATAGGTCGAACTACAACAGAAACCGTAAAATTGGCGGACATGATGCAAAATATATGAAAAAAGCTGTAGATCTTGTAAAGAACGGAATGAGTATACACAAAGCAGCACAAGATTGTAATTTAAAATATTTAACTGTGAGAAGGTGAAAAAAAAACACGAGACTCAAGATAATGTTGGATTACATTACAAGTAACTTGTTTGTACTGTTTTTATGTGGTTGTTGCTGACGAATACAAATATTAAATTAGTAAATACTACATTACTGTTTTATTTAACGACAATTCTATCAATAAATATTTTTAAATATGCGATAAAGGTAGGTAATTAAAGTGATGGTTCACTGTATACACATTGGTCCACTGTCGACTCACCCCCCAATTCACTGTGTACTTATACTGGTACACAGTGAACCATTCGCCATCTTTAAAAAAAAACAATATTACCAATAAACTATTAGAATTGGTGCTGAAATTGATATGCAAAACACAAATTTAATAAATTTCCTTTCGTCTAAAGTCAATAGTTCTTAATTACATTCACATACGGTGGATTTATAAATGTTTAAACTTTTACTGGTTCACTGTTTACCATGTCACCCTACAGTAAAAAGTTAACTAAATAAATTATTATTTTTTATTGAGGAAACGAAACATTTGGCAAACATTTGATACTGTATATCCATTTATTTAAATTTCTCAGGCTGGAATGGAATCTTCTACACTTGCTGCACCTGTACACAGAATTCCAAGGAGTGAATACATTCCAGCGACTCTGAAACAAACTAGAGATAAAGTTCCTAAAGGTAATGAAGAAATAAAGGTATGAGAAAAAATGGTAATGAAAAAAAAATTGTAGACGAAAGGTGTTATTGAAATTGAGTCAAAAAGTGCTTAAATTCGGTTCTGCTGACTTAATAAAGTTCACAGAGGTTTATCGCAGTGAGAGTTTGTGGGATAAAAAAAACGTAAATTACAAAAACCGTGATGACCGTGTTGACATTGATGACAGTACAGTTGAACACAAAAATTGCATAAGAAATTATTATAAGTGCTGTTTAAACCAAGAACAGGTTTGAATGCAAAACTTGCCTGTTGCTTGTTCTACTAGCAAGAATGTGACATGTTGTTCAGATGATATCTGTCATTTACTGCTGCAATTTAAATGTATGCAACAGGCAAGAAATTTGTATCGTCTAAATGGGCACTTAATGTAACAAAATGATAATTTTTCAGGCAAAACAAATCACCCTTCGGAAGATGTCAAAAATTTAAATGTAAATAAGTCTCCGAGAATAAGCCGTATACCAAAACAAACTGTTCATAATCCTCGAGCTCAAAAAGATAGTCCCGGTATGTGAATTTGTATTGGCCTAATTTGTTTAATACGAAAACGCAAAGCTCATTTAAAGGATTATGAGATGTTTAAGTTATAAATTCTTTATAGATTATGAAACTTCAAATATTTAACCCAGTAATTATTTTTTTAAACTAGACAAAAGAAACTTAACCAAAGCCGTACGTAGCCCGGTTGATAATAAGAAGAATATTGGTAAGTCTCATAATCTGATAATCGATTTGGAATAATTTTAAATATTCCCAGCTTACTCCTCTGAACAAAGTATCATTCATTCCATTTAGGGTGTGAAGAGTTTGAAGCTCGTGGTGAACCCTTCTGAATAAGTTTACAAAAGAGGCTATGGCCTTTGAATGTTTTGAATTTGATCCTCTTTAACGTTTTCTCTGTTTAACTTCTTTAGGCCCTATAATCCCTATGGTACTCAGTCTGGTTGTGGTAGGGCTTCTTTCCTATTAATTATCGTAGTTTCGGTTGCTGTGACACCTGTAACGGAGATGTAGAATAATGTGGGTCCTTCGTTACCTGTTGGCGAAAGACATCGTTCTTGCCTTTGATGCCATGAGCGATGGTGACCAGTTACTATCAGGGTGTTCAGCTAATTACATAAAAAAATAAGTTCTGTAGAACAAAAACGTTTGAAAAGTTTTCAAATATCGTCAAATCGTGACATTATTTATTTAATAAATTTGATTATGGCTATATGTAGGAGGAAAATATTAAGTATAGAAATTAAAACATAATTTATTAAAACATATCTTATAATAATGTTCCTGTTTTCTTAGGTGGTGACCAAAAACAAAAAGCAAGCCATATACCACGACGACGTAATGACATAAAAGAGCCAGTTTTAAAAGATTCAGGCGTCGGTGATACTGAAATTACGACAAGCCAAGAATTACCTACAGAGCATCAGAACATTCAAAGAGTTCAACTTTTGAACATCGATACAGGTATTGAAATACGTATCAATTTTCTTTTGTTTCCAAAAAAGAAAAAAATATAAATTCAATTTATTGTTGGGTCATGAAACCGTTCTCTCGTATTATTTTTAAGTTCCTACCTTTTTTTTAAGTTTCAATGAAAATTCAACGAACATTAAAATGTTTCTACCTATCACAGATTTTTATCCGGAACATCCATCGGATGCATCAGTAAAAGCGAAGCCAATACCGACATATGCTGAAATTTATAGACATAATTATATTACAGGTATTATCTTCATTATTCCAATCCATACTTTTATGCGGTGATTATGACGAAAATATTAGAAGATCTCCGCTTTATTCACCGAAAGACACGAATAAACCAAATAGTTCTATTCACATCACTTTATTTGTGTGCTCAGGAGTAAATTCTATTGTCCTGTAATAAATAGCAATTTCTTAGATTCGGAATAAATTACAGATTGGAATGTTGGAATCCTGGAATCGCTAAGTGAATTAATAGATATTTCGGACAACTCCCTATATTCTGTTCCGAGAATTATGGAAGTTACCGAAGAAAACAACGATTTTCCTCTTCGTCCAAACCATATTGTTATCGGTAAGTTCAACAAGAATACTCTTCATTATAATAATGAATTAATGAATGATTTTCAAAGTATAGAATATTTTTAATAAATATTTCAAGAAATATGCAGTTTTAAAGTCATTAATTATTCAGTGTAAAGTGGACTAATTAATTAGTAATGGCTTCTTTAAGATTTTATCGTAAAGATTTTTATCCAAAAATATTCTTAAGTTAAGGAACAAATTGGGATTTTTGTCGTACTTAGTATTTCTCTTTGTTTGTCTTTTCCTCTGTCTGCTTGCGATTGTAGTAATTTGAGATGAACTATAAAATATTTATATTGTGTGCCTTAATTTTGCCAATAATAAATTGCCACTAAAATACAATCAAACAGATTTATTTCAATTACAATCAGACGTTGACCATTACATTTAACAGTTCTGAATAGATCAGTCCATTATCAATGTGTGTAACTCTATTGTGAAACGAATGGTTTTCTACAGATTCAACACAGAATAGGGACTGCGCGTCAAATAGATCAGAAAGATCAGAAATATCTACTTTGTGTGATAACGAACCCCGAGGGGCTTTTAAAACAACAAACGAAAATGTAAGCGATTGGCTCACATCCGAATTCGAACAAGTGACACGAGATAATGAGTCTGGTAATTAACTTAATTATTAATAAAAGTATAAATAAATTCAATTCGACTTAATAATTTGGTTTCTGAACTTTAAGCCAAGATTAACCCCCGTATTCAAGAACAATACTTGTTTAAGTAAAGAAGCAATACTATGCGAAGTAAGGCATTTCTCAGTGCGTTCGTCATGGCAACCCTTATGTTTCACAGTCGACCCTTAAGTATCACTTGGCTGTGCGGACGCACAGGCTGTATACAGCCCTCTTATTGGTCCATTTGATGCGGCTAACTTCACTCTAGTCATTTCACACAAGCAAAAGACAAAGATAACAATACAAACAATCGATCCTTTCTTTCTATTTTGATAGAAGTCAAACCAACACTATGCGTTCGGTAAAGTAACTCGGCAGCTACTTTATCGATTTTGACAAACGCACAGCAAAGGACTTCAATCAAGTATTGTTTACGAAATGATTTTAATTCCACTATGCACTCGCAAGCACTGTGAGACCTCACAGTGTTGTTCTTGAATACGGGGGTTAGATTACTTGACAATAAAGTAAATAATGATAATGATTAAAAGCAAATCAGAGAAGAGTACGACTGATTTTAATCAGTAGATATTAGGTAACTAGAAAATAATAACGATGAACAAAACTATATTTAAATTCATTTTTACAGGTTACAGATCAATGAGTCCGCCAAGTAAAGTAACATCTAGCCTAAAATCAAAATATGAAAACTTAAGATTAAAAACGTTTGAAGATGAGACGGAAATTATAAAAAAATCGGATTCTTCTATTGCCACATGCCATGAAAACAATGAAGGTATTTTAGTGTTACATATTATGAATTATTTATGAAAGTTTGAGAAACCTGCTTATAGGCACAGCACAGGTTATGGAATCCCTTTAATTATATAACTCGTACCAATAGCTTCAACTAAATTTCTTTCAAATTTTTTGTTGCGCTCCAATGCATCAGTAATATCATAATAATAAAATAAAATTTTATGATTATTATTATGGAGTTACCATTAGATTAGATGCTCTAAACCTATGCCTGCCGACAAACGCTATTGCCAGTTAGCTGGTACCTTCTGTTACTAGGACTCTTTGTAAGACTATTGCAGCGATGTTATTCGATAAAAAATATTATAATATAGTTGTTTATTTATTATACTTTAAGTCTTGTACAGTATTACTATACACCATAATTAAAGAACAAGAAAGACATTGCAAAATTTAATGATATTTGTGCACAAAAGGCGATCTAATCGCTATTCAACGAACTAGGTACTTTTGGCGAGCTACTAGCTTATCATATTAAGTTATTATTTAAAATGTAAAAGTTATACAAATGTGATTGATAATTGCCAAATATAAAGCAGCATGCCATTTCAATTCCCAGGCAGCATATTAACCGCACACGAAACTGTCGTTGTTAGGAAGAACGGACCAGAGTGTCATACACCGCAAAATGTGTATCAAGCTATACCGACAATCAACACAGATTTTAAAAATATTCCACTCAATACAGGTATTTTTGCAATATTTTCATGTAGGTATGTAGAATTAACAAAGTATCTATAAGTACGTATTGCTCGAGGTTGAGCATATCTAATATTTAAGTAAAACGAGAGAAAAAACACATTTTTTGTCATTTAAATACCGGTACTTAAATACAAATTAAAATGAGCATAAACATAAAAAATATATAAGTATAACCTCATAAGACATCAACTACAAACCTACGTTTGTAGAAATACTTTTCATTGTAAAAACATCTACAATTTGCATGTTTTATTAGGGTTAGGTATATGTTTTATAAACAGTTATTTAATTACTTTTCTTTAAAGATCTACGCAAAAATATCAAATTTCCGTCGACACCTAATCCAGTGCGGCATCGAGAGAATGCCAATAGTATTCCTGTACCTTCGTACGTGGAATGCCCATCAGAGGTCATACAGAAAACTACAAATTTTGAGGGTAACTGTTAATTTTATGAATTATAACAATGATAATAACTTAAACGAACGTACACAGAATCTTTTTATTAAGAGAGGCATGATGCAAGTCGCCGCTAAAACTCAACTAAAACTAGGCAGGCAGATATTTGACTATAGGATAGATAGATATTTGGCAATCGTAGATAGGTCTTAAAAAATTTAGAAAGCTCTAGGAGACCATAAGGTTTTCTTTACTGCTATAAATGCTAGAATGTTGACTGGTAGAGAATGCCATCAGGCATTAAGTCCGCCCATTGTGATCTAGTAAAGTAAAGAGTAATTAAATAAATAAAAAATGCTTCTCATTACACATGTTCTTTGCAAGCTTCAGTCCATCCTTATTTATGTCTTGAGTAGACGCGGATGAGGAGACTTCTTCCTTCAAGGAAAGGAAGGAGGCGCTTCCTTTAAAATAAGTCTAGAAAATACTCCGTAATTCGCTAACACTATAAAATTCTCAATCAAATCAATGTGCCAAGGTATCGACATATTGAGCAGCGTGGCAGACACAGAAGTGGAAACATGTGAGGATATGAGCCAATGCACCTTGGGGCAGATGGAAGAGGACAGTGTATTTGAAGACAAGGATCGTCTCAGAGACGAGTGGTCGCAGCAGGCGAGCAGCTCACAGCTGAACCTGTCGAAGACATCTGACGCGATGACAAGTAGCACGTGGTACAGCCGGTTAAATGAGCATAGGGAAGGGTTGAATGAAGATTCTGAGAGAAAATGGTCTGGTAAAAAGCCAATTTATTACTCAATGCTTGAAAGATTTATACGTCTCTTTTTATTTAGTTGATATCTTTATTAGCTAAGTGCTGACTGGAATGAAATAGGTATATAATGTGTGTGTGTGTGTGTGTGTGTGTGTGTGTGTGTGTGTTTGTAAGCGCTATGTAGTATTTTCTTAATATATCTTGGAATGTTAAAATAAAAAAATAAACAATTTAATATTAACTTCAAGACATATCTCTTGGTACTTGCTTCAACGGTTGCCTGCTTCCTATTAAGCAGTTCTTGGAATTGTATAAGTTATAACTCAATTTCTTTATTTTGTAGATAATTACAACTACCATGACTATTATCACCATTACTGCTGGAGGAAGGAAGTCAATGGGAAGTTTGACAATCTGAGTCTGAAGGAGCACAAGGGGCGGTGTATGAAGTGCCAGAAATGCAGACGAAAATCGAAGAGTAAAAGGAGATGTGAGATTAGCTTACTATTATTTACGAACAGTTTCTGTAACTTATTCTTACTACAGATAGAGCTCATACAATAGTGGTTGTAGAATTGTTATGTTTTGCTAAACAAATATGTGGACCCAAAAACCCAGAATAGATAGTACCAACTACGTTTAAAGTACCAGTGAAATTGTTCCATAGCTATGAGGGTCTATCGTTTACATAAACCGGCTGTAACTCACTCGATAACTTACTAAGGGAAAACAATGTCAGACTATGAATTAATTGTTAATTTACACATTTACTGTCACACACTAGCCCCGCTCCCCACACTAGGATTTATTGGGTCGCGAGTAGCATGACCATGAATTTACCTACACAATTAACACATCACTGACCAAACCACGACCGTTTAACAAATATTTTGTTACCTACATATTTAATCTGTCGGTAAAATTCTCTGCCTGCATAACTCTTTTGCTTACTGTAAAAGTGTACACGCCTGACAATGATATTTATAACTATAGATAAGTTATACCCATATAAATCAACCAAAAAATCTATTCCGAAAAGAGCTACAACACACACATGTTTATCTTTTGCTTCATTTTAAGGCTGTACCTACCTATGTCAAATGTCAGGCACTTCTGACATCAACAAAAGCATGCGTATCGTCTTGTATTGACAGAGCGACTACGAGCAAAACGGTCAATTGCCTAGCCTTACGCTCTTCATCGTCGTCGCACTAGTGACATCTACCTCCTTTTTTACATTATAATATCATTGACGCCTGATGAAAAATTGCGCAGTTGTCTATGACTATAACTAAAATTAACATAGTGTTTATTTCCAGTGTCGCAGCCGTTTGAGTTATTGCGCAAACGAATCTCCATCGGTCGTATTTGCCGACCCCGGTGGAAGGGGGTGTGGAAGAGAACCGCAGAACGGTGGTCCAACTGGACGAAAGCGCCGAGCAAATTCAGGAAAAGCAAGTTGTTTTAATTATCATATTATATTTTCATTTAGCACTGTTTGGTAAACAATTGTCAAATATCCTTGCTTCTCTCTGTCATTATCATCATTGACACTTGCTTTTTATTTGTATACACTTCACACTTCATGTACACCTTTACCCTTCTTGACTACCTTTTCTCTGTTAAATTTCACAAGACTTGGTTGCCTGGAAGAGATCGCTCTTAGCGATAAGGCCGCCTATTGTCTGCACCTTGTGTATTAATTAAGATATTTTGTAATGTTTTATTACTTTATTAGTGTAAAATAAAGAGAGATTGTATTGCATTGTATTGTCTCAGCCTAATCCTAACAATTTTCTCGAAGGCTGACCAATCCCTAAGTATAAGTTAGGTACACATAATATATCGTTACGCTACATTATTCTTATAAAGATATTGTGCGAATTGTCTGGTCTCATTCCTGACACAAGGTTATTTATGTTCAGGAACGTATAAATCTTTGAGCACGATATACCTAATACTATACATATAATTTTATTATCAACTTCCCTGGTACCTATAATAATAAGTAAAGTAAAACCGGGCAAGTGCGTGTCACGCCACGCGCAATGTAGGGTTCCGAAGTAGTAAGTTTATCGACTATTACTCATTAACTACTTATGCTAACATAGCCGCGATGGTTTTCCTTGTAAATTCATCGTATAATCTATTTTTGAGAATTTTTTCACTGGTCCAACTCCAAAAGTTTAGCCAGCGGGGAGGGGACATTTCTCGAACGGACCCCTAATTCCAATCATTTTGGAAGTCCTTTTTAACGATACCCCACAATGTAGAGTGCGAGTGTTCCATAGCGAGGGCTTTTCTTCCTTCTTCAGAGGAATAATCATTTTCGTTATACAAGATCCGATAGAATTTCATTGAAGTAAAAGTAAAAGGCGGAAAATAAATAAATAACGGTACACACTCACAGCCCTTCACTAAGATTCCCTGTGTCGTGGGTGCCATGGACAACACACAAAGATAAGAACACACACACCTAGACTGAGGACAGAAAAAACTCATCATTGAAATTTCCGCCCCGTTGGGAATCGAACACAGGACCCTTGGCACGGCGCGGCGGTCCGGCATGTAAAATTACACTAAACATACGGATCGTCGGGTTTTTAAATAAAAAAAATAGTTCCTCATAAATCATGCATAAGTACAACGGCTTCAATGTTCACCTACATTACAATTTTGTAATCGATAGATACTATTGATGTAATATAAAGATTTGTGAATGACTAATAATTAACGTTTATAATAATATACTTAATTTAATATTTTATCATTTTTTGTTTCGCAGAGCGTGCGCTGCATTGCCTTCGTTCAATTAATTGGGACAACGCTGACGTACAAACCACAATATTTGTTTATAGAGAAATGGGTAACTGATTATTTAATAATATTTTTAATGTGAGTTTAAACATGACATCTCAAATAGATAACTAGAAATATCTCCAGGTGAATCAGGTACTTACGACTATTTTGATGTGTTATTTCTAAATTTTAAACGCTGTATATGTATCGGCAGAAATGTTTCTCCCTATTTTGACAAGAAAACACACTGTTATATGAAAAATACATACTTCAATAATACTGAAGCCAGTATGTATTTTAATCAAACCACAAATCATAAGGCAAATACTATTATATTCTCCAACCAACTGGACCCTGTCTATTCATCCACAAAATGGCCGAGTTAAAGTACTTTCCCGCGTAAATCGTCGCGCCATTTTCTGTCGGCCATGACACGTTTTTACTTTTTGTCCTCAGGCACGGACGCGGTGGCGAAGGAACAAAAGTCTGCTGAAATTACAGCCTCCTTCAAGCTGAGATCATGGTCGTCAGTACATAATAAAGTCCAAGCAGGTCTGACCTATAATACTTTTGACCCTTTTGAGTGTTTTGGCAATTGATCTTTTTCACGTTGGACATTACTCGCTGTATAGTCTGTAAGCATATTTTATTATAAGTACATGGTAATTTATTCTCAGTAGAATTCAATTTATAAGATTAGAATTAATTAGACCAAGAAATTGAAAAAAAATCTGGTTGAACTACGTATAATATCTCGGTGTTTATACATGAATCTGGTGAAAAAATGGGAATGAAAACTGGATCAACCGACAAACAATTTAAACTGTTTAAAATGAGGTAACGTAATACTAGACTAGTTAAATGCGGAACATAATTATTCATATCCTGTATCCTATAATATTCACATATTGATATTATGAAACACAACATATGCATCAAAATGGTTTCATTCGAAAGGCAATAATCCGAAAGTGGTTTGAGACTACTAACGGCCGGTCTCAATAATGTACTGTCAGTCGAACTCTGGTAAGTATCAGAGATAAAAAGTAAACATTGATCTCCCGCTAACTGCCGTCTCACAAATCAAAAGTAAGCAAAAAAAAGTAAGATCATCGGTAGATAATATTTCAGTGACATTTCTGACTCTAGTTTTTAAGTCCCTCTGAAAATTTCGTTTTCGCATAACAATATATTTTTTTATACTTTTATACTTTTTTTATACTTTTTATCATAAAAAGGAACTCAGTGTTTTTGATTATAAACTTATTTAATTTTAATATTAAAATGATAATTTTTTCCAGATGTACTGTGAATATCGCGGATGAAGTTAATAAAATAATGTTATGTGTAACCTGGAACAATGTTTCACTAGTAACAAAACGCAGCATTTGACGTTTATCACTCATGGGTATCCCGGACGACGATGACATGTTATTGTCATTTGACATTCGTTTATGTCGCTTGGTTACCCAAAATATAAACAACGTGTATTTTCTCATAATTTTAGTACTTAATATTAATTAGTTTTATGAATAAACTAGGATTATATAATGAAACACATAGCTCAACAATTACCGTGAGTACCTATAGACTTTATTTGTTAATAAAATAAAATATATTATTATGTTTAGTAAACAAAAAATTGTAGTAATTGTAAATTGTTGTAATTGTAGCAGTGATAGCCTAGCGGTTAGAACGTTGGTCTCCCGAACGAAGTGTTTATTCCCACATCTCCGGGGCCCGAGTTCAAATCCTGGCACGCTAATTTTCAAATATTATGTGCGTATTAGAAGTTAATTATCACTAGCTTCGGTGAAGGAAAACAATGAACATCGCGAGGAAACCTGCACACCGGAGAGTTCTCCATAAAGTTCTTAAAGGTGTTTGAAGTCTACCAATCTGCACTTGGCCAGCGTGGTAGACTATGGCTTAATACCCCTCACATTGCGAGAGGAGACCCCGAGCCCAGCAATTATGGGTGACAACCCAAAACAACAAAAGAAGCAACAGCTTCTTTTTGCTTTTAAACAAAAAATTGTTTCCAAATGTACTAAAGGAAGTTTCTTTTCAGATGAAGTCCAGACCCTTCACAAAAGATGAAGTACCTTTCTTCATAAGGCCAAAATAGTAGCCAATAGCTATTGATGTAGCAGGGATACACCATTATTTCTGAAAAGGCGAAATGTTTTTGTTATAAATTCAAAATAAATCTAACTTAAAAAGCTTAGTGTTCTTGTTTTATTAAATACCTACTTACCTAAAACTTTAAAGATAGGAATTGTTATCAACTCTCATTCACTGCCGCGCCGTTTTTAACCGACTTCAAAAAAAGGAGGAGATTCTCAATTCGACTGTATTTTTTTATGTTTGTTACCTCAGAACTTTGGACTGGGTGAACCGATTTTGATGATTCTTTTTTTAATCGAAAGCTGGTGCTTGTCATGTGGTCCCACATAAAGAACGAGATCTGACAAGTAGTTTTTGAGTAATTCTGAAGTCGGTTATTTTTTGTTAGTAAAATTTAGATTATGGATTATGTTTAATCTGAATCTAGGTAGTTATAAACAAAATTGGATTCACACAATTCAGTCATATACCTATGTATGTAGTCATATATTTTATACGAGGACAATTTCGGCGATCTTGGTACCGTATTAAAAAGGCGGAATCAAATAAACAGGCTTCACAAAATTCATTATCACTCATCACTGATTAATATCCATGATGTTTTGATAAATTTTCTTTACAATATGAGAAATCTACCAATTATCCGTCGAAATCGAGCGATGTGAAAATTTCCGATAGTTGGTAACTTCTACTACCGACAGTTAGCTGTCAAAGCGTTATTGAGACGCAAGTATTTATTTTTGTATGGACCAACATACCTACGGTATGACTTGGCCCTCCGAACGGTAGATCAATGTCATCGATAGATATTTTCGATCCACTGAAGGTTATTGAGACGCAAAAATTGACAAATATGACAGATGACGTATTAATGGTAGCCTTATCTACATTTTTATAACTGTTAGTACATTATTGAGACCGGCCGTAAAACAATGCATTAGGCACATTCGATCCATTGAAAAAGTAGATTTTCCACTTTTCCCATACAACGATTTGAACCTAAAATAATATGTAAAGATGGCGCATCAACGTCAACGTCAACACAAAAACACTGATCTGTCATTCAATTGAATTTTTTTAGCGTAGTGGAACACGCTGGGGTATCCACTATAGTTATTGATATAAAAATATTTTATAGAATCCTACATAATATGATGAAAATTCGCATACATAGATAAATTTTCAGGTTCAATCAGTTCAGCTACCATGTTTTTTTCCAAGAATATTAGATATTTTTGTAATTTTATTTTTCAATTTTATCAGCAAACGGAAGTTTCAGGTTGGCTCGGTTTTTGTCCGAGCGTAAAAAATTAAAAATAATAACAACGAATTTTCCTATAGTACTTATTATCTACTATTGGTAGTAGATGTTATCCTTTCTGAAACTTAGTTTCTGTTTGTTACGATAGGCACGTTCGACGTAATAGAATCAGACCCCTCTTTACAGATAATACATCCTTTGTTAGTATTCTGACGCTTTGAAAGTATACAAGTGTACAAAATAATCAAATATGTTACATTCAGAACTTTTCCCAGTCAATAGTACTTTTCAGTAATAAACAAGTTTCGCTTACGGCCGGTCTCAATAATGTACTAACATTTAAAAAACTGTAGATAAAGCTACCATTAGTATGTTATCTGTCATATTTGTCAATTTTTGCGTCTCAATAACCTTCGGTGGATAGAAAATATCTACCGATGACATTGATCTACCGTTCGGAGGGCCAAGTCATACCGTAGGTATGTTGGTCCATACAAAAATAAATACTTGCGTCTCAATAACGCTTTGACAGCTAACTGTTGGTAATAGAAGTTACCAATTATCGGAGTTTTTCATGTCGCTCGATTTCGACGGATAATTGGTAGATTTCTCGTATTGTAAAGAAAATTTATGAAAAAATCATGAATTTATTAACACGTTCACTGCGGATCACCCACAATCGGCCCGATACTGTACCAACGCGCTGTGCGTACAGGAAAAATAGGTTCCTCCCGCCTGTGCGGGACCGCTTTCTTGGGAATTTTTACGAGTATGACAGAGACAAATATAGTTTTCGATTCGTGACTAACAATGTAGAAATATAGCAGTTTAATAAAGTGGGGGGCCTTTTTCGACCTCCACCGCACAGAACGTAAAAAAAGTTATCTCAGTGCGGGAGCGGGCCTGTTTTGGTGGATGACCGCCTGCGACCTGATCCCGCACTGTGGAGATGCGTACGCGTCGAGCCAGCAGTAGTGTTGTGCCTGCTACACGAGGAGCACGCGCTCGTGCTCGATATAATGACGAATCGCAATAAAAAATTGTTATTAATAGAAAAGTGCCAAAAGAAGATTTTTGAGTTTCATTTCTGCAAAATAATAATTGTGTTTGATTTTTTGCCATGAGGTGCATTAATTGCTCGTATGATATTGAGCGCATGGCACGTCACTCCATGTCTTCGCTAGCAAGAAACCTTCAATCCATATTGGTAGAATGGATCACTGCAGTACAGGTATGGCATTTTCACATGATGACATTAGTTTGATATTTGGGGTGGGCACGTCACCAAGATCACATAGAAGCCCCTGCATCACTTTTAGATTTTATATTAATTACTGCTGATCTTGAATAGAGAACAAGTAGATGGGTACATCAGATAAAATCAGCCAATCCATCACCTTATTTGCCTTGTTTGATACTATAGTTTTATTTCCTCAATTTTTACATATGTGTACCTAAATGTATATATATTTAAACAATAATATCAATATGCAGTTTTAGAATTAGAATAATATGTGAAGCAAACTTTATAATTTCCCATCAGATGGCGTTCATGTAGCTCGGCAGAGCATTCGCTTAACGTGTATGTATGTATATGGTACGACTGTACGAAGCTCGCACGGATCGAGACTAACTGCTCCGAAATTGGACGAATATGTAAGCAGCTGTTTGTGAGAAAGTATATAGGTGTATAGGTATCTATCATATCTTTATAATGCCACACTCACCGCATGTGCGCCCCGTAAGTATAGGTACATGTAGGTATAAATGTATACATAGGTACACCTATACCTATGTACAATAGTGAATAGCAGTTGCTGGTGAATAGCTGTACGCGTAAAATTTAAAAAATAAATAAATAATTATAATTGCATAAGTTGATAAAAAATGCTATGCAATAGCTTTACCGCGGCAGTCCCGGAGTGCCACACGTATTATTTTTAATCAGTATTTAGTCATCCCTGCAACGCTCGCTGTTCCTCAAATCAACAACCTGTCCGGTATAATTTTTTTATTTTTCATAACGTTTAATTTTTTTTTAATGTTTTCATAATTTGTTTTACATATTTTTCTAACACATATTAAAATTGTACTTGTTAAAATTTTATTAAAATATAATGACTCGATATTTTCTTTTCTTTCACTATCCCATCACTATAAAAATAACGCTACAGTGCGGTATCGGGCCTTATCGACCCGACATTTTCAATTGCTAATTACTCATTTTCTGTTTGGAGAATCCAGGGGCGAGGCCAATGCAAACACAAGTGATTCATGACGATTTTAAAAAGTATAAAAATTGTTATATACCATAGTCCTTGACTAAGATATTGAGCTTTAATACCATTCAGAGGTGTCGGATCGAAATGGCCCGCCCCGCACAGTAAGAAAGTCAAGTGGGTGCCTTTTTGGACCGCCACCGCACCAGCTGAAAGTCACTGTTTTTAATGCCGCAGTCAAGGTGTTAATCAGTGATGAGTGATAATGAATTTTATGAAGCCTGTGTATTTGATTCCACCTTTTTTAATACGGCACCAAGATCGTCGAAATTATCCTCGTATAAAATATGTATATGACTGAATTGTGTGAATCCAATTTTGTTTATATACCTATATTCAGATTAAACATAATCTAAATTTTACTAACAAAAAATAACCGACTTCAAAATTACTCAAAAACTACTTATCAAATCTCATTCAAATTTAAGTGGGACTACATGACAAGCACCAGCTTTCGTTTAAAAAAACAATCATCAAAATCGGTTCACCCAGTCGAAAGTTCTGAGGTAACAAACATAAAAAAAAATACAGTCGAATTGAGAACCTCCTGCTTTTTTTTAAGTCGGTTAAAAACGGCAGTGAATGAGAATTGAGGACAATTCCTATCTTTAAAGTTTTAAGTAAGTAGGTAGGTATTTTAATAAAACAAGAACACTAAGCTTTTTAAGTTAGATATATTTTGAAATTATAACAAAAACATTTCGCCTTTTCAGAAATAATGGTGTATCCCTGCTACATGCCCTTTTGTGAAAGGTCTGGACTTCATCTGCAAAGAAACTTCCTTTAGTACATTTGGCAACAATTTTTTTGTTTAAAAGCAAAAAAAAAAGCAACAACCCATAACTGTCCCACTGCTGGGTTCCGGGTCTCTTCTCACAATGTGAGGGGTGTTAGGCCATATTCTACCACGCTGGCCAAGTGCAGATTGGTAGACTTCAACCACCTTTAAGAACTTTATGGAGAACTCTCCGGTGTGCTGGTTTCCTTACGATGTTTGTTGTTTTCCTTCACCGAAGCTAGTGATAATTAACTTCTAATACGCACATAATATTTGAAAATTATAGGTGCGTGCCAGGATTTGAACTCGGGCCCCGGACAAGTGGGAATAAACGCTTCGTTCGGGAGACCAACGTTCTAACCGCTAGGCTATTACTGCTACAATTACAACAATTTACAATTACTACAAATTTTTGTTTACTAAACATAATAATAATATATTTTATTTTATTTTATTAACAAATAAAGTCTATACTCACGGTAATTGTTGAACTGTGTTTCATTTATTTATAAAACTAATTAATATTGCTAAAATTATGAGAACATACACGTTGTTTATATTTTGGGTAACCAAACGACTTAAACGAATGTCAAATGACAATAACATGTCATCGTTGTCTAGGAAACCTGTCAGTACTAAACGTCAAATGCTGCGTTTTGTTATTACTGAAGCATTGTTCCAGGTTACATTTATCATTATTTTATTAACTTCATCCGCGAAATTCACAATACATTTGTAACAAATTATCATTTTAATATTAAAATGAAATAAGTTTATAATCAAAAACACTGAATTCCTTTTTATAATAAAAAGTATAAAAGTATAAAAAAATATATTGTTATGCGAAAACTAAATTTTGAGAGGGACGTAAAAACCAGAGGCAGAAATGTCACTGAAATATTATCTACCGATGATCTTACTTTTGTTTGCTTACTTTTGATTTGAGAGACGGCAGTTGCCGGGAGATCAATCTTTACTTTTTATCTCTGTTATATACCAGAGCTCAACTGATAGTATAATATTGAGACCGGCCGTTAGATAATCGTGTAAATTTAGTGCCACCGGTTAATTTTATAATACAAAACATGATATTAATTTTATTAATATAGTTTAAACTTTAAAGTCCAAATGTATTCTAATTTAAATGTTACCTACATACTAAAGTAACCCTTTACGCGATTAGTTGTTTCGTCGCTCATTAAAGCTTAGGAAATAATGTGTTTATCTTTTCACTATTTTTATTTTTCGTAAATGTGTAAGTACTGCTACAGGCAGTAATATTTTCCGTATTTCCTGTATTTCCTGATGCAGACTGAGATCTGGATGTTAGTTTGATCACAATGAGCCTCTTATTTAATAATTCATAAGGCTCGGAAGGTTTGCGGTTAATTAATTTCCTTTTAACTATATTGTTATTATTATTGTTTTTGCCTGTTATGTCTATTACAAGTATGTTATTTATTTTTACAAGGTTTTATTTATTTTTGTTTATGTCAAATTTTGAAAGCTAGATTTCTTATAATAACATACAAGTTGAATTTCGTTAAATAAATTCAGCGTGTGCTCGATACACGTACAAAACAAACGCAATTTTATATGTATGTATGTTATTTAATTTTAAATCTGATATTGACCGTGAATGAACTTTAGACTTTGCTTTGAAATATGTTACCGCAATTTTATGTAAGAAAAGAAAAGATTCCTCTTATAGATTTTCGTTTCCTTTACGGATTGTTTAGCTCGTAATTAATAAGCCGAGGAGTTCGTTCACTAAATAGTATTGTTACGCTTCGATAATTTACTTTTTGCCGAGTGTATCGACATTGAACTGAACGTGTAAAGGAAATAAATTATTATAGTCAGGTTCGGGATTCCAGATATTATATGAAAATGTAGATATTTCCTTATATCAGAGATCGGCAACATGAAATAAAATGTGTTTTTTCTCTCACGGGGTTGGAATAATCCTAATATCTGCAGATTAAGCAAATGCTTTCTCGTGGTATGGCTGAAAAAAATAACTTTTTTCCATTTCAGTATTTTTTTTTGCTGTTTTAGGTCAATCTGGGACATCATTCAAAAGCAACAAATCTCATGCCAATCATCCTAACGTTGGACCTTCAATGTTTCCTTTTTTGATTGGTATACCCACAAATTTTTATTAATTGCTATATTATTTTAGGAAATCTATATCTACATTCTACGTCAGTAAAGTTAATCTTGCATTCAAAGGGAGTTAGGAACGTCATCCTTCGCTGAGCCTGAGCCAATCTTTTTTCATAGCAATCTGCTGAACAACGTTTGAATCAATAGTACAGTAAAAATTAAACGTTTACATAAAGTATAAAAATATGCACTAGGATTCCTTGCATCGCGAGTGGTCACAAATAAAATTGCAAACTCCTCAATACCAGAGAAGAAATACCAGTCAAGTAGTCAAGAAGCAGTTTTATTTAAGGTTAACATGTTAAAAAAATCGCTTTTCAAATTCTAGGAACAAACTCTTCAATCATCAAGAAATGTATAAATAGAAAAAAATATTGTAATACGTCACAAGACAATATTGATTTCAATCTGAAAAAAGCTACTGAAAGAAAAGATGCCATGACAGATGCAGGTAATAACATTATACATACATAGAGGTGCAGGTAAGTCATGTAGAACAGAGGTATTAGCGCAAAGGTCCTTAGGAATTTTTATTTTGTCATGTAATACCTCAGAGGCTCAGATACTATATTTTACAATTGAACGCAGTTTCCTTTTTATTGAAACAATTTGAAGCTCCTCAACCGATGCAAACTACAGAGTTTTAAGTAAACGGACTTGTAAATTTAACATGAGATTGCGATCTGCTTGAAATGCGTTATAACTATGACGTTAAACACAAAAGACAGCATAGACTAACTGTTATCTATAATCTATAGTAATATATAAAGAGGAAAGATTTGATTTTTTGTTTGCATTGAATAGGCTCCGAAACTACTGAACCGATTTCAAAAATTCTTTCACTGTTGGGGAGCTACACTATCCCCGAGTAACATAGGCTATATTATATTTTCAAAAAAATTAGGGATCCTTAATAAAACTCCAATAATGTAACCCAAGGTGTAATAAAATAAGAAAACCGAAGCAAAGCGAGGGCGGTTACTCGTAATACATAAAGAGGAAAGATTTGATTTTTTGTTTGCATTGAATAGGTTCCGAAACTACTGAATCGATTTGAAAAATTCTTTCACTGTTGGGAAGCTACACTATCCCCGGGTAACATAGGCTATTATTTTCAAAAAAATTAGGGATCCTTAATAAAACTCCTATAATGTAACCCAAGGTCTAAAAAAATTAGAAAACCGAAGCAAAGCGAGGGCGGTTAGGTACTCGTAGGTTCATAAGATATAAAATGGTAAAGATCTTATCTGAAAACTTCTACGTCCTAAAAGAGTAAATAAAACTAAACAAGTAAAAATTAGGCTTATAATGTAAACGTTGTTACAGAACCTCAATGGTTACACAAATCCACAAGTTTTGTTGCATTTGGGTATGAAACTACTGAAATGGGCACAGGTGAGTATACAATCTTTGAATGAAACGTTATCGAGTATTATTATATCATAACAACAAGCAAAAACTGAAGAGTATATTACGAAATTATCGTGTTGATTTTTAGTGTTTGCTTTCATATTAAAGCCATCGCTTAAGCCTTCTGATAATGATTAAGCATAAAATATTGATTATAACAACATAGGCAAACCAACAGTAAGTAATAAAAGAAAAGTGTGAAATTGAATTTGACCGCGCAATTTGAGTTTGGATACAATAGGTATCGCATAAACAAAGTAAAACCAAAATTAATTAACTCAATAATAATAAATAATATATAACTCAATAATAAACCAATAAACAAAGTGACAAGTTCAATTAATCAAGTTACTTGTTTTGTAATAAATTCATTGAATCTATTTTTAAGTTGTCAGTGAGAGAATTCAAATAACATTTAGATAAAAATAAGCATGGAAGGATATGTTGAAGAAAACTGCAACTTTAATGGGGGGAAATATGGTTTTGAGTGACTTATAATGAAGTCGTTTCTGAAAATAAGTTTTGTGTAACCCAGAAACGTGGCTTGTTTGTCCCCAAATCGAGGCTCGCATACAAACTACTTAAAACTGGCTTGACTCCAACAGATATACGCGCGCCGGAGTGGCTCATTCGGTTTTATATTCTATAGTTTTCAGCGCCTGAATACGATTCCAACTTTAGTGTAGCGTGGCTTTTATGATGGTTCCGTTTTGATAATGTGTTAAGAAATGGTACGGAATCTTTTCCTTATTTTTCGCTATCGCATAGATAACCATACAATATAATAAGCAACCTTGCGCCCTAACTTAGAGTCACTAACGGTGACATAAATCGCTCCTTATTTATTTATTTAATAGTTTATGTACACGTATAAAATTGGTTACAACAACTTATAAAAGAAATGTTGTACATAGGCAATGCTTATTTCTAAAAGAAATCTCTTCCAACACACCTAGGAATGGAAAAGTGATATAAAATTAATTTAGCGTGTTATAAAACACTTGTTTATATAAATAATATGTAAAGAATTACCTTAGTATTAATAACTTACCGCCGGTAAGAATATCTTAGCAGTAATTACCTTAGTAAAGAATTACCATACAAATTCTGTACTAAGGAGCGATTTAAGTAACCGTTAGTGACTCTGAGTTGGGGCGTAAGAGTTATTACTAATCATGGTTCACCTGTGTGCTAAATTTCATGAAAATCCGATCAGTAGTATTAGAAAGAGTAGAAAACAATGACGTGAAGGGTTCATCAAACAGTTATCTACATATCGTCGTTGCGACTTTAACACATTCAGTGCTTGTTGCTCGGATCCGACCATGGCGGGGCCATAGTAGCCGTGCCGCCGACTCGGATCCGAGCAAGCGTCCCGTTTTTTTTGTAGTAGTCAATAAAGCGCCAGTTTTCGAGCAGAGTAAATGTTGTTTTGCGCGGCCACTTTGGCAATATAGTAACTTGCGAAAACAAGTATTGGTTTCATGCTAACGGTATTAGTAACAGTTATTTACTCACATTTTTTTTTATAACTACCACATGATGACATGTCTGAACTGTATACTGTATATCATTTATAAGCGTGTATGTATAAGTGTGCATATGGCCTGTGTGTGTTTGTGTGTCATATGGTACAAGATTTTGGTCAAGGAAAGTAAAATAAGTTAAAACTCGTTTTGATTCCTTTCCTTAGATGATTTTGATCAAGATCCTGGAATTTGATAAAAAAACACGGGGTTGTCTAAATCTTGTGACATATTAGTACGCAAAAACGCACTCACGGAACAAATATCTATGATATTAGTGAATAAACCATTGCCATCCCTAGCTTTCGGATCCGAGTATTCGGCAGCCGACGTGCTGTGTGCCGACGACTCGGATCCGAGAAATGACTTTTTTTAATAGAAATAATAATAATAAAATATACATTCATACCTATTTTCAAATATTCATATTTACTTAATCAAAATTCGCCATAAAAAGTTTTGGCTCCCGGCTATTACTTTGCATCCATTGTTTAAGCACTGAATGTGTTAAGACCTCTTTTGTGTAAAAAATCTGCTTTTTGAGAGAATCGACAAAAATCAATAAAGTTTTGTTTAGCAAGCACATAGCTGATTTTGAATTTGGTGAATAAATTACGATGGAAATATAGAATAGACGACACGAATAAACAACGATAGAATCATTGGACGTAAAAAAGTGATTTTGCCAAAAGTGGCACACAACACATAAGATCTATTAAAGTTGCAGCGACGATATAAATATTATAAGGTAACGTTTATTTTAGAAACCGATATTCCATCCCCGGTTGAGAACAAAGTGACGAACACAATGCTCTGTCCGAACCTGCCCAGAACAAGTGTTGTAGAGACTGTCGCGCAAGATGTATTCCGGAAACTGGTGACGTGTAATGGTACGGGTAACTTACTATTTAAAGATTTAAAAGATTTATTTTGTCACAAAAAACAGTTTTACAATTATATGACCATAAACATCGACAAAAGTATTAAACTGTGCCGCCGCTATTTACGGCCACCTCAGAGAAGCAAGGAATACAAATTTAAATATCTTAAATCTATTACAATAATGACTAAAGTAAGTGTGTGAGTGTGCATGTCTTTGCCTACAATAGATCTAACTTGGGCGTGCTAGCCCTTGGTAACATAATCTTCAGCCACAGAACAAAATAAAGTGTATAACACTGACTAAAATATAACCTGGATTTACTTTAAAATATGAGAGAAATGTTTCTAAATCAATACTTCAAGAGTATAAGTCTCATATCTATCAGAATATAATTAGGTACACTCATACCCCTAGCACAATTATTCCCTGTATTGCGGGTGGCATCTACCGACTGCTTATATGAGTTGGCCCAAAAACAAAGTTGGCCCAAAAACAACAATGTTTTTCAGAGAAATTTACGATTCGACACAACATATTTTTTACCTTGGTCGAGAATCGTACCCGAAACTACGAACCGATTTTGTATGGTATTCTGGCAAGATATGAGCCTAGTAAACAGGTTCGTTTATGGGGCTATATAAAATTCAATTAAATCAATTTTAGGAACAGATGCGTCATCGCCGGTCCAGAACTCATTGGCCAGTACAATCCTTGGTCCAAACCCAGCTAGAACGAGTTTACTAGAAGCTGTAACACAAGATGTGTTACAGAGTATGTCTCACAGAGTGACACCATTTAGCAACGCAGGTAAGAGATTGTCACGTCATTAAAGAGTGTAGCACGCATACAGCAGAACCAAACACGTATATGGAGAGAAAAGCCTTCTGTCCACGTATACGGACTTCTTACGCACACTATATTGTCTATTTGTCGCTTGCTTGCATCTTGCGTAGAAAACGGTGCGGCGTCGTCGCATTTGCTTATTGCCTGTGTCAAGTGAAACGCCGTGGACAGTAGGCCTTAATCATGCGGGACACGCGGAGTGATGTGCGTTCCCGAAACTTAACCCATTTGGGGAAGAGTTAAGTACGCCCATCACGCGCAAGATATTTTATTTTGAAACATTACGTTCTAGGTACAATTCAATGATTGAATAATGAAATACCACAGACATGTTATTATACATGTCTGTGTGAAATACCAAGTAAATTGTGAATTGCTCCCTCAGAGAATAAAAATTGTAATGAGGTATTTCATTAACTGGGGAAGCTTGGTTGGACTGTTTCGTGGATAACGGCATTTTTAATATTCGACTCAACTCAGGCTACATTTTTTTGATATTTGAATCAAATTGAATTTAGATTCATTATTGTTATAATAATTATTTTAAAAATATATTAATATTAGATAAACACCCATACAAAATACTGCAAACAGTGACAACAAGAAACAGTTTAGCTTAAAAGGATATTTACTTACAATTGAAGATGACGCTATAATATAAGCAATTTGCTTTATATAAAGTTGAAAACAATCTTTCTAATAGCTTTAGTTGGATGTGGTCCAACTACGAATTTAAAATTATTATCAAAGACCAAAGTAACTTGGTTGAAATTTTGTCTATTAAAGATAGTGCCAAAAGATCGAACTTAGGATAAGGTAACCTTTACCTTAATCAAAATAATTGTAGAATGTGAAAATAGCGTTAGTTTCCGGCTAATTGTAAGAACACTATAGTCTATATCTGAGAGCAGCATGGTAGGTAGGTATATGTTGGTGATACTAGGCTAGGCCAAATATAATTGGCGCTAATTCTACGCCCAAACCACACAAACATCTTTTTTCTAGTGTATAGTTTAAACTACATCTTGGATGGTAACATTGGTTATGGACGTATGCAAATGATACATCATCAAGTGCGGTCGCACACTGCATCCGATCTGAATCCGTGTAAAGGTTCCGAAGTTTGGTTCATAATATTATCCGATAACATTATCCAAATTTCCGATTATAACCTAAAACAGTATAGTATTCAAAATATGACGGAACGAAGCAGCCATAGTACGTTAATTCATTCATTGATTTTTTATATAAGCGCGACCTCTCGAACACGCGTTTGTCGTGGAAATTGGTGATGCAGTCGAGCGCCCATAGATTTAAGAATAGTAAAGTAAGAAATACAGTTAGTGCTTGTTCTCATGAATTCGCAAGATGATCTGTTGTTATTACAGACGATTAAACATACGCAATCAATTTCAAAAGATCCAGGACCGATGAATATTGGTATTTATTCAATTTTGTTTCTTGACAGAGACCCAACTAACCCCGGTCGGATCTACGCGAGTGATATCCGCCGGCGTGTCGACGTCACATCAAATATGCCAGCAATCCAAACCAAGTGTTGTCACAGGTAGGAACTAAACACTACTTCAGTTCTAGAAACTACTACTGCTTGGGTCGATTCGATGAAATGTCATTCTCAGTAACTATTCCTCGAATTGTTGACGAAAGGCAAAATAATAATAATGAGGATCAGTAAAGTTATAGCAAATTCTATAGAACTAGTATCCACGCGATTCTTTATGGCATATGAATGATATATCTTTTTGAATCATCCAAATCGGACCATTACTTACGAAAATATTAAGTAATAAACATTGCCGTTCCGGCCGCTAAAATTCAAACTACGCGGGCGCGTGTGACGTCACGATTCCCGTCGCCGCCAGTTAGCCGCTGGCAGCGATACGGCGCGCAATGTTTTGTTTGGATAATTGTGACTTTGAAACAAATTAAGTGTCCCATTTGTGCCTAATTCACCTTTTAACTATGTATCAGTATTGTATAGTGCTTAAACGTTCAAACACTTCTATGAAAACGCCAAAAAAAACTATTTTTTAACGTGCCGAAAAACTCAAAACTTCGTAGAAAATGGTATTCCGTTGTAAAAAGACAATAATTATATGATTTATCTTCAATAGTAACTGAGCTGGGAACCATATCTTTAACTTATATAAATTTCGTAGTTGTATCTATATAGCCAGCTGTGGTTGGGCTCCGTAACATTTTTTTTCAGTGGCAGATGGCTCCTCGCTGCATCTATGGAGCCACATCAAAAATGCTACGCTATGTTTGCAGCCTCCCTTTTGAGCAGCACAGTCATGGAAATCCACCTTCTCTACCGTTCAGCAGCAATACGCTTTACTTTTTAGGGTTCCGAAGTAAAATTGGAAGTATCGGAACCCTTGAAGTTTCTTCATGTCCGTCCGTCCGTCTGTAATTCTGCATGGATATACATATGTACACATTTATTAAAACTCGTGGAACCAGAATCGTGGAATTAAAATACTGAAAAACTTTTGTTCAGGGTACCTCCCCTACAGGTGTGAGGATGAAATTTTTTATTCGTCGCGTACCCCGTAGTGTGGGATATCGTTGAAAAATGAAAGGGTCTTCGAAAAATATTATGGGTCTTCTAGGACCATGTTTGGATTTAGGGGTGCGTTTGCGAAATATTTGCCTTTATAGTGCTAATTTTGGTCGAGCCCCTACTACTACTCAAAGGATGATTTGTAACGATGAGTGAGAGGGAAATAAAAGCGGCCAAGTGCGAGTCGGACTCGCCCATGAAGGGTTCCGTAGCAGCAAGTAACATAATGAAAGGTAATTTGCGGTTTACGATTTATGACGTATTAAAAAAACTACTTACTAGATCTCGTTCAAACCAATTTTCGGTAGAAGTTTGCATGGTAATGTACATCATACATTTTTTTAAAGTTTAGAAGTTACATCGGGGACACACATTTTACCACTTTGGAAGTGTGTCTCACGCAAACTATTCAGTTTAGAAAAAAATTATATTAGAAACCTCAATATCATTTTTGAAGACCTATCCATAGACCCCACACATATGGGTTTGATGAAATAAAAATTTTGAGTTTCAGTCCTAAGTAGGTATGGGGAAATGTTAAGCTGTTTCTGAGGCTGACTGTTGGTACGTAAGTACTTATTAGGAATCTTTAGGTCTAACTTCTAAGCTGTTAGTAGTAGGTAGGGGTAAGAAAGAATGAATGTAAAGTATACGTACAGGGATATATTCAGAACATATGAATGAAGTGTTTATAGTTTATTGATAAACGAATGTTGTTTTCGGTATTATGTAGATCATTTCGCGGATGGCTTTTTAACCTACTTGCGCTTTATAGTGCATAGTTCCCTATGCTGATGCTGCTGATCTATGACAGAAACCTTAATATTGGTTGTCAATGGCTGTTTTTTAGGGTTCGGTAGCCAAATGGCAAAAAACAGAACCCTTATGGATTCGTCATGTCTGTCTGTCTGTCTGCCCGTATGTCACAGCCACTTTTTTCCGAAACTGCATATAAGAACTATACTGTTGAAACTTGGTAAGTAGATGTATTCTCTGAACCGCATTAAAATTTTCATACAAAAATAGAAAAAAAAAACAATAAATTTTGGGGTTCCCCATACCTACTTAGGACTGAAACTCAAAATTTTTATTTCATCAAACCCATATGTGTGGGGTCTATGGATAGGTCTTCAAAAATGATATTGAGGTTTCTAATATAATTTTTTTCTAAACTGAATAGTTTGCGTGAGACACACTTCCAAAGTGGTAAAATGTGTGTCCCCGATGTAACTTCTAAACTTTAAAAAAATGTATGATGTACATTACCATGCAAACTTCTACCGAAAATTGGTTTGAACGAGATCTAGTAAGTAGTTTTTTTAATACGTCATAAATCGTAAACCGCAAATTACCTTTCATTATGTTACTTGCTGCTACGGAACCCTTCATGGGCGAGTCCGACTCGCACTTGGCCGCTTTTATTTCCCTCTCACTCATCGTTACAAATCATCCTTTGAGTAGTAGTAGGGGCTCGACCAAAATTAGCACTATAAAGGCAAATATTTCGCAAACGCACCCCTAAATCCAAACATGGTCCTAGAAGACCCATAATATTTTTCGAAGACCCTTTCATTTTTCAACGATATCCCACACTACGGGGTACGCGACGAATAAAAAATTTCATCCTCACACCTGTAGGGGAGGTACCCTGAACAAAAGTTTTTCAGTATTTTATTCCACGATTCTGGTTCCACGAGTTTTAATAAATGTGTACATATGTATATCCATGCAGAATTACAGACGGACGGACGGACATGAAGAAACTTCAAGGGTTCCGATACTTCCGATTTTACTTCGGAACCCTAAAAAGTAAAGCGTATTGCTGCTGAACGGTAGAGAAGGTGGATTTCCATGACTGTGCTGCTCAAAAGGGAGGCTGCAAACATAGCGTAGCATTTTTGATGTGGCTCCATAGATGCAGCGAGGAGCCATCTGCCACTGAAAAAAAATGTTACGGAGCCCAACCACAGCTGGCTATATAGATACAACTACGAAATTTATATAAGTTAAAGATATGGTTCCCAGCTCAGTTACTATTGAAGATAAATCATATAATTATTGTCTTTTTACAACGGAATACCATTTTCTACGAAGTTTTGAGTTTTTCGGCACGTTAAAAAATAGTTTTTTTTGGCGTTTTCATAGAAGTGTTTGAACGTTTAAGCACTATACAATACTGATACATAGTTAAAAGGTGAATTAGGCACAAATGGGACACTTCATTTGTTTCAAAGTCACAATTATCCAAACAAAACATTGCGCGCCGTATCGCTGCCAGCGGCTAACTGACGGCGACGGGAATCGTGACGTCACAGCCACGCAGTGAACTTTGTAAGTAATTTGGTCATAACTTCGTCAATTTTTGTCGTAGAACAAAAATTTTTACACTGTATGTTAAGGATTTCTTAGCTCTATAAATCTGCATTCTCAACTAAAAACGTTACGGATCCTCATTATTGTAAATGAAAATCTTTTCTGGATTTTATATGATGCTAGTGACCCCAAGGACCAATTTAAAACTCTATATTTACTAAGAAAGAAAAGAGCTTTCAATTAGTGAAAGAATGTTTGAAATCGGTCCAGTAGTTTGTCTTTTTTATAATCCATTACAAACAAAAAACAGAAGCTTCCTCTTTACGAGTATAATATCAATATAGAAGTACTATTTTGGCGGACTATTATGATGTCATCCATCATTATCATGACCATTTTTGAACAAATGAAACGATGATCAGAATAATATGACGTTTTGTTGGTCTTTTGGTCTTTTGTTTTGTCGGCCCACGATGCATAGATGTATTGTTGAACGATTCACCATTTTTTATTTTTTATATTATTTTGTTTTGATATTAACAGACACAACAGTGCCATGCAGGAAAATAGGGGCCATGGAGTTTTCCACATTGCTGACGCCCAAAGGAACTATCTTGTCATGCACAGGTATCGTAAATTGATGTCCACTTAATACATACATAATTATGAGTAGACACTAGGTTATTAAAGAAAAAATATACTTTTAAAAACCACTGTAAAGCAAAGTAATAAGTTGTTTATTAGTGTTTTTTAAGCAACGTATTTACAGATAGTAATATTTCTTAATTATTATATTTTATTAACTGGGGGCACGGGAGTCTAAAATAATCAATTAGTAAGTTTAGTCTACTACAATGGATAATTAATAATTTTGCAAATTACAGCAACAATTAACAACAGTTTTTAATAACGAAATTACTGTTTGTTCGCCATGAAAATTTACTTTATCTATAGCATATCCCTGCTGAATCGCGTTTAGTACAGAGATAAATAATGCATCTATTGACTCGTAGTTATAGAACAAATTAATACCTATGGACACAATAAAATTTTAATCTATAATATGTAATCCCAGTTCAGGATGACTCTACGAAAAACTGAGAGTTCAATCTTATTAAGTACTTTATAATGGATTTATAGGCTTTCGAATTATGAAAAAATATTCAATGTGCCTTGTATGAGATGTACCGTAGATGACCAAAATATAATATTAGTGATAGCACTCGCATTGTAGTATTTTATGGCTAAACTGCATTTTTGGAACAAAATTGGTTATAAATCATCGCTATCAGATACCTGTTTTTTTTTTTGTCAGGAACAAAAATAACATCGGTATCTTCGACGAGCATTGATGCGACATCAGTGATACAGACGCAGAATGCAGGTACAGTAGCAAAGTTTTTTTGGCAGTGGTTTTTAAAAAAGATGTGCTGAGGAGTTTCTTAACGGCTTTTTTTTCCTCCATGACAAATCACCTTTTTGAAAAGCTGGTAGATTAAACAAATTAAGTGTAACTGTGACACCAACATGAATAAACAATTTTGAATTATGAATTTTTGAATTTTGAAATAATTAGTACAATTTTTAATGCTTTAAATATTCTCCGTGTTCTGTATTTCGAATATTTTTCGCAGTTGTTTCGACAGAAGTAACCGTTAACAACGTGGATTGTCTAACGGCAAAATCTTTGCATGAACTTGGACATAAAGATATCTCTTTGGGTAAGTATGATATTTTTTACGCAATTAACTTATCTCTTAGGAATATTCATTGTCATTACAAATATTTTTTAATAAAACGTACGTCACCAATAAGACCTTAAATCAATTAGTCTACTGTTCCGGAAAGCACGTTCAAAAAATGAAAACACACGATGGCCAGCACGAGTCTCAGCAATACAAAAAATGTTTTTTTTTTAAGTTTTTCAACTGTTCGAATATTTTTTGTGTATTTTGCATGATTTAAGTTTTCGACAATATTAGAAAGTGAATTGAGGAGACAATAAAATTAGAAAGGGAACCAATAGGAACTAAGCAATTGAGCAAGTCAAGTAACAGGTCAAAGAGATGAGTATAATAGGTATTAACATTACGAATTGGAATAAATTGCCCGCGTCGGTGTTTCCGCACGATTATAATGTAAGTGTCTTCAAGGCAAGAGTGAATAGGCTTTTACTAAGTTAATGCATTTTACCACCCATGACTACATCACCACTTACCATTAGGTGGGATAGTAGTCAAGCTTTAACTTATACGATATAAAAAAAAAAAAGAATTATGCTCAAAAAAATCGAATAAAAAGTTAGATTGCTATTAATAACTTAACGTACTTCTTATAGATTCTTAGAACTTAACGGGAATTTACGGAACAAATCTATCATACATATTATTATTATTATTTTCATTAGATACAACTGCTACATACGAAATTCTCTATAATAACAAATCATCCTGTACGAGTGGGCTGGATCCGTGTCTTAGTACAGGTAATGTTACTGGCTATCTATCCTTTGATGTCAGTTAAATTATTATTTATTTATATTTATACTGTCACACTCGACGTTTACCCATGACATTATTCTTGGGTTTTGAGTAACTGTATATTGTAATGGTTATGCGAATGTTATTATGCGCGCTCCACACTTCACGCGAGATTCTCGCCGAGAATCTCGCAAGAATCTCAGCGAGAATCTCGGCGAGAACTTCCTTGGGTCCACACTCGCAAGGTTCTCAATACTGTTCTCGCGCTTGATGACGATGGACGCAGAAGTAACTGCTGCGGCAAGCTTATTGCTATGCGCATCCGCTTATTATAATTATAATAATATAAATATGAATAATATAAATATATATGGTATAATAAATATGTGTTTATTTATGTATGAAGTATTAAACAAATTGTATGGTGCAAAAAGTTAAATAAATAAATAAAAATAATAATATAAATATAATAATCTGGCTAATATTTATGCTCAGTAAATACCACAATGACAAGTCTTCTAATCGGCGAGTCGCTCGCTACTGAGAAACATGCGAGTGTGGAGTCAATACAAGTTCTGTGAACCTGAGACATGCTTACTGGAAGTGCTTAGATCTGAAACAGTTCTTCAAATGATGTAATAATAACAGTACTCACCATATTCACATCTAAAAACAAGCATTCATACACACACACACACACAGAGAGAGAGACGCACGCGAATGCATACAGTAGAAAAATGCCTAGCGGCGATCGGGAATTACCTGACTAACTCCCAAACGACGTCTAAGGGAGAGGGAGAGTCTGAAAAACAGCGCTGCACGAAGTTCCTCGTGTTAGCAGAAGCTGAGACTCTCCCTTTGCCCACAATAATTGGATATTACCTATTATGTTAGATTTAAGTGTTTATTTTTCTTATTTTTTTGTGTGGCAATAAAGAATATTTTATTTATTTATTTATTTATTTATTTATTTATTTATTTATTTATTTATTTATTTATTTATTTATTTATTTATTTATTTATTTATTTATTTATTTATGTCAGTTCCCTCTAGGGTATAAGTGTTCTGTGCGTTAGTTCTCGCGTTCTCGCGCGAGAACCTGCGAAGATTTGTGAATCGGCTCCACATTCACGTTTCTCGTGTTTTTCTCGCCTTCTCGCGAGGTTCTCGCGCGAGTGTAGAGCGCGCATGTGAATCGGCTCCACATTCACGTTTCTCGTGTTTTTCTCGCCTTCTCGCGAGATTCTCGCGCGAGTGTGGAGCGCGCAATAGAACGTTTATACCTACTTGACATTAATTCCATTGGAAGTTCTAGCATTTCAAGTGGGTTATTATGTTTAAGTGACTTTACTTCAACTTCTTCAACCTTCAATTGATTTGAGGCTCAGTTAACGAGTGTTCTTAGTTACTGTTACAAAGAAGTAGTTACAATCAAATTTCAGGAGTTTCGGCATTTGATGTGATCGAGCAAAAGTCCTTCAACGGTGGATCCCATCACACCAAACGAAGTGTTGTTACTGGTACGGCTATTTAACTGTTTGAATATAAAACGTTATTTATTTTGTATTTATTTAGTTTTACCCTAGATACCTACTTCTTATTCGGATTTCGTGAATCTACAAAATTTTGTTTGTCAGAGTAGATTTCTTTGAACACTTTTGCCTCCTTTCCAAATTGATTGCCAATAAGTATTTAGAATTTTACTAATAAAAGTGTTCTAAGTTAGGCCGTAATTTTGAAAGTTTGAGTCATTAATAAAATATAGAGGCTTTTTCGTAGTTGGCCAAACTAATGATATAGTCGGTAAATGTCTTCAACCCATTAATGACCCACTACTGAGCACACCATTGTGGATTGGTGAGAAAAAAAATAAAACTACCTATTTACCGACATGAAACTTTTTCCATGTTTAGTTTTTAGTTTGATTCAAAGTTTATATGTCCAGAATTTCACCCGGAGCATAATTCCGCGATCACAAACACTATTACCGAGGTGAGGTCTAAATCCGCCGGTCGCACGAGCTCTTCCGACAGTTTGGGCCCGTCTCTCGATGGCGGCAACAAGGTTGATGCGTTTGTCCAGTACAGCGGATATAACGCCAACGGTAAGTGTTTAGATCTTGCAACTAACTTTAATATCACTTTTAACGTCATCATCAACATTAAAATTACCATCATCGTCATCTCAACTTACCTCTGCTATTATATTTGAAACTGGCCCTAACGCCCCAACTCGAGTCACTAACGTGTTTTAATGTAACCGTTACGGACGCTGAGTTGGAGTAGGAGCGTAAGGGCTTGTTTCACCATCTTCAAGTAGAGTCCTGAATAAGCTATTCGCCGGTTAAAGTGACGTTAAAGTGTCATTTTACATACACGAAATGTCAACTTAACCAACGAATAGCTTATTCAGGACTCTACTTGAAGATGGTGAAACAAGCCCTTACGCTCCTACTCCAACTCAGCGTCCGTAACGGTTACATTAAAACACGTTAGTGACTCGAGTTGGGGCGTTAGGGCCATTAATTATTAATTTACTGAGCGACACTTGCAGTAGTATGAATCTGAGTCTTGAATCAGCCCAACAACAAGGTAGGTTTATTAAAACTCAAAATGCCTTAATCCCCTTCACACAAAAAAAGGGGTCTGTCCCACTAGTCCAGTTGAGTTGTTCCGTGACGGGACAACTGGCACTGTTTAGCACATCTAAGTCTCGCTTGGACAAGTGAGCAAAAATTCATGAAAAATAACTTGTTCCATCCCAATAATTCCGTGGTGACAAACACAAAGTTTTTCCTCGGGTCGTTTAAGATGGATCATTCGTGTGTCGCATTGTGTGTCTACTGTATACGTGTGTGGATGTTTATTCATTTCAGATCATTTAAAACACGCCCACCAGTCGGCATGCATCGGCCGCAGTCAGCTGATGTCGGTAAGGATGTTGTGCGACTCTGCGACTGAGGCGGCGACACAGGCGCAACCGGTGTCGCACAGCGCAGGTAACATACATTCATGTCGGATACTAGAAACTAAAGCAACGGGTAACTAAAGACTCGTTATAGTACACCAACGCAAATCGTAAATTAATATAAACTGCAGCTACAATAAAATACAATATAAAACACTATTGCAGACCAATTCAAGGATGTAGGTATATATAAAATAAAATAAAAACAATGTAGAGTAGACAATGGGCGTATCCTGCTATATATAAATATGAAAGTTTGTATGAATGTTTTTTACTCTTTCACGTAAAAACTTCGGAACAGATTTTCATGAAATTTACAGACCGACCATGATCTGAATAAGATAGGGTACTTATTATCTAGGAATACGCAAAGCCGCCGGCAGAACGCTACTGTGAGTATATAGCTACGTTAAGAAGCGTTGTGAAGCGCTAATAGTCCGGCGGTTTACGTCGATCCTAAGCGATCGACAAAGTTAAGCAACAGCGGGCGCGGTCGGTAGTTGGATGGGTGACCACTAGTGGCAAAAATTTCTTGAGCGCTTCCGTGCTTCGGAAGGCACGTAAAGCCGTCGGGCCCGGTTGTTATCGTAATATAACAGTCGTTAAGCCATGTCAGAGGCCCTCGGGCGGCATGAAAACTTCCGACACTTGGGTTGGCCACTAACCCCTCCACCAATCCGCACTGGAGCAGCGTGATGGAGTATGCTCTAGGCCTCCTCAAGAGGAGAGACCCGTGCTCAGTAGTGGGCCGTTAATGGATTGAAGCCAGCCAGCCAGTTACGTTAAAAACAAGAAGCTACTTTTTAATGTGGTCTCCGAAGCACGGAAGCCTTCGTGGAAGTTTAACACAAATAAATTGTGGCTCTTTTGCCTAATTGGCAATCAAAATGTTAACGATGCTATAATAAAGCTATAATGAATATTGTAGGAGTTTTTATTAAGGGCGGATTCGACCAAGTATCGTATTAGGTATATCAGAATTACTCAGTATATCAAGTTGTTGACGAAAAGTTAATTTAATGAACATCTTAAGCAGAAACTAACGAATAAAACTAGATTACAGTGTTTATAAAGTGTAACTAAACATTTTATGCGCACTTAGTTATTCCAGATTATGATATCGATCGACCTATGATCCTTAGATTTTATGATAAATATAAAATCTAAGGATGTGACAATCTGATTGACATAATTATATTTTATTCGCAGGATAAGTTTTACACAAAGGGCAATGTCCATTTTCGGCTATTCGTGGACAGGATGCTCAAAAATAAATAATTACATGAAAAAATATTATATTTTGTTTTTTAACTTATACACGCGAATTATTTTTGTATCAATTTACTTTTTTAAAATAATATATTTAATATAACATTGTACTGATAAACACTTCCTGTTTACACATACACAGAGTACTCACGTCAGTAGAATTGCAACATTATTCCGATAACGATAATAAAACGATATATCGATGTTATTTCGAAGTTTTAATTCTCACGACAAAAAGTTAAGTTTGGTAAGATACACGTATAAAAAGCAATAAACTATAAATAAGGTATTATTTTTACTAGAATAACATATTATTTTATGTACGTTGCTTTTATAATAATTCACGATAATGAACAATATTATATCGACGTTTTGCAAACACGCTCGAATCGATGCATTGTTTGCATCCCCAACTGTCAATCGTTGGACATAGTAATCTCAACTGTCAATCGTTATTCGTTGGATCATAGTGCATAGTAATCTACGTTCAACTTTCAAGTCACATTCGCTTTGTTTTTCGCATCGTGTTTCGTCTGTGTTTTTCATCATTAATATTATTACGACCTTTGGCTTACGAAAATGGATTTAGACTCTGCTTCCCACGTTGACCTTGGCACTATTGTATGTATAACTATGGTTGACCCTTGGTTTGTATGGTTGCTCATGTAATGACTGTTATTTGGTTTCTGAGCTGGGCAAGGTACAGAGATGATATAAATGCACCAGCACCGTTCTTGGACAATATATTAATAACATACGAGTCAGATTAATAAAAAAATGTCAAGGAAATTGGGCGTTTTCTTTAAAATACCTACAAAATATTTATTCAAATAACCAGTATAATAAACATCTGGTTACAAAACAATTATTATTTTCGTTTTTAAACTGAGTAAAGGTATTAAGCCTATATAATATTTATGCTGAAATGTGGTGTTCACTGATAGCCAAATGTCCATACAAAGTGGACATTGTCCTTTGGTCAATTCCGCCTTGTGAATAAAATGTATTTTATTATATTCTACAATATACATCTATACAAATAAATAAAATTGGAGTGTCTGTTTGTAATATAAAAATAACCGCTTTTTACTAAGTGCATTTGATGTATACACGGTACATTAACAAAACAACATTTTTTACAATTTTTGTCTGTCTGTCTGTCTGTTTGTTTCGGCTAATCTCTGAAATAGCTGGACCAATTTTGACGAGACTTTCACTGGCAGATAGCTGATGTAATAAGGAGTAACTTAGGCTACTTTTATTTTACAAAAAAAAAATAGTTTGTTAGGCGATACGAAGTTCGCCGGGTCAGCTAGTAGTTCAATATAAATCCTTCATTATACTTAATTAGAAGGAGGAACAAAAAACGATCGTTCTAAGCAAGTTGATCAAAAGGATGTCTTATCGCTAAAAATGAGGCAATCTTTCTTAAAAGATTCTGAGTGGAGTCGACTTTGAGCTCTAAATAAATTACCAACAAATTTCAATTAAGAAAAGAAAATGCCTGTAAAATATTCTCAAGAGAAATTACTTCATGGGTTTACGCGATGAGCTTAGAAGTTTTTACCAAAAATAATATATGTATCTACCTATAATGATGGAGTCATTTTTTATTGAAAAAGTTTTAGGCTAAAAATTAAAAAAGGTTTAATTCACACATACATATGTATAACTGTGGTTTAATTGTATTTAAACAATATCAGAGCAATGACGTCGACTATAGTTTTTGTGAATGCTTAAAAAAAGTCAATAATAAAAACTACATCTATATTATCAATGTTTATATTTACTTAGGACCATTAAATATTTTTGTTGCCTAAGCAAATCATGCACGGTTCATACATCTAACCGTAATCGATAAAGTCCATCATGTTACGCGCACTTTGTAAACGCCTAGCCCTCAGCCCCTAACTCACTCCATCTTTTCTATTCTTAATAATAAAACATAATTTAAGTAACATAACGGTACAGAAACGCGAACAACCCCGAAGAAGCACATGTCAACGTCAGCGTTCACATCGCGCTACTTCCTCGGCGAACCCGTGTCAACGTGCGCGGTGACGCGGCGGGAACCCCGCGACACCCGCGACACCCGCGACCGGGACATCGGGGAGATTGACACTGTCAACCCGGGTAATGGTGGTGCACCCTGGTAACATACTGGTGTACAGTGCCACCAACTTATCTGTGAATTGGAGGAGGGCGCTGTCGGACTCATTGGACCAATCATTGGACGCAATTCGAGACGTAGTAAATGTCAAATGAATGAGCACAAAGAACTTATGAATGGCACGACATTAGTTCCAATTTTCGCCGTTTCACAGATAACTTGGTGGCACTGTAGCTTGGTTGTTTATGGTGAACGTCCATTTATGGTGATTACCGTATTGGTATCTGTATAATTATGTTGTGAAGATATTATTTAAAAACTAAACTTTTTAGTATTTTGTCTGTAAATTATGATAAAAAAGGTTTCACCTTAATACCTATATTCAAAGATTTTTTTGCCTTGATCAGGCAAACTAGCACACGACACGGGTCACGTGGGGGTAAGTAATCACTGCCGCCTGTGGACATTGGCAACTACGGGACAATGATATAATAATGTAAAAAGAAGTAGATATGTCACTAGCGCGCCGACGACGAAGAGCGTAAGAACAAGCAGTTGACCGTTCTGCTCGTAGTCGTTTTGTCAATACTAGACGATACGCACGCTCTTGTTGTTGTCAGAAGTGCTTGACATTTGTTTGACATACAGCGTTAAAACGTCTTCGTGTACTATACCAATGTGATTGGTGTAGTGAAACAAAAGATAAACGTGTGTGTGTTATAGCTCTTTTTGGAACATATTTTTTGGTTGATTTGTAAGGGCATAACGTATTTATATTTTTAAATACCATTGCTACGGGGGCATTACTAATGCGTTACCGACCTAGAAGAAAACGAAAGACCCGCTTCTTAAAGGACCCCATGTCATAGCTTAGTGGGACCATCGATGCAGGAAGATTGTTCCACAGTTTTCACGTGGGTACACAATATAGTAATTGGATTTTTAGATAAACTAAATGGGAGTCGTCTAGAATCTAAAACATTTTTTTTTGAATAGCTCCTGTACTGGTGTGTGGTTGTTGCGCGCAAGTCGGCTCGGCCACTGGCGCCACTGAGCCATGTGCGCAGTCAGACAAGCCACTCGCAGTATCGTCAAAATGCAATACAATCAATGCTACTGGTGGGCTATATTTTTTTCTTTTATTTTCAGAACGAAATTCCTGTAGGCTTGCAGCAATATTCTTACTTATTCATCTTTCTTTCTTGTCCAGCAACGCATCAGTGATGCTTTTAGTGTTGCTGATGTCCATGTGCCACGATAGCCACTTACCATCTGGTGGATTGTCAGCTCATTTGCCAGCGAATTCCATAAAAAAAAGAAATCGTCTCGTAACGAAAAAGTCTTTGGACACCCAACTCTCCCTTCTTCCTAAATTAAATTATTAAAATAATAAAGATAAAAAAATTTACAATGAGGATGATTCACTTTTTTCTTTCTTTTTCTTCTTTCTTTCTTGGCCGATAGGGATGCCTATGGTGTTGCTGATGTCCATGGGCGACGATAGCCACTTACCATCATGTGAATCGTCAGCTCGTTTGCCGACTATTTCCATTAAAAAAATAAGCATTTCGCATAATCATATTAATTATGTAGAAATGAAAAAACTATGAACATCACTGAAAACAAGTTATAATTATTCTTTCTAGATCTGCCAACAAAGGACCCTGGAACACCAGCACAAATTGTGGCTACGGAGTCCAAGTCCTGTACCGCTTCTAACAACTATCAGCCCAATACCGTGATATCTAGTAACCTCAACGCTGCCAAGTGGATGAAAGGATATCCCAACAATGTGGAGAAGGGTATTTTCGATAACTTATTACGGATCACATGATAGACGATTAATCCACCCAGGCCATCTATAACGCTAGAAATGTCACCAACCGATTGCCGACCAAGAAGAAACTGACAGACTGAAAGATGCTTCAAGTATTAGGAATACAACAAAGTCCCTCCGTCTGAATGTTACTATCTCAAAACACGCATTTTCTAAATTATGACCTTTTATAACTGAATCTAGTGTTACGGCACAAAGCCAGTAACCTCCGGAAGATCACAACGCTTTTTAACCGACTTCAAAAAAAGGAGGAGGTTCTCAATTCGACTGTATTTTTTTTTTTTTCATGTTTGTTACCTCAGAACTTTGGACTGGGCAAACCGATTTTGATGATTGGTTTTTTTAATCGAAAGCTGGTGGCTGTCATGTGGTCCCATATAAATTTTATTGAGATCTGACAATGGCATCCATGAGAAAACCACATAAGTCGTAAATTTGTGTTAAGATGTGCGCGACAAATTGACGAATAACTCAATTGATATTGATTGACGCCAACCGATTTCGATGATTCTTTTTTTAATCGAAAGCAGGTGCTTGTCATGTGGTCGCACATGAATTTGAACGAGATCTGAAAAGTAGTTTTTGAGACTTTGAAGTCGGTTATTTTTTGTTAGTAAAATTAAGATTATAATTTTCATGATACTTCATTTGACGAATTATGATAAGTACTTAGTTTAGAAGTTCTGCGAGAATATACAACATTCTTAAATATGGGCTGAATATCCTACTTTTTCTTCACTGTAGTCGGGTAAAATGAGAATTTTGTTTTCACAGATTTCCAATCAATAGTAGACATAAGCCGCTCCACAGTGTCAGAATCTTTGGAGCGTGCTTCCTTGGTGCTCGAGAACTCTAAGGTTCAGATAGAGGCTACCAAGAGATTGGCACAAGAAAAACTGTCTGTTAGGGAACCTGTTACGAGTTGCAGTAAGTATTTGTAATGTTACCTTTAAACAAGTAACCGCCCTCGTTTTGCTTCGGTTTTCTTGTTTTTTTTACACCATGGGTTACGTTATTGGAGTTTCATTGAGGATCCCTAATTTTTTGAAAATATAGGCTATGTCACCCGGGGATAGTGTAGCATCCCAATGCAAACAAACAATCAAATCTTCCCTCTTTATAATATTAGTATAGATTAAATGTCGCCAATTTTTTTTTTCTAGTCGTCCTAAGTATTCCATAGTTTTATAATTTAGGCACATTTATCATTATTTATACTTATAGAACGTTCTTGTTTATAAATCTCTAAGTTTTTCATTAACATCATCTAAACCCGAAAGTTTCTCCCTACTGGACTCGGAATTCCTCTCATAACGTCATACTCCATGTATCATGCCCAATGCGGGTTAGTAGTCTTCACACACCCTTGAGAACATCAAGAAAAAATCTACCATGTCAAACCATGGTAGCAATCAAACAAACGATGTGATCAGTTAACAAAAAGACACGACATTTTATTCGCATGTAAAATTTTAGTCATATTTATCCACCCTAACAATAGTTAGAACTGCAATTAACGTGTTTTCCATGGAATTTAAAGTCTCGTGATTATTTTTCACTGTCGAGTCTGATATATAAACAGTGTCGACTAGACATTTTCCGATCCCTAAATAAACATTGCTTATGAAGTGATTAATTGTTTTGTCCTAACTTAAATTGTACTCGAGTTTAACATGCAAGATATCACTTACAATTTTAATTGAAAATCTACAGAATTCTAAATTAATCTTCTAAAGCAAACAGCTTAATTTACTTGCCCTTTCTCCCACGCACACGAGTTTAGTAAAGTGATATGTTTGTCAACAAACAATTTTAGACCTTCAATCCATTAGGAAACCATAACATTTCAGTGAGGACAGTAGCCGCAAAATCTAATGAGAGCCTTTTAGACGTGCTGCCGACAAAAGACTTGACTAAGCCAATAAACGATCTGGATTGTAAAATGGTGGATAAAATTACTTCAGGTAGGTTTAAATTTGAGAAACTATGTTTATCGAAAAAAATATTGTGGTAAGAGTAGGCTCAGAAACCTCATGTAGCTTATAGTGATGCATGTTATAATCGGATGGATAGATGAGAAGTCTAGTTACCACTTTTTGAATAGCTACCTACCTAAAAAGTTTAACCAAATTCCGTACCAGCTTTGACATTTGCAGATAAAGTTGTACCAAAGGAATTGAAAGAAACACTTATTCAGGCGAGCCCGAACGTGCGCGAGTCAGGTAACACAACATTCTATTCTCTATTGTTTTTCATTTTGTTTCTGCGTAGATTTTCTAAAATAATCCGAGTAAATTTCTTCTCCAGTGAGAAGCAATACCACTAAAAACGGTTCCAAGTTTGGTATCATCTTAAAACTGGATCGAAATAACGAAAGCAATTGCGTTATCACCATTAACATTGAGTCACTGTCTAGAAAATCAAATAGGTAGGAATATTTCGCACATTTGGTAAGTTTTTTCTCGTAGATGTGATATTTATTTAATTTTCTGTTGATTTTAGGTCTTGATTGCATGCCAATGCCAGTTATAGAAAAGAAATCAGCTAGCGTTTTAACATCCAGATTTATCCTCCCTGATCCGTTACCGTGTTGTGTGCGAAAACTTGGTGACAGTCTGCAAACAGGTTCAAAAATTTTATAAAATATTCAACATGACATTATTTAAACGTATCTATTACATAATATTACAAATAAACGACTGAACTTAACTCATGTAAAAATAAAATATGCTAGTACCACGGACCTGAAAAAAAGACGGACGTAACCCATTGAGGTAAATACATAGAGAAGACATCTCAAACAAAATGTGGTGAGGTTCTATTTTCAAAATTGAGCCCCTGTTCTCCTTTCAAAATCGAACGAATCCATTGGACATCGAACATACATTGTGTTCGCGGTGTCTGTTCTATACGCTAGTAATAATACTTCAATGACGTAATCTCGTCTAATCGAGAGTGAAGTATAGCAATGGCCGCCCGCTTACCATGTGTGCGTAATTTTGATTCGCGATTAAAGCAATATGGTGTCAATGTGTGGGTGTGTGTGTAGGTACTTGTATGAATAGAGAGTTGGTATTACTGTGGGTGCTTCACTGAATTAGTTGTTGGGATTACGTCCGTCTTTTTTTAGGTCCGTGGCTAGTACATCGTTTTTATATCGTTGGTAATGCTCCTTACTGTATGGGGTTTTAGAGTAAGGATTTTTATTTGTTCAAAGAATTGCATTGCTGCGGAATTCATAATATGTAGATAAATAATTTAACACATTTTTACAACTTTTATAGACATTCCCATCGGTATTAATGAATAGAACGTTATATGAATGGGACCTTTTGCGATTAGGACGTTTTTCAGCTACACCAAAATGATGTTTAACATTAAGTTATCTGTGTGTCTTATCGCTAATTAACTTAATTAAAGATCTCGTCGATGTCTTTCAAACAAAGATAAAGAACAAGGGTAAATGATACAAGATAGATAATATGTATTTCTGGTTTAGATGTGTAGGGGTGTTTGTTTTTCTAAAGGTTTACATTTACATTATATGTATAAGATAAAATTTTCCATTCATTTCCTTGGACATCATGGACATGTTGGACGCGTACTTTAACTACGAGTAGGTCACATACCATACATCTTCATAGTGCGCGAAATATGCAGTGTTACTTATATATTATATACAACTTATATACTTATATATTAGGTATTCCTCTGCAGAATGTCTTTTTGTATACGATCGACCGCACTGCATAGTACACAGGCATCGAGAGGATGCCGCCATACAAAAAGAAAAACAGTCTTGCCACGAGTGTGGTAAGTTTATAAGTTAATTAGATTCCGCCCGCAGAAGAGTGGTTCCACAAACACATAAACGTCCAAATCATCCAGGCGGTGAGTTATCTTATCTAAATTTTTTATTGATCTGGGGCACAGAATGCTTAATAGTACCTACTGGTTGGTACAGAAGAGTCAGAAAAATACAAAGTATTTTTTTAATGAAAAATCGAGTGGCTTGCCACCCCCTTTTCCTGGGTCCATGGCTCCCCTCGGCCCCCCCACGCTACGTCACTGGTTACCCAAACATGTTCACAAAGTTTCGTATCATAATATTAGTAAGATATCAAGCGTTACACAAGCAGCAGGTACAGAACTTAATAACAAATTAAGTCAGTGTTAGTCTAATAACCTTTGGGAATTTAACTATTTAAGTGGAACACTAACTAATACGTTAAGTTGGTTTAGTACCTATAGTGTGTTATCTTTTGATTCTCACAAGATACAAATAAGCGACCTAATGTCAACATGTTAAGTGGAGATTGAGACGCTTATAAACTGTGGCCAAATTATATCATCTCTACTAATACAGTGTACCTACACAGATACAGATATTACTCTACCAAATGAATTAGTTGCGTTCATAATTGAATAATGTGTACCTAGTTTAACATTGCAAGTAGAACTGCTTGGAACATTAATTTACTTTCTTTGCTGCATTATAATAATTAAACGCTCGACTAAGTGCGGTACCTCAACGGGACGCCAAGGCGACGTCGCCGGCCACGTATCCAAACAGTTTATATTGAATTGTGTCTATTGGCTACGTTTCCACACGGTCGCCAAGTGAGGTAGCCGTCATACATTTCAATATAAACTGTTTGGATACGTGGCCGGCGACGTCGCCTTGGCGTCCCGGTGAGGTACCGCACCAATCATCGTAGTGAGATTGAAAAACAGTAAAATCCACCCCCTTTTCGCCACTATTGCACGAATCGAATGCATTCATTCGTATTCGTAGACCAATGGTCAATAACTGACTTGTGTCTAACCAGGCTATCTTAAATAAGGTGATCATACGTCCCGCTTTGGGCGCGATTGTCCCGCTTTGAGGCTGTCTGTCCCGCTGTCCCTAGCGAGATCAAAAAAGTCTCGCTTTGTCCCGTAAATACACTGTGTACGAAAAGAGCGTGACCGGCAAAGGAGAATGCCCATTTTGTATGGAGAAATGTACTGACATTAATATTTTTGTGTCCTGATGAAAATATCTTTATTTGATTATGCTATCTTAATAAATTACACAAACCAACTTTAGTCAATTTTTATCTTAGGAGTTACGAGATTTTTAACAAAATTATTTTGTATTTAGGTTATAGTAGACACAGTAATATTATAGACTCTATGCAGGCGCATTAAAATCGCATACGTTTAAGTTTCAGATTCATTTGACAGTCCCCAAACGCCATCTATCTTTTAATGTAATAATTATCAAATTAATTTGACAGTCCCCTAACACCATCTAGTTTGTTGTGTAGTAGTCATAATCGAATCAACGCAAACTATTGGCCTGAAGAATCTTAAAAGATCCCTGATTGGCTCTAATTCCAATATAAATGGCCGAATGCTTTTGTGTTGTAAAAAGGAAGTTAAGTTACTTATTAATTTAAGAAAATTAAGCCCAAGAAGGATTTTTTAGGAAATACGGTAATATACATAAAATATTTTAGTTTAATTTTTTGTACAAAAATCATTGTGACACAATTTTTTTTTGAGAGTACTGGCTATGGGCATTCTCCTTTTAATGTCATCTCCATCGTCATTATGGTCATCGTCATCATAGTCGTCATCGTCACAATTTTTTCATTTTCTTTATAGTAGGCATTGTTATTGTCATCGTCAACATGATTTCTTCAGTAACGACATTTTCATTGTAATTTTCATTGTCATCGTCAACATTATCTTCTTCACAGAGCCGGCTTTAGGGGAGGGCGAGGTGGGGGGACGGCTTAGGGCGCAAAATTTGGAGGGGCGCCACATTTGGGGTGAGGAGCAAAAAAAAGGAAAAATTAAATTCTTAATAACGTTCCCATTAATTCAGTAAAAAAAATGGTTTAGGCGCAAAATGTCCGATTCGCATAATGTCCGATCACCCTATTCGCAAAATGTCCGATTCGCAGAATGTCCGATTCGCAAAATGTCCTTTTCTCAAAATGTCCTTTTCGCATAATGTCCGAATTCGCAAAATGTCCTTTTCGCAAAATGTCCTTTTCGCAAAATGTCCTTTTCACTTAACATTAGGGGCCACCGTCCATTTTTTTTTCCGTTTGTTTTTTTAATATTGTTTTTCTTAATATTGTTTTTTTAATGTTTTTTTTCTAAATATTGATTTTTTAATTTTGTTTTTGTTTTTGTTTTTTTTTTTTTTTTAATTTAATTACGTTGTTTTTTGAATATTATTTTTTTTTATTAATTTTTTTGAATATTGTTTTTTGAAAAAAAAAGTTTTTTTTTTGTTTTTTTTTTGAAATTTCTTTGATATTTTTTTTGTTTTTTGAATTTTTTTTAAGTCTTTGGTTTTTTTTAATTGTTTTGAATTTTTTTTTAAATTATTTGATTTCTTTTTTGAATATTGTTTTTTATTTCTTTTTTAAATATTGTATTTTTGAAAAAAAAATTGTTTTCTTTATTTTTTTGCTTTTTTTTGAAATTTCTTTGATTTTTTTGTTTATTTTTTTGAATTTTTTTGCAATTTTTTTTTAACATTGCAATTTGGAAGTTTTTTTTATTTAATATACATATAAATCACATTCACAACACGTACATACACATACACGGACACCGACGGAATCGAACCTCGTACGCTCTGGCGTTATACGTCACACTGTGACGTCATATTATCCCCCTACCCCTAAAAATTTTTTGGGAGAACAACGTTTGCCCGGTCAGCTAGTAATAAATATAATAATAAATCATTTATTCAAAACGAGCGTTTTTAAAAACGCGCGTGACGTTTTTCGTGACCGTCGTTTTTGTTTCACCGACCGTGTTACAAATCTTAAATTTCACTCTCATAATTTTTTTCCATTTATTTCATAACGCGCCTACGATCGGACATTATGCGAAAAGGACATTTTGAGAAAAGGACATTTTGAGAAAAGGACATTTTGAGAAAAGGACATTTTGAGAAAAGGACATTCTGAGAAAAGGACATTTTGCGAATCGGACATTCTGCGAATAGGACATTTTGCGTCCGCCGGACATTTCGCGAATCGGACATTTTGCGCCTAACCCAAAATAGGAACAAAAAAAGCTCGATTTTTATTTTCTTAAGTGGGCGCCACAATATTCTTGCCCAGGGCGTCAGAGGCTCTAACGCCGGCACTGCTTCTTCAGTATTGTCACTGTCGTTGTCGTCGTCAACATCATTTTCTTCACTATCGACGTTGTTATTGTCGTTTTTCGGTTAGTTATTAGTTAAATTATTTATAAGTAGGTATTAGTTAAATTTATAAGTAGGTACCTTGGGATTTTTTAGAAATAGCTGAAGTGAAGCATGAAGTTACTAAACCTAAAATGGTCACGCCGGAGAGCTGTGTAGCGCCCTCACAAGCTCCACAGCTGTGTCTACGTCATACTAGTGACGTCATCAGAGAAGTGCTCACACCACGAGGTAGGTACCTACTTAACTTATTAGAACTAACGCTCTGCTAGCATTTTCCGGGATAATAAGTTGGTACCATATTATTATATCATATCCCAGATAATGGTCTACTCATGAAAATCCGTTCTGTAGTTTTTGCGTGAAAGAGTAACAAACGTACGAGTACAATGCTATTATATTTACATTATAATATAATGTAAATATAATTAGCTATTATAATGTAAATATAATAGCATTGTACGCGCCGACGATGAAGAGCATAAGAACAGGCAATTGACCGTTCTGCTTGTAGTTGCTCTATCAATATAAGACGATACCACAGACGATACGCACGCTTTTGTTGTTGTCAGAAGTGCTTGACATGTGACATACAGCGTTAAAATGCCTTCGTGTATTAAACCAATGTGATTGGTGTACTGAAACAAAAGATAAACGTGTGTGTGTATTGTAGCTCTTTTCGGAACAGATTTTTGGTTGATTTGTAAGGGCATAACGTATCTATATTTTTTAAATGTCATTGATCACGTATAACAACAACAACACCTTGGCATTGACTTATGGCTTAAAACATAATTCTTAACGTTGCCACTGCGGAATAAACCTTTCACATCTTTCGCAGATTTGAATTCCTTTCACACTAATTCTACCAAAATAAAAAAGATTTACTTAACTTTCAAAATTAAAATTATGTTTCAGCGTATAAAGCTCTATATGAAACGACCAAATCCTTGTTCAAGGAAAATTCAAATCCACAATCTACCTGCACTTCAGCTCCTGTCACTGGGAAAGGTATTTTGACGATATGTTCAATATACATTTTACTCAACTCAACTGATTACTTACGCCTGAACTCAGAGTCACTAACTGTTACTTAAATCGCTCTTTAGTACAGAATTTGTATAGAGATTCTTTATTAAGGAGCGATTAAAGTAACCGTTAGTGAATCTGAGTTGGGGCGTTAGGTGCCCGTATTTAACCACGAATGTCTTCAATCCATTACGTAGCCAGAATACCTAGAGAAACACGATATAAAGTTCATATTTTTCCCAGAGTTCAGACGGTGTTATTTGCGATGATAATAATATAATATGCTATTATTAATTTTAAGGAGACGTGAACACAACAACAAGTCTTCAAGCTCGGTTGCATTGCTGCTGCAAGTTGCACAGCCATAAGAAAGGTGAGTTAGGAATGTTAGGATATGAGTTTGATATGCCTTTAACCATGTACTTAGTGGGTAGATATCTGGACTATAATCCCGAAATTAATCTGGACTTAATTGAAATTGAAATTGACGAAATATGAATATTTCGGGATTAATCATGAAAGGGATTGACTAGAAGCCTCCATAGATACAAAAATCCAGGATCCAGGATCCAAGATCTGCCACTTCTCACTGACACATCCTGTTGAAATTTTGTACCTACCTGCAAGGTTTCCTTAAAAGTTAAAACCTTCATAGAGTGGGAAGTTACACACTTAAAATCTGGTTGTATATACCTAATTGTTATGATGTATTCAGATAAAGAGTCGTGCACACGGTCGACCCAAGCGGTACTGGACGTGCACGTGACCCATCACTGCCCGCACTGCTGTGTGGAGCCCCTCGATATACCGCACAACGCTAATCTAGGTACGTAGCGTATCTACATCACGATAGGCACGGTAAAGATATATACCTACATAGATATCTTAGGATATCCATTTAAGATATCTTTACCATGCCTACGTGTAACTATATCATGTTAATCATCTTTATTTAACTTGCGAACGTCGCCATTCCGTCTAGCCCGTTGTTTGCCCAGACCATAAGCGTCGATTCATACCAGACGCGACGCGAGGCAACGTGAAGATGCTTGACTTGCTTGAAAGACAGATGCAAATTTGGAGCTTCGTTCGTAGGCTTTTGCTGTTATGCCCGCCGCGGGTGACGGCGAAACATACCTCAACGTCGCGTGAAGTTTTTATGTGCAGTCAATAAGGTCTAAATTTTTTGTTGCTGTTTAAAATTAAACGCGCCGCGTCGCACCGTGTCGCGTCGCGTCTCAGTGTGAATTGACCCTAAGCTAAATATCAGTTAAAACATTAATAAATTTGTAGATAGAAGTAGATCTTTAAAGCTGAAGACCTAAAAGAATTGGTCAGAGCGACCGATCCGTATATAAGTAGTTTTTTTTTTTCTTTTTAATTTTCTTTTAATACATATTTAATAGCTCATGTTTTTTTAACAGAAACAGACAATGTTGAAGAGTATCTGAAGTCATATTTAAGGACTTCGTGCCGCTACTACACTAACATGCTGACGAAACATCTGGACAGAGTTAAGGAAAATCGTACGTACCGCCGATTTAATTTAGGCACCAAATACATAATTATGTACCTATTGGTACAGAAGAGCCACTCCGAAAAATCATTTAAATAAATAGCGTCTCTTGCTCCGATACATTAAAGTATAATTCAGGTCGCACAGCACTAATCGTCAACAGACGTTGACATCTAGTCTAGACGTTGCCTCTCTTTCTAATCATCACTCCTATCCTTTCCGACATCAGGGTTGTCCTTTTTTTGTGATGACATGTATGATAAATTATGAATAATATAGGACACGCGTGGCAGCCCTTCTGAAATTGACCCGACACGTCGAACGCTGCATTTACCTACTTGTATCATCATACCAAAAGTGCCGAGTGCGCCAAGCCTGATTTAGGCATAAAACATTGTGTTAATGATCCAGGGGCGTAGCTACCGCCGTATCAGCCGTATCAATTATACGGGGCCCCCAGCGTATAGAGGCCCCCACTAACCCTCCCAATAATAGCTCGCCAGCAGCCTACGACCGCTACAGTTCGCACTCATTTTATATTTGACTGCGTTGAGGGGGCCCCACAATAAATATTGATATGGGGCCTCCTTAGGGCTAGCTACGCCACTGTAATGATCATAGCAGATGTCGATCAAATAAGAACACACACACACATACACAATAAATAAATTAAATAAAGATAATAATTCTAATTAAGATTTATTGTAATATGTCAAGCTTAATATGAAAAGCTAGCTGGTACTTAAGTGGCCATTGTAACCGATGCGGATGCGGTAACAAGTTAGTAGGTAGTTTAAAAACTAAACGGTTTTAGGTATAGTGTCATTGTAGGAACAAAAGAAAAAAAATTGTGACCGTGCTGTTAATCGTTACGGAGTTCCCTCGTTTGGAGCCAACCCTAAAAGTATTATCAGGTCATGCTTATCATAGAAATGTATTGTCATCGGAACCACAGCGATATGCAAAATTTCAACTTCGTACGATGAAAGTACGATGGAAGTACAGTGCCACCAAGTTATATGTGAAATGGCGGAAATTGGAACTAATGCCGCGCCATTCATAAATTCTTTGTGCTCATTGATTTGACATTTACTGCGTCTCGAATTGCGTCCAATGATTGGTCCAATGCGTCCGACAGCGCCCTCCTCCAATTCACAGATAAGTTGGTGGCACTGTACTCACTGTAGTTCTAATTCAGCTCGCAAGATTTGCCCCAAACAAGGCAAAATAAATAAAACCGTTTAAAAATGTAATGACAACATTTTTATTTCAGTTAAAAATCACCTAATTCTCCCCGGTGACGGCGTTTACAAAGCATCTTCTATATCCAATTTCTTCATCGAAGCTTGTACCATGAAGCCGAGTGGAAGACAGGACCACTGTTGTCAAACGATCATATTGCCGAATAAGTTAAAGAATTTAAACAAACTCCTTACTTTAACCACTGCTTTGAGTGCAACAGACTTTCGTGAAAGTCAGGACAAACAAGATTTGAAAGCAATGTACCATATTTTGTCGTCAATAGAGGGCAGAGTTCACAGACTGAAGAGTAATTTGCTTACTTAAGTGCCATATTTCAATCATAGGTGTCGCTGTTCTTATAAAATGAAGTATCGTAATAAATGTCGCTAGTAGGAAAGTATAAAAATTGTGGGTTTGATTCTGTTACAATATACAGTCAATAAAGGTGTCTTGTTCTCCATAACGCTTCATTATATTATCATTTTAGATTTAGATAATTAAGGAAATAAAACCATTTATCGTTATAAGTAGGCATATAATAACAAATTAGTTACATAATATACAAATCTGAAATACATTTTACCTTACATTTAAAAACATTTTTATTGACTAACAGTTTTGCCACTAAAGAAATTAAAATACCTGGAAATATTTCGGAATGTTTGTGCACAAAAATCACAAGTAGTTTATTAGGGAATATTACGCTAATCTCGGCGTAGATGGCGCCACCAGCATTTCATTTTTCATGTTTGCACTAATGTTATTAAAATAATTATAAAACCGTAAAAACTTCATATCATTTTCATATCATTTCATATGATTTTGTAATTATTCTTATATATTGGACTGGATTATACTCTTAAGGTCAAAAACGCAAGAAGTCAAACACGCAAAATGACAAAAAGTAAAACGCTTCAGGCAAAATGTCAAATACGCATATTGTCAAACTCGTAAATTGACAAAGACGCAAATGGTCAAAAGCTCAAAAAGTCAAAATTATCTTGCCCAATACGCTTTAGAACGTTTCTTTTCGACTTCCAAATCCCAACCCGACTCCGAATCCAAGCCCGAACCGCCTTTGAACCTGACTCCGATTCCGACCCCAAACCGTTTCCACTCCAAAGCCTACTCCGTCTCCAACCCCGACTTTGACCTCAAACGTTTTACCGAAGCGAAGCGAGGACATTTACTAATATGTAGAATATAGTATAAGGTATTATCAATCCGCACTGGAGCAGCGTAGTGGAGTATGCCCTAGGCCTCCTCTAGAGGAGAGATCCGTGCTCTCTAGTGGGCCATTAATGGATTGAAGCCACAAGGTATTAAACCTCTACGGCCATATTAATAAACATAGACTAAAGCAAGAGTAACTTTAAAACTTGTCGTAAATAAGATTTAATTAAATTCAGTACTAATAAACATAGAGTAACGAAGAAGTAAGCTACTCCAAGTCTAACCTCAGAATCAAAGTTAGTCCATGTCGCTACATAGTTTAGCGACCGATTATGCGTGGACTAGGCGTGCATTGACGACATTGACGTTGACTTGACGCATAACAAGAGTACTTCGTTGTTCTAACTAAACGTCATTCACATTGATATTTTCTTTGACCTTTTCTTCTTCATTCCCGTTAACTGAGCGAGCACGTTTTAGGTTCATGTAAATCAATTTTTAAATTTAACAAGTAACCATAGCATGAAAAAAACTGCGAGGAGCGAAGTTAGGCGCTTGAAATTAAAAGCTGATCACGTCGTTTGAAGTTGTCAATCCCAAAATATGTGTTGTCACTGTCATTTTAATGCATGAAGTCATTCACTGACTCACTCTTTTTACTTTTAAATTTTAAAGGTTGCCATATTTTACTCGCTGAAACCGGACTAAGAAATGTATTGTTAGTCCGAGGTTACTCCATGTTTATTAATATCATTGCAATTACGAAGTTATTACTTAGTTAATCGAGAATTAACTAGTCCAAGTGTAGCTTCAGATGATGCTTGGAATAAGCGATTTTTATTAATAAGGGTGCTATTGTTCAGCAGGTTGGACAGCGAGCAGGTTTGACCATATGCGTTTTTGACTTTGAGCGTGTCTGACATTGAGCGTGTTTGACATTGTGCGTCTTTAACGATGTGCGGATTTGACATAGTGAGTGTTTGACTTTATGCGTTTTTGACTTTAAGAGTATAATCCATTGGACTGTACCTATTGCATTTATACTTTGTGATATGATGGCATTCAACGGCAATTAAAGAGTGGATGATCTAAAGAAACTTTTGCAAGAACTTTGCGTGAGTTTGAATGGAAAGATACGATAATAAGGATAATTAACTTGACTTGACTTAACAGGACTTGTGGTAATTGAAACTCATTCATCTTAAATTCAATGAAACTAATTTAACAAAATTGACTTCTTTCAGGCTCAAATTATACGACGAAAATCAAAACTTAAACTTGAAGTGGTTACTTTGACAACGATATTACACTAAAATCTTTATTTACTCCATCAATCGATCAATAAAATTTAAAGATAATAAATGCAAACTGAAAACAAAATAGAAGGCATTACTCCTTTTTTTTAAAGCGCCTGATGTTAACTATTCCTGAAAATAACAAGATTTTAGGTATTTTCTAAATAAAATCATATTTGGTTGCCTTACGTGATAAAAGTGAAGATTACTCTATAATTCTTAATACTTTCCAGTTTTTATTAAATTTTCAGGTTTAAAATGTGCTGAACACATTTTTGAATATTTCTTCGCTCGAAAGTATTTGCAACGTATTGCCACAATAGTTTTCGCACATTTTCTTTTCGAAATGAATGGGTCCCTTCATTGCTACATCAAATACACTACATTGATGCATTATGTAGAATAATACGCAATTTTTACCACGCTTTGAACAATTCGTCAAAAATTATGTTTACAATTTGTGCTGGTGCTGCACTCTAGCGGGAGAACTTCGCAGTAATTCTCCTATGACTACATTAAACCTCGACAAAAAAGAATTTGAGATATATTTGGAGTTGTTTAGATATTTGTTGTCGTTTTCGAAATGAAATAAATAAACGCATTATTTTATTTCAGATAGTAAATACGACCCATTTTTTTAAATAAATAAATATCGAAAATTAAACCTTGATAAATCGACTCCTTGTCCCAAAACTTAACTTGCAATTTTCTTAGAAATTGTTAGAGCGGTTTTCGAAAAAATAATAAGTACATACTATATTACAAAAAGATTATGAAAAAAAGAAAAAAAAATAAACTGCAGTAATCCGTAGCCATAGGCTATAGGAACAGACTTCTAGTAAAATAAATAGACAAATAAATAAATAGGCAAAGACAGTTTTATCTTATAGTTCAGTTCAGTGTTTTTTTTTTATTCAGTTCAAAATTCATGATTATTACGTAGCAGTGCTATGCAAAAAATACAATTTACAATGTGTGATATCATAAAGGTAAACAATAAAATATGAAAAAGTTTTCTTTTAAAAGTGTCCTTAAGTACTAAAAGGTAACAGAAATAATATTTCTAGTATGAATGTTTTAAGCGCACTTAAGTGCACAATAGAATGACACAAAAACATGAAAAATATAATAAAATTGTAATTAAAAACGTTGTGACCTAAAGTGCCCTCTAGCAGAATTTCAGCCATTTCCGTGCTTCGGAGAGAAGAAGACGTTTATCTTTCGTTACAGTTAAATAAGTCATTAAGCATGTGGAAGACGTTCTAAGCTTAAAAAGGAGGTTTCTTATAGGACTTTCAATTCCCACTAGTAGGACAAAAGTAAGACCGTAAGAAAAATCCCTTAAAAACTTCTAACGCTTTGACTCACTTTTGTCTTCTCAGCCGATCTTTTCCGAAGCAACAAGAACACACAGTAATGATAGATTTCAAACAATATAAAAATAATAAAACAATATAACATCTTTAATACTCAGAATCCCACTAAAATCTAATCCCACACGGGCTTCATAGAAACAATTAAAAATCTACATTAACATACAAAATAAAAACTCATGATTATACAAAAATATAAAATGCAACCGAAAAACCTACATCATTCGTTTCCATAATAATTATTTATGCACTAAACTGCTATACATACATACAACCCTATATTTCCCAAACACTTCAACCCTACAAAATCCCTGTTTCATCCTATCCAGTGCACCACAGTTAATGAACAATAATAGACTTTAGTACTTGGTAATAAGCGTTCTTTCACAATACACGGTTTTGGCACAGTACCTTCCGTCGCACAGCCATAGAGGATTTTTGACGCTGTCATATCTGTAATTGGACAAAGACATTATATAGTCCAGTCATCTTAGGAATTCACTGCGGAATGAGAGATACCCAGCTGATTTTTTTGTATAAAGTTGTATTTTGGCATTCTAAAACTTGTCTCAAAACCTGCATATGGTAGGGTGACCGCGTCTATTAAAAATTTAAGGACAAAGGTCATAAAAATCGATTCTTTGCAAATATCTCATTTCCTGTGGGTTTTTCGCATAAAAAATTTTTTGAAACAAAAGTTGTAGGGAATTTAATTCTCTACAATATTGATTAAGATACAAATAGCGAAAAACCCACAGGAAATGAGATATTTGCAAAGAATCGATTTTTATGATCTTTGTCCTCAAATTTTTAATAGACGCGGTCACCCTACCATATGCAGGTTTTGAGACAAGTTTTAGAATGCCAAAATACAACTTTATACAAAAAAATCAGCTGGATATCTTTCATTCCGCAATTCTTACCTAATTTTGACTAAGATGACTGGACTAATATAGGATCAAAATTGATTGGCGGTGGTAGAATTGGCATGGATGGTTGTAACTTGTGGATTACGCAGTTTGATAAAACTGTAAATATGCTATGAGTTTTATCGGTCAAGAACTAAGTACGAAGAAGACAGAAACACAGAAAAAAAACGGAATAATATTTGCCATATTATACACAATACCTTCAGGAGCTTAAAAATAGAAACTAAAAAACAAATGACAATGTATTTATACAAACACAAAAAATAAAAACTGTGTTTTTACGTCACAAGACCACAGAGCATTGCTAAACACAAAACAAACGAAACAGGATTGCATTGATTCAAGTTTCTATGGCCACAATCGGACTTGGTCTGTTGTTAAAGTCCGACTAGCTATAAGAGATTTACGAAGTATGAAATCCACGTTATACATCTACGTTGTATGACATCTGCGAAGTATGACATTCACGTTATATGACATCTGCGAAGTATGACATTCACGTTATATGACATCTACGAAGTATGACATTCACGTTATATGACATCTACGTTGTATGACATCTACGTTGTAGAACATCTACGTCGTACGATATCTGCGATGTCAACGGAGACCGAGACTCACTTGTTACTATTCCACACAAAAACTACTGAATGGATTTTCATGCAATTTAGCACACAGCCAAACCATTATCACTCAGACATAAAGTACTTACGTCCCAACTCGAGAATCACTAACAGTTACTTAAATCACTACTTAGTACAGAATTTGTATGGTGATTCATTAACTAAGGAGCGATTAAAGTAACCGTTCGTGAGTTGGGGTGTTAGGATCCCGGAAAACGCGAGCAAAGCCGCCGGCAGGGCGCTAGTAAACATAACACAAACTACTCACACCAACCGATCCTCAAGTAAGCGAGCGCGGTGTGAACACGTGCACGAGCGAGTCCCAGCCGCAGTCGGCGAGCTGGTGCGGCCGCAGCGCGTTCCAGTCCAGCCCGTACGTGAACTCCGAATGGTGGCGGATGGTCTCCAGCGGCTCGCTGCCTCGCTTTAGGTCCCATATCCTGGGTTGGAGTTGGAAACAAAGGGTTTGTTACGGATGTGACGTAAGTTCTACGCCAACCAATCAGACCTGCTAACAGTCCCAGCCAATCAAGCCGCCATATTAGCCCCCAACCGCCAAGCCAAAGTGGGGGGCGTGCTAATATAAGCCAATGCCAGCCATTTTATGATTAATTCTGATGTAATTAAAAGATCTTGTCGAAACTCTGCCCGTTTTATTTGCGACATCAGTATTAGTCAAAGTCACAACGCATAATTGTTCCAGTGCCAGGCCTGCCGCATACCGCACTTTTGGTATGATGTTACAAGTACGTGCCGCGTTCGACGTGTCGGGCCAATTTCAGAAGGGCTGCCACGCGTGTCATACATTCGATAACTATCACACATGTCATCACAAAAAAGAAGACAATCTTAACGTTGTCAGAAAGGATAAGAGTTATGATTAGAAAGAGAGGCAACGTCTAGATGTCAACGTCTGTTGACGATTAGCGCTTTGCGACCTGAATTACACTTTATTGTGTCAGAGCAAGGCTCGCTATTTATTTCAATGATTTTGCAAGGTGACTCTTCTATACCAATAAATACAATAGTACCATTAATAAAGTATTGTGCTACTGCTATGCTCGGGTCTACTGTAACAATGTGAGGGGCACACCACACTGGCCAAGTTCGGATTGGTAGACTTCACAGGCTCACACATTTTTGAGAACATTATGGAGAACTCTAAGCAGTGATAGCCTAGCGGTTAGAACATTGGTCTCCCGAACGAAGGGGCCCGAGTTCAAATCCTGGCACGCACATCTAATTTTCAAATATTATGTGCGTATTACAAGTTAATTATCACTTGCTTCGGTGAAGAAAAACATCGTGAGGAAACCTGCGCACCGGAGAGTTCTTCATAAAGTTCTCAAAGGTGTGTGAAGTCTACCAATCCGCACTTGGCCAGCGTGGTAGACTATGGGCCTAATACCCCTCACATTGTGAGAGGAGACCCAGAGCCCAGCAGTGGGACAATTTTATTATGGGTTGTTGCTTTGCTTTATGGAGAACTCTCAGATGTGCAGGTTTCCTCACAATGTTTTCCTTATCCGAAGCAAGTGACAATTAACTTCTAATAGACACATAATTTTTGAAAATTAGAGGTGCGTGCCAGGATTCGACCTTGGGCCCTTGCATTCAGGAGACCAACATTCAAACCGCTATGTATGATATATAATCTATGATACCGTTTATAGATGTTGTGTTATATTTTCCTCTAATATCGAACATTACTGTCAATTTTATACCACATATCTAGAACAACAGACAGGCACATAATCTAACTTTTTATAGCATGATTATATAAATAACTGAATTTAGCGTGTTACTGCATAGTGTGGGTGTGACATTCTATTATCTTATTGAATAAACATAATCACCTCGTAGTGAAGTCATACGACACGGCCGCCAGTACCGAGGGGGCGTGAGGACAGAACTGCACCCTTCTCACTGCACATTCACACCCTGGAATTATATAAAATAGTTATTTATGAAAAAAAAATGAAAATGAAAATTATTTATTTCATAAACTTTGTTTACATAAAATCCTGTAGCTCCCACACTAGGATTCCCTGTGTCGTGGGAATATTATATTATAATATTATATTATATTAAAGAGTTATCTATACTAATATATAAAGAGGAAAGATTTGATTTTTTGTTTGCATTGAATACGCTCCGAAATTACTGAACCGATTACAAAAATTCTTTCACTGGTGGGAAGCTACACTATCCCCGAGTAACATAGGCTATATTATATTTTCAAAAAAATTAGGGATCCTTAATAAAACTCCAATAATGTAACCCAAGGTGTAAAAAAATAAGAAAACCGAAGCAAAGCGAGGGCGGTTACTCGTATTTTATAACTAGCTAACAAACTATATATTTTATTTTTTTCTAAAATAAAAGTAGTCTAAGTTACTCCTTGTTACATCAGCTATCTGCCAGTGAAAGTCCCGTCAAAATCGGTCCAGCCATTTCAGAGATTAGCCGGAACAAACAGACAGTCAAAAATTGTGAAAAATGTTGTTTTGGTATATGTACCGTGTATACGTGCATACAAATCCAAATGCACTTAGTAAAAAGCGGTTATTTTAATATTACAAACAGACACTCCAATTTTATTTATTTGTATAGATGTATAGATATCATTACGGATTATGAATGTCCTTAATTAGACTGAAACCATCCAACCGATATGCCTCAAAATGAGTTTCATTTGAAAGGCAATAATCCGGAGATGGTTTGAGACCACTAAAACAATGCATTAGGCACATTCCGTCCATTGATAAAGTCGATTTTCCCCTTTTCCCATACAACAATAAAATTTAAAGACAATATTATTATGTAAAGATGACGCATCAACGTTAACATAAAAACACTAATCTGTCATTCTCATCAGAAATTTTTTGCATAGTGGAACACGCCGGCTATCCACTAGTTCCATATACGAGTTAAACGATTCCTTATTAACGAGAACCGTGCAGTTGAACTTGAGCTATCAATCTATTTTTGAATGGTTTTTAGAGGCCATTAGAAGGCTTAGGGGCCATCCATAAATTACGTCACAGTAATTTCATGACTTTTTGACCCCTCCCCCCTCCTTGTCACAGCTGGTCACATTTGTGAGACCTCCCCCTCCTAGTGTGTTTAATGTCGAAATTTTACACCTAGAAATTATTAAATTAAAACAGCAGTTCCGAAATAAGTTTTATTTCCATTAATTGTTTTTTTTAATTTACCTATACATACCAATTATTCGATTTTGAAATGTGACATCACGAAATTTAGGACCCTCTCCCACCCCTTGTCACACTACATCGACCCCCCCCCCTCCCCCCCTAACGTGTGACGTAATTTATGGATGGTCCCTTATCTGTGAGTAGCTTCCCAATTCAACAGGCATCACAACCCAATAAACTGTCCCACTAAGCTCATGTGAGGCAAACACACCGAAGCCATGCTAGCCAACTCAATAGATTAATGACTATATCACCTTTTTACACCCACACACACAGAAAATTAATGATTAATGAATATATCACCTTTGAGCGTAAACATGGGTGAGGTGAGTCTCCGAAGGTCCCATCCTCGAACCAGTCCGTCTGAGCCGGCCGTGGCCAGCGCGTGGGACTCCGTTCTACTCCAGTCACATGACAATACCTGGAAGTAGAATGTAACCTACATTACGGACCATTCTGATTTTGGCCATTTTTGGTCTTTACGACTTCCTGGCTAGCTACCACCCTATTGCCCAAACCACTTGTCAGGCTTCGACAGGAATCTTTAGAGCCAATCCTTTCTTTCTCTTTTAGTAAGTATCGCATCAGTATAAATATCGGAATACAAAATAAATATCGTGAGTACTCGTATTATAGTAAAATGTGTTCAGTCCGCGATGAGTTACTTTTAAAATCTGGTATGTATAGTACCATTAATGTTTCGCAAGGGGTAATCTCCCGCCAGGCGACTTGGTGATGCCTCTGTTGCTGAGCCCGACTGATATAGCCGGAACGTTGTATACAGGATGTCCCTTAAGTAGTGAATCAACCTTAGGAAGTTGATAGCTTTAGGTTTTTGACCTACCAGATATCGAAAAATGACCTTAGTAAAAGTGTCACCCTTTTCGAGATTTTGACCTTTGTTTAGCATATCGTCGTTGCATCTTTAAGACCTCTTATGTGTTATGTACTACTTTTGGCAAAATCACTTTTTTAGTCAAATGATTCTACATTTTGAAGCACTGTCAAATTCAAAAACTCTCATGTGTGTACGTTTCCATCGTAATTTATTCACAAAATTCAAAATCACCTATGTGCTTTCTAAGCAAAACTTTATCGATCTTCATCGATTCCCTCAAAAAGCTAATTTTTTACACATAAGAGGTTTTAAAGTGCAACGACGATATCGGAAATTCTGCTCCCTTACTGTACTCTTTCTGTTGAGTCCACAAATGAGCAGATATTTTGATCATTTTTTAGGGAACCCTGACAAAATAAGGTCTATTTTGGATATTCTTAATTTCAATTGAACCACCAATTGGAAGAAGGGAATAAATCCAAAAAACAAGAATGGAGATAATCAAAAAAAACTTTATAACTTTTTACTTGCAACTTATAGACTCATGTGATATTAATGAATAATGAAGAAAATACAAATTCTGATTTACTTGTTATTAGACCTGGCTGAAATATATAATATTCATTTATATATGTTTATGTAAATGTGTTGGATTTATTCCCTTCTTCCGATTTATCATATATTATATACAAAATAATTTGAAATAATAGACAAAATAATGACAAAAACTATTTATTTATTAAAAAAATGTAAAGACACTCTATTATTCGTCTATTTCCTCACTTTCAGATCTCGTCGTTGGTCAGGTAAGAATAATATTGTAAAAATCTTTGAATTCATCAGGTATATATTGTATTTTTTTTATATCGTTCATTTTTTTTCATTTATGGGTATTTTAGTAGCATATGCATGAGATTCTGGTAGCGCTACGTCTAAAGAATGTAAAAATGTAGAAAAGTGATTTTTCAAAAAGTGGCGTTTATTCCCTTCTTCCAATTGGTGGTTCAATTATTCCATCCACTAGATACTCACGAGCCATACAGAAAAATTCGATAGTCACCGTGACGTCACCGACATTACCTCAGCATCATGCGCCTTGACCGCGGCCGCAGCGCGTCCCGGCTCGGCCACCGTCCACAGCTTGAGATGTCCGTCGCCAGACACAGACGCGAACGTGCCGGGCGAGTGGTGCGAGAATGACGCCGTATACACCAGCTGGGAATGACCCGCGAATGTGTTCAGACAGGATTCTGTCTCCGGGTCCCACTGGAATGGACATGTGTCGTATAATCGATTGGCTTTGGTGATCAGTGGTACTCAGTGTAAGTAAAATGAATAAGAAACTTAATTATCTTTTTAGGTTAGGTTAGGTTAGGTTAGGTTAGGTTAGGTTAGGTTAGGTTAGGTTAGGAAAGTTTTCTCAAGTCTCCTCAAATATGTATGAAGCCGACGGTATCTGAAAGGCTTATCGAAATCAACTAATAAAGCAATCATCAAGAGAAGAGTGAATTTTAGTAATTTAGTGCGCTCTCCATCTTGGACTTCATTGCCACTTTCTATCAGGTGGAATTATTAAATCCGTCCGAATAGTTTGTTTTTTCGGTGTACAAAACAAATAGTGAGTACTTACTCGTATTTTGGTTTGAAATTACAACAAAAACCTTACCAACTTAACAGTAGTATCCCAGCTAGCAGTGAGCAGATGCGCCCGCGGCCAGTCCACAGAGCAAACCTCGCTGTGATGCGCCCTCAGCACCCGCAGGGGCGCCGCACACCCACTCCGCCATATTATTACCGCGCCGTCCCCCGCCCCGCACGCCGCTACGTCCTCTGTCGCACCTGACCACGTCTGTAATGATAGACAACCTTGGGACACAAACATATTGCCTAAAGAACCGACTACAAAGAAATATAAGTCATACGCCCCAACTTAGAGTCACTAACGGTTACTTTAATCGCTCCTTAGCAAAGAATCACCATACAAATTGTACTAAGGAACTATACTAAAGGTCATACGCCCCATCTCAGAGTCACTAACGGTTACTTTAATCGCTCCTTAGTAAAGAATCACCATTAAGGATCTGTACCAAGGAACGATTTAAGAAACCTAAGAAGAAGTTAGTGACTGAGCTGGGGCGATAGTTTATTAATGCAGGTAACTATTAGATTAAAAAAGAATTGGCTTTACCACTCCTAAAATCTATTTTAGGATGTTTTGCATAAATTGATTCCTCCAACCATTAACTTGCAGAAGGAAAACATTAAATTATTATCATATTCACTAATCACGATGCTTATAGTAAACATTATATCGACCTAAGTCAACAGTCTATTTATATGTGAAGGTAAAAGATTAATGAACGGGTAAGCCTCTTAAGTGCCTGTGAACAGTCGGGCACGCATAACAACGGCTGTACGGCTTCACTTGTGTAAGTAATATGCCTGTATCAGCTACAATTTGTAACTAATGCCTAAAGATGTGCCAGTAGGCACGTCGAAGAGACGTTTGAACAACGTAGTAGATTTTTATATTCTTTTGCATATTGTAATTGTCTATTGTTTTTAGCCTCCAAACAATTGACAATTTTTTTTATGTATGTGAAGTTTCGTGGAATGTTATTAACTTCCAATAATTCTTGATAAAAAATAACAGACTTCAAAATAACTCAAAAACTACTTGTCAGATCTCGCTCAAAAAGTGGAACCACATGACAAGCACCAGATTTCGATTAAAAAAAGAATCATCAAAATCGGTTCACCCAGTCGAAAGTTCTGAGAGAACAAACATAAAAAAATACAGTCGAATTGAATTCCTCCTCCTTTTTAACCGACTTCAAAAGAACTCAAAAACTACTTGTCAGATCCAGCTCAAATTTAAGTGGGACCACATGACAAGCACCAGCTTTCGATCAAAAAAAGAATCATCAAAATCGGTTCACCCAGTCGAAAGTTCTGAGGTAACAAATATTTAAAAAAAAATACAGTCGAATTGAATACCTCTTCCTTTTTTGAAGACGGTTAAAAAAGAGGAGGTATTCAATTCGAGTTTTGAGTTATCCCTAATTTTGAAGTTATTTTTTGTCAAGAATTATTTGACATGTGAACTATGACATTTCTTCTTAGCTTTATGAGGATGCTTTGAAAATACTCAATCCGTGCTGAATCCTAGAGAAGTTTTGCACATTTCAATAATCTGTTAGAACCCTGCTAGATCATGAAAAGAACAGAATAATCTGATTGCATGACAGTTTCTTGAGTTGTGAAATTCTGATGTTAGATAATTCTAGTGTTTTTCAACATTCTTTGCATTTGTTCAAATTGTACCATATGTCTGGTTATGAACTAAGAAATATAACTAATTTCATCACCCAAAAAACACTCACATCTGACAGTTTAGGCCTCTTCCTGTTGGAATGGCCGCTGTTTTTAACCGACTTCAGGAGGAAGGAGGAGGTATTCAATTTGACTGTATTTTTTTATATTTGTTCCCTCAGATCTTTCGACTGGGTGAACCGATTTTGATGATTCCTTTTTTAATCGAAAGCTGGTGCTTGTCATGTGGTCCCACATAAATGAGCGAGATCTGACAAGTAGTTTTTGAGCTATCCCTAATTTTGAAGTCGGTTATTTTATGTCAAGAATTATAATTTGTTATTATTATTTTAAATTGTTATTATTCTGTCGAAACTTTTCGTTTTTCTGGACTGGAAGGTCAGAAAAGGTACAGATATGAAAAACATATTATTTGAAAGGTAACAATCTATACTAATATTATAAAGAGGAAAGATTTGATTGTTTATTTGCATTGAATAGGCTCCGAAACTACTGAACCAATTTGAAAAATACTTTCACTGTTGGGAAGCTACACTATCCCCGGGTGACATAGGCTATATTATATTTTCAGAAAAATTAGGGATCCTTAAACACCAATAATGTAACCCAAGGTGTAAAAAAATAAGAAAACCGAAGCAAAGCGAGGGCGGTTACTCGTATTTATAAATAAAAAAAATTGTAAGCTTTTGGCTCAGATAGAACAAAGGCAGATTGAGTAATCCGAATACAATGTACAGCAAATACAAACTAAAACACCAAATACAATCTCAAGTCAGTACTAAAGAAAGCGTCAAATAGCTTGCACATCAAATTTTCAAAATTTATTATTAAATAATTTTCTCTGATAAAAATTGCCGTCTTGCATTTTTAAACACTGCAAAAGTTGTTCCCAAAATCAGAAAAGATGGTATATTTCTTCAAATCTTTTCAATACTTTATTATTATTATTAATTTATAATAATATTCGACAATTATTCATTTTTATACCAGCTTTATATGAAAATTAGTTACCCTAGATTAGGGGAAATATTGCATGGGCTATTTGAACACTGATAGATTTATAAATTTATATCAAAAAAAAAATGTATTTATTTAAACCTAAAAAACAGGAAATGCAGCCAATGCATAAATACCTATCGCTAGGATATTATAAACATAAGATAGATAGATTAGTGGGATAAAATAAGCATTTATATAAAATAAGCAATAGGTAAACCTGGTTTGTTGAAAATGACACGTTTGCCCATGATAAAAAGCATGATTGAAATAAAATAATATTATATTCTATTTTAGTCTAGGTACTCTTTTAAAAAAATATACCCAAAGTGAAAAAAAAATATTGATAACTAGTGTTAGTAGTAGTAGTAACATAATAATAAATAATTTGCCAATCTAATTGTGCATAATATTTCAAGTTGGAAATATGGCAAAAATATTTACAAAATTGCAAGAGATTGTGACTTTTTTTTTCAATGTCTGGCAACCATCCACACACATAAAAAAGTAAGCGTCCCTACGATGCCACTGCTAGTTGTCAATATGGTTGTCATGCACACATAGTGAAGAAAAAGCGACTGCATGTCACTCATTGCATTTCTTTGCGAAAGATCTATCTGCCTTTGTTCTATAATCTGAGCCTTTTAACTAAAAAAATACCAGTATTATTATATTATATTCAATATAGTCAAATGTTTGTCTATTTTTTAATGTTTTTCGATTGTTCTCTGACTTGGTAAAGTTAAAGTTTACACAAAAAAGAAGTGCAGAAAACTGAATGTATTAAGTACAAAGAAAACATACTATTCAAAAATCTCTGAAACAACTCTAAGACAAATTGAACTACAGTTGAATTTCGATTGCAAGCAAGTCTCTAGTAAACCACAAACATACATACAACATACCACATCAAACAACCCGTCACTCCACTCCAGCTTCTGTAGCTCCAACATGGTAGCGCCATCTGATGCCAGTTCCAGGAAGAACAGAGTGCCTCCCCCGGCCACTCCATAGTATTGGCTGGTAGCGACTGCTAGCACATTGGGCTGGGTGCGAGAGAATCGCACGCTGTAGCCGTGCCTCCCCGGGGTGAGGAAGGTTGGCATGCTGAGAGTATAACTGAAACAAGAATGCCATTATTATTACAATATCAAACAAGGCAAGCCATTTTATTACTGTCACACTTTTTTTGTTCTATGTTCTGCTGTATCATTAAAAAGTAGAGTTTAGAATGTACAATAAAGAGTGTTCTATTCTAAGAATAGAAAATAAAAATAACTACTTAAAACAACGGCATCTCATAGCATTTGTTATTTTTTTTGTTTCACTCATCTAAGAACACTTGGATTATCAAGACGAATCTAACTATATCTTAATTATATGAATCCGTTCAGGGGTTTGGAAGATACGAGGTAATAAAGAATATTACACCAACATACAAGATACGCGCGAAAAACATAACCCTTCCTTGGCAGTCAGGTAAAAATAGACCCACTTATTATGGGAGCTGGATGTACTACAAATGTACTGCATGAAATGAACTAATACCATCTGATTTCTGGCATAGAGTAATTTGGATAAGTTTTCTCCTTTGTACTAGTGTATAACTAAAACACCTCATGGTTAATGACTACATCCAGAATTTTATTGTAAAGCACACAATTATTAACTCGTGAGAATCCGCGGCGGCGCGGTACCTTTGAGTTCGAACGTGCATCCACGTTCCCGGTAATCGACGGGTTAAGAGTGAAAGACTTGCCATGAATAACCCCATCATTATTCATTACTGGATACATAGACTAAACCTATTGAAAAGTTCCACAGGATTTGTAAAAAATCAATATGCAAGCGTGCAAAGCCACGGGCATATAAATCTAAATTAATTAATTAAAATTTCGTTTCGAAACCACACTACTGCAGGCTAAGCTAGTATTATTATAGATGTATCTATAACAATATAACAGTTCTTATGAGAATAAAATTAATATTAATACTGAAATACAGAATTTCAAAACATCTATTTCGCTTCCAACACATAGTGTACCTCTTTGCATTTTCCACAGAAACTTGTTATCCCGGTATACATATCATATATTCCAGAAGACTTCACATGTAAGAATTTAATGCTTTACGTTATAGCAATGTTTAAAACTAGTTTGATTGGAAAATCAGGTAATAGTGTTGCAATTAAACCAGGGAAAGTTATTGTAAAAGCAAATAGTAACCAAAAATATATAAATACAGCAAATTGGTTTAACATAATTCTTAATTGAAAAGAAAAAATAAGAAAACCAGCAAGAACATGAAACGCCAGACTTTGTATCGAGAAAAAATGATTGTAAGCTACAAATATATCTGAAGTAAATACTCTATATACAACAAGTACATAGTAATACAGAAGCAGTGGCTACTTTGCTGTGGGAACATTGTATTTAATGTCCACGTGTGCTTCAGTTTCATGGCTTCCGTTGGTGCCAAGGTCATCTGACTTAGAGCATAACAAAGTCTACCCTTTCAATATTTTGTTTATTTATGTAAACTTATAAATTAACTTGTTAAGAAGGAAATATAAGAATGTAAGTAAACAACATCTGAGAACGGTAACATATGGTCACAAAGTTTTACAATCCATAAAATAATATTTTTTGTGTAGGTAAATTGTTAATTTTTGCTTTAATTGATATGGAAGTTTTGTGAATAAGACTTAATAACATCTATTCTAATCTACCTACTGGTTGTCTAAGATTGTTGTGAATTGAGCTACAATTCTTTTAGATTTTGGAACCTACCACAGATTTAAGATACCAAAAATGTACCAAGATTGTTTACTAATAAGATTCTTATTATTTTAAACTATAAAACAGCCTCAAAGAGCTTGGCTTAGTAAATTAAACAAGCGTAATATACGAATACTTGGTTTTGCTTATGAAATTTTTTGAATGAATAATAATAAAATCTATGTTTTTATCATCACCCGGTCAAAATACTAGAAAAAAATTAAAACATGGTATAACTTAATCGTTACTAAAATATTTTCTCATCAAACTTACGGGCTCTTCAATTACATGTTCAAAATCCGATTGGAATTGGCTTTGGCCTCGTGGCTATTGGTAATATATCTATCTGAATCCCACTTAATTTTCATTTTTCATTGCCATACGGTAATTGATTTGTTTCTGTAAAATTTGTTAAAATCCATAAAACTATACATAACCCCTTGCCTTCTTTTCTTGTACCCTAACCATAAAGTCAGAAATGTCAAAACAAAAACCGTCATTGTGACGTACAGTGACGTACCGTGGTCTAAAAGTTATTTGAAACATCGATTTATGGGATGGGCAAAGATATATCGAATCAGCTACCGTATGCGTCACACAATTTTAATCCTATTTGTACTCCCACGATAAATCCTATTATATCTTTATTCCATATAGAGAGAAACCCCACATGTTACGCGTATATATAAATGAAATTTCCATGCAGCCATCATTTCTGGCGAGGGCTGGCAAAGCCAACACTCTATTTCTTCATAGATTTTCAAAGTGAACTATTCATTTTCTTATTAGTTTATTTTCTCTACTGTGATTTAAATAGTCAGGCAAAATGCTTGACTACCTTTCTTTGGCGTTCGTCGTCGCCGTTAAAGTATTTAAGAAAACTACCCCCAATGGAAAACTTACGGTGTACCTTGGCAAGCGAGACTTCATTGATCATATAGATTACTGCGATCCTGTAGATGGAGTTGTGGTCGTTGATACCGAGTACCTGAAAGGAAGAAAAGTTTTCAGTCAGGTATTTAAGTGACATGACGTGTTTAGTGTACAAGTGACGGTTTTTGTGAAGTGAAAGTCAAACGTGTTTGTTTTATTCAGCTTATTACGACCTACCGCTTTGGTCGTGAAGAGGATGAGGTGATGGGAGTGAAATTCTCGAAGGAAATGATCCTTGGTCAGGAACAGGTTGTGCCAATGATTAATGCCAAAATGGAATTAACCGCGGTTCAAGAGAAGTTACTGAAAAAACTTGGACCTAATGCTTATCCGTTTACATTCACCTTCCCTGACTCGTCACCTAGCTCGGTAATAATACTTTGGTTTAACTAACAAATAACAATACTGTTTAATTTTTTAAGATCCTCTCAATTCAAGTGAATGAATTCCACGAGGATACTAAGAAAATCAATCATAGATATAAAGTTTATAAACATTAAGTAGTCCTAATTTTTTGAACTGAATATTTTTCCAAAATATTTTTGCTGTTTGTGCTATAGAAGAAATTTCACGGAAGATAATTATGTTAACCAAATTAATTTCAGTGTCTGCTATTCGAGATATTTGTCTTGTATTAAAAACATAATTCAAGATTTTTATTGATATTGCATGACATAATTTGATAGGTAACTCTGCAACCTGCTGAGGAAGACCAGGGTAAGCCGATGGGTGTTGATTACGTTGTGCGCACTTATGTTGGTGAAAGTGATGACCAGAAGACTCATAAGCGAAGCTCTGTTGTCCTTGCCATCAAGAAGGTAATATCACCATTAATGTAATGAGTATTATAGATGAATATATTTCTAAATCATATTTACCTTACAGCTCCAATATGCGCCAAATACCCGCGGTAATCGGCTTCCTAGCTCTCTTGTGAGCAAAGGATTTACTTTCAGCAACGGAAAAATAAGTCTAGAAGTGACATTAGACAAGGAAATCTATTACCATGGAGAAAAAATTGCTGCAAACCTTATCGTTTCCAACAACTCTAGGAAGTCTGTCCGCAATATTCGTGCCATGGTTGTTCAGCACGTTGAGATCACGATGATCAACTCTCAATTCAGCCGTCACGTGGCTTCCTTGGAGAGCCGTGAAGGCTGTCCAGTTACACCGGGAGCTAGTCTCTCCAAGACTTTCTATCTCGTACCATTGGCTCGTAGCAATAAGGACATACGAGGTACGAATAAGCGATTCATTTTTGAACAACAATTATAATGTTCATATTTTGATACTACTATTATATTATTTGAAATATACTTTCTTTGCTATGCATTTTGTCTTTGGAAATAATGTTTACGCATTTACATAATAGGTGTGGCGTTGGACGGACATCTGAAAGATGATGACGTGAACTTGGCTAGCTCTACATTGGTTGCTGAAGGAAAATGTCCTGCAGAGGCCATGGGTATTGTGGTATCCTATTCTGTACGAGTAAAGCTGAATTGTGGAACTTTGGGCGGAGAGCTTCAAACTGATGTTCCATTCAAGCTGCTTACTGCTTCTGAAGGTACATAAAACTAAATTTTCTACGATAACAACAGATTTTACAGAATTCGAATAGAGTTATATTATATCAATATCCAAAAAACTTAGTCCAAAATATGACTCCATACAATCTAATAATTGAAATCGACAAGGAAAACCTTTTTTGAGCGTCTCTTTAATTAAAGTGACTGGTATAAAGAAGCTAAATAAAATTTATATCTGTCGATGTAGGATCAAGAGATCGTCAACGCGTCAACGCTATGAAGAAGATGCAGTCCATTGAAAAACACCGTTACGACAATTCGCTGTACGCCAACGAGGAAGAAGACAACATTGTATTTGAGGACTTCGCTCGCCTCAGGATGAACGAACCTGAGTAAATGAATTTTAGTGAAAGCAAAAAAATATAAAATATTATCATAGACAAATTTTAAATCTGTTCCTAAGCGATGCGCGCATTGAATACACTGTCTTTTGAAAAATGGTTTCCATGAATTAACATTGTATAGGTACTTTCCAAATAATCTTATGGCAGTTATGAATGGTGAGACAATTAAGTTTTATTCAAAGCTATATAGATTACATACTAAAATACAATAAATACTGTAAAATAGACTAATAACAACATTAAATCAATAACCAATAAATGCGTCCAGTAGGTACTTAATCAAGCTAACAATAATTTGCGGTATTTTTGTTCATCTTTGTGTAATGTGGATAGGGATTGTAATCCGGTGTCATTTTCAATCCGGCCGGATTTTACCAGATAATCAAAAAAAGTGCATTGTGTTATAAAAAATGCAAATACATTAAGACAAAATAAATGCAACCGAGCCGTTATAAATACTCGCACGGGACAAGTCAAGTAGTACATAGTAGTAGTAGAAAATATAATTTCACGCTTTTATAACTTATTTTAGTTTAAACTAGCTGACCCGGCGAACTTCGTATCGCCTAACAATCTACTTTTTTTAATAAAAGTAGCCTAAGTTACTTCTTGTTACATCAGCTATCTGCCAGTGAAAGTCCCGTCAAAATCGGTCCAGCCATTTCAGAGATTAGCCGGAACAGACAGACAGATAGACAGACAGACAGACAAAAATTGTAAAAAATGTTGTTTTGGTATATGTACCGTGTATACATCCAAATGCACTTAGTAAAAAGCGGTTATTTTAATATTACAAACATACACTCCAATTTTATTTATTTGTATAGATTTATCCATTCAGGTTTTTGTGTTGTACATTACATCCCTGTTGAACGTTAGGAATACCCGATTGCATTTCTAGATTAATTACAATATCTATACCAGGCATTGAAAGCATTTAAACAAGCAACAGGGTGATTATTTTGTCAAAAATTGGCGTGACCGGATCCGGTAATTTCCACTGGATGCGGTATGCGTAAAAAACGTCGGATCTGGACGGATTATCGGATTCGGTTTTCCAGATTGCAATCCCTAAATGTGGATGTATTCGCTTAATACTATTGCAATCGCTTTGTAGATTTTTTTGTTTAAATAGTGCAATTAAATAATTATAAATGTAAATGAATTGATTTGATTTTACAGCACGTAAGTTAATTATTAGCTTTAAGAATTGAATGGAACCTTCAAAGATCCGTTGGAAAGTTTTTAGTTATTTGAACATTTGCATAATTCTATTTGCTTTCTAAGCCTTATAATAAAACATTTGTAACACATGTAATATTTTGTGTCGTGTTTATAAAAATGAAATTCTTACCTTGTTAATGCTGTGTCGTATACTATTAGATTAGAAATAAATTATATCATCACTGAACTGCTTTTAGTTTTAATTTTAAACAAGAAATCGAGTAATATAATAATTAATCGATGTTGATCCGAGAGCGTCTTGTACGTCACTGACAATATTTAGAAATTCAATTGAGAAGAAGTTAGGACGGTCTTTACAATTTACATACTCTATTGTATTTATTATCATCGGAAGGGTTGGTATTGCCCCGCATAATTTTATAACAACCCTTCCTTCATAAAGCCAACAACGATCACAGGTTATTTTTTTTATTACTAGAAAGTTTGACCGTAGGGGTTATTTGTTTAGTTTTTAAACGAATAATGTATCTTTCTTGATCTAAGATTCTAAAACATAACATAATATAAATCAATACTTTAATCTGAGAATCAAGAATACTACATAGACCATAGACCATAACGATCAAGATTTTGTAAGTATTAGAGGCTAACTTGCGGCTGTTGTAAATATCTGCATAAAATAATCAATCAATAATTTTGATAGGTAGATTAATTATGGATAATAGCATTAACTGCAATTTAGTGTAAGTAGGTTCCTACCTAAAACATACCTAAAACAAGCGTTTCATATTAATGTAAAGTTTGCAAACCAGGTGTCGCCTCCCCCCCCCCCCAGAATTTGTGTACGACGTCGTGAACATTAGCATTTAGCAGTACGAGTAGGTACGTAGGCTTGTAGTGTCGTCCATAAAATTATGGGTTATCTGCTACTAAACAAAAAAAAAAAAGATTTTCCGCCCTGCCTTTGTGCCAAAAAAATAAGTTATGTGCTCCTACGTCCCGGCGCAAAATAAAATCTGATTTACCTATGACCAGTGTTGCCAACCCGAATTTTAGAAAATTAGTAGATTATGTGCCAAATGTTGGTAGAAGTTGGTAGAATGTAAAGTGCAAAATTGGTAGATCTACCACCTCAATTTAGAAGATTTTTTAAGATTAAAAATGCATGAACTGTTCTCAAAATCTTCCACCAGCACACTTAAGATCACACCTACATGATTTGCAATAAAAATATCTTCACCCTTGGTACTTTCTTGACGCCAACCTGCAAATTCTTTGTCTTTCTCCCATAATTTCGAATATGTCATAGTGCCTTTTTCTAGCTTTTCGTGGCGGAATTCCTAACCTAGAACTCTGTGCATCGCTTTCGCTGCTGTCAGAATCCATTATAGAAATAAATGCACGTGACACAGAACAAACAGCAATCAGCACCGTTAATGTGTAGTTACTAGCTGACCCGGCGAACTTCGTATCACCTAACCAACTATTTTTTTCTAAAATAAAAGTAGCCTAAGTTACTCCTTGTTACATCAGCTATCTGCCAGTGAAAGTCCCGTCAAAATCGGTCCAGCCATTTCAGAGATTAGCCGGAACAAACAGACAGACAGACAGACAGACAAAAATTGTAAAAAATGTTGTTTTGGTATATGTACCGTGTATGCATCCAAATGCACTTAGTAAAAAGCGGTAATTTTAATATTACAAACAGACACTCCAATTTTATTTATTTGTATAGATGTATACAAATGTATAGATATAGATTTAGTTTTAACAACAAAACAACACAAAACAGGAGCAAAGATTCACCATTGATTCCGCAACAAACCAACCGGGAATGGGCCACAGAACAGTATAATAATGTCTATGGGCACGAACGGCGAACTGTTGCTGACGTTTTTTTTTGTGGTCTATAGCCTGGACTCTATGTATGCTTGACGCATCGTCGCATGGCTCACACAACACATCGCAACGTCGCTTGTCGATATAAAAATAATTCAAAGTGATAAAATGTCAAACTAATAAAAAAATAGGTAGTTTTTAGGTCTAGGGTGGTAGATAGGTAGACTGAAGTGAAAATTGGTAGATCTACCAAAAAGTTGGTAGATATGACATCACTGCCTATGACAGAAGCTGGGAAAATACGCCCGTGGTTTAACCCATTTAATTTTCACTTTTGATAGTCTATGATGATACCCGTATTTCCTTTTTATTTATCTACGGATAAGATATTATGCAAAACAATTTTATAAGTAAATTGCTCATTTGAAAACGCCAGGCTCTTTGACTGAGATAATAAAAGTCGATAAACGAGTTAGTTGGTCTTCTGACGACTTATGTTTGAATGGTGTAGGTACCTTTGCAGAGGTGTAGGTACCGCCGTATCAGCCGTATCAATTATACGGGGCCCCCAGCGTATAGGGGCCCCCACTAACACTCCCAAAAAAAAGCTCGCCAGCGGCCTATGACCGCTACAGTTGGCACTCCTTTTATATTTCACAGCTGACGTTGAGGGGGCCCCACAACAAATATTGATATGGGGCCTCCTTAAGGCTAGCTACGCCACTGTACCTTTGGTACTGGTATGGTATTGGACGTTATTTGCGGTTACATCGCCAAACAAGAAGGAATACAGTGCTTTAGGTTTTCACACACTAGGGCCCGTAATATCAATAGCAGTTTAATCTATGATTCTGAGTTTAAACTGTCTTTGTTGAACCAACAATCTATGATTCTGAGTTTAAACTGTATTTGTTGAACCAACAATGACAGTTTAAAATCAGAATCATAGATTAAACTGCTATTGATATTACGGGCCTAGATAAGTAATGAGCGCAGTCTACAATTCAACGTCAATTCATCGTCAGTAAACATTGAAATATAAGCTTAAGCAAGAGCGACAAGAAAATAAAAATATTTATTAGATACCTATATTATCCTCTTTTTGGTCGATCGTTGTACACACTCACTCACTCACCTCTTGTCTTTACAAGAACCCACACACTCTGACCGCGAGGACAGGAATCCTTTATCCTCCATGACAGAATTTTAAATTTATCATTAAAATTTTTGACCCGCTGGGAATCGAATCAAGGACCCATTGATCGGCGGCATGAAACTTGGTATTGTGGTGGTTTTGTGTCAATTACGTACAAGACGACTAAAGAATAATACCACCGAGCTGGTTTGATGATGGAGCTTGAAGTTGAGAGAGGGAAATTACCATTACGCCACGTGAGCGTCTATAAGCAGGAATATTTAATTTTAAGCTCATATACATCATCTAATAATTCCTGATCACGTAGTTACGCAATTCAATGAGTTCATCTCTCATGTTTCATCTGTTGGAGCTGTTGGAGGAAGCAAGGTTTCTTCTTTTTTTCTTTTTTTTTTCTTATATCTTAAGATTCGACTGTGTTAATATGAGTACGAGTACCTAAAAACAACCTAGTAGTGTTCATCGGCTACTCGCATGGGGGATCTGGGTTCAAATCTATACGTAAATTAGAAATTAAATATCTACCACTGGTTTGACACAAAAACATCACAACGAAACCTTCTTACCTGAAAGTTCTTTTTTTATACCATAATGTTAGATTTATGTAACATCTGAGTTTATGTCCTCCCAAATATCCGCTTTCGTACTGCGTGGATTGTGGCCTTATTCTTTCTCAGTATGAGAGTTTTGAACCCAGCAGAGAGACAATAATAAATAATAGTGTTAAATTAAAGTATCTCTTAATTTGACTGTGCACAATAAATACTTAATACGTTTCTCCGATTCTTTAATGTCGGGAACGCATCAGTGATAGGTACTGATGCCCAAGGGTACAGACAAGTACGTCATCGATATACTCCAGAATATATTAATGATTGTCTTGTCTGCCCTAAATGTTATTAATATCTAACAGTCTACTTTTGAAATCAGCAACAAAAGAATAGATGGGCCATCTGATCCAACCACTGATCTGGTTTATGTCAGTAGATCCAACCGATATTAAAGATAACATAACACCAAAAGATCACTGACGCATCACCAGCCAATAAGGATGCGAGCGACTCACACTATCTGGCTCTCCAACAATGATCATTCTGAGATCATTAGTCTTGAATCATTCTCATGCTATTAACTGGTCAGACGAGTTGTGGACAATAGATGAACTAGGACTATTCCTTCAGTTTAATTGCGAAAGGGTTCGTCCAAAAACCTGTCTGACCGGCTCGCTGTGGGAAAGGACACCGAATGACCCTTTATTTGCATTTTTGAGGAGCCACCCTTGAAAGGTGTCTTTGGTGCGCGACACACGGCCGTTTAGATTGTTGTTTGTATTTGCAGGTCAATGTGTGTTTTGTGTTAAAGGAAATAAGTATTACGTAATGAAGGTACCATACAATTTGGGATGAAAATGTTTATTAATTTTATTATCAGCTTTTATTTATAATGAACCTAGTGAATGTAAAAAAAATATTATTTTCTTTTGTCAAAATTAAGAAATACACAATTATCACGGCAGTTTCTATTGATATAATTGGTTGTTGTACTTGTAGGTAAGATACTTGTGTAATAATTTATTAAATTTTATTATTATCAAACGCATTTTCCGGTTTGACCATTGGCTCAAACTTAAATAATATAATTTCTATATTAAACTAATTATAATAATATTATATGACTTAGTTGGAAACCTTAATATGATCTCAACAAGTAAATCCACGATAAGTTAAATTTAAGATTGAAAATAAATCAGTACTATCTAAAGTAATCTAAAGTCTAAACGTATACAAAAAAATACTTACCAAATCTTCCATCCCGTGTGTCACGACCCTTGCACCCTACAATAAAGCCCCTGGCATGAACAAGTGTAGAAAATGTCTTTTGTATCTATAAAAAGCATTAAAAGACGCAATCGCCAAAAGAGAGTTTGCAAGGGACATTGGCCACGATTCCCACGTAGCGCTAGAACTGGTCAAACTGGTTTAGAAAGCCGTAAGGGTGGACACCTTGTGACCGTTGCCAATACTGACAGTAGATACGTGATAACGGTTGCTTACTGAGGATTTAGGGGCAGTGCATGGGAATTGGCATTGCAATGCCAAAATTATTTTTATTACGACGAAAATACTTTATGGTTTTAGGCTAAGCGTTTTATATCAGTGTGAGACGTGAACCGAAAGGTGTGAAATAACTTAGGCACTTCAAACCTTTTTTTAATTTAGTGGTCAATATAATATTATACCTGTTTCTGAATTAATTCATCTAAATAATTATGTTATGTTATTTCTGGTATTGGTTGGGTTGGGTAGAGAAGTAGGTATAATATAGGTACTCCGAGATTATCATGTTTAAACTTTAACTTAAAATTATAAAGGTAAAAATGTTTCATAATAGCACTTCCAAATAATTTTAACTTATCAACACAACAAAATAATAATGTTTGAAAATTTTTCATTTTCTTTATCACGTAAGAAACAATTACTAAAATACAACTGTGTAATATTTATTCTGTGGTAATTTTCTAATGAATGTCTATCAGACCTGAAGGTTACGTCTTCTATTCGTTATCGAGAAAAGGTGATGAAATATGAAATGCAATACAAACAGAAACACAATACATTACCGAACAAAAGGAACACGCAGATCATTTTTTTCATCTCAGACGCGTGCTCACATTTAAATTTTAATGGGGTGTCCCCAGGGAGATGCTGGGACCCCTACTGTTTAGCATTGTTAGAATTCCAGACCATCCTTTAATAAAACTATTCTGGTTAATAACACATTTAGGTTTATCATTATATTATTATGACTTAAAGAATATTAGATAAATTGAATTCAATAAAAGAAAAGAAATGAATTAAATACGTATTTGCAGACATTTTATTCATGTAAATAACGACTCACAAAAAAAGTCTGTGACTGTTTGGATGTTTGTCACGTGCTAAGTGCTAACCGTTGCGAGGATTACGTATAAGATGAAACTTGGGAAGCATATAGACCATGTCTAGAATAATATGTCTTGATAGACAATAGGATAGTTTCATCCCGGTTGTATGTTCCCCTAAAATTATTTGCGTCTTTTTATGTTTGTGATTTTGTTTTATTAAAACAGACATAAGTGGGTGAAGCCTTAGGCGTAAACTAGAAGTACCAAATATTATAACAACCATACATCAACTATTTAGAATAAAAAAAAATCCAAACAAAAGAAATTGCCACCAGTAGGTACAAAGTTGATTCGAGACGTCGATAAGTTCTGTGTAGATAAAAAATACGATGAAGCGGCCCGCATGTAACGGATTCACGTTATTGTTTTGCGACCAACGTGTGATCAAATAAAAGATAAATGATTGAAAACAAATCGAAGAAGACGTGGGAAAGTAATTACAGAATTGACCCTTACGTCGACCTTATCTCTATAAGATGATGCGATATGAGCTATACAAAAGGTAAATACATACTTGTAAAGACATTTTTATTTATTACGAAGCTACCGACATAATAATAATGTCCAAAATAATTATTAAATTAATTTTAACTGCATAGCTCAAGGGGAAAATATGACTTCTTATACGGACCCGTAGTCTAAGCGAGGAATTTTGGATTCGTTTCTGGCCAGGATAGTTAATGTTCGTTCATGGTTTCATAATTATCTTATTATCATACTTATACATTTTATGTGTTTTTGCTTCTCTTGATAATATAATAATAAAAATAATATTTTTTTAAGTTCGTATTTGACTAAATACGATATAAATAAAAAGTAAATCAACAAGCGTTATATTAAAAATACTGAGGTTTGCCTATTATGATCGGTCTACTCGTAAAGAAAGTGACTTAATTTGTTTACCGGAAAATGGCCCAGTGGAGAAAGTTTGAAACAAGAAACGTTTTCCTTCTTAACCGTTTTATTTTTCTAGGCATTTTTACTTTCTTACATTAAATAAATAACAGGTCACTTAATATAAATAAAAACTAAAGTCTTATGTTTAACTATAACTGGGATTACGATGAATTGGTTGTAAGATGTATGCTTGGCCTGTGGCTCGATCCACAACATGTCCCGTAGATGGTTCTAAGAAAAGTCTTGGAACTGAAGCAGCTGGAGTTAATTCTGCTTGATAATGTTGTCTTACACCCGCACCATTTTCATAAGGTACAAATACTTTAGCCTCTGGATTACGCGGCACGTACCGCACGGGCATCTCCTCTTTTTCCTTTTCGTCAACAACCAACACTACTTGATTTCTTTCTTTTGTAGCTCTGTTTTCTTCTGTGCTGTATGGCTCTTTTGGAGGACGTCTTTGTTGAGTTTTAGCTGGTTTTCTGTACACCTCTTGATTCTCATTTCCTTGTTCCTCGTTGTCATTATTCTGAACTTCTTTTTGTTCTTTTTGCTTGCGAGCTGGCCTTCGCATAGCTTGAGGTTTCTCTGATTCATAAGATTCTTCTGTTTCTTGAACTTTTTCCGTTCTTATTCTTTTTGGTGCTCGCTTTTCTCTTCCACTGTCCTCATGCTGCTCGGGGTTTTCTGAATCATAACTAGAAGTATCATAATTTGAAGACTGTTCACTTGGTTCCTCATAAGAATCTCCGGAATCCCGTTCACGGTAGGACCCATCATCATCACCTTGATTTCCTGTGTGACCAGCGTGGTTCAAGTCCCAATAATGTTCACCGTATCCTCCTTTTTTATCTCCCCAGCGAATCTAAGGAACATATTATAATTTATCATTAATACCGAATAAGGTTATAATTAGTAAAATAAATAAAACAGTAAGTACGATCTTTGCCATGTGCACTACACACATAACATGATTATAACCCCAGCATTGACTGTAATAGAATTATAAGTAGTAGTAGTTTACTTTTGTCACTATGCAGTAAGGTGTTGGAATTAGGATCCCTTACAAATGAGACATTATCTTTTCTCCTTAGGAGTACCAATCATCGCGACAACTTCAAGACAGTAAACAACACTATAGCTTCAAATAGGAACTTTTTAAATTTGCGCTCATAGCCCGGCGGCTTGCGTCGATTATGTGATCGACAAAGTTAAGCAACTGCGGGCGCGGTCAGTAGTTCGATGGGTGACCGCTAGTGGCAAAAACTTCTTGAGCGTTTCCGTGCTTCGGAGAGCACGTAAAGCCGTCGCACTATGTGGAAGTTGAGCCTTTTTCATGTCATAAATCTATAACTGACCCATTTTTGAAGATAGCAAGGTGATTTTTTTTTCTGATAGACTTGAATACATATACTTTCAAATAATATAAAGTATTTAGGAATAAATGTATTTTTAACAGTTGCAAAAAATTAATAAACATAAAATTCAGCCACAATTATTTGAATTTACAATTATGTTGAAAGAATATTATGTTAAAATATAAAAATAAATATATCAAGGTAACGTTAATCAATAAATATATTAATTAGACAGTTTACATTAATCTAATAGCTCCAAAGCTTCATCTAGAAGATCCATGGACTTTTTTTACGGTTTTCTTAAACTAGTTATATAAGGGTCGGATGCGTATAAAAGTATGTCTTCATTAGTGGCTATTCTGGAACACTTTCGACCATGATGAAGCCTGAAGACTTTTGAACAACTTGAATAATTTCAGGTCTCACAAAATTGGGGTACGTTGTGCATTAAAACCGCAACTTTTTTTTTCATTTATTGAATTATTATTACATTTCGTACTAAATAACACCAATAACAGAATTTCGACAAGCTTCAGCAACTATCAAAACTCCAATTAAAAATTAGAAATCGTGAAATACTACATATCTTGAGATATTCGTCTCTAGTAGGTATATTTACAAATAAAGTATTTTTTTGTTCTTAATCTAAAAGTACGTACTTTCATCTTTCCAAAAGGGTATAATATTTATATAGTTTAGTTACACCAGAAATTATATGCGCTTTATTGTTAACTTTTGACCAAATTTAATCATTTCACGTCTCACAAAATTAGAGTGCATTTCGCATTAAATCCGCAACTTATTTTTTCATTTATTGAAATATCACAAAATTTCCAATAAAATAACACTTTTAATAGAACTTCGATAAGCTTCGGCAACTGCCAAAATTCTAATCGAAAATTTGAAATGAAAAAATACTACCTGTCACGAGATATTCGTCTCTAGTAGGTATATTTGCAAATAAAGTAATTTATTTTGTACTTAGTCTAAAAGTACGTACTTTCAGCTTTCCGAAATGGTATAATATTTATATAGTTTACATATTTATTACACCACAAATTATTTGCGCTTTATTGCTACCTTTTGACCAAATTTAATCATTTCACATCTCACAAAATTAGAGTGCGTTTCGCATTAAATCCGCAACTTTTTTTTTCATTTATTGAAATATTACTAAATTTCCAATGTAATTACACTTATAATAGAACTTTGGCAAGCTTCGGTAACTGCCAAAACTCTAATCGAAAATTTGAAATGAAAAAATACTACCTGTCACGAGATATTCGTCTCTAGTAGGTATATTTACAAATTAAATAATTTATTTTGTACTTAGCCTAAAAGTACGTACTTTCAGCTTTCCGAAATGGTATAATATTTATATAGTTTACATAGTTATTACACCAGAAATTTATTTGCGCTTTATTGCTAACTTTTGACCAGATTTAATCATTTCACGTCTTACATAGTTAGAGTACGTTCCGCATTAAAGCCGCAACTTTTTTTTTCATTTATTGAAATATTACTAAATTTCCAATATAATAACACTTTTAATAGAACTTCGGCAAGCTTCGGCAACTGCCAAAACTCTAATCGAAAATTCGAAATGAAGAAATACTACCTGTCACGAGATATTCGTCTCTAGTAGGTATATTTAAAAATAAAGTACTTTTTTTTGTACTTCATCTAAAAGTACGTACTTTCAGCTTTCCTAAATGGTATAATATTAAAATAGTTATCATTGCTATGTCACTGCAAATTCAAACTGAAAAATCACAAATTTAAATGTATTTTAAAATCATTTTTCGTTTAGCGTATTTAGATTCGCTTTACGATAAAATGGTAGCAAATAAAAATGCAAATCATGTTGAATAGTGTAAAGTAACTCCTTAGCTATTATCTAGGGTACAACATGTGACTCCATCGATGATTTTGAAAAAGTGATTTATGGCATGATAATAGCTCGATTTCCACATAGTGCGTCGGTCCCGGTTGTTATCATAAGATATGTAAAAGTCGTTAAGCCATGTCGGAGGCCCTTGGGCGGTTTCAAAACTTCCGACACTTGGGTTGGCCACTAACCCCTACACCAATCCGCACTGGAGCATCGTGGTGGAGTATGCTCTAGGCCTCCTCAAGAGGAGAGACCCGTGCCCAGTAGTAGGCCATTAATGGGTTGAAGTCAAGCCATGCCAAATTTGCTCTTTGAATGCAAGAGTCTCATAGTCACTTTCAAATGCAAGCAAATGTAAAATCATTTTTCAGCTAAAATTTTGTACTGTTTTTCTTATTATTATTATTATTAATTTTCTTATTATTATACCTATAATTATTAAGTTAAAAAAGTTAAACATCGCAAAATTAAGAAGAAACGGTAAAAAAGATTATGAGTTAAGCGCACAAGTAGCATAAATTCATGAAAATGATAATGAAAGGTAATAAATAGTATGTAAGCTTAGAACATTAAATTATATTAAAACTCATTGTCTAACTATATATAACTCATATAGTTCGAATTTTACTTAAATGTAAGCATGTGATAGAAATTAATAATTAATCTGGCTTCGTAACATCGATCAAAAATTTTACTATCGAAAAGTAAACAACTGATAGAAACCAAATGTTTCTATCATGTCATTTTAATTTAACTGATCCAAAAGTAGCCTGTTGCTCCGTAATGGGCTTGTGATATGCTGTGATGTATCATCACATGCAGGAATTGTTGCGTTGGTTAAAAGCTTAGCTTAAAAGTTGTCAGCACGAATTTTTATTTTGGAGCTGTCATGATTTGCAATGAAGTTTTTAATGCAAAGTAAAATACCGATTTAAAAAATTATAACCCATTAATATTATTTCTAAACTAGATGATAACGAACATTAAGTTAATCCTTTCGTACGTAAAACAATGACATGATGAAATGAAGTAAAGAAAACAAAAGCAGAAGCAGCGTACTTTAGCAGAGAACAGTCCAGAAGATGGTCTTGCGCGCTCATGCCTTTCAGTGAAGTGGCGATCGCTGCCCAACCGATGTCCCTGATCGTAGTCCTCCGAAGACGGGAAGTGTCTATACCTTCAGCCAAGCCAAGCCAAGCGCGACAGAAAAAGAAACACAGAGAAGTTAGAAGACAAAGCGAGATAAAAAACAATCGTTACTTTTCCCATGTCCCTGTGATTCTTAAAATCTTTCTTCTCATATCGCTGCTCCCACGTGTTCGGGTCCTCGCAAACGTGACCGAACTCTATCTTGTACGGACTCAACTGTACCGAGAAAAAATCCCTATAAAGCAAATTCAACCTATTCATTTTTTGATTTTATTTTGATATAAATCGCAAAATCTTCTAAGAAGTCAATACAATTTTGAATAGATGCGAATTTTTTAAATATTAAAATTGTAATTCAACGATAAAAAATTCTTATGCATAACATTATTATTTTCCTTCAGCGTTATGCAACTAAGCAGGAGTAATTTAATTAGCAGATAGATTATTTAATGTGGGTAATCTTACTGGAAAAATTTGGCTTGAGTTTCAATCGCAGACGGTTTGCTCGATGGTGCCCTGACTGCCACACATTTGACTGGATTCCAATTTGGACCGCTATATAAAATCAGCAAACACCAAAACCATTTCTGAAAAAGAGAAATACAAAAAATAAAGAACTTTGTTTCACCACTTTACTGACTGGCTTTTTTATAAAACTAATTGAATGGATAGGCAAAAATGTATCGGTGTGAATACCTCTCGACAAGAAATTGTGAATTTAAATTTTGATACAAAGAAGGCAATTGTTGCTTTGAAATTGGAAAAGCCGGACATGAGACCACCTAGTGTTTCGTTTTTAACTCCAGCTACGTTCGAGTGATATAGTAAAAGTGCTTAAAAAGTTTAAATATAAGAAACTGTATCAGTCAATTGCCAATAAGAGAAATTTTTAAATAGTTATGACATTTAATTATGAACTTCTTGCATTATCATACTTATATTTATTCAAATCTTTAAAAGTATTTTAGTACAGTTTTAAAATCTGAATATGAACCAAAGGCGTAACGTTTGCACACAACAGCAGATCATTTTATGATGTAAGAATTAACAAACAATGTTAGATTGAAATCACGAAGAAATTTTACTTTTTTATATATTTTTTTCTCAATTATATTTTTTCAAAATAAACACGAATATTTAAAGAGAAAATCGTAGAATAGTTTCTCATTGTGAATTCCAATTTGGATTCCTCGAGATATAACCAACTTCCATAGGGATACCAAAATTACATAATAATATATTTCCAATATTTTAACTCGCGTTTAATTTATATGACTGTTATTTTTATTAGCACTTAAAACAAACACCGATGAAAAATAAAGTTTAAAGAACGAAAAAAGAACAGTTCAGTTGTGAATTTATAAACATAGGCTGAAAGTAAATATAGCACTTTCACTTTAATTCACTGTTTTATCAGCACTTTCAAGTTTCCACACAGATAGTGTAATATTTAATTATAAAACTTAAACTGGTAATGATAACTAAACATTAAAAGATTGATACCGTGGTGTAGTGGAGGCGTTGTGACATCTTGAGGTATTGACAGTGGGTGAGTGAAAACTGCTCTGACTAGATCATTTATAGAGACGGTCAGATAGACAGTCAACGATAATACAACGATAGGGACTGTCAATGAATTTCTTCTTTTGTTTATTTTGGACTCTACAAAATTAATTCTCGGACGGTTATGGAAGCATGTTATAAAATCAACATTGTTTTGATATTTAGGGCATGGTTTATTGTGCCATCCGCTTTGTTTTATATTCATTTTAACTATCAGTTTTTAAGTGGGTTTAATACTAAATTTAGTTTAGAAGTGAATATGTACGAGTATATTAGTTTGAATTGAATGTTATTAAAATTACTTCAGGTGCTTTTTGAAAATTATCAAACACTTTATTTATAAGCTTTGTATTTAATTTTTGAAAATGTGATTACCTTATCAATAAAAGTTACAGTAAAAAGATTTGAAAATCAATACCCGCAAAAAATGCTGTAAGCCAAATCCAATCGTAATCGTTTGGATATTCTCAGTCATCTAAAATTCTAAAGAATTAAAAAAATGAATAATTTAATTCTAAAGAACAACTCGAATGCCACTCCTTTGACTTTCAAATAGTTTATGATTGTTAATTATTATGACTTCTTATGACTTAAAAATATGAATGACATGTATGAGAACTCACGATTTATAGCAACAGGTTCCAGACTTGAGCTGTTATTTATAAACACTATATATTACACTGTATAATGTGCATGTCCTGAAGACTTTAATTTAGCTAGCCAGCTGCCGAATAGATTTTAATAAGATTAAATACACAAAATCTCCCAATAAGGCACGAGTTGTAGACTACTTAGATTCTAGCAAAACGACAAAAAAAATTATCAAAAAAAAAATTCCGGCTATCTTCCACCTAGCCAAACCGGAAGAATGAACTTATCTTATTGGATGTTTGATTTTCCAAGCGTAGAATCCATTAAAATTACGTGAAGTTACATAAACAGTCATTACACGGACTGGTTCCGATTTATGGTTCAACTGAGATCAGTCGGTCTGCAGTCGATAGTACACCGCCACTGTCAGCTGCACCGCTGCATTTTTTATCTATCGGATTACGTGAATGTTGCCTTACCCAATTGTTTAGGCCTCTTGATTATTATCAACTAGCGCTTTGCTTGCGGCTTTGCCTGCGTTTTCTGAGATAATAAGTAAGACATTGTCTTATTCCAGATAATGGTCTACCTGTGTGCTAAATTTCATGAAAATCCGTTGAGCGGTTTTTGCGTGAAAGAGTAAGTTATAATATTAGTAGGACTAAAACCGTATCGTTTGTCTATCAATGGTACAAATAATGGTATAAATTTAAAATCATATTTTGGTTAGAATAATACGGCAAAACGTGATTGCATGTAACTATAACTTTTTTTTTTAATTGACCCTGAATTGAGCCTTGTGGTACACCTATTACTACTGTCTGTGATTTGGTCTGTTATGCGTCAATTTATGTGTATTTCAACAGTGCACTCAGGTCGAATTTCCGCAGCAAGAATGTAAAGAAAGTTGTGATAAATAATAGGTAGGTATATAATTTTATAAATTGTCAAATTTAACATTTTATTTTTAAAATTTTCTTTACAAAAATTGTCAAAAATGGAATATTGCATTGTGTCATCAACTTACGAAAATCACGAACAATAAAATTAAGAGACAAATACATAGTAGGTAATTATTTTACACAAACTGATGGTCATATTCGGTCAACCACATCGGATGAAATACATAATTAAACTTAAATACATAATTAAGCAGAATTAAACTTTTTGAACTTTATGCAGATAAATCGACTTCCACAGACCCTGAATTTTTAAAACATGTTAAAATTTATTCAAAAACGTTTAAACTAGTCTGTGCGAAAGCTAAATCAATTTATATTGCTAATAAGATTAAGAATTCTGATAACAAAATCAAAACTACCTGGAACATTATTAATAAAGAAACAGGTAAAGAAAAATTTAAGGATCATGAGTATACTTTAAAGGTCAATGATAAAAATGTTACTACTGATAGCGCAGTTGCTTGCGCATTTGAGGATTTCTTCTCGAAAATACCACATGAAATAACAAAAAACTTAAACGCGAGCCCTCAGCTTGCTATGACTTTAATGGAATCATGTGTTGAAAAATGCCTGACTTCATTTAGCTTCAAATACATTAATTCTGATACAATTATAAAGACTTTTAAGTCTATAAAGATCAAGAAATCAGGTGATCTCTGGGGTCTTTCTACTATGATAATAAAACCAATAATTAATTCCATAGCGCCACATCTAAGTCACATTTTCAATAAATGTATTGACGATGGTAGCTTCCCCAATCTAATGAAACATGGTAAATTAATCCCTTTATTTAAATCTGGAGATAAAAGCGACCCCACTAATTTCAGACCCATCTCAATGTTACCAGTTCTTAGTAAAATCTTTGAAAAAGTTATTTATAACCAGCTGCTGTCTCATTTCTACTTAAACAATTTGTTTCATGTTAATCAGTTCGGTTTTTCGAGAGGTAAAAATACCACTGATGCAGGTATAGCACTCCTTAAGCAAATTTTTGATGCTTGGGAGTGTAAGCAGGATGCCATTGGTATATTTTGTGATCTCTCAAAGGCGTTCGATTGCGTTGATCACAATATACTGATAAATAAACTTAGGCATTATGGTGTCTCAACACAATCAGTTGGCCTTATAAAATCGTACCTATCCGACCGTATTCAAAAAGTAGTTATTAATGGCAAGGAGTCCCCAGGAGCACACATTACTATGGGAGTGCCCCAAGGATCAATATTAGGACCACTGTTATTTTTAATATATATCAATGATCTTCCTTATTTCACAAAGGACTTGTGTGAAACTGTATTATTTGCAGATGACACCTCATTACTTTTTAAAGTTGATAGGAGAAAAACATGTTTTGACGATGTAAATAATACTGTTTCCCAAGTGTTGCAATGGTTTACATGTAACAACCTTATGTTAAATGCTAGTAAAACGAAATGTATGAAATTCACTTTACCAAATGTAAAACAGGTACCAACTCAAATAGTTATAAATAAGGAAGTACTTGACCTTGTAAATTCAACGAAATTCCTTGGCATTACTATAGATTCACGGCTACAATGGAGTCCTCATATTGAAGCCTTGTCTGGGAGGCTGAGTTCAGCTGCTTACGCGGTTAAGAAAGTAAGACTCTTAACTGACGTAGAAACAGCACGGTTAGTTTATTTTAGCTACTTTCATAGTGTCATGTCTTATGGTCTGTTGTTGTGGGGCTCAGCTGCAGATATTGAGTCTATATTTATTTTACAGAAAAGAGCAGTCCGTGCCATTTACAACCTCAGGCCTAGGGATTCGCTTAAGGATCTCTTTAAGGAAATTAATATTTTAACTGTGGTGTCACAATATATATTGGATAATATTTTGTATGTTAAGAAATATTACGATAGTTTTCTTAAGAAGAGTGACATCCACAATATTAATACGAGAAATAAGGCTAAACTGATTGTACCAAATTTTAGACTCTGTAAAACTGGTGGCTCGTTCATGGGTACATGTGTAAAGATTTATAATAAAATTCCATCGAAATTTACAGAAATGCCTTACCTTAAATTTAAAACTCATATTAAAAGCATTCTTATGACGAAAGGATATTACAAATTAGATGATTATTTTAAAGACAAGACTGCTTGGACATGAGTTTTATGAATATAGATTGTAGTAGATGATAAGTGCTATCTGTAACTGTGAGCAGGAAAAAAACAAACCCGGGAGTTTCTTGCTGCTTCTTCTCCCGGGCCCTCTCACAGTAGGGCCTTGCCTGAAGCATTGGCATAACTTGCATGACTTTCAAAAAGTGTTTGTAAACCAAACCAATTTTGAATAAAAACATTTGATTTGATTTGATTTGATTTGAATTAAAAATATTGTAAGCTAGAAAAACACAGATAACACAAACAATTAGCCCTTTGCCCCCTGCTAGGTCAACTACTGTAAGTCCTACTATGCAGAATTTACAATGACAAAAATAAGAGAAAGTGTAAGAAGAGAGTAGTAAGGGTAGAGTATTCAACAACCTCCAAAGAGCGAACCTTTAACTCGTCCCCTGTTCAGCAGCACATTACACTGAGCTTGTGGACTCAAGTGTTTTCATTTTATGAAGTACGAAAGCTCAAATTTTAATTGATTAATGTATATTGACTGCAATTATACATGTTACCGGCAAAACCCGATTTCAGGTTAAACTAGTTTGGCCTAGGCCAAACTAGTTTGGCGCGACACGATTAGGCAAAACTAGTTTCTCGTCAATAAGTTTGGCATAAGTTTAACTCACCACCAAATAAATCATTGTTAACCCAAAAGTAGTAAATGATCACCAAAATTAAAACAGCATTTTAATGTAAAATTATAACCAAAGATGGTAATTCATTTTTTGATTCACAAACAGGCTTCCGAACGTCTCCGGCGCTGCGGGAAGTGCAGCCCCTCCGCCCTTGCGTAACAAACTGCAGGCACTCCATGCTCGCCTACGCAGCTTCGGCTCACATGGTGCCTGCAGTTGGTTACAGCGGGCGGGGGCTGCTCTCCCTCCTCCGGGGTTTACATTCACTCTAGGGGTAGGGCAGACTACTACCACGTGGGGTCGGGGTTGACTAAGTCGGTTTTGTAACCATTTCGACCTACATCTGGAAATTAAAAGAATCCAAAAGAAACAATATATACGCGAGCAGTTAATTTGGTGATCATTTACTACATTTGGTGTTCGAATACAATTTGAAGTGCAGTCGTGACTAAAATAGCTGTAATTTAAGAGTTTTAAAGCACAAATATTTGTCGAATAAATATAAATCCGTAACAATTCGGTTCTAATCAGTTTTAGAGTGACGAGAAACTAGTTTTGCCTAATCGTGTCGCGCCAAACTAGTCTGGCCTAGGCCAAACTAGTTTAACCTGAAATCGGGTTTTGCCGGTAACATACACACTTACATGAAACATCTCCAATTCTTAATAAGATTCTAATTAGTACTTGAACTTCTGCATATCTAATCAGAATCAGGAAGTTGATATTGGAAGTCATGAAGTGAATATGTATCAAATATAACAGGTACTTAATTTTCAACATTCACATCTCAACCCAGGCTTACATTGCTATGGTGGTTGACTTTACTAATCATTACCCACGGACCTGGAAAAAAGACGGACGTAACCTCGTCTAATCGAGAGTGAAGCATAGCAATGGCCGCCCGCTTACCATGTGTGCGTAATTTTTGATTCGCGATTGAAGCAGTGATGTGTGAGTGTGTGTACCTACTTGTACGAATAGAGAGTTGGTATTACTATGGGTGCTTCACTGAATTTGTTCTTGGGATTACGTCCGTCTTTTATTACTTTTAGTCCGTGTAATTACCTAAGTAAGCAAAAAGTAAATTATTCTGAAACATCACATTGTCGACGTGTCGATGAACTAGTTATAGTAAATACATAAGTAACTGCAATATTTTTATTGTTCATAGAGTGAGCGATAGTACAATAGAATTTGCATCCGATACAAACGGAAGCTGAAGCAGCTTTCACACAACTTACAGATATAAATTAAGCCAGATATACAATTAGTTCTTGTGAAACGAACTACGCCGTCAACGGGAAAGTATGTCAGACAAGTATACTCAGGGCCATAACCTTTAGACCGGCAATAACTTAATGCCTATGTACTTTTTTCGCGAGCTAACCATTCGCAAATAGGTCTAGAGAAAGTTGTTTAGTTTCAGCAAAACAAATCGATCTTATTTGTTAACCGTTGATATAAGTTGTCTATTCCAAATTAAATGTTTATTGAGCAATGTTTGAGATACAATTATTTCTGTAACGAATTTTATTTTTGTAATGATATTCATTTATTGACCTCATAGGCTAAAATTGTGTAAGCTTCGTGGGACGTCAATGGCATGGGGCTGCAATGCAGCGAAATCTAACTTAAATTGAGGTAACTATAAATTTAGGAATTATGATATTTCTTTAAATTTGCAACAGATAAGTTGTCATGAATAGGTGTTGTATCAGTGAGGATAAAATTGGATTTAACAAAACGCCCATCAAACCTTCCTATGAGAACAATATTAAAATTAGCCACTGTAACAGGATGACCATTGGATGATTTAATAAGCTTTTATTCCACTTATTTTGTTCGTTAGTTTGTTAGCAAGTAATTCGTATTGTTCAAATCTTACAAGCAAAACATATATTTTACTTTCTCTCATCCTACGGAGTTGAAATTTTACAAATTGATTAAGTTCCAATGACAATGCATTTTTATCATAATGGTGACCTGATAATGAATGATATCACGCTTAGAGTTGGCTTCAGATAACGAAACTACTCAACATAAACATAAAATTTGAAAAGGTTGTTTTACAGTATTTAAATATTAATTTTGTTCAGTCTTAGTAAGTTTTGTTAAGTAAAATTATTAGGATGGACTACGAATATTTGTTATACAAACCAAAAGTCTTGATAGAGAGAGAGAGAGATTGACTTCAAATTATTGCTATAATTATTTATTTATTTAATCTTTATTACACCTAAATACAGTTGGTATAAAATTATATTGGTATCAGACGTATTTTGTGTGAATAGCGAAACATGGATAGGTACTGAATTCCAAAGTGAAAAGAGGACCTCTATTAAAATATAATATAAAATGTATATTGACAAACTGTACACGACTGTACAGTCTTAGTGCATACTATCTATGCAACGCTTACGATCGAAACGATAACAATAAACAAAAATACAAAGTTATTTGTGTGAGAGAGAGAGAGGCGATTGAAAGTAGTGTAATTAAAATAGGATATAATATTTTGTATGTAAGTAGCTGACAAATTAGCATCTGCACCTTGCCACTTGATAATTGTCACCACCGCCAATTCAAAATATGATAGGGATGGAACCAGCAAGAGACTCTCCATGTTTGGTGCTTTAAACTCGTCTTTTGTACAGAATATGCACCTACTATCACTGGGATCATCAGATTGAACATTCAAATGATATCTATAGAAACAATTCTGAATAATAAACCAAATCAAGCATGTTTATTTATTTACATTAACACTATTAAACTCTCAAAAACACTTATAGTCACTGACTTGAAAAAACTCGATGCACCCAATTACATTATGGTTTTGTGCACTAGGAAATGTATAGTAGGAACCTCCTACGCGCCTACGCGCCGTATTAAATTTATTAAAAAATCTTCACATTCAAAAAATCCAGCCGCTTTCCTGTCAGAACCCTAAAAGTCTTGCAAACTGGACAAATCTTAAGTTATGGTGACTATGACTCAAGGATGAATGAAGCTACTCAATAACCCAATACCAATTTAAAACTCAGGGGTATCATGAGACTCATGAGCGTAACGTCATTAAGGACTATCACGCAAGGCCAACTTGCAAAATGCACAATTTAGACAATAAAACCAATATATAACAACAACGTACCGCGTACCCTTTTGATTTCAAATGAGACTAATAAGACAGCGGAAGTCATGACCCAGTTATATTTGAACAGTCACGACTTAAGCGCACTGCAGAACCAGCGTTATAGAAATGATATAAGCATTTCACGGATACGATCGAGGTCAATGTCTTCTGGGTTGTATGTCTACCGTCTAGGCAAGACTTGACTCTTGGATCCAAGTGAAGCCAAGAGATTTGACAAAAATATTATTCGGTACACGGTAAAAGAATTATTGGTCGGAGAAGAACCTCTTGGCTTAAAAATATTCGCCAATGGTATAAGAAAAACACCCGATCGTTATTTAATGTCCAAGGTTGAGGTCGCTCTAATGATCGCCGACATTCGTTAGAACATAACATTTTAAGAAGAAAAAGATTATTCGGTAAATTCGGTATCATTAGGATACCACTTTCAGTAACACCCTATGCTAATAAGGTACCAAATAATTTCAATTATCTTCTTTTTGATAGTTTTTATTTGTATTAGTCACACTTACATAAATGAACCTCTCGTATGAATAAATTTTTCGACCTAATGTTTTTCAAAAAGCTCTGAATTTTTTCTAGTTGGCTTGATATTCATGCATAGAATAATTCCTATGTGAAATATTTTCAAACTGTGCTCCAGCTGTAATTTAATATGGAAATTAAATCGTTCACTCGCAATAACGCATCTTACTCGTATGTAATGTAACTCAAGAACTGAGCTACTTTTACCAAATTTATCAGTTACCATGTTGAATAATGAAATATACTTGATGCAACATTACATTAATGCGGAGTAAATTAACTTTTATTGAGAACTGGCAGATAAAGTAAGTTATGTGGAAATGTTTCGTAAACTTCTGCACTACTTTTACGCATTTACAATTTAAGTTGAGCTATTAAAGACTTATCGAGTGCAGGGCGTGGTTGCTACATAAACATATGCAAGCCCTTATGGATCTGATTGAAAATTTGTTAAAATTACGTTCGTGTATCTCACTTTATAATCAGTGTAAAGTGTCACCAGCTTCTGATCATGACGGTTTTGATTTAATTGACGTATTCTATAAAACTTGGAACATTTATAGATCAATGTTTAATAAAGCTGAAAAGCTTTTTGTTTGTTTGTTCGAAGACGCTATTTAATCTCTGGAACTGGTAATCAGATTTGTAAAAATTAAAAAATGGCAAAGACACTGAAGTGAACTAGTAATTGACATCAGTAGACAAAGCTCTAAAAGAAGCTGGCAATCTTTATCTATAAAATCAATAAATAATTGTTCAGACGAATTTAGAAGGCTTAATGAGTTTTGTCGTGATGTTAAATCAAAATATGTGGTGTGTTACTCAGTATTTATCTAGGTTATGGTCACGAAGTAAAAATCTTAGTTCTTAATTTAGAATTTACGAGGTGGCAATTGTTTGTAGAACAAACGCTGTTATTTTACTGTTTGGCTACATATGACCACAATGACGCAGAAAATTTTAATAACCAACGTTTTTATTTAGAGTCTTGAAATGAAAAATATAACCAGGTGATTCTTCTAATTTCTTAGCAAAATAAATGTTTGTGGTGTCACGTAAACAATAATGAATGATGAAAGAAATGCAATCTCAGTTTAGGGATTAAACTTCATATCGCTATTAAAAATTTGGCTCCATATATATACCTATGTATATCTGTGTCCAAGCCTACAGCCCCTTCTAGGCATCGAGGCAAGAGATAAATTCTGAAACGCACTTTTGAAAAAATAAAGACATAAATTTAACCCCGGAACAATCAATAGAACAACTAAGCTACTACTGCTATACCACATCAGTAGTTTTAGTACTCACAATCTTAGATAACTTTTAAAACGCTAACCGCCGTTTTTTCCCCTGCCTCCCGAATATTTAAACCAGATCGGAAGAGTCTATTGTATTGTACCATTTGAACCGAATCGTTCGGCGAAGCGTAAAATCGCCGAGTAGAAAGTGGTCAAAAACGTTTTCTTTCTAGTTTATAAGAGGAAGATTGAAGTCGAAGCTCGTCATTGTGATCGTGTCGCGAAAAACTGATAATCGATATGTATTGCCACACTTTGGTAAGTGCTTTTATTTACCCAATTAGGTGAGGTAAGAGGGAGTAATAAGGACTTTAATTTATGGGTCACCATTGCATGATTGAATTAAAACCATACAATGCACAACAGATGTTGAACAACAGACAAACTAGGGCACCTGATCTATCTTAGGGAGGGTAGCTTTGCTTTGAATAGAAAACAGACCTGTATGTGGTATTACCAAATAATCTGGTTAGTTACCATACCACCCTTTAACAATCTCTCAGTATAAGTCCGCCCATTGTAATTCAATGTATGAATTCAATAAAATTTAAATAAATAAATATACCTAGTTAGTATCTCCTTGTAACGAGATTTTTTAATTTATTAACTAACTTTAGATTTAAAAATTAATTAAATATTTGTGAGGTCGTATAAAAGAACTTGAACATTTATGTATTATTGTTTTTTAATTAATATTCTCGTTAATACATTTATTAAAAATTCAAGTGTGTGCATAGTTTCAGGCAAGTTGAAATGGAGCTGGTTTTTTTACAAATTTAAATTTAATTCAAATTCAAAAGCACTGAAATCACATCGGTGATTTCTGAACATTTACATTTAATTTTATTAACATATTTTTTTATTCTACCATCATATCAGAAAGTAAATTTGCTATGGATGCTGGTATTCATATAAAAATCCCAAGCTTACAAAAATAAAAACTTTATAAAATCATGTTGTATCGTACTTAATTTTAATCGTAACACTTTCCATTCGTTCTCCTGTATCGATAAAAACTCGCATAGGTCACATACTCCGGCAAAGCCTTGAGAAATCTGAGGTAACCTAACTCTGAGCGCTAGTATTCGGAATGCAGAAAGATCACTACTGCACTAGGCGGTACCTTTGGATTTTATAGATAGGTATCTATCTATATATACGAGAAGACCTATGAAATCTATATTTTGCGCAAGTATTTAAATAACTAATTTAAGTAGCTTTCGGGAAGCCTATAAGTGTTACTGATGTCCATGAGTGGTGATATGACCACCAATACAAACTATTCTTGTTGGTCATATCAGTATGACATGATAGTATGAACATCGAGAAACGCATGAATTACTATCAGGTGATTAGTCAACTGATCTTCTCGTTTATCGGCTATATAGATGACTGATCTAGAATATTAAATTTCTAAAACATCTAAATTTTCAAACGCAATAAATTTCAGTAAATAGGCAGAAGGTTATACGAAAAAAGAAATTTTTAATTCCAAACTAAAAAAAGCTTTATTATCTGCTACAAAAATAGATCAGTAATTAGATATGTACTTAATTCGTAGTTCCTGATCGTTTATATAACGGTCATTTACATAACCGTTCGAAATATAAACCAAGTAACAAACGGTACTGTTACTAACAGCAGTTATAATTTTTCATTTCATAATATTATATAACGTGTTGCTGAACAACTAATTCATAATGTAAATCAGCTGTGGACTGGTTTTAATTGATATCCGTTGACATCAATAACCAAAAGCAGCCAGCGGGAAGTCATGTGTATGGTTAGAACAATTGAGTCTATGTCTTATGAATTAGAGGTCTTCGTTATAAAATTTTGAATTTTTCTTGAATATTGGTAGTTTATTGAATATTTTATTTCTAGTAATCATAATAAATCGAAATTATATCAGTATCACACATGTTTGCAAAAGAAAAAGATCTTAAGTGTACCTAATATTATCGAGCTAGGGTTCTTTTTCATTGCTATTAATTACAGCATCAAAATTAAAAATTATTCTTAAAGCCTAAAAATTCTTTAATATCATTTTGATTACTAGCATAATTTAATCCCTCATTTAATTATAAGTTTCCTAAATTCCCTCACTTCTTTAAACAACAGTTCATTATCGAAGTTCTGCGGGGCAAGATGTACTTGTTTTTCCTGTTAGACCATTTAATTTGTTATCCATGTTGTGCATGTGCATGTGACATACTTATATTTTCCTACATTCTTATGTGTTATTTTGCATATTTGAATGATTTATTTTTATCGTTCATAAAATCAGCATCATTCACGCAAAATATTTGCATATCGTCTATACTTTGGTCTCATAAGTTCTTAATTTCCACAGTTAATTTTAGCATGCGCATTAATGGCGGTATCGGCGTGGTCAGCACCGTTCTACCCAGTCCATGGTGTACCAATGGCAGTACCACTGAGGGTTACCAGATACGCCCCTCACCCTCCACCCCGCAGGATACCCAGTAAGTAGACCAATGGATTGACGGATAACGTACGATCAGATAACTAGTAAGTATGAATTCAGTCTATAAGTAGTTATAGGTACGCAAAATAATTCAAATATCTGTAAAATTACAAATATCAGCTCTTAGTTAGGAGTTCCTACTACCATTATAGATCCTACGTGTGATCGAAAGCAGCATAATCTATTATAATAAGTTTCTTTTATATTTTTAGTTCAAGAAGATCCATATCCATATCCATCCATCCATGTTTTTTTGTTTTCAAATATTTTTTCTTTTTCTTTTTTTTAAGGTTTTTGTCGCTTTCAATTACATTTTTTTCTAGTTCAAGTCCGCGAAGAGGAGCCTGAGAGACCAAGGCCCAAGCGTGACCACGACGACTACGACGATCGCCGTGAGAAGGACACCAGCGGGGTCATCGGCCCCGTGCATACATTTGTAAAAACCGACAAAAACGCCAACTACAAATGGGGTGTCAGACACCACGTGGGAAGCAAGTACGCCTAGCGCCCCTAGCGGCAGTTTCCAGAACTATTGTTTTATTATTTATTTGATTGTTATGCTAGAATTAATTGTCGTATTAGTTGGTATTTAGTATTTAAATCTGTCCTAGAATAATTTTTAAGTGTAAAAATAATATAATTTAATAGTGTATTAAAAAGTACAAATTATTATTGTTGCGTTTTTATAATTCGATGGATTATTTCATATAGGCGTTGACTCTCTGCTAGTTATTGGTGCGAAGCGTTTATTTACTTACACGACCTTTTATATTTCGTCAGTGTTATGTTGCTATTTGCTATAGATCTAAGAGGGGGATCGAGATAATAATATATATTTTGTTGGTCATAGACTATATGCCCAATATTATGCTTGTTCTAAATTATATTTGTTAGGTTTTCAACAATTTCAAGCTCTAGTTTAGAAAGTATTCGAAGATGGAAATATAGGTATAGTATAGGTAGATGTACTATTATGTCTTCTGTAGTATAGATTGAATAGACCCTTAATAAATTTATAGGATTTCTCATCCTGGTCTATATTTCTGCTTGTCATCAGGTGAATTGTAACATAAATTGTGAAATAACAGTTAAATGATATATTGATATCAATTAAGTTATAAACTCTTCATTACGAGATATACAGTCCGTCACATAATCATACTCCGTTAGGTCAACTTTCTACCTTAATACTTAGGCACAAAGTGGCTTTAATGAAACTGTGAAATCTGTATAAACGTCCGAGATCGTTTCCTTAGATGTTCTTTCAGCATACAAATAAGATATCAAACATAATATTATTCCTCAGTAACATTAATTGGTCGTTTACAAAATGTTCACGTGGGCCGAAATCTCTCATTAGTGTGTTACGTAATAAAGCCCCCGGTCATATAATACAGTAATAAAAAGAACCACTATTTCTATTCGAATTACAAAAGTCCTAACAAATCTCATCATTCCACCTCATATAAAACAACCACCAGAGGAAAGAAAAAAATAATATTACGCGTATTAAACTTTGGACCAACTAATGGATCAACCTATTAAACGGTCTAAACGCAAAATGTCCCATTCGCATATTATTGTCGGATCGTCCGCAGAATGTTCTTTTCTCTAAATGTCCTATTACCCATTCGCAAAATACATTGTCCAACTTCTCGAGACTATCAGCTCAGCAACCTCCAACAGAAGAAGAAGAACTCCTGGCACAATAACCTCAGCTGTTGTGGACACTGACAACAAATAGTGGAGGTTGGGTTGGGTTGGCCGCAAGGACAGATAGAGCACCTTACACACTTGTAACATAAGTCTACTATGGCTTATATTGTAACCCCTCACATTGTGGGAGACCTGAGCTCAGTAAGGAAACAATTATGAATTGTGATGATGAAAATCTTATAATATATAAAATTCTCGTGTCACGATGTTAGAAGTTGAACTCCTCCGAAACGGCTCAACCGATTTTCGTGAATCTTTGCGTGCATATCGGCTAGGGTTGAGAATCGGACAACATCTAGTTTTCCATCCCCCTACCCGTAAAAAATTTTTGGCAGAACAACGTTTGCCCGGTCAGCTAGTCTTAATATATAAATTACGTGTCACTTTGTATGTCCGCGATGGACTCCTAAACTACTTAACCGATTTTAATCAAAGCACACCGTGTGCAGTTTGATCCAACTTGAAGGATAGGATAGCTTACATCTCCCTTAAGGCACACTGAAGATTTTAATTAAAAAAAAACTTTTGACAGAACGATGTCTGTCCGGGCAGCTAGTCTAGTACTTTTATATATTCAAACCATATGTCCATTACTGTTATTAAAAAGTAGTAATTTCAATCACTAGCTTCTTTTAAGTGATCGAAGAAGCAATCACATCCGCACTTTCCAGGAGCAACTAAGTAACTACGTGGGCGGACGCAATTTGTATGAAAGTGCAATGTCTGACTTTCACACGCAGCCATAGGTTAACAATTATGCAAGGTCATTAGTTTTTAGTACCATCTGACTCATCTCGGCCATATTAGATAAACTACGGAGGTAGGTAAGGAGGAAATGGGATGGAAATCAATCCTGCCATTTCTCATTACTTTGCATCGGGAGTTTGCATTTTACATACCTATTTTTAATCTAGTTTACCCGATGCTTCGATCTTCGTAGCTGGATGCTGCATTCTGCTGCTGATACTCTCGCTAAGCATGATTTAAAACAATATCGTTGCAGTCCTCGCAGAGACCTAATGGAACATTATGCTACATGCAACTATGACAATGATCATGCAATTATATATACTCTACAACATACCCAACAGAATACAACAGCTGTTAATACTGATAAGACACGTTCACGTTTTTGCACAGGCTTTGTCCACGACAACCGCGCCCTCTCACTTGGCCATTGCGAAACTTACGTGTTTCGGCCGCGCTGATCTCATATGATATAATTATAACACATAATAAACTGGATTTCTATTGAGTTATCACTGGGCCAAGTGTGATATAACTTTGGTGGAATTTCAGAAAGCAGTTCAGCGTATTAAATGTCAGGGAGTACTGTAATTTGAACTCGTATACTGTCGATACCTTTGACTTGAATTTTCCTATTGGCCTAGAATTCGATACCTAGACTTCTTTATTGATTTGGAAATAGCAAAGCAGTATGCAATGCCCTACATACCTAACCTCTTAGAGGTAAGGCATTTAATCTGTCGCTGATAGAGCGGCTTTTATTTAGTTTCCTGGGAAAAATATATTTATGGATGCAATTATAGGTTTATGCTTCGCCCTACCGCAAAGTGTAATTTAGTCTCCTGGGATTATTTATTCTCTTGGTGTCTTCAGGTCCAAAAATTGTTCTTCCCTAATAATATGTACCTAACATTACAAAATGTTATCGGCAAATATCGATAATCAAAGCTTATATAAGACGAGTAACCACCCTCGCTTTGCTTCGGTTTTCTTATTTTTTTATGGGGTTATGATTCGTGTGCAAGCGTTTATTTATTTATTACTTAAATCCATTGTTGTTGATTGATCCAACTTTTATCTTTAAGTTTCACAAGATTCATAAATTGTACCACCCACTGAATTCTAAATTATTTATCGTTAATCGCTTGAACATTTTACATTAACATAATGTTATCTGCATTAAGAAGCCATTGTTGCGGTGGTTTTTGTTCAGGATTACTGAGTCTACGAATTATCATAGTTAATGACTAATTATTAACATCACTGTGAGATATCGATACATATCTTCAGTGATATTTCTAAACAGTTCTCAAGGTCTGGTGCTGACTCAACTGAGGTAGATTGCGAAAACAATTCCAAAATTTGTAAGGAGAGGAACTAGGGTCTTTCTGCTATGGAATTATTTACTTGCTTAATTTTGTGTTAGTCCTGCTCAGTTTTCAAAGAAATGTGATCGTAACTGTGTGTCAAATGAAGAAATGAATTTACTTCAGATGCAAGCACGCGTCAATAGGCATGATGACTGATTTTGAAATACTGTTCTATATTGTTGGGAAATATATTATAATTACAACGTATATCATATTTCCGCAAAAAAATAAAGTTTAGTATAAAATAAATACATTTCAAATTATAAGTTTAAAATTCGCACCAAAACGCTTCAAACTGTCATGGCGTGATGGTGACGTCATGCCTCAGGAAAACAAAATTAAAGACGATACGTAATTTTTAGTATGGTGATATTCATTTGTTTTAGGAAGCGTGACGTAATTCCCGCTTATTGAGACTGACTGGCGTTTTAGCTAAGATGGCGGCTTGCCGTATTTCGTAGTTTTATTTTATCAAAAATATTGTTTATCTCGCTAATAATAATACGATAAATGCGTGTTTTATAATCCATTAATAGGGTTTCATTAAATAAATACATAATTTTAGTGATTTTTACTTACTGTCATCATGCCTATTGACGGTAGCGTGGCTATGACGTGGGTCTACCTCTACGTGGACAGAAGACATGTTCAATTTAATTACATATATATTTTTTTCATGGAAATCACCGACAAACGAGCTGACGTTCCACCTGATTTTAAGTGGCTATCGTCGCCCATAGATATTAGCAACACCAAAGGCATCACTGATGCGTTGTCGGCCAAGAAATAGAGAAGAAAAAGAAAGAAAGAACTGGCTCTCAAGCCCCCAGCCGACGAGCCCCAGACGAGTCGTGTGACGGCTGACTCATACTCAAGGGTTGGTAGCTATCCAGGCGAACCGCATGGAGAAATAATAAAAGTAATAATGGTTTCAATTAACAATTAAAAGCAATACTACTAATATAATCCCCCCGAGGGGCCCTACCGGCCCGGGGCGGGCAGGATTTAGTCGCCTCTTACGACACTCATCCGTCATGGGATTGGGGTTAGTATTCTAAGCCGCCCCAAAACGACTACAGGTTCATCAACAGATTTCATCATAATCCAATTACAAAAAAAAAAACTGCGAAAGCTGGTAATATTATGCTAAGCGGAAATTGTTTCTACGAGCTGAACTCAGGGTTGCCATCCGTATGGGTTTCCCCGGAATTTTCCTAATTTATGGGCGTCCCGGGAAAACGCGGACACCTTTTGCGTCCGGAGCAAAAACGGATTACAAGCTCAAATTTATCGACGTACTAACTTGGACTAAGTAGACACTTCCTTTATTATTCGTCCTTACGTCAAGTAAAGCAGATAATATTAATAGACTTTTTATGAAATGAAACGTCTTTCCGAAGGTGTGTAGAAGGCCTTTGCAACTAGATATAGAAAGGGATTTGATTCCAAAGTTATAACCAATCGCCTCCTTAATTTGACATTCACAAAGAAAAATTAGAATGGACTTCTCTTTCTATGAGAAACGGTTTGCCCTCGTGAGATACGGATCAGCTGATACAGTTTTTAATAGATTTTAAATGTCATGTCAGTATTTTAAGCCGTTGTTAAATCAAATTATAAACCTTATTGTTAGTTACTTTCACGCGGATATTAGTTTCTATATAAAATAAAATGAATAATACAAATCGATATCCTGCTTTTGTTAATTTAAAAAAAATGTGTCTAATAGCAAGTATAACTGAAGTACCTATTGGTATAATTTTTGGAATTTATTAAACCTGTGTAAAAACTCACATAAATAGAATTGTGGAATCAACTAGCGAACTACATCTATACTAATATATAAAGAGGAAAGATTTGATTGTTTGTTTGCATTGAATAGACTCCGAAGCTACTGAACCGATTTCAAAAATTCTTTCACTGTTGGGAAGCTACACTATCCCTGAGTAACATAGGCTATATTATATTTTCAAAAAAATTTGGGATCCTTAGTAAAACTCCAATAAGTTGTAAAAAATAAGAAAACCGAAGCAAAGCGAGGGCGGTTACTCGTAGTTGATAAAGGTCAGTCTGCTCAGTACTGCTTAGATGAGCGCGATGCGTACGGAGTTGTACTTCTTTTGTCTCTCTATTTTATCTTATTCACATTACTATGTTGGTAGTGAAGAGTTACGTACGAACTATCTTGCTACAACTTCTTGTATTTAATAACCAACATAATTCAGATTTTTGTCGACGTACTAATACTTAGTATTACTATGAAATGAGAATAGAAGATCATGAAAAATCATGCTACCGTTTTTGCGAGTTACGAAGCCCTACAAAGAAATCACAGCATTCAGTATCTTAACCCCTCGGTGTTCTACATATAGGTAAAGCAATAATTATCTACTATACAAGATAAATGTCCTAATAATACCAACAATACAATGTATGTAGTTATAACACAAATCAGGCTTAATGCTTCAGTGTGAGAGAATGCCGTGACATTTAGGAAGAACACGAGGTATTCAAACTTTTTTTTACTGGTAAAAGTATTTCTTATGACGCCCGTTACAATTAAGTTTTGTTTTGCAATTCTATAATAATGATGCGCTGAGGACTTTTTTCTCCATCGCATATGTTTTTGAAACGGTAATAGAAGCGAATTAATTTTGAGAAGCGTGAATATTATATACTTCAGTTTAAAATTTCCTCTAGATAACCATCACAACATAGTTTGATTTTATAATAGGTTATCGTTTTATTTGGTTTGGTGACATATCTTTCAGGAGTCTCTCGTGCAATTTTGGTGGCTAGAGTGTGGGAATTATTCACATGAATACAATTATTTTATCTATGCTTCTATTCTTTATCAGTTCCACATTTAGATATATTCTATATTCTTCACTAACAATAAAACAAGATAAACAAGTAACTTTCACAAGTTTCATACACAATCTTTTCCGTTTTGCCTTAATGTAACCCAGGTTCTTCTTTACCACTTTCATTTTGCCACTTTTATTATAATGGGATTATTATAATGTACCCAACACGTGTTGGTGCTGGTATGTATGTTGGTATATACTTTTAATTATTGTAGTGCATGTCTCCGTTGTGGGAGGGAGGGAGGTGCCACGCATGTCTTAAAGTATATACTGTCATACATGTTACCCGCGGATTGTTGCAAAGTAGACTAATACTAACTTAATAACAATGAATTTCCGCAAAGTAACGCCTGATACTATTAATTATAAATGTACCCAACATTAAAATTACTCAAAGTTAAATTTGCATGCTGCATTGAGTAGTTTGAGTGTCGCTGGAATAAAGATCCGCTCATTGACATTAAAGGTCGCTATTAGTATCGCCAGTATGTTATTACCCATCCTTGGGTTAGTGGGAAGAGAAAGGGCACTTATATAAAACGTACCTGCTATATAATTATTCTGCTATTATCAAATTTTATGGTACCAAAGACTTCAACCAGGCTTTTATTTTTCAGCAGGTTGTGTCGATATCGAACTGTCAACCTAGCTAATAAAGCAAGCGATCAGTAGATGGATGGGTAAGTAGATGAATGCTAGTGGTATTTGCTGAACGCTTTCGTGCTTCAGAGTATCCGTTGATACGTCGATCTTGGTTGTTATTGTATAACAGTCGTTAAGATGGCCTAACGATTCCTATGCTTATGCCCATGCCATGTCAGAGGCATTGTACTATACTTATACGCTGTATCTGGCCGCATAGAAACTTCCGATATTTGGGTTAACCACTGTTCCCGTCTCCACCAATACGCACTGGATCTGTATCCATCCTATGCTGAAGACACAGACATGTGCTGAAAACAATAGTTACTATAAATTTGTTAATAATAGCTAAAAAACGAGCAGATGATCAAGCTGACGGTATGTGGTCATCACCACCCGCGGACGTCGTGCGTTGTCAGATAGAAAGAGAGGGATATTATGCTCTGCTATGATCTGGCTCTTGGATACAGTAATTTAAACACGTGAAATCATATGTTACCTTAAGTCAATGGTTAGTTATTAAATAATGATATCGCTTTATCGAGAAGTTCTGGGTTCACTCTTAAGGCCCCAACTCAGAGTCACTAACGGTTACTTAAGCCGCTCCTTAGTACAGAATTTGTATGGTGATTCTTTGCTAAGGAGCGATTAAAGTAACCGTTAGTGACCGAGTTGGGGCGTATGACTCTTAAGGATAGAGAAAGGTATAGAAAAGCTATAATTATCCTGTAAAAGCTAACTACATAATTACCTTTTCTAACTGTAAAAGCTAATTACATAATTAGCTAAATTAAAATTAAATTAAAATTTTATTAAATTAGCTAAATTAAATTAGTAAAAGCTAATTACATAATTAGCTTTTCAACAATTCAGGTTTTTATGCCACAGTTAATTGCAAGGATACAATGAAAACCGATGCTCCAATTTGGTGCACTCACGGACAGCCCGAGTTCTCCCGCCCCCTGACTAGAAGGGGTGCCACTATATAAAGTGAGAGTAGCACACGCACGCCACGACACGTTTACCCGCCGCGTGTGTTGTGGACTTAGTTGTTGTTTTAAATAGTTAGTTAGTTAAAAGTGTGTGCAATGTTGCGACAGTGTGTCCTTGTAGCCGTGTTGGGGAGTGTCCTCGGAGCGCCTCAGCATCAGTACCAGATTCAGCAGCAAGTTAGTATTATTTGTGATTTGATGATTCTTTTTACAGAAGTAGGCAAAGATATAAATAGGTAAAGCTTCAGTATCTTTTTGCCAATGTTGTGTGATAAAAAAAATTGCATTCTTATTCCGAAGTTCTTGTGGGAATAAAGAATGACAAGCGTTTTGGATTCACTTAAAGTTGACATAGTTGTTTCTCTCATTGCCATGGCAACCACGGTTATCATGGCAACTATTGGCACAGCGAAGTTCGAGCGGTTTTAGCTAGTGTAGACTTAATAGAAAATGAAAGTAAAGTAATTAGTGTTGTTAAATTTTGTGTAACTAGGACTTTTTAAAATTTACAATAAGTCAATTAAATTTTGTTTCAATTGCTCTGTTGATAGTTAAATAACGGTAGTAATTAAAAGTAAGGAAAATTAAAGTTAAGTTGGTACTTTATATACTTTTGGGAGATTTTCTCCTCACGTTAGAATAAATTTGATGTCTGAAGAACTTTTGATTTAAAATATACCTACTGCAAAGTTATGAGGAACAGTTACTTATCTTAATCCATATTTTATTTTTATATTTTCAACTTAGTTTATTAACAATTCCTATAGGTATACATATAAAAGGCCTGAAATTGTATCTATAAAATATAATTGATATCAAACTAAGAATAGCCACGATTTTCATCCAAAATTATGTTAATTATAAACTATACTTATATCCTATATACATTATTATAACTTTATTAATACTTTACTTCGTTATTTAAATAATTATAAATATTTCGGTGATTTTGTAGCCTAGTTCCGGGTTCGACTCCCGGAGTGGATTGTCCTCCAGCATTATTCGTGTGCCTAACCAAATATAAAAAAAATCGCTTTCTAAATTAATTAAATTAATTAACGTCAATTAAGTGAGTAATTTTTAATTGGGATACAAGTGTACAAGTTCATTGGTACAAGTATACAATTATTTTGTTAGGTTTATTAAATAGTAAGACCTAACACCGGTAAAACAACTAAATTATCGTCCATCATCGCAATATGACGGAATAGCAATCATCGCAATCATCGCAACATGCAGCAAATTAACTGCAAAAATTTAATTGGACAGACTAACTTAGTAACGTTGATGTAGCATGACGAATTTAACCATTTACTTAAGTAGATATTGAGTTTTATCTCAGATCTTAATGTTTCTTCGATAATAGCGGTAAATTAGCTGATTTATGTAATTTTTATTTACAGATAGTTATTTTAGTAATAAATTTTAATGATTAGTAGAATCATAAAATTATGTAAAACAAAATCGATGTTTAATAATTGGAATATTTATTAGATTTTTATTTTTTATGAATTTTTTTGTTCTTTGTCATAAATACGAGTATTATTAGAAGATACCTACTAGCGTATTGTTATTGTAGTATCGTAAAAAAACTACAAGAACATAGTTTTACCAAATTTTAAGAGACCGGTAGTTATAACTATAAAGAAATCTGTATACATAGGTATACCTAACTGTGGTAAGTCCTTAGATAAATTATAGAAAAGTATACTAAAAAAAATGAAAATCACTTACCTAACCTAAAGTACCTATGATAGGTTAGGTATTAGATTAGATTACATTAGATAAATTATAATAAAGTCTACTTAATAAAAATTAAGATCACTGACAGAATAAAAAATCATGTTGGTTTCTCCATAAATATCTATTAAGCATACCAATTATGAAATGCTGTTACATTCTAAGTATAATTAAAGGCAAGGAAGTTGCGGATCTATAAAGACAGATCTAGGTTACTTCCTTAAAACGCCACTGCAGCTGTGCTTATTAATTATTATTATTATACGTTTTCACATTTTTTACAAATCCAATTAATTATAATTATTATACTTAATAATTATATTAACGATTAAAATTTCTTATACTATTAATTATGTTAGTAATTATTTATGTTCATGATTGATTAATTAATTAATAAAATTAATTAATGAATTTGGTTTAAGATCTTTTTTGTATTTAGTTAGTTTGAGTTTTTTTAATATTAATCGTATTAATTTTAAAGTATTTGTCTTAATAAAACATAGTTAACCTAAAAAACGCATCAGACAAAAAAATATACCTAATTTCGGGGAATAACGTTATTAATTTAATTTTAAAGTGAATGTAGGTATTTCATTTAGGAAGTAGTCATAAATGCGCTTAAAGTAAGAAACCGCGCATAGTGCTTCGAATAAGTCGTGATAAGCTTACGAAAGATATATCGACTGCTTTTAGCACAGACATGTATACTAGAGGCTTTTGGTATGTACCTATCCCCATATAACGTAGTCGAACACAACTAACATTAAATTGTTGATGGTATAGTTTTGTTAGTCTATTTACAAAAGTTATTATCTATCTGTGAATGACTCCAATCCCTAGTGGACTCATTTTATTAGTCTGGTATCATATTAACTAGACTAAAAGGGCTGACACGGCTGTTTTTAATGAACTCCCTATAGACAGTCCATTGATCTAAGCACTAGTTAAAATGGAAAGTTTATTTAGGTAGGTAGTTATTATGTTGAGATTTGCGAAGCACTTTTTTATCGAACGGCATCGCAGCAAGGCATTCGCTGATAAAAACGATCTCTATCAGAGGTAATTAGGCACTTGCTATTGAACCTGCTGAATTTTTTTAACACTTTCGCTGCGATAGGAGATTAATTCGATCTCCTGCAAGACTTTCCTATTGTGCGGCGACCAAAATCGTGTTGTTTTCACTCTGTGCGGGAGGCCCTAACATCTAAAGTTCTTTGTGTAATTGTAAGACAAATATACATATTTGCTTCCTACTCAAAAATGGAACCAAGCGCGTTAAAAAAATATTAGAGATGGATTAGGTCTCTAAGGCACTGTAGTATAAAATGTTTCATTCCTTGCGTTAGGAGACGTTGATACTCGTGAATCGTACGCCTCGTAGCCGCAAGTAAGGGTGGGCGGGGAGAGCGGGCACTGCGTGTCTTTGTTTTAGTGTTATTCAACTGTCGATGCTGTTTTTAAATTAATAACAGCATGCAAGAACAACATTATGTATCATTTTTAGAAAAATGTATCACTTTTAGAAAAACTAATAAAATTAAATTCCATTGAATAAACTTCAACGACATGGTTGCCTGCTCTTTATTAATATAAATAATGCATTTTATTTCAGAATTCCCTGAAAGTAGATGTGCAGATCACGTTTTCCAACGTGGCGATAAAAAAAGGTGTTGGGTGGGTTGTTACGGCAAATTACGACTCACATTAAAAAGCGCAGACGCTTCTAAAAAAGCTAAAAGAATAATTACCATTTGTGTGCAATGCAACCAATCAATGTGCTTACCATGTTTCAATGAAAAGCACTTTTCTTAAGTTACCCACTTTTTTCTTTTTCCATCGACAGCTGAGATTTTATTTTATTCACATCACTAGTCACTACACATATTGAGCTATCTTCGGTTGCGGTACGCGGTACAATCGATACCTAAGTTTTTTTTGTGTTTGTAGTTTTTCTTAATGTCATAACTGCGTGCGAACCTATCAAAAAATAGAACAATAGGCTATGTTGAACCCACAAGAAATTCATAAATATATCATTGGTTTTGAGGAAGATATAAGTTATTTTCAAAATTTTTGTTTTAGGAGACTTATCAGGTCTCACACGCACCACAGGATAGATTAGTTTCGAGATCTTTTAGGTCTCCAACACACCAGATGAAAGTTACTTGAAAAGGATGCCGCAGGGAACGTGTTAATAAGTATCTCTATCTAAGGTCTTGTGTTACAATCCAAGATGTAGGTCATTTTCCATCACTAATCAAGACAAGTGAAACTGACACTTCAAACTTGTAAGAACAGTCATTATGATTATGGACTAAAGGTCGATGCATACGTAACGTGGACGGGACGGTGCCACGTTCCCGTCCCGTGCGTGCCCCGTTCCCGTCCTGTGCGTGCCTCCGTGGCGTATGCGCTATCGTTTATATTTTCTATCCAAAACTTCACTTCCCGTCCCGTCCCCGTCCCGTCCACGTTACATATGCATCGACTTTAACTGCGGTTAGAATAAAATTGGTTTCCTCATGAAGTTTTAATGAAAAGCAAAATATTACTTAGCTTCTCATTTATAGCTTGTGAAAAATATTAAAAAAAAATTAGTTATTAATTTTGTAGAACCCTAGTCACTTAACTTTACTAAACGTAACCAAGCAACTACTTAGTAACCAAGTCTACGGTTACAGGTTACAGCCTACAGTTGTAAACGGCTCGACGCATCCGTCCAAAAGCATCAATAATCTCGTTACAGCATAAATATTAACAGCGATAGTCGGTTGCAACCGAAATACTTGGTTGCGAAACTGTAACAACAGCCGGTTACGTTGCGGCCGATTTGCTTCGGTTGTAACACATGCGACGGTTATGCAAATGAGTGGCTAGGGACTCATGACCTACTTGCTTGTAGGAGTATTTCCTAATTAGTTCACTTCAGGCATTCAGAGCACAGCAGCACTTACTGGTAATTAGAACAAATAAAATTATGTAAGTCTAGTTAGCAATGTATAACAATTCACTACAGAAATGAGGAGAGTTTACGAGATATTAGTGATGTATAGAAATACATTTTGTTGCTGTACCTAATTGGATTTCTTGAAAGTGACTTGAAAGATATTATTATTTGTGATTATTATTTGTGTTTTAATGTCTTACGTGACTGCTATAATTTTTTATGAAATGAAGTGAGGGTGTTTACATATTATATCAGTACAATAGATTAACTGATTAATGTTAAATTGTAGGCGGGTGGAGGGGGTGCAATATAGTTGGTCGTGAAAAGATTAAATCCTTAAAAAGTAATAAGTTGTCCTAGCAAGTAAAAATATTGACCTTTGGAGTTTCTTGCCGCTTCTTCCGGCAAATTCCACAATGTATGGTAAAATGTCAATATATGGTATTATTATTTTATTAATCCGCATTGGAGCAACATGGTGGATTCAAGTATGCTCTAGGCCTCCACAAGAGTCTCGTGTCTCGTGGGCTGTTAATAGACTGAAGCCAGTCAGGAATTTCATTAATTAACAAATAAACTCTTGTCTCTTGCAGCAGGATGAAGGTATCCCCCCACACCTTCTGAGGCAGTACATCGGCGGGCAGCAGCCGGCGCCCGCGCCCGCCCAGAGCCAGGTCCTCTCCCGCCCCGCTCACATCCCCGCGCCCGCCCCAGCGCGCCTCGTAAGTATTGTAAACTAGTGCTCTGCCCGCGGCTTATCGCGCATTATCCGGGATAAGAAAAACCCTATATCCTATTCCAGATCATGGTCTATCTGTGTGCTAAATTTCATGAGGATCCGTTCAGTAGTTTTTGAGTGAAAGAGTAACAAACATCCATATAAGTACATCTTCAAAAAATTACACATTTAAAATTAGTAGGATGTGAGAGTTTGAGAACATGATTGGATGTTTTACTGTGTCCAGTATTAGGTCATAGGACAGACATTTTTCGCTTGTAGGTTTCACTTGGGATTATGTTTGTGATTTCGTTTTATTAAGTAAACTACTTTTCTGCGGGAAAGCCTTGGGCAGAAACTAGTAAAAGATTAAAGAATAAATATGTATGTCCTTGCATCTTGGCCCATGAGTCAGTTTCTGTCACTGCCACCGAATAACGTTAAAAAAATTACGTTTCATTAATTCGTATAGAGTAAATTATACGGTGACCTCTGACTAACGTAATCTACTAAGTTAATGAACTTGAGGCGCGATCGGTAGTTGACCGGGTGATCGCTTGTGACATAATTTATTGAGGGCTTCTAGGAGAAGAGGATGTGGTGATCTTCGTCAGTCCCGATGGTGATCGACAGTCATGCGCACTGAGGCATTGCCGTAAGTGCACGCACCAGGCCATCTCAATTAAATGGACGAATCATTGCTCTCCATTGAGCTAATGAGTAGAATTGGTAGAATCCTCGATTCACATAATTATAAAAATAGAACGAAGCCTGTCATTAGTAAATTGTGCCAAGGTTCGTGATTCTAGATAAAGATTTATTCTGGATGACATCTTGTTCAGTCCATGCCGTTCGACACAGGAAATATTTGAGTGAGAGCGTAATTTCTATGTTTCTTTACCTATGCATCTTCTCTTAGTCTTGGTCTTACCTCTGCATTACCTCCAGCCCTACAGCGTCCAAAGTGAAGGCCAGTACCAGGCCAGGCCTCAGTACCAGGCCCAGCCACAGCCACAGCCGCAGTACCAGGCCCAGCCGCAGCCACAGCCGCAATACCGAACGGCGCCCCAGGCCTACCAGCCCCCGAGACAGCAAGAACAACGCGAGCCAGAGGAGTATGATGTGAGTGACATAGACTTTCTTTCTTTCTTTTTTTCTCTCTTTCTTGGCCGGCAGTGCATTAGTGATGCACTTAGGCGAGGATAGTCAATTACCGATCAGGTGGATCATCAGCCTGTTTGCTGTTTATTTCCATAAAAAAAATCTTAATTCACCTGGATGCATAGATGAACAGTCTACTCAAAGTAGACTTAAGACACCTGGGATAATTAGCCCAGGTACCTAAATAAAGTCGACGGCACCTTCTATAGTTCTCCCGTTAGAAACCAACAAATGTTCTGCCATACAAAATAGGTACCAGATTAATTTAATTGTCTTATAGCAGTTTTCAATAATCCAACATTCTAAACCTACCTCATGTTGACTTTTTAACCGACTTCAAAAAAAGAAGGAGGAGGTTCTCAATTCGACTGTATTTTTTTATGTTTCTTACCTCAGAACTTTCGACTGGGTGAACCGATTTTGATAGTTGGTTTTTTAAACGAAAGCTGGTGCTTGTCATGTAGTCCCACTTAAATTTTATTGAGATTGACAATGGCATCCATGAGAAAACCATATAAGTCTTAAATTTGCATTAAGAATGTGCGCGACAAATGGACGAATAACTCAATATCACGCCAACCGATTTCGATGATTCTTTTTTTAATCGAAAGCAGGTGCTTGTCATGTGGTCCCAATCAATTTGAACTAGATCTGACAAGTAGTTTTTGAGTAATTTTGAAGTCGGTTATTTTTTGTTAGTAAAATTTAGATTATTTATTAACAGATACTACGTTGCGACTTGCTAATCAACTCGCAACGTAGTAGTAGTTGATCAACTGACTAATATTAGAATTCTTCTTAATATTTAATAGCCGTTATTGTATCTCCACCTAGTAACCGCCCTCGATTCGCTTTGGGAAACCTTTGTCTGTCAGAAAACTAGGACTAGGTTTTTCGAATCGAAACTAGGGTTTCGTAGGGCAAAGTAGTAAGGGAACGTAGTAACTCCTAGAAGTTACTAATTTGTTATAAAAACGTTCGAAATTCAATTTGTTAATACTATTCAGAGTGCGTGTTGTAAGTATATTGCACTCTGTAGTAATCTAACTGCAATACTCGCCAATACTTAATACTTGTTGCTATAATCCTGGACATGGTGGTGAAAGTGGTGACGTGAGACGTCATACACCCACAAACTCACAACCCCCTAGGGTTATCTCTTTTGTAAATCACAAACACCCACATTCACAACATTTATCAGTCATACAAGTGTCTGACTCGGCCGAGATTCGAACCAGAGACACTTCGCAAAAACAACAGAACCACAGCTGCGAACGCAGGGTTCGCCTTCAATAGCAAAACTTAATTAAATAGATCGAACTAAGATTTTACGGTCAGCAAAAGAGTAGCATAATTTGTATTTTTATGAGGCAATCAAGTGTTCTGAGACGACCTGTTTCGATTTTAATATCAGGTATCGTGCACTCGTTTACACCAAGCAATACAGTATACCTAATTTTATATAGTATCAAATCGCGGGATCACTTACCCGTACGGACGACTTTCACTAAGAACCTGCTTGTCGTGTTGTTGTATTATAACTAGGGTATTCACTCCACATTTTAATGCCTGTAGAGTGTCGGCGTTAAACCTCAGTAAAACCGCTTATTAATCGCTTCAACAAAATCGATGTTTGCATTGCTTATTATAACAATTTCCGCGTACGAAGAACAGTTAGAAAACTAGAAAATATGCCGGTTATCAAGATTGGAACAACTCTTGATTGAGATTATCTTAGGCTACTTTCAGAACGATTACTGACGGGAATGCTAACTTCCGTCGTCACTTTTCCTGAGTAATTAAGATACCTTTATCTTAACCAATAATTATTATTTTGATGTTGATCTATAAATGACTGATTTTATTTTAATTTACAACTCAAAAATATAACCAAAGCGGAAACTCTTTCGATTAATAGAATTACCAAGAGTTAAGTCCGATTTACACGTATTAAGTAGTTAAGTAGGTAACTAAATTTTAACTAAATTTAAAGTAAATTAATACGTCTAAATAGATAATTTAGTAACTGTTTAGTTAAAATTTAGTTAACTACTTAATATGTGTAAATTGAACATAACTCTTTCCTGCGCAACCAGAAAAGTTTTGGAGTTTAATTCAGTTTAAGAATTGATAGTGTAGGTTTCACAATAGGTATAGTTTTGACTTTTGTGGAACTAGCCTTATTGTTACTGGGTCAAATACAGTCAAAAATACCGATATAAGGCAAACAAAAGACACTTGTAAATAATAATAATTTTACCGGAATTTTAGGGCAGTGTGATATTTCAGCCTTTAAAATGGCAGTCGGGCCTTCAAAGTGCAATAATATATTGAGGTCGTTACGCAGACATCACATGTTATGAATAAAATTATGACGGATCGCACCAAACGATCTGGGCTACGTAAAGTTGCGAAAGTACATTATTCGGAAGGGAAATGTAGAACGCATACACTCACTATATACATACATATGTAACGATAATGCCTGGAATGTTTTTAAAGATTTTTTTACTTCGAAATACGTAGCTTAGGCTTTATGATATTAATTACCTACTTAATACTCAATTAAAATTTTATTGCATAAACATATGGATATTTTATCAATATAATTGTGTACTTATGCACAGTGTTTCTACTCTACCACTAGGTATTACGTAAAGTCGCTTAATCATCGAGTTGGAGAAAAGATGTAAGTAGCTCCTCAGCACATTTTTTTTTAAAACAGCACAATAAAATTTTGTATTACATTATTAAACAATCTATTTTCAGTGCTGATGATGTCTATGGACAATGGTCATTATGGTCAATTGAGTTGTTTCCTAAAATTTTTTTTTGTTATAAATGGAAAGTTCATATATAAGTTTTATAACAAAGTTATTTTAGTTTTTTTTTATTCGCTATAATTTAAAAGTTACATCAAATCAAAATACGTTTTTGAATCCAGTACCGAAAACACGCCGACAATTCCCGAATAGAACCGAGCGCGCGTGTGACGTCACTTTGTTAATTGCTATTCATTGCAGCATACAGCTGATACTGTGATTTGACTTTTAACTGATAAAATCTTGATATTATCGTCAATATATTGATAAATATATCAAAAATGCTAAACCTTAAAAGTTATCGTGCTTGTTTTGTACCATTACGTGTGAAAACTACAAAAAAAAAACACCCCAAAGATAATGTTAAATATGTACCTGTGACCTTTTCCCGAGGAATAAGAGGTAAAATTTTAGTTTTCGTTCATAGATTCGCTTTTAGGGTTCCGAAGTAAAATCGGAATCCTTATAGTTTCGTCATGTCCGTCCGTCTGTCCGTCTGTCTGTCTGTCCGTCTGTCCATCCATCCGTCCATCCGTCTGTCCGAAGCAAAGCGGCCAGACCCTTACTGCTAGAATACTGTAATTTGGCATGGATATACATATTTATTAAAACTCCAGAATCGTAGAATTAAATATTGAAAAACATTTTTTTTCAGGGTACCTCCCCTACAGGCAACGTGAGGATGATTTTTTTATTCGTCGCCTACCCTATAGTGTGGAGTATCGTTGAAAAGGTCTCCCAAAAATATTATGGGTCTTGTAAGACCATTTTTGGAATTAGGGGTCCGTTTGCAAAATGTTTGGCTTTAAAGTGCTAATTTTGGTTACAGTCAAGTGTCCCCCCCAACTGTTGATTAAACTGTTGCAGTTAGACAAGTGAAAAAATTCTAAAAAATAGGGTACTTATATGATGAATTTACAACGAAAACTATCACTGCTATGTTAACATAAGTATGAGTCATAGTCGATAAACTTACTACTTCGGAACCTTACATTGCCCGTGGCCTGACACGCACATGCCCGTTTTTTTTATAAAACAACTCATGGTTTTATTTTATTAGGTTAGGAATTTTGCAACGTTGATCCTACTCAAATTCAATGAGGATCTGATGATGGGACCTGGGGCTACAAAGTGGAACACGTGGTAGAACAATGGTAGGTAGAGTAAAACGGAACCGTGTTTGAAGATATTAGATAATATTATCGTTAACATTGTAAAACCAGTAGGTACATAAATAAATAAATAAACGCTTCACACTCATAGCCCCATACTAGGATACCCAGTGTCTTTTGTTGTCTACAAGGACACACACTCAGACCAAGAACAGAAATACAAACTAATCATTCAAACCATCTCGCAGCATCCACCTCGCATCGAATCGAAACCAGGACCCTTGACTTAGCGATCTGGAGTGGTAACGATTCGCCACACGAGTCGTGATCATTGACCAACTTGGCGTATTTCGGAGATAAAAAAAATTATATATTGTACCAGTTTTATGTATAAAGCGCGTACAGACCCATACCACCGCAGTAGGTTTTCCTGTGTCGCGGGTGGCATGGTCAACACAAATAACACGTCACTATAACACCCAAGACCCGAGTACAAATAATTATTTGTCACATTTTATTAGATATGGCCGGGAATTGAACCTGGGACCCTCACTTCGCAGGCTGGATCGAATCGCTATCAACTAGGCTATAGGGTCATCATATGTATGTACCTACTACTAGCATAGAATTTCTGTAGTATTGCATTGTGCATTTTTTTATTAATCACATTCTTCACTTCTCTCAGGATCCATATCTGAAATTTAGGTAGACGAAGTCGCGGGTAGAAGCTAGTTGTATGATAAATGAAATATAATTTTATCATACAACCCTGATTTATACCCCTAACACCCTGCCCTGATTTCTCCCAGACACGATTTACCAGTTAACAGTGTAACCTTATCTAAATTTATTTAGTGTGTACAATCAATAGAGAGTTTTATTATAATATTTAATGAAGAATAAATCATTTAACATTTAAATTTACAATAAAATTACGTGGTATGAATATCTTTTTACACTAAATTTCGGATATTTTTACTCAATTCACGTAGAAGCTTCTAACACTGTAATTGCTTTAACAAAATGACGTCACTAACATGGCGACCAAATCTGGCGCGTTTGTAGTCACGTGATTCTTTTTGAACTTTTATCAATTTTGAATTCATTATTATTAATATTAAAAATAGTTTTTAAGCGTTTTTAACAATGCCAATTAATATAATTTGTGTTAAAGATTTAAAATACATTTAAAAAATATATATATTTTTTTAAATGAACAACTCAATTACCGTCATGTCATTTGCTCTTTCATCGGCCACATAAACCTAGCTTTAATCAACGATATTCTTTCCAGCCTCATCCCTCCTACCAGTTCGGCTTCGACGTCAATGACGACCAGTACACCAACTACCAGAACCGCAAGGAGCAGAGAGACGGTGATGTCATCAAGGGCTCGTACTCCGTGGTGGACAGTGATGGCTTCATCAGGACCGTTACCTACACCGCTGATCCTAAGGAGGGTTTCAAGGCTGAGGTGAGATGATTGTTTTTTGAAGTTATACTTCTTAAGCGACTTGCAAAAAGGTTGCGTTAAACGTTTACGCTTCCATAGAGCGGGTATGAAAGCACTGGATACGGATAGATGGCCCTAGCTTCTTATTATCTTTACCTCTTTTAAAATTTAATGTTATTACTTATACAAATCTCACAGTCTCAACAGCGTGATTCAGGTTCGTAAATAACGCCATCTAGATTGTACTTATGTAAACATAGGTAGCACACAAGTAATATGTATTTTATTATATTAGTAACTTGAATATTGAAGAAGTATAACTTCTCACGCGCGGAAAAAGTACACGCACCCTTTTTTTAAACATATTCTGAGTTATGAAAAAATTTGGTTGGATTTTTTTTATTTGTTCCTGTAACATAGCTGTTGAAATCCAAAACCAGTATGAATATCTATTGGTTTTATTCAAGTCTTGAAGATTAAAATTGTAATACTTATATACAATAATAAAACTCATTGAAAAGAGTATAATCTCAGTACTCTCTTGTAAGTAAAGGTATACTAGTGACGTAGAGTGAATGTAGAGTTGAAAAAAATAACATGAATTCATCCCAGCCAAATATCGAACTACCCTTCGTTGGGAGAGCTGAATCACTTACAACTCACTCAATCCATATTCACTTTATTTATAAAAAAAATTGCCCACAGGTTTCACGACAGCCCACCGACATCGTTGTGAAGGTCCCCACGCCCAAGCCCCAGCTACAGCAGCAGCTAGCCCAGCCCCAGCCGCAACCCCACGCCCAACAGATCCCACTCGCCCACGCCCACGCCCAACAGAGACCCCAACCTCAGCCCCAACAGTACTACCGCTATGAATAATTATTTATTGTGATTTAGAAGTATGACAATACGGTTTTTGCATCTTCATGATTCCTATTTTTCAAATTTCTTTCTTTCTTTCTTTTTGTTTCCGTTTTTTAGATATTAAGAAGTAATTAATATTTTTAAACGTTCATCCTTTTTGGAATCTCCACTATAACTTTTTTTTTTGTAAAAATAAATTGTACCGCACTTTTAGTCCAATACTGCATATCAATAAGGTACGAGTACGTAAGTACTTCACTTCACTTCTCACACAAACACTTCTCTTCTTATTCATAAAATCATAGATTCATAATCATTTTCAAAAATATCGTAACCATCGCTTCTTATCACAAATACTCATAAAACTAATCAAACCAATGTGAAAATCGTTACTATTTATAAGAATGTATTGTTATTTTATTATAATTATTGTTCCTTAGCGTAGGATATGAGAATTTAGTATGCTAAAGGGTTTCCTATTTAAACTCCCGCTAATATGTATGGATTATTTGTAAGTGAGTTGTTGTAGAAAATAAAAATTTAAAATGAGTAAATCTTGTGACTTAATGTGTATTATTTAATACAATAATAATTGTACCTACTACAGTAATCCCAAAACGTTAATTGAGAAGCAATGTTTAAAATAATATTAATCACGAAGCTTATGGGAACTTATGTATCTTGAGTCCTGACAAAACTTTATAAAGTAAATAACGACAAACGAACAAATGTGCCACCTAATGGTAAGTGGTCACCGCTGACAATGGAACAAAACATGTAAAAAGCCCATTGAATTATTATTACTGGCATATAGAACCGACACCGCGGACAGAATGTGTGTCCCAATGAATTGGCGCCGATCGGCTTCAATTTTCAATGGATTCGTTCGATTTTGAAAGGAGAACGGGACACACATTTTGTTCGAGATGTCTGTCTATGACATTATACTCCAATGAAAAAACCCTAGTACGAATTACCTCTAGCTCCAAAAAACTCTACCACCAACTACCGTAAAAAATAAAATACATGTAATTAAACCTTTATTCTTTGAAACATTCGTTGTTCAAATATAAAAATAATTAACGTCATTTTTATTTATTATAAAATATATTTAGCTGTAACAACAGCCGAGACTATAAATATAAATATCTATAATAAGTTAACAATAATAGATTCAGTCTGTAAAATAATTAAATGCACTTTACTTACCGCAAAATGGCCGACAAATCATTATAACTTGCCAATGTTATTACCATTTTTTCGGCAATTTTTTAGATGATTACAAACTCTGGTGAACCAATAAAATATAATAAAATTGAGCAATTTGAAGAAATTGTTAAAATTAGAATACTTTTAAAAAGTGAAAATAAATAAGCCTCAGGCTTATAATTCAAAATTTTAACAATATATCTTAAATAGATAATGATAATAAATATTGACATTTATCTATGTATAAATTCTAGAATATTAATTGAGAGTTGGCAATCTTCTAACAATAAGTTAAATTGACTCAACAAGCGTCCTCCACGCCTAGAACTAGTTATCTAGTTAAAACAAAAATAACCTACAGATGCAGATACAAAATTGTTGATATCAATCAACAAAAAATATTGCAGTAACATTTTTATAAGCGAATTTTAAAAGTTAAAACCACAAAATTTTACACGTCGAACTTAATAAATTTGTACGCACCTAACTAAAATGTCTTAAACTAGTTAACCAGTTCAACACACTAAATTCTTTTTCTTAATAGAAAAATTTCCCTTTCTTTTTCTTTCAATATCAACAAATTTGTACCTCAACCTCAACCTTAAATAAATTGAACTCTAAAACTGAAATCTCGATTTATTTTCATACAAACATTTTGTAAGTTTATTTCGCGAAAACCAAGAAATGCACACGTAACGGAAATATTCATGTACCTACCAGTACATAGTTATTAAAACAACTATATACATTATTATACATTAGTATATAACGTTTCAGAATTCATTCAAATAATTGATTAGCAAATAGAAGAGACTCGACAAGCCAAGATGAATTTCAAGGATTGAGCTCAATTTATTGTCTATTTAAAGTTCCACACACATTCATCATTATAAACGTGGTATGTGGATGTAAACATTTTCAATGGATGAATCATTTTTAGTTTCAATCACACTTAACTTAAAAAACAAAGATAGAAATATGTATTCATGGCGGACCTACTGATTAGCCTATTTCAATTAATTTGTGTTTATCTAAATTCACTAAGTTTTTGATAAATGCACACCATGAAAAGTAATTCTGATAAAAAATACAGTGCGCAAGTATGCACACTCAATAAACTATATTTAAACTGTTAAATTAATGTATATATAATTATGTTTCCTTCTGAATCTTAAACAATTTAGGGGAATGTAAGTCAACTAATTATCATAATATAAAAATCATGCTTTTATGATTGAGTCAACAGTCAAACCATGATCTATCCAAACAGTATAAATAAAATCTAATACTTAATTTAGATTTAATTTTAAACAAGTGAATAGACTTAGATAAAACATGAAATATCTATAATGTCATGAATGTACCTACTCTAAACTTGAATCGGAATGGGATTTACTTTCACGGTAATTTTTATTAAGTAACTTTTGTTTTTAGGCAACTAATTAATAACAATCTTTATTTTAACTTAACCCTTCTTCCTTTTTTACTACCAGTCTTGCTACAAACTTTCAGATTAACACAGGTTGCGCCATATGTGTATTGTATACTCTATCAGAATTACCCAGTAAATTAAACTTGCATATTTCTATACAAAACCAAAGACATTATTATTTATTTATTACCTACGTAGGTGGGTCTGGTCGGCAGACGCATCCAGACTCCACTAGCACGTAATCTTGTCCAGTCAGCGTGACGGGCCCTAGAGGCAGTACCAGGAATAGATAAGGTACATAGGTTTGGGTACAGGAGCCACGTATCGTTGAACATTCGCTGGATCTGGAGGGGGAAAGAAAAATACATTTTAAATCGATAATAGAAAAATACCAAAAAATACAGGCTACAAACACGGACGTAAAAAAAAGACGGACGTAATCCTAAGAACAAATTCAGTGAAGCACCCATAGGAATACCAACTCTGTATTCGTACAAGTACACACACCCACACATTGACACCATCTACGACATTGACACCATGGCGAATCAAAAATTACAAAATTACGCACACATGGTAAGTGAGCTGTCAGATGTCAGCTTCACTCTCAATTAGACAAGGTTACGTCCGTTCTTTTTTTATGTCCGTGGCTACAAAGAAAATAGTCTTAGAAAAAGGAACACTGAAAGGATCGTTGATCATAATATCAAAATCGCCATGCATATAATGTTTGATGAGTACCCTCAATTTTTTATGGATCCATCAGAACTGAATTTTGATAAAAATTAAACCAATCCGGAATATGGGAAGTACTTTTATGCTATGAAATAAAAAATAATTTTCCGAATCGGTTGACAAATTCAATAACGGAATTCTGGGATGGTAAATGCAAAGCAATGTGGGTACTCTTCTTTTATGTCAATAGCCGAAAATAGGCCCACCTGATATGTTAATGTAACATCACAATACATGCAGACTTTTCAAAACTTTTAAGTTTATTATAACCTTCATTCCAACTCATAGTATCCAACTTCTGAGCTTAAGTTTCCTCTTTTGTTTAAATTTTTTGTATGTATTGTAATAAGCCGACAAGCTAACAGAAGAATCAAGTGGTTGTAACTGGTCAATAGTTAATCATTGCCCTTGGACATCAGTAACACCGAAGGTAACAGATGCGTTGCTGGACAAAAGCAGAGGGAAGAATGAAAGAAAGTACTGGCCTCCAAGTACAACTCTCAGATGAAAACTACGAGGCGTTTCGGGTGATTTAGCAATAGAAAAGGATGGGAAGCCTGGTAACTAGCCAAGCAAATGGCGAGCTTCATGGAAAAACGATCATATCGGTATCATTTATGCATAAATGACTGAAGTAAAAACATTGCTAAAAAATCCTTACACAAAGCCCTACCACCAAGCAGCGGGGTCGCTTGTCTCTTACCATACACTGGTCTACATGAGATTGCGCTTAATATTTTAGGCACCAATAAGTGTAACAATAATCGAAACAGTAGTGATGACCCACGTGACGTAATGGTTACCACATCGGACCGCCGCCGCGCCGCGCCGTTAATGGGTCATGGGTCCGATTCCCAGCGAGGCAGTTAAGCTTGAATTTCTGGTCTCGGTATGAATGTTTGTGTTCTAGCCTGTGAATTGTCCATGGCATCTACGACACTGGGAATCCTAGTGTGGGGCTATGAGTGTGTAGCGTTAAAGATAACAAGCAAGCAACTTACTCGCACACTTCAAACACGACTTGCTGAAGCAAATCTGGGAACTTCTGTACGATGGTGACTGGCTGTCCGGATGTCAGCGAGACGCCGTACATCGGAGCGGTGGTGTTGTACCGCGTCCGACATAACCTGGTCCCGCCGCAGGTGCTTGTAGTGGCGGGCGTGAGGCCTGGCAGATTGGTCGCACGACCTAGAACATGGTTGTAAGATCGTAGGTTAAGGGCTTGGTTTGAGGTAGTCCTTTTTTAACAATAACCAACAAAGTGGGACTGATGGTAAGTTGGCCATGGACATCAGCAGCACCATAAGCTATGTTGTCGGCCCAATGAATAGGAAAAAACCAGCGCATTCTGGAGGTAATCTTCAAGCAAAAATAAAAGATAAGTTTGCTAAATGTGAAAATCAAAGAATAAGAAAGGACGGGTTTTATAGAAACTTACCGCTCCTATTACTACTCTGTGGTCTAATCTCTCCTTCTGAGTACCCGGCGTGTGCGTCCAGTAGCGCCCGTCTCATGAGCGTAGGGTCCAAGGTTCGAACTCCACGGCCTTGTCTCGTTTGTCCCCATGGCCCAGTTTTGAGTGCTTTATTTACTAAATGCCTGAAAAGAAACACCTTTAAAAAGAAAGTGCCTTAGCTGTATAGTTAACCTTAATCAAGTGTATAGGCGTTAAAAACATTGAATAGCTCAAAAACAAAAAATGTTTTACAGAGACATCTATCGTCATTATTAGAAACTTTTCTCTGTAAATGGCGCACTTAATTGGTGCTAGATAGCGTCAAAGCAAATTGCCTCCCGTTCCGCTGCACGAAGACAGGCAGACGATGTAATAACGATAATTTTGAAATTACATCGTGAGGAAATTGCCCGAAGCATTGCTCAGGGTTCACGGCTTGATGGGAAATTTCCCACGGTAAGGTGCCGACGAGACTCTCCTAACATTAAAATAACGGGACCTTCGCAATTTATTGTTGTTTTCTGATTCGAAGGAACCGTCTTGTAAGTATTCATGCGACTACAGATGAAACAAATTCCCCTTACTTGTTCCTAAAAATTAATCTTCGATAAATAAATATTTTCTCCTCCGAAACAGTCTACCTACAAAAATAGTTTTGCTAATACCACAGAAGACATAATAGAACTTATAATAGTACTAATACGAACCCAGATTGGAAGTCTTCATACTTTAAGTGAAAACGTTAAACTCAGGAAATTTAAATTATCTGAACTCGTTTATTTATTTGTTTATAAACTCTTTATTGTTTGTACACCATAAATGTTAAATATACACAGAACTTTTACTACTAAGCACAATACAAATCGGCGGCCTTATCGCTTACAAGTGATCTTCCAGGCAATCCAACAGAATGAAGGAATAGACAGTCTGGGAGAATTTGGAGGGTGTTCATATAAATAAAGTAATAAAAAACATAAAGGAAAACAAACTAATTCAGTAAACACATAGATAACGGACTGAGCATGACGTAGAACGGTGAGCAGGAAAAATGACAAAACTGAAGAAATGAGAGTTAGAGATGTAGATAATGCTTCTTTACTAATTTCTTAAAGGAAAGTAAGGTCTCAGCTTTGCGGGTTTGGAGAAGAAGGGCATTCCAGAGACGTATAGCAGTTAAGATAAAAGAATTTGAGTAAAAGGAAGTGAAATGCCTGGGAGTTTGCAGGATAAGTTTTTCGGAAGACTCGTTGTGTTTTATATACCGTCAGATGTGCAACCCCTTTTTTTAATTACGAGAAAAATTTAAAAATATTAATATTGTTTGTTTGAGTTTGAGATAAAAAGAACATTTAAAAATAGCCTTCCTAATAAAATTATTATTATAAAGATGATGCCAAAGTTACTCTAAAATTTTGCTGCTTGCTGTTACTATTGTAAAAAACATTTCAGAGTTCTATGAATGAATCAAAATCATCCTAACAGACGTTAAGTATAGCTTGATTGCAAATAAGAAATATTGAGTTCTTTCCGACTTTCTGTTTATTTTTGTTTTAGAGATCCAAATTTCTGATTCTGATCCTGAGATGGCATTGTTTATAATTTCGTCATTGTTGTTTATATTTTTAAATTGTCCGAGAGCACTTTCTTTTTCTATTTGAAGCTTGCCGTACATTTCTATAATCTTTCGAGATCTTAAAAGCTCTTTCTTAGCATTTAATTTATAAACTTCAGTATTGTATTTTTATGCATTTATTGTGTAACGTAGTACCTATAGCATTATCTAATATATTATCTACCTTGAAAACCTTTATTGAGGCATATTCTTAATTCTAGGCCCATTTGTTATCATTTTGCTACAGAACAAAAACCTAATTTTAACAGAATCCATTTTAAGTTCTACGTTGAATAGTTTTATGTCGAAACATCACAATTCATATTTACATATAAGGTGTGTAAAACAGTTATGTATTCCGGTTAAATACGGTTATTTTACAGTAACGTCTACTAGAGGCAAATTGTTAATAAACAAAGCAAGTAAGATTATGAGTTTCGAAGAAATAAGACAAGGAGTTTACAAGTTTACGAGTTCTGTCTACATGAATCCGAGAATGTCTCTGTTTAACTGATAAATACACTGTTTTAGTAGATGAAAATGTAGTAAAAATACCTTCAGACGTAGATAACGCCCGCACTGTATCATATTATACGTATTTACATAATGACATAACATAGAGTGCTGATAGAGAAAGGGACAACAATTAGGGAGAAAAAACAAATCATTGAAAATATTTTATCTAATAAAAAAACAGGCGATTGCATCAAAAAATAGAATCTTTAATAATATACAACAGTTTAATAAGATTCCGTATGTTGCTTTACAAATTTAAAGACAAACAGAAATAATGTTTTAAGACCGTAAAGTTTATTTGTATAAAAATTGGCAACATATTTGATCTGATCCCGTTTGATTTGGTCCCGTTACCATTTTAGCATTACAGCATAATTTTGTCCGTTGTTGGTTCGTTTATAATTACCGCCGAATCAGAAAGATGGCGCTGTTGTCGAATTATTAATAATTACTACATTATTTACAAACTAAACTGCTTTATATTCTTAACAGATTGCAGATAACGTCTGCTCGACCAGCTATTATGACGTATATTAAAATTATACTGACCAGTGTGAACGAAGAAACCGGTTTTCGTCACCCATATGCTATGGAGTCAATGAACGATATTGATAGCGCCGTGAATAAGACTTGTTAATGAATCTAACTTAACAGAAATCTAGGTCAAACGTGGTTCGCAACAGGACTGCTATACGTCAATACGTACTGACTGATTGGTATTTTTTTTTTTGGATCATGATGATTTGTCAATGAACCAACTAAACAATGTTGTTTATTTGAAAATTTCAACTGTACTAAGGTGATCTGTAAAACGGATTTTGCTTACAGAACTTGAGTTCTTACTAAAACGGGATTTTATGGTAGGTACCTACAAGATGCAATTTCGAAAAGAGATACGGCAAAAGATAATTTTATTAGATCTTAATATGAAAATTTTTCAAGACGAAGCTAAGTATATGAAGTATAGGTTCTTCAAACACTTTTTGTATTAGGTATGTGTTATGGAAACTTCCAATACTTCGGGGTATGAGTGGCGTTATCTATTCTTAAGACCAAGTCAATCTCCTTGAACAATAAACGAAACAAGTTAGCTATCGTCTCCTCGTTTAATCCCCACGTTACTCAGTCTCTCTCTTCAGTCATATCATTACTGGTGATCGCGATTATATTATTGAGCTGACATTCGGATCACCTGTTTCCTTGGCCATCTACGGCTTGGTGAAGTGCTTTGAACTGCTTTGCTAAAGATTTGTATCCCTGTTCGTAATGTTTTGATACCTGGTTACTAATCAACGTTAGCAGAATTGTTAGGAGTCTCGCTTTCTCTAGCTAGTACATAAGTACTATTATGTCTTCTGTGCTATCACTCCTAGATACCAAGATGTTCCTCTTTGACCGAAACCACCTCAGTAATGCTTTTGATATTATATATTATATGTATACTAGCTGACCGGGCAAACGTTGTTCTGTCAAAAATTTAGTATTAGATTAAATTAAGTAAGCATTAGATTTTATTTATTCTGTTTGGATAGATCATTGTTTGACTGTTGACTCAATTATAAAAGCATGATTTTTATATTATGACTAGCTGACCGGGCAAACGTTGTTCTGCCAAAAAATTTTTAGGGGTCGGAAGATGAAAAATAAATGTTGTCCGATTCTCAACCCTAGCCGATATGTACGCAAAGATTCACGAAAATCGGTCGAGCCGTTTCGGAGGAGTTCAACTTCTAACACCGTGACACGAGAATTTTATATATAAGATGATATAGGTATATGCTACGGACGTTCTTCGCGGTGACCACATAATATCAGATAACGCGTCTTGTCTTTGCTACATCACTGCGTTATGGTTAATGTTTGTCTCAAGAATATCTTCACTTGCATAGTAGGGACACAAAATTGGAAGTGCCGTGAGTCGCGCTGAAATCGCTATTACTATAGTCTAATTAGAAACTACTTAGTCCAAGTAATTTGTGGCTTCCATTCGCAAATAGGAAATAGATTTATCTGACACATAAATATATGATTTCTGCTCATTATGTATTGTCTATTTGTGTTTCTCTGCCACCTTCGGTGAGATGAACCTGTGAACATTTACCGTTTGTATATGGTCGACATAATTCACACTGTTGGCATAGACTACAGCCTATTTAGTCCGTGTGAATAAACCTGATATCATAGAAATTTTTATCCGCCCACATAGCTGTTATTATTGGCGCGGTATTGTATAGTGTATTGTACAGTGTTGGGTTTAATTTGTCATTAGCATAAAACGATTAGACGAAAAAATCCAATGGCAAAAAATTTAAAACTCTTTTGAACATCGTGCTGCTATTGAATATTTTCGAGTTCAATAAAGTTCATATTTTTTGCTTTGAAAAAATACAGTAATCTAAATACAGTAAATCATTGAACAATGAACGTTTGTACATTACACCTAAGTTAGAGAATGCTATTTAGCATTAAGTCCGCCAATTGTACCACTCTTTAGGGTTCAATAAAGATTAATTAAATAAATAAAATTAATCACCATTTAAAATAACGTTTGCATAAATATTTGTCTCCCTTTCTTTCAACATAGGAAAAAGATTCCAAGTTTACCTAGGATAAGGACTGCCATCAGGTCCAGGACAATCGCTCCCTTGCATGGCATCGCCCCAGGTGTACTTCAACCGCGGTCCGCATTCCGCTACCACGCTGCTCACTAGGAACACCTGGAAATTACAGATAATGTTGATTAGTCCCGGTTTTTGTTCGGTTTTGGTTTTTAGAAAAAATACTTGTTAACGATATTATTTTAAACAATTAATTATTTTTAATCGACTTCGAGGTATTCAATTGGACTGTATTTTTTTTTGTTTGTTACCTCAGAATATTCGACTGGGTGAACTAATTTTGATGATTCTTTTTTTAAACGAAAGCTAGTGCTTGTCATGTGGTCCCACTTAAATTTGCGAGGCATAGTTATTGAGTTAGCATAGTTTTTGAGTTATCCCTAATTTTGAAGTCGGTTATTTTTGTCAATTAAAAATACAAGTATCGAAGATTTTATCTGTTTATTAATGAGTTAATTATGTCGTTATCTAACTTGCTAGCAAACTAGTAAAATATCAGGAGAAATATCTTTAATTAAAATTTCAAATAATAAACAATCGCCAAAATATCATTTAAAATTTACCAAAGATTTTAAAAACCATCAACCTACTTTAGGTCTGGAGTTCTCTAATAATATAATACATTATAGTACCTAATATTAAACTTATACACCTATTTACGTACTTACTGCTTACATCACTATTTAGCGTTTAATATATTTTTATGTGTAGTTTTATCTCAAATGATAGTGCAAGTGGTGATTATTGAATGATAGTGAAACTTTTGTTGCAGAGAATCAATTCGTCATTGTTCATTACGATGATGTAAAAAACAATTTACTAGGTATCGATTTAATGTGATGATTCAAAAAGTTTTTGTAATTACTGGCCTTTGTAATAAATGAAAGTACCTATTCTTGCCAACAAAATTATATTGTAGGTACAACATTGTATTGTAGGACAAAATTTTATTAGCGAGCTTGGCCATTTTTTACCGTTTTTTTGACGTTCCTGTTAGTGTGACCCTGCTTGCCAAGCGAAGGGTTTCAGGTTCGCTTTTCGGCAGGGTTACATTTAGGGGACTTAAAAAATTAAATGTATCTTTATGCGTGACATGAATCCACATCATGACAAGTGAAAGGGTATGGGAAAGGTGAATTTTAGTACGAGTATATGAGTGTGCATATTTATGTAGACTATACTCTACTCTATCTATCAAAGTTGTTTCATAATGTGGTTAGACCACAGCGCCATTTATGCATTGCCTCCATATTTTTCTGAGGAAACCAACTGAATAGGCCAAAATATTGAGATCCTTTCAATACTTTGGCCTATTCATTTCCTTCCTTTAGCAATTATCCCGACTAAGTACACTTTAATTTAAATTCAGCGGAATTCAGTTAATAGTAAGAGGGAAAGGCATCAGGAATTTTTATAAAGATAATTTTATCACAATTGTAACTACCCAGAGTAGGCCCGAGTGTCCCCAGTTTTACACAAATCATGGTCAAAGCCTTCTCTCTTTGACCAAACCCAGGTTACTGTACCCAGTATGTAGGATACGAGGTTGTCGGTTGATCGGTCGTCGGTGATCAACATCAACCGATCTGCAATGATTTTTATTTATGATCGAAATGATTAGTCGTTCGGTCAACGCATTCATTGCAGAAATCACAGTCAAAGCATACTCTGACCAAACCTAGGTTCCTGTACCCAGTATGTAGGGTAACAGGTAGTCGGTGAGCAAAACATAAACCGATCGGCAACTTATAATTATAATCGAAATGATAGTCGTTCGGTCGACGGTCGACGCACGAATTCACTGCGCGTGAGTCGCCACTCGCCGCCCGGGAAGGGAAGTGTGCCGCGGCCCGCTAACACAGTTCTCGTACGATGGACGTCCTTTCTCAAATGTATCTAGCTAAATCAAACTAGCAGCTAACTCCACTTGGCTGTGCCATGACTGTACGAATTTGGACTAGCGCTCTACCCGCAGTTTTCCCCGCGTTTTCCATGGTAAAAAGTACCCTATGTCTTATGCCAGATTATGGTGTACCTGTGTGCTTAATTTTATCAAAATCCGTTCAGTAGTTTTTGCGTTACAGAGTAACAAAGTTACGTACAAACTCACATCTATACAAATAAATAAAATTGGAGTGTCTGTTTGTAATATTAAAATGACCGCTTTTTACTTAATGCTTTTGGATGTATACATCTACCAAAACAACATTTTTCACAATTTTTGTCTCTCTGTCTGTTTGTTCAGGCTAATTTCTGAAATGGCTGGACCGATTTTGACGGGACTTTCACTGGCAGATAGCTGATGTAACAAAGAGTAACTTAGGCTACTTTTATTTTAGAAAAAAAATAGTTTGTTAGCGATATGAAGATCGCGGGGTCAGCTCGTTTATAATATTTGTAAGAAGGATGGTAGCTTTTTTATTTAATGAGGCTAGCAAACAGGCTTGCAGTGCTGGCACCATCCCCTGCCGCCCATAGACATCTGTGACAAACTTCGAATAGAACTGTAGTAGGTGTGGTAGTTAGTAGCGTATTTTCCTTTTTCCCGCCCGAGAAACGATGATGATACTCTTTGCGGTGTAAAAGCTGCCTTCCTCTTAGGCGGATTATTATGGACGAATGGTGGACGCACTTCATTAATCTACCTACCAAAATTTATAACTTCGATTCAAGTTAAATAACATCTCGCTGTTAAAGTAGAATCCAGTTGTTTAAATCTTGGCTTTTATGGCATAGTAAATGTATTACGATAGTTAAATTCAAGTACAGACCATAATAATTATCTCGCCTATAAAATTTATTTTAAAGATTATTGCGATTTTGCATCGGGGCAAATACTTTTAGGGTAGCGTATAGCGACTTCTATCTATTTACTTAACGTTTTAAATTTTATTGTTCTTAAATAATTTAATATTTAAAATATTATAGGCGTTCAGAGATAAAAAATCATGAACGTTTATTAATAAGTAGCTCAAAACGGTCGTGTTCCGGCTGGGAGCTTGAGGTTCTTTCTTTCTTTTTTTCCTCTCTTTTTTGGCTGGTAACCATCTGTTAAATCAAAAAAATCGATACATCAAGACCTATGCATCGTCACAAGTCACAAGTCACATCAAGCTACGAAACAAACATAATTATACCTAGATGGCGCGGTGGTCAAGATGTAATACATAAATAAAGTTCTTGGTGGTGCAAATATTATCTTAATTTTAATTTTTGACAGTTTGATATGGCAATTTTTGAGTGACGTGATACTACACCGAGTATTCGATATTGAAATTTATTTTTGGTACGGAATAAAATGGAAATTAAATAAACAAGCGAATCATCTTTATAATTTTAATGTAATAATAATTATAATAGGAATTTATTTGATTTCCTACTCAGTGCAGGAAATATGCCAAGACTGTACCTACCACCTTGTTACTCAGAAAACATAGAGCATTCCATTGCTAAAATAATTTAAATCGGTAAAGTAGTTTTCAAGCCTACTTGGTAAAACAAAAGTATAAAATAAAATTGAGATTAAATTATCGAAATGTAATTACTTATTACTTAATTTGATGTATTATAGTATGGTGCATGAAAAAATACTCGCGATTAAAACGGACAATGTCCGTACCGGAAATGGTAAGAGTACTAGCGTAGTGATGTGCGATGAATCGTAAAGACCCTCAAGAAGAAAGTGCCAGTGTCAGATTTCTAGGCCAAGTGTATATGACATGTCATTGAACTATTAGAAACTTATACGGGTGTCAAGTGTACTAAACATATTTTATATGTAATTAATGCAGGTAGGATATACTTACATAGATGTAGTAAATATACAATTTCCTAAAAAACGTATGTTGTTATCATAACGCGTACCTAAACAAACTTTGTTAATGTTTAAACAATTTAAATAAGTTGCTACTTATTACTGCTGTATAAAAACTAATTGCACACTTGCCTTATTACGATATTTATTTACTATAAAATAATATAGTGTGTTATAAGTACTATTATTTCTTCTGTGGTGTTATGTTAAAACGTTGAAATAATTTTATGAATAGAAGTAATCTCATTCGTAAAATTATCAAAGTATCAGCTGAGAAATAGCTTTAAGATTTGACTAAAGACTAAGCTTTAAGTGTAAGTAATTTAAGTAAAATTAATAAAGGAATGCAAGAAAAACAATTAATAAATAGGAAGAACTATTGAAATCCAAATTAATGAGTATTGACTCGTTATTAAGTTATATAACTAACTTTCGCACAATAATGGTTATGATTGACGCAATATAATCTCTCGGGATAGGTAGCGCTGCCATTACGCCGTCTAGGTCTCGACGGAGGAGATTAGTAGTATTATTTCAAAAGTGAAAATTGCATATAGAAGCAGCAGCGAAAGTGTCCAGTGGTCTCTCAAGTCCATTGTATGAGAAACACGTCGCGGGTTACATTTGAATCATCTAATCCCGAGAAACAGACCACATAACAAACCGAGATATCGCTCGCGGTTACCGATGTAAATCGTATAGTGTTTTAATTATATCGCAAAAGATTGATATTTATTATACCTAAAATATTACACATCTTATGTATCATGTAGATATAACAGAAAATATCGGGGATTCCTCCTTTTATCTGGCATCGCATAGGATACTTTTGATGTCATTCATACCCATGGGCGATGATGATGATGACCACTTAACATCAGATGGCTCGTCTGGCCTTTTGTCGGCTATTTACATAAGAAAGTTACTTAACAGATTCACTGCAAAGTGACCACTTTCAATCTACAATACGCAATTTACATTTCACTATGCTTTCTAAGTAAACGAGTACTAGATAAGCCATCTCACGTATTGTCTGCAGTAAGTAGCCAAGGGGCTTTTAGGTTAACAATTTTATTTGGTTTACAAACATTTACACCGCAGATAAACAAAGCGGATGCCTTACTTCGACTTCGTGTTGTCATTTTAAGTCATACTGTTACATTTTAAGCTTAGCTTTGTTACTGTGGACTTGGCTAAGATTGTCTAATGCATCCTAGGTACATTGATTGTAATCTTTTGTCTTGCATTTGTTTCTGGTCACAGGTTTTTTTAACCAGGTTGAGACTACTTACTATAGCTATTGAAGATTATACGTTATACTAGCAACTCTTTGAGTACTCCAGAGCTGACTTTGGTCTAAAGTGATGATGTTTCTTACCCTAGTGGTCTTCCGTCAAGATCTCCTCAGACTGGAAAAATATGTCCCAAACGTAACAAATACCATTCCATACGAGAAAAGACAAGCCTTTTGGTTTTAAATAATGTGTAGCTTGATATAGCTATGGTTTTAAATGTATCCAGCGGGCACCATACAAGTATGATGCTATTAACGTTTTTATCCATTATTGACCATAAGTGGTACATTATAGCATGTAATATAAAGATAATGGATAAATATCATGTAAGAACATGACATGATCCTAAGCTCGGACAAGAAAATCACCTCGGTCAGCCACCTTCGACTAATGACACGTTAATGCTCTTAGACACCTAACAGCGTGCGAGTAACAGTAAATGGATGATAACTTTATCCACAGCTTCATACTTCATACCTTTTTTACCTATCAGGAACGGTCCGCTCTGAATGCATAGGCAATGAGTCAGTCGAGCGTGCGGACTAGCCACCGGCGCCTAAGATGTTCGTTAAAAATTTACTAAAAAGCATTTCCGTGTTTTAACCGTTCTTTCGTACGTTTCCGTGGTCTTTGTTTAAGCATAATTTTCTCCTCAGGATTTCTTTGTATGTATTTTCCTACTTAAGTTAGCAAGTTGCAGGTCATAAAAACTTTTTTCCAATTTCTGATAAATTTACTTCTACTAAAAAATTGTGACCGCGCCCTTCGAATCGATACACAAAAATCAAAAGTTTAATAGAATTTCATCGGGCCAACCCTTTGAGTATTGAAAGAATCTAACTTCACAATATAGGCACTTAGGGTACCTACCAGGATGTAATCCAGAACTTGCCTAATATTAATTATATGCCTGTGTTATGCTTGAATTTTGTTTGGCCTCGCAGATCAGATCTTTATGGAGTTTAAGGACATTCTCATTTCCAAAGAATACCCACATACCAATCCAGCCAATTACTTTCCATTTCCTGTTTTAGCCCTTTGAAGTTTATACCCCAGGAGCTAGATTTCACAATATAAGTTACAATCTTCTTATTTATGGGTTTCAGTCGCATTTGCAACTATTTTATAAATCTATATCTATAATAATTGTTCTCCCAGTTTATAATATAGTGGCCATTCCATTTTTTACTTTACGTGATCATCCAATAAAATCTATGTACCGATACTATGTTATAATAAAGAAAAACAATACGAAAAAAACACACTAAAAATATTAATTTGCTTCTTTTGTTGCAAAATAACTTCATGCTGACAGTGAGATGAAAAACAAATATCGTTAAATATTTATCGGTTTTTATGACGCATGCCACCTAGTATTTTTCGGCAACCAGTTAATCGACTAGTAGTTTTAATACGGTCTATCTAGACGGTGCTACATAAAAATAGATAGTCTTTGATATTTTTAATTACCAAATAAAAATATTTTTTATTAAGCTGAAATATTCACTAAATTTTAATTTAAACACTTACCATCAGGTGGGATTGTGGTCAAGCATTAACTTATTGTAAATAAAAAAAAATCTATTAAATTTTGTGAAATTAAATATTTACAGACAATACTTTTTCATTATTTTAAACAGATTACTTACCACACAAATATACATAGATATACTTCGTAAACACATTTTGAAATTAACTGTTATAATCGCACTGATATTATTGTTTAATATTCGCGCGACACACTTTATATGCGAAGTTTTGAATAAATGTGAAGATGGCACATTCGCGTTATTGGAAGGGCGTGCAGTCGGCGCACTGCCCGCGCAGACAACAAGTGGTTTTCATTATAACGGGAGTTCGGCCGGGAGTCCTCCGCACTGCCGCCTACTTTGGTACCAAAGCCGCTCTCTCCTTCGTACATTTTAAATTAAGCGCCATCTCGTGAACCAGTGACGTAAATATAATTTCATCGATAACTGTACTCGATACTGATGCGAACTTGCCTGATAAGTCTGATAACCGGTAATGACATTATGACAGTGACAACTGACAGTGACAGTGACAGCAAGTTTTTTAGATAGGTAGGTAAACGCAGCGCAGGCCGCAGCTAGCGACGCATAACATAGCATCATGCGGATATCAATTTAGTTTCCTTTTTTGGGTATCACAATGATATCATAGTTCAATTAAACTTCACAATATATACAAACTATATCACATTCTAACACATGACGATGACGATCGCGAAACAAAAATGGCCGCATGGATCACTGACAGCGGTTCCTCTGGTGAAGCTGGCAATAATATTGAAAGTTTGATTGCCAATAACTCCAAGTTCAGTGTAAACGACGAGAAGATTGAAAATTCCGTGTTGATTAATAGTTATCTCAATTTTGAAGGAAATATTCGACTGAAAGATAGTAATGTTAGGAAACTTGCCGACAGTGGTGTGACGTTGAATAATAAAACAGTGCTCAAGGACGCGATAAGAGATGACCCAAACGGACTATTGTAAGTTTTTAGAATACAAACATTGCGTATTTTTTAGGTAAGACGCTTGCCAGTATTACATTAATGTTGTTTCCGAAATAACCGCGAATTCCCTGTAGGTTTTCGACTGTCATTTTTCAGTCAGCTGTTTGTCAATATGATTGTCCTTCTCTTTCGCACGTATCAAAATGTAAATAAGTGGTCTTTTTCTCTCTGTTTCATTTTTGGGCATTCTATTTTGGTACATTACCATCTCGATGTGGTGTGAATATCGGCAATTTTGTGTTCTTTAATGACTTGAGTACGTTCTATAATGATCGGAAGGTAACTTATACCGTATTTACTGTATACCATCGACTAACAACTGCTATTTGACGGAATTAACTAGCCGATTTGTATATCATACTACTCCTAACAAAATCTGTAGCTTACATAGAGACGCTTTAATAAAATATCAAATAACTGTAGTATTGCTTCTTTGGTATTGCAAACTAGACTCTAACAGCTAGATTAGAAGGACTAAAGCAGTTACGGTATTGTGATTCTAATGTTGAGAACCTAATCAAACACTTATGTAAATTATCCTGGAGAGGTTTGAAACCACATTATAAATTATATTATATACAACACTAGTAATTCTGATTATTTACCCAAGAACAAAATTGCCTGATAAGTAACCATGATTTCATATTCTGTTCCACATCTCTTGCATGGATGGACATGAAGCAACAACTCTACTTTTAGTATTTTATTTCAGTTTAAATTTTGCATTATTAAAAAAATTTAAGCTAGCTTCTCAGCCTAGGTAGTGACCCTGCCTGCAAAAGTGAGGGGTCTCAGATTTGATTCCCAGCCGTGGTCGAATATTTATGTAATGTACTAGGGTCAAAGGTACAATATTAATGTCTTATTTGGTATTTTGTCCATGCCACCTGCAACACAGAAAATCCTAGTGCTGGGTGTTTAAGTGTGCATTTCTTTTAAAGCTTATTTCATAAGATTGAAAAATTAAAAAGTAATATTTCAATTAATTAATAATGGTGGTTGTGAAATAATTTATACATGACGTGTAAAAACCAACTCCAAACATTATAATTTTCTTAGGCGACCATGACTGTATTTTTTACAAAACTGTAACTATTTACAAAAAAACCACAAATTACAATTTTGTTGCAAAAAAAGAAAATATATTATGACGACCCTGTAGCCTAGTTGGTAGCAACCCTGCCTGCGAAACGAAGGGTCCCGGGTTCGATTCCCGGCCAAGGCAGATATTTAAGTGACATTTAATATTTGTACTCGGGTCATGGGTGTTATTGTAATGTGTTGAAATGTGTAGTCCATGCCACCCGCGACACAGGTAAATAACTTACTGTGGAGGGTATGAGTAGGTATGTAAGCGTTTATTTATTATTATTTATTAAAAAAATTATACCTAAATGCTATATTCTCGTCTTAACGTCCATAAAAAATCATATCTAATTTACAATGGTAATGTACCAAGTAAAAATGAGATTGAATTCTTTATGATGCAAAAAAGTATTCATTATCTGTTACTATAACATACGCAATTACATGCCATTGTTAACTATTACAATTTTAAAATGATAAGAAAGAATCGGCGCTAATTACGTAATATCAAATAACTAACTGAATGAATAGATAAAGTGAGATAGCATGGAAATACATGCAACATTAATGATAATATACCTATCCTTTAGTTAATATATCTTAATATATACAAATTATGTGTCACATTGTTTGTCTGCGATGGACTCCTAAACTACTTAACTGATTTTAATCAAATTTGAACACCGTGTGCAGTTTGATCCAACTTGAAAGATAGGATAGCTTACATCTCCCTTAAGGCATACGAAAGGTTTTAATTAAAAAAAAAACTTTTGACACAACGTAGTCTGTCCGGGCAGCTAGTATATTATATATTTTTCTTTCATATACTTATTAGGTAAGTTTCTTTGCCAAACTATCAAGCAAAAATTATGTCACTCTTTTTAATATGGTTTTCACCAAGAAGTTTATATATGTCGTGTATAGATCTGGAGGGAAAGCTTTGAAGAGGTACTCGAAAGCCGGCGCCAGATACAGCTCAAACATTTGAACCATTCTTTGAAGGACTTTAAAAACACATTTGAACACATATTGTCGCAACCTGCCAAACATGTTTTGCAATCGTTTTTCTTCACAGTATGCTGGTAGACGACAAACAAGATGAACGAAGATTTTGTGGATGCTTTTATTATTTAAGTGCTTGTAATTATTTATTACATGTGCTAAACAAGTACATAACCGTTTTACATTAGAAAAAAATTGCTGTAAAAAGTAAAAATAAAAAAAAAATTGTGTCCTAAGTGTGCATTATACACTTTAAAGTACGAGCATGATTCATAAATGTAACAAATGTCTTCCAATGTCCAGTTGGATGATCGAAATTCATAATCATGGCAAACCAAGTAGTTTTGTTCGGATTTAGGATTCCATCAACTGCCTACCGCGCACGACCTTTCGCCACAGCAACCAAGTTACTCTATGAAAGCAACGGTCCCGCAACTGGGCTTTGCGCAAGCGTGGCGTGTGGCAAGCTACGCAAACATTTGAACACATTCAAGTTTGAACACTTTGATGTGCGCTAAAAATCGATACCGCATGGTAAAGTGCAAATCTTTGTTCAGACATTGAACACATATTCAAAGTCCCCTGCCACACATATCAATCAAAGCAGTGTTCACATGTTTGAAGCTGTTTACATGTTTGAGCTGTGTCTGTCGCTGGCTTTATACTATCTATCATTGGTCGAAGTTACTCATCTATACTCTGCAAGTCATAGATTTAGAACCAGTAGATTCGCTCAAACATTTGACAGAACAAGATCGCCAGTTATAAAATCTACGTGAAAGATACAAAAATATTACTTTTTTGTCCCCGTCACTGTGGTGGATTTTCATTGTTTGTCACAAGTGCAAACAATGTGTGAATTGTGACAAACAATGAAGAGTAAGTTGGCTATTTGGAGATTTAAAGTTTCAGTTTATTTTTTAAGCGGAAAATCGTAGTAAGTTTAAGTACGATGGTGGGTAGCAGTATTCTGGGCTGCTTGTTAAATTTTGTTGTTTCTTGGTCCTTGAAACAATTCCTAATCATATTTTGCAATTTTATTTCAGTCGCAATGACCCTGATACGGAGGCGTCAAAGATCACGCCATTATCGGATGCCGGCATGGACAAGTTCAAACGTAAGGTGGATGACAGCGCGAGGTACAAGTGTGAATATGAGGGCTGCGAGAGGACCTATAGTACTGTTGGCAATTTACGCACCCACCTGAAAACGCACAAAGGTAATATGTATGTAATGCTTAGAAACAACTACTGTCGTCGTACAGACACTTCTGTTGATTTATGTAAATAGCCGATACGTGAGCAGGCGAGCCGCATGAAGATGAGTGTTCACCGTCACTCATGGACATAACGAACAACAGGGAGAGCATCGTCGGCGACGATGTTATTCCCGTCCCGTACGGGCAACGTTTCGTACGGGATTCCGCTGCGTATGCACTATCGTATACATTTTCTATGAAACGATGTTTCCAAAACTTCACGTCCCGCCCGTCCCGTACGGGAAAAAACTCCGTTACGTATGCATTGGGCTTAAGTGTACGATCCAAGTGCCTATTACGTTTCATAAGACTGTGCTGTGTTCCAGGTGAATACAGGTTTATATGTCCGATACCATCATGTGGCAAAGCATTCCTTACGTCCTACAGCCTGAAGATCCACGTCAGAGCGCACACGAAGGTGAAACCGTTTACGTGCAACATTGGGACTTGTATGAAAGCTTTTAATACACTATACAGGTCAGTGTGAGGTATGGATAGACTGTATTGTGTAGTACCTACAGTCGGCCGCAGAAGTAGCTTAACATTTTAGTACCTTGTCACATTACATTTCTTGAATTTGTCATAGATGTTGCTAGGAAACCGTCGAAACGGTTACTATTACAAAGTACTAAAATGTCAAGCTACTTCTACGGCCGACTGTACCATCCTGCTTAATATCCGAGAAACTAGATTTTAACACTCTCTTTATAACTTCTGTTAGGAACTAAATTTTAACAATATCTTTAATAATTTCTGTTAGTCTGTCTTCTTTTGCTTTTTTTTGATCGATATTATACAGTGTGTCCGGCGACCAACTAGCGATTAAATTATCGCTATGAAATATACCTAATTTTATCGACAAAAACACCCGTATATGGGGGTCTAGCCCTCTTCCTTTCGGAATGGCCGCCATTTTTTTAGTATGTTAGACGACTCTGCGGAAAGAATTCGATTTCTCTTGACTTAAAGGTCCCGTAGATGTGAAAAATCTATTAATTGAAAGGTAATAATATCATCTATTCATTACAAAAAAGATTGGATGAAGTTTCAAGTTACAAAGGTCACTAAAAAAATTATGATACTCAATATGGTCAAAATTTTCACTAGTTTTTTTTGAGCTTTTGTAACATACTTCAAAAACTAGCACATTAACTTTTTTAGTAGATGCATTGATTAAACAAGGATATTATGTACAAAACGACATCAAAATCTTTGCTCTAAGATGCAAGACTTGTGACTTATTGATGTATGAATATGAGCCTTTTGCGATTTTCCATTCTTGCGTCCAGCTACGTGTTACATTTAAAAAAAAGATGATTAAACCCACATGTGGGTGTTTTTGTCGATAAAATTAGGTATATTTCACATCCTTAAATAATTATCGCTAGTTGGTCGCTGGACACTGCATAAAGTTGGGGTCTTTCGGTATTGGAAATTGTATTTTTATTACCTACACATAGAGCAACATTGCACCTATCATCGTGTATCATGGATTAGGCATGCATTCATTCATATAAGAAAGACGTAATCGTATCAAGTCTACATGATTTGAATATCTCATTCGTTACGCAGTACGATGCTGTATAATAATATGGATCATTTGAACGATTTTCTTCTTGTTCCTATTTCCTGTTCACCATTCTTCAGTTCGAATACAATCTTAATTAAACGCTATTGATTCACTTTAATTGGGTGACACGGTTGACTTGGGTAATAATGTAATAATAATGTAACTTAGTTATTTTTTTTTTAGGTTACGAGCACACCAAAGGTTACACAGTGGAGATACATTCAACTGTCAGACGGACGGTTGCTCCAAGTACTTCACAACGCTAAGCGATCTCAAGAAACACATACGAACTCATACGCAAGAAAGGCCATACAAGTTAGTATTATTTTATTCATACTGTCTCTAGGTCTTAATGTATTTTCTTTTATTTAATTACGGTATTTCCAGAATTAAAATACTACATAATCATAACACGTTCGTTTCTAATATATATAAGATCCGTATCCTAATAGAATATATGAGGCTAGCTTTAGTTGTTAAAAAAAATTGTTCAAAATATTTTTTTTAATTTTTAGGTTGAAAGTTGAAATACAATCAACAAAAGTTGAAACAGAATTATTATAAAAAAAAATATAAAAGTTTATAACATTATTACCTTTGAAATAATATTTTTCCATATCTGTAGGACATAAAAAAATGGCGGCCATTACCCAGACCCAACCCCCTCCTATGTCAATATTATCTATTTTATGCCCTTAAATTATCGTCAAACAAACAACATTTCACTCAGATGCGGAACAGATGGGTGCGGCAAATCGTTTACGGCGTCGCATCATCTAAAAGCGCACGCGCGCACTCACTCCGGATCGCGACCGCACGCGTGCGCGGCGTTCGGCTGCGGGCGCGTCTTCTCTACCGCCACCAGCCTGCGCGCGCATGCCAAGAAACATCAGGTGAAAATAATACAAACATTGAAAAGATATTTGATATTATCTCGTATCATAAAATAAAATAATACGAAGAACCATTGGGCACAGTTCGGTGAAAGTGAGGTGTATTTCATTTCATTCTATGACAACTAAGTAGAAAATCATTACCCATTGATTACTCGTAAATAATGGTTGTAGGATCAAGAATAAATTATAATTTCTCATTATTACGTTAAGTTTTAGTATAAGTATAAATATAATACTTTCAGATCGAAGCAGAAACACCGACAGTAGAAGTAATTGAAAATGAGCCAGGGAAACCGCTCAATGACGTTATGAACTGGGACAGTCTCCTAGAGTCTTTCGGAAAAATCACGACTGAATCTAATTCTACCGACGGCAGCTTAGAAGATATCACTAACGTAGACCCACTCACTAGTAACCATGTAGATATAACGGAATTGCTTTTCGATAACGCTACTAACACAACTAAATTCGACGACACAAGCATAGCTGTAGATTACGATCTTTCCAGTTTAGATGTAACGCTTTCGCCGTTCGGAATAGTCAAAGATGCCAAAAAAGATATGAACGAAACATCATGGGTTGACGTTACCGATTTACAACCGATGGCTATCGCTCCAACAGCTGTCAATAATAGTATGGAGATTAAATCAGAAGCGATGCAACTAGCTTTAGCAAACGAAATTGAAGTACAATCTCCTTGGGTCGATGTCACAGCTCTCGCGGCGTCGATTCAAGAAACCCCAGTAAGCATTAAAGAGAAAACGCCAGAAAGCATTTTTACGATGGCAACATTCGTTCCGACGCATATGCAAAGCTACATAAATTTGAACCCAGAAGTAGCCACCACGAATCTAATCTCAGAAACAACATTCGATTTAAACACACCAACTATTCTCGATGTTGGTACTAAAGTTTTCAACGATAGCGAATTAGTATCGAATCTAGAACCGAAAATCGATACAAATATTGAAAGATTTTTGAATGTTGGGAACGAAACGAATGATAGATCGCTGAACACACCACCTCCGTCTAGAGTGCAACAGAACATTGAAATAAATCCAGCTAATTCTGTTCTATTTAACACAGACTTAACATTAGAGGACACTCTGCTATTCGATAATGAACCACCATCAGATATGTACGTTGTAAGAACGGAGAACATATTTGGCAAGAAACCGAATAGAAATCCGTTGGAACAATTAGCAGCTGACGCGGGGATTTGTTCGTGCGAGGATTGTAAATGCGAATCTAATAATGGGGAATGTCAGAATTGTGACAAAGAAGATCAAGTTGTCCAAAGTATTCCATCTGGTTGCGGCGAAGATACATGTTCTTGTGTTGATTGTAAATGTAATCATGAAGAAATGAAATGTGCTGTCGGTTGCGGGAAAGCCACAGACACGAATCATAACACGTTCTTACATTACCATCGACGGCATAAGAACTCGAATTTAGAGGATTTGGGTGTTTACACACACGAATGTGATGATCCTACAGATTTCTTGAGCAATCTTAAATGTACCTGTGGATCTGGCAGTATTGAAGGTTGCTGCAAAAAAGGAAATCCTTGTGAGAAACCAGCTTCGACAGAAAAGTCGTGTTGTGTCACAATATGTTTCAAAAAGTTGGACGCATTTAAACAGTTTTTGTCCGATAATGAATTGTTGACGGCACTCAAAACCCATAATTTTAATATGACCACAATCTAGATTTTTGGATTTTGCATTTACACTCAATAGTTTTTTCTTGTTAGTGCTTTTAGACCTACGTTTGTATTTAGTCGCATTCACCGCTAGAATATCCTTAGAAGAGGGTAGAAAGACATCGAAATATAAAAAAATGTGTTAGATTTAACACTACAATTTGCTTGATGATGGATTTTAGTAGGATATTGAATTTACAATCGTTATAATTGTGTTTTCGCTTTGTAGACACCGTAGTGTTAGTGTCACAAATAGAGTGAAAGTTATCACTTCAAATTTTAAAATATACATAATGAATTTTCTGGATTATGAAATAAAAATTACAAATTTTAAATTACGGTTACCTTGCAAGCCAAAGTATATGTACCTATCAATTTAATAGATATAATATTTTAATATACCTACAATATTTAATAAAGTTTTAATTATAGATTATACATAATATTATATTCAACTGCATTTGTAAGCACAACATTAAATAATATAAGTATCATACAAGTTTTGTATAGTGCCATACAGTCTTGAAAATTTTTATAAGAATTTTACGATGTTTATACATATATTTATTTTAAATATATTACCTGTAGTATGTAAACATATTTATATTGATGTATAATATCGAAAATTTGTTCTAGCTTTAATAAGTGCCTTATTTCCGAAAAAATCCATGGAGAATAAAGTGGTAATACTGGGTAGACGCATAGAAGCCTAACCAGCCTAATGAAAATAATTATAACGTGGTAATTGAAAAGGCTTAAAATTATTTGAACTATATAGGTACCACAGAAAGCGGTATCTTTGAATCATTACTATCATGTCTATCATTCATTGATCATTTTTATTTTGACAGCAGCGGTATATTAAATTTTAACTTCAATAATGTTCAATTATACTAAAATAAGGTGCCAAAAGCTACGGTGCTTTTGAACTAACAAGTAAGTTCAGTCAATAGTTAAACATTTATTTCAATTATTAAAAACTGCTTAAAAACAAAAAAAAAACTGCTTAAGAATTTTATTGTCTCAATTAAGGTCGACCACAGAATGGGAGTCACTATACTAAATCACAATATGACCAAATAATTTTATATGCCATTATTTATTAAGATTTTTTATTGTTTTTATTATGTACTTTTTGAATAGCATGTTTGATAAATCTTTATAAAATCAAGTAGAAATTCAAAAATTAAATATTTAATTTTATTTGCTGAACTTGACTTGCTATTTTGGAAATGTTAATATTTGATGTACTTAATGATTTCTCGCAATGCAATACCTGTTATATTATTAATTATTGACAAACCTAGAACAATATACTATGGATAATATTTTATTGCTACAGATTTTTTAATCTGAGACACTTATCGTGGTGCTAATGATATAGTATACTTGAAATAAAGTGCCATAATCCTTAATTTTAATGTTACATCATGCATATTTGGCTTATGGTACAAAATGTTAATTAATATTATATGAGATTTTATTAGATATTAAACAAGCAATAATTTGAAAGCTGTTAAGTTTCTAGTCCATGTAACAAATAAACATTTTTTTTAACTTGCGGCCTTTGATTGATTGCCCCCCCCCCCCCAATGAACTTTGCCGCCCCCATATTATTTAAAATATTTTTTTATTAATTAAAAATGCACTTTTCTTGTTTTTTCATAACACAATGTAAAATATATAAAATAATTAATTTTAATACATATTTTTTTATTTAAAAATCGAGTGGCTTGCCGCCCTCTCTTCATATGCCGCCCACCACCACGCCGACGCCCCCACGCTACGCTACTGTGCATGCCCAATCCACTAAAGGTTGCTCTTAATTTAATATTAGCTATCCATTATTTTTAACTCAGTTTTCTAGCAACTGTGAGAATACATAAATATGTAATGTTAGTTGTTCTTTAGCTACTATTTTGAGAATGGCCTTTGGAGTCCACACCTCAATTTTTTATCTAAAATATATTGTCGTAATAGTAACATTTGTGAAGCATAGTGATTAATAATGACAATAAACAAACTAATATTTTCTATATTTAATAAAGGTAGCAGATAACCTGGCAAAAGCTTCTGCTTTTGCTAAGAATATACCTTTTATTTATATTGCTGGGAAGATAAAACCACGAAAATATCACTTATTTTTTATTTGTCATATTATCAATAAGTACTAAGGTTTAACAATGTTTACATTAATCTAAGATAGGCCAGGAGTATAATAATACATTGTCATAAAAACTTACAAATGAGTTAAAATTATTCATTCCTTAATATAAAAATAATAAAAAATAGTCAAAAAAGGAATTCTGGCTTAGGAATAATTATGTAATAAAAGTAGCAATTCATTTCTTATGTAAATAAAAAATAAATACAATAATAAATATTATTATCTTAAATCTATTCTGCCTGGTACAAATTTCTAGACATTTACAAGATTAATAATTTCTAAACTACAACCATAATATTGGTTTTAAGTTTAAAAGCAAACAGATCATTTTATTTTCGTAATTCCTATAAATAATTTGAAGAACTTCCATACTTAGGATATTCAACATTAAAGTAAACAATAAGGACTATCTTCATTGAATATAAATACATAACAATTAGTTTGCAAACCATTGAAGTGACATAGCAAATCTTAAATACAATAAAATATTTTTGATAACTCGGGAGACTAAGTTATACCAGCTCAAGTATTAAATAGTTATATTAATAAATTAATACTTTGCGCTAACAGAAAGTAATCTAAGTATAGTTTATAATAGACCAACAACTACAGGGTTTTGAGTATACAGTCCTTCTACAGAGCAATCAAAATCATTACATACAAAATCTCATGCAGAAAACAAGATTCACACATGTAAAACTAGTTGCTATCTTTATCCAACCAGTGAGATTAAGATAGTCTATCTCTTTTTACGTTTATTCTATCGCCTTTTCTTTTTATCATGTCTTCGAGATCGGGATGTGGTTGCACGATGGCCTGGTGAAGACTGTTCGGAGCTACATTCATCACTGTCAGTTGATGCCTGAAAACAGTGTTAGTTTATTCGTTACAAACATACAAAAACACAAATCTTTCCTCTATATAATATTAGTGTAGATAACAAAAACTTATAACTAAAAACTACTGGACCGATTTCAAAAATTGTTTCACCAATAGAAAGCTACATTAATCTTGAGTAACATACGCTTTATTTTAAACATGTTCTCAGCCATCGGGAATAACGCGAACGAAGTTGCGGGCCAAAGCTAGTACCTACCTATCTCCGCTTACCATCAGGTGGGATTGTGGTCAAGCATTAACTTATTTTAAGTAAAAAGAAAAAAAATATAGTAAATCGATATCATTGATACATAAATTATTTCTTTACCTTTTCATAAGGATGTGGTTCACTCACTTCATCGTTGAGAGTAATACAAGCAAATAAGCATACCATCTGAAAAACGGCGCTGATGTACAGCCCATATCGAATTAAAGTGCTCATCACATCTTCAGCAAAGATTTCACTTGGAATCATTTTAGGCTTTAATTCAAATTCACTATTTATAATTCAGAAACCGAGACTATTGGAATTACTAGCCGATCAATAAAATAAACACATCGTGTTCGTGTCAGTTACTCTATGTTCGTGTCATTCGTGACATCGTTGATCATCGTTCATACTTCATCATGACATTGTAACTTGACAGTTGACAATTTACATTGACAAAAGACAAGCTTGTCTTGTCTGTCAGTTTGACACTCAGCATAGATAAGGTAATATAAAAGCCAAATTTACATTATGGTCCACTACCATACCACAGATTAACATGCTCATTATTGGATGCGTCATAGACTTTTGCAACGCGCTTTAATTAAATTATGCATGCTCATTTGTTTAAGTGTACCAGAATCTCATGGCATTTTTGACAAGCAGAAAAAAGGGTTTTTAATATGGCAATGAAAATTATTAAAACTATATCAAATTGTCAAGTCAAAAAGGAGTTGTATGGATTTTTTTTCTTTTTGAAAATGATGATTATTTTCGACTTAATACCAAAAAAAACCTTTACGATCACAAACCAGAAATATTATTTTCAATGTTTATCGAAAAACATGTGAGAAAAAAGGTGTATTTAAACGACAATCTACAATATTAATATTATCCATCTCGTAGGATTGACTCGTTTTGATACTTTGTTTTCTTGATTATATTTTCTTAGTAATGAATCTAATTATGATTTCTTTATATGTAAATAGATTTGCAAATGATATTAAAATAAATGAAATGAAGAATACAAACATTGTTACAAATTAAAGCTTGCAAAAATGTTGTAAAATGACATGAAAATTTATATCATGCAAGTTCACATCACTGAAATGTTGGAAGAGCAATTCATTATCATTATCTATTTATTTTCTTCATCAAAAATACCAATATATATATATATATATATATATAATACCTATACAGATGGAAAATTTTAAACTGTTGTAGCATAAATTACCTAGTCACTCTTATAATCAATTATAATATTAAAAATTAATGTGCTTAATTTAACATTGTCTTTTATATATTTTCTCTGAAGGTAATAAACCAGACTTTTAATGTAACCTATTATGAAACTAACACTATGATAAAAATATCAATGATCAAGAAGTTTTATTCAAATTTCCCCAACGCTGGGGAGTGTCGCACGTCGATTCGCTAGATACAATGGTCAGATAACATTTATAGTATCAATTTGTCAATTAAACCGTAAAATGAGAATGCAATCTATAATTACTTATCTCGCAAATTGTTTCCTACTGCGTTTCAGTTAAGCTTAGATGTTTCATTGTTAGATGTTTGAAGTAATGTGAAATTTTACGTCCGATAACTAGAAGAAAAATGAATTTACTTTTTACTTGTAAGTACTTGTAAAAAATAGTAATTTATTATACTAATCGTTTGGGTACCTATGAAAATTTAGAACAACATTGTAAAATAGGTACCGTACGAACTGTGCGTACGAAGCATGTACTCATATCGTGAGCCTATAGCATAGATTAGCCCCAATCTATGGCCTATAGTGTCAATAAAAGTGCCCTACCTTGCTAAGTAAAGCAAAAAAAATTTTTTAAGTAGGTAGGTACCTACCACGGTACATTGTACCTACATGGTCTTTAGTTCATGAGCTACCGTATTTAGTACTTACCTACTTTACTTCCGATTAAAACAAACGTATGATGCAATGCAATTAAAATTTATGATGTCGGATCTATTTTGAATTGTTTTATTCATTTAGACTTAAGTTAATGCTACCAGCGACACACTGTTCTAATGCAATAATTATGTGAGTGAGCGAGAGTTTATACGTGGTATCTCAGATGAAGGAAATGATAATTATTTATACTGTGGTTGATAACCTGTAGGTATTGTAGATATTTTTATTTATTTATTGCAGTTCTAATAGTAATAACATGGTTTTGTGCAACTGCCAGACGAAATAAATACGATGATTATGAACCCGATGACAATTTAGATAGTCTATATTCAATGGAAGATGACCCTCCGTTCCCAAGTAGATTTATTTCCCAGAAAGGCGAACTCAGGCAGACGTTTGCTCTGGTTTGTTATCTATCATTACTTACTCTTAAAAGTTTATTGTTTTAAAAATATTGATTTGTAGGTACATGTTTCTTTAACTTTCTCTGAAATAATGTTGAGCAATGGCGAAAATACTAAATATTGACGTGACAACGTCTATTAAAACGATGAACGCCGGGTGCACGCACGAAAAAGCATGACTCACTGTCAACTGTCACCTTCCGCGAGCGAGAGCGCGGAACAAGCGATAGAGAGGCACGATCGGCTACGATCGGCCGAAGCGCTCGGTTCGTGCCGCATGTATCTCTCTTCCTCTCGATCAGCCAGTGCGTCCGAGTAGAAGAGAGACAGCGGCAGCACACAACTTACTTCCTTACCTACACGTGAACTGTTAAGGCGGGTTTTGTTTGATTTCATTTCACTCCTTTTCCTATACAAAATAAATTAATGGTAATTTAATTAAAATGATTCAATTTTATCTATAAAAGTATGCAATCATTTCATCAATGTTTTGTCATGACGTTGTCACGTTAAACTACCGTCCGTAAACCGTTAACCGACTTTACAGACAACCATTTTTTTTTAAAATCTGTAGTCTTAACGTAGTTTTAGATCCTTTGCACACGGCGCGTTTTAAAAACGTATTCGACGTAAACGCGCTGAATCTGCGCATTTTCCGCGCTGCAAATGACGAGGCGGACGAGGCATTTCCTCGTACATACGATCGCGTTTTCGGCGCCGAAATATAATAAATTTCGCAAAAATACGCCATGTGCAAATGCTCTTAGAAAAGCTAAATGGATGACATTCAAGGCAATTCTTAAATTTTGGGCGCCAAATTTGAAAAAATTAAATTTCCGCAAATTTAAAGTTGAGTTGAGTTTGGTTAATCGCTTGTATAATCAACTCCAAGAAAATATATCACAGTGTAATGTGTTTAAAGGATTGTGTACCTATCACTTGTGTGTAATGCTATGCCAACAAATAAGTTATTAACCAGGTAGCAGCTATCGACAATCAAAATAATAACATGATTTGTTCGCCGCTGTCGGCGTTATTACCGCTGGGTAAATTAGCTATCGGTGCTAAGGACGAGGCTCTGGATGAACTTTTGACTGCAATCGGTGTTAGCAGGAAAAGAAAGGTAATTTATGTTGAATTTATAGTTTAGGTATAATGTAATACTTAGTTACTTCTTGTACTTAGTACACAATTTGTATGGTGATTCTATACTAATGTTCGGTTTACACGTATTAAGTAGTTAAGTAGTTAACTCAATTTTAACTAAATTTTAAGTAAATTAATACGTGTAAACGGACAATTTAGTAGTTTAGTAATTTAGTAGTTAAGTAATGAAGTAGATAAATAATTTAGAAATTTTTCTATTTTCTGTTAAGTAGGTGGGCGGAGCTTATCACTTAACACGTTTGGACAGGCACTTTTAACTTAAAATTTAGTTAAAATTTAGTAAAATGCTAAAGTAATTAAGTAAAATGCTTAAGTAGTTAAGTAGAATGGTATGAACTAAAGAGCTTTACTAAATTATTACGTGTGGACGGACACTAAAAATTATTCACTTAAAATTTAGTTAAAATTTACTTATCTACACGTATATTTACACGTATTAACTACTTAATACGTGTAAACCGGACTTAAGGGGCGATAACCGTCAGTGACTCTGAGTTGGGGCCTTAGTCTTAAACTAAAACTTAAAATATTAGATAATTACTGACGTGTTGTTCCAATTTTAAAGAATAAAAAAAAATGTGTGTCATTGAATTGTGACGTCATAGAACAGACACTCGAACAAAATGTGTGTCCCGCCGGGAGGTTCTATTTTCAAAATTGAGCCCCCGTTCTTCTTTCAAAATCGAAAGAAGATTTTCAATGGATTCGCCATTGAAAATTGAAGCCGATCGGCGCCAATTCATTGGGACATACATTGTGTTCGTGGTGTCGGTTCTATATGCTAGTAATAACAATTCAACCACGACCCGGTTCGCGCTAGCCATAGAGTAACTTTGTTCCAAACACGTACCTCTCTCTCGCACCCACGACCCGGCGCGCGCTAGCAATTCAAACACGTACCTCTCTATCGCACCCACGAGGCCACGACCCGGCGCGCGCTAGCAATCCAAACACGTACCTCTCTCTCGCACCCACGACCCGGCGCGCGCTAGCAATTCAAGATATCTTATTTTTTGTGTCGCCTCGTAAAAATTTTACTGTCTAATTTTTTTGACAGATTTTTAATTTTGTTTTCTGTAGGTAGGTGGCAGGTGGTTAATGCCGACGAATAAAATTGATTTAATATTAACATTTTGTTTTTAAGCTAAAGACCCACTTCAAATCGCTGATAGAAGATCTTAAGTATATACAGGGCGTTCACTTAGACCTGGCCAGCAGGATTTACTTGTCGAAATACTTGACTCTCCACAGGAAGTTCATAGATCGATCCAAGTACATATTCGATTCGACAGCCGAAAAAGTCGATTTTGGTAATCCCGTCGACGCCGCTTATGTAATTAATACGTGGGTAAGATATTGTATACAATACCATAAATGCAGAAAACAAACGGCAAACAAATGACAGCGCATTATGAGATGTACAGTCGGCCGCAAAAGTAGCTTAACATTTCAGTACCTTGTCACATTACATTTCTTGAATTTGTCATAGATGTTGCTAGGAAACCGTCGAAACAGTTACTATCACAAAGTACTAAAATGTCAAGCTACTTCTACGGCCGACTGTACAAGCGTTTAAAAGTATTGGATTCATTCAACCCATTCATGTCCTATTACTGAGCACAATTATTTACTTTGTGGCACATATCTCTCTTTTTGAGGAAGCCTAGAACATACTCCACTACCCAGTGCGGATTGATCTCCAACAATGGTTGAATTATGAGGAAAGACTCATGTACTTATATCTACCATTGATAAGTTGAAGTCGCATGGTGAAAGAAAGCATCTTGCTTGAATGACTTGAGTATAGAACAAAAGTATGAATGTTAAAGTTAATTTCTTGTTTGTTTCTCTTGTACTTCAAGCGCAGATTACCTTGTGTAATTGTATATAATTATTTTAAATATTTCTGACCTTTTTACTCAGGTTGCAAAAAAAACTAATTGAATGATAAAGGAACTAATATCTCCGTCGCAAATAAGTTCTAGTTCATCGTTGGTCCTGGTAAACGCTATATATTTTGCGGTAAGCATTATTATTATTCATCGTTCGTATTCAAAGTAATGAAATTATCAGTTGAAATGACTAAAATATAGTGATAGTGACTAAAAACAATATTTTTATTAAGTTTGCTTCTGTTCATCTGATTATAAATAGATTTTTATTAAACAACTTCTAAAAGGCTTTTTTGTTTCAAACACAATGACATTATTTTCGTAAAACGCGATCTTTCATACGTAAAATTTTAGGAAATGTACGATCGACTATTTTATGACGGTTAGATACTATTAATATTAAGACCTAATCTAATAGGTATGAAAAAGTAAATGAAACTGTTCCTAAAATTCGAATTTAAGTACTTACAGCTGCATCAGTACTACACAGTAGATTCTCATAATAAACATTTCAAGTAATATAAGATCAAAACCCTAAAAATGAATCGATCCATTTTGTTGAAGGGGCAATGGAAAGCGCCATTTGACAAAGTGAAAGACGGCATATTCTACACGCCGGGAGGAGAAAAGCAAGTAAAGATGATGTCGAGGCTGGCATGGTATAATTATGCTAGAAGCAACATTTTAGGTGCTCAGGTAATTGTGGTGCAGTAATAAGAACCTGGTAATTGTAGTAGGTTAAATACGAAAATATAGCAGTGATAGCCTAGCGGTTAGAACGTTGGTCTCCCGAAAGCAGCGGCCCGAGTTCAAATCCACGCACGCACCTCTAATTTTTAAATAAATTATGTGCGTATTAGAAGTTAGTTACTTGCTTCGGTGACGAAAACATCGTGAGGAAACCTGCGCACCGGAGCATTCTCCATAAAGTTCTCAAAGGTGTATGAAGTCTACCAATCCGCACTTGGCCCAGCGTGGTACCTAGAATATGGCCTGTACATATTATGAGTTGTGTGTTGTGTGCCCTCACTCATATTGTGAGAGGAGACTCCGAGCCCAGCAGTGGGACAATTATGTGATGTTACTTTGATTTGCTTTAAATATGAAGATAGTTTCCTTTTCGTTACTATATTGGAATCTGAGAGGGTGTGGAGGCTTTTATAGATATGTACTAGACTTCAACACGAGGCGAGTGAATTAAGAGTCGAGGTGAATTTTTAACTATGCCAAAATCCACCCTATGAAATATATATAAAAAATGCTTTTGGCCATGGAAGTGAGCACAATATTTTTATAAATAATATCTAGAAATGAGATTATGGCAATCAAAAAATGTCATTATTTCGTAATGGTTTGTCAAATGCTAAGTAGTTTCTTTTGTCGTTTCTTCTTAATGCATAAAGAAACAATGATAATCATATACGAAAGATTTGTAAAAACAAAAATTATGTGATTTATAAGATAAAATCTATTGAATTTATTGTAAACTAAATCACGCAAAGGTTTAATTAATTTGTCGATGCCAAAATTAAAACAGTTAATAGAGGTACCATACGAGGGAGATGGGGCCTCTTTCGTGATTCTCCTGCCCTTCGAGAGGAATGGCCTCCCAGCTCTGCTAAGCCAGTTGAAGCTAGCTCCAGACCTGTTGAACTCTGAACTGAGTAGGATGAGCAAAGTTAAGATTATGTTGACGATGCCCAAGTTCAAAATGGAGACGACGTTGGATTTAGTTGACTTGTATAAAAAGGTTTGTTGCTTGATTATATTGATTTTACATGATTTTAAACTTGATTTTCTTTGCATTTTCTCCTTATTTCTTCTAATAAGCATATTTCTACTATCATCTTTTTTGATTCTTCGTCCGTAGATATTTGCGATGCCTTTAGTGTTGCCATTGTGGGCGATGGTGACCATTTCCCTTGGGTAGCTTATCTGTTCCTTTTTCTACTATTTATATAGAAATGTCTTGATGCAACAACAGGTTTTATGTTCATTGCATTGCATTTATCTTATCTCTTCTTATCTCCTACTAATTTCTAGTAAATAATTAACAACCAGTTATGATAGCAGATGCATTTAAAGGTGACTTACTTCTCCAATTCTCCGGAATCTTTCAAATGAATACACATGGCTCATTTGTAATATCTGAGACCTGTGGATACTTACATCGATTCCTTCATGGCCGGTAACTCATTGGAGATGCCTTCGGGTGATTGTTTGTAGAATGACACAAAGACTTCTTCATCTTTCTGACTGAAGGTACAATAAAGATCTCTTTCCAGATAGGTCTGAAAAGTATTTTCAAAAGTCATGATTCCGGGTTAAGGAAAATTGTGCGTCACCAAGCTGTTTTCGTGTCGAGTGCTATACAAAAATCTGTCATAGAAGTCACGGAACTTGGTACTGAGGCAGCCGCTTCTAGCGGTGAGTGTTTTCTATATTAAACCTATTTGGGTATAAACACGGACCTAAAAAAAGACGGACGTAATCCCAACAACAAATTCAGTGAAGCACCCATAGTAATACCAACTCTCTATTCGTACAAGTACACACACCCACACATTGACACTTCACTGCTTCAATCGCGAATCAAAAATTACGCACACATGGTAAGCGGGCTATTATTGCTATGCTTATCGATTAGACGAGGTTACGTCTGTCTTTTTTTCAGGTCCGTGCATATAAACAATAGGCCAAAGTTATGAGGGCTTAAAAATACGACGAAACCTTCGATCACCAGTTGGTATTGTTGATCGAAGGACGATACATTTTGGGAAAAAGTAGGTGGTGTCGTTCTTTTTGTTAGTGGCACGACCGTGCCACTAAATTAGGTCCTAGAAGATATGCATTAAATTTTAAAATATACCAATAAGTAAAAATTGGGGGTTTTGCACAGTGATATAGAATAAGCTCAACTGGTAGAACAAATAATTCAAAAATATGACTATGTTAATAATGTTTAACATAGCTCATAGAAATAGGTAAAAATCAATTATTTTAAAACAACTATCATAATCGTTCCGATTGAAATGTATTTCTTAAACACCATTTTTAACTGGGTAAAATTTTATAAAGCCAAAAGCTTAATTTTTTTATATAACTTTAAAATTCTATTCTAAAATCGCTACAGATTAATTATCCGTCTTACATGTAAAGCAATTTAATTTTGAAAGCATTTAAAGTTTCGTCGTGATGTTTAGTATGAAAGTCCACAAGACTACACCTTGTAAAAAATATTTTTTGTTTTCAGTGGTGCAGTTGCTAGGACTTTCGTTGGATATCCATCGCGAAAAAATGAATTGTGAATACCCGTTTTTGTTTTTAATTGTGGCGAATAGACAACAATTGTTTATCGGAATTCTAAACGAGCCTTGAAAAACAATTAAACAACGGTATGTACTTTTAAAAACGACGAAAACTTAATAATTTTTATTATTTAGTCAAATTTGCAGTTAATCTTATAATTAGGTTAGGTATTTATAAAAAAAAAATAAATATTAACACGTACTCTACGTCGTCGCATTTACCTTCTTATTAATTTATTAGATAATAAATATATGTTTTTTGTGCAAAACCCCCATTTTAATTTTGAAGTTATTCTGGAAAATATTATAATATAAGATTACAATGTAATGTAAATGTCATTTAGGTACTCTAATGTAGAAGATAAATAGATAAGATAATAAAAATTAAGATGAAGTAGGTACCTAATCCTATTAATCAAATTGTTGCACAAAATCCTGTAGCTGCTAATAATGTTTTTAAAATTCCAATAACTGTTTTATTTCAGCCGCACAGCTGCAATATCTTAGCTTACAGATTTCGCCAAAGTTTGAAGCCAATCGTCCGTTCCTGTTCTTCATAATTACACGGCGGCAACAGCTTTTCGCTGGAACCTTGGTTAATCCCTAAAACATAAATAATTCAATTAAAACACTTATAATTATAACTTGTCTTATTTAAACAAAAGGTGAAGCTTGCCTAACCAGGCAACTAACTAATTACCAGTACCACCCTCTTGCCAACACAACAAAACAAAGAACAAAATAATTGAACTATTAATACTAGCGTATAGCTATAGATTCGACATCGCGTACCCGATGTTTGCGCAATAACTATTAATTGGCTACAGTTTTCAGCGGATTCAGTCGGTCTTGAAAAGAGAACGGGGGCTCGATTTTGAAAACCCAACCTCTCGACCCGACACAAATTTTGTTCGCGAAGTCTGTTCTGGTACTTTAATATATTGAATTATACTTCAATCACGGACCTGAAAAAAAGACGGATGTAACCTCGTCTAATCGAGAGTGAAGCATAGCAATGGCCGCCCGCTTATCTTAGGTGCGTAATTTTTGCTTCGCGATTGAAGCAGTGGAGTGTCAATATGTGGGTGTGTGTACTTGTACGAATAGAGAGTTGGTATTACTATGGGTGCTTCACTGAATTTGTTCTTGGGATTACGTCCGTCTTTTTTTTAGGTCCGTGACTACAATGAACAAAATCTCGTCGTGTTCCGGCTGGCTCTTCTCTTTTCTTTCTTGGAAGGCAACACATCGGTGATGCCGTACATGGCACTGATGCCATGGGCAACGATGACCACTTACCACTAGGTGGCTTATTTGCTCGTTTATCGGTTATTTAGAGAACGTAAAAAATCTTCAGAATGTATAATTTGTATAAAGTGGGGTTATAGGGGCCGAGCCTATTTTCTCTCACGCTGGCCAGGTAGCTGCCATTAAATGGGAATATAATAAATTTTGTTGTGGATGATGTTGTGGAACATGACGTCAGCAGAAAAAATAGGATATTTTTGGCCTACTCTGGATTAGCAGACTTCATATTTATGTGAGGCATTTAAAGGCATTCGCTCAAACATTTTGCCATAATTCCTGCCGGGCCCAATATGACGGTTTTAAAGAAGGAGAAAAAGAAGATGATGAAGACAGAACCTCGTACAATATCAATTAAGTTAAAACCGCCACAGCTATCTAATACGTAATTATATTACATGTCGTTTACCAGCGGGTAAATTCGCTTCGCTTTCCCGTACGCTGTGAAACAACTCGCAAACTTGAAGGGGTTGAGGCATGCGCAGAAAAGTTTTCTTCAATCGGGACTCCGCTAATTCATCCCCTATTTCTCAGTTGATAACTCACCGCGGGGCGAGTCGCACCTGTCCGGCGCTGATTGAAAAACGAAAACTTTTACGTATTCATTTACGAAAAAAGTCTTTGTTTCTTGAATTCAATAAAACTGACGTTTTCGTGCGTGATGACTTGATACGCTAAACTTTAGATAAAACTTTGTTAGTGATTAATAATAAATGAACGAGTAATATGTAGGTGATTCGCAGTTATGGAAGAAAATGGTGTCGTTAAAAATACTACCGATTCATTAATTGTTCTGGGACGAGCCTCGTGTATAAATGGATGTGATTTTCTGGACGTGCATCTTCATCTCTCAATACCAGTCAGGGATATGTGTGAATGGGGAAGATGGGGTGAAAAGTAAGTTTATTTTTTTTACTTTATAATTCGATGAGATTAATCCTGTACTGTAAGATTTATTTTTAAATTGTTACTAACTACTTGTCATGATTGGATATTAATAAAAATTGCACAAAAAATCCGAATCTGTTGATAAGTTTTTAATTTTACACAAATAAATTATTTTTACATGAAACTGATAAATCCATAACAATTAAAATGATCTGCTAATTTAAATTGATTGGATGTAGATACGAGTAGTGTACAATTAAAAAAACTGTTTTAATTATCGATATCAATCACCATAATTAAAATATTAAATGAATATGAAAATGAAATTGCAAAAATGATTGAAAATTATTGTACCTAACTTAAAAATCTTCACTGTGTGTGTATCTATTGCACTAAGTTAAACTGAAAAAGAATTTACTTTGTTTATTGAAGATGAATAAATAAAATTTGATCTGTTTAGGTATCAAGATACTTACGGAAGTTTAAAATTTGAAACATAAACTCATAAAAATCAACTTCTTCCGCAATTTCCATTTTGTCTTTTGCTCAGAATCAAAATCGTTATCAAGTAGGTACTCGTATACTTGTTCATGGTAAATTTTCTAATCCATTGCGAAATGATACTACTACCTACTGACTAACAACTCAGAATGCTTTTTTTTCATTTTCATACATTTGTCTATCAATAGTTATATTCCAGTATCTTTAATCAGCTAATAGTGCTGTTACCAATGAGAACATTAGTTTATCAGAAATGGATAACGCTGTATCATGATGAAATTCTGCTTGGCATTACCTTATAGGAAAACTCTCAGTAGGATGAGATAACCCTATAATGATAATAGGTTTTGGGCAGAATACACTTCGTTATTTTGTTGCAGAAGACTACCTATCTAACGTGTAAATACTACGCTTAATATTATGTTTGTTTTTAAAATTATAATCTGTGACTTCTTCATTCTGACTGTGAATACATTATTGATAATAGTTTTAAATTGAACATTGTATCTATAGCACATTCAATTTATATTATATCTTATTAAAATGAATAAGTTTTAATACGTAGTAAAGGTTACATAAATTGATGACAAACGTATTTTTATATTATGCTTGTAGAAACTCATGGAATAGATGACAGTTCCGTTGAAACGAAAATTAGTAATGAAAAGCCTCTCGAATTCCTTGTTACACATCCCAAAAACGAAGCGAAAGATTACTTTCTGCCTCCAGTTTTTACCAATGAAGAAGTCGAAGAGGATGAAGATGATGATGACGAAAATGCTTACTTAGATTATGATTATGAAACCAAAGAAACGAATTATAAAGATTCACCTGATTCTCAACAGACAATAAAAAGTTCAGATGAAGTTCTACCGATAGATGATAAAATACCACTGCATACTACCAAAGATAATTTGCCTATATTTTTGTTAGAACCGGAAAATACTTATGTAGTTAAAAACAAACCAGCTATATTGAAATGCCGAGCTGCGAATGCTTTAGAAGTAAGTAAAGAACAAATTTAACAGTTGATAAATTAGTTTAATTGAGCAAATAACTAATGTTATTTTAATAGCAATGATAGCCTAGCGGTTAGAACGTTGGTCTCTCGAACAGAGGGGCCCAAGTTCAAATCCTGGCACGCACCTCTAATTTTCAAATATTATGTGCGTATTAGAAGTTAATTATCACTTGCTTCGGTGAAGGAAAACATCGTGAGGAAACCTGCACATCGGAGAGTTCTCCATAAAGTTCTCAAAGATGTGTGAAGTCTACCAATCCGCACTTGGCCAGCGTGGTAGACTACGGCCTGTACCCCTCACATTGTGAGAGGAGACCCCGAGCCCAGCAGTGGGACAATTATGGGTTGTTGCTTTGCTTTTTTGCTTTGCTTTTTATTTTAATTCATTATGATTACAGCAACGCTTGGGAAAAAATGTCAGAAACGAAATTCAAGCGCTTAATTAGTCAATAATCCTGACTGAAACTTTAGATTGTTTCTATCATAATCTTTTTATTAATTTAACCTTACACTTATATGATTAAAGTAAACTGCTAACTAAACTTTAACAATATCTCCGATAGGTATATTTCAAATGCAACGGAATTAAGACCCCTGCTCTCAACTTCGAGTTCGTGGACCCTCAAACTGGGGTCCGGATTATCGAAGGGGAGTACAAAGTTAGCAGGGAACAAGTCGAGGAATACTTCGGGAGTGATAAGTATCAGTGCTCGTGCTTTGCTTGGACTAGCCGAGGACAGATTAGGAGTCAGCCAGCTACTATTGAGCTGGCTTGTAAGTATCGTACAACTATAATAAATATATTGTAATAATAAAAAGACAAGATAGAATAATGATTAGGTTAGCTGATTGAGCTAAATACAAGGCTTGGACATCTTGTTATATTGCCATTAGTAGAAATAATTGTAACTGGGAGTACGAAAAAAATCTCCTTGGGAATTTCTTGCCTCTTCATATTCCAAGTTCTGTTAAACATCTGTTAAAGATTGTTGAAGATTATTGACTTTCATATGGCCATCAGAAGTTTCCTAGTTCGACTTTTCGTTTTGATTAACGCAAATTTCAGTTTTTTTTTTGTCTGGAGTTAAAGGCATTAATTTTGAAAATTTTCATTGAGTCGTTCTGTCAGAACGGGAAAACAGCTAAAGTTTTGCGTCCCATAAAGTTTTCGACTAATAATTTTATGTCAGCTGAAGATCAATAACTAGCTGGAATTATTTTCATTCAAATAATTAATCAGCCAAACAGTAGACCTATTGTAACAGATGCTGTTATTTGTAGACATCAAAAAGCATTTCTCGGTAGCACCACAATCTCAGCTGGTGAAGCAGTATACGCCGGTGACATTTCGCTGTGAGCCGCCCCCCGCAGCGCCCTTCGCCCAATTGTATTGGCTGAAGAATGGCGCCCCAGTGGTGGCTGATGATAATGTACAGTTGTCTAAGGAGGGAGATTTGCTCATCAAACAAGCTTCTTTATTGGTGAGTTTTTTTTGCTTCGAGTTTTTTTTTGCTTCATCAGCATCAAAAGCAAGTCGTCAGCAATCTGTGTGGGAATCTCTTTATCGTCGTAGACGTCCTGAGTCCTGACGCTATTTTATGTATTTTATACCAGATAATTTAGTTCAGACAGACATAGGGGTACAAAAAGGAAAAGTGAATAAAAATCAGATTATTATCTGTTGTTAAATACCTTCATAATAATAATGTTAATAAGTAAATTATTGCTTTAATTTTGTCCGTAGAAAAAATGGAAAGTTCTTGTTAAGCCGTAAATGTAAGAGAACACCCACAAGTTAAATTGTAAATGAACTAAAAAATGTTTGGGAAAGGCCACAAGGTAAAAAGAAAACCGGGCATGTGCGTGTCAGGCCACGCGCAATGTAGGGTTCCAAAGGTTAAAGTTTATCAACTATTATTCATAAACTATTTGTAGTAACATAGCCATGATAGTTTTCCTTATAAATTAGTCGTATAACCTATTTTTGAGAATTTTTTTACTTGTCTAACTCCAACCGTTTAGCCAGCAGACGAGAGGGACACTTGACTCTAACCTAAAATAGCACTTTGAAGCCAACGGACCCCTAATTTCAAAAATTCTCTTAGAAGACCCATAATATTTTTTGAAATAGCTTTTCAACGATACCTCACACTATAGGGTATGCGACGAATAAAAAATCATCCTCACGTTACTTGTAGGGGAGGTACCCTAAAAAATGTTTTTCAATATTTTATTCTTTGATTCTGGAGTTTTAATAAATATGTATATCCATGCCAAATTACAGCTTTTCTAGCACTTAGGGTCTAGGCGCTTTGCTTTGGACGGACGGGCAGACAAACGGACGGACATGACAAAACTGTAAGATGATATAAAAGAGATAAAAAAGATGAAAAAAATCATAGCGAGTATCTGGAATTATTCATTACTTTGGACGGAAGACATTATGGCTTAATCAAAATTCAATTGACCCATTAATACGCCTTGTTTATACATTATGTTTATGTCGATTAACCAATTCAGTTAATTAATTCCAGCTTGTTGACCTATAACTTATATTGACCAATAGAATTCTGAACACGTAAATGTAATTAGTTTTATTGGGTCGTTTATCCTGGTCGGTCTAAGCGCTGTTTGTATTCTAGTATAATTATATCAATAACATGTATGAACTGTACCTATGTATGCCGATTTATGACACAGTCAAGGCGAAGTAGACCTTAAGTTTTTTTTCAAAGTACATAAAAACAATCCATTTCTAGATCAAAATATGTTATATCATTTTTAACACTACAAAAAATAGCCATTAATGACACAGATGGACAACCTGATAATGAATGGTCACTCTCACTACCACCCAAGAAAATAAATCAATGCGTACGGAATTATACCCAAAAAGAAGACTTGCAACTCTCTTATATATTTATCTTTTATCAAACCGGAAATTTCATCAAAATGTCGGCAAATCTTTCCAAACGTATTTCATGCAAAGTATTGAAATGCAGGATATTCCAAAGCTAAAGCAATTTACAGGACATGGCGAACTACACCTGCGTCGCTGAGAATCTCGCCGGCAAACGGATGTCTGAGCCCGCTCTCTTGACGGTTTTCGGTAAGGTTTACCGAAATCTCTTCTGTCTTAACTTGATTCTGTAGTGCTTGCGTATTTAGTATTAAATCTTGCAATTTCTGTTTGCTGTAATTGTATGCTTTCATTTGCAGTGTACCATTCTTTTTGTTTAATTTTTTCATGAAAATGCTAAAACTCTTTACGTCCTTCATTAAAATACTCAACAACAGTACCTTACAGAAAAAGTAAATTATGGTTTAGAATTTATTAGTAAATCAAAAATTCACACTGTAACCTTTTTTATCCTACAAACACTGTTTCAACGTTTCAGCTTTCAACTTTCAACTGTTGTTCTCCAAACTGTTACTATGTATTATAATTTTTCTCCTTTAGTTAACGGTGGCTGGTCACCATGGTCGGCTTGGACGGAATGTTTCTGCTCGGGCCAAGTGCGGGAACATCGGGATGGGAGGCCTGGGAGGCGTAGAGTTAGGACCTGTACTGCGCCCAGGCCTCTGAATGGTGGACAGCCCTGTGTAGGTCCTAGTGTGCAAAAAACTCAGGAGTGCTTGGATTGTGATTTGGGTTAGTTAAAAACAATTATTAATTTCAGGGAGATTTTACAGGAGCTAGAGTTCTTAACTTTATCAATACAGAACGTAACTCTTCACTTGAAATGCAAGATAGCTTACCAAAAGTTATTATTTCAGATGTATACGTCGACAGCATAGATGAGTTGGCAGACGAGTCATCAGATATTCTAGGTCGTTGGTCGCAGTGGTCGGAGTGGTCGAGATGTGACTCCGACTGTCTCCAGACGCGAAGGCGACGGTGTGTTACCAGCACCGCTTGCTTGGGCAAGGACTATCAAGTGGCCCAATGTCCACTTTGCGTCAGGACTTCTAAATCGGATATTGTACATGATGGTTGGTAATTGACCTACATACTTGATTTTAATGTTATCTATACAAGGTGTTTTAATTGGGATGAAAGAGATGTATATATATATTTTTACCTTCGTTTGTTAGGTACTTCTTATACATATTATATTGTTAATTTTTGTTTTTTAACCGACTTCAAAAAAGGAGAAGTATTCAATTCGACTGTATTTTTTTATATTTGTTACCTCAGAACTTTCGACTGGGTGAACTGATTTTGGTAATTCTTTTTTTAATCGAAAGCTGGTGCTTGCCATGTAGTCCCGTGGACTTAAATTTCAGCTAGATCTGACGAGTAGTTTTTGAGTTATTTTGAAGTCGGTATTTTTTTCTTGGTAAAATTCAGATTATTAATTAAAATTCTGCATTTCTTTCAGGATCAACATATTGGCCATTATTAATAGCATTGTCAATTGCATTTTTAATATTTATAGTTGTTGTTATATTGGGTGTTAAATATATGAAGTTTAAAATGGCCGAAAATTCTCCGTATGTCAAACCGCCTCCAGGTAAAATTGTCCTTAATAACAGTATGCAATAATAAAAAGGTAAGCAGATTTATAGATACACGATAAAATAATCTAGTTTCATTTAATTTAATTTCCTTTAGGTACAAACTATTTCGGGAATGTTATTAAAAGAACGCTGACCAATCAGCCAGACTTGACGATACATGAAGAGTTTCAAACCATGGACTCCAGACGCACACTCAGACAAGCAAGCATCCCTAATAACAATCGCCAGGAACATCTCTACGAAGTACCACAATTAGCGAACAGGTAAGCAAAATAATTCTTAGTAGAGAAAACCGTAGAAATAATACTATAATCTTACTTACCTATTTACAAAAAAAAAAATGCTCTTTTATGCGTCTCAACTAATATTATAAAGAGGAAAGATTTGATTGTTTGTTTGCATTGAATAGGCTCCGAAACTACTGAGCTGATTTGAATAAAAAAGCGGCCAAGTGCGAGTCGGACTCGCCCATGAAGGGTTCCGTAGCAGCAAGTAACATAAATAAAAGTTCTTTTAGTTCGTTGTAACTTTGATCAATGTTTTTTGTGGTTTACGATTTATGACGTATTAAAAAAAAACTACTTACTAGATCTCGTTCAAACCAATTTTCGTTGGAAGTTTGCATGGTAATGTACATCATATATTTTTTTTAGTTTTATCATTCTCTTATTTTAGAAGTTACAGGGGGGGGGGACACACATTTTACCACTTTGGAAGTGTCTCTCGCGCAAACTATTCAGTTTAGAAAAAAATTATATTAGAAACCTCAATATCATTTTTGAAGACCTATCCATAGATACCCCACACGTATGGGTTTGATGAAAAAAACATTTTTGAGTTTCTAAGTATGGGGAACCCCCAAAATTTATTGTTTTCTTTCTATTTTTGTGTGAAAATCTTAATGCGGTTCACAGAATACATCTACTTACCAAGTTTCAACAGTATAGCTCTTATAGTTTCGGAAAAAAGTGGCTGTGACATACGGACGGACAGACAGACAGATAGACAGACAGACAGACAGACAGACATGACGAATCTATAAGGGTTCCGTTTTTTGCCATTCGGCTACGGAACCCTAAAAATTCTTTCACTGTTTGGAAGCTACACTATCCCCAGGTGACATAGGCTATATTATATTTTCAAAAAAATTAGGGATCCTTACTAAAACTCCAATAATGTAACTCAAGGTGTAAAAAAATAAGAAATCTGAAGTAAAGCGAGGGCGGTTACTCGTAATAGATAAACTCAAAAACTACTGGACCGATTTCAAAAATTCTTTAATTAACCAATATGATCCTCTATTGTTTCTAGTTACAGGCTATATTTTATATAAAAAAATTAGGGATCTATACGAAAACCCCAGGCACAGAGAGGACGGTTACTAATATTTAATATAAGCACTAGAAAATACATACCTGTTTTTAAATTAATGTCTAAAGATATTTTTACAAGTAGGTATAATTAATAATATTATCAAAAATCAAAAGTGCTACAAATTCGCCCAATGATTAATTAATTGATTGGATATTTCCCTTCCCGTTGGTGTTTCCATTATGTTAACGGTATGGATTTCAATCCAAATAATTATATAGTGACGTCTGATGTGATGTGTAAGTCGCTAGTTTAATTGGCGGCGAATAGCGAGTTTGGTATCTTCAGTAATGGTTGCAGCGTTTATAAATAATAAAAGCCGCCAAAGTGATTGTTATTTTTTCTGGTTTACCAAACATCTTAAACCTTATTAATTGTTACTTATTAATTTAATAAATATATTGGTAATAAGAGCATTCGTACGATTTTTGACATTTTTACAGATTTATCTATAAGCTATAGTGATTATAAAATTTGGAAATCAATCTTATATTTTTCAAGTGATAAAATATAGATGCATGTTAACTTTATATCGACGTATCAGTATCAAGAGCATCGGCAGTAATAAAAAAATAGCTCAGCTTTAAAATCGTTAAACCATTCCGTTCGAACAAGCACCTTACATTCAAATCCATTAGTTTATTAAAATTCGAACGCACGATCATATCATATTCATATTCCAAAAAGTGTCCATTTACAACCGACAGTTGCAAACCGCAGGTTTTCGGTTACACATCAGCACAGGTTTAATTACTCCGACACCAATTACAGATAGTTAATTTCACACGTTAGTATCATGATATCATGAATCAAACCAGTAATTGAAATTATTAATCGAGTTGCGGGTGCAATATTCATTGGCAAATCTATGACATATTGTGTGAAATAAAGTTTTATGCGGATTTTCATGATAGAGGAATGTATTTACGACGAAAGGTGTACCTACATATATATTATTGTGTATATGTATATTGATAAACATAACTGTCCCACTAATGGGCTAGGGATCTTCAAAATGGGTATCAATCGGTAGTCGTTGGCAAACTTCACATCTTGGAGTATAATATCCAGAAATCTGATTAAATGAATTTATGATTATTTGTATATGGTATTGTTCGTGGCCAATTCAGATGTCGGCAGTTTCGTGCCATCCATGCCTCTGACATGGTATAATGTGGCCCTCGAAACTGAAATATCTACTATCATTTTGACTTCATATATGACCTTTAATATAAACTAGCTGACTCGGCGAACTTCGTATCGCCTAACATACTATTTTTTTCTAAAATAAAAGTAGCATAAGTTACTCCTTGTTTCATTTGCTATCTGCCAGTGAAAGTCCCGTCAAAATCGGTCCAGCCATTTCAGAGACTAGCCGGAACAAACAGACAGACAGACAAAATTGTAAGAAATGTTGTTTTGGTATATGTACCGTGTATACATCCAAATGCACTTAGTAAAAAGCGGTTATTTTAATATTACAAACAGAAACTTTAATTTTATTTATTTGTATGTATGTATGTATGTATAGATGTATGGATGAAATGTTTAAAAATATATTTCCTTCCAGCTACATCGCTCCCATAGATCACGAGGTAAGAACCGAGCGCACAGAACGGGTATACGCTTGCAAGGATAACGCGGAGTCAGACAGGTCTGACTCCAGCTGCTTTCTGACCTGTGAGTCCCTCACGTCACCTTACAGGCAGCGCGCGAGCCAAACAAACATGGGATACGTTTTGTTTGATAAAAATATACTTAGTTTTTATTACTGAATGTATAAATAACTACATACATGTAACTAAAAAAAATATCTTAAGACCTGTTCATGGCGAGCTAAAAGGTAAAATCGAAGAAATAAAAGCGAGCCTGATGTACGGAATCTTAAAAATCTTTACTTGATACTTTATATCGAAATGTTGATAAGGATATGTTCTAGAATATACGTACTGATGACACATAATATGTATTGATCTGGATGATACAGTCATAAAAAATATAAAAATTAATTTTGAATTTGCTTACCTGATGTTTCTTTGACTGCCCTGCCTTAATAATGCTTGATATGAAATTTTATTACTTAAAATAGTAAATCTAGTATTGAATACAGTGTTTTTCCAGCGGGCTCGTCGTACGGCAATGAAAGTGTAGAAATGTCGCCGTCACTCAAGAACAACGCTTCGGTCGATTCGAAATTTCTAAATTCCCAACACTTGGAGACTACTACCTCCAAAATAGTTGGCAGTGATGGCGACTGGCTACATCTGGACAAGTGTGGAGTGAGGCTGTTCGTTCCTGAAGGAGTTGTTGACAAAGGAGAGGAATTGTTCTCTGTGGAGGTCACCGATGAGGAATGGAATCGGCCATTGCTGCAAGAGGGTAAGCATTTTTCGCTTGAGTACACAGCTTGAGGACCAGTTATTGGAAAAAAAGAAAGACTTTTTTTTCTCTCTTTCTTAGCCGGCAACGCATGAATGCCTTAGGTGTCGCTGATGTCCATGGACAACGATAGCCACTTATCATCAGGGAATCGTCAGCTCGTTTGCCGGTTAGGTATTTCCTTAAAAAAGCGTATATTTTTAAATGGGTGAACAATACGTTATTTCTTCCCAAATGATGTCGGTCAACACTTGGTCAGCATAGGGGATAGACCATCATTTTTCGAGCCACGAGCTTTTACCAGATATTGTGAGAGATGAGCCTGGTAGTGGGACAGGATATAGATGACTCTTACAAATGGAAACATTTGAAAATTTATACGTATATTCAAACTTCCTAAGAAAAATCAAGAATACCTTAATAGTTATTGTATGGTCTGATTAATTCATATGTTTTTTAAACAAATCCTTAAATGATTTTGTTGTGATGCTCTTAATATGTAATGCTCTTAATACGTGAAATTTATTTTAATACTAATCTCATAGGTATAAAATCTTAAATGCTGAAGTAGGTCAAGCAATAGTGAAATTTACCTAAATTTACTTGACCCAAGTTTGGAAATAGAATCAGAAACCTTTGTGACCTAGTTTGAAAATATCCGCTCATAGCAGAATGGAGCAAAGATTATTTTGGTTGACATATCTACCCAAATAAATTCCGTTTCTAAAGCACAGTATTTTAAATTTAAAGTAATTTTAAAGTGAAGTAACATTGAAATATGTTAGTTAAATTAAAACCTTTATGCTTCACTACAGTCAATTCCACTTTAGCTTAAGTTACCACAAGTTACGCCAGCTGTCTGATTCACACGAAGGATATTTGAACAGCGGAAATAGAAGTGGTCTGTATTTTTCTTTCTCAGGTGAAACTCAGCTAAGCCCGGTAGTGAGATGCGGTCCGAAAAACTTTCATTTCCGCAAAGGAGTGGTCCTTTGCTTCCCGCATTGTACATCTTTGAAGAATAGTAGCTGGAGACTTTCGATCCATCAGAAGCCAGAAGATGTCAACTCGAGGGAGTGGAGGAAAGTTTTAACTTTAGGTCAAGAAACGCCAGGCACTCCCGTCTTTGCACAGGTCGACCTCAGCAAAGTTTACCTCGTGTGTGAATTCTTGAGTGACTTCGTTCTAATCGGAAGAAGTTTTAACGGCCTTGACGGCAAATCACTGAAACTAGCTCTATTTCTCACCAAAAAATCTGACGATGGCTTCTACGACCTAAACGTCCATGTGTTCCATGATACACCTTACTCGTTCTACGTTTGTTCGGAAAGCGAGAAACGCTCGGGTGGAGTTTTGCTTTGCGAGCCGAAAACGATCTGCTTTCAAGAGAATTGCTCCGATTTGTGTTATAATATCCGAGACGTGGGCAGCGGTTGGAAAGTGCATTCCGGGGGGAAATATCAGGAGTTGCCGTACTCTCAAGTTTGGAATATGACCATCGGGTCGCTGCACTCGACTTTCGTTTTGCAGCAAATCGACGCAATTAACTGTTTGGAACTCAATTTAACCGCGTATCAAAAGCAAAAGCAGACCAACTCGGTCAGTTTTAATCTCAAAACGAACGATTTTAATTCGAATTTCAAGTGTAATAAACGATTTAGCTACTCGGGCGTCGAAATGGGTTACGGTTTTAATATCCTGGAGAATCCGTTCAATTACTCGTCGCTTTCTAAAAAGGAGGGCCGCTACGATTTCGTTTATAGAAACGGAATGGTCAGGAGTAATTTTAACTTGGACAATAACTACTACAGAATCAACGCGTTGACTAAATCTGATAGGATAATTCTCTGTAAGCTTTTAGACTGTCAGACGTCGAAGGGGAACGATTGGAGGTTACTCGCGGAGAAATTAAAGATAACGTCTTATTACTATTACTTCTCCAATACTTGTTCTCCGACGGAGAATATTTTGAATCTGTGGATTTGTAGGAATAACGAGTCGAATATGTTAGTGAGTTTGTCCCGGATCTTTAGGGAGATGTCAAGGATCGATTGCGCTACTGTTGTTGAGAGGCGATGTTTTCCTAACTAGACTGACACATTTAGTTTTATGACAGTATTTCATTATGCGCTCACAATGTTTCAAAATTTGTTTTGTAAGAGACAACAGATAAATTTGGTAATTTGTATCATTCACATATTTCTGTTTTCATTTGCTGGTGCAAAATAATAATTCACATGTCGTGTTAATTTAGCCTATAGCTTCTTTAATAGTTTCATGTTATTATTAAAAAAATCATAGAAAAATTATTATGCAAATATAAATGGACATAAGATATTGCTTTGTAATTATTTTCAACATTAAAAAATAAAATTATATGTATACGCTTTATATCTAAGTTGATTTAGACAGACACGAAGAAAATTAGAAATGACACAGAAATTATGAAATGGTTAGATTAATTTTACTTTATAAAATCTATGGTAATTTATAAAAAGTATATGTTAGCAAAGAAATGTAATTTAATTTGGAATATATCGTTGAAGAATATAATCTAGGCATACGGATGTAAAATTATTATTTACCAATTCAACCAGTCTGTATAAAACTTTATTGTAAGATGTAATAGTGCGTAAGAATAGAGTTTGTTTTAAAAACATTAGTCATATTATTATGGATAAGAACCAAATATGGTATGTAATGTTTGATAAGGAACATAAAAGCGATTTTAGTAGTGATTTTAAATTTTTGAAATAAATATTTTAAAAATGCATTTGAAGTTTCATTCTATTCACATTGAATCAAAAAGTTCTTGAATGGATAGAAATTAAGCCAATGTCCAGCAATGGGCTTTAAATGTTAATGGAAGTCTGCATTACTTTATTATTATCACAATTGAATTGTCGTCACTGTTTCCTGTCCAGTTTTAAAGATCTGATGAAAGAGATAAAATTAAAACAAAAACTTACGTACATCTGCCCTTATAGGTACTATGATTCCCACAGACCCTTTGTAAAGTGGATGTACCTACATAATATATTATAGCAAAATAACACAGTTATTCATTTAAGTAAAACCAACCTTGTATTAATTTATTAAGTGAGTATTAGCTCAGAAGAAATATGGTATTAGTCTACTTTGCAACAATCCGTGGTTAATAAGACTTTAAGACATACGTGGTACCTCCCTCCGTCCCACAACGGAAACATGCACTACAATAATTAAATTAATAATAATAATTTAGAGCAGTTAGAAATAATTATTGTAGTGCATGTTTCCGTTGTGGGAGGGAGGGAGGTGCCACGCATGTCTTAAAGTATATACCGTCATGCATGTTAACCGCGCATTGCTGCAAAGTAGACTAATACTAACTTAATAACAATGGATTTCCGCAAAGTAACGCCTAATACTATTTACCTTGTATTTATCATAAAAAAAAATCTATTCGATATAACATTAATTTTTCGAGTACCAAGCCATAGATTTCATAAAGCATAATGACGGCAGTAACTAGTTATTCCTCTTTAATACAGTATTTCAATTGTATCTTAAGAACAATGCAAAGTACCTATATAATAAATGGCATCAAACGGAAATGATTTCCAAATGAACAGCAAGAAATAAAGCCATTAAGGTTCCCGAGATAAGTTTATTGCTTGTTTATTAAAAGGATGTTTGCCCGGAAATCGGCATTAATTAACGAAGCAACAACAATAAATATGACAAGTACCTACTTAGATACTTATCTACAGTATATTATCACGTTTTTTATGGAAATAGCCGGCAAACGAGCTGACGATCCACCTGATGGTAAGTGGCTATCGTCGCCCATGGACATCTGCAACACCAACGGGATCACTGATGCGTTGCCGGCCAAGAAAGAGAGAAGAAAAAAGAAAGACAGAACTGGCTCTCAAGCCTCAAACCCTCAACACGACGAGTCGTTTGAGTTTTGACGGCTGACTCATGCTCAAGGGTGGTAGAAAGCGGGTGAACCCCATCGAGAAATAATAATAGTAACAATGGTATTGATTAAAAATTAAAATCATTGTTACCAATATAATACCTCTGAGAGGCCCTACCACCAGCGAGCTGGATTTAGTCGCTTATTACGACACTCATCCGACGAGGGGATGGGGTTAGTATTCTAAGCCGCCCCAATACGGCGACAAATGATTCGAACAGAATTCTCAAGACAAAAGAACAAAGTTATCTATCGAATCATACCAAAGTATTTTGATAGTCTGTTTTAGGATGTAAAGAGCTCAGCCTATCCTTGAGGCCAAGCTTATTATTGCTCGTATTGCACATTGTTGATCAACGGACAAGATAATGGTTTAGCCTTTTAGACTATCCTTGCTCGTAGTGCATCCTGCTGATCGACAGTCGAGACTATGTCATCAGGTTCTTTCTGTAAAAGCCCACTGGGATCTGTACCGCCTACTTTTTATATGACTAGCCGATAAATGAGTAGATGAGCTAATTGGAACGGAAAGTGACACCAGTAACAGCAGAGACATCACTGATACGTTGTGGGCTTAATATGAAGTAGAACATTGTTTCTCGTTCTCCAACACTGCGATCAAAACGCATAATACTATTAGCAGCAGTGGTAGTAAACATAGTAGGCTTGCAAGCTAGGCGGGTAAAGACCTTATTAAAATATAAAAGAATCGTCGGGATTTGAGTAGCTGGTACAGAGCTGACCAATACCCCACAGGAGAAACCTGACACCATAGCATCGTCCGCTGTTCAACAGAGTGCACCAGTAGCAGGAGAGATTGATTCAAGGATTAATGGAGCTCCTAACGTTACATTCCCAGACGGTGTAGCATACGTCACTATTGGATCTACATAACAATTATCAGGTTGTTTAAAATAGTAAAATAGTCTAAAGGAATAGACCAGTACCAAGATTCTGTTAATCCACAGTTAGAGGATAAACCCTTTTTTACTGAAATGCAGTTTCAAAGTAGATTTATATTCCAGATAGCACTTCGAAAAGAAAGGGTGGAATCAGTTTGAAAACTTGATGGAATCCATTGCAATTCCGACCACAAGTGAGGTATCAAATGAAGTGAATATAGAATCACTCAATAATTTGGGCAGTAGGACACGGCAAGGTCTGCATTCTTCCTCCGCGCTCCTCGACCCAAATACTACTTAGGTATCAAGTATTTACGTTAGGGTTGAACCCGTGGCGCGGCGCGCCGATTGCATTGTTTAATAATTGAGACCATGTTCCGACATTACTCTCTATTGAGGAGATCAAGTCATGGAAGACAAACGACTGGCAATATTTGTAATAAGTAAAGCAGCACTTTGCTGCTCTACATTCATTTACCGTTAAGTGCAGAAAAGTATGGTAACAATGACATTTTAACAACGATACTCTGTGTAGTCACATTGGGGAAGAAAGATACTTGACTAGTTTTTGTTTTCTTATCCTAGTTTAGTTCACCTTTCAGAAAAAGGAGTATAGGACGACCCAAGACTTGGATTGACGACTTTAAGACAATCGGTATCCACTGGATTATTAAAGCTCAGGACCAGTCAGAGTAGTGGAAGTTATGTCCAGCAATGGACCTCCAAAATTTGATGGATGGATGGATGGACCCTAAGTTCAGGGGTTTCTAGTCCTTCTAGGTATTGAAATGGGTGGTATAGAGTCCATCGAACTCCAAAAGACGCCATTCCTTGTCCGTTATTCTATGAGGCGCGTCATGATTAGGAGAGGTTGGCTTGGGTTCAAGATGGATGGAAACTTTGCATCCTAAAACTTTCTTTGATTCCGATCCAAAACAGCCAGAAGTACACCTATGACTTGTACCAAACGGTACAATTTCACGAGTTTCCTTACGTTTTATTAAGAAATGCCTTAATAAAGATAAGGGTGTTCGTAGCATTCGAATTTCGGTGCGCAAGTAACAGGCAGAATTAAATATTTGTGCTAATAATTCTTGCGTTCTATATTTGGAGAGCAATCAGAAGTTACAATTTTGTTAGGTGGTGTATAAGTGTTTGTATAGTCGAATCACCAATCCACCAGACCGATTTGACATGTACAATGATACCAGTTTTTAACTAAAAATAAATAGTGTCGTGATTAACCGATTCTAATGTGAACAATTCATTAGTTGTGATTCGAAGAACATATTGGAGAAGTTTCATGATGTAAAAAATGCTATTTTTAACATAATTAAATTAAAATATAGATCAAATCTAATAAAATACTGAAATATTTTTTTAAGTCTTATTAAAAGGCTAATGCTCCAACTCAGAGTCACTAATGGTTACTTAAATCGCTCCTTAGGTACAGAATTTGTATGGTAATTCTTTACTAAGGAGCCATTTAAGCAACCGTTAGTGACTCTGAGTTGGGGCGTAAGACTCGCTCGTATAATTGATTTAGTTAAATGAGGGCCTCGTAAAAAATAAAGTGTTAATTTGCCTACAATTTATAATAATATTGATACTGTATTCTATTACGAGCCGCGAGGGACAAGTCATACTTCATGGATAATTATTCATATATCATATTTTATGGACTAATTCTATAATTAGGATTTTTTAAGACTCTTTCACTTTTAATGCACCTTTAAACATCGGACACGGGCACATTAATTTATATTTACGGTAAACCCTCTTTCATTTCATTTCAATAACTCCATAAACGATGTCGAGTTGTACAGCAAATAAGCTGTTGAAGATAAAAGAAAAAAGTGTAAAAATAGCTGCAATTACAAGCTACACGCTAAAGGTTGGTTAAAAGATAACCCGAGGCACAAACTGGAGGGCTCGCGAGCGGAGTACCCTCCAATTAGAGCGGCGTCTAGTGTTGTCGAATGCCACCGCTGAGAGCTGAGTTGGATATCGCGCAACTAGTGAACGGGGATAGGTCATTTAAATGCAGGAGTCAGTAAAAAGCATCCAAATCTTTTTTTGATGCAGTTCACTTGAGGTGAAGTGGACTGCATCTGCAGACGGTGTTAAGTAATAGTCTGCGCATTAGTGATAGCAGAGGCTTTAAAATCTGGTTAAGGCTGTCACCATGCCCTATGGACTTGGATTAAGTATGCATAGAATCATAGAACTCGGCCTTCAAAAGACCAGGAGTAATTAGTATTGCAGTGACTCGTCCATTGGTCAGGAGGTAAAACCACAATGAGCGGAGGTCAGTTTAGATCATCATCAGTAATTTAAAGAGTATTCATCGAAACTTATACTGAGCCAATATATCTCAGTAAATAACAAGTCAGTGTTCTCTACAGGCCCTTTATTTCCTTCATTTGAGATCAGTGCAGTATCTCCACCATCTTTGATCTCACATTCTTTGACAGGAAATCCTGAGAGACGAGCGAGAATTGTTTACGAGTTGCCCGAAGTGCGGCTGAACTCTCAATTAAGCGGTATTTAGCAATGGCGGAATCTTTTCCGAGTGCCCTATAACTTGAGCACTTTATTCCAAGAGAGATTAATTACAGGTTCTCCGCATTACTTTGGCGAATTGCGGAACATGGGTTTTTCTGTTTAAAACTAATTCTTGGAAGTGATGCGTCGAGTGACTTTTTTCAAGACTATTACGAATCTTATATTTAGTTTCATTACGACTGTATTAGAGTTTTGTATTACATCTAAATAGACCGAACAGAATGTTGGCGATATGACGTTTGATTTAAACACAACGCAAAAAATTCCGAAAGGCAATGCGCGTCATAAATTTCCACTCAAAAATAAATCATACTTTTGCTCTTGCGCGTTGCTTAACTTAAGTGATAGTCGGTTTGCCATTTTGCTATAAGCACCGACAAGATTTGTTGGGGCATCCTAAAACAAACGGTCGGCGATATCCACGCGAGCGGCACAAAAGATAACAAATTGTGCTTTTAACACACTCGTTCCGTTAAGGAGTTCTTTTGTGTGAGATGGCACTGATTTATATCACTCATCAGATCGGTGATGCGTGAGTGATGCGAGGTGACGGCCTTATACTTGCGTACAGTGGAAGCGATTGTAATGGAATGCTAAGTAATATTAAGTACCTAAGTAAAGCATGTGTAAACAAAAATGTCCATGCACATATATTTTTCGAGTATTAAAAAAAAAGAAAAAGATGGCATAAAACCGAAAGACGTTTTAGTTCTATTTCGTTGAATGGAAAAAATACCGAAGCTAAAATTTATTTGGGTTGTGGAATTCTTATTAAACAAAAAAAGGTTTTTCACGTTGCCTATTGAGTTTTAAGGAAATGTAAGTAGTAAATTAATTATGAAACAGAATATACATATTGCATTGCCTTAAAACGATTAAATTTTGAACATGGTTGGTAGGTTGTACGGAAAACCTTCTCACCGCTTACATCACTGTTGTTGTGCAGCGAGAAATATGTTTTACCGTGAAGGATTAACATCCTTCATTAACATGAAGCAAACCTACCAAATATGAGAATAGTGAGTTACAATATCTATATTCGACTTATTGAACACTGCTTGTCAATTTGCTGTAAACACTATTTCGTAATGGTCATTAAGTTAGTATTAATTTACTTTGCAACAATCCGCGGTTAACATGTATGATGATATATACTTTAAGACATGCGTGGCACCTCCCTCCCTTCCACAATGGAAACATGCACTACAATAATTAAAAGTATATACCAACATGCATACCAGCACCAACACGTGTTTCGCCCCGAAACGGAGCATCATCGGGGTAAGTTGACTCTACGATGGTTAGTCGCAAAGTCAAGTTGCAAAGTAGACTAATACTAACTGAATAATAATGGATTTCCGCAAAGTAACGCCTGATACTATTAACTATTTCGTAATGGTTGTTCATAATTTAAAATATCTTCTCATAGCTTATCAATATCACACACTGGATAGTGGCGTTACTTATGAATGATGTACAAAGTTCGTTCTAGCGGAACTTAGTTGACACCTTTTACTCCGTTGTTTTGTTACCCCTAACATGTTTCCTTCCTTGTTGAGCCTGCTTCTAATATTGGCGTACTTGTTCCCATTATGTTTATCGCTTGTTACACATTTCACGCCTATTATAAGTGTGTTACTGTTGTGTTTTAGTGAGGGCACAAAACAGGATGTCTTCGTAGTATCATAATACCATGAACACTTAAATAAGTGATAATAATAACTGAAGGGCGAATATTCTTTTAAGAAAACAATTAGAAGTTCTGTTGTAAAATATATATAGGTAATTTTTCTGTGTAATTTTCTATGGCTATTTCGCGTTAGCGATCAAATTCGATTGCTAAGAATTATTCATTAACATTAGATATTATAATGTACTGAATCTATTTAAGAATGGTAATTTTTAGGTTTGTATAACGTGAGTTCCAGTTTCTACGAGTACGGAGTATCTAAAACTCGATTCAGTAGTACTCCAAGAAAACCGCTTGTATTTATCATGATCGAGTTTTAACAATGTGACGTATCCCATAGTACATACTATTTTAATCTCTTTACTCCTAGAACTCCAGCTTTATCAGTATCACTTACTAAGCTACCATTTATCAAGATTGGTTTTAACTCCAAGGCCTTAAATGACTATTGGCTGAGACATAAAGTCTAGACGTTATCTGCAGATTATCGTTGGCAATTCCTTCCAACAATACATTGGGCCGAACCTTATGCAAATTCAACCCTTAACTTCGTGCACTCACTTCGGTTTAATCGCTTGAATTTCCTCAAACTTCGCAGTAACTTCGGAAATCGAAGGGTGAATAAATTTAAAAAGCTCTTAACAGCGTACTTAGCGGGTGCCGAAAACTTTATGTTTACGGTAAAAGAGCATTCTGCTTCTTAATCTGACTGAGTAGCTCCAATGTACATTTTATTGTAACCGAAAGTATTTTAAAAGTAATCCTCGAATATATTATTTATGTAAAACGACTTCAATATTCAAAGAAGCTTCAGCAAAGAAGACAATAACTTTGTTTTCTTTTTATATATTTTTTGGTCATATTATGGGTGTAGTAGTGTCTGATGATGTGAATGCGTTAAATTAATAAATTAAGTCACACGTTAGGGAGGAGGGAGAGGGTCGATGAAGTGTGACATTGTGTGACAAGGGGTGGGTCCTAAATTTCGTGACGTCACATTCCAAAATCGAATAATTTGTATGTATAGGTAAATATTAAAAAACAATTAATGGAAATAAAACTTATTTCGGAACTCCTGTTTTAATTTAATAATTTCTAGGTGTAAAATTTCATAATATGTGACGTCACACTAGAGAGGGAGGTCTCACAAATGTGACCAGCTGTGACAAGGGGGGGAGGGGTCAAGTCAAAAAGTCATGAAATTAGTGTGACGTAATTTATGGATGGCCCCTAATATCTTCTATGGCTAGCCATGACCTTATAGAATAAACCGAGAAAGATTAATATAAATCACTTAATTAGGTACTTTTTACTTGGCCTTGAAACGTATCGGTGATACGTATGGTCCTACTGAAGTCTATGGGCGGCGCGGTGATGACTAGTTTTCATTGGGTGCCTTGTCTGCTCCTAATTAGGTACAGACATAAAGACGCTGTACATAAAGAAACCGAGATTTTACACGTCAGACAATACTTGAATGCTAGCCTCTACCCAGACCCCTCTTTCCCACTGGGCACTCTGGGCACGTGCCCAGATCACTAAACGATAACCGATATTTATTACCGAAAAACTTTTTAAATTCGAATAAATCGAACCTAAATACTAAATAACTAAATACTGACTATAATACAATACTATAATACAATTCTTTGTTTATTCTAACAAAATAGTGTTCTGGCCATAGATTACTAATCTATGGTTCTGGCAAAGTCATAGGGGCCCCATTATCCTAATATGCCCAGGGCCTCCAGTAGGTTAAAGACGGCCTTGCCTCTACCCAATATGGTCCAACACTCTATATCTACTAAAGCACGGATCTCATAAGAATGCTTACCTATTCTCTATTGTACTACGTTTGGTTGTTTTATATGCATTATTATGTGGTAGGTAATATTTATAGGTAGTTTATTTCATTTCATGTACCTATTGTTGGTGCACCTTAGCTAATGACGATAAAGAGCGTAAGAATAGGCAATTGACCGTTTTGCTCGTAGTCGCTCTGTCAATAAAAGATGATACGCACGCTTTTGTTGCTGTCAGAAGTGCTTGACATTTGACATAATATGTACAGTGTTAAAATGCCTTCCTGTATAATACCAATGTGATTTTTGTAGGTAATGCTAGGAGTATCGTGGACCGAATTTAGGACTAACATCTCTATACTCGAAGAACTCGCCATTAAGGAGCATCTATCGGCAACAGTACAAAAGCGCATTTTAACATTCTTTGGCCACGTTTCGCGAAGAAATGAGGCATCCATAGAACGGCTGGTTGTGCAGGGCAGGGTCGATGGTACAAGACCTCGCGGTCGGTCACCTATGCGATGGACTGACCAGGTTAAAAACGCAATAGATGGCCCCTTATGTGAGTGCACCAGGATGACGACCAGCAGAGAGAGTTGGCGAGATGTCGTGAGGCGAATTACATCTGCCCCCAACTCCACTACTACGTGACGACCACGTCAGCTCTGTCAAGAGCTTATCGGCCGAGAAGAAGATTTTTGTAGTGAAACAAAAGCTAAACGTGTGTGTTATCTACAGCTCTTTTTGGAACAGATTTTTTGGTTGATTTGGAAGGGCATAACCATCTACATTTTTTTTAAGTATTATTGACCGTACCTCTTTCTTTCTCGTTATTGTGTTTGTGTTATTGTGTCCTCTGATCAATGGTTGGAAGAGATCACTCTTTCTCAATAAGACCGGCTTTTGTTAGCACGTTGTTCAATCCTTTATCACTGGTCGGTGTGAAAAGAAAAGTAAAAACCCTTCCAAAATTGACACACCAATGTCAATGGAAAATTATCGCGAGTTGCGTCAACTCCGGTGAAAAAAAGCGGATAATTCACGACGTTCGTGGAGTTTCCTTCCATTCAGCAGCCCATAACGTTTATGGTGCTGCTCTCCGGCCGTGCCGTGAAAGAAGAAGCAGTCGAGCGCAGCGCATTCCTGCGACATTGGATGTTAAGGTTGGTTGGAATCTTTTCATACTGATTGTGGTACTGGATTGCTACCTACTGCCTCACATAAACATATATACATACATATATACATTCATATACAGTCCACACTCATATATATATCGAAGGATCGCCCCTGCGATTACCGCACAATTTTTTGTGGTCCTTCGAGCCGGATATAGAGTAGGCAATTCATTATTCTTTTATTTTATTTGACATAATATATTTAATTTGCACGTTGCAATGGCTACTAGAAAGGGTCAGAAAGTTCAGGAAGTGTACGAGGAGTGCATCGCTGATGTTGAATTAAACGTTTTAATCAACAAAAAGCAAAGGATTTTTGAACAATTACAAATAATATCTGACATGTCATTAAATGTAACTGACAGCAATATTCGTGAAATGTTTCTATTGCGTGTCACGGATATAGATGAGTTACGTTCATCTTTCGAAATAAGTATTTTTGAAATTTATAAATGTCAGTTACAAGCTGGTGTAAAAACCTTATTTCAAAGTCAGGAATTGAATAGTTTTGATGAGTTGTATTACCGTATAAAATTGATTTCTTCAAAATTATTAGCGAATGATAAGAGCGTTAAAACTGAAAAAACACAGTCGTGCATCGAATCTAGACCACGTCTTCCAAAATTGGAGTTGTTTTGTTTCGATGGAAATATTGAGAATTTTAATACCTTTTACGAGACATTCTGTTCGTTGGTTCATAATCAGCCTCAGATACCAAAAATAGATAAATTCCACTATTTACTCTCATGTATCAAAGGTTCCGCTTTAAACATAGTCAAAAGTATTCCGATATCTTCTAATAATTACGACATAGTTTGGCAAGCTTTACTCGACAGGTATCAAGATAACCGAATGTTAGTTGGGAATTATTTAGATAAAATGTTAAACTTTACACCTATTGCGAAGGAATCATCTTTTCAGTTGAATAATTTCATAGAAACCTTTGATAACTCATACAAAGCTATACAATCTCTTAATATTGAAGATTTGAATAGTTACATTCTGTGTCATATAGCATTACGAGCCTTGGATCCATACACTCGTAGGTCATTTGAACAAAGTATCAATCAGAAGTCGATACCAAAATTCTCTGAATTGATTTCTTACGTAACTAATCAAATAAAAGTGTTGGATCATTCTAGTTCTTATGGTACAAGTACAAGCAACCAAAACGTCGTACAAAATAAACGTCAACCAGATGTAAGTAGGTTTACGGCGCGAACTAGAAACAGTGCACAGAAAAGCTACGCGCATGCATCGTCATCAAAGTCAAAAAATAATTTATCTTGTTTGCATTGCGGAGACAATCACATGATATATCGCTGTGCTCAATTTCGTAAATTGAGTGCTTCGCTACGAATCAGCCGTGCTGATGAGTTGAAGTTATGTCATAATTGTCTTAAACCTAATCACACTGTAGAACAGTGCAGGAGTGAATTTAAATGCATTATTTGTGAGCGACCACATAACTTATTGTTGCATCAGGACGTAACGAAAACGTTTCTCGCTTCCTCTTATGACTCCGGTAATGCATCGGTTCCTGCAAGCGCACCCGTCCAGTCGGGAGGCCCTTCAACTGATAATAGTAATAGTTGCAGTACGGTGTTGTTGGGTACCGCGATTGTTTATATTTTAGATAACTTTAATGTCTATCAACCATGTCGCGTATTAATTGATTCCGCTGCACAATCCAATTTTATTTCCGCTGCATGCTTACAACATTTAGGTATATCTCAACGTAAATGTCCGTTTAGCATTTGCGGATTAGCTGATGGTTTAGTTAAGAACTACGGTATGACGTCATGTAGCTTAAGGCCACGTCACACTGATAAACCTGTTTTTAATATTGATGCTATTATTCTTCAGAAAGTAACTTCAGATTTACCTACCATTAAAATTCCTGAGCATATAATAAAACAGTATGATAATTTATTTTTAGCTGATCCTCATTTCTATAAGCAATCGCCAATTGATTTAATTCTAGGCGGTGACGTTTTTCCCCATATTTATAGTGGGAAGAAAATTATTATGGGTCCCAATATGCCAGCCGTGCTGGATAGTATATTTGGGTATATTATAACAGGTAAACTAGTTACACCGTCGACTTGTGACGTCACGGACGTGAACGTTGTAGCGTCTACAACGTTGGTGTCGTACACCACTGATGATCATTTAAATGATACTCTTAAGCGATTTTGGGAAATAGAATCCTCGCCGTGCGATGTTCCTTTAAATCCCGATGATGAAATCGCTGAAAAATTATATATTGAGAAACATTATCGTGACGAAAGTGGCCGATATGTTTCACCCATTTTATTAAAGCCAAATCACGAACCGTTAGGTAATTCGTATGACACAGCCTTTAGGAGACTCACGCATGTGGAACGTCAACTTGCGCGCTCACCCGAGTTCCGAAAGGCTTATTCTGATTTTCTGAAGGAGTACGAGTCATTGGGACATATGGAGCTATATCGTGGTACGGAGCCGTCTAAATATTTAATACCACATCACTGTGTGTTACGGCCTTCTAGCTCCACAACACCGTTGCGTGTGGTCTTTGACGGATCACAGAAAACTAGTACTGGGGTGTCATTTAATGATAACCTTTTGACCGGTCGTAAATTACTTCCAAATATTTTAAAAATTATTATTAACTTTCGTCTCTACGACGTATGTTTTACTGCGGACGTGTCAAAGATGTATCGAGCCGTGCTCATCGACCCCGCTGATAGGTGTTATCAACACATATTATGGCGTGATACACCGTCAGACCCAGTACAAGTTTACGAGCTGAAAACGGTCACTTACGGACTGCGTAGCGCGCCTTACACGGCTATTCGCACGCTGCTTCAACTTGCCCAAGACGAACGGTCAGACTGTAAGGCTTCCCGAGTTCTAGAGAAGGGTGTCTACGTCGATGATTTTTTGTGGTCATGTCAATCCGTAGATGAAGCTTGTACCTTACAAGACGGCTTAATGAGTCTTCTGAAAAAGGGCGGGTTTGAATTGAATTGCGTAAGTGGGCTAGCAACTGTCCAGAGCTGAATGAAATCCAGAGACGCGAATGAAATCAGAACAAATAACGCAAATAAATTTTCAAGATGATACGTTATCATCATCCTTAAAAGTCCTAGGATTGACATGGTTGCCCTCGTGCGACTTCTTTTCATTTAACTATAATTTAAAGGATAATGACGGAACGAAACGTTCAGTACTTAAGCTGCTTGCTAGTATTTACGATCCGGTTGGTTTTATTTCACCATGTACTTTCGTTGCTAAATGTATCATGCAGGATCTTTGGAAACTGAGCTTCGGCTGGAATGACCGTTTACCATACGAATTGTTACAAAAATGGGATAAATTTATCGGTCAGTTACCAATCCTTTCACAACTTCGCATTGAGCGACACCTTCTAGTGAATTCGTTTGTAAACGTACAATTAATCTGTTTCTGTGATGCGTCATCACTGGGTTACGCAGCTTGCATATATTTTCGTAGTACTGACAAGGATGGGAACGTCAAAGTCAAACTATTGACGAGCAAATCAAGAGTTGCTCCATTGAAGCCGTTAATGTCTATCCCTAGGCTTGAACTTATGGCAGCCGTGCTGTTATCGAAGCTAGTTCGTTTTGTCGTACAAAACGTTAAAGATTTTAATTTACCAATAGTTGCCTTTAGCGACTCGAGTGTAGTTTTGTCGTGGTTACAGACTCCGCCATACAAGCTAAAAGATTGTTGACGTGATTCCGCCCAATTGCTGGTTTCATGTAAACAGTGAGAACAATGCAGCCGACCTCTGTTCTCGAGGCGCGCTACCTGAACAACTTTTAGCAGTAGCGGACGAATGGTTTAGTGGCCCTGCATGGCTTGCTGGAGATCCGCGTAGTTGGCCAAGAAGTACATTAATTTTAAAAGAAAATGATATCATTCCAGAACTTAAAACTAACGTAGACACATTTACATTTAATTCTTACAATTTAAATAACTTGAATGATCTTGAACATTCCTTTAATAAAATTTCATCGTTTAGTAAACTTGAGCGCGTAACGGCGTGGTGTCTTCGTTTTATAAATAATTTAAAATGTAAAAAATCTGATCGAACATTTGGTTCACTAAAGTCTTGTGAGTTAAAGCAGGGACATGATTTAATTATAAAAGCCATTCAAAACAATTATTTTTATTCTGAAATGCAAATGCTAGCAAAAGGAACTCATGTATCATCCCTTCGCAAACTATCTCCCTTTATAGACCCTGATAATTTCCTCAGGGTGGGGGGTCGAATACAACAGTCGGATTTACCATATAATATAAAACATCCGGCACTATTACCCAAGAAGTGCCACACAACAAATTTAATAATTGATTATTTTCATAAATTGTACATGCATGTAGGACCGCGCACCTTGCAAGGCATTTTGAATAATAAATACTGGATAATAAACGCTCGTAGTATTATTCGTTCAGTTTTGTCGAAATGTCGGGCTTGTTTTAAATTTCGTCCATGCTCCACACAGCCTATGATGGGTACGTTACCTGCTACTAGGCTTAAGGCCAACAAGGTGTTTGACCATGTTGGTTGCGATATTGGTGGTCCATTCTTTATTAAAGAAGGTATGCGGCGAAATGCAAAGGTTACTAAGGCATATTTGTGTTTATTTGTATGTTTCTCTACAAAAGCAGTGCACCTAGAAGTGCTCTCAGATTTATCTTGCGAATGTTTTCTGGCCACATTTGATCGTTTTGTGGAACGCCGCGGTCTCTGTAGTTGCTTATATTCTGATTGTGGAAAAAACTTTATTGCAGCGGCTAAACATTTAAAAAATGTTACTAATTATTTTAATTCTACGACTAATTCTGATGAAATCCTTTTTGGGATGTCCTCACGAGGCATTGAATGGCGTACGAACCCGCCCAATGCAGCTTCTATGGATGGTCTGTGGGAGGCAGGTATAAAATCAGCCAAGCATCATCTCTACCGTGTAGTAGGTGATAGGTCCTTGACTTTTGAGGAGTTGAGTACTTTATTTTGTAAAATTGAGGCGATTATGAACTCGCGTCCATTATGCTCCCTTTCAAACAACCCTAATGAATTTGAAGTTCTGACTGCGGGTCATTTTTTAATTGGACAGAATCTCTTAACTGTTCCGGAGTATAATTTTGAAGATGTACAAATGAATCGATTGTCACGTTGGCAATGTATTCAAAAGGCATCACAATCATTTTGGAAGCGATGGTCAAATGATTATTTGCACACTTTACAGCAAAGAGAAAAGTGGTTTACCTCAATTCCAAATGTTAAGAAGGGTGATTTAGTGCTTCTTAAATCTAACTTAACCAAACCGTTGCAGTGGCCTCTTGGCAGAATAGAAGAGGTTCACCCTGGATGTGATAACATCGTACGTGTAGTTACTGTACGCACGCAAACCGGGGTTTATAAAAGACCTGTAAATAAAATCTGCCCATTGCCATATGCAAACTAAATATAAAATTAGGTTATTAGGTTAGGACTTAGATTAGGCTCATACACTCAACATTTTTACATAACACTAACAAGTTTCTTTATTTTATTTTAAAATATTTCGTAAATATTTATTAACACAAATTATTAACGCTCATTCTTCACACACCTAAATTATTAGGAAATCATCACACTGATTTCGGTGGGGGGTATGTTCAATCCTTTATCACTGGTCGGTGTGAAAAGAAAAGTAAAAACCCTTCCAAAATTGATACACCAATGTCAATGGAAAATTATCGCGAGTTGCGTCAACTCCGGTGAAAAAAAGCGGATAATTCACGACGTTCGTGGAGTTTCCTTCCATTCAGCAGCCCATAACGTTTATGGTGCTGCTCTCCGGCCGTGCCGTGAAAGAAGAAGCAGTCGAGCGCAGCGCAATCCTGCGACATTGGATGTTAAGGTTAGTTGGAATCTTTTCATACTGATTGTGGTACTGGATTGCTACCTACTGCCTCACATAAACATATATACATACATATATACATTCATATACAGTCCACACTCATATATATATCGAAGGATCGCCCCTGCGATTACCGCACACACGTGTTATAAAGATTATAACACGTTCTAATGATTGTTACCGATATAGATAACTAGCTGCCCGACAGACTTCGTGCTGTCAAAAGTTTTTTATATTAGATATTATTTTTGTAGGCTGTATCATAAAAAAATAAAAACGAAAATTTTTGACAAAAATAAAATAAAAAATAAAAATTTAGGGGTGGACCACCCTTAACATTTAGGGGGATGAAAAATAGATGTTGTCCGATTTTCCACCCTAGCCGATATGCACGCTAAGATTCACGAAAATCGGTCGAGCCGTTTCAGAGGAGTTTTTTTTTAATGCAAATAGCCGGCAAACGAGCTGACGATCCACCCGATGGTAGGTGGCTATCGTCGCCCATGGACATCAGCAACACCAAAGGCATCACCGATGCGTTGCCGGCCAAGAAAGAGAAGAAAAAGAAAGAAAGAACTGGCTCTCAAGCCCCCAGCCGGAACACGACGAATCGTTTGGCGGCTGACTCATGCTCAAGGGTGGTAGCTATCCAGGCGAACCCAATGGAGAAATAATAATAGTAATAATGGTATTAATTAACAATTAAAATCAATATTACCAATATAATCCTTCGAGGGTTCCTACCACCAGTGGGCCGGATTTAGTCGCCTCTTACGACACCCATCCGGCGTGGGATTGGGGTTAGTATTCTAAGCCGCCCCAATACGGCTAAAAACGGCTAAAATACGGAGTTCAACTTCTAACACCGTGACACGAGAATTTTATATATTAGATAGAGAGTATTCTATTTTACTCTTATTGTCTCATATCTAACAATTACCTTAAGGTTGAATGAATAAAAAAAACAAACAGTATTGCACCCGATGTCACGGCGCGGCGAGGCGGCGGCGGATTGTGACTGTATGACATCCGGCGATCATAGCGTGGAGAGGGAACCTTTAAGTGCGTTGCCGTGTTGAGCCACTGAGCCACGTAATCACGTCAAATGAAACATCTGTCAGATTTTTGCTTTTAAAGTGTTGTTTTGCTGATTATCACAAATTTGGAATGGGAGAACGTTTTTAAGTTATACCACAGAGAACATACAGTCTATAGCGAAAGTCGTAAGTATACACGAATATACACGGTTGATTTTAAAGAGGCATTATGTGAAACCGAATGACTATGTCGTCAGCTGTTCATATTATTATCTTTGTTTGTGGTACGTAGCTACCATGTGATAAATAGGTATAGGAGTTTTGGAGAAAAACTTGAAAGTTTTAAAACGTAATTTTGTTAGTTAAAACCCTTTTGTTATATAAATATATTGGTAAAACTTGAACTTTTGTTGTATTAAAAATATTAACTTTTTAAGCTTCATTAGGTAGGCGTGCATGGTTTTAAACACTTTCCCAAAAAAGTCTAAATACTAATTTACACTGCTGTTCAGTACAAGAGTGTACTGTACAACAAACGTCATCGCGATTTTATCACACGCATTATGACGTGTAGGTTAGAGGACTCATATTCGATATGGGGTAACTACAATACGAACAAATGCATAGGGTACGTGCACAATGCACTCACAGTTCAAAAGGGCTCAAAAAGCGCCGCTTGAAAGAGTGCTTCAAGACAAAGTACAACCCTTTTACTATTGTATGATAGAAAGTCACTTTCGTGTTGGTACTGGCCTACCCTTCGTATATAATAATAGTAATGTCACGGCGCGAATGAATAAATACCTAAAATAATAAGCGAAGAGATCAATATGTGGTTTCGCTAGAATTTTACCGCTTTAAGATACTTTGGAGTAGTAAATGTCTGTAATTTTAGCTGTCAGGGCAGGGCGCATTTTTGGGTCAGGTACCCTACTAAAATTTATAATCCCACATAAATAAAATGAGTTAGCCGAAAATAATCATAATTTGTTTTGTTTCGATTACATACCTTTCAATTTTTACTATCGTTACTTAGTAAAAATTCAAGAGTAATAAAAACAAACTATGTTAAAAACATGACTTCTCACCGTCAAGGTGGCGTCTTCTTGTTTGTTAGTTAACGTTATTTTAAAAAAGGTGATAATTAAACTGACTTCTATTTAATAGCATTATTGTCCTCTAAAAATCTACACTGTCCCCTAAATTACTTAGTCAGCCACCATCAATGCTCGTCTAAAAAATACTCTTTTAGCCACTATAAATCTTCAATGTCAGCTACTGTAAATACTACTTAGCATGGTAGTTACTTTTTAGCATCTACATTTGTAACATATATTCAATTAGTAAACTTCTAAAATGTTTATATATGACACCAATAAAGTAATTTTATCTACATCTAGTTTTATAACTCAGCATCTTTTAATTTTTTTCAAACAAAAATAATTTATAACTCGTCCTATATTTTTCATCATCAAAATACCTAAAATTATCATCAAATAAATTGAATTGTCATCAAAACGTACCTAAAATCAAGGTGTGTATTAGTTAGTATAATAACATTTAGTATAATATAACTTGAAATATTGTTCACATGATATAATTTTCACATGCTATAAAAACAAATAACGAAATTTCATGTGATCTAATGTTTATTTCATATTACAATGTTATAATTCATTAATTTGCTCGAATAACATTTACTTTAACGTTTACTTCATGTAATTTTTATATAGTTTATTGCTCTTTTTGTATATTTTTTTTTAACATTTGACTTAATTTTCATTTAATATAATTTTCAATTACATAATCTAATCTTCAAACGTTACACACCCTTAAAAGGTCTACAGAATGCGGCAAACAGCAAGAGGCATTCCGCATGCTGCAAGCAAGCAGCAGACATGGTTTCTGTCACGGCTCCGGCGCTGCGGTAGTGCACCACCGCAGCTTCGGCTTGCTGGCCGGCTTTGCCGGCCAGCCTCAGCCGCTTCGGCGAGCGTTAAAACCACCTGCTCCTCAGCTCGCGGGCCGCCTCGCCCCTCCGCGCCTACGCGGGTTTACATTACACTCTAGGGGTAGGGCAGACAAGACTACGTGGAGTCGGGTTTGCAGCGATTTGTTTCTGTCTCTTATTTAACAACGAGTGCACCAACAATAGAATGAAAATAAACAAATACACGTGATAACTCACAATAAACAAATACACGTGACAACTCATACCCGCATGAATCGAATCGCGCTCACTGATTGGTGCAAATGGCCAGTAGCGCCCGTCTGACTGCTGTCAAACTGATCATGCAGTTGCTATTTTCATGATAAAAGAATACGATTTATTTTTTCACATGCTAAATTATAAAATATGATGTTTTCTAGTTCAAGCTTGAACTATCTTTTTTGAGGAAAATATGTTCAGGCTGTAAAACGTAAAATGTTGGTTAGTTGTAAAATCCGTGGCTGAGTTAGTAAATTAGAAGGTGATGTATAAATCAGTGGGACAAGTATAAATAATTGTTGTTCTTTATTTGACGCTTTCTTTGGAATATTCAGGTGGCATTAAAAAAAAGGCGAATTAGTTTATTAGAAGCCTTCTCATTTTCCCATGGCTTAGTTATTAAATCAGAGGTTGGTTTCCGTGTCCTAAAAAAATCTGCGGCTTGACTTATTATTCCCCTTTTAAAAACAACCTTTACATTTTTGTGTTTGTGCTGTTGGCCAATAAGGAGTTCCCTCGCTTGGAACCAACCTGAGTAGTATCAGGTCACCATTATCATAAGAATGCATTGTTTTCGGAACCAGATATATTTATGAGATTTCAACTCCGTACGATGAGAGAAAGTAGTTCTAAATAAAAGCTTGTAAAAAAGTGTACTAGCCTCATTGAAGTATAAATACATAGAACAGACATCTCGAACAAAATGTGTGTCCCGCCAGTAGGTTCTATTTTAGAAATTGAGCCCCCGTTCTCCTTTCAAAAGCGAATGAATCCATTGAAAATTGAAGCCGATCGGCGTCATTTCATTGGGACATACATACATTGTGTTCACCGTGTCGGTTCTATATGCTAGTAATAATACTTCAAAGACTAGCCTCGATAAATCAGCCCCGAAATTTCGCGCAGGCCCAGAAGACATAATAGTACATGCGCAAGTAGCACAGCAAGTGTAGCGTGTCTCTGTCGTCTCTTTGTTCCTTTGTGACGACGGGAAATTATATACAACACAAGGAAAGTATGAACAAGATGATTTTTTATCTGTTATCTAGTTTATTGCCTTTGTCACAAGTGACAAGTAAAATGCTGTTTATTTACTCGTCGCTCTACCGATTGACGAATTCTGAATTCAATATTTTACTTTAGATTAAACGCAACTTAATCATATTAATAACGAGTAACTGCCCTCGCTTTGCTTCGGTTTTCTTATTTTATTTTACATTTGGGTTACATTATTGGAGTTTTATTAAGGATCCCTAATTTTTTTAAAATATAATATAGCCTATGTTACTCGGGGATATTGTAGCTTCCCAACAGTGAAAGAATTTTTCAAATCGGTTCAGTAGTTTCGGAGCCTATTCAATGCAAACAAAAAATCAAATCTTTCCTCTTTATATATTAGTATAGACATCACATTATATTATTATTTTCTCAGTTCTCAGCTTGATCGGACTGAAGTTTTGCATGGATATTGTAAAGAGCTGAGTGAGGAAAAAATATTGTCTTTATAAGGGGCCATCCATAAATTACGTCACACGTTAGGAGGAGGAGGGGTCGATGTAGTGTGACATTGGACAGTGACATTGTGTGACAAGGGGTGGGAGGGGGTCCTAAGTTTCTTGACTTCATATTTCAAAATCGAATAATTGGTATGTATAGGTAAATATTAAAAAAACAATTAATGGAAATAAAACTTAATTCGAAACTGCTGTTTTAATTTATTTTAAGTTATTTTGTTCAAAAGTCATGAATTATTGTGACGTTATTTATGGATGGCCCCTAACTGAAAAGTTATACGCGACCGAATCCGCAGGTAAAAGGGAGTAATTTGAAATATGGTATCCTAATACTTAGGATAGGTATACTAATACTATATTTAAAAATACTCGCTGTCTACAGTGCGGGAAACTCCCTTGACGCAGCGAATAGGAACTAAGGCAGGGTATCTCCCTACAGCAATCCTGTCTTCAACGGGAGACAGCAGAGGGTTAAAACATATTGAACACTAACCCTTATTTACCTAGAATTTAAATATGTAAAGAAATGTCATTTGGTAATGGAATCGAACACCAGAACAATATTTTAAGAACCAGTAGGTATTGTATGTATATATTTTTACATATATCGCAGACGTGTATTGTCGTGGGGTGAGATCTATTTTCAAAAATACCAAGTTGTGAAAATGTATGTTTAAGAAAATGTTTCTACTTCCAAAGTTTAGAATAACATTAATATTATTATCAGAAATATTTTATATTAGTAAACCACTTCGGATCGCTTTAGGAAACATGTCCTAGTGCCTGCCAACCTTCGAAAAAAATTGTTTGTTAATTTTCTTGTGCCCCATTTAATTTTAACAAAAGCTTATTATGATATTCAATGAAAACCGCATTGAAATAGGGCAGTTATGAGCTTAACGGGAATGCCGAGAAAAAAAATTAAAATTTATTGATATGGGATCTATCTACTCATAGATGATCTACTCTACTATATGCTTATAAATATATTGCACATACAGACATAGTTTTATTTCACGTATAAAATTCATGATCATTTCTCGAACCCACACAAAATCAGGAACAGCAATTAACTTCCGTAGAACACTGAGTCAGTTCCCGCAAGCATGTGATACGAGCGTAGATAACTGGAACTATTCGCAAGAACAAATGAGAATGTAATACTCGACACAGTATTTCCAACTTAATTTTATCGACGTTTAAGAATGTTTGCCGCCTGTCTGCAGTCTTATCTGATCTCATTTTAGTACGGAACTAGGATTTTATGTGGTACTAGCTGACCCGGCGAACTTCGTATCGCCTAACATTTTTTTTCTAAAATAAAAGTAGCCTAAGTTTCTCCTTGTTACATCAGCTATCTGCCAGTAAAAGTCCCGTCAAAATCGGTCCAGCCATTTCAGAGATTAGCCGGAACAAACAGACAGACAGATAGACAAAAATTGTAAAAAATGTTTTTTTGGTAAATGTACCGTGTATAAATCCAAATGCACTTAGTAAAACGCGGTTATTTTAATATTACAAACAGACACTCCAATGTTTTTTATTTGTATAGATGTATAGACAAGCACTCTGCCCGCGGATTTGCCGCGGTTTCACCATTATAAAAGACCCCAATAAAATCATAGTCCTATATTAAAATGAAAAAAAACCCCGATGGTTTTATTTAAACGAAACATAATTATAAGAACACTCTTGACAGCTTTCAAACAAAAAATAGATAAAAATCGGTTCTTCCGTTTGGGAGCAACGATGCCACAGGCAGACATACACATACACAGACACACAGATACACAGACACGTCAACCTTATAACACCCCTCTTTTTTGTCGGGGGTTAAAAAGGAATAAGCCCATGCGTCTGATGCGTCACAGGTTAAGGAACAAAAGAGAAGAATGGAAGTATTAGCTCCTAGCTGGGGCACCAAGAGAGATTTGAAAGAGAAATCCAAGTATCTACGGACGTACAATTCGCACTCTTGTTTTCCATCCCGATTTCTTCCAGTACATAAAACTTGTAGCGATAAATGATAATTATTTTATTGTTCAAGTGTTTGGATGTAGCTGAATAAAGTATAGAGTTCATTAAGTTTTGGTTCAAGGTGGAAGCAAGAGCGTTATTCAAATAACTTGCAATACATCATTATTACGTTTATTGTCAGATGACTTCTTACCATGATCATTTTGTTAAAACTAAGACTTTGACACATTCTGTAGCATTATTTGTTTCTTCGTAGCTTATAAAATAAAGGAGTTAGCTACATAATCATAAATCTGTTCTTTGTTTTGTTTTTGACCCATAGATAACCCGTGTGGCGCAATGGTTACCATGCCGGATCGCCGCACTAAGGGTCCTGGGTTCTATTCCGAGCGAGGCGGAAAGAATGATGAGTTTGAATTTCTGTTCTCATTCCTTGATCTATGATTTATTTTAGCATTATTATTTATGCTTTTCTACCGGCTGCGCCATGTTAAATTATATATTTAAGGGAGGCGGACGCAAACGACACGGTTACCATGTTAAGACTGATTTATTAATTTCTCATTACCCACATACTTATTACAATATCATGACAGTCTGGGTGTGAATGTCCTTGTCTAGTGTGTTGTCCATGGCACCCATGACACAGGGAATCCTAGTGGGGCTATGAGTGTGAAGCATATAAAAAGAAAAAAAAATACAAACTGCTGCAGAGCACTGATTTCTGATTTACGTTCTATCCATGGCTTTGCCTGCGTTTTCCGGTATAATAATTATCCTATATCTTATTCCAGATCATGGCCTACCTATGTGCTGAATTTCATGAAAATCCGTAAAGTAGTTTTTTCGAGAAAGAGCAACAAAATATTTTGTAATACGATTTTACTATTGGAACATCCAAAAAATTTCAGATCGAATTGAATGATATTCATTTTTCTTTCAATTCCATCCTCTATATCCGGTATAACTTAGACCACACGAGACCCCACTGTCCTTCGCTCGAATGAACACAGAACAGGGAGGGGACGCAAGGGGGGCGAGGGATTCGGAATTTGGACACTTTAATGCGAGTTTTGATGTTTTATGTTAATATCGAATAGCAAGTTTTGCGAACAGTCAGTGAGTTGCGCAAAATCAATGGTTAGTGTTTTCGATAACTGTAGCTGTCTTCAAACTATTCATTTTATTTAACTTTGCTCATACTCGTGTTCTTGGCGTGTTGGACTTAACTTAATTAGGTACGGACGATATCTGAGGGACAATTCGGTTTATTTACAAAAAAATATTAAGATTCTCTGAAATAACTCCCTCCATTCCCTGTGAGTTAGTGAGTTCTTAGTAATCTCTCACAGTTTGTATTTTTTCTTCTACACAGGTATCCTTTTTTTTAGGTCCTTTAATTATTATTATAATCATTATTTTGAAGTTCTTACCACCAGAAGACTTGTCTCCGAAGCACCTAAATGCTTAATTGTCTCAAGTTACTCCCTTTGGACAACGAGCCATTGCTCATCAAAGCTCCGACTCCGTTCTATACATAATATAATATGTCGGTATAAATGATCGTTTAGTAAGGCATATGTTATAAATGATGAATAATAAAATTGTTATCACGAGATAATTGGATACTGAAGTAAAGAAGCATTATGAAATTCGAATCGTAAAAACCGGAGCAAGTAATAACTTCTCTACAGTGATACCTTGTATTAAGACCTTTCGCGTTTACGTTCTTTTTACGTTTTTTTTTTTACCTTTTTCTTAAGTTATTCCGCCTGTAGGGTTAGCATCAAAGGCATAAAATTTTATTTGAGCTCATCTGAATTTCATTTCATGTCACTGGTTCATACATAATAAACGGTTTTAGTCGCTACCCTACTGTTCATGGTCGGATAAACTATTGCTGTAAATATTTATCTTTGAGGGAAAAAACGTCAACAGCCCAAAGAACTTTTAATTTTCATTTAGGTGTGTAAAGTACAGGTACTCAATACCTCGTTTGAGTGAGTGCCACCCTTGTTTATTTTTATTATCGTTTAATTTTATTTATTTATTTATTTAACACTTTATTGTTTGTTCACCAAAACATAATAATTATACATAAAGAGCACAAGGAAGGAAAACAAAACAATGGGCGATCTTATCGCTTTAAAGTGATTTCTTCCAGGTAACCCAGTAGTAGACTGAATTCAGCAAGAACAGAAAATGGGTAACAGGCGTACTACATGAAGTAAAACAATAAAATTATAATAAGAAATTATTAATTTTAATTTAATTTAAATAAATAATAACAAGATGGGGCTCAATATTATGTTAGTTAATATTTTTTGATAATGTTGATATATCTAGTAATATTTATGTATTGTACAACAACTGATGTGATGAGCTGATGATCTTAAAACAAAGTGACATTCCACAAGTTAAAAATATTACTTTAATCAAAGGGTATATAAATATATAAACTGTTAATCTAAAAAATATTATAATTTTATGATCATGCTAAGTTATACGCTATTTTCGCTGGAAAAAGTTAGCGAAGCATCCATGTAACACGATAATAATGTCCTTATATCAATCTCCGTCGACAACTTAATGGATCATGGAAATTGTTGAGAGTCAGACGAGTCATGTATAAAATACGCCAATAGTTTGATTTAGCAAAGTCATCAATAAAACTTTACCTACTTGCCAAAATTTTGTGATTCCAAGTCAAGACAAGGACTCTCAACTTGAAATAACTAACAAAATAGGTCACAAACAGCCTTATTGTTTGATAGCGTTGACCTAGAAGTTGTATTTTTTTACAGCGCCAAGGGATTGCAGAATTGTTTATGTGATATTAGTTTCTACTTGATACCAGACAGACAGACAGACAGACAGTCAGACACACAACATACTGATTGTACAAGGGTTCCGTTTATTACTTTAAGTTACGGAACTCTAAAAACTACCAAGTAATTAATTACTGATATTAAGGTACATAGGCCGCTTACAAATAACATAATCTTGATTTCTTGATATAGATCTCAGTTGACGACTAATGGAAAGACATCTTTGGGGGACATGACAAGATTGATGTTAAAAACTTGCCAAGTTTTTCCACCACTCTAATGGGTAGGGTGGTTTAGTTTCTTTACTTAAAATGCACTACTTCATTAAGCTATTTGTATTTACCTTAAAATTTTGCAAATGTTGAATTATCATGTATGTATTTTAGTAATTTACTGATATTTATGTTACTTGCTTATCTTGCTGAGCTTCAGCAAACACATAACTTAGCTATTAGGAACCTTGGAAAAATTTAGATAGGATTTTTGAAGTTTACACGGCTATGGCTATTAATATTTTATGCAAAACTTTATAATCACACAAGGGCTTTTATTATTTACGAGTAACCGCCCTCGCTTTGCTTCGGTTTTCTTATTTTTTTACACCTTATTGTAGTTTTATTAAGGATCCCTAATTTTTTTGAAAATATAGCCTATGTTACTCGGGGATAGTGTAGCTTCCCAACAGTGAAAGAATTTTTGAAATCGGTTCAATATTTTTGGAGCCTATTCAATGCAAACAAAAAATCAAATCTTTCCTCTTTATATATTAGTATAGATTACCTTTTCCTTATACTTATAAGTAATATTTTTTTGTGCTTATACTTAGCTTTATATTAATGTTATTTATTGTTACACTTAAATCATTATCTTTAAATCAAAGAAAAATACATATTTAGATTCATGGTATAACACGCTTGCTTACCTACACTTCCCTTCGAGTGATCCTGCGGAGATGTGAGAAAGTAAACTTGAAGCCAGAAAGCTTTGATTTAGTAGGTTTTTAGTTGCAATTTTTCCAAATTATTTACAACTTTTTTTAGCAATGACTAGGCTACTATTTACAAAACATGGTCAACGAATTTTAGAACCTACATTCACCTCTACATTTTCAAGTTTATTAAAAAAATATTATCATTGGCCTCGGTGAAAATCGAAAGGACACTATAACAACTGAGATGTGTTTCATAATGTGCCATAACATAAATACTATAAATAAATAACATGGACATAACATAATAAATGGGTAATCATCATATCGTAATTTTCCTGCTAAAAATCGACAGGGTAGAGTTTTGTATGACATTCCGACCCTCATTTGTTTGTAAGAAAGTCATAAGTCACCAGTTTTATTTACCAGTCATGTTCTATTATTTGCTTTTATTCTTTAGCTGAACTTGGCGACGTTGATACCTTCTGAACGTGTAGTGCTAATCATTAATCAACCGTTTGAAGATTCAATTGAAATACTAAATTAATGACCTCAATATCACTGCCCTCAATAAATTAGTGCGAAATTTTTGTTCCATAAACTTTTCCACGGATTTGTGTTGAACCTATAGCACAGCCTGCTAAAAGTAAGGATGCATTAAGCTTATAAATTGTACCTTTTGTACGAAGAAATAGTTTGTTATCGCCGCTAAATTATGACCGTTGAATTGCTAAACAAAGCTTTTTAGAAACAATTATGCTTCTTGTTTTTTAAATCCATTCATCCATCCCTCATGTCTGATTCGATCGCGTAAAGAAATACCGAGCATAGCTCGTTTCATAGCCCGCTGAGCGACTTTAATTTAAGCTTGTGGATTAAGCCATTAGTAAAGCACCACGTCTCGGATCCGTATGTCATCACTGGTAACATTCTCTGCTCAAACACCTTCGACTTCAGGCACTGACGTAACTTTATGGACAACAAGTTCCTTAAATGACGCCAAGGAACTCGCAGTATCTATGAAGACTTAAAACTTTTAGATAACTTAGTCATAAAAACATAGTCAGTCAAAAATACGATCTCAATTCTGTGAACTGACTTTCTAACTTTGCAAGAACATTTCGACAAACACTTCACAGTTAATTTTAGTTGGACAACTTACCAAGTACTATCTCATACGGCGGCGGCGTATCCAAAAGTGTTTATTACAAGTTTCCGCTGTTCCAGCTTAGCAACCTCAGACAGTGGTAAACATATTAATCTTTCACGGTTTGTGACTTTTGTGGGAAACAAAACTATTTGGCAAGCGGTAAGACACCCTCATTCGGAAACAATTCGAGTGAAAACATCCTTCAAGTTGCTTGAAATATGAAGCGTATTCACAAAACATGATGTATCTCGAAACAGTTATAGTTAAGATATAATTTGATTCCTACTGCTTTATGATCGCTGGTTCTCTTATATGTAATTCGTTTATGTGATAATAATTACATTACTCTTGTGTCATAGAAATGTCTTCTCCTGCCGGGAATCGAATGGGTCGCTTGACGGGACACAACCAAAGCACAACCAAAAAAATATGACATTGGGTCTTTTGATGTGAAACATCTTTACGCGAGGGGTAAACCTGATTTTAGACTTGGCGATCGTGGCGACGCATTTCGATGTTTCACATCTGTCAGCCGTCCCATGACAGCTGTTCTTTTTTTTTATAATCGAGAAGGCCTATAGGGTATTTTTATCCGACTGCCAAGGAAGGGTTATGTTTTTCGTGCATATCTTGTACGTATGAATGTAGTATTTTTATTACTTCATGTTTTCCAAACTACTGAACAGATTTATATACTTAATATATTCTTAGATTTGCCTTAATATACCAAGTATTCTTCGATAAAATAAATTAAAAACAAACATGGTAACTGTGAGATACCACTGTTTGAAGTATCAAAAAATAAAAATAAATCTAACAATTCAATATGGGTATTAAATTAAAGAACTCACCATAAGCTTTTTCTCTCTTAATAGCTTTTCTGATAGCAGGCGGTTTTTTATTTATTTATACTTGTTACATGCCAATTCTGGTTGATGGAGAGTTAAATTGACTCGAGCTATCAAAGAATGCGCTGCTTTATTCCTTATATCAGCCTCTAGATGAGTCTATTTTTATGTGAAAAAATACAAAAGATAACAAAATATTAAAAGGATTATGTTATCTTTTATTAACATTTTCGTTTTACAACTTTTTGTGCGTTGTTTTTTGTATTTTTATTTCGTACCTAAAACTGAGAAGGATTAAAATTTCATACGAATACAAAAACTTTCAAGAAATACTATTTAGTGCACAGTTGTAATTCAGATGTGCAGTTGACAACAGTTCTATATTAAAGCCCATGCAGCGAACATAATGTGTCAGATGCAAGCCTTCCGTTGTGTACAATACTCTACGGAAAGAACTTGATTCGTGCGTCGACATGTCGACATATCGCACGATATAAAATTGAATTTGGGTGTCGCCAGAAAATAAAAATATGCAAATGATACTATAGAAAAAAATACTTACTATTATATTCTTATTATAATGAAAGCATTAAGAGTAGACACAAGTTGCAAGAAAGAGAAGACTTAAAAAAAAGATGGGTTATGTAATAGATGTTTAAGGAAGTCAGAATAAAAGGAATAGCTTATTAGTGGTGAGCAATAGATGGTAGTTAGCCATAGATGATTGTTGCTATTCCTGGGAAAGCCTCACGTAAGCGTTGGCTCTAACCCTTTGGAAAAACAAGGTGGCTTAAAGGAATTCTATTCATGACTATGAAAGGACATAGGGTGTAAGCCTTCATTCATTCTTAAGTTCAAGCCAACCTCCTTTATGTACGAGATAATGGTGACTGGTCCCTTTGGCCAGCCTTCGTTCGTTGGTGCTCTTGAAACTATAGATGTCCATAGACTATCTTACTTCGTACTAATAGGTATTATAAATATGAAGGCCTGTGTGTATGTAGGTATTATAAACATTGACGTTTCTTGCTCTTTCACGCAAAAACTACTTAAAGGATTTTCATTAAAACACACAGGGAGATTAGTACTAGCATAGACACAGAGTACTTCTCATTACTTGTTCCGGAAAACACTGGAAAACCCCTGGGTAGAGCGTAAGTGATCATAAGAAGTTCAGTTTACTTGCCAGCCTACTTAGATCTCTTTCATCTTACCTGATGGTAAGTGGCTATCGTCGCCCATGGACATAACACGAAAGGCATCACTGACGCGTTGTTGGCCAAGAAAGAGAGAAGAAAAAGAAAGAAAGAACTGGCTCTCAAGCCCCCAGCCGGAATACGACGAGTCGTTTGGCGGCTGACTCATGCTCAAGGGTAGTAGCATAGGCGATCCCCATAGAGAAATAATAATAGTAATAATGGTATTAATTAACAATTAAAAGCAATATTACCAATATAATCCCTCGAGGGGGCCTACCACCAGTTTAATGTAAATAACAACAAGCAAAGAAGCCGTTTGATGGCCAGAGGTGGCCAAAATACATACATAGATGGCGACGGTGGCGTCGCTCATGCATATTATGATTATCACAACAGTTTGCTGATCTAAAATAAAAATACATGTATAATACTAGCTGCACGGACTGACTTCGTTCTGTCAAAAGTTTTTTTTTTATTAAAACCTTCCGTCTATCCTATCTTTCAAGTTGGATCAAACTGCATACGGTGTGCAAATTTGATTAAAATCGGTTAAGTAGTTAATAGTTTCCATCGCGGACAAACAACGTGACACGTAATTTATATATATTAAGATATAACTCTTATTGTAGTATATTTTAACCAAAACAACAATACAACGAATTTCTCTAACAATATGCGTAATATATCTATTTTTCTCCGTGTCAGCGAGCATACATTTGTTGAGCAGTTCTTTACAAAAACACTCTTTCACTTGGATGCATACAATCAACAAGCGGGAAAAAGCGAACTTTTGAAATATTTCCGACATATCCGCTTCGGAGCAAAGATTAGCTTACGGCTGTACCGTTGGCAATGAACATAACCTGAGTAATTTTATATAAGTACTTACCAGAATCTCATTACGCCAGTGAAAAATAGAGTTTAGTGAGTAATAGTTTTTAACAGATGGCGTTAGTAGTAGGTAGGTAATGATGTTTTAATGATAACACACCTAGTCATGAATTAAAATTAGGTACTATATGAAAGTCCAAACCTAAAGGTTAAATAGTTTTTTCTTAAAATGTGCAGATTGTGGAATACTGTATTTATAATTTTATATTTCCATCTAAAACATTGTTTATTCTTTATATTTTTAGTAACTATAATTCTGTTACGTAAGTTTCACAACTGTTTGTTAGTATGTTCTTAACCATCTGCAAGTTAATCTGTGTCAACTGTCATTTCTCCACCGCGGGGGCGTAGTGTGACAATACCGCGGGGTACGGGAGGTTGTTTGCGATGTATTCATTTTTCACTGGCTTACACATTTTTTAGTTAAAACGGGTTCATTTTCACAGATTTTTTCACTGATATCGTACAATCGGGTAACACTGGCCGGATTTTTACGGTCATTTTTACTATACAATGTAATACTGAATGTAAAAATCTATTCATACTCGTATTTGCAGCGTTGTGAATGAAGCTTATGTTCTTTATAACGTTGTTTTTGGTAAGCGTGTAAGCCTGAAAAAAATATTTTTTTTGGATACAGTGTGCAAGCCAAAAACAACGGAAATTGTTGCTTACTTCTTCTATCTATTCTATTCTATCATGATCATAAAAAACGTCACTGATGTGTTGCCAGCCAAAAAATTGTGTTTGTGCTGAACAAGTCTATCGTACAGATGATCATAATTTAACAAATGATTTTAGAATGCTAGCCAGGCGAGTATGAATTATGAAAACAAACATTAAAACATATTAAGTACGTAGATTTCTTGATAGCATTATGTTCAGTAAATGTAATGTACATTGAAGACAAACTTGTACATTTTAAAGGTACTTTGTCCATTTTATATCTTTACTCTACGAAGCACGTAGCTCGTAGCAGCGTGCTACGAAGCGCTACTAAGTACATTTTGCACGACTTAGAAAACGGCTGCCACGTAGCGCTATTTTCGTATAATACTTTTAGTTGATGTTCCCCTGGTATTTTAGAGTAATTTAAGAATAATTAAGATATTATAAATAATTTGATTTTGTTAATTTATGTATATTATTAAATGTTCCTTTAATTGCTATGTTTACTTATTCATTTTGTTTTGACGTAAATAAGTAACTATTTTGTGTTTTGTTACAAAACGTATCTCAATTTTTTTTTGGGATAAATTTATCATTTTATTGGAACTTATTATTTGTAAGTGCGAGTTCAAAAACATTTTTCTAGAACATTTATTCTCTTCAAAAACGGTTGTTTTGCTTGCTTCAAGGTAGATTAACGATTAACGGTAGTTCTATGTAATTTGTACAAGCAAATAATATTCCATACCTGCAGTAGTTACATATTAAATTAAAATTGAAATAATATAATCGCATTTCGACTGAACACGAAGTTCGCAGAGGTTGGAAATTATTAGATACGGTATTACCCTACAGCTAAATGTTCCCCGCAATTACTGGGTTGTGGGCTTTTGATAATAGTTTATTTCCGAACGTACCTTCCTTATACCGACTGTAATTAGATTCAGCGTTTAAAAATGAATCTCATATTATTATTGGACATTTGTGTTTTTTTATAAGTGGAATTTTAAAGTATAGTATATTATAAAATACTGGTACGCTTAGTTCTAATGGTAAAACTTTGAAAATGTTTTTGAATAAAATAATTTGGGTCGGATAAGGTATTATTTATTATTATCATTTATCCCCATTTCCTCTTGGACTCATTTTTCATAAATTTTGGTAAGAGTGGAATCAGTGAAGAATTCTCAGATAATCAACCATAAAACCATAAATAATAAGTCTTGTACCTTAAGTACTCTCCTTTTTAGGGTTCCGTAGCCGAATGGCAAAAAACGGAACCCTTATGGATTCGTCATGTCTGTCTGTCTGTCTGTCTGTCCGTCCGTATGTCACAGCCACTTTTTTCCGAAACTATAAGAGCTATTCCATTGAAACTTTGTAGGTAGATGTATTCTGTGAACCGCATTAAGATTTTCGAACAAAAATAGAAAAAAAGCAATAAATTTTGGGAGTTCCCCATACTTAGAACTGAAACTCAAAAATGTTTTTTTCATCAAACCCATACATGTGGGGTATCTATGGATAGGTCTTCAAAAATGATATTGAAGTTTCTAATATCATTTTTTTCTAAACTAAATATTTTGCGCGAGAGACACTTCCAAAGTGGTAAAATGTGTGTCCCCCCCCCTGTAACTTCAAAAATAAGGGAATGATAAAACTAAAAAAAATATATGATGTACATTACCACGCAAACTTCCAACGAAAATTGGTTTGAATGAGATCTAGTAAGTAGTTTTTTTTTAATACGTCATAAATCGTAAACCACAAAAAACATTGATCAAAGTTACAACGAACTACAAGAACTTTTATATTATGTTACTTGCTGCTACGGAACCCTTCATGGGCGAGTCCGACTCGCACTTGGCCGCTTTTTTGAAGACGACTGAAAAATTAAATAAGTATCGAGTTCGCTTAATTTCATCGCTCGATTTTGTCGTCTTTACCCGACTAGACCCACTCAGATACTTTTTCTCGTTTTCCTCAAATAATTAAATTCCTTGAGAAGAGCGATTTCTCCGAGTCGACTAACTCAAATCCAAGATCAAAGTGCTTATCTCAATCTGGTAAACGAATTACCGAAACGATTAACTCATATTAAGTCTAATTATATAGCGAGTGAGTTTCATTTAACATTACTGAACTGAAGATTAAAGACGTTTAACTTACTTCGAATTCGTGTTGTGCGTGCAAATCAAAGTTCGCGTTTAAAGTTTTATTTCATTAAATTGACTTCCAATCACAACTATACGTAACTACTTTAAGTACTTTTTAGGACTTCAGGATGGACATCTCCTTGACTAGGACTTCAGGAAGGACATCTTTTTGAGCAAGGCACTTTTTGAAGTGATGGAATAAAAAAAATACAGAAGAGCATTGATAAATTAATATCTATAAAATTATGAAAATATTTCAATTCTTACTTTTTAATCACAGAAGACATAATAATACTTATATAATAATATATAATAATAAATACTTTATTTCAGACCAAGAGTCCATATTATGGGTTAGTTACATTATTCTTAAAACTATGTTAGTTACATATCTAAAGACAGCACATGGGTTAGTATTAAAACAAACTTAGCATATGTTAGTATTAAAATTAAACAAAGAAAAACTAAAAAACTAAAAAATATATGTCTATATACACAAACGCCTATTGGCAACTATGTGTGCACCATTCCAGCAGGCCCAGAGAGGGCTGTCTAGTTTGTACGCCAATGTGCTGAGGAGGGTGTTAGTGCTCTCCGCCACCCGTCTCATCATCGACGCCACACGCTTGCGGATGACTGCGTAAAAATCGTCCATCTGAGCCTCCGCAAACATGGCGGACGCACTACAGTATCGCGGCTTGCCCAGAACCGCCCTCAGCACATTGTTGTACTGCACGCGAAGGGCTCTGAGGGTCCGCTGCTTATAGTCCACCCACAGACTGCACGTGTAAAAAGTCTGACAATATGCTCTAAAGAGCGACAACTTTACCTGCTTATTACATCGTGCAAATCTGCGGGCCAACATATTGCCTCGGACCGACATCGCCCGTCGCTCTCTCTCTACGTCCCCGTCATCCTCGAGGCGCTCGTCAACTATGTGTCCGAGGTACCTGAACTCCGTCACCTGTACCAGGGGGGATCCACACAGCGTAAAAAAGGGTTTAAAGTTCGAAGGTTTGTTTTTCCCCCTGAAAACAAGGATCTCGCTCTTTTTCGCGTTGTAACAGAGTCCATGTACCCCGGCATACTCCTCACAAATTCTCAAAAGTTTTCGGAGGCCACTGACTGAGGGACTCAGCAGGACCATGTCATCAGCATAACTGATGTTGTTAATACAAACTCCATCAATCGAGCATCCGACACCCGCCCTACTGAGCCTCTCTATCAGCTGGTTGACGTAGAGGTTGAAAAGCCTCGGCGACGTCAGCCCTCCCTGCCTTACTCCACAATTCAGTTTGTAGGGGTCACTCATTGCATCTCCCCACCTTACTACATTTAACTGATTGCCGTACCAGAACTGAAGCAATGATAACAGTTCTGGCCTTAAATTGGTCTCGGTTCTAAGTTTGTGCCATAGAACTTTATATGACACAAGGTCAAATGCTTTAGACAGATCCAGAAAACATGCATAAACTGGTGTTTTTCTGTTTTTATATGGTTTACATAAATACTGTAAATACAAAGGGAGCTCGATTCAGTTTTTCTTCTTTGTCTTCGTGTAAAAAACCTTAGCAACTGGTGTAATTTAACCAGATAACAATTACTCGTAGTGTGCGAGTGTTTTATGAGTACGCACTGAAGAATACTTCAAAATGTGTGACAAATGGCGTAAGTATAGTAGATCCTTTATTATAAATAAATGGTTTCCTGGTTATTGTATAACAATAAGGGAAAGCGCAAATCGCGGTGCTGCTTAATCTATAAAGTAATTTTCATAGGCGCCTAAATGAGTAAAAAGTAGCAACAAGTACAACCCCCTTGTTCACCAGCTTCTTGGCTGGTAATAAAAGCTACACACATAAAAGCTACTCATACATGGACAACACATAATGACAAAAACACATATTAATGACGCGAGGCCCTTCGTCAATTGGTTTTGCTGTCAAGGCATCTCGGACTGGAGACTCAGGTTTAGACATTAAATTGCTTAAATTTTAAATTGTTAATTTTGTTTTTATTACAATTGTAACATTTTACATGAATGATACGTAAAACAGCGAAACAAAATAAAAATAGCCCAGCATGTAATGTGATTTGCAAACCCGTTAGCGGTTCGTTCGAGCGTTGATGAGGCGGGGCGGTGCGCCTGCAAATTGATACGACCCTTGTGCGGAAACAAATGGAATCGAGAGCGGTCGCGCGGTAGTTTAACATCGATACGATTCTATTTTCTTCATAAACCACCAATAGTTTTATAGTTGTCTATAGCATTTGTTATTTGGAGCTATCAGTCTCTTTGGAAGCATATTTTTGCGCCGCGGCGGTTACAGTAGATTTTCTCTCAATCAATTGAAGTTTTTCAATGCATCAAAACACGTCACTATAAGTTTGAAAGAAATAAAATTATTAACGATTAACTAGTCCAATTGTTTCCAAAATGACTGAGCAGAAAATTTTGGGATTAATTTAAATCGTTCTCTGAAAACGAATATTACCTATATTTGAATACCGATGTAGGGTAAATTCCTGAAACCTCCTCTGATTCTCAAACAGACTAACTCAGGCTTGATTATCTACTTTTTATGTCCCAAGCTGTCCAATAATTAAAAAGATTGGAGATATTGTAAATAACGGCAGCATCCTAAACCCGTATTTGCCGACGCCAGTTAATCTCGAGGAAAGTTTTACTTCCACTGGCGGATAACAATGCAGTGCTCTTCAGACTCGCGTAAATCTAAAGATAAAAGGAAATTAAGATAGTTCACAGTCTATCTTGAATACTAAAAGTATCAGACCTGATAATTAAATTCGCTTCCAGCCATGGAGAGCAATATAGAAATACGTTTCGTTTAACGTTGTCTTCGCTACAAAGTTCCTTCATTTAATTGTTAAGTTTTACAAATAGAAGAAAGGTTTTAACGGACATGAAAAAGAAGGATATGTTTGGTCAGTTTTAAAGACTTAAATATGAGAAAGATTTTTAAGAAATATTGCTTAGGACACGTACAAATTTTTGCACGGATTGCAAAATATTATTATATTGACTAAACTAACTAAACAATCGCGAAATCAATTAATATTTAATGTAGACAAATAAAATCATTGCTATAGTGAAACTCTCACAATTTTGTTCGTTCAAAATAATAGCCGTTGTAGCAAAACTGAAAATAAAACAGATACGTCTTATTTCAATTGAAGCTGCTATAAAATTCCCGACATCGACAACAACTTCATACGTCCGGACTGCAAGCAATAAAAACTTTAAGATCACTTTAAAATCTGTTACTTTATTTCTCGAAAAGAATGGACTGTTTTATTTTAAAGCGATTGCGTCACGAAGTATTGTGGAGATTTTTACGATACCCATGATTATTATGTCACCATCATATAAACTTTATGTTTAAGGTCGTTTAAATTACAGAATAATAACTTGTTGTTAACTGTTTGTTCCGTTTCCGTTTCTCGGTAAAAAGAGTATAGGACATCCCCCGAGTAGGTGGACGGACGAGCTGAAGAAGATACTGGGTATCCACTGGATTCAGAAGGCTCAGGACTGGTCAGACTGGCGCTTGTTAGTGGAGGCCTATGTCCAGCAGTGGACCTCCAAAAGCTGATGGATGGACCGGTTCCTAAAGAAGGAACAGTGGCGCAAGTTAGGGGAGGCCTATGTCCAGCAGTGGTCCAAGGTCTGATAAATGGATGGATGGATGGAATGACTGTTGCTAACAATTAATGCCTCAAAATTTAAGACGGAAGGACATCTACGGCAAAAGTTGGGTCGTTACACAATTGTAACAAATGTGAAATTCTCAAAGCAGCAAATATTTGATCAAACTGAGCAGCCGGCGAGGTGTGCCAATTGGCTCAATTTGACAACGTCACGTCCGGGAGGGAGGGGGCGCTGCTCACAGATAAATTGTTGTGATTATTTTATTATGATTGTGGAAAAAAGATTCGTCCTTTTGGCAACCCGCGTTTAATGACTTGGATAATTTTTACACAAATTTTTTGTATGTGAAGTTCCCATGGATTCTTTTTCGAAACTATGGCTTTAAGTGGGATATTTAACGTAAATTTTTCAAATAATGTCCTAAACATCACGCGGAGGCAACAAATGACGTACAAAGATTACTGCCAAAACTCCTAGAAGTTAAAAAATTTGAGATTTGGATCGAGACTTACAATTTAATCTCGTCACCTACATAACGAAAAACACACAAAAAAGATTATCGCTAACACTATCAACGCTCATCTACATACCGACGAACACACACAAACGCCCGCACTACTCCAATATACTTTAATAGTAAAATTTGGGCGCCAATGCTCAATTCTCCAGTCTGTCATCTCCAAAGACCACTCAATACCGTGGTAGGTACGCGCAATACGTCATCTTTAGCGCCGATCAATCAGTAGCGTATACCGCCATTACTCAATTAAGACACATGATGGATGATCTCAGGGGACGTGGATTTACTGCTCGCGTATCTGTTATTGTGATTTCGATGTTTTTGTCTTTGTTTAACATATTTAAATAAGAGATAGTGAGTGAGATCTGTAAAGGCGTACTTAGGCTGTGCTCAGACTTAAAATTATCTGAACAAAAATAAATAATAGTTCTATGACAACCTTAACGTTAGCGGCTTTATATGACTTTTTAATTTTTTGACTTTAACAACATTAGTATATTAAATACCTAATATTAAGTACAGTCACCTGCAGAGAAAAGTAGCCCATCTGTTACTGTGTCTTTATAAACAGATGGTTACAGGTTTCACTTTTACTACGTGTGAATTGCACACATTTAAATATTTTTTTAATATCTGTTTGAAATTTTTTTTTTTTTTTTTTTGATATCTATGTTCGTGTGTGTACCTTTGGCACAAGAATAAACGTTTTTCTTTCTTTCTTTCTTTTCTTTGCAGGTGACTGTACCTTACATTAGACTGTTGTCTGAGCAAAGTCAAAGCCTCGGCTTGGTCACGGGGTCGGCCCGGGCGGTGCGACCGACGACGCGGCGGGCGGGGCGACAATGCGCGCGGCACAGTTTTTTTTTATGCCTTAAGCAGGCAAACGAGCAGACGGCCCACCTGATGGTAAGTGATCACCGCCGCCCATGGACATTAGCAACATTAGGGGCGTCACTAATGCGGTTTGACGGCCACGGGACGGACGTTATCCGCCGCCACCGATAGGCCGAGAGCGAAATGTTTTTATGAAAGTTATCTCGATATTATTTAGAAAGTAATAGTTTTTTGGTTAAAGATATAATATTTGGAAGATATTGTGGAGTATATGATATGAAAATGAGAGGATGATCCATTCACACCACCTTTTTTAGTAGAACTGTTTTTAGATTCAATTTAGTTCCACGATAGAACTTTACGAATCAAACTAGTGAGAACATAGCGATTTAAATAGGAATTATTTTTATTTCTTCCCACAATCTCTTTACTGCATGTTAATATGAATGCTGTAGGTGGTCAGACTTCCAAATAGCTGGTCTAGCTAGTATTTTGGTAATAAAAGTTTCAATGTACATGTTTTTTCCCGGCGAAAACAACTATACTCGTTTGGTTTCTGCACTATTCGCCGCGTCTGCCGCTCTACTCCATGGCTCGCGCGGTACTGTTTCATCATTCATCATTCATGCTTTTGTTTTAGTCGCCTGCCACGCTAGTCGCTCGTGCGATTCGCTCAGTAAACGCCGGTCGCTTCGCCAGACGCCGCTGCGCGTGGCATGGTCAGTACATTTCTATACAGTCATTTGTTTTTGCCGTTTGACGCTTCGCCGTTCACACCGCGCGATTTTTCGCTACGGTCAATGTCCCGTGGTGGTAAGTAGAATTATCCTATCCCCTAATCCCTAAGCAGGGAACTCACCCTGAAAACTTGACACTGTAACAGTGAAAAGTGACGTGAAATACCCCACGATGTGTCACAGAAAAAGTATTTGAGCTCTGTATAAATCCAGAAATAAACAGCTTTGATTTTGTATGACAATCCTCACATCATTATCACATATTTTAAGCCACCATCGTTCTTCAAGGAGCAATCATGTGGCGCCAGTACTTGGCTCTAAGTGAAGCTGAAAGCGTGCAACTGAAGCTTTCTCGAGCATAAGGAATGCATCAAAGCTCGTCCCTAGATTGCGTCTCATATTATTCATTCACAGCCTAAAATACTGCTGCAGTCTGCCAACGGATCATGAACATGGGAACGGAAGGGAAGCGGGGTAGGAACGTTCCCGAAACTCTAAGAGAAATTAGGGAAGACGAGGATTGGTCAATTATATATTTTGGGATATCATTATATTGTATAATGTTGTCTAATAGTATTTTTTACAATATATAAATATTATTATTAGCGGACGTATACCCTTTATAGGTACTTACGTTGCTTCATTTATTTCATAAGCTGCTACATCAACAAAGAACGTTGTACCCATCCCCCTTAGCCCCCGCCCCTTTTTCCCCTTCAACTTTTTTTCAAAATGTATTTATCTAGGTGTCTGAAAGAGATTGCCAATATTTTCTGATAAAATTGTCTGTAACATATAGATTTGTAATCACATGATAATAAAACTGAAAGAAAAGAAAGTGATATATCTATATGACATTATTTCTTCGTACATCAAACGAATACGGTAATTCTTTACACTGTGGTACTTCTATGACTCAAAGAACCAAAATTACTCATTAGAAATTACACTTTATTCCCCGGGAATTAAATTCCAAAGTCGTATTGACTAGAAACTCCAGTTTGTTGTCGCCACGTTCCCGTGAATACTTTAACAGTATCGATGTAGTCTCGTTATGGCACGTAATGGAATCTTCACAATAAATAAATATGCATTTGTATCGACATCCTTTGCATTGAAAGATAAATATCTCAGGAAGCATCGTATTGCAGGATGGAAATATTGTCGGTATGTTTGAGCGTGTATAACGTTACAGTATGTATGTTATCCATGGTGCATCTATTTATTTTTTATTCGTGTATCTATGTAACTTCTGATTTCAAAACTGGAATATGAATTCATATTTTATACTTTGTTTAGCGAGTCAACAAGTTATTTAGATTATTTATTTAATCTTTTTGCATCTTATATTTCATCTTGTGTTTCAGTGTAATTCAAGATAACATTAAAGTAAATGGCAATCAGTTAAAAGAAAAAAAACACTATGTTCTCCAGTGATTCACTGCAACTTACTCCATGTTACAATCCAACTTATCATATCTAATCTGTGCAAAGAGAATAGGCCAAATAACCAGTAACTATATAACAGTTATTTGGGCAGTGGGGATAATTATGAATATTGTGATATTGATATATCCCCTATGTATAATAATCCCTATATATTTATATTTATATACTGTATATTTATGATATTATAGGTATTTATGTATGTATGAGTATTTGTATGTATTCTTGTTATAAAATTACTTATTCTGCAGATTTTAGTAATTATTCTAGAGTATATATATTTCGTGTTGACACATGCCATCAGCTATTTCCACATCCACCCAGGGTTGACTGGTGGACAAGGCCATTAGGCATTAAGTTTACCCTTTGTTTCCTCTTTCTAAGAGGTGACATAAACATGTAAATAAATAAATATAACACACAAACACCTACCTACCACCGTAGAATAAACATTTATCTATGACATAAAGCGCTCATAGCGGCTTGCGCCGAAACTATAGTGATCGACCCAATTAGGCAACTATGGTCACTGTCATGTGTGGATGGTTGACCGGTACTGGCAAATATTTTTTGAGCGCTTTCTTGCTTGAAAGCACACAAAGCCATTGGTCTCTCTCGGACGACATTCGTTAAACTATGACGGAAGCCTTCGAGCGGCATAGAAACTTCCGACATTTGTTGACCACTAATTCCACCAATCCGTATTAGAGCAGCGTATTGGAATATGCTCTAAACGTCCTGAGATACGTGCTCTGTAGAGGTCCTTAATGTGAAGGGTGCAGGACTTAGCCTACCACACTGGCAAAATATATCCAGTAGTTATTATTACCCAGTTAATACTAAATTCAATATCAAAATAATCAATAATTTTTCAGGATAAGCGTTCCTGAACTGTTCATCTTGAGTTTTTTTATTGGTGAGGATAAAACTTTATATATCAGTTGAATAGGAAAATTATGCGACATGCAAAGCACGTAAATCTGAGCGAAGAATTTTTGAAGCACGGATTAAGAAGCCATCCTAAACTCATTAAAGTTTAACCTATTCTGCAACTAAAGTTACTCGCTAAAAGGGTGTCATTACTGGTTTACCAAGGTTTTCTATTGCAGGCGGTAAAATATAACTATTATCGCTTAAATTAATCAAGAAGTTAAGAAATTAAAATTATCATAATTCAAGTAATAACACATACATTATAATTACAATTTATACAATACTTAATTGTAGCGACACACGATGTTCTAAAGATTTATATGTAGGTACATGAAGTATAATTGGAAATTAAGGATTTCCTTTCAAATTACGCGCGCACCTTTATGTTTTAAGGAAGTTAAACGTGTTGATTCTTCCCTTTTTTAATTCCAGGTTAAAACAAAGCTCACGCTGATAAATACGTTGTTTTTGATGTGAAACATCTTTACGCGAGGGGTAAACCTGATTTTAGACTTGGCGATCGTGGCGACGCATTTCGATGTTTAACATCTGTCAGCCGTCCCATGACAGCTGTTCTTTTTTTTTAAATTAATACATTTGCACTATAACACGAATCTTGCTATAAGCCACTAATGAATAACCAAAGCTAATCCTCGCTTGTAGTGGAGCTCTTCAATCAGCTGGCTGCCGAGCTGGCATGTCATCGCATTCATCTTATCTCGCTTAATCTCCTCTGCTGTCGGACTGTCCTAACTCTTGACTTAGAGGGAATACGCTCCGTTAAAGCCAATACCATAGTGGTGGGAAGAGAGATTTACAACTATTTAAATGTTGCCTTCTATATTTAAATGTTTTCCTATCCTATCGTATTAATATTTATAAATGTGAAAAATGTAAAGTTTCCATCACGCGCTCGTTGTACGAATTAAGACGAAACTTAGCATAGCACATAGATAGTCTATGAAAACAGGGTAGATTTTAAATCTCACTATATTCTCCTGGGAGTATTGATAGTGACACTCCTACTCCACGTAACGCTACGTCTAACAAAAATACAAAATTGAGAGTAGAGTACACCCATACGCTTGCGCGTTGTGAGGGTGCAAATGTACAAAAACATTATTTAACCATAGTTAATAAATAACGCTCTGCTTATGACTATGTGTGCAGCTTAGCCTGTTGCAGAGCGGAGAAGCCCGCCAAAGTAAATATTTGGCGCAGTAATTAGCGAGTTGCAAGGAGTTGCTCCAAGTGGCCGACCGAATAACTCGCATTCCTCACGTATCTAGTTAAGTTAGAGACTGCAGTGTCAGCTCAGTAGTGTGAACCCTAGGTTATAATAACCCTTTTATAATGTCTATATTCCGTCGCAAGGCCGATCTGGCAGGCTTGACATTTGAACAACAATATAACTGAAGTGAGAAGGTCCATTACTGTCCCACTGCTGGGCTCAGGAGGGCTATTATGTATATTAAAATACAAACTCGAAATCGAAGCTCACTCAAGTGAGACTCGAAAGTGAACTTGCATCATCTTGATAAGTCATTCTCTAATCATCTAGTACCTACGCACTTGCAAAGTGAAGTGACTCTCGAACTCGAACTTCAAACGACTAAAGATGGCCTCGGTATGGTATTCTTACCGAATACATATACAATTACAAAACAGAATAGCCTTGCAGGTTTCTTACAATGTATATAGTCCGCCCAAGGCCGGATTGGTAGGCTCGACCTTTTAAGGGCTATATGGCTGAGAAGGTGCAGGCTTAGAACGTCGTGTCACTCACAAAGGAGTAAAACCACGTAGAACTTTTTGAGATTATTGCATTCGGGATTTAATTATTATTTAATACTTTATGGTTACTCCTACATTAGAAGTGTTGAAACACATTATTCATCTCGTAGCTTCATAACGCAAAAACTTGTCCTTGAAGTTTGGACCCGTGTTGAGCACAACAAAAAGGGCCACTGCAAATTAATTATTCATGATATAAATCAAATACATTTTATCTTGCATACTTCGAATTACTTGTACTCGTTTTAAACAAAGAGAATGTTATTTATTTCCATCCGAGTTAGGCGACATTTTGTTCAAATAACGACAGCGGATTTTAAATAGCGTTGCTGGGATAATTTCTAAAACTTTCGCTTTTGAGCGCGAGTGCTGAAGCCTGTTTTAAGCAGAAATTCCGCATGTCAAAGCAAAAATTCCTGCTACTTTTTGATTGTATCATGCGGCTGTGATGATGCTTTTAGCGTGGGCGTTTTGAATGTTAATATAATGGCATATGATAATTTTGGAACAACGGCTCAGACAAATACATATATGTATGTTCCTTATCTAATAAGATAGCGTATGTAAAGAAAATGCAGCTCGTATTATCTACTAGTAATCGCCCTTGCTTAGCTGTGGGAATCTCATGTCTCAGTAGGTCCCCTGCATACCTAAAATAATGTTTCATTATTATGAAATCTATAGCATTTATTTTCCATAATAATTATGCATAAAATATAGACATCAGTTAGTTATTGGCATTTTAATACCCTAGAAGGAAGCGGAGAATCTTTTTTTAATTGGCTGTTCAACACTTATTTAAAATATTTGAGATATTGAATATTGCATGTTATGTTTTCAAGCCTTACTACTACATAAATAATAACAGCAATATTTCCACACATAAAATATCATAACAACAAGAAAAACAATGTCCAAATACGAGTAACAATCCAGGAACAGAACTCAAAACGCTCAGCGGGTAAGATGGCAAGCGCAATCAAAACACGTAGGTACCTAACTTATTTATTAGCAAATAGAAATAGACAAGACATCAGATAAAAGATCCCAGTCGCGTCGACCCTTGCAGATGTCGGAAAGATAACTGCGGGTCTAATTGAAACATCCCAGCCATCCAGTAAGAGGGTTCGGACGGGTCCTATACTTTTAAGTTTCGACGTGTTATACAAGAAGTTTGTATGTAAGGCCTCTCTCGGATTTACTAAGTTCAATACGGACTTGTCTCAAGAATTGTTGTTATAAGCCTTCTTGTGAAAATTTAGATTAATAATACCATTATTATTAACATGAAGTTAGTTCGACCTGAAATTTTAGCTGTCGGAACTGAAGATTATTTTGTGAAATAGAATTTTATTAAACTTTGACTCACCTTGTTTTGGGATCTCTTACAAAACTTATATAATTCCAATTAGAGCCAAACAGACAGGCGAAATTTCCATAAAAATCTTTTTTAAACGTTACCCAGGTCTAGAGCTACGATTTTGAAATAAACAATGATTCAGACCCGATATGTTCTATTTGAATTCATAAAAAAAACTAAAGTAAAAACAGTACAATGTCGTATAAATTCGTGTCATTTACCAAAAGTTAAACACAATGTGTTTGCCAAAATAAAAAGAGAACACAGTATTGTTCACGAGAAAGTTTTGACTATTTTGACGTACGTCCAGTTCAGTTCCTAGCTTTACTGCTCCCACTACGATTTATGTGGTACCTACCGTTTGTACTGGATAGTAGCGAAACGATCTCTCTATATTTCTACATATTTGACTTGTAGAGTAAAATATTATTAAAACGGACACGATGAGTAAAACATTATTTAAACGGACACGTAAAGCCCGGTTGTTATCATTAGCTAACAGTCGTTAAGCCATGTCGGAGGCCCTCGGGCGGTTTGAAAACTTCCGACACTCGGGTTGGCCACTAACCCCTCCACCAATCCGCACTGGTGAAGCGTGGTGGAGTATGCTCTAGGCTTCCTCAAGAGGAGAGACCATTGCCCAGTAGTGGGCCATGAATGGGTTGAAGCCAAAATGGACACATTAATTTATCCTACTTCCTACTAATATTATAAATGTGAAAGTTTGTTGGTATGGATGGATGTATGGATGTTTGTGGCTCTTTCACGGCTGGCTTGAGAGCAACTTCTCTTTTTCTTTCTTCTTGGCCGACAACGTATCAGTGTTGACTTTGGTGTTGCTTGATGTTCATGGGCGACGATAGCCACTTACCATCAGGTGGATCATCAGCTCGTTTGCCGGCTATTTCCATAAAAAAAAGAAACTACTGACCGGATTTTCATGAAATTTAGAACACAGGTTGACCATGAACAATATGAATATAGGTACTGCTTGTTATCCCGGAAAATGAACATGTTACAATAATTACTAAAAACTCTTAAACGCTTTCATACTGGTATTAGTGTGAATATAATATGTAGATTTTCACCTGTGTCGCGGCTGGCATGAACGATATATAGTACATAACACATCACAATAACACCCATGACCCCAGTACAAATATTTATCTGTCACATAAATATCTGCCCCGGCCGGGAATAGACCCCGGGACCCCTCGCTTCGCAGGCAAAGTCACTACCAACTAGGCTACAGGGTCGTAGATAAGGTTAGTTTTAAGAATCAAACGGACAGATAAAGATACTTTAGAAAGGAGCAAACGGCCTATGACGCCCAGTAATTGCCCACAGCGACCAGAAACTTTAGTTCCAAGTCATTAGTCCCCCACTAATTGCGGTCTCTCGCCTTAACCCTTGTTTCGTTCTAATTAATTTGTGATACAGAACTAATAATACCTTATAACATAATACTATATATTGTCTGATGTTGACGTGGTGCGTACATAAAATAATAGGTATGATTTTGAGTTTTGTGTAAGAGTTTAGTACGTTGGGACATCTTTTAAAAAAACAAACGTTTAACACAAAAAAACCGACCAAATGCGAACTTGTAGAACCGAAAATTGCTCTTACGAAAAAAATCATTTAATTGAGAACCAACTTAACTTTGCCGTCCCAATACATAGAGACATTTGGCATGCTTTCAGAAATGGTTTCCTATCCGTGTAGATATCGTATATTTTGCGTGTAAACTCTTCCATTTATTTCCTTTTCAAGCGAAGATTTGTGGTTCAACCATTATCTTTAAGTAGGTAGATGGTAGGGTTGTCAAAGACACATTCATGAATATTATGTGTCAAGAATTCAGATCCCGTTTCTAGAAAACGAAAAGTGTTTATTACGCAATAAAATCACATTTTAATTGATTTCTAGCAACTGTTAAGTAAGATTTCAGTTGGTGAGTTCAAAGGCGCCATGTAAGTATTCTCGTGATTTTTGAAATGAATGAAATGATTTATGAAAAAATTCCTAATTTTTAAAAATAAAAATATAATCTATTATAATATTACAAATGTGAAATTTTGTGAAGATATTTGGATCACAACTCTTTAACCGATTTGGCTGTTTAGAATGGAGATACTTTTTTTACCGGAAAAGTTCTGGGTTCTCGCGGGATTTGTAAAAAAGGATAACTACGCGCGAAAAGCCACGGGCGTCATCTAATATCTAATACGATTCTATAAATCTAAATTAATTAAATAAAAATTTCGTTTCGAAACCACTCTACCGCGGGCGAAGCCGTGGGCAAAAGCTACTTAACAATAATAAAACATTTTTGTTACGTTTGGCACGATAAGCTTGATAGCCAGTTCTGCCTTTTTTTCTTTCTCTTCTCTCTTTCTTGGCGGCAACGCATCAATGATGCCTTTGGTGTCGCTGTTGTCCATGTTCCTTGGTATATCTATTTAAAAGCAGTATTCAAGGCATACATTGGCACATTCACTTGGCCTTTAAGGCAGCCATTATATTCAAACGTGTAAGAACACGGTCGGCGAAACAGCGGCGCCGCGCCTTCCGCGTCTCGCAATTAATGACCGCCTGGACATAGAACTACTGGAAGGTACGGTAACGAATTGTGATGTCTCATTCAGTATCCTTTCAGGATAGGTTTCATCCTAATAGGCCTACTAATATAAAAAAGGTGGAAAACGCTGCAGGCAGTGCTAGTATGAAATTATTTCAACCTCATAAAAATTCGTTTAGTTTAGTCACGGACCTAAAAAAAAGACGGATGTAATCCCAAAAACAAATTCACTGAATGAAGCACCCATAGTAATATCAACTCTCTATTCGTACAAGTACACACACCCACACATTGACACTTCACTGCTTCAATCGCGAATCAAAAATTACGTGCACATGGTAAGCGGGCGGCCATTGCTATGCTTCACTCTCGATTAGACGAGGTTACGTCCGTCTTTTTTTCAGGTCCGTGAGTTTAGTCTAATCCCGGCAGTTTTTATGCATTGTGGCGGGAGTTTTTGTCCATCTATGTAGCTAGCTAAACCTCTCCTCCTTTTAAACCGACTTCAAAAAAGGAGGAGGTTTAGTAGTTGTAGTACTTACGTGCACACGTTTAAGTATATGTATTTAGATATAATAAAATGGTGGTTGACTTGCATTAGCTCATTACGACATCAATACCTAGGGTAACACGTCTACTCTCATCTACGACTCTCTCGTGACTGACTGAACTGACTCAGTGTAACCCCTCTACCCATGTTCCCGAGATAACATGATTTCTGCTATAACTTCAATAGTACAAACACTACAGGAGGTATTAAATTCGACTGTATTTTTTATGTTTGTTATCTCAGTACTTTCGACTGGTTGTACCGATTTTGATGATTTTTTTTTAATTCGAAAGCTGGTGTTTGTCATGTGGTCCCACTTAAATTTGAGCGAGATTTGATAAGTAATTTTTGAGTTATCCCTAATTTGGAAGTCGGTTATTTTTTGTCAAGAATTATACGTATTACGTGCTTCGGTCGCAATGTCGGAGATCAGAAATAAAATGATTCTTTTGTAGCTGGCAACGCATGTGATGATTTTTTTGGTTACTGATGTCCACGGAAAAGTGACCACTTATAAGTAAGTGGCTCGTCTGTTTTGTTATTCATATAAATGCCTTGAATATTCTGTTCTTCCAGTCCAAACAGTAGGTTACTCGAGCGTGGTGGGTGTAACCGGATGCGCTTACAGTAACTCAGTGCGTTATTTATTGTCGTGTATCGGAAACGTTGCGTTGCTTAACGTATAGATTGTGGCGACGTCTGCAAGTGAAATAACGGTATTTATAGTTCCTCGAATATTGGTTATGGGATGTTGTTATAAGGGTAATGTGGATGATCATTGAGCTCAGTTGCTCGTGCATGGTGCTCCGGGTTCGATTGTGGATGACGTTTATTATGCGATAGACTGCAGTGATAGCTTAGCGGTTAGAACGTTAGTCTCTCGAACGGAGGGGCCCGAGTTCAAATCCTGGCACGCACCTCTGATTTTCAACCTGCACACCGGAGAGTTCTCCATAAAGTTCTCAAAGGTGTGTGAAGTCCAATCCGCACTTGGCCAGCGTGGTAGACTATGGCCTGTACCCCTCACATTGTGAGAGGAGACCTCCAGCCCAGCAGTGGGACAATTATTATGGGTTGTTGCTTGCTTATATGATAGACGAAGTAACTGCCCTCGTTTCGCTTCGTGAAACATTTATAGAAAGAAGATTTGTGTGAAATGTTCCGATGGTATTATCCTTTGTTTAGAAATCTTTGAGTTCAACCTTATTGATATATCTATACTTAATATATAAAGAGGAAATATTTGATTTTTTGTTTGCATTGAATAGGCTCCGAAACTACTGAACCGATTTCAAAAATTCTTTCACTGTTGGGAAGCTACACTATCCCCGAGTAACATAGGCTATATTATATTTAAAAAAAAATAGGGATCCTTAATAAAACTCCAATAATGTAACCCAAGGTGTAAAAAAATAAGAAAACCGAAGCAAAGCGAGGGCGGTTACTCGTCTTTAATAAACTCATATTACTTATCACTTCTGAACGTATAGACCATTTTTAGTTGAGTTGCAAGAGTTGCAAACAAGCAGTAACTTAATAAAAATATACAGTTTCTTATCTCATCTCATCTCATCTCATCACAATTACCTCTGAAAAGTACTTAATAATCTCAAACCATATTTAAACAATTCATAACGTTTATTCTTTACTCCAAATTAGCTTGTAAATATTTGTAATAGGTAATGTTTTGAATGTACCTAACCCATACATGAACTTTACTGTAATAAATAAATGATATTCCAACCAAGAACAAAATGTGACAATTTTTTTTTGTATTTACGTAAGTAACCCTTTTTAATATAATACTTCACAGGTTCTATTATAGCAGTAATATTTCACACCCAAAGAGAGACCGCTTTTCTTAATAGTTCAGTATAGTCCTTGCCAACCCAACCTCTAAAACCTGGCTTTCCCAAAACCCCATCCTTCGACAAAAAGTTTCTTACGGTCCATTGAAATCCTTATCAGCATTGACACGTACCGTGACGCGTGTAGAGATTGATATTGATGGTGTACGGGCGGCCTTATCTGGCGGTCTGGTTGGCGACATGTCAGTAACAGACTTATCGTCTAACCCCCGTATTCAAGAACAATACTTGTTTAAGTAAAGAAGCAATACTATGCGAAGTAAGGCATTTCTCAGTGCGTTCGTCAAGGCAACCCTTCTGTTTCACAGTCGACCCTTAAGTATCACTTGGCTATGCGGACGCACAGGCTGTATACAACCCTCTTATTGGTCCATTTGATACGGCTAACTTCACTCTAGTCATTTGACACAAGCAAAAGACAAAGATAACAATACAAACAATCGATCCTTTCTTTCTATTTTGATAGAAGTCAAACCAACACTATGCGTTCGGTAAAGTAGCACGGCAGCTACTTTATCGATTTTGACAAACGCACAGCGAAGGACTTCAATCAAGTATTGTTTACGAAATGATTTTAATGCCACTATGCACTCGCAAACACTGTGAGACCTCACAGTGTTGTTCTTGAATACGGGGGTAAGATTGTTGTTATTATAATTATTTTATTAAAGCGTCATTGAATCATTTATGAGAAAACTGACCTAGCACAGTTCGTCATATAGTTAATAGTATACGTATCAGGCGTTACTTTTAAGTTAGTATTAGTCTACTTTGCAACAATCCGCGGTAACATGTATGATGGTATGTACTTTAAGACATGCGTGGCACCCCCCTCCCTCCCACAACGGAAACAGACACTACAATAATTAAAAACATATGTATGTTGGTATATACTTTTAATTAACCTTCAGCTTCAACCCATTAGTGGCCGACTACTCAACACAGGTCCCTTCTCGTGAGGAGGCCTACAACATAATCAACCACGCTACTCAAAAAAAGTTTGAAACTAAATTGTTTAACAAATCAATGTTTTAAATTGAATATCTAAATTTTTCATGATAACTTCAATCCAATACAAATTGTTTTGATGATTTTACGCAATCAGAACGGATTTGGCCGTGGGCCATATTCGAGCACGAATTTCAATTCAAAAGGAGAAACGCAGCGACCAGAATTTAATGAAAAAGCAATAAAATCATAATACAGATTTTAATTAAAACACGTTTTCTCAAAACTCATCAAAATTTACAATGAGACAAAATTCTATCAAGGAATTCACCACTGTCTTGTAATTCAAATGCTGCACAAAGCGTGAAAATATCCCTTACCATCGGATTCTAATTTTTCTCAATATTAAAGCGATACATTTAAGTAGCAATTGGGTTCCTAAATATTTTTATATTATATTTTTTATCTATTCTATACTAATATATAAAGAGGAAAGATTTGATTTTTTGTTTGCATTGAATAGGCTCCGAAACTACTGAACCGATTTCAAAAATTCTTTCACTGTTGGGAAGCTACACTATCCCCGAGTAACATAGGCTACATTTTCAAAAAAATTAGAGATCCTTAATAAAACTCCAATAATGTAACCCAAGGTGTTAAAAAATAAGAAAACCGAAGCAAAGCGAGGGTGGGTTACTCGTATCATATAAATCTCAAAAAATAAATATCTTACAATTCTTACAATGTTAACTGCATTATCAAAAGTTACGCGATTACCTACTAACGAACGTCGCTCGATGAGTTCGTTACTATAAGTAATAAGAAATCGAATGGACCCATACCGTATGTATATAGTATATTCATATGTGTAAAGAATTTATAACTATAATAATACCTGGATAGTATGTTTTTAACAATATTTTCCACATCTCTATATTTAAAAGATATAAAATTGCTCTATGGAAGGGCCCCTTTCATTTTCCGCTTTTTCTTAAACTTCATAACCCGTTGTGTCGGTCGTAAACGACAATGTCCGTACAATAATATTATATCATTCCTATCATAGGTGGTCGGAGTCAAGAAAAATGTGTGTCGGTCAAATGTGAACAGTTTCATAATGAAATGGTTAGAAAATATTATCGTTAAGCCAATAGAGCGTACGACATTTTGTCGTGCACGATAGACGAAAAGCGGTGTAAACTATTTAATATATACCTAATACATGACTTAATACAAACTTAATTTTGTTCTTGTTGTCGAAGCGTGTTGTGAATTTCGAAGCAACTGTTTCAATCCACTGCTGCTTGCTATAACAATAGATTCCAATTAATATAACTTGATATAACCAGCACATTACGAGAGTAGGGGCGGTACCAAGACACTGAATTGTATTTATGCGTCTGCGGGCTGCGGTGTGATGGACGGTCAGCCAGTCCACGCCACGTACAGAACTACAAATCTAGCGATTGAATACGCTTTGGAGCTTCCGATGAATCCCTTGTTCAATCCTTATTGATTATTTTGGGATAAGGGAGTATACCAGTATTTACCTATTCATTTACCATTCAGTGTTTTGCCATTCAAACAGTGATTTGGAACATAGTTGGTAGGTATATATGTGAGATATTATAGTAGTTGTCAGTGATTGCTTCAACGTATTTTACGTACGAAAGGTTTTTAAACAGGAGGTTCAATAGATGTCAAAGTAGAATATCGATGGACGATCTTGAAAATTCTAGAAAGAAGTTTTCCATTCTGACTACTGTTTACCGAAAGCATCGGTACGAATAACGGTTGATATCAGTAGCTTGAGCACGAATATTTGCGAGAAAGTATTCGTATGGTTAACGTAAGCAATTTGTCAAATTTGTATGGCATTTTAGTACCATTTACGTACGATGGGGGCGGGGCGCTTTTGAAAAAATGCCATACAAATTGCTTACGTTAACCATACGAATACTTTCTCGCAAATATTCGTGCTCGAGCTACTGAATAACAATTCACGCTGTATACAACGAACGTGCGACTGACGCAGATTTCATTTATTATGGTGTTTTCCAAAAGCAATACAATATTATACAGTCCAGAATGGACCATAATTACCTATATATATTTCATGTTCAAGATTTACACATATGTACTTACGTATAGCAGCGATCAATATTTAGATAAGACCCAAGTACTTATAAGACGCCCCAACTCAGAGTCACTAACGGTTGCTTTAATCGCTGTATTTAATTCTGTACTAAAGAGTGATTTAAGTAACCGTTAGTGACTCTGAGTTGGGGCGTAAAACATAATATATCTAGGATTTACTTACCTCACAAATATAATTAAATTATAAGATCAGAGCAATAATAATCGTAGTTACAGCGTAATGATATAGTGGATCTTTTGGAGACGTCTCAGTTATAAAACTTGTTTTTACGTGACGCAAAGGAGGGTAATGTTTATCAGTCTATGTATGTATGTGTGTTCCTATGTGGGGTTGTAGAGACCAAACGGGTTGACCGATTTTGATGATTCTTACATCAATCTATTCGTCTTAACCTTGCGAGTGTCACTAAAGACATGACAATAATTTAAATTCACCACAGGGACAACCAGACGCCATATTGTCTAAATGAAAAAAGAAATTCGACGAACTATGTCAAGTGGGATATTGTTGAATAGGTATTCAAAAATGATTTTATCATTTTTCATTTTAAGTAACATTTTAGGATATAAAACGATTTTTGTTGGTTGGTTAAACAACCATTCTCGTTCGTTTACTAACTTCCTTAATGAAATGACAACTTTGCGAATTTTATCATCTTATAAACTTAATAAAGAAGTCACTGAATCTTAACTAAAAAGTGTAAAATAAAAAAATAATTAAAGAAACAACACCCTTTTTTAATTAATTTTTTTATTTGTCTATAAGGCTTATAATAAGGCATGCCTTATTGCGGTGTCCTTCCTCTGTACCGGATGCTAGCCTAAAGAAAGGCAATTCATCTGACATTGGATAATGATGCCTCAGTTCCGGCCATTTGTAGCTGATTGACACGTTTCCGGATAGTACAAAGTTTTTTGCTTTGTCAATTCCAATCGATGCAGGATTGGACTGAAATTGGTGCGGTATTTTACGAATTTTGCAATGGCTTTAAGATTCTTATTTACGCCTTCAAAATAAGTACATAATAACTACACTTAATTGTATTGTAGGAGCAAAAAAAATTTTATTAAAAAAATAAACCCAAAATCGAATCGCTTCTGGGACAGCAAAAGTTTTAACGGAGAATATTATGAAGCAAAATAATTATGATTATTGCAAAACATGAGCGCTTCACAATAAGCATTGTGTTGAAGCTGGCGGTGAAGTTTCATTTTTCATTCCACCGCGATGTTATTCCGCTAAGAAAAGTGCAAATGACGGGACAGAGATTTGCGAGTGGAAAGCAGGTCGCTGAGACATGCTGTAAACGGGCGTTTTATATAATATTTTTTTGATTATATTGCGTTCCGTAACTAGTAGTAGTCTGTAATTAAAAGACCAATACTTACCTAGAGATATTTAGAGATTTATACATATTACTTTACTTTCCTCCTTACTTACAACTTACAATCTTAAACTTCTCATCGAATCTCGTAACGGTTTTGTCACGAATCGTAAGCAGCAGCAGCAACAGCAAGCAGTACAAGCAGGACAACAATATAAAATTTTCTTTCTTTCTTTAGGCGCGTTATGAAATAAATGCAAAAAATGATGAGAGTGAAATTTTAAGATTTGTCATACGATAACGGTTACACAACAGGTGACGAAAAATGTCACAGATGATTTTTTAACGCGCGTTTTTAGCGCGTTATGAAAAAATAATGATTATCATATTCTTTATATTGTGTTTTTTTAATATTGTTTTTTTGTTGTTTGATTTTTTTAATTTTTTTTTTAATTTGAAATGTTTTTTTTTAATTATTTGTTTTTAATTGTTTATTTTTTATGCCAAAGAAGTATAACTTTTCAGGCGCATACCTATATAAGTACACGTTTATGTTTCTCCATATCGGTCGAATACCAAACGAACTAAGACATGTTTATATTTTACCATGATATATCGCGCTCCCGTTTCACCATAAATTTATGTTTAATTTGCTAACGCAAAAATCCTTAACAAATCAATATTTTGAACGTTCAACTTCCGGCGTTTCACCCGCCGGTGTGTACGACAATTGTGTAAGAACCAGAGCGATGTCAACAGCGTTTGGTTCCAGATGAAGCCATTCACGTGGCGTCATTGTCTAATTGTCTTATTGTCTACGGGGCCATCTGATACCATTATCTGCCCGTGAAGCTCAGTAATTACGTAAATCCAGCTTAAAGGGCTGGTCTAGCGCTAACAGATGAAAAGTGTCTTAAGTTGATAGTTTCGTTGTCTTATTTGTGAGAAGTATAATTTTCTTGACTGTACATAATTGAGTTGTTTCCTCAAATTTTTTTTTGTTATAAATGGAAAGTTCATATATAAGTTTTATAACAAAGTTATTTTAGTTTTTTTTTATTCGCTATAATTTAAAAGTTACATCAAATCAAAAATACGTTTTTGAATCCAGTACCGAAAACACGCCGACAATTCCCGAATAGAACCGAGCGCGCGTGTGACGTCACTTTGTTAATTGCTATTCATTGCAGCATACAGCTGATACTGTGATTTGACTTTTAAGTGATAAAATCTTGATATTATCGTCAATATATTGATAAATTTATCAAAAATGCTAAACCTTAAAAGTTATCGTGCTTGTTTTGTACCATTACGTGGAAATACTACAAAAAAAACACCCCAAAGATAGTGTTAAATGTGTACCTGTGACCTTTTTGGTTTTCCCGAGGAGTAAGAGGTAAAATTTTAGTTTTCGTTCATAGATTCGTTTTTAGGGTTCCGAAGTAAAATCGGAATCCTTATAGTTTCGTCATGTCCGTCCGTCCGTCCGTCCGTCTGTCCGTCTGTCCGTCTGTCCGTCTGTCCGTCTGTCCGTCTGTCCGTCTGTCCGAAGCAAAGCGCCCAGACCCTTAGTGCTAGAAAGCTGTAATTTGGCATGGACCATTTTTGGAATTAGGGGTCCGTTTGCAAAATGTTTGGCTTTAAAGTGCTAATTTTGGTTACAGTCAAGTGTCCCCCCCAACTGTTGACTAAACGGTTGGAGTTAGAGAAGTGAAAAAATTCTCAAAAATAGGGTATATGATGAATTTACAAGGAAAACTATCACGGCTATGTAAAACATAAGTATGAGTCATAGTCGATAAACTTACTACTACATACTTTACTTCGGAACCTTACATTGCCCGTGGCCTGACATATCCGTTTTTTTATGAAACAACTCATGGTTTTATTTTATTAGGTTAGGAATTTTGCAACGTTGATCCTGCTCAAATTCAATGAGGATCTGATGATGGGTCCTGGGGCTACAAAGTGGAACACGTGGTAGAACAATGGTAGAGTAAAACGGAACCGTGTTTGAAGATATTAGTTATTATTATCGTTAACATTGTAAAACCAGTAGGTACATAAATAAATAAATAAACGCTTCACACTCATAGCCCCATACTAGGATACCCAGTGTCGTGGGTGCCATAGACAACACAAGGACACACACTCAGACCAAGAACAGAAATACAAACTAATCATTCAAACCATCTCGCAGCATCCACCTCGCATCGAATCGAACCCAGGACCCTTGACTTAGCGATCTGGAGTGGTAACGATTCGCCACACGAGTCGTGATCATTGACCAACTTGGCGTATTTCGGAGACAAAAAAAATTATATATTGTACCAGTTTAATGTACAAAGTGCGTACAGACCCATACCACCGCAGTAGGTTTCCCTGTGTCGTGGGTGGCATGGTCAACACAAATAATACGTCACTATAACACCCAAGACCCGAGTACAAATATTTATTTGTCACATTGAGTACAAATATTTATTTGTCACAAAAATAATTATTTGTCACATTTTATTAGATATGGCCGGGAATTGAACCTGGGACCCTCACTTCGCAGGCTGGATCGAATCGCTATCGACAAGGCTATAATATATATAGGGTCATCATATGTATGTACCTACCTACTACTAGCATAGAATTTCTGTAGTATTGCATTGTGCATTTTTTTATTAATCACATTCTTCACTTCTCTCAGGATCCATATGTGAAATTTAGGTAGACGAAGTCGCGGGTAGAAGCTAGTTGTATGATAAATGAAATATAATTTTATCATACAACCCTGATTTATACCCCTAACACCCTGCCCTGATTTCTCCCAGACACGATTTACCAGTAAACAGTGTAACCTTAGGTATCTAAATTTATTTAGTGTGTACAATCAATAGAGAGTTTTATTATAATATTTAATGAAGAATAAATCATTTAACATTTAAATTTACAATAAAATTACGTGTTATGAATATATTTTTGCACTAAATTTCGGATATTTTTACTCAATTCACGTAGAAGCTTCTAACACTGTGTAATTGCTTTAACAAAATGACGTCACTAACATGGCGACCAAATCTGGCGCGTTTGTAGTCACGTGATTCTTTTTGAACTTTTATCAATTTTGAATTCATTATTATTAATATTAAAAATAGTTTTTAAGCGTTTTTAACAATGCCAATTAATATAATTTGTGTTAAAGATTTAAAATACATTTAAAAAAATATATATTTTTTTTAAATGAACAACTCAATTATCGATAACAAAGCTTCCTTTTCATGTATAAACAGTGTCCTAAATATTCGAAAAACCGAGCACAAATGTCACTTAATGGTGGGTTTTTACCATCGCTAGACATCAATAGAAAACAGAGAAGAAAGAAAGAAAGTAGGTACTAGTTTTCCAACCGTAATAAATATGTATAACAAGTCCCGTGAAGGAGTACCTGCTCGCATGTTTGCATTGTTTAAAAAAAAGATACATATATCTTACACGCTTCGTATATATGTAACATAGTAATACCTACACGTAGATTTAAAATCTCCTCCATATTCGATTAAAAAATATCGTCTCGGTAGATAAAATTCATGAAAAACAATCCGCTCAGTTGACAATACAATGCGGGCGATTGTTCTCCCAATATCGTTGCGAAATTTATTTTGTTTGTAAAAGAATGGCATTGGAATGGAAACGGTCAGAGGAATGCGGGCTTTACTCAGTATGGCATACGTAAGTGCTCATATTTCGTTGTTTACACTATCAATGTAAAAATCTGACTTAGTTGGTGACCCACAATCACCATCCAGTGTCTTCGGATTTATCATGTATTACCTGAAGTTCTCCAACTACTACATATTGGAGCAACAAAATTCACATCACATAAATTCATTGCAGCAACTTTTTGCGGGATGGGATTCGTACCAAGTATCCTCATAATTACGTACTAACATATGTAAGTATCCTCGTATTGATACATTTACCAACACGCACCTCAAAAGATCTTAAGCAATCCGACGTATCTGATGACGATACTATGTAGAGTTTAATCTCGTGTTGATCGATGCCTCAGTGTATTTAATATGCCAACACGCTGAGCCAGTGAATCAAGGAGTGAAACAATTTTTATCTTTGTTTTACTCAAAATAAGTAAATTATTGACCACAATCCCACCAGAAACAAATAAGACAGACTTGATGTCTATAAAACTAAGAAGTGCTCATAAATTTTTTTTTTAGCAGTCATCCATCTAAAGGCCAAACACCTAAATCTATGCCCTAAACCTAACCCCCTGTAGATCTATGAATGCTTTGTAGAAAAAATGACGATAAAGATAATTTAGCTGATAGAACTTCTACGATTTTGGGATTGCTATCATCTGCAAATATCTGCAAGAAACTTCCTTCAAGAATTTAGATATTTTTAGTACCGTAACATAGTCTGACACTGAAACTAGAATAAAAGCTCTTATGCTTTTCTATTGAATATAGGAGAGTCGCATAAAACAAGGAGATAATTAAAAATATAATAATTACCGGACAAACCTATAATAGACACTCTAAATCACCGGTTCCCATCTCTGTGGCGATTTTGCTTACCGCTAATGACGTCACGATGACATAGTGTTTGGGATAGGGTTGCCATTCTGTAATTACGCGGAATCAGGGTAATTCGGCTGCTAAGTAGCGAGCGGTTTTTGCTCGTTAGGCTAAAGGTTTGGTCCTTGTTCTAGCGTGTAGCTGGGCTAATAAACCGTTGTGTTCTGGAAACGTTTTGAGTACTACTAAACATGTAACGTCATCATTATTATTTTAGCAACATTATCATCGCTGCAATAAAGGTCATCTCTTGCCTTCAAGGTGTTAAGATTACCTCTACTTATCCATCTAGCTATAATTACAAGTCTACTTATTTTGTAGCATAAATATCCAGTAAACTTATCAATTCGTATTGAATATCGGTTGATATAGTACAAGAATTAATTTATTTTAACAAGCTTCATTTTGATAAAAAAATGGTTAACATTGTTAACTGAGCTGGAAACCTGTCAAACAATTTTATTGGTATTGACAGCGGCAAAGTTTACATCGTGTTTTTGTTTACATTGTGAAAAATTTGTAATAATATTGTGATAGCAATTTTTTTCAAATATTAAGCGGAAATATAATTCACATACAGATAGAGCAGTTCAGCTAGTGTATATGTGTATACATATACACTATACAATATTACTATACAATATGAATTCTCCCGCTTGCAGTGCGTCCACAAGATATCGGTCCATTGAGCAGCAAAGCGCCATGTCATCTTTATCCAGATTGGCGGTGAAGCTGCCCGTGCAAGGGTTTATCGCCTCAGCAGTGCTGAAAGTCGACTTGCCGATATCACTATGATATATCGGAGTAGCCAAGAATAACAGCCCTTTTCAACATTCTTCATATCCGAACTCAGACCTAAAATAGTAAACTTGTGCTTATTTTTATCAAACTGCAAGCAATGTTTTTTCTAAACTTCTGTATTGTTTATGTAGTATTTAATGCCACTCCATTTTAAGTAGTGCCCTTTTTTTTAAGTTTTTTAAAAATAACAAGGTCTTAAGGCGCGGTGTGATCTCAATATTCACAAAACTGGGTTTCTTTGGTGCTTGAGTACGAGGAAACCCAATGAAAATATCGCACGCAAAAAATACAGAGCATAGAAAAAGGTCTAAAGAAAAATGTTGACCGAATAGAATATTAAATAGTTGTTTGATATTCCCAATAAAAAATCGTAATTTGCTATACAAAAATAAACTTAATCGTCGAAGTTCTTTGTATTTTCAGCGGTAACAACTTTTTTTTTGAGAATATAATACGTATATAGTTTTATTAAAACTTAAACCGGACAGATATTGAATTTAATGTGTATATTTTGAATAACCTAAGGAAAACCCTCAAATTAAATGTTTATTCGCAATCTAGTTACATTGTTAGCAAAAATATGCTCTGCAATTTTGAACCCTATTCAGCGTCACGTAAATGTAACATTAGATTGACGCAGATATGCGGTTGTGTGAGTGAAATCAACGTTTTTAAATCGTAGTCATATCGGACCTTAAAAATAAAAATCAAGATTAAAATCAAATTAGTCCTACTATATGAGTAAAGCAAATTGTGAAACTATGACTAATCCTACCGACAGCCCCAGTGATCACTCCCCAATCGTTACTGCGTCCTGTGGGAATATATCCAAGGCCTTAATCGTGTCCCTAAAGACTGAGTTTATAACTGCTTTACTGATACTAAAGAATAATTATTTTATCACCCAACGACTTCAATTCTAAAAAGTATTTTGAAGTAGTAGTTTCTAGATTTTGTCTAAATATGATTATAAATATTAAATGTATTTTGTATGTACTAAATTGTAGTGACGAACTTGGCAAAATCTTGCAAAAATAGCCAAGATCTTCTTTAATATTGATCACTGTAACACGTAACGCATTTCTTAACATGTTAAGTCATACAGTTTCCTATAGACAAAAGTGAAACCAAAGGCATCACCGATGTTCCCAATCTTTATTGGCTCTTAAGCCAATACAAAAAGAACATCACTGAATCCTATGACCTGGGGTTAATATTTCATATGCCACATAAATATAATTTGGCCGGGATTCGAAAGGACTGCTTCGCAAGCAGGATCTCTACAAAACTAGATACGGGGTTGCGATTGATTCTAAAAGAAAGATGCTAGGCTGCTAGGTAGGGTAAGCCAATGATATTTTAATGTAAACATATGTCATTAGTACGTAGTAGTAGTAAGAGCGTAAGAACCGGCAATTGACCTTTCTGCTCGTAGTCACTCTGTCAATACAAAAGGATACGCATGTTTTTTGTTGTTTTCAGAAGCGCTTGACATTTTACGTGACTTCGTGTATTATACCAGTGTGATTGGTGTAGTGAAACAAAAGATAAACGTGTGTATTTGTAGCTCTGTTCGGAACAGATTTTTTTGTGATTTGTAAGAGTACAACGTATTTATATTTTGTAAATATCATTGGGTTAGAGTAGGAAGAATCTTTGAGCTGGAACTTCCAAGCACCAATCAAGTAAAATGTAATTTATCACCATGTAGCTTGTTTCATATCGCAAAAAAATAGCAAATTGATGTCCAAATAAACTACAAAAACAATACAAACAAAATCTGAAGAGGATAATCGGACTGCGGATGAAATATAGAATGGAATTGAAAATCCCGATATGCATGTGCATTTAATCACGTAGATCTATTGGCACAGAGTATCTAACTAACAGAAGGCACATAAGGGACTTAAGAAATTATACATGTGAATTTATTTCATCTATACAATTACTATAGCTACTATATTATAGTTGTAATGACGCGGCGTTTGTATACTGAAGATATTAAAAAAAAAACTTTATTTGACACGATTTACTTATTAGGCAGAGTAGAGCTTTCGGATCCATAAACAATTTAATTCAACAGTGTCTAATTAAAACGTAACACGTAAAATGCCTGATGTAATTTTACAAAAAGTGTAAACAGTAGGTACCAGTTTGAATACGTCTATGCTCAGATTATAGAACAGTCTATGAAGTTATAAACTGACACAGTCAATCTTATTTATGTAGCTGTTCTACACAATAAAGGGACGCTGACATTCCTCCAGCAAGATAGAGCCGTACAAAAGGAAAGTGATCTCGTGTTACTGGCATGCACGGACCTGAAAAAAAGACGGACGTAACCTCGTCTAATCGAGAGTGAAGCATAGCAATGGCCACCTGCTTACCATGTGTGCATAATTTTTGATTCACGATTGAAGCAGTGAAATGTCAATGTGTGGGTGTGTGTACTTGTACGAATAGAGAGTTGGTATTACTATGGGTGCTTCACTGAATTTGTTCTTGTGATAACGTCAGTCTTTTTTTTAGGTCCGTGCTAGCATGGTATAAAATTAAAAGGAAAATGAACTTTCTGTGACAATAATATATTGTGTGGTACCAGTGCTCCGACCAATTACTGGCCATCCCGAGCATGTTGCTATCTCGACTATAAATAATGCACTAGATGAAGATGTGAACAACAAAAACATTTATTTCACTTTGTCATAATACATCTATATTACACTGTCAAATGTCATCTGTCATCCTGTCAAATTTCACGCTACCAGTTGCGCCGTGACTATATTGGTACCTGTGGTTCGAAAGTTTGCCGGATTCGTTGTCTCATTTGTATTTGTGTATGTCCAAGTCACCAACAACACACAAAATCGCATTAGATTTTGTGCAACCATAAATATTTTAAAACATTGGTGCAGCCACGTAAAAGGATATGATTTGGGATATGTTATACCATCCATTCTGACCTAAGCCTTACATTTGATTTGAATTCGCGTGACGTCATTAGCAATTGTGTCGTTATATTTATTTACATTATCAGCGGCTGTCATCGAAATTAACTTCATAGAAAATACACTGTATTCTGTTGTAATCACAGCGCACTCGGACGGTATCAGGCATCGAAGCCAATTACTGATCCCCTCCGAACCCCACAGTGATACGATCTCCATACGAGATTCGTTTAAAACGTCAGATTTGCTTACACAAAGGCGGCCTACCTAAGCGGTGTGACCCGTGTGAAAGCGTCACTTCCTTTGTAAGGTATGTGACACGTATTTTCAGTTGAAAATCTCGAGCATCGCGAGAGCTCTGAAAGGATTTTCCAATCGAATTCTAAAAGGATTTTCCGTTTCACGGCTGACTAAGAAGTAGATGGGCTTGATGACGAGTGCTAATTATTGCCTGGAGCTCTGGATATGAGTAAAATCAGCAGAGTCATCATGCATTGCTGGTGTGCATCAATTCAGATGTCATGTGTAGTGATCCCCATCTAATCGTTTATGGAACTCACACTGCACCCACCAATGAGGGATCACAAGATGAGGAAATTGCAATTTATTTAAGTCGATGCAGTCCTTATTCGAAAGCTTTGCTAACATTACCAAGAAAAAAATTTGTAATTCCCTAATTTTCTATTCCTTTATTTTAACTTCAATCATTTGAAGTACATCTTATTTTTTTGTTGTTGTTGATGTTGTTCTTTCGTATAATTTTATATAGTAGCTTACATACAAACAAAAAACTATGAAAACCCATTTCTCTTTCGAATAAAGTAGAAAAAGAACAAAAATCAGTGAGACAGAACAAACAATCAAATTCTCCACGAAACGTTAAATAATCCTGCTAATGGCGCTAAGTACGGGAGAATTAGCGGAACCCCTTGTAATTGGTATGGCGGTAATCCTCGCTCGGAGATAATTATGTCACTTCTTAGGGGTCGAGTTCAATGGCATGTGACCTGTTCTTTTAAAGTCGACATGTTTTTTATTTCTTTCGGTCGAACGGGCCAGTAACAATGTGGGACTCGGGGACATCTTTGGTGTATTGCATAGTGATGACACACACACACACACACACGCGCGCATTTTCCCAAAAAATAACCACCGGTGCATTTTAGTTTCGACTTCCAACGGGATCAAATGTCGAAGAATGTCATTAAACACGTAATGGTTTTTCTATACACGAGAGACGTCTATCATTGATGCAGAGTAGGTGCGAGTTAGAGAAACATAGTTCAAATAATAATTGTGACTCTCTATTTTGTTATAGGTTGATCTTTTTACAGCAGTTACTGTCGATGCATTATTACTCTCGCGCCTAACTAATAAGCAAAGATCCACTGTTTTTGTCATCATCACAATATGAAATATATACGTATTTTAATTGATTACCTATTATAATGTGAGGCGTTGTGAATACAAGATAATTATTTCTGATAATAATTTGTCTACTAAAAAATGGTTGTTTAGTAGACAATATAATTATGTTATATCGTTTTGGTAAACGATATAAAGCTGTCTCTGCTGCAGTCTAATCTACGGTTACGCTATTTTCGCGAATAGTTCTACGTCCACCCCATTATGTATTCTTACAGTGTTACGAAAAGATCACAAGTTGTCTGTATAAAAACAATACAATATCTACTTTACTCCTTGAGCTACAAAGTTCAGTTTTAAACTGACACAATAAAATATTATTCTTATAGCTACTATGTACAGTATCGTATGACATTGACCTAAGAATAGGGGATAGAATGACTCATCGATAGGTTTGTAATGAAAGTAAAGATGGTTTATAGGACAGAGTTATGGCGAAGGTCTTTAACTACCTATTCACTGGACGAATACAAATAGAATTTATTGTTATGACTTTTCTTAATTGGCTTCCTAAATCTTTATATCGATGGCGAAAATAAGCGATGAATGGCGATGGCGTTAACGTCTACAATTTCTTACGATATTACAGTATTTTCTTATTTGTCAACTTTAGCAGTTGATTGAAATGCTATTCTTACGTTTAATATTAATTGTATATAAATCATCTTATTTATTTTATTCTAGGAAGGTGGTAGCTATCAGGTGTACCTACCTGAAGTATTCTACCGCCATCGTGTATGGTGGTCGAGTATTAATTAAACAAAGATCTTAACGTCACGTGACGTTAAGGTTGAAATGTGCCTAACATTGGCAACTCTGTTTTTGTAGCTACGATGAGCCTCACGGAAATGTCAACCTAATTTTTATACCATGTACCTATATCAATAATATCATGTATTTTCATCGCATTATAATGCCTAGCCTGTGTGCCTAGGCATGCCGTGCCGCAAGTCGGCACAGGCCCTAATAGCAGCGGAGGTTCGCGTAGACTCTAATATAAATGAGACCCCTTGCATTACTCAAATCAAATCAAATCAAAATTAGTTTATTGTGGACTAGGTAAAACAGGGTGGTACAGTTTTAGAGATCTTATCGCTACGTCCTGCCCATTATGGGCGTACAATGTTCATTAATTTAAAGATAAGTTTTAACAAAAATAAACACAGAAGTCGGACCAGTCTGCTTATTATTCATATTCCGTCTTAAAATAAATGACAATCAATTAAAATGAAATAAAATCCGTAAATACATACTCGAATGTCGCATAATATTCAAAATTTCAAATTACCATAAACTAAATGTCAAAATATTAAAATATACATAGATGTCCAAATAAATTATTAAATTAATACATAAATGTCAAAAAATAATAATTATTGATAAAAAATACAACTGATTAGAATTTGCTATAATTTGTCATTTAGAAAGTCACCTAGGTTATAATAACATTTTTCCAGTAGGAACTTTTGCAAGGCTTCTTTGAATTTTTCTACATTAGTTACAGAACGAATGTTATGTGGTATTTTGTTATATATTGTAGCTGCTTTACAGAAAAAACTTTGTCGAAATAAAAATGTCCTAGCTGGTACAATGTTTAATTTGCTTGCATGTCGTGCTCTAGATTTTAATTCAAAATAATTTATATTTGATTTAACAAATAAGCAGCATTCTAAAATATATATACTTGGCAGTGTGAGTAGCTTTAGTTGCATAAAGTGGGGTTTACAAGAATCTGTTTTCTTGATATTACAGATAGCCCGGACGCACTTTTTTGCGCTTTAAATACGATCTCTTTATCGGTAGAGTTACCCCAAAAGATTACTCCATATCTTAAAGCTGCGGCAACGTATGCGTGATAAGCTAAAAGGACAGTTTGTTGTTTAACGCATTTATTAAGTTTAGCTAATGCATACGAGAATTTATGTAATTTTTTACATAGATGGTTTATGTGCTCCTTCCATTTCATCTTTTTATCTATAAATAATCCTAGAAATTTTACAGTGTCTGTTTCACTGATGGTCGTTCCCATATAATTAATATTCAACATACTTGTATTGGTATCTCTTTGTCTGAAATTCATTAATTTTGTTTTACCGAGATTTATTTTTAAATTGTTGTTCTCAAACCACTGTACTATTGATTTCAATGACTTGTTAATTTCCTGTTCAAAATTGGTTAGTTTATCACCCGTAAATAGTATAGTACTGTCATCAGCGAACAATGTCATACTATGATTTGTTACTTTTGGTAGGTCATTAATGTATAGTAAAAAAAGTAATGGGCCTAATATGCTTCCCTGAGGGACACCATACAAAACCTTTCTGATGTTGGAATAAAACTTTTGTTCCATTTTGGTATCTAGACATAATTTTGTGACCTGGGTGATTTGTTTCCGATTTGTCAAGTAGGATTTAATCAAATCATGTGCTTTGCCCCTAATACCATACGAATACATTTTTCTCATTAATATTTGGTGATCAACATGGTCGAATGCTTTTGTAATATCCATATATAGTGCTATTACAGGTGACCTTTTATCTATATTTGACATTACTTTTTGGAGGAAATTGAAGATCGCCATATTTATTGTCTTATTTTTTCTAAATCCAAATTGTTCATTTGCAAACACATTATTCGATTCCAAAAAATTGTAAATTAATTTGTATATGACTCTTTCATATATTTTTGAAAAAATTGTAAGTAGGGCTACTGGTCTGTAGTTATTCACAGAACACGGATCATCTTTCTTATGCAATGGCTTTATCACTGATAATTTTAAGATGTCGGGGAAAATACCATGAACTATAGTCAAAATTATCTAAGATGCCCATAATGATAGTTGCTATTTATTAATATGACCTAACCTTGTATGGATGTCTTTGAGCGAAATGGAATATTCATTTACTTGACATGAATAGTTAAATATTTACGGACAAAGGATTTTGCCAAAATTTGTTAAAAATCCCTACTCACTTTCATTGGCGTTGATTATAAATCTTATTATACGTTAAAATCTAGTAAAAATCCCATCACATCATAATGTATGCAAAATTTAATAAAAATATATGACGTCAAAACAATCTTATATGAAGAAGCCTAAATCTAATCTGACGTACGGTGATGTGACGGCTTGAAACCGTTTATAAAACCAATCATAATCGATATATTACTATAATCGAAATTTAAAAATGAAAATTGATTAATTTAATTACATTGTTAAAAATGATTTGCTTGCGTTTGAATTTAAAATTATTTACCCAATAATACCACGACGAATTGGATGCTAACAAAGGACATTTTCCATTATGTATGGGCACTTCGCCATCCATGGACAGTAAACTGCAGATAATAATGTTATATGTAATTTGTACCTAAGGTTGCGGTAAACATTTTTTTTTCAACAAAATAATAATTATGTATACATGAATGTGTCTTACGAAATAAGCAAGAATTTATTCACTGTAGTTTTTTCCTGACGCTCATAATATAATATTATGTCAAAATATTATTATGAAACTGAGCGGGACTTTCATTCTATCATGATCTATCTTTCTTTCTTTTTTTTCTCTTTCTTTGCCAGCAACGCACCAGTGATGCTTTTGGTGATGTTGATGTTCATGGGCGAATGGATAAAATAATATTTTATTGAAGTCGAAAATAGGTACATATTGAGAATACGCGGTACGAGATAGCTCAATCGAGGTAGTAGGTAGGTAACTAGGTACCTAAATATTACGGTTTTTAGTTTAAAATTTAATTATCGAATCGATTAGAAAGTCTTATAATTTTGAATCGATTTGTTGTAAAAATTGGTTTCTTTCGTGAACCGATTTTTTTGTACATCTCTAATGTCACTGTGATGGCAAACGACAAATTGGGCTTCTTAGTTCGCGGTGACTATAGTGAAAGGTTTATTAGGTGGCATAGTACAGGGGAAATTATTTCTGTGGCATCCTTAACGATCTTTGTTATTATACCATCGTGCCCATGGCTGTTAGTATTTTTTAAAGAATTAATGATTAATTTAATGTCACAGGGTAATACAGGCGTCATAAAAATTGTATTTAAATTGGAATTTATGTCAGGTAAATTATTATTGAGTTTACTATTATCGGTTTTTTCCACGTCAATAAAATAGTTGTTAAAGATTGTCGCAATGTCTTTCGGATCTTGTATTTCTTTGCCGTCGATAATTAATTTTCGCACAGACTCTTTTGGGTACACATATTTATTATTATTTATAACAGCCCATGACGCCTTAGCTTTATTTGTGGAGGAAGATATGTAGTAATTATTTCGTGATCTTTGTGTCTTATTAATAACAAGTTTATACCGTCTCGCATAATCTTTAAATTTTTTCCTATTAGTGTCATTGGGCTTAAGCCTATATTGCCACAATAGATCACGTTTACGTTTACTACAAAGTTTTATCCCACGTGATAGCCATTTCGGTTTAACTGTTGAATATATTTTTACTCTTATTACAGGAAAACATAAATCATACAGTAATTTAAATAAGTCGTGAAATGTATTGTACGCTATATTAGGATCATCGTTTTCTAACACGTCAAAAAAAGTTAGTTGTTTTAGATATGTAATAAATTTTCGTCTGTTTTCTGCCGAATAGTCACGTTTTAGAATGTACCAGAATTTAAGGCGACAATATTTTTTTACCGGGCACTTTATGATTTGTGCTGTATGATCTGAGAGCGCTAATTCTATTATTTCTCCTTTACTGCCTCTAACATTATGAATTATATTGTCAATGCATGACTTGCTTACAATACGTGTAGGTTGTTTAAACTCAAATCTAAAGTTATGTCTTAGTACTAGTGTTTCAAAGTCCATCGTACGCTTGTCTTTTTTCAACATGTCAATATTAAAGTCTCCACATAAAATAGTCTTTTTGTTACCAGAATGAAATTTCATAAATATGTCGTTAAGACGGTGCAAAAACATACTTATATATTCTGTAGATTGCTTCGGTGGTCTAAATATACATAAAACATTAATTTTGTGATCGACAAGCTCAACTGCACAGCATTCGATTACGCCATTTACTGAGAGTTCAGAAACCTCTTTCAATTCCCGAAATCCATGTGTATTTTTTACTAATATACAACAACCACCGTGTCTGTTATTTCTCATGTAGTAAGAAGCTAAGTTAAATGGTAAAATTTTTAGAGAAAACTCGTCTCCTTTAATCATATTATGCTCTGTTATACAGACAACGTCCATGGGTTTTCCATTATTTTCTAGATCATCAAGGCTTATAATTAATTGGTCCGACTTACTAACTAGTCCATTAACGTTTTGATGGAGTATATTAATACACTTACATACGAAATAAATTATTAGTATTTACATTATTATTTTCATTTAAATTATAGGAGTCAATGTCAGATTTTGCGATTTCTTGATTATTACTATTGTCAACACAATCGTTAGAGTTTTGAGGAGTCATTTCTATATTACTATCATTAGTTTGTGTTCCTATGTCCCTGAAACCTTTACATTTCTGGTCTAATAACTGACAAGTCAACTGGTAATACTTCATATTATTTTTGTAATATATACACAATATTTCTCTTAAAATATGTCTCGCTAAATGCAAAACGAAGTTTTTTTTATTTGGTATGAATCTGCTATAGTTCAAGTCTATAAAATTGGCATGGTTATATTTACTACAAATAAATTTAATTTCATAATTTAGTTTTTTGACATTAAGACAATTATTCCTAGGGACTTCACATACAATTATATTGGTATTCGTTGTCGTTGATAGAAACATATTTAGCTCCGTGTTTAGGTTAAATGGATTTTTGTCGTTACTACCAGCAGAGATAACAACGGTATCATAGTCATTCAGATTCAAAATGTCAGTCTTCATTGATCTTAGGACTTCACCCATAGATGCATGAGGTTTTAAAAAGCTTGTAGTTTGGTATTCATCCCCTAATAGTTTTACTAGTTTCGGTCTTAAACCTTTTCCTATGTTGTCGGCTAGTATAAGAACTCGCTTCTTTAAGATAGATGATTTAACTGGTGGTGTTTTTTCTTCATTCTTTCTTGCGGGAGCAGTTATTATATTTCTGTTACTATTATTTTCTGATGACCAAGAGCCGCATAACGCGGTATCAAGAACGATTGTACCCATTCCAATGTTCTTCGTTAGTGTCGTTTGAAATTTTGTGTTTTAGTTTAGTTCGAATAGGAGTACTACCTAAGCTTCTGCGTAAGTTATTACGGAGGTGGGAGTAGGGATTTTTTATTATACGCATATTTACGTTTATACTTCTGTTCGGTGTCTTATCTATAGTGTTCTTTGTGGTACAATCTTGAGTAAGTTGCTTTAATACTTCTATTTGTCTTTTTTGTTCAACAATTATATTATTCAATCTGTTATTTTCGCACGCAAGGTTCTCTATCTCGCAGTCCGCACTTTGTAGTTTAATTTTAATATTATCTAATTCCTGTTTTAGCTCAACTATAGACAAGTCTTTGCCATTCGAGGTCAAATTATGCAGGCTTAGAGATGACGAATCCATTAGAGTCGAATTAAACATGTCACTGTCCATACAAATAGTTGACAAATTTAATTCTGAGTTTGCCTTCTTCAATTTGTTTCTAAATGTGATGTTTTCCATTTTTAGGTAAATTATTGACCATCCAAGAAAAAGTTTGTATGTAAAAATTGATCACTGCGACAGGATTCGATCTTCCGACCTAACGATCGGCGAGCAGACTATTAGCCACTACACCACGTTGTGCGCTGTCCGTGTGTTTGAATTTAAGTGTTAGTTTTTAGAGCAATGTTTTCTTTGATCACTTAATGAGTCACTTGAGTAGCTTCATGTGAAGGTACTTTGCATACTCTGTTTTTAAGTTTACCGTCTAATAAATGTTCACATTGGTTCACACTGTTTTGGATTACTTTATTATTTTAGAAAGTGTTTTTCGAAATACATTACGATACGATTTCATTCGAAATATTTTTTTTTTAACCTGCGATAAGAGTTCACTATTACAGTTAATGAAACATTTGAGCCCTAAATAAAATGTTTTAATTGTTGATAGCACTCACAACAAAACACACTTTTAAGTAATTGTTTACTATATATAAATCTTCACAAACACTAACACTTGTTTTTTGTTACAAATAGCATATATTTTCACTACTTTGGAGTCACACAAGTCCGTAATTGATTTTTAAGGTTTAATTTTTCGCGGAGCTTATGTCTACTGTGCGCATAGCGCCCTCTCAATTTTTTTACTCGTAATACAGTTTTGTGGGTAGTTAAAGTTTTGCAAAGTACCCACAGTTACTCAATCCGCTTGCGCAGTCATTGCAAGTCATTAGGCAGTCGGCAATAAAATAAGAATGTGAAGAAAATTTATTATGCAGGCAGGGGGCTCGCGACGGGGCCTTTTATTGCATCATGACTGTCAATCTGGGAGCCTTCCTGCTGTAGCTGCTTTAAATAACTTTCATGGTTTTATTCATCGCTTTTATTACATTTAGTAGGTACAGAATACCGATTACAGATCAGCTGACAAAATATTACTCAGGTTTGTAAGTGTAATGAGTAAACGCTTGTACGCCAAATGAATATAAAATAACGATGAACTATTTTTGAACGGCAATTATGTTCATCATATAGTTAAATAACTCGTGCCTCCTAAGAAGAAGTGAAGATTAAATCACGCAGCCATTACGTAGTACCTGACGACATTGTCAACGACACGATGTCACACGACACGATGACGACAATTTCGTCATTGTCGTCAGGTATTAAACTTATCATAAGCTAAATAAAAACAATATAAACACCGAGCGTAGGTACATCTGAATACATTCCGCGATTTTAAGCTGAAAATCACCACATCAAATAATATTTGCTAAATAATCTTGAGATCATTTTCATATTAGTAACCGCTGTCTAGGAAACAATTTGTCTCATTCACGCTCAGAAAGTTCCATAAATTGAGGGTATTAGAGCCGGGTAACGACAAAAAACCCACAAATGATTCGCAATTATGCAGTCTCAATGGACTTATTACATCTATAGGGGGTCTACGAGACCCCGGTCTCTCTGGACTTCGCGGGGTGGCCACTAACAATTGAATTTTAACGACCTATATAATGCTACGGACATACGGGTCTGGAGTTTGGTCAACGTTACAACGTTACTACAACATTACTACAGTAATGTTCTCTTTCTTGCAATGAACAGTCTCTTTTCTCGTGACGTAATAGATCCAGACTGGAATTTAAACATTAAAATGCTGGAGTAACATAGGATCACTAGAAATTCTTTTGAATATATACATACACTTCAATACCATAAAATATATAACCGATTTTATGACCTGAAACTAATCAAATTTTTACACCAGAAAATAAAATACGATAATCTGTAACAACCATAAATGTTTCTTATATTAACCGTACAATCGAGCTTAAAATAAATAATAGTTAAAAAAAAACTAAAAAACACGCTTTTAGACAAAGTCCAACTAAAAAATCTATACAAATAAATAAAATTGGAGTGTCTGTTTGTAATATTAAAATAACCGCTTTTTACTAAGTGCATTTGGATATATGCACGGTACATATACCAAAACAACATTTTTTACCATTTTTGTCTGCCCGTCTGTCTGTCTGTTTGTTCCGGCTAATCTCTGAAATGGCTGAACCGATTTTGACGGGACTTCCACTAGCAGATAACTGATGTACCTAACAAGGAGTAACTTAGGCTACTTTTATTTTAGAAAAACAAATAGTTTGTTCGTTTCGATACGAAGTTCGCCGGGTCAGCTGGTAGAAAATAAATTTGAATTAAGAATCGTGAATAGTGAAGAATAGTGAATAAGTAATAATAGTGAATAGTAAGAATAGTGAATTCACGATTTTAAGTTTAAGCGTGGGGTGCATGGTGTCAATGAGTAGAAGGGATAATAATAATATCTTAAAAAGCACCCCACGCTTTTAATTCACGATTCTTAATTTAAAAATATTTTCTATTTTTGAAAAAGATTATTTCCAGGGCATTACTTCCAGAGCATTATTTTCAGGGCATTATTTCCAGGGCATTATTTTCAAGGCATTATTTCCAGGGCATTATTTCCATGGCATTATTTCCATGGAATTATTTCCAGGGCATTATTTCCATAGAATTATTTCCGGGGCATTATTTCCAGGGCATTATTTCCATGGAATTATTTCGAGGTCATTATTTCCAGGGCATTATTTCCATGGCATTATTTCCATAGAATTATTTCCAGGGCAATATTTCCAGGGCATTATTTCTATGGAATTTTTTTCCATGGAATTATTTCCAGGGCATTATTTCCAGGGCATTATTTTCAAGGCATTATTTCCAGGGCATTATTTCCATGGCATTATTTCCATGGAATTATTTCCAGGGCATTATTTCCATAGAATTATTTCCGGGGCATTATTTCCAGGGCATTATTTCCATGGAATTATTTCGAGGTCATTATTTCCAGGGCATTATTTCCATGGCATTATTTCCATAGAATTATTTCCAGGGCAATATTTCCAGGGCATTATTTCTATGGAATTTTTTTCCATGGAATTATTTCCAGGGCATTATTTCCAGGGCATTTCATTTCGTTTCATTTCGTTTCAACGTTTTGAAAAAGTTGTATACTCCATAGAGCATTGTGTCACGAACTAAAGATTCGAGCACAGATGGCAAAACAGATTCGAGTGATGAAAATCCTATTTTCCACGGCGCTCGCTGCGGTCGGTGAGATACGAAAATAGTCTCACAGAAAATGTTACTACATAATTTATTATGTTCACCTTCATAGATTTTATAAAACAAATCTGTAACTATTCAATTACAAAAATTATAGCCTTATTTAATTTGTAACATATAAAAATATTCAGAAGCTTAGAAAATTAAACAGATAATTTCTAAATGGATATTTCCTAAAACCACAATAAATATAGCTCAAATAATAACATCAATTAACGAAAATAAAATTATTAATTAGTTGTAAAAATAAGACACTATACTAAAATTATTTTTATGAAACGACGTATGAGACGAGGCAGTTCACCGTATGTAATTTATAGGCGTATATGGACATTGGACCTCAAAGCACTAACTTTTGTTTCGTATTTAATTAAGTAATGTAATTTTGATGTTTGTATGTGTCAATAAATATTATTAAGTAATTAATTACAAACTCTTTAATTACTAAACACTTTAATTACTTACCAACTTCAATATAGAAATCAAAAAGCTTTTAAATCATATTAAAATATTTAATTTCAATAGGGCTGTTAGCTGTTAACACTCCGTGACTTGCCAAGACTCGTTTTTATTCCAATTGAGATTTCAATACCACCATTTTAGATTGTTTAGTGAACAATAAAAACAACAGACCCATTATTGCATGCTTTTCGTTAGGCAACGGGTGTAAATTGAGCACTATTGTATTACAAGGCGGCAATTACAGTGTTATACGGTGTTATAACGATGGGAAAAGTGCTTGGTTCTGTTGTAGAAATATAACAGTCAGATCATTTTATGTTCTAATAATTTGTACATTAATTAAGGTATATAATATAGATATTGAAAGTAAGTTTATAGACTCTTGTGAATTTACGATAGGAAATTGTCAAAGTTTAGTAGTTATTATTATTACACAAGTTTGGACGAAACCATCGTGCACCCTTAATTATGTTGCACGGAAGTTTAAAATGAATTACTCCTAATTCATTTAAATGTACTTGCAATATATCGCTATGTAATTAGTTGAGTAAAATTTTGATTGTGGTTTGATTAAATTTTGATTGTAAATTTTTATTGCATTTAACAGTAGGTAATTTCTTTATGTATTTTTACGGATAGTCAAATATTGACTACGAAAATGAGCCTGTACCGCGATTATATTATTAGCAGCTATTGACTAACAACATAGTGAAGTTAAATTGAATGTCCTACGTTCACTAGACCAATCGGTTATTATTATAAGAATCAATGCGACGACGACTTTGCACGTGCAGCGCACGCGACGTGTTAACGAATGTGTGAACATGAACATGAAGTTGAACATTACAATAACTACCAAAAGAACAATTAGGGAACTAATTAAAGTATGAAAGATCTAACTAGAGTAATCTCCCTCCCTAAGCTTCGTAATAGGTTCGAACATAAAAAATGTTATGTGCTATATGTTAAAAAAAATTATGTGAATAGCCAACGATCTCGACGGGTGTCACATGGGTGTCACCCAATGGCAAATGTTCACCTTCGTTTACGGACATTACACACCAAAGACATCACCGCTGCGTTGCTGGTCAATAAATAAGAGAAAACATAAACGTGTACTTATGTACGCGCGTGAGAAGTTATACTTCTTTGGCATGAAAAAACACAATTTCAAAGAAAAACAATAAAAAAAACATTTCAAAAAAACAACATTCAAAAAAGAAATGAAAAAAATTCAAATAAAAAAAATTCAAAAAGAAATCCAACATTTTCTTTTCAAAAAACAATATAAAAAAATAAATAAATAAAATAAAACAAAAATAAAAAAAACAATATTCAAAATAAAGCAATATTGAAAAAACAATATTCAAAAAAAAATAATTAAAAAACAATATTAGGTACTTTCAGTTTGAAAGCAACCTGTGATAGGTCTTTCTGTGATTAGTCCATTGAAATGTTACATTTTTTAGGCCTTACCTTGCGTTTTTTAGAGGACGCAATTTTATTTTTTTGATGTGTAGGGGGGGGTCAGTGTAATGCTAAAACCAAGTTTGTGGGGTCGCCACCCTTGTCCCACGGCCGCCATCTTGAAAATAGGGGTTGAAATGGTTTTTACGATATATCTCTTAAACTATTTATTTCATAAAAAAATTTTTTTAACATTTTTTGTTGCAAATTAAATTCTTTACAACTTTGGTCCAGTAACTATTTGTCATAAAACTATAAATAAAAAAGTTATAAGTGAAAATGTTCAGAAAAAAAATGTATCCTTCTATGCATTATTTCAAGCTCTTGCCTGCTTTTGATGTCATTAAATGTATGGAACTATTGTTGGATCTTACAGATCGTACACTTTGGTGAAAATAAATTTCAGTATTGCCATACAAAAAATAATAATTTTCATACAAATGTATCCTTCTATGCATAAATTCAAGCACTAGCCTGCTTTTGATGTCATTTAAATGTACAGGACTATTGTTGGATCTTATAGATCGCACACTTTGGTGGAAATAAATTTCAGTATTGCCATACAAAAAATAATAATTTTCATACAAATGTTTCCTTCTATGCATAATTTCAAGCTCTAGTCTGCTATTGATGTCATTTAAATGTACAGGACTATTGTTGGATCTTACAGATCGCACACTTTGGTGAAAATAAATTTCAGTATTGCCATACAAAAAATAATAATTTTCATACAAATGCATCCTTCTATGCATAATTTCAAGCTCTAGCCTGTTTTTAATGTTATTAAAATGTACGAGACTATTGTTGGATCTTACAGATCGCACACTTTGGTGGAAATGAATTTTAGTATTGCCATACAAAAAATAATAATTTTCATACAGGGTACATTATCCTTCTTTGCATAATTTCACGCTCTAGCCTGCTTTTGATGTCACTTAAATGTATAGAAAATGTTCACATTTTCGCTTATAACTTTTTTATTTATAGTTTTACGACAAAAAGTTACTGGACAAAAGTTGTAGAAAATTTAATTTGCAACAAAAAATGTTAACAATTTTTTTTTATCAAATAAATAGTTTAAGAGATATATCGTAAAAACCATTTCAACCCCTATTTTCAAGATGGCGGCCGTGGGACAAGGGTGGCGACCCCACAAAATTGGTTTTAGCTTTACACTGACCCCCCTTACACATCAAAAAAATAAAATTGCGTCCTCTAAAAAACGCAACCCCAAATGTAACTTTTCAATGGACTAGATATCTTTAATTGATTTAAAAAGTAGAGATTTTCAATTCCGTTATCTCTCTTTAATTGATTTAAAAAAGTGGAGATTTTCAATTGCGTTGTTTTATATCTTGATTAATTTTATAGAATAACATAATAATATGGCGATTGTGTGCATGTTTTTCAATTTCTGTGAAGTCGATTATTATACTAGGCGTTTAACTTTTTCTTCACTCATAGGTATATTGCGAATTAAGATATGAGTATATGAGTATCGTTTTGACTACCAGCACCCTTCCCGTGAGGGTTTTAAAGAGCAGGTAATCAGCGGTTCGAGGACACTTCACGTTTCATTTTTGCTCCTTTGATTCTTTGTAAGTATAGACATGGAGAATCGTCGCGGGGCTTAGGGCTGCTCCACCTTACTTTACTTCATGTTTTAAATTTATTTCTTACTAGTGGATACCCGACGTGTGTTCCTACGCTAAAACAAACAAATAAATTTCAATTCGGGAAAAATTTTGTATGGGAAGAGTCGAAAATTTACTTCATGAATGTTCCGAATATGCCTGATGCATTGTTTTAGTGGTCTCATGCCATCTCCGCATTATTGCCTATGAAATGAAAATATTAATAAAATTAAATATAAAGGAATATTTTGGGGCATATCAGTTAGATGGTACCAAAGTATATAAAGGACATCCGTACAAACTTTTTTTTTGTATTTTGTATAATAATACAATAGTATTATTGCTAACTGACGCACTAAGTAACGATCCACTTTTTTCGTAATCCTACTTAGATGTATCCTACTTCCTACTAATATTATAAATGCGAAAGTTTCTATGGATGGTTATCGTAGTCCGCCCTTTGTAATTTATAAATACCCGATATAAAAATATTTAGTGTCTAATCTATATACAAATAAATAAAATTGGAGTGTCTGTTTGTAATATTAAAATATCCGCTTTTTACTAAGTGCATTTGGATGTATACACGGTACATATACCAAAACAACATTTTTTATAATTTTTGTCTGTCTGTCTGTTTGTTTGTTTGTTCCAGCAAATCTCTGAAATGGCTGGACCGATTTTGACGGGTCTTTCACTGGCAGATAGGTTATGTAACAAGGAGTAACTTAGGCTACTTTTATTTTGGAAAAAAGTTTGTTAGGCAATACGAAGTTCGCCGGGTCAGCTAGTTTGAAATATTATTCATAGTAGAAAAGTTATACTGTTTTTTACACTAGTAATGATGTATAAGCCCTTAATTTGTGTCGTCACTAATCGGAAAATGACAGGGCTGGGGTTACTTTTTACTTTTACCCTTTTGGCGCACATTAGCGTCATTGTGACTGATCACAGACTCTCATTAGGACGACGTGCGTCACGCACGTGCTATATCGTATGTATTTTTACGAATAGTTAGTTGGTTTATGGCACGTTTACATTTTTGTACAGCAACCGAATATCGATACGGCTCAACCAGGCTCAAATAGTTTACATAGTTCATTAATACCATTATAAATATTATTATTTCTTAACTAGCTGACCCGGTGAAATTCGTATCGCATTTCGCGTTACTCCTTGTTATATCAGCTATCTGCCAGTGAAAGTCCCGTCAAAATCGGTCCAGCCATTCCAGAGATTAGCCGGAACAGACAGACAGACAGACAAAAATTATAAAAAATGTTGTTTTGGTATATGTACCGTGTATACATCCAAATGCACTTAGTAAAAAGCGTTTATTTTAATCAATGATGTTGTATGTATATCTTTGATTTTAATATTACAAACAGACACTCCAATTTTATTTATTTGTATAGAGTATAGTGTTAAGAGGTTGGTCGGATGGCCGATATAAAATAGGTAATTAATCACTTTCCGTATGATTATATTTGGGCAGAGTAACACCTTACACCTGTTACTGTCACCGAATGATCTCGGCTCTACGTTACATGCGCTTATACAGGGTGTCCCAGCGCCAAGTGACCGCCCGGCGTCTATTGATTATTTGGACAAAACTATTAACAAAAAACTAATAAAGTATAGTAATTAATTCATAACGTTTGCGAAAAGACCGCCATTGGCGTTAATACAGGCTAAGGCTCTAAATGACATCCTTTGACTCGTTATTTGCACTTCGAAAGGTTCGCTCCTATTTCTGTAGCAGCAGCATCACTAACATGTAATTTAATAATAATTGATACAATAATAATATTCATAGGGCATTTTCCCAACTTTTTAGCGAAATTAAATAAAATAGGGTAATTTTTTTTCAAAAAAATTCAGTTAATGTCTTTAAAAAATATATCCTATTTAATTTTTGGTAGATTTTATACCTCGAATAGATAAACTATGATAACAACTGGTAAATAAAAAAACAGAATGAAAATAAATGTAAAAACAAAAAAAATATGTCGAAAATAGTGTGGCAAGTCAGGTTTTTTTTCCGAAAAAATTAAAAAGCTAATAAAAAAAAAACCAAACCGATTAGACCTGTACTTTATTAGTTTTTTGTTAATAGTTTTGTCCAAATAATCAATAGACGCCGGGTGGTCACTTGGCGCTGGGACACCCTGTATAGAAAAATCAGAGTCAATACAGTGTCTCATTAAGGGCTTGTTTCACAATCTTCAAGTAAGTCCGAAGTAAGCTATTCGTTGGTTAAGTTGACATTTCGTGTATGTAAAATGACACTTTAACGTCACTTTAACCGGCGAATAGCTTATTCAGGACTACTTGAAGATGGTGAAACAAGAGACTTATTTGGTAGTGTTGCCAATAGTTTGTAACAATAGATTGGGTCCATATGTCGGTAACACCATCCTGTTACTTGATTCCGCCGCCAAACGATTCTTTTTCTTTTCTTTCTAGACCGTCATCGCATTAGTAGTCAACACAATCACTTGCCGTTAGATTGATCATTAGCTCGTGCGCCGGCTATTTCCATAAAAAAATTAAAATGTGTTCAATTCACACGTGGTAGAAGTGAAACCTTCAAAAATAAAGGTATTAATTTAATAACGTTTATAGTTTTAATTATCTTTCAAAAACAATTTTGTACTAAATAAAAATAAAACAGTGGTGACGTCATCCCTTAACATAATAATAATAATATGAAGAGTAAAATGAGCAGCTAGCGCCATCTATCCAGAAATAAAACTAATCTATTTCCTCGAATACAACTTCGCACATTTTAAAGTAACACGAGCATAAGAAACACTGTATAATGCTTCCTATCTCATTTTCTTCCACGTTAAATGTTATGAATTTATGTGTCCGTCTCTTTTTACTGTCCCTTTTTCGTTTCATGGACTTTCAAATGACAACGATGCTAATGAAGTTTTCACTTCAAAAACCGGATCCTTCAAACAATTTGGCCTGGTTTACATGAGATGAGTAACTGAATGTGTCGCTGCATGTTGTGTGCCCCCGCACTCTCCAATCAACAAGTTTCTATAAATTGATTATATGACCAACCGTAGCAATTTTTGTGCTAGTTCGGTCACTGTCAAGAACTTTATACAATACTAGCTGACCCGGCGAACTTCGTATCACCTAACAAACTTTTTTTTTCTAAAATAAAATAAAAGTAGCCTAAGTTACTCCTTGTTACATCAGCTAACTGCCAGTAAAAGTCCCGTCAAAATCGGTCCAGCCATTTCAGAGATTAGCCGGAACAAACAGATAGACAGACAGACAGACAAAAATTGTAAAAAATGTTGTTTTGGTATATGTACCTACCGTGTATACATCCAAATGCACTTAGTAAAAAGCGGTTATTTTAATATTACAAACAGACACTCCAATTTTATTTATTTGTGTAGATACATCTGGACGGCAAGCTTCGTATCACGGTTGAGTACCTGAAGAGGGATCACTTGACATTCGGTATTACCACCATTTTCGTGTGTACCACTATAAGACCACTCTAATGTTTTTGGGATAGCCTTCATTTGTAAAACATGCGCATTATGGAATAACTGAACTTAAAAACGCGTACGAAATCCATCGTAAATCATTTTTATGTCTTCGCCGTCTACTTATAACGGATTTATGTCATACGATCGCTGGGGTTAACAAGGGTGGAGCTTTCTTTACGGTACATGGCATTTAAAATATTGAGACGCAATGAAACTAATAACTGAAGCCCTACAAAAATAATGCTCCCGGATTCCTAAAGAGCCTTGAAGAAACACGTTGGTTGTTATTAACGTGGTTCAGTAGACTGCAATTGAATAATTCTTGGCAAAAAATAACCGACTTCAAAGTAACTCAAAAACTACTCGTCAGATCTCAGATCAAATTTAAGTGGGACCACATGACAAGCACTAGCTTTTGACTAAAAAAGAATTATCAAAATCGATTCACCCAGTTAAAAGTTCTAAGGTAACAAACATAAAATAATACTGTCGAATTTAATACCTCCTCCTTTTTTGAAGTCGGTTAATAAATGAACAGAAAGACACATCCTATTAATATGATAAATGTGAAGGTTTGTAAGGATGTATGGATGTTTGTTACTCTTTTACGCAAAAACTACTAAACAGATTTTAATTAAATTAAGCACTCAGGTAGACCATTACCTGGATTAGGATATAGGGTGCTATTTATCCCGGAAGACGCGGACAAAGCCGCCTAAAAAGCAAATAAAATACCGAAGAAATCATACACATCATTAATGATGCCTTAATAATGATGTTATTGGGTGTTGATGGTTGATGGTAGCCATTTGCCACTGGGTGGAGCGCTTGTTGTCGGCTAGTTAAATAAAAAAAATATTCATACTCAATATGTACATGCTATATTCAGTAAAGAACGGTCAGACCATCTGATGTTGTGTTAATGAAAGAAGCAGAATTTGACGTCGTTACGGGATCAACGATTGTATCAACCGTGCATTTAAAATAAATATCTTTGAATTATGATTGAACTCTGGTAATGAAGACGACAAGTTTAACTTGCGCAGTTCGTTCACGTTGCTTGTATATAAACTGGGTTGCTTTATATCTTTTTGACAGAATTTATAGAAAACAAAGTTATCTATACTAAATTACTAATATATAAAGAGGAAAGATTTGATTTTTTGTTTGCATTGAATAGGCTCCGAAACTACTGAACCGATTAGAAAAATTCTTTCACTGTTGGGAAGCTACACTATCCCCGAGTAACATAGGCTATATTATATTTAAAAAAAATTAGGGATCCTTAATAAAACTCCAATAATGTAACCCAAGGTGTAAAAAAATAAGAAAACCGAAGCAAAGCGAGGGCGGTTACTCGTCAGATAATAAAGACCGTAGCACGCTGTCTAATAAGTAGGTAGGTATTCGGTAGGTAACGTTCCTAAACCTAAGTTTATGAAATGATTTATTAACGTCAAAGCTACAAATCTCCCGACGCAGATGCAATAATTTTACCGTGTGTATAATAAGTATCGCATTTAACATTAAAATTTCGACTTCCGGTACCGTGTTTGAAATTTTGAACATGGGAGAATCCTCGCGCGTATAATTTTAGTAATTTTCAGGCTCGCTGACGAGGGAAATGTGATGTTTTGAACTTCAAAGCTCAGTCTGAGCGAAGGGATTTGTTTATCTCAGTCGTATTGTGTTATGTACCTAACTGTTATATTATTGACGACCCGTGTGGCGCAATGGTTACCATGCCGGATCGCCGCACCGAGGGTCCTGGGTTCGATTCCCAGCTAGGCGGAAATTTGAATGATGAGTTTGAATTTCTGTTCTCGGTCTGGGTGTATTGTCCTTGTCTATGTTGTGTGTTGTCCATGGCACCCACGACACAGGGAATCCTAGTGTGGGGCTGTGAGTGTGAAGCGTTATTATTATTATTATTATTATTTAATAAGATTGTTATACAAACTTAAAACCTAGTTGCGGCATAATTTATAGAAGTTTGGGGTGTAAAGCGTTAAACCCATTTTTGGGTCCATCCAATTTTAATAACTCTTGTTCAGGTCACGCGATGTATTTTCCATGAGCTCACTTCTCTGATCATTTTTCGGCAATCTTGGCACACCAAAAAGAAATCCCTGTTATTTAAATGTTACATTTAAATATTTGAGCGTTATTTTACATCTGTTTTCGAGTGTTACACCCAAAACAGAACACCGTGACCAGCATTAACTGTTTACAAATTCAATACACGAACGAACCAGCGGAACAACAAACACAAACAGATTTTCCAGTCAAACGGGAGGTGATCTTGATCATAATTAGCGTGTAAACGCTGATTTGCATTTAGATTACGAGCTACATTTGCATGCACTTGCAATAATTCAGCCGGCATAATGCAACCGAATCGTTAGATCTCTGATTAGGGAAAAGCAACCGTACGGGGCATGAGGTACCATCGGCGCCCAGTAAAGGGTTGGTTCGTGTTTTGAACGTTGTTTAAGTATCTTTAAAGCGTAAGTAGTGCACGCAATAAGATAAATAAATAACTCATACATAGAGAGAAAAAGAGTGAGAAAGAGATATGTGAAAGAGAGAAGAACGAAAGAGACTGGGACAGAGAATTTGTTACTTTTCAGGTGATATGGACATGGAACTTGCTTTATTAACTAATATCATAACAAGCAATATAAGGATAATTATAGGGGAAAGTCGGTAATATTGGACTGCTCTCTAATTTGGACCACCTTCAAAAATTGGTGTAGTAGTTATTTTATTTATAAAATGACTACACCAAAAGATGCGCATCTAACTCCATTGCACGTTGGCCATTTTGAATCCGGCATTAAATGAGACGATTTTTTTTTATTTGCAAAAAACTATTTGTAATGTTTTAAATGTTATTTTTGAGTGGTTGTGCTAAGGGCATAGTTATATGAAAGGTATGTTTTTATTTTCTTAAATTTTGTTTGTATTTCCGTTATTTACATGCAATCAACTGGTGATGAACGTTTGTCGACTTTAAGAGATTATGTTTTGGTTAAGTGTGTTTTCTTGCAAAATTGTATGGTTCGTTAAAATGGACCACACGAAGTTTAATAAAATGGACCGGTCCAATTTACCTAACTAGTTTATCTATTAAATGCTAGCAATCCCCAAGAGTCTGTGCTATCTCCTACGCTTTTCATTCTGCATACCAATGACATGTTGCAGCATAAGAGTGGTATCCATTGCTATGCAGATGACAGACAGTACAGGGAATGCCTACTACACAGCCCTCGCTAATGCCTCTCAGATGCATGTGTGCGGATAGCAGAATCAAATTTGTATCTATTGTCGAGAAGTCTCTGGAGTAAGTCCGTAATGTGGTCAACTTAATTTGGTCGAGTTCAACCCCGCGAAGCGCTCATAGCCCGGCGGCTTGCGGCGATCCTTTGTGATCGACAAAGTTAAGCTACAGTGGGCGCAGTCGGTAGTTGGATGGGTGACCGCTAGTGGCAAAAATTTCTTGAGCATTTCCATGCTTTGGAGGGCACGTGAAGCCGTCGGTCCCGGTTGTTATCATAAGATGTTATCAGAAGTCGTTAAGCCATGTCACAGGCCCTCGGGCGGTTTGAAAACTTCCGACGCTCGGGTTGGTCACTAAGACCTCCACCAATCCGCACTGGAGCAGCGCGGTGGAGTATGCTCTAGGCCTCCTGAAGAGGAGAGACCCGTGCCCAATAGTTGGCCGCCAAGGTACCACACTCACTGTAAGTAAAAGTGTTGGGATTCTAGGAGTTGACACCTCGAGTGATGTGGGACGACGGCGTCATTTAGAAGGCAAGGCTAAGCTGGCCTCCAAGAAGCTTGGTGTCCTGAATACTTAACTGCAAGACACCTACTCATGCTTTACAAAGCTCAGTTCAGGCCTTACATGTCGAGTACTGTTCTCACCTCTGGGCAGGGGCGCGACAATGCCAGCTAAACCTATTTGACACCATACAGAAACGCGCGATCCAAGTTGTTAACGACCCACGAGTCTCTCACAGGTTAGAATATCTGAGTTTCAGAAGATATATCGGTTCTCTCTGCGTGTTCTACCTACCGCCTTTCCGACGGTGAGTGATGCGAGGAATTTTTAAACTTGATGCCTACTTCACCTTTTCATTATTTCACTACTCTCCGAAGGTTGAAATTTCATCCACACCGATTTGACTTGTGGAGAACCTCTACTTTCCGATTCTCACGATATTTTTTGTTACGCACGTGCAAACTGCGGAATGACATGGGGTTCTTCAAAAAAGGTGTAAAAAGCGTTCTCCTTCAGGGCCGGCGATGCATTGGCGATTCCTCTGGTGTTACTCATGTCCATAGGCTGATAGGCAACACGACGGGGACCACTTACCATCTGCTTTTTCGTCAACCCTTCAGGCAATAGACATGCAACGTACAATCCACAATTATAAAAAAATGTAGTTTTACGTTACTTTTATGCTGAAGTCCAATTTAACAAGCCCATGGTCCAATTAATCGAACTGGTTGGGTAATTTGGACCTAAGACACGATCTCGCATTTTGTTGAATTTTTAGAAATATATAAATGCCTAGTTGATTATTATTCAATTAACATAAAACCAATTAAATTTTGTTTCATTCCATGTAAAAACATTCCTTAAAATACTTAAAAATATGTGCAATATATGCAGTTGAAAAAAAGTGGTCCAACTTAACCGACCTTCCCCTATAACCTATATAATCATGGCCACTACTGAATTACAGCCACTATTGAATTAGAGCCTGTACGCACTGGCGCAAACTTATCGTTATCCAATTAAGGTGTTTTTGATTTCGTTACATAAAAATGCCTGGGAATGCCAAGCTGGAAGTGGGTGCAGGGCCTTAAGGAGGCGTAAAACTTTGAATCTATTTATACAAGTCAGTGGCTAACATGTTAGTTATGCCATTTGAAAAACTTTGTTGTAACCAATGATCTTATATTAAAAGAGTAGATAGGTTATACGCGCACCAAAAGTGGCACGACAAAACTGGGCTAATTAGCACAGTTGAGCTCAGTCGTACGCATGAAGCTAATGGTCGTACGTACGTCAGATGTTGATTGGTGTAGGGAAATAAATGATAAACGTGTGTATGTTTCGAAACAAATTTTTCGGTTGATTTGTAAGGGCATAACGTATCTACTTCTTTAAATATAACATCATTTGTTGTAACTCTCTGAATACACGTTTGCAATTTTGCTAATTTTGTAGAAGGACTACCAGAGTTTTGGAATGTTTTATCCAATGATTATAAAAATAGACTAATAAAGCAGGCGGCGCTGGAAAGTTTAGCAGAAGAGTTTAAAACTACCTCCGTAGAAATAAGCAGAAAAAATCATAAGTTAAGGACACAGCATTGCAAGATAATATCACGATTAAAATCTTTACCGAATACTCAAAATGTCTTCGAAGCCCATCACAAACTTCAACATTGGCTTTGTTTTACTGCCGACTTATCGTACCCGGCAAGGCACTTATAATTTTTATTTCTACCGATCATCCATCAAAATCGTGCTTGCTGCTTAACCGTGGCTTACAATTGATACCCATGGCTTATAGTTTATCAGCGCTTCACTTAATTTATGACCTCACAAGGGTTGCATTCAAACGTTATCCTTAGTTATAGATTAGGTTTAGGGTCAGTTATCTGAAGTGACAACCCTATGGGGACTACTTAATGGAACTACTGGACATTAAGTCCTAAGCCTTGGGGTGCGCCACTGTAAGATATGTTGATAGTAAAACATTGTCAGAATTTAATTAAACTATCTACCATCCTCTAGCTTACATTCACAAATTAGTTACGAGTGTATGAAATAACTGAATTATTGCAATAGTTTGCTGTTTTTTTTTTTTCATTTTACACCTTAAACGCAAACAGAAATTTTCGATTTTGTTGTCAACCGATTTTACGACTATTGTATTATTTAACTTTGTTTTGTTTGAGTAAGTATGTTACACTTAGTACCCTACTTACTATTAGCGCGTAAAAATGAATGACCTGATTTTTTCAAATTTTCAGTAAAAGCACAGTAAAGGAATATCTCCTTATACCTACTGTGGTAAAAGTTATATTCTAATTTCGCCTGCACACACAACTTATACCATCTAAATATCCAAAGCAAAAGACAAAATATGTTATCCCACAACATAAAATGACGCTCATAAAATTCCAGCAGACTTGCCTATACTCTATGTGAGGCAAGAGGTCTGCACCAGAGGCGTGCCTCGGAATTAATTGCAAGGAGGAGGATAACACTAGACTACTGCAGCAGCACGTTTTATGACAAAGAATAATGTATCCCGCGGGATCGTGTCTTTATTAAACACTAATTACACAGTTACACAATACCAGGGTGCTAGAGTAAGTCTTCTTTGTTGACCGATAACACATTGGTGATGCCTTTGGTGTTAAGAATAAAAATAAACATGACCACATAAGGTAAGGTAAGACTGCCATAATATAATAAACTAGCTGACTCGGCAAACGTTGTTCCGCCAAAAAAAATCTGGATAGGGACACCCTAATCACCTAGCGGTATGAAATATACTGTACGACCTATTCCCATATCTACGTAATACATACTCATTACTCGTATATACGAAAAAATTCATAAAAATCGGTCGAGCCCTTTCGGAGGAGTGCGACCACAAACACCGTGACACGAGATCTTTATATATTAGACGAGTAACCGCCCTCGCTTTGCTTCGGTTTTCTTATTTTTTTATCCGTTGGGTTACATTATTGGAGTTTTATTAAGGATCCATAATTTTTTTGAAAATATAATATAGCCTATGTTACCCGAGGATAGTGTAGCTTCCCAACAGTGAAAGAATTTTTCAAATTGGTTCAGTAGTTTCGGAGCCTATTCAATGCAAACAAAAAATCAAATCTTTCCTCTTTATATATTAGTATAGATTAGTATAGATAATGTTATCAACAAATAAACTGATAACTAAATATTGCATTAGTTTGTATTAACAATATTTATTAAATAATGATTTACATTCTCACCCCCTCATTAGTATTCCGTCTGTCGTGCGTGTCATGAAAGTTCAATTATCCCATCACAAACAACAGATGACCAGAGAACAAATATTGATCTGTCACAAATATGTGTCCCGATGGGAACTTGGGACTCTTCGCTCTGCAAGGTCATAAGCTATGGGCATCGTACAAGTATTCATGTAATGTAACGTGAACTATTCATGCAGTTTTAGCCAAAGAATGCACAGGCGAGCTACCTGATGGTTATTAGTCATCCAAACACAAGTAGTACCAAAACCATTACCAATGTAGTACCGACCAATAAGAAGAACGCGATCCATCATTTTTGAAGTGAAACTACTATAGGTATAGACGGGGTATTAGGATTTTTCTGTCACGAAAAAGCGTTACGGCCGCGTGGACGGGGTAGACAATATATCGCGTGGAAATATTTTAAATAAATATCAAACATTAATACGTTGCCATTAGTCTTAAATGTTAATTTTTTTAATATTATATTTTGAAATATATATATTTTTTAATATTATTTTAATATTTTTTTTTGGAATGTTTTTCTTAAAATATTTTAAACAAAATTTTATTGAATTCCACTTGTCCGTTGAAGTTTCACTTCTACGATGTGCACACATTTAGTTTTTATTTTTATTTTGGTTATCTTCAGTACAGGGACAGACTCGCTTAATTCGTTTATTCCCACTATGATAGTATAAACACAAAGGTAAGACAAATGCAAAATTAAAAAAAAAAACTTAAGACTGCTATATGTTTAGCTACTTAATCTGAGTAATGTCTCAGTTCGTCACATTCCCGGCACATTCAGAATCCCCATTGATTAGGGCTCCGTCGAAATTATCTGGACGACGGCACAGACGGGACAGTAATGCATTTTATTGGATTACCGCCTTTGATGTCGCTAGCCGTCTTTAAAGGTAATAAAAAGTACGTAATTCTCTGAAGGGAGCCTGCAAGACGCAGAAAATTTGGAAACTTAAAAAGTGGAATGGCCAATAAGGATGCTTCCTTGAAACGTCTTCCAATTTTCTTGTGCTCAGGATTTTTGATTAAATTTCGACTATTAGAAGTATCTAAGGATATGTATTTTGTTATAAAGATGTTTCTAATGTATAGGAAGGGAGAGAGGATTACATTAAAGGTGATTTGTTAATGGATTAGGTACATAATCACGAAATTAAACCAAAAGAGTCACTTTATGTTGTAATATTTGTTATAATGAAAATATAAAACTCGTAAGAAATTATTGTTTGCTTATATTAAAACTACGCTAGTTTTTGCCATTACCTACCTCCTGGACTGCCGTACTGTAACACGAAAATATGCCGTCCTGTGCAGTTACGAATAAGTGATGCAAAACAATTCAAAATAGTGTAATAAGTCTAAATCTAAACTATTCCTAATATTTAAGGAGGATTTAACTGAAACTTGGCAACGCCAACGCTTCACTCACTTTCAAAATTGGTTACACTTTTTTTGTTAAAAACGCTATAACTACCTTCAGGTATTCAATTCGACTGTATTTTTTTATGTTTGTTACCTCAGAACTTTTGACTAGGTGAGCCGATTTTGATGATTCTTTTTTTAATCGAAAGCTGGTGCTTGTCATGTGGTCCCACTTAAATTTGAGTTAGATTTGACGAGCAGTTTTGAGTAATTATTTATCTGAGGGCCTGACCGAATGACTTTTGTATTAGGTATGCACCTACTCTCAGTAGATTCTATTTTACTCTGTTTGTTTCAGCGATCATTGTTGTTCCGAAATCCTTTCCGTACTCATGAATTTCGAAATGCAGTGTTATCTTTCCGACTGTTTGGTTTTGCTTTGCATCTGATTGACTCATGTTGATAACGTTAATGCTGATGAGAATTCCAACTCGTTTCGGATATTGGTGGTGTCTGTTTGGCTCTTTGTTTTGGTTGGATATGAAACGGATCTTTAAGTATATATTCATAAACATACGAGTAATATTTAATACATTACTATTACATTACTTATAATACATTAGTAAAACAGTAAGGAAACGTTTTCTGCGTACTTCATAATTAACTCTAACCTTATTGTCTTAGTAACTTGTAAGCCGTAAGTTAAGTCAAGCGCGTTCCTACAACGTATAGTAGTATAGCCAGGGCTGCTATTTCCTAATTATAATTTTACAATATTATTTACAGTTTTGCAAATGAATTGAGCAATTTTAAGTAAGTGAAGAACCCAAGTTTGATTTCTTACCGACGATAAATGTGAGAGAAAATATTTATTTTTGGGTATTATTTGGTTTGTCGCGTCTTGTTTATAGATATATGTACCTATATAAATACGTTTTATTTGTGTTCAGATGCTGAAGGTAGACATTATCGACGCTTGAAAGGCAAAAATTACCAAGCGACATGTTGACAACTTTACACTAGAGCATTTTAAAGTTTTTAATTTTAGAAAAAATCGTAAAAATCGCTTTATTAAGCATTTAAACTGCATATAAAATTCATTGGAATTAATAAGTAGCTATGACTAATAGGCGATTTTTTTACGATTTTTTTTTCTAAAATTAAAAACTTTAAAATGCTTTAGTGTAAAGTTGTCAACATGTCGCTTGGTAATTTTTGCCTTTCAAGCGTCGTTATGTACTTTTAGCATACAACACAATATGCTAGCTATAATGTATCAATGAACGAGCTGACGATCCACCTGATGGTAAGGGGCTATTGTCGCCACACCAACGACACAATATGCACCGCTGATACGTTGCCGACCAAGTAAGAAAAAAGTAAAAGAAAAAAAGAACTGGATTTATTTAGGTACTTCTTACGACCCTTCCGGCGTGAGATTGAGTTAGTTTTCTAAGGCGCCCCATACGACTAATTATATCGACAGAATAAAAACACAGATATAACCATTATAAAAATTGTTATTATAAATTGAAAGTCAAAACATTATTAAAATCCGGGAAGAATAAATTATTTGTCAACCCTGTTAAAGCCGCTAGGGGCACCCGGGCGCCGCGTGTAGCAGTCCTCTGGCCTCAGTATTACGTTTCCTTTCTTACCACCCCTCGATCCTGTTTCTTTTCTTTCTTCTTTCTTCCCAAATCTTATCGTTGCATTGATTCTTAACAGAAGATTAATGGCGCAAAACCCTCATTAGTTTGGGTAGCTGAGATTTTATGTTTATAGCGTGTATAGGTTAAGTATAATGAATGTATTTTAGTTTCATTGTACTTGATATTTAAGAGAACTGCAAAGAATTAACCTTTGTTTCCCCTCGATGAAATGGATCATTAGTAAGGCAAAAAACACATAATATAAAAATATTACATAATTATTAAGTAAAGGATCTCCATGACCAGTTATCGTTGGGCATAAGTGTCACTTATGTACAAAACTAATTACATGCAGATATGACTGAGTATCATGGCATAGATAATAGGCATAATTTCGCACCCTTAGAATGAAAGTGACCTAACTCAATATTTCTGTAATTTCTGTTTTTGCTATAAACTTACCTTAAAATGCGTACCCTAAAACCTTATGATGAAAAAGAGCTCGATTTATGAGTAAGAGAAGGATAACCTAATAATTGGTCACTTTCATTGATCGCTCTATTCATCGATATATATACATTTTTGAAAACTTTCTTGCTCATTTCCCACAAATTCCAATTTTTGAGTTAGGTCACTCTCATTCTAAGGGTGCGATTTGATAATCGGATACTTGAATATAGTATGCTACTTATTATGTGGATTTTAAAAACGACCTTTTGACCTTAGCTTAGTTTACGTCGAACCACATCCCAGAGGAAGTTTTAATTCCCTTCCAGCTTCCCAAATGATATTTTGTAAAAACTTCCAAACTTGGTTAAGCAAGAGTATTTTAGGCACCACAAAACTAAGCGAGTTGTCAAAAAGCTTTGACATTTAATAAGCCCTTTGTTGACGCGGAAAATTTGATTTAGCGAGTTTAATTTCGTAATAATGACAAAGACATTTCCAATTTTGTTTTATTATTTGTTTTGTGGTTCATTTGAGTTAATATTTGTGGTTTTACATTTCTTTTTGACTACAAAAAGTACTACTATCAAGGCTTTTTGTATAGAATTATATAACTGAACTATTTGCATCTAACTTTTGCATTTAACATTTGAACTCCATTCTCAGTAACGCGATCCTGTATTTTAGTATTGGCTGTTTAAAATTAAAAGTTAAAAGCTATATCAAATTAATTAAATCACGTCCTAAACATTCATAATATATTATAATTGAATCCAATTTCGATAAATTAAAACAAAATTAAAACCAATAATGTCAAATTAAATGAAAATTACTTAAAAACAATTAAAATATAAATAAAATTAAATACATCATGTCAAATTAAAAAAAAATTAGCAAGGAACGTTTACGAAACGTTTCGACACGAACGAAACGAAACGTTTCAAAGGAGACTTAAGTATAGTTGTTAAAATAATTTTATCTATACTAATATATAAAGAGGAAAGATTTGATTTTTTGTTTGCATTGAATAGGCTCCGAAACTACTGAACCGATTTGAAAAATTCTTTCACTGTTGGGAAGCTACACTATCCCCGAGTAACATAGGCTATATTATATTTTCAAAAAAATTAGGGATCCCTAATAAAACTCCAATAATGTAACCCAAGGTGTAAAAAAATAAGAAAACCGAAGCAAAGCGAGGGCGGTTACTCGTTTATTATATATTAATATGACGTATCAAAATGTTATGTAAATTAGTGTATAAACAAAACAGCGATGTTTATAATCGGCTAACAAGAAGGAGACATCAATTAGTTACATTCTCGTTACGTCTTAGCAAAGTACAGCGATCTTAATTTATGTGACTTGGTATACAATTTTATAACAAAGTCCCAAAATCAATTCATGACTGGGCATATTAGGATAATGGGGCCCCAATGACTTTGTCAGAACACTATTTTGTTAAAATAAACAAAGAAAGTAGATAAGCAAGCCTCTAGATTAATGCAAAAGCTAATAAGCAAATTGGTTTTGTGGTCAGTAATTTATGTTCGATTTCTTGGAATTAAAAAAAAATCGGTAATAAATATCGGTTATCGTTTAGTGATCTGGCAGGAACTAGGGGGGCCCTATCGATCACGGGGCCCTGGGCACGTGCCCAGCGTGCCCAGTAGGAAAGAGGGATCTGTTGGCCTGTAGAATCATTCAAGAAACAATTAAAAACACAACTTGTTTGCAAGGGTAGTAACCCTTAACTTAGTTAACCCTATAGTATACCGTAGATGACTATGATGCATGGTGTTGATTAGTACTGCAACCGTTTCCGCTCAGGTTAGGATATATTATTTTTCTGTAATTGTGAATTTTATGGTTTTTTAAAAAGATGTGCTGAGGAGTTCCTTTACGGCTTTTCTTCTCGTGCATAAATGTATCTGTGATTAATAAAGAATTATATATTTTTTGAATTTTGAATAATAATACATTTTGTTTTCAGCTTTAAAGTTTTCAGAACACAGTTTTAAATTCGCAGCACATTTTTTATTTATATTCCGTTAGACTATATTTATTATAATGTTAAGACGATAATCTAAAATTGCTTTTTACAGTTATCCAAAACCTTTGTGTTATAATAAATCACTACACTTTTTACCACAGTTTAGTCGCCAGAGAGCGCTTATTCACAAAAACCCTCGAAATGTTTTACGTGCAAAGTTGTGCATTTTCTCTCGACTGCATGCATATGCAACGGGTAAAGTTTGTTGACCACAAAAGGACTGCAGTAGAGAAGGCAGTTTATTTTTTTTAATATTTAAGTGAAAAATCAAAATGGTATATTTAAACATTACTGATTTTGCTTTCAAAATGAAATGGCCAATTGAGTTCCATTGAAGTTAAAACTGAAGAAAACCAAGTTGTGAAGAAAAATAATGAAAATGGCAAACGTTGGCTGTTAACGCTATTGCACAATATTGCAACTCGATTTATAAGTCAGCTGTTTTAACTTGTTAAGACTTGTAAGTGTTCAGGGAAAACTTATAAGGTTCATCCAAACAACTCGCGAGAAAATGCCACGCAAGAGTTAATATTTTGAAGTTGTTATACAATTTAATTCATACTTTATATTAGTTGCAATATAAAAATGATTAAGTTTTTTTTTTTATTTAAAATACGTTAATGTTTGACTACCTTATATTAATTGGTGTAGTCCAGGCTGGTAAAGCGAGCCTATTCATTCAAATAAAATATTTTGGGGTGATCAGTCCCGAGATTTTAAGTGGTAACGGTTATTAATGAATACCTGTAACAGCAGATGGATGATACACTGCTCACACGTTATTTTGAGAAATAAATGTCTTAAAATGGAAGCCTTTATATAGAAAAAATATCTATTTTTCAATTTAACACAAGTTCCGCCAGCATCAAAGCAATAACGAGAAAATAAATATGCTAAATGTGTTTTATTGCTTAACTCAAATAATATACGTGTTTATCTGCTTTTACAATTTCGACCAAACGTCACTCCTTGACAATTCTCAAGTGATGTTATGTTTCTAATTCTTTTTTCAAATTCGAAAACCTCCTCAAGACGACTCACACCGCACAATAAAAATCGCTTATTTTTTTTTTATTGTTTGAAACATTGAAGTATAATATCATAGAACAGACATCTCGAACAAAATGTGTGTCCCCGCCATTGAGATACATACATAGAGGACACATCTCAAACAAAATGTGTGTTCCACCGCCGGCTTGCCCTCCGTTCTCTTTTCAAACTAGAAGCCTCGTTTGCACACTTGCCATAGAGTAACTTTGTATATGACACTTGCCGAACCAAGACGGCAACCTAAGCAAGCTTATATATTGCTAATTACGCTAGTGGCTTGCCAAGTTCAAACGCTCCTTATGATTTTTTTCCCTCCAAAATGGCGGGAACATTGCACAATAAATTAAATTTGTTTTAGTTAATTAAAGTTAATATTTTGTTTTCTTACCGATGATAAAGTGATACCATTATCTTTTTTGTTTTTTGTCGTGCAATTGTGATACGTTCTTATTACGCACGACGGCATTTTTTCAGTTTTTTCATAAACAATTTTGGCATGCGGCCGCCATGAGCGCAGCCGAGTGACAGCCGAGTGACAGAATGAAATGCAGCCCCAGCTGCAATGCACACCCCCGAATCCAATGTTCGCGGTGTCTGTTCTATACGCTAGTAATACTAGTTCAATGGTCCCCGCCGGGAAATTCTATTTTTAAAATTGAGCCCCCGTTCTCCTTTCAAAATCGAACGAATTCATTGGAAATTGCAGCTGCTCGGCCCCAATTCATTAGAACATACATTGTGTTCGCGGTGTCTGTTCTATACGCTAGTAATAATACTTCAATGGTTTGAAATTCGTTCTTTGCGCCATAATTTAATTAAAATTCAAAATAGTTTAATGGACACACTTATCATTTTTATTTATTTATTTACATTATTATTGACGTCCCGTGTAGAGCAATTTCGGCGCGCCATTCGATTCCAAGCGGGGCAGAAATTTTAATAATAAGTACCTAAACATGTCCGATACGGTAACCATTACGACACGAATCATACCATTATTTACAAAAACTATGAAATCAATAGCTTCTTACTAATTTGTTCACATCTACTTATGGCAAGTGTGAGTCTCCGTGAGTTTAAAGGCGCCATAAGATAAATGGAATACTTTTCCGGCAGTCACTGCTTTTTGTTTGGAAAATAAATTGCTCCTCGTAGGTTCCCCATTGAGTGGTGAGAGTCCTTATTGTAGTTTATCGCTTTATTCTGTAGAAAGCACCAGCCATTTTAAACAGAGTATCTGCGCTGGACATCAACTGGCATTTCTATAATCGAGTTGATTGAGGTCATTTAATGTGCTTTCGTGCTTTATGCTGAAGTTACTTGTATGACATAAGAAACTGAGCCATTTATCTACAAAATGCAATCTCGTATGTGATTGTTTGAATATTGTTTTAATTTCAAGTTTTGGAGGTTTTTGATGAGATATTATGGAGAACTTTCAAGTGTACAAGTGTCCTGTTTTGAAGAGAGTTTAAATTAATTTCAAATATAATTTGAATAAACTTGCCAAATGCGACTTAAACTTGCTTGGAGAGGGTTCCGTACGTTGATTATGTATTTACCGTTATTTTCTATTTTATTCATTTTTGCCCTTTTTTTAAGACCGTACACTTCTTATAGGTTTTCTTGTAATATATAAGTAAAGAACTATTTTCTGTATTTTTCTCAAAGTTCTAGCTTTAATAGTTAAACGTTTGACGACCCTGTAGCCTAGTTAGTAGCGATCCTGCCTGCGAAGCGAGGAGTCCCGGGTTCGATTCCCAGATGGGGCAGATATTTATGTGATAGATAAATATTTTTACTCGGCTCATTAAAATTTTGATGTTATAGGTATATCAAAAACTTGACTAATAGATTTTTTGCAAACTACGACAAAATTTGCAAAAAAATAGTCTAGCTAAGTTTCATCTGGGAAAATACAATTTCTCTATTTTCACTCAAGCTGAGCTCTCCCAGAAACGTATTATCTAATTGACTAAAAATGGAGTAAAAATAAAAGCACCGTTCCTATTTAAAATCATTCCCTTGTACCAATTTGCGAATTAAACAGCACAATAAACAAAGTTGAGTGCCCCCACAACCACATCAAAAAGAGTGAAGCGTTAAAAATGCTTAATACAAATAAATGAATGACATGGACCGCTTCTTCACTGGACGACACGACAACGGCTCAGCATTATCTATAAGTCAAGTGGTGCTGCTACACTGCTGTTTAAAATTTGAAGTTATAGGTACTTCTTTAGGCGCGTTATGAAAAAATGATGAGAGTGAAATTTTAAGATTTGTAATACAAAAGTAGCAGGATGAAGTTGCCCGCAAAAGGATGCGCGCGCATCACTGTGAAGTTGCCCGCAAAAAGCTACCAACAAAATAGAAATAGAACCTCTATTATTCATGTATTATTTATTGATATTTAAAATATTATTACTTAATATAATGAATACTAAATATTATTAAATTATTAATGTTAAATATTTATTGAATGCTGCTAAAGAAGTATAACTTCTCACGCGCGTACACAAATACACGTTTATGTTTTTTTTAAATATTTCTCAACATATTTACTTGTGCGGCAGCACTTTTAAGCTTCTTTTTTTATGTAAATAGCCGGCAAACAGACGGTTCACCTGATAGTAAGTGGCTATCGTCACCCATGGACATCATCAACACTAAAGTCATCACTGATGCTTCGCCGGCCTAGAAAGAGGGAAGAAAAAGAAAGCAAGAACTGGCCTGTCACTCAAGCTCCCAGTCTGAACACGAGTCGTTAACGACTGACGTACAGTACGGCCGCTGTATTTTGGCGCGTCTGAACTTCGCGCAGAAGGCTGCGCAGTAACATAATTCGCCAATACTCGATACGCAGTGTGTTATGTCTCAGTCATACGTTAGCATGTTCGTGTTGCCATCTCTGTCTTACATGCGCTAAAGTTCGCAAAGCCTATGTTCAGATGCGCCAAGATACAGCGGCCGTACTGTAAAATGCCTCTCACACGCGCACATGTAATTGCGTGCGTACACAATAAGTCGTCTCGTCCACTGAAGCAAGCATCGGTCACAAACAGAGGCAAATTGATTTCATTTTTTGGGAGTCAAATCTCGTTGGAGGTTTGGTTTCGTTAATGAAATAAATAAATAGTCACAGAAGGTCATTCGTATCCTTTTACTTAAACATCGAGACCCTCTCGCTGTTGGTACTGGTTCGATTTCTGACGAGGGAAGACAAAACAAAAGAATAGTGTTACTTGTCTACTATAAAACCATTTACCCTTATGTTCGTAGTTAACTAAATTTTAACGAAATTTTAAGTAAATTAATACGTGTAAACGGACAATTTAGTAGTTAAAATTTAGTAATGAAGTAGACAAGTAATTTAGAAAATTTTCTATTTTCTGTTAAGTAGGTGGGCGGGGCTTATCACTTAACACGTTTGGACAGGCACTTTTTAGTTAAAATTTAGTTAAATGCTTAATTAATTAAGTAGAATTGTATGAACTAAAGAGCTTTACTAAATTATTACGTGTGGAACTGGTGACACGCACTAAAAATTATTCACTTAAAATTTAGTTTAAATTTAGTTATCTACTTAACTACTTAATACGTCTAAACTGAACATTAAGTAATGATCACTTCAATTAAATTAATTCTAAATTACTAAGCTATGGCTGTAATCACCAAATCAACTCAAACATAAATTGTAATTTGTTCGCTATAAAAAAAATCTGCATCCCCTTCTGGACTGGTTTAAATTTAATTACACACGCGCCCTTACATTCTGTCATTACGTTTGTTTTTAGGCTTCGTTCAATTTGTTTTCATTAAAGCTTTTGTTTGAGCTTTAAGCTTGGCGATCGTGTTTTGTTTTGAGCGATTAAATTTCATGAGTGTCTCTGACGTTGAGGTACCTGTTGAAGTGATATGAAAAATGAGAGTAAAGAATCTTATTATTCAAAATATTACTTCTAATATATCGAAGGGAATGTCTTTAGCACCCGGTGTCTTCTTTTCTGCTTCGGTGAAGGAATACATTGTGCGGAAACCTTTGTATCCATTTTTAAGAATAATGCATTCACGTAGGAGTCTGATATGTCATATAGGTAGTTAAATTGTACATGTAATGTGTTTCATACATTTATTTAAGAAAGTAAAGCATTACATATCTATTGTCAATATGAAGTAACAGTTTGACAGTAAAAAATGCGGTTGAATTTTGTCTACAAAGCGGGACTCACTAATACCTATAAATTCCATTAACATTTAAGGTACTGTACAGTCACCTGTAGAGAAAAGTAACCCATCTGTTACTGTGTGTTTATAAACAGATGGGTTACTTTTCTCTGCAGGTAACTGTACTAATGTATCTGTGACAAATGATCAGTTATAATTATTAATAATAGTTACAATATCACAATTTATTTCCCGCATAACACCTAAGGGATTAGGCAGTAGCTGAAAAACAGGGCTACGCAAGAGCAAGGTATTGGGTTAGCTAAAGCTGAGCCACTTCCTTTGCCCGCACAATAAGTAATAATTTTATTTTTAGTTTTGATTAATTTAACGACCCTGTAGCCTAGTTGGTTGCGACTAGGAATATTTGTGCTCGGGTAATGGGTGTGATTGTGATGTGTTATACATATATTATATGTGTCGTTTATGCCATCCGCGACACAGGTAATAACCTACTGCGAGGGTATGAGTGTGTTAGTGTTTATTATTATTATTTATTATTATTTAATAATTATTTTTCCTTTTGTAATTATGTATAATTGTTTTTTTTTTGGTTTGTTGTTATTTCCTTTGTCTATTTTGTATGTGGCAATAAACGATTATTATTATTATTAATCCAAAGAGGCATACGGATTTAACCAATCATATTAGCATTCAATTGGTCTTCAACTATTAATAAGTAATTACCACGCACTTATGAAGGACTCGTGAATAATAGGACTTGTGCATACACACTACACTCAGGCCACTCTAGCCTGCATTGGTAGATAAATTAAAGATCAATCGAAGTATTGTGTAAGTTGCATGCAAATAACTGCTGCATGGATAAAGCCGTCAAATTGGCCTCATACAACATAAAAGTTTATGTGACCTTATTATACGAATATTATACAAAAGTAACGTAAAAGTAACATAAAAATACATCAACAACTTTCATAATTCAAAGCTCCAATTAAAATATTAAATTTAATAAACAATCTTTCGATGAAAACAAAAGTAAACAGTAAGTTAGGGGCCATCCATAAATTACGTCACACTATTTTCATGACTTTTTGACCCCTCCCCCCTCCTTGTTACAACTGGTCACATTTGTGAGATCTTCGCCCAGTATGACGTCACATAAGTATTATGAAATTTTACACCTAGAAATGATTAATTTAAAACAGCAGTTCCGAAATAAGTTTTATTTCTATTAATTGTTTTTTAATATTTACCTCTACATACCAATTATTGGATTTTGAAATGTGACGTCACGAAATTTAGGACCCCCTCCCACCCCTTGTCACACAATGTCACACTACATCGACCTCCTCCTAACGTGTGACGTAATTTACGGATGGCCCCTTAGTAGCTCAAACGCACATAACACTTTTATGAAGTTCAAGGACACTGTCCCAAGAATAAATTCTCCAACAAAGAAAAAATAATACCAACTCTCTATTCGTACAAGTACACACACCCACACATTGACAATTCACTGCTACAATCGCGAATCAAAAATTACGCACACATGGTAAGCGGGTGGCCATTGCTATGCTTCACTCTCGATTAGACGACGTTACGTCCGTCTTTTTTTTAGGTCCGTGGTTAGAATATTGTGGTTAGACTATTCACAGATCGAACCACAGAATCGTAACGTATTTACTGTTTGCGGTTATCCAAATATCGGTGCGCTCAATCGCTTAATCGTTGCTTACTCGATCACTAGATCACAAGTCGGCTATGAGAACTTGTAGTAATTAGATGCGGGTAATTTAGCGGTGGGGTACTGGTCAGTATGATAATGTCGTTAGTAATTACACTCTGGTTCCAGACAATTTAGTGTTCTACATCTCGTAGTCTTGGTAATGTTTGAAGAGTACAAGACGAGCAGCTATATAAAGGTAAGTATATTAGGTTCTAGCTGTACACAAACTGAGTAGTTAAAACAGTAGTACCATACATACATTATATTATTTACCTTCTGCTGTAGGTACGGCCAAAGCTTCGCTTTCAGTGTTTCTTTTCCGCGTAAATTTTAACTAAACTATCTGACTATTACGTGCATGCAGGATTGTTAAAAAGGGGGTTCCCTTCACGTTTAACATAATTATGTATAATATAATAAAATTATATATTTATAGAATATATTTTTATGTAAACTGACCGTCATTATGAACTGTTATGCTTTAGGTATAAAAATATACCTAAACGTTTTATGTGAACAAAGTCGCTTAAATTATTTAGCGGACAACAATGAATTTCTTCTTACAATTTTTTTAGTCATATTTTACGATGACAGTCTACTCATTAATATGCCCTCTAAAGAACAAAAGTTACGAAAGTCAGATTTATATATTATCAGATTTTTTTAAAGTTTATTAAAATCTGACACTGGTGACTTTTACCCGACATACTATATTTTGTTACTTCTTCATTCGTGTCATATTTACTGCACATGTCGTTTAGTTACAGTGTAACCAGTATCCCAAGTCCCAACAAGGCTGGCTGTGTCGCACATTATGCACAAATATATGAGACAGACAGAACTCTCCGTGCCTTTGTTCAGAGAACACTCGGGTTAACGCTACGTTTTACTGGAAGCGTATTCTTTTTTAATTGAAAATCTTTGTATCGTATAGGTATCACATAATTATACACTTGCAATTTTCAATTATTATTTCAATATTACTCATTGATTAGTTGGATTACTAGTTACAGCCGACGAAATTATTGGTGCAATACATCTGTGAAAACCGCATCAAAATTGATTGAGATGTTTCTGAGATAAGTAGGAACGAACGCACAGACAAATGAGCACATAGAAAAAACTATACAATATTATTATTATTGCGTTAGTACATATAAACATTTTCAAATACCTGTTTCATGTACAAATATCGATGAGTTAGTCTTATTATATGCGATAAACCATTTATAGATTTTCATACACTTAATTAGATATGTACTAAAATTATATTTTGTCTCATATCTACTGTAATATACATTTTTCTATACATTTATTTCTATACGTTTCCACACATTTTTGTGGAGAAATGTTAATAGTAATTTATCTTTAATGATTAAAATATCGTATCTAGTACAATGTATCTACGTACGTGTGTTTTGGGCACATGAGGAGGGCGATAAATTCCATGCTTTGTGTTCTTCTAGTGTATTCATTTTTTTGCTATCCTTTCATAAATGCTCAGATGCAGGATCATATTTTAACGTTGAATTTCCTTTAAAACAACACTAGATTTATAACCGCACCTCGCTTTGTTATTTCGGAGCCACCGTAAAATAAATTATAAAGATTTTATTTCATCAAATCCGGTTAAGACCTAAAATCCAAGGGGTTGACTTAAATTTTACAACAGACTACGTTTTTAAATTGAATTAGCAAATTTACAAGACCAATTTAAGTCATTCGGACTTAGATACGTTAGCGTCCTTTCATTATAGGCGTTAAATGACGTAGGTACGTTTTAAATGTATGTATTTTACGTATTCCATATCCATTGTTTATTTGTTCTTAATAAAAATTAACTAGGCTCTGTCCAAGCTTTTATCAAGCTAACCTGTCTTACTCAATGATATACGTTATGCCCTAACAAATCAACCAAAAATCTGTTCCGAAAAGAGCTACAACACACACACGTTTATCTTTTGTTTCACTACACCAATCACATTGGTATAGTACACGAAGGCATTTTAACGCTGTATGTCAAACGTCAAGCACTTCTGACAACAACAAAAGCGTGCGTATCGTCTTGTATTAACAGAGCGACTACGAGCAGAACGGTCAATTGCCTGTTCGTACGCTCTTCGTCGGCGCGCTAGTGACATATCTACCTCTTTTTTACATTATAATATCATTGGTCATACTTATGATACTTTACACTGACTACAGGTCTACAAGGTACAGGCGACAACCCGTTAATGGCCCACTACTGGGCACGGGTCTCTTCTCTTGAGGAGGCCTAGAGCATACTCCACCACGCTGCTCCAGTGCGGATCAGTGTAGGGGTTAGTGGCCAACCCGAGTGTCGGAAGTTTTTGCACCGACCGGAACCGGAACCGACGGCTTTACGTGCCCCGCGAAGCACGGAAGCATTAAATAAATTTTTGTGCTTAAGTTTGTCAATCACATATATCAATAAAAATTTAAGAAAAACCCGCCTGCTCTCAAAAAAGCTATCATGATATACCTTTTTGAAAACCTTATGATAAGTTCTTTAATTTGATACCTATATTGCATTATTTTATTTATTTTTATTTTTTGATACTTTAAACAATGGCATTACACAGCCATCATATTTGTTTTTTTTTTTAACATCACCTAAGTGCACTTGGGTTATCAAAACGATATCTAATGATATTTTAAATATATAAATTGTTCCAGCGGTTTGGAAGATATGAGGTAATCAAGAATATTACATGCTCACAAACAAGATACGCGCGAAAAACAACCCTTCCTTGGCAGTTGGGTAAAAAGAACTATTCAACTGAAAACTATGAAATCATTTCATTCAATGCATAGAATCAATCTTTAACATGACAAAGAGTTCTTCAACTTCCTTACGGAACTGCACAAGGAACGATGCATTCTTTACAATCTTCAGTCCGGTATTCGTTCAATGTCCTTTTATGCGCGAAATTTTAAATTCAATCGGAATCGTACGTGCAAGTCGGGATTGTGAACAATTTTATACATGTATACCTATTTTATGTTATAAACGAGAAGGTGGTCTAATCTATAAGCCGTGCTAAGGCTTTTCTCAGACTTAAATTATCTGAACGAAGATAATGGTCCTTGTTCGCGCTGAATCAACATGGCCGAATATAAGAAAAAATAAATACAAATTTAAAATTAGGTATGCATTCTAAAACCTTCTATAATTATTGATATTACAGATTATTTGTGTTATACGTAAGGTATGATTTAACATCGATAATAACGTAAACAATATATACTAAGTATTAAACATTACAGAGGGTTTAAGAATCATGCCCTGCATACTTAATTCTTTTGTCGACTGTACATCGTTGGCAACAAAACTCTATTTCATTTAAAGTTAGCGATTTTATTTGTGTCTTTATTTTTTTTGTATTAACAAAGTGTCAGTATCTTGTACATTTGACTATTATCAGAGCAAAGTCTAAATGCGTTTTATAGATCTCACCCACGGACCTAAAAAAAGACGGACGTAAGCCCAACAACAAATTCAGTGAAGCACCCGTAGTAATACCAACTCTCTATTCGTACAAGTACACACACCCACACATTGACACCATACTGCGTCAATCGCGAATCAAAAATTACGCACACATGGTAAGCGGGCGGCCATTGCTATGCTTCGCTCTCGCTTAGACGAGGTTACGTCCGTCTTTTTTTCAGGACCGTGATCTCACCCTAAGATTGAGAATAATAAAAATAAATAGAATAGTTGGATATAGCGGGTAATTCCTAAGACAAACTAATTAACAAATTTCACAAGTTGTCAAGGTACATAGCATTGCTTTCAAAGTTTAGGGCAAAGAATGAATAAATTAATGTTTTCCTCAAATTTCAGACGTCCTGACGGATGTCGAGAAGTGTTGGACGCGCGAAGAGAAGTCCCATCGTCACTCTGTGCTTCGTCGACGCAGCTTGTAATCCCTTAAAGTGCTCTAACTGAGAAAATAAGGAATTTAAAAGCACGTTGGCTGCTTCAGTGCTGTGGCTACGTTATGAGCGGAAGCGGGAAACACGTCATTGCTAGAAGTTGGTTTTGATTGTTAGTGGTATAGTGATAAAAATATTTCTTCTCTCTTTTTATGTTTTAATACCGCCATTGCTTCGCTGATATCAGCTTAGAACAAAGGTTGGCTGGTACAGAATGCTTTAGCCATCCGCCTTTGTTAATTATTGTACGTAGATATACCCCATTAATAATGGTATAATAAAGTTTAAATATATGTATAAATAAATAGAGAATGTTTATTCTTGAGTTTTACTGTTTTTGGTCTTGCATGAGGCTTTTTATGCAGGTAGTTTTTTATGTAATTCAGTTTAAGTTAAGGCCAGCTTTACCCCCTTCGGAAAATAATGTACAAAACGCAAAATGAACACAACTCGCAAAATGGTAAGTTTAATGTGTGTAACGAGAGAGCCTGCGATCGTACACTCTCAGCTTGTTAAATCATTACGGTAAACTAAGATACTCGTCATTCAGTCACATTTTATACTATCGTACAAACATGGTATGCGAGCCAGTTCACAGTTATAGCTCCGCGAACCGTAAGACGAACTGCAGCACACGCTTTGCTAAGAAAATATTGCTTCAAACTTGCACCACTCCAAAACAACGTACATACGACAATCGGATCTTGTTTAAATAAATAATGAGGGAACCGTCACAGCCGGTGCGGCGCGGCGCCTACAATTTTAACTTTTTAATAACACTCTATGGAACGATTTATCGGCGTTTACTGTGAAGGATGTTACAGCCACTTAGCATTTTAAATATTTAGAGTAAAAGCGTTTATTTGCTTACTGTTATAGCTGTAAATTATTATGTCCTGTCTGTACTTTCTCTTTAACCGATAAAATCGCTTATATTGTCCACTTAACTCAGGTATTTTTTTTATTAAAAAAATGAACGCTTACACACGCATTAGGTTTTCCTGTAGCCTCAAGGCCCCAGCCGGAACACGACGAGTCGTTTAGCGGCTGACTCATGCTCAAGGATGGTAGCTATCCAGGCAAACCCCATGGAGAAATAATAATAGAAATAATGGTATTATAATAATTAACAAATTAAAATCAGTATTACCAATATGATCCCTCGAGGGGCCCTACTACCAGCGAGCCGAATTTAGTCGCCTCTTACGACACCCATCCGGCGTGGGATTTATTTTAACACGTTTGTGACCTTTGGCTTCATTTCTTTGTATTTTTAATGGATTTATAATTAAAAGGACAAAACTACAGTAATTAAAAACAAACTGATCCATTTCCTTACTTAATTAAATTTGGTTGTTTTTATTAATACAGTTATTACAGCTATTACCTATAACTTATTACAGCTTCTCATAACGTACAAATTTATTACACATCTAGGAGCCTAATTTACTGGTTCCATCAGGATGGGGTTAGCGACGAGCCCCAAAAGGAATTTAATTTAAAATGTATGCTTTTTAGGGGTCCGAAGTAAAATCGGAACCATTATAGTTTTGTCATGTCCGTCCTTCCGTCCGTTCGTCCGTCCGTCTGTCCATCTGTCCGACTGTCCCCGTCTGTCGAAGCAAAGCGCCGAGACCCTCAGTGCTAGAAAGCTGTAATTTGGCATGGATATGCATATTTATTAAAACTCCAGAATCGTAGAATAAAATTTTGAAAAATATTTTTTTTTCAGGGTACCTCTCCTACAGGTAACGTGACGATGAATTTTTTATTCGTCGAGTAACCCATAGTGTGTAGGGTATCAAAAGGTCTTTTAATAATATTATAAGTCTTCTAAGACCATTTTTGGAATTAGGGGTCCGTTTGCGAAATATTTGGCTTTAAAGTGCTAATTTTCGTTAGAGTCAAGTGTCCCCTTCCCCTCTGCCGGATAAACGGTTGGAGTAGGACCAGTGAAAAAATTCTCAAAAATAGGTTACATGATGAATTTACAAGGAAAACAATCACGGCTATGTTAATATAATTAGTTAATGAGTAATAGTCGATAAACTTACAACTTCGGAACCCTACATTGCGTGGCCTGACACGCACTTGGCCGCTTTTTTTTAGCTGAACTCGTCACACACAATTAATATTCAATATCATTAGTGCTGCGTAAGAGCAAAAACTATTCAACAAGCACCAATAAAGTGTTTATGAGAATAATCAAGGCATTGACAAGGCCTAATTTACTGGTTCCATCAGCAAGCACGAAAAGGAATTTAATTTAAAATGAATGCATTTTTAGCTTATCTCATCACATACAATAAACATGCAATATTATTGGTGCTGCGTAAGAGCAAAAACTATTCAACAACTACTTATCAGTAAAGCGTTTATGAGAATCTAAGAATCATAAAATTCAGTCAGTCACGGAAGAAAGTTATAAACATTACCTATCGCTTGTAATCGCTTGTAAAAGCATTGCGATATAAATGTTTCGAAAACTCATAATAGGGTTTAATTTATAATTTTATAATATTTGATGATTTGATAATTATAAATATCATGAAAAATATAATTAATTTCTGTTCAAATAACACCTTCACCTAGATTATAAGACTTAGGGCTTGTTTCACAATCTTCAAGTAAGTCCGAAGTAAGCTATTCGTTGGTTAAGTTGACATTTCGTGTATGTAAAATGACACTTTAACGTCACTTTAACCGGCGTATTGCTTATTCAGGACTCTACTTGAAGATTGTGAAACAAGCCCCTAGAGTTTGTAAAATCAATACTTACTTAGGATCTATTATAATTTATCAGTTTGCAGTTTTTACAAAATATTTGCACTATACATTTGTTTTCAATGTTTAAATCGCTTCTTTTAAGGTCCTCGCTAAACGCTCAAGCTGGAACCGTACCTTTTCTATCGCTTTCAAGTCAGAAGTGAAATGAAGAGAATTATGAAGTAGCTACGCAGTTTATTAATATTTACCTATTCATCTTGTATGAATGAGCGCTTGTGACTAAATGTGATTTGATGTTGAGTACCTTAATTAAGGGAGGATATAAATATACGAAATATAATAATTATAACGAATAGGCATACGTTGATATTTTCGTACCTTTGGTGAAGCATGTTAAGGAAATGGTATCGATATAGAATAACGTGCCTTTTCGTATTTAATAAGTACGTCACCTCTACTTATTATGTAATATTCAATGAAGTACTAACCAAAATATCACACAGAATAGGGCTACCTATTCAACCTAAATATTGTGAGACTTTAAAAAGATTTTTTCCGAATAAAAAAATAAGTAACAGAGCAAGTTAAATAAAAGCTTAGCAGTGGTTAGAACGTTGGTCTCCCGAACGCAGGGGCCCGAGTTTGAGTCCTGGCACGCATCTCTAATTTTCAAATTATGTGCGTATTAGAAGTTAATTATCACTTGCTTCGATGAAGGAAAACATCGTGAGGAAACGTGCACACCGGAGAGTTCTCCATAATGTTCTCAAAGTTGTGTGAAGTCTACCCATCCGCACTTAGCCAGCATGGTAGACTATGGCCTATACCCCTCACATTGTGAGAGGAGACCACGATTCCAGCAGTGGGACAAATATGTTGCTTTGCTTTTCTTTGCTTGCAAAAAGCTGAGATTTAAAGAGGATGGATCTAAAAACTACTTGTTCTTAACATAAACAATCCTTCGTCTTAGTATGTATCACACAAGATATTACAATTTTTCTATATTTTGTTACACTTCAAATAATAGTTCAAAGTTAGACTATGTAAAACTGGTGTCTCGTTCATGGGTACATGTGTAAAGATTTATAATAAAATTCCATCGAAATTTACAGAAATGCCTTCCCTTAAATTTAAAACTTATATTAAAAGCAATCTTATGACGAAGGGATATTACAAATTAGATGATTATTTTAAAGAAAAGACTGCTTGGTTTTATGGATATAGATTGTAGTAGATGATAAGTGCTATCTGTAACTGTGAGCAGGAAAAAAACAACCCCGGTAGTTTCTTGCTGCTTCTTCTTCCGGGCCCTCTCACAGTAGGGCCTTGTTTAAGCATTGGCGTAACTTGCATGACTTTTAAAAAGTGTTTGTAAACCAAACCAATTTTAAATAAAAACATTTGATTTGATTTGATTTAAGATTTTTTTACGAAAGTGATATTTTATAAAATATTGTAATAAAAACTACGAGTAAACTCAAAGGAGGCAAAGAAAATGGAAACAATTAAAAAGTTAATTGCCTCAGGAGAAAGTTAATTGGCACGCTCTAATTATTTTCTACGAAAACGGTTTGTAATTATTCATCGAAATCGAAGTTGGTTCAGTATCTAGTAGACTGAAGTAGGACAAATAAATCGTTACAATTTTTTTGTAAAAAAAAAAACATAAACGTGTACTTATGTACGCGCGTGAGAAGTTATACTTCTTTGGCATCAAAAAAAAAAAACAAATTAAAAAAAAACAATTTCAAAAACCATTTTAAAAAATCAGAAAAACAATAATTTCCTAAAGAAGTATAACTTCAAAAACTCGTCTTTACCTTGCCAATAACCGAGCAGACGCGCTTGATGGCAAGTGGCCACCATCGCCCATGAAATGGACGTCAGCAACATCAAAGGCACCACCGATGCGTTGCTAGAAAAGAAGAAGACAGAATACAAAAACTATGACTCAGCCTCAAGTCTTTTTTTTTATTTTTATGGAAATAGCCGGCAAACGAGCTGACGATCCACCTGATGGTAAGTGGCTATCGTCACCCATGAACATCAGCAACACCAAAGGCATCACTGATGCGTTGCCGGCCAAGAAAAAGAGGAGAAAAACAAAGAAAGAACTGGCTCTCAAGCCCCCAGCCGGAACACGACGAGACGTTTGGCGGCTGACTCATGCTCGAGGGTGGTAGCTATCCAGGCGAACCCCATCGAGAAATAATAGTAGTAATAATGGTATTAATTAACAAATAAAATCAATATTACCAATATAATCCCTCGAGGGGCCCTACCACCAGCGGGCCGGATTTAGTCGCCTTTTACGACACCCAACCGGCGTGGGATTAGGGTTAGTCGTTACACGATGACACGTTAAGTCGAAACACGATGAGTCGTTTGGAGACACACCCGAGCAAGAAGTCTGGTGGCAGTAGTTCGCTTCAAGTGAACTGTGTATAATAAAAACATAAACGATTAGTAGCTAAATATGATTTGCTTAATTTTTTCATTGCACCATATTGTTCTAGTTCTGTTGATACTTACACGTCGTATTTTTATATTTAACAGGTAAATACGTTTATCAAGCACCTTTTTATGGAACAGTAACGTACGCATTGTCAATGCCGTATTATTAGGGACGTTCAAAGAATTTTCCAAGGCTATTATTTGCTTTGTATGTCTTGTTACGGCCGATAATAAACGACTTTAATTGAGGAGCTGGTCTTTGACACTAAATATACACCGCGGATATTTCCTTTCTTCCTAAGGTCTAATTTTTCTAACAGTTTACTACTAAACGTGTTAAATATGGGTAGTAAACTGTTAAATATGGAAAATTTATATAATTACGTGTCACGTTGTTTGTCCGCGATGGACTCCTAAACTACTGAACCGATTTTAATCAAAGCACACCGTGTGGAGTTTGATCCAACGTGAAAGATAGGATAGTTACATCTCCCGTAAGGCACACGGAAGGTTTTAATTAAAAACAACTTTTGACAGAACGAAGTCTGTCTGGGCAGCTAGTAATATATAATTTACAACTCATATCCTCTATTTGTAAAAAAGTTTTTCCTTTTTGCCTTTGCCTTTGGATGAGTGCTATATAGTTTGAATGGAAAATAATCTCATACAAATCAAATCAAATCAAAATCTTTTATTCATATAGGTATCACTGATACACTTATGAACGTCATTTTTTAATCTACCAGCTTTTCGGAAAGGTGCTTTGTCATAGAGGAGAAGAAAAGCCGAAAGAAACTCCTCGCACATCTTTTAAAATCATGAAAAGTTACATAATATCTTCTCACCTACGCGGAACTGGATGCGGCACTAACTTCCAGGCGTCTTTGTCATTAATATATTCATTTATGCTATAGTATCCTTTGCCTAGTAGCTGAGATTTCACATATCTCTTAAACATTTGGATAGGTAAATCACGTATTGACTTGGGTAATTTATTGAAAAAACGTACACCGAGCCCCATATAAGAGCGTTGTACCCTACTTAAGCGAAAAGATGACGTCACCAAATTATGTCTGTTTCTAGTTAGATGATTATGCGTATCACTATTCTGCTTGAACATACCTAAGTTGTTTTTTACAAATATAATATTGCTGTAAATAAATTGAGAGGCTACTGTTAATATGCCTATATCTTTAAATTTCTCACGCAGAGAATCACGTGATTTCAATTTATAAATGGCTCTGATTGCCTTTTTCTGCAAAACAAATATAAAACCAATGTTAGCCGCTGAACCTCACATCAATATACTATAGGACATGAGGCTATGAAAGTATGCAAAATAAACAAGTTTCGCAGTTTCTACATCAGTAAACTGTCTTATCTTTCTAATCGCATAAACTGACCTACTGGCTTACTCGCGAGAGCCGTTATATGGGTGCCCCATTGTAGTTTAGAATCTAAGGTGACACCCAAGAAAACTGTGGATTTTTCCATAGTTAGAATTTCATTATTTAATTTCAGGCTTTTACTAATATTCCGTACATTAGGTAGTGTAAATTCAACACACTTAGTTTTTTTAGCATTAAGTAGCAAATTGTTTGTTGTAAACCAGTGTGATAAACGAGATAGAGCACTGTTTACGTCGTCAAAATTCATTTTATTTCTATTCGTCTTAAATATAAGGGAAGTGTCATCAGCAAACAGGACAATCTCTGCATGTTTCTTAATATATAATACGGCAGATCATTTATGTATACTAGAAAAAGGAAGGGGCCCAAAATCGAGCCGAGACCTTCACAAAAGGGACATTTTCCGAAGATTGTCAATTACAAAAAAGCTAGGTTCAACTACACTACTATTTTCTAATTTTTTTCCCGTATCGAAGCTAGCCAAAGCGAGCTAGATCCCTAATAAATTTTACCAAATTAATAGATTCGGTAATAGACTCGAATAAGATAGAATATCGTGCAGTCACTAGCATTTATTTATTTTATTTATTTATATATTTCAATTCCATTAGAACCGCTTCGCCTATTATACTAATGGTTACAATTTACATATTACATATAGAAATTATACAAAAAATAACAACAATCAATACAATAATAATATTAATAAATAATCGCAATAAATAATAATAAAACATGTCAAATAAAAGGTCAATATCAAACTTTACCAATAACTACTTACTATTCAAATAATAAAAAGCACTGTATAATTTTATTCAACACCGTATAATTTTTATGAGAATTTAAAGCGCCTCTAGCGAACACAAATTAAAATTTAAAAACTTCGTTCGCTACCTTTAACTCGATGAATACGTTTTGACAAGAAACCGACAGAATCATTCCTTGTTTCTTTGTAGTGCAATGTTTTGATATCATTTATGAGTCTTCAAAAGACAAGCACTGTTGAAGATACTTTATTAAAATGATATCGTTTGTCTATTATCCACACTTTCCTTGAAGAACAATCTACGATGTACAACAGACTTTATGACGTACAAAACAGGGTCCATAATTCGTAACTAACAAGCCACAAACGTTTTACCTGCTAGCTAACAATTGTACTCCAAGTCTCTTTGTGGATACTAAAAGGAAAGAATGAATGCGACTGTACCTACACTGTACAGTTAATATTTATTTTTAATTACAGCTTTCCAGTATTCCTCGTGGTAGTTATTAAGTACTTGTATATTTCTTTCCCAAGCTGACTGTGAATAGCCGATCACAGGAAGGTAATTCCTCACCTGTTTTATACATGGTGTCCTTAAATAATTTAGTGTGGGTAACATATAATTATAATTTTAAGGCATCCATTGAACAGGATATTTTACACTTACGAGTACACAAGATAAATTTAAAAGTAAATAATGCACAACGTTACAAGAAAGTACAAATTTAAACATAAAACTATGATTTTTATGTAACGCAATGCAGTTTGTATGATTGCAATTACTGAAAAAGATAATTGTAATTTTGCGGAAATTTCGAAGGAAATGCATGGTTAGGTACAGACACATGGATTTGAAACTGGCGAACATTCTCAAACGTAGACAATTGCCATTAAATGCAGCGCAAGAGCCATATTTCACTTTAGTTGCACTTCGGTGCGTGTCTGTAACTCTGTACCCGCGTGCGACTGTTCATCTGTTTTAACACTTCACTTCACTAAACTGTTGGGAACACTTGGCTGGGTTTATACGTATACTATAAAGACTTAATTAATGGCATGGGTAGTGGTGATCTACTTTTCGGCAAGGCTGAAAGTTTTCAGGCTGTACTGAACTTGCCTTGAGAGCCAGTTCTTTCTTTCTTTATTTTTCTTCTCTCTTTCGTGGCCGGCAACGCATCAGTGATGCCTTTGGTGTTGCTGATGTTCATTGGCGACTAGTTTAGTTAAACATAGTTAAACAAGCTAGTCGTTTTTATAAATAAACTAGCTTTGCCCGCAAATTTCTGCCACGATAGGAATCGAACCCAGGACACTTCGAACCATTTCGAACATTGTCTGGCATGGTAACCAGGCATGGCAACGCGGGTTGTCAATATTATAACATTACGTAACAAACAAATAAGTTCGATAAATTTCTTGCGCCGGTAATATTACGAGTATATTCCCCGACGCCATCATTACTCACACTTCGCCAGTATCCTTTGTCCTCGTCGTTGTTATGATATCGCATCCATAGAATGAAAGTGACCTAACTCAAAAATTGGAATTTGTGGGAAATGAGCAAGAAAGCTTTCAAAAAAGTATATATGGATGAATAGAGCGATCAATGAAAGTGACCGATTATTAGGTTGTCATTTTCTTACTCATAATTCGAGCTCTTTTTCATCACAGGGTTTTAGGGTACGCATTTTAAGGTAAGTTTATAGCAAAAACAGAAATTACAGGAATTTTGAGTTAGGTCACTTTCATTCTAAGGGTGCGATATTATATATCCGCGTCATACAGGGTACTATCATATATAGGTTCACAAAAGGTGTTTTCAGAAATATTTGTATAGATAGAGTTTGTTTCGTTTAATGTAGAGGTTCTTTTTAAATGTTCCGAAATTATATGCAGAGTTTCTCAAACCTGATGTAAACTTTATAAAGACAGAGGATTTGTCCATAAAACTGGTGCGAATCGGATTCACGCACTGATGGTTCAGTACTTTTTTGTGACGTAACAACTTTTGATCTTCAGATTCTTTCCTTGATGCAAGAAATCTCTAAAGGAACTTATCATCCTTTCAATGGATCGTAGTCTGATTTTCCGATTTTCAGTATCCTGTTCTCAAGTCCAGTAGTTAGTAACAAAAAAAGAAATCGTACAACAAAAATACACAGTATTTTATTAATGAAATACACAGTATTTTTGTCGAATCAAAACTACAATTCAAATTCAATGTATTTATTTCACATAACTTGGACCCAATAGCTATTTTGAGTTATTATGAGATAACTTTTTTCTTTATTTATTTTCGCAACTGTAATATTACTGAACAAATAAGTCCGATAAATCCCACGAACGACCCGCGTCGCCGCCCGCCGGTAATATATTCCTCGACGCGGTCATTATTCACACTTCAGCGTCCTTTGTCCGCGTTCTATGATGTATATCTGACGCGTCAAAGGTGAGAATGTGTCTGATAGGGTGATGATCAGTTGTTATGCGTAAACCTTTCACATGGTAAACTGTTTACCGGATAAATATTGTTGTAAAAAAAGCAAAAGCAAAGCAACAACCCATAACTGTCCCACTGCTGGGCTCGGGGTCTCACAATGTGAGGGGTACAGGCCATAGTCTACTACGCTGGCCAAGAGCGGATTGGTAGACTTCACACACCTTTGAGAACTTTATGGAGATCTCTCCGATGTGTTGGTTTCCTCACGATGTTTTCTTTCACCGAAGCAAGTGATAATTAATTTCTAATACGCACATAATATTTGAAAATCAGAGGTGCGTTCCAGAATTTGAACTCGGACCCTTCCGTTCGGGAGACCAACGTTCTAACCGCTAGGCTATCACTGCTAATATTGGTGTATTTAGAGATATTTATCAAAATTAGTGTTTGCCTTGCCAGTTGCTCTTAAGGCATGTGAACACTTGTTGACGTTTCACTTTCCACAGATCAGGAAGGCTATTCTGTTTTGTAACTTGACAGCGGAATCCGCGATGAGTTTCAAAATTGAAGTTCGAGTCCGAGATCTTGATATGTGATTCTCTAATCATCTGGTACGCACTTGCGAAGTGAAGGGAGTCTCGAACTCTAACTCCAATTTAGAAAGCCATCGTGGACTCCGCTGTCAAATTACAAAACAAAAGTGAACTTGCATCATATTGACATGTCATTATCTAATCATCTAGTACGCACTTGCGAAGTGAAGTGATCCTAGAACTCGAACGTCAATTTTGAAACTCCGCTGTCAAGTTATAAAACAGAATAGCCGTCCAGGAAGGCTATTCTCTTTTGTAACTTGACAGCGGAGTTTCAAAATTGACGTTCGAGTTCTAGGATCACTTCACTTCGCAAGTGCCGTACTAGATGATTAGAGGATGACATATTTATTATTCTTGATCATCGAATTACGTCACCGTCGAAGCTCGTGTCCAATTGTCAAACGAAAAGTTAGTCAAGAGCTATCGCGTTCTCGAGTAAACTAAAGATTTTTGAAATAAAAATAAGTTATTTTTGTTATATTTTAGTTATTAGGTAGTAATAAATACCATGGCTCGTTTATTTGTGTTCAATTATTTATTTAATTTTACTGATTCGTTTATTCATACCGAGGCGAGGCCATCTTTAGTCGTTTGACGTTTGAGTTCGAGACTCCCTTCACTTCGCAAGTGCGTACCAAATGATTCGAGAATCACATATCAAGATCTCGGACTCGAATTTCAATTTTGACACTCATCGCGGAATCCGCTGTCAAGTTACAAAACTGAATAGCCCTGCTGATCACGCAGCATGACACGCTTTACATACAGAACGGGAGACCTCTTCGATGTACTATGTTTAGGCTAGTGTCGGCCTATTTGTAATATACAAATGATCATGCACGTAAATGCATGGGATCCTCTAAGAACTGTTTTACGTAAAGCTTGCATGATCAAATTAATCATGTTGCATGATGCACCGTAATGCAAGTCATCAATAATTTAAACACATTACAGCCTAAATTGTACAGAGAGAAATTCATTTTATGATGCATGATCGTCTAGACTCTAGAGAACACGTAAAAGGCGTAAATCTGAACAAACAATAGCCAAGATTTCAACGATACGACGAATGAGGACAACGTTGCTCAAAGAGAGACAGAGAGAGTTGTCATAAACACAAGTTTAGTGTCGAGACACTTTTTTATAAAACAAAACCCCTGTATGCAATAACGTATTCAGCGACATGTGACATCCGACATCAAACAGCACACAAATCGCTGCATTCCGGCGGGTCCGAGATCCTCTGTAATTACATGCTGGTGTAATTACAGGACACATCTAGTTTTCCCCTCGACGCAAACGCACCAGTGCACTCCTGTATACCCGTACTTGCATATAACTCGTTATTTAGTGTAGGAATCTAGTTATGTTATATTCGTCACTGTAATTAAGTATGTACTGGCCAGTATGAAAATAATTGCATATTCATTTTATCCAGTTTTTAGAAGACACTGCAGCAATCTGATTTATAGCCTGGACTCATTCGTGTTACCGATAAATGCTAGTTAAACCCGAGGGTAACTGAAATAAGACTATAATTTTCTTATAAAATAAACCACCAACCTGGTGGTATCTTTACACTAGCTACACCACAGGCACCACCAAATAAAGAAGAAAGAAAGATATACTCATCAAGCTCGTGAAAGAGACACCCAATATGCTGCCTGTATTACCAGTATTGCACATATTAAGATTCAACTAAGATGCCAAGTAAGATTCAACCTACGTACTAAGTAGGTGAAAGGAGAGATGCTATATCCAGGAGCTTATGCACAGCCAGTATTTACCAGCGAGGGATTACGGCGCCCGCCCCAGCCCCACATCGCCCGCAAATATTGACACTTCGCTGTTTTAATGCCGACGTCAAACAATCGCCGATTAGTGACGTACTCGCGTTAATGTCAATTAACTATCTACTAATGCTGAACGCACATTTGTCCGCACCGTCTACGCCGGACGCATATGCTTCCGGGGATTAGGTGCCTACAGGACACCTGACGCTATTCCCTCTCCCGTTCAGCATGCTTCTCAAAATAAGAGTTGTCTTGGACTCTACTAATGGCGTACATTATTAAATATTTGAACACTTAGAACAAATTTTCAAAAGCATCATCTATACTGTCCTTACCGAGAGTACCGGCGACAGGCTCACCAATAGGCACGCCGCAAACAAGAGGGCGTTCGAACCCCGCAATTTGCAATACAGCCTTTTTCTATTTTCACTTATTACGAACATCTTAATTCCTGACACAATGGTAATGCCCACACAGTTCGATTGTTTGTTTTGTAATACAAAAGATATGTTTTAGGGCGCACAAAAGGTTTAGGGTCCGTCAGAGGAAGTTTGGGGACATGGGACACAGTCGTCATCGATATTATTTTGCTGGATTATTTTTGTTTTGATTGAAACAACACCCTCACGAAGCAATCTGTTTGTGCTTGAAATTTTTTACCACACAAATATATTTTATGAACTGGTTTGATTTGGGCCTTAGGGAAAAATGAATTTTCTTCAAAGCAAAATATCACAGTTAGATAAACCATAATACCATCGATTACCATGTTGGAAGCAAATGAGACTTTTTGCAGTTGTTTGCAAAGTGTGCAGCCTTTCCAGGTAGGTATGTTTATAAAATCCCCGGTCAACTCAGCATGAGAAAACTTTAAGAATCATTTTAATCAAGAAAATAAAATAAAAGAAATTAAAAAGAATAAGAAATAATTAAACCTAATAATAAAACCATATAATATGGGAACAATGTAATATTTTGATTTCAAAAATCCCTTCGGAAATGTTTCAGGGTTTATGGAGTAGCAGCCGATTTTTTATTATATTATATATATTAGGGCAATGATCCTTGGACTTCTATCAGCAGACCTTTATCAGTCTTTATATCTTTCCAACGAGTAGATATTATGTTTAAAAAACATATTATACTTTATTGCGGTCCTATTTTCCAAAAAAATTAAGCGAGAATAATAAAATGACGCTACGACAGGAAGATATTTTACAGCATAAAATGCCAAGCATATCATAAATTTTGAACAGAGATTTTCCCACAATCTCGCACTAAAATATAAGATAACCCGATAGTGTTCATATCTTCATATCATCCAACGCTAAAATAGAATAATATTATCTAGTAGAAATGTCATTTGGAATTCATTTTCGCTTTTTATTTAGTTTTTTTGGTATGGTTCATATTTGGAGATTATTTATTACATAAAATGCTAGTGTCATTTTGTCATAATTAAATGTTCATTATAGCTTTATAGGTATACCTAATCACGTATTTTACAAATTTAATGAAGACATTATGTAGTATTGGGTGGTACATTTTATTTTATTGGTACTCTGTTCCACATCCACATTTTGAGGAAACAGATATAATTATGCAAGCATATATTTTGCATCTGAATAAAGAAAAATGCATGGCTGGTTATAACGGCCCATAAATGTTTATTACCAAACATATTAAAGTCTTTGTAAAAATTGGTCATAGCCTTCTGAAATCTAAAATGAATCCAATCCCTTCTATTCTATATTTTATTCTATGGTAGCCAACGATCACATTTATATTTATTCATGCAGACTACATAAAGCGGCCCCTGAGGGGTACAGCGAGCAAAAATTATGCAAATATCGCCCTTCAGTCGAGCACAATTAGAAGTGATTATTGTGCTGAATTCAATTTCGCAGTTTCGGATCCAATTTTCTTCTGTTCCCTTGTGTGAGGCCTTGGTCCTAGTGAAACTTTGCGGTCAGAATGTTGTGACTTGTAAGTAACAGAATATTACGAGTAACTTACGTGTTCTGAGATGTACCTATCTATGAAGATGTATATACGATATCTCTATAACTTACTATAGCCAATTTTTTTAGACGAATTCTATTTCGTGAACAATCTTGGCACTACTTGATGATGAACCTGTAGCTTAGTTGGTACAGACCCTGCCTGCGAAGCGAGGGGCCTGGGTTCGATTCCCAGCTAGAGCTGATATTTATGTGAAAGATAAATATTTTTGTATTCTGTCATGGGTGTTATTGTTATGTGTTATATATTGTGTCGTCCATGCCACCCGCGACACAGGTAAGAACCTACTGCGGGGGTATGAGTGTGTGTGTTTAGAGTTAAGCGTTTAGCGTGAACTTTATATTGAAATATCAAATTGAAATTATAATTGGTGGAAGGTGGAAGTAATAATTGTAAGTTTTCTTTTCCTTTTTTAGGGTTCCGAAGTAAAATCGAAACCCTTATAGTTTCTTCATGTCCGTCCATTCGTCTGTCCGTCCGTCTGTCTGTATATATGTCTGTCCGTCCGTCTGTCCGAAGCAAAGCTTCTAATGGTCTCGGACCCTTAGTGCTAGAAAGCTGTAATTTGGCATGGATATACATATTTATTAAAATTCCAGAAATATACAATACAATATTGAAAAATATTTTTTTTCAGGGTACCTCCGCTACAGGTAACGTGAGGATAATTTTTTTATTCGTCGCGTACCCTATAGTGTGGGGTATCCAAGAAAAGTTCTTTGAAAAATATTATGGGTCTTCTATGACCATTTTTGGAATTAGGGGTCCGTTTGCGAAATATTTGGCTTTAAAATTCTAATTTTGGTTAGAGTCAAGTGGAAGACACTTACCTGCCGGCTAAACGATTAGAGTTGGACAAGTGAAAAAATTCTCAAAAATAGGTTATACGATGAATTTACAAGAAAAACTATCACGGCTATGTTAACATAGGTTTGTCTTGTTTTTTTTAATTTATTTAAACCTTTTGTTTTGTTGTGTTACTTTTAAGATGCTTATGTTTTTTTGATCTAGTTACTTAAATCTGTGTTCTTTAAGGTCGTGAATAAACATTTTTCTTTCTTTTATTCAAATTATTTAAAAAATATAGTATAATTAGTAATAAACATAATTTATTTTTGGCATTAAATAAATTAATTATCTTTAAATTATTTTAATTTTGTATCTGCCTTATTTCTTAATCACAAATTACGACAAAAAATACTATAAACACGGACCTAAAAAAAGACGGACGTAATCCCAAGAACAAATTCAGTGAAGCACCCATAGTAATACCAACTCTCTATTCGTACAAGTACACACACCCACACATTGACAACATACTGCGTCAATCGCGAATTAAAAATTACGCACACATGGTAAGCGGCGGCCATTGCTATGCTTCACTCTCGATTAAACGAGGTTACGTCCGTCTTTTTTTCAGGTCCGTGACTGTATTGTATTGACAGAAACACTCGTCTATACGTGAGCATGCGCCGAAGAGTCCATAGCTTCTCAGGACCTCAGCTATTTGTCATTTGTGTAAAGTCAAATGTAAAAATTTAAACGTCTGTAGAGTCATTTAATCTATACTAATATTATAAAGAGAAAACCTTTGTTTGTTTGCATTGAATAGGCTCCGAAACTACTGAATCAATTGAAAAGTTCTTTCACTGTTGGGAAGCTACACTATCCCCGGGTGACATAGGCTATGTTATATTTTCAAAAAAATTAGGGATCCTTAAAAAACTCCAATGTTGTAACCCAAGGTGTTAAAAAATAAGAAAACCGAAGCAAAGCGAGAGCTGTAACTCGTAGTTATATATTTTCATTCAGTAGTTTATGTATAGCAGAATAAACTCGTATGCTACGTAATGTAAATAAAAACGTAACTCGTATGCACTGTAAGGGGTCCAGTTTTTTTTTGGACTTTCTGAACGTCTCCCTAAAACCTAATTAATTATTTAAAATGATATCAACACCATGCCACGGCCAAGCAGAGGATGCCGAGAGATAACGGCCCTGATTATGACGTCACGAGCTCTGCCCCGGCGAGGTAATTACACGTTTGACGTCGGCTATAAAATAAGCTGCAAGAATTTTTCCTCTTTTATGTTAGCGTATTTTGTTTTATAAAAAAAAATTAAAACAACTTAGATAGACAAGTTTTATATCTTATCTGTACTTAGGCTTTGCGTCGACTTATAAATTATCCGAACAAATAAAACGATCTAAATCGTCTTATTAACAGATATCCGAATAAAAATAATGGTCCAAAATCAAACTTAACGTTAGCCGTTTTAAATGATTTTTTAACACCCGACGAAAAAAGAATTTCACAAGTTTGTCGTGTCTGTATCTCTGTTGGTGGCATCATAGCTCCCAAACGGATGAACCGATTTTGATGTAGTTTTTATAATTGAAAGGAGAGTCAATCAAAAGTGTTCTTAGTTATGTTTAGTGTAAATAAAACTGTCAAGGGTTTTTAATTTTAATTTAAGTTTTTTTTTTTTTGTATTAGCAAAGTGACAATCATTTTTATGAAGTTTGAGCAAAGTTTAAGTGTAAGTTCGCTTCATAGATCTCACCCTAAGAATTAGTCCCGCATAAATCGAAAGACATTTTTTTCGTAAATCTCACTCTCTCTCTACCTCCCATTGCTATGGTTGGGTCTCGTTAATGTAACCAAAGATGGCAATTTATTTTATTTATAATAATTCACTCATCCTACCTTTTTTTGAATAGATAGGTGTTGTGCCTTTACAACTTATACTCTTAAATAAATATTTTGTTTTTCAAAAAAGTTATTCCTTAAAAAATGAACTTACATTCTGTATTTATTTTGTAGCATGTTAAAAGAAACTGCAACGGCAGATACCATGAGATAGTTCCAGAGATGACGTCACAGTTTTGCTTCCGCGCGCCCTTAATTATATCCTTTGATGCCGGCCTCGCGTTGGGTTGTTTCAAATTTAAATATTACAATATAATGAAAGGAAATATTATTCGAAACATCCCCTGCAACTTGAATACGAGGGTGTAACTGATATTTTAAGAGCGATTTCCGATTCATGAAGAATTTTCTCGTATCCCATCTTACAGAGTCAGGTTCTTTAAATAGCATCCAATTTTTCAGGGTTCTGCTATATCTGATGAAAAACATGAATAAAAAGCTGCGCGTGGTTATTTAATTTAGATCAATACGTTTTTAGGAATAAATTATCTGTCCAAACCATCCACCACAGATCATACTTATTTAAAATTGATACAATGGGGATAAATATTTAAAATATTGTTATTAGGGTTAAAAATAAAAATTATTATTAAAAGTATAGTAAACTTTGTTTTAGTGATTTTCCTTTCTGCAGCTACTGCAATAAACAAAAATTTTGTTGATTCATGAAGTTTGAAAAACCAATCTCAAAAATAAATCGAATGAGGTTATCTTGAACTTTACAAGGGCCTAAGCCATACTTAATTGAGTATTCATTAAGTGACTACTAAAATGATACCATAATCGATAGGTCATGAAACACAATTATCATTAAATATTCAAAAATAACTCCTCCATTTGACATATTTATAAAAATTCTAACTACATATAATAATAATAATAATAATATAGCCTTTTTATTCCGAACTAATAAAGTTTTTGGACAATAGTTATATTTATAAACATAATGTTGTTATAAGATGTCCCTCAGTTCGGTGTGTCTTTTGACATAGGCCTCCTCCAACTGCTTCCATTGCACTCTGTCGTTTGCCACTCTGGTCCAATAAGGTCCCACGTCTGCGGAAAAATCATCGAAAACATTTCATCGAATTACAATTCGCCGAACACAATACATCGAAAAAACATTTCGTCGAATAACAAAACGTAGAACAACTAAGTCATCGATTGACATTTCTTCGAATAGCATTACGTAGAACAACCATTTAATCGCATGACAATTAACCGAATTACATTTCGTCGAATGTCATTTCGTTAGTGACAGAAACGAATCGCTGCAAAACCGACTCCACGTAGTCTTGTTTGCCCTACCCCTAGAGTGTAATGTAAACCCGCGTAGGCGCGGAGGGGCGAGGCGGCCCGCGAGCTAAGGAGCAGGTGGTTGTAATGCTCGCCGCAGCAGCTGAGGCTGGCCGGCGCAGCCGGCCAGCAAGCCGAAGCATGCTGCTTATGTCTTAGTGCTGCCTTTCAAGGATGTGTGACGTTTGAAATAGTAAAAAAATATTTATTAATGATCATATGAAAATTATATCATTCGATTCGGCCAATTGTGATTCGATATATTGTCATTCGATATATTGTCATTCGATATATTATCATTCGATATATTGTCATTCGATATATTGTCACTCGATATATTGTCATTCGATATATTGTAATTCGATATATTGTCATTCGATGAAATGACATTCGATTAATTGTTTTCGATGAAATGTTAATTCGATTAAATGTGTTTTCGATGAAATGATCATTCGATTAATTGTGATTTCGATGAAATGTCGATTCGATTAATTGTAATTCGATGAAATGTGTTCGATGAAATGTAATTCGATGAAATGTTTTCGATGATTTTTCCGCAAATCAAGGTCCCAAGGCTAGGCGGAAGTCATCTTCCCATCTTCTTGTTGGGCGTCCCTGTTGTCTTCTTAGAGATGATTCTTAGAGATGTTGGGTACCAGAGTGTTACCTGCTTGCTCCATTTGTCTGTCTTGCACCGTAGCATATGACCTGTCCAACGCCATTTCAAGTGGTCAATTCGAGTTAGTATATCAGTAATTTTGGTTTTGTTCCTTATTTCAGTTGCAGTAATTTTGTCCTTAAGTTTTATTGCCAACATACTTCTCTCCATTGCCCTCTGACACTTGGCTAATTTTTTTTTCTAACTACATATATGTATGTATAATAATACAAATAAATCTACAACTACTTTTCATAGATTGTCTTGACTCAAGTCTAGTCCTAACAAAGTAATAAATTAAGTAAGTTTTAAAATTTTATCTAAGGTTTATTAAGGCATAGTATACTCGTGTCTGCTCTACAGACAATGCCGTAAAGCTGCCGCTGCAAGATTTTGGGCAGTTCGCACATTTCCTTGTTATGCAAATAAAAAAAAAACATAAACGTGTACTTACGTACGCGCGTGAGAAGTTATACTTCTTTGGCATGAAAAAAATAATTTCAAAAAAACCATTTCAAAAAAAATCTTTTCAAAAACAATATTAAAAAAATTAAAAAAATCAAAAAAATCAAAAAATAATTTAAAAAAAATACGTTTACGATATATAGTCGAATCCATAATTCAACGAACTACTGGGACAACTCAAATGCAAAAATGTTGCCAGAACATAATGCATTGCTATTCTTATCGATATTATTTATTGATTTTAGTTAACATCGAATTATTATATGCAAGGTATTTTAATTACAATAGAAATAACACACTAATCAAACAGTATTTTATCAACGTAACTAAAGGTTTTCCATTACACGCCTAGACGTTTCTTCACCGTTCACTTTCTTTTTCTCACTTCAAACGTCAATACTGAAATATAGACACTTACCCCTTACTATTCATTTTCTGTAAATGATAGCAACACTATATTTGTCAAAGTGGTCCATCGCATTATGGATTCGACTATAATAGTAAAGCAGTGTCATAATAAAATCATGCTCAAATATTTATCGTTTGATATTAAATTTAAAAAAAATTAAAAGAACAATCAAATTTTTTTCATCGGATTGGGTTCTAAGACACAAAAAGTTTATTGATGTTACTTATTTTATCAAAGCACCTTGTGTCGGTTATTATTTTTTGCAGTCTTTAACAATAATATTGTAATATTAGCCGGTGACATTGTTTTGTGGTTGATTGGTGTGCGAATGGCTTTAGTTTTCGGGCACAAGAGAATCCCTCAAAGTTAATCATTGTCTTTGATGATAGGCAGTTTAGTCGGATGACTGCACTGCACTGTAAGTTACATAAATTTTGACTAAGAAATGATATACTACTACGGGTATTCAGGATATAGTTATAATTCGTTGAACGATGTGACCAAGACTCAACTACAGGGCATTTTCCAGAACCTATTACCAGATTCAATAGATTTTTGCTAGTTAGCTACTAGGTAAATTATAGTTCACTTAGTAATACTTAGTTTTTGTTGTTATATTATAGTTAATATCGTACAAACTGTTTGCTTTAACAATTTCAGGGAATGAAACAAAAAATATTTTTTTATCGTCGAGTCTTGAAAGGAGCTCGTTCCGTTGCTATGTAAAGAAACGGAGAATTTTATACAAGTACGAACCAATGCCTTTCCCATGATAATACTCTCTGTAAATACTCCAAAGTCCGAAGACTCCCGAAGAATCCCCAGGCAGTCGAGAGTATTGTACTAGCGAGATGAGGTCTCCCTACAAACAAAATTCATAATTATGCCTAAATTATAATCTTTAAACTTCGTGTCACGTTGTTTGTCCGCAATGGACTCCTAAAGTACTTAACCAATTTTAATCAAATTTGCACACCGTGTGCAGTTTGATCCAACTTGACAGATATGATAGCTTACATCTCCCTTAAGGCACACAGGTTTTAATAAACAAAAACTTTTGACAGAACGAAGTCTGTCCGGGCAGCTAGTATAAGTATGAATATAAGTCTTAATTTTGCATGCATGCTTAGAACGGAGGTAAATAATTAGTGTGTGCGTGAAATATGATAATCACCCCGTCTGATGGTATTCATAGTTCACGTCGAAAGAAGCCTTAGACATTAACGGGGATTATTAAACTGCATCGTAGCGAACGAAGTTGGAATTTACATAACTTTGTCGATCTATAAATTTTGAAATATTTTTTTATATTTATTTTGTTTTCTCTATGAATGTGCAAGATTTTTTTAATGGACAACACACAAAGATTAGAAAGAATACACACACCCAAAGTGAGAACAGGGATTCGAACCCAGGCACGGCGATCCGGCATGGTAACTATTGCGCCATACGGATCATCATTATTATTTAGAGTTATTTTAATTGTTCCAGTAGGTAAAGTAAGGTAAACAATGTTTAATTTGAACGTGTGTTTAATGTTTAACTTGAACGTGAACTTGGCACACAGATGATCCATGTCCAGGACAAAACATGGACCATGACATCTGTCTCAGATTAAAGTAGATTTTACCCCGGTTGTATCCCCTTGGATGATTGGGAGGTTTATCTACATAATATATGTATAAAACACTTTTTTTTTGTACGGGTGTCCTTAATAGACTTTGATACTATCCAACTGATATACCTACCCCAAAATGGTTTCATTTGAAAGGCAATTAATGCGAAAGTTGTTTGAGACAATTAAAACAATCCATTAGCCACATTTTCGATTTTCGACTTTTTCAATACAATTTATTTTTGCGTAGTTATCACAGGCCGGGTATCCACTAGTATGAACTAGGTATACATGTCTGTGAGTATGAATATATTATAGATTTGTGAATCCATTTTACCGCGGGCGAAACCGCGGGCGGAAACTTTTTATGAAATAATGTCCCCCACTTAAATTACCGTATGTCCCATATTAGTGTCATAATACCATCAAAACGGATTATCGTGGCAGATTATAGCTTAGTAATGTTACCGTATGTAACGTACGGAAATTATGTAAATATGTAGCATAAACCTTCTTAAACGTAATACCTTGTAAAGTTATATTTCGTGTAATAACATTTCTATAGTTTACCATAAATAGTCTAACGCTCACAGACATAATTATATATGTCTGTGCTTACGCCCCAACTCAAAGTCACTAACGGTTACTTAAATCGCTCCTTAGTACATAAATTGTATGGTGATTCTTTACTAAGGAGCAATTAAAGTAACCGTTAGTGACTCTGACTTGGGGCGTTAGTTTCTGATCCTTCATCGAAGTAGTCGGTTTTTTTGGTAAAAATATTTTCTTTCGTGTGTTTTTTCTACATACTAGGTAGATACTTGGTAAATATCACTTCATGTAATTCGTGTAATACACTGAAGTGATTGTTGCATAAATTATAGCTAGGTACTTTCCATAAGGAGGGCGTTCACTACGTCACATTTTTTCATCCAAAGAGTTACCTCAGTGCTTGAAGTCGAAGGTGTTCGAGCAGTGTGTGTTGCCAGTGATGACATAGAATCCGGGACCTGGAGCTTCACTATTGGCCTAATGTACAAGCTCAAAGTCACTCAGCGGGCTATGGAACGAGCTATGCTCGGTATCTCTCTACACGATCGAAGTAGAAATCATGAAATCCGTAGACGAACGAAGTTGACCGACATAGCGCGGAGAATAAGCCGGCTGAAGTGGCAATGGGCTGGCCATATAGTTCGAAGTACCGATAACCGTTGGGGAAGAAAGGTCCTCGAATGGAGACCACGCCTCCGACCAGGTGGACTGCCGGCCCGAAGAAGACAGCGGGTATCCGCTGGTTTCAGAAGGCTCATGACCAGTCAGAGTAGCGTTTGTTAGGGGAGGCCTACGTCCAGCAGTGGACTTCCACCCTCAAAACCCCCAAAATCTGCCCATGGCTTTCAGTAGGTAGGTTAGCGTAATAATTGTTCGCAAGAACTAAAACCAGACATAAACTAATAAACAAAACTGCCGGTTCAAGAAACGCGACCCCTTATTGAGTCTTAGTTCCGTACCTAAGGAATCCATACGAGTTAATTCTTAGAAAGTTAGCGTCGACGGCGCCCGCCAATCGCCCATTCAACTTGTGCACAAGAAAATAAATAGAGAAACCTCTGATATTTTATTTTGATAAGAATTTTAAGGCACAAAGTAACAATATAAGGGTCAATTTCAACAAACACGAATTTTGCCTAATTACAGTGGCGAATTTAAATTTGCTGCTTTTGATAATTTTTTTTGGCTTAAATAATAGGTAAATATTAGTACTACTTAATCATATACTAGAGATCGAAAAATTTTTGTTAGTTCATGAGATATTTCCATTTGAAATTATCAAATGCCACCGAAATTATTAAAGGACCACCGGAATTAAAATCCGAGCGACCGAAATTGATTAAATTTAAACCTGCTGTTTCTAATACATATTATTTGGCATAAATAATTTGTAAATAGTAGTAATAATTAGTCACATAGTAGAGATCGAAAAAAAAATTATTACTTCCGGAGATATTTTGAAATTACATTACCAAATGCCACCAAAATTAGGACCACTGGAATTAGAATCTGATCCACCGAAATTGATTATGCCAATGAGAAATAATAAAGGCAAGATCATATTTTAATACTATAAAGATACATTTTGAAGAGTAGGAGTCTAGATGAACGGACTCCTTTAAGCGGTGATTAGACACGCTTGTGTTTCTGTGGCCTATTAGACCAGTGCCGATAGCTTCAAAAACGGTAAAAAGTGAAAAAAAAATATAGTGGGATGAAACCCATTGCAAAAGGAAGAGGATATAACTAAAATTAAAGGAAAAATAATTTCCGGGTGATCTGAGGTCGGGATGGGGGAGGGGGGGTTTAAGGGTAAAAAATGGTTTATCTCGATTTCCAGCAACACTACAAGTCCTATGGAAAAAGTTAAATAGCAAAGTTGTAGGTAATAAAAAGATCTACAACTTTTGTATTTACACTTTTTTACATAACCTCAAAATTTATGTGAAAAATTCAAATAACCAAGTTTTTAGTTTTTAGGGTTCCGTAGCCGAATGGCAAAAAACGGAACCCTTATAGATTCGTCATGTCTGTCTGTCTGTCTGTCTGTCCGTCCGTATGTCACAGCCACTTTTTTCTGAAACTATAAGAGCTATACTGTTGAAACTTGGTGAGTAGATGTATTCTGTGAACCGCATTAAGATTTTCATACAAAAATAGAAAAAAAACAATAAATTTTGGGGGTTCCCCATACTTAGAACTGAAACTCAAAATTGTTTTTTTCATCAAACCCATACGTGTGGGGTATCTATGGATAGGTCTTCAAAAATGATATTGAGGTTTCTAATATAATTTTTTTCTAAACTGAATAGTTTGCGCGAGAGACACTTCCAAAGTGGTAAAATGTGTGTCCTCCCCCCTGTAACTTCTAAAATAAGAGAATGATAAAACTAAAAAAAATATATGATGTACATTACCATGAAAACTTCCAACGAAAATTGGTTTGAATAAGATCTGGTAAGTAGTTTTTTTTTAATACGTCATAAATCGTAAACCGTAAAAAACATTGATCAAAGTTACAACGAACTACAAGAACTTTTATATTATGTTACTTGCTGCTACAGAACCCTTCATGGGCGAGTCCGACTTGCACTTGGCCGCTTTTTTATTTTTATCTTTTATAAAAAAAAATCACGAAATTTAGTGAAAACATAAAATATTTCTTTTTTCACCTTATTTTGACTTAATATCGAAAAAGCAACCTAATTTTCAATCTAAAATTCTCACGTCAAAATATCTACTTTTTTAAAAAATCGGTGAGATTTTTGTTGTAATCTCTACTTTCTAATGGTATATAAAAAAGCGACCAAGTGCGAGTCGGACTCGCCCATGAAGCGTTCCGTAGCAGCAAGTAACATAATACAAAAGTTCTTGTAGTTCGTTGTAACTTTGATCAATGTTTTTTGCGGTTTACGATTTATGACGTATTAAAAAAAACTACTTACTAGATCTCATTCAAACCAATTTTCGTTGGAAGTTTACTTAGTAATGTACATCATATATTTTTTTTAGTTTTATCATTCCCTTATTTTAGAAGTTACAGGGGGGGGACACATTTTACCACTTTGGAAGTGTCTCTCGCGCAAACTATTCAGTTTAGAAAAAAATGATATTAGAAACCTTAATATCATTTATGAAGAACTATCCACAGATACCCCACACGTTTGATGAAAAAAACATTTTTGAGTTTCAGTTCGAAGTATGGGGAACCCCAAAATTTATTGTTTTTTTTTTCTATTTTTGTGTGAAAATCATAATGCGGTTTACAGAATACATCTACTTACCAAGTTTCAATGGTATAGCTCTTATAGTTTCGGAAAAAAGTGGCTGTGACATACGGACGGACAGACAGACAGACAGACATGACGAATCCATAAGGGTTCCGTTTTTTGCCATTCGGCTACGGAACCCTAAAAACTATAAACTACATACTACTACTAACTATAAATTACTATGGTAAATGTCCTCCGAAAATGCAATGAAACGACAACTATTTTCGCATGTTTTTTGCAATCTTTATGTTTTATGGATTTGTAATTTTTTTCTCTAACAAAGTAACATGGAATCTTACGTTTTTCGATTAATTAAAGTGTAAATATTAATAAATAACTCAAAATTGTACACAATGATTGACAAAAAAAATTAAAAACTCGAATCCGACATTTTTTTGCGAAAATAGTTGTCATTTCATTTTCACCAAATTTCGTGAAAAAAAAAAATTATTTGTAAAAGATAAAAATAAAAAACCAAAAACTTGGTTATTTGAATTTTTCACATTAATTTTGAGGTAATATGTAAAAAAAGTGTAAATAAAAAAGTTGTAGACCTTTTTATTACTTACAACATTGCTATTTAACTTTTTTCTATAGGACTTGTAGTTTTGCCGGAAATTGAGATAAACTACTTTTTACCCTTGAACCCCCCCTCCCCCACTTCCCGACCTCAGATCGCCCGTAAATTATTTTTCCTTTAATTTTCGTTATATTCTCTTCCTTTTGCAATGGGTTTCATCCTACGATTATTTTTTTTCGTTTCAAAAATTTTCGGCACTGGTCTATACACGTCCCTATGCGCTTTGGTTTGTCACCGGAACCACCGAGATTAGGCCACCGGACTTAGAATTAGAGTCAAAACTTGAATTTTAAAGAACACCGTTATTCACAGGTTAACTTTTATTTCACAATTATGGCTGAAAACCTTTAATGGAAGCCTGCAAAAAATTTCTTGATAATCTGCTTTGTACTTTTACTAATATACATGATATCGGAATTGGATGATTTTGTATTCCTGCGCCACCGCAGTGAGTACTTACGTGTTTGACAGGAAAATTACGCAGCAAGTCGGTTATCCTAACACGCAGTTTGCAAGAGCACAACTGAACGGTGCGGGAAGAGCCAGTAAGGTGTCTTCCAAATCGTGTTGTAACAAGTTATGAAAAAATGTAGCGTTCCGCGAGCGAGAGAGCGGCAAAAGCGAGAGAGAGGCGCGATCAGCTACGATCGGCGTATCGTAGCCGATGCCGTAGGCAATCGTAGTTGAACGGAGCAGGGCGGGGCGGAGTGGAGCGGAGCGGAGCGGGGTGGGGCGTGGCGGGGCGGAGCGGAGCGGAGCTTTGTCATGACATTGTCACGTTAAATTACCGTCCGTAAACCGACTTTACAGACAACCATTTTTATTTATTACACTTTATTGCATATTTTTACAAAGATAGAAGAGATTTACAATATTAATATGATTTGTGCACAAAAGGCGATCTTATCGCTAAATAGCGGTTTCTTCCATATAACCTTTGGGAAGAAGAATATAGGTAGGTATACGCTTCAGTTCTGGATTTTTTATTATTATTAGCAACAACCCATAATTGTCCCACTGCTGGGCTCGGGGTCTCCTCTCACAATGTGAGGGGTATTAGGCCATAGTCTACCACACTGGCCAAGTGCGGATTGGTAGACTTCACACACCTTTGAGAACTTTATGGAGATCTCTCCGGTGTGCAGGTTTCCTCACGATGTTTTCCTTCACCGAAGCAAGTGATAATTAACTTCTAATACTAATACTAATTTTGACGACCCGTGTGGCGCAATGGTTACCATGCCGGATCGCCGCACCGAGGGTCCTGGGTTCGATTCCCAGCGAGGCGGAAATTTGAATGATGAGTTTGAATTTCTGTTCTCGGTCTGGGTGTGAATGTCCGTGTCTAGTGTGTTGTCCATGGCACCCACGACACAGGGAATCCTAGTGTGGGGCTATGAGTGTGAAGCGTTATTTATTTATTTATTTATTTATAATACAGTTCTGGAAACTTGAACTCAAACCTAACGTTCACCTACAGGGGGCTTACCATGAACTCTAAAAACAGGTCAATTTTAGCCGATAATTGGCCTGTCCTGCTATATCCTACCATGATCTGGCTAAAACACAGGGCAGCCAGCGACCACGTCACCGTAACAGGACAGTGGTCACGTGACTTCAAAAATGATCTTCTGCCTTGCAATTCGTGTACCATGACGCGATTGTTGACGTATTGACATCAGAAAGTGGCTTACGTTAACGTCAAAATATTACAGCCCACCGAAAGTAACATTTATTGTCCTGTTTCGGCTATTTCGTTGATGATGATGAAACACAACGGGATGCAGCCATGGCGAATTTCAAATACACCATCATCACTTCAACTTCATCAACATCACTTATGCTTTTTAAATTATCGCTCCTAAATTACACATTATAATAGACATCTAAACATGTCACTGTGTCAAGTGTCAAGTGGTGTAAGATTACGTTCAAAAGTGTAAGCATCACTTACTCGTAGCGATATTTTTTTTGGTAATTTTAGAGAATGAAAGGATAATAAATCACAACACTTATGTATTTATAACCAATCTCCAAATCTTCAATTGAGATTGTTATTTTAAACTTTTAAAAACATCAATATTACGCATTCATTTGAAAACCGGAAAACCGATAAAACGCTCTATTTCAGAACATAATTAGTACAAATCAAGTACCTTGCATGTCATAGACTAAGATGCAGGACAGAAGTAGAGGCATTGCAGGTCATCGGTAAACGTTCATGGTACAAAATACACTCCTGTCAGGTTTTAGCTACAAGCTGACCTGTCCTGAACATGACACATTTTATTAGAGTTCATGGTAAGGCACCAGTTAGATACTGTTAACAGTTTCAACTCTGCTTTTCTGAAAATTATTATAAAATTTATTATAATTAATTAATATATTATGATTTTTAATTATCTTCGTTAAGTGATTGTTAATAGTGTAAAAATGCTAATATTATTTTTATTATTATTACAAAAATATATTTTTCACTAACCTATTCATTAACCTGATTAAAAGATACTATTTCTGTATGAAATTTAGAGAAATTAAAAATAAAAATTCAAGTGCATAATTATGAAATTTTAAAGTATGACGTAAACAGTATATTTATTCTGTTGCATCTAAATTAATTACTTAAATGCGATGAGGCTCTTTATTCACGAGACACGCAAGCATTTTAGAAAATTATTCAGTTATAACTTATAATCTTCCACAGCGTAATACCCTAAAAAGAGATAAGTACGTAAATAATGTTTTTGGATATATTTTATACTTAAACTTCTGATATTATTGTGGTCAACTTATCAATAAATATTTACATATTTGATGTTTGTGCTTATAAATTTATTTACTGTAGACATATTAAGTAACTAATATTACAGAATCAAAGGTAGAAAATGATGCGGCGAGTATCATTGCAGGCTGTGATATTAACTTTGTAATATATCATTATTACGAGCTGTTATTGGTTTTGTACGCTGTTTTTTGGTATCATTTTCAATTTACTGCCCTTCCATAGCTCAGACTCATACAGGATACCTTTTATTTTCTCACGATGCATGATATATTATGATGCAGTGTATGGAACAGAATCCTGTTTTATTTTCAATAATTTTTCTTTCTTAAACATATTTTACTAGTAAAAAATAGTTTTCTAGTAAAAATGTAAATAAGTAAAACATCTTTTTACTACTGTGAAAAGAAAACGATAGAAAACATATTTTTTTTAACTACATAACAATGCGGTCCATTAATACAACGTCCATTTTACTATATTCTTATTGTTAGTGAAAGCAGGATGATAAATGCATTTAATTACATGCACGTAGCGGTTTAATAGAAACAGATTTTGATCATTCCAGCGAATGTTGCGATACGAATGAGTTATGTGAATACCGGTCCAATCCAATCACAATACATTGCATAACGTAGGCGTATTCAACCAGTTTTGTGAATCCGTTGATCCCCGTGCATACACTATGTATGAGAATAGAGGTCCCTGCCCGCGATTTTGACCACGTTCTCCAGGATAACAAGTACTCTATGCCCTATTCCAGATTGTGGTCTACTTGCGTGCAAAATTTCATGAAAATCAATTCAGTAGCTTTTGCTTGAAAGAATAACACACATCTTAACAAATTTTCACATTATTAATATTATTAAGACTAATTTTATTCTAATAACACTGGATATAATATAGACTCAATATAAGCAAATGGATAGCTGAATGGTTATGACTGAAAAAATGGAATAACTATAGGTAGGTACTTACTTACTACCCCGGAAAACACGGGTTAACCCGCGAGCAGAGTACTAGCTAATACATATAATGATGAAGCCTGCATACGTGAAGACTATGTTAAGATATATGTACATAGTTAAATGTCTTTCAGTTAATAGAAACAGAAGGAAGTCATATGAGCGAATAATCTTTAAGATTAGGGGAAGTTACCCTTGAAAATTAATTGGAAGCTTGTTATCCGATAGCATTAATTTTCCGCTTCAACGGAAAAGTATATCGTCGCGGCGAATTGTCACGCTATCTCTTATATTCCTAAAAGTTATTGTGTTTTCAGAGAAACTTAAGTTATGGTCAAGAATATTTGATATCTTTGTTGTTTCACGCTTCACACTCATAGCCCCACACTAGGATGCCCTGTCTCGTGGGTGCCATGGACAACACACTAGACAAGGACACTCACACCCAGACCGATAACAGAAATTCAAACTCATCATTCAAATTTTCGCCTCGCTGGGAATCGAACCCAGGACCCTTGGTACGGCGATCCGGCATGGTAACCATTGCGCCACACGGGTCGTCAAATTGTATTCTCAAAAACAAATTTTTCACAATATTATTAGTTGGATCGATCAAATCGAAATCGAAGTCGAAAAGATAAGTTACATTCAATTGTCCCGTTAACGACGGTGTAACTATTTAAATATGATTTATTTGTAACATGTTGATGAAATGTCACGTGATTTGTCTTTGTAAGCCTTTTGTAACAGTCATGTAGATATAATTACCCCCCTTTCCGCTTGAGAACTTACCCCGACCGGAACATGTCAATGTCGGCACGCAGTTTGACAACAGGAAAAGGAAACAGGGCGAGTGAGTGAGTGAGTGAGTCGTTCGGGGATCTTAGGCTATATTCTATAGATCACTGCTTTGAATAAAGTTCGTATGATACTTGAGCTTAAAATAATATCATAATTATTTTTATTTCACAATATTCATATTCTTAATTTTTTGGAGTTTATTGGAGTTTTGGAGAATCGATTATCATATATAAGCCCGGGGTATGAAAATTAATGGGGAGTAAAATCAATTTTTCTCCGTTACGTTATGCGTTATGTTTGTGCGCAACTTATCTTGCTCACCCCCCCCCCCCCCCCCCCCCCGCCCCCACACACAGAGTACTCTCGTTAAGTTTCCATTACTATGTACTTAATGTATTTTGATGATATAAACAAATGTATCAAGCATGCATTTCAGTAATATAAAAATGCGTTCATTTACCCTCATTTACTAATTTATATATTTTATAAACGTTCGTAAGGAGTAAACTCCAGGCGTGCGTCGGAGCTGACACACACATTTTTTTTAATGAGGATAGCAATTGAGCTTGCAGTGCCACCCATACACATCTGTGACAAACCTCCAATGGAAATATAGGAAGGATTGTAGTCGGTGAGTAGGTGATAGGTGTTAATAAGAATATCAGTAGATAGATATTATTCGTTAGTAAGTGGAAGTTACTAGGACTAGTGTATGTCCGATCTCGTAGGGCTATCTTCTTGTCCAGTTAGTTACTTTCAATAAATAATAATAAAAAAAAACCTATCAAAGTTTATTGCTCTAATCAGTGACGTAATTAATATGTACTAAACACACACACATTAAGTAGCTTAGAGTCTGTTTCCTTCTAATGTACTGAAACGTAGGGAGCATATGAATTTCAGTGCAAAACATGTCACACTATGACGTAACCGAGCGAGAGTATTTGCGGTACACTGCGGCACGCCACTACACCTACTCGCACGGTACGCGGTACTATTACTATGGCAACATTGGCAACATCGCTCGTTCCAAACAATTACCATAAAAGCGCGGAGCGTGCGACATTCGCGCGGTTTTTCTGACACACGCATAGATTAAACAAGAGTACAGTAGAATAATGTCAATTTTCATTTATAATGTGAGACGTCTTTTGTATATGTATATCATTTAACAAAAGATATTATTGTTATTTAAAAATTTCAAGGTGTTTGAAGGGTCAGTTATGAATAAATTATTTATTCCATCTATGATACGCAACAGGAATAAAATGTCGCTCCGTAACAAGAATCGTAAATTATTTACAAGACTTACATTCGACACATCATAGAGGTGATTCAAAATTGTTTTATTATGTGGCCGTAGACGGCCACTGGTTGCTCGTGGTTTACGCGCAACGTAGACCTCCATCGTGGTTTAGAGCTTCCCACCATAGCTCAATGAAATGGCTCTCCAAACTACTTCAAATCAGCCGCGAACCAATCCAACATCTCGATTGTCAATGACGGTCTATGTCGACCTTCGTCGCTGACAGGGAAGCCAAACTCAAACGGTCTAGACATGTTCTAGACAAGCCCGATGACTAGGTCTTATCTCAAACGTTCTCCCGAAACAAAACCCCTCATTACAAACACTTAAAAGCCGGCATCGACGAGGTCCCATATAACACTCGGCCGTTACAAGGTATTCCCGCGAAAGCGACGTCCTAAGCAGAGATACTGACTCTTTTGGCCAGATTTGCCCCCAGTGTTGCTAATGTCCATGAGCGGCGGTGATCACTTACCATCAGGTGACCCGTCTGCTCGTTTGCCTGCTAGAAGCATAAAAAAAAAGATTATTTTCGTCAGTAGGCTCAACCTCAAAACTCAGATATCGCCAGTGATCACAAGATCAAACAAGAATCGCGTCTGAATTCCTTATTACTCTATGGACATTGCTGTGAATGGACCGCAGAGTGCGCCCTAATGCCCCTGATATATAATCGCAATCTCAGCGCGAATGGGCCAGAATTACCTGCATAATAAATCGCTAGTCTGAAAGAACCCTGCGACAATTTGCAGGCTTATTGCGAGTGTATTGTCGTAACAAACAGGCACACAACGTTCTGTCAAGTAAGAGGATTGCTGAATGCTGACACAGTTACTGTTGAGTACAGTAATTTTATAGTTTGCTACACTGAATTTGCTAGAAGATTAGGTTTCTTAGGACCAGGTGATGCGGATTGTTAAACAATTTAAATACATACAAACAAGCTTCGATACGATAGGATATCTCATACCAATAACGGTGCATCCCAAGCTTAACATACAAATAAAGATCAATGAAACCAATCATCACAATATATCACTCATCATCATAATACATAAGCAGAATCTCCTTACTTATATTTATGGATTGGAAATATGAGGCTTATATAAAATATAATATCTAGTAGATGCTATCTACTAGTTAAGTAGTTTGTGACGTAAGATCACAAGAACTTTAACGCTTTGAGCGATACGAATGTCTTGATGTTACACCGTCTGATTATAATAGTAATTACAAATATATATTTCCTTTTCTAAATTGAAATTGTAGAAGAGTCATCCGCGCAAACAGATCCATAAAGCGAAAGCAACCGCACCCCTCAAGTCGAATCACTGCACACTAGAGGCAGAAATTAAAATGTCACCCTAGAGCACTCGATTAGCCCCGTGACACTCGCGACACTCGCGACACTCAACGGTAAAAGCTCAAAACTCGAACCTTTGGCATCAAGAATTCAAGTGACGCTATCGACAATCCTACGCACCTGCTAGTTGACGTGTGTTGCAAGACATGAACTGAAAACGTGTGCGAGAAAAGATCGTAGCGGTAACCAATCAAAATATAGTTTTTCCTTTTCCTCATTCATGATTAACCAATATCTTATACATACATGCAGGGTGAATTTTTCAAGTGTGCGTGGATGGCCAAATTCGAAACTCTGAGGAATAGCGAAAAATGGTCAAAGGTATCTCGGGGCCGATTGTGATGAAAACTAATACTGCATCATTACATTTTGAATTTTAAAATTAATATTCCTGGCCAGGAATCGAACCCATTTACTTTGAAAAATACAAAATGAGTTTTCTCTGTATCATAAACAATTTTGTGTGATGTGACCATTACAAGGTAACAGTATCATCCGTTCAGTAGAAAAAACTTAACGTTTTCCCTAATTAATTAGAATAGTTTTTATACCAAAAAAAAGTTTATGTATGCAAGATTAGAATACTCTAACATAAGGTTAACGTTATTGACTTTTGTATTCGACAATGTTAAATGGTTGTTTAGAACGTCACTCGCAATTTTTAAATAATATTCTGTTTATTATTATAAATTATTGGTCACTGCACGTTTGAAAATAAAATTCTGTAAAACTACGTAATTATCAAAATAGCTTTTAAGCCTTTCTTTTGAACTGAGTATTGATTATGAAAAATACTGTTTATATTCGTAAGAAACCACTTATTATAAGTACATATTCAATTCCACCGGAGTTAGTGTCTTGTGCCACCCCCGACCCCACGCTAGGGCTGTGCACTTAGTCGCAAGTGACAGGTGCGCTGGTGTCGGCCGCCCAATCAAGGGACAAATTGTGAGACAGAGGCCTTTGTTGTTTGCTTTCATTCAACCTCCATCGATAGGCTATTGTACAAGGATTACTGTGTTGGTCCAATGGCTTTGCATCCTTAGTCAAAGGGGTAACTTGAAGATCCTTGAAGGTTACAGATGGGGTAAATAACGTATAGCTACGTCGCGGGACTCGCGGGTAGGGTAAGAAGTTCTGGCACATACAAATATACATTGATTGTATCGCCCGAATGCCAGCCAATATTTGCCGAATCGATTATGTGTTAGTTTTTCTATTTTAGATTAGTTTGTAAACGACAAAGACGAACGATAATAACCAGTTTTGCGATTGTAAAACAAAGTACCTAGTGCTGTGCATATAAATACATGTATAGTATATGTAATGCATATAAATATAATTATGTGCGGTAAGCAATGATATTATAATGTAAAACGAGGCAGATAATAATATGTCACTACGCGCCAACGATGAAGACCCTAAGAACAGGCAATTGACCGTTCCTGCTCGTAGTCGCTTTGTCAATACAAGACGATACGCACGCTTTTGTTGTTGTCAGAAGTACTTGACATTTGACATACAGCGTTAAAATGCCTTCGTGTATTATACCTACTAATGTGATAAGTGATAGAAAAGATAAACGTGTGTTTGTTGTAGCTCTTTTCGGAACAATTTTTTTGATTGATTTGTAAGAGCATAACTTATGTATCTATATTTTTTAAATATCATTGGCGGTAAGTTGTAAACTATCTCAAATCGAAGAAGCAAATCATAAAAATGTTTCAAAGATATGTGAAGATTTAGTAATAAGTTTTTAAATTTCCAACTTATTATAATAATTTTACATCAATCTACATGCAACCTCAACTCCTCACCATCTCCAAGGATTAGCTAGTCATTAGGCATTAAGTCCGTCCATTGTTATACCTAGCCTTAAATTTTTCAACAAAGAGTGAAATAAGTAAATAAAGTTCCTCAACCTGTGTTTAAGGTACCATAGACGCCCCTAACTAGTTAACTAGTGAAACGGTTTTACATGAATACAATCTCTAAACGGCTTACCATAAAGTATCAACTACACTCGTTTCCACCCAAATGAACATCCTAACTCACTTTTAAACACGTTTTATACGTGATGCACAAACTTTTGTTGTTATATATAAATATTTAGCGTAACATCCATGTAAAAGTGTGTCGTAAAGAACTAACTTTAGTGCTTCTAGCGTTGTGGGGCAGTCTAACCAGTTCCCAGGGTATATCCTAAACATTGCCATTGTTTAATATAAAATAGACTGTACAACAACGATGTAGGGTTTATTTTCAGTTGTATCAAAATCCTTTGTAAAGGTCTGATGTACTGCAAACTCGTAATACTCGTATGCACCGTGGCCGTGATTTACGGATATTACAAGGAGGGTAATGCGTTATCTTCTTGGTTAACATTGCGTGTTTCGTTCCTACTGGTTGCAGCCTTAACTGCAGTTTAATTGTGTGTATTGCTTAGAATTTACATGAAAATATATGTCGCCGAACATGATGAAACATGAAAATATATAAACCGATAACTATCAGCCTGTCTAATTAAAGTGTATGACTGTGTCACGGACCTAAAAAAAAGACGGACGTAATCCCAAGAACAAATTCAGTGAAGCACCCATAGTAATACAAACTCTCTATTCGTACAAGTACACACACCCACACATTGACATTTCACTGCTGCAATCGCGAATCAAAAATTACGCACACATAGTAAGCGAGCGGCCATTGCTATGCTTCACTCTCGATTAGAAGAGGTTACGTCCGTCTTTTTTCAGATCCATGGATTGTGTTTATTCGGTTATACTTTTCTCCATTAAGAAGTGAAAGTCTTTAGGTTATATTTTATCAAATTGCCTAATACTAACTATAAAATAGTAGGTGATAATATTATAAAATGATGATAGATAAGGTCCTACCATTTTAGTATACATACCTAATTCTGTCATCCCTACTGATATTACTTACAAAATTTTCTACCAAATTCGATAAAGAAGTTTAAATTGTACATAATTTTATAGAAAACAGACAAGGTTTTTATTAAATCTATATATATTATAAAACAGTAACTCAATAATGTCTGTACATTGAAGATATTTAAGAAAATTTGATATCAGGGGACTTTATAGGAGCAATAGATTGCAAATCTGTCATTTTTAAAAATCTTGTCTGTCTGTATGTTTGACACCGCATCACGTCAAAACCACTGGATGAAATTGAATGCGGTTTTCACAGTTGTATTACTGGTGGTCTAACTTAAAATCTGGTGTATGTTTTATCGTGATACGTTGTTTACAAGCTGAGATATCAATAAATAGGACTTTTTGGTACGCCACATAACAGCAAGAAATACTAAAAGTTCCCGATAAAGGGAAATAAGAGAATGTTTAATATCGGAAAAATACGATATTTCTTAAAAAAAATCAATATGTACCATTTTTTTTAATTTATGATTTTGCAGTCAACAACAGATGTCAGTTTAGGTAACTAGAAGCCCATAATTTAAAAATGTAATTAGGTCTGAGAACGAGTCAATAAATATTTTATTGAAATTAATGTATACCTCTACATATTTATAATATTTAAAACATTGAGGTTCTAAGTAAATTTGTTAGATACCTTACTCAATCAATAACACATAACTATGTTAGATTGTGCTATCAGATTCCTATATTCAATACGTTGTATGATGGTGTGGATCAGAGTTAGCGATAATAATGACACAATTTAGGAAAATTGACAATTTTTTTAATAATCAAAAATCTTAAATTTTAACAAAGTATTAGGCGCGCCACCCACTGCACCGCGCACCGCGACGGGGCGCGGGATGGCAGATTTTACCATTGTATGCAAATATCTCAATTTATATAGAAATCACGCCTAGCACAACACACTGCCGACGCGGAGACGCGCGGGAAGGCGGCCCCGTCGGCAATTTCTGCCGATCTGCGCGGGAGCGCGGGGCGCACCGCGGGATATGACAGATCGCGCGGTGAACATAATATGAGTTTATGCCGTCGTAATCTGCATCACCGCGCGGGGGAGCAGATTACACCGCTAGGTACGGCAGATCTGCGCCTCCGTCGCCGCGCGCGTTATCTGTCGCTCCGCGCACCGCGGCGGGACGCGTCTTCAGTGGGTGGAGCGCCTAAACAATTTAGATTTCCTTATTGTACTGGAGGAATAGGCACATAGAAAGTAGATAATAATAAAAATACAAATCCTTTCATATTTAATAATCACAATGAGTAAGAAATTAAAATATTTGCGAATAATCATCTACTACTGTCACCTACTGGTCAATGCGTACCAAGTCGGCCCCGCATAGGCTAATTATGACCGTGTACGTATGTAAGTTCAATACAAATAACTAAAATACTTTTGAATTTGCGAATTGCCACGTAAAAGCAAACGAGCCATCTGATGCTAAATTGTCATCGTCCTCCATGGATGACTTAAAGCGTCGTCCGTGATCAGACTAAAGGCATCACCCATGCGTTGTCATCCAAAAAAGAAAACAAGAATGAACAAGAATGAAAAAATAATAAATTATGAAGATGATTAAATTTCTGTTCTATCAAGCTTAAAGTGCAATGTAGGGTTCCTAAGTAGTAAGTTTATCGACTATTACTCATTAACTACTTATGCTAATAGAGCCGTGATAGTTTTCCTTGTAAATTAATCATATAACCTAATATTGAGATTTTTTTCAATTGTTCTCCCAACTTCAACCGTTTAGCCGGCAGGGACACTTGACTCTAACCAAAATTAGCACTTTAAAGCCAAATACGATATTTCGCAAACGAACCCCTAATTGCAAAAATGGTCTTAGAAGACCCATAATATTTTTGGAAGACCTTTTCAACGATACCCCACACTATAGTGTACGCAACGAATAAAAAATTCATCCTCACGTTACCTAGTAGGGGAGGTACCTACCCTGAAAAAATGTTCTTGAATATTTTATTCAACAGTGGACTTTTAATATATATATAGAGTTGTTTATGATCTAGCAGAGCTTAGAATTAAGATGTATTGAGCTATTTAAATAGCACTAAAAATAATAATTAATCTTATGGTAATGCAGGCACGCTGCTTAATCCACAAACGGCGAAACAGTTTAAACAATGAGTTTCTTCTGAAACGTTTAATAGGTATAATATATACGTCTAGCATTTGGGCTAGGTTCTGGGATGAAAAACTCGGCCTTGCGTAATTAGTTGGAAGTTACACTTAAAAATCCCAAAATAGAATAAATTCAGAAGAACTAGAGTCTCCCGGTTTAGAGGCGAGCCCTGCTGTCGGGTAGGGGATCTTTTCATTACCGTAAATCTAGCTGGTGTCGCGGTTACGCAACTCCCCAGATAGTCGGGGTGGCTCTTTTGACTCTTCCCGCAGAAGCGTCTAGCTCTCAGGTAGTCAAGTCAGTGGAGGGGCAAGACGTTCCGGAGAGACTCATGTAGCCCGTGGTTGGTGCGATCAAACATTGATTGAGAAACCTGACATGGTACACCTCAGGTACCTGCTAAACCACCCTATCCGATGACGGAGACAGAGCGGTGGCGGCAGTTTGCGCGATCCGGTGAGCAGCATGAAGACCGTCTTACAGACATTATTACTTAGTCAGATAAAAACACACTGTAAATCAAAAAGGAGGAAGAAGTAGTGCCAAGAAAACACTACGTAATTCAAATGGTAGAAGAATTCGATTAGGTTAGGCTGTTTATACTTACGTGGAAAAATTTATCGACGTCTATGAATAAATAGGAGCAGTCCAATATTCCAGTATATAGTATATAGTATCTGAATTAAACTTTTATAATCTCCAACTCCTACAATGTTCTGGTTTAATTTCGGGGAGGTGTACCTATCGAAATAAAACTGTTTGTTTTTTTTCAGTTGTCTCTATTTATCTCCGTATATCTTAATTGTTAGTTCTACTAGATAAAATAAATAACGCTGTTTCTAAACTAGATGGAATGAAAAATGTAATCTTCTTCATATGTTTTTATTATTTTTGGTCATTGATTATAAGTGCTTTACCGTATGTACCTATGTAAATAGAGTTAGCTGGCTCAAACTTAGTAAGAAGTAAGTAAGTAGTAAGTATTAGTAAATACTATTCAATGAATAAGAAGACTGAAATGTTTCATAATGTTGGAGTTTTAATCCCTTAATATGTGTAAGAATAATAAGTAATAGGTAATAAGAATGTGTGAAAATGCGGAAGACATTTTGGATTGGAGATTTGGTTTAAGTTTTATGAATCTGACATACTTTGAAATACTGTTCTTAGGATATTTTTCATATGTTTTTTTTTTAATTATTCGATCCAGGGTATAAAAAAAGTAAAATTAATAGTCAAGATGATCAGATAGGTAATTTGGTCTGATGGTGTATCCTGAAGAACAATTATGTAAATCCTGAACGGACGGAAATAATGTAACCGTTTTTGAAGTTATTTGCTGTTGATAAAGTCGACATTGTGAAACCAGTCCATCATTGACCCTGAATGTATATCTTAGAATAGAAAACAAATATATTGGACCATAGGTTGTGTTGGAGACTAAATATGTTACTCTTGAATTGATGGAAATAATAGAACCGTTTTCACAGATAGTTTAAGTTGTTCATATTGACATTACAAAACCAGTCCATTATTGACCAATTTAGGGTCTGGTGGGGTATCTTAGAGACAGAATATGTAACTCCAGAATGGGTGGGAATAACAGTTTTAAAAATATTTGTTGTTGGTAACGTTGACATAGCAAAACCAGGACAACATTAGACCAATTCAGGATCTAATGGTGTACGTATAAAAAATTCTACTTATATTTCTTAAGTGTATATTAAAATATTTTTTTTACCCTCGCTAAAGTGGCTAAATGGATTTAGATGAAATTTGGACTGCTTTGATGTATGTGCTAATACATAGAATTTTTGTATAATTTTTTTAGGGTTTTGTTCCACAAAAGAAAAAAACAAAACCCTTATAGGATCACTTCGTTGTTCGTCTGTCTGTCTGTCTGTCAACACTGTTTTCTCAGGAATGCGTGGATATCATTCCAAAAAAACTTAAATTTATTTGTATTAACTTATTGATCCCTATGTCCATCTATGGGAACGACAGATTTACATTGGCAAAGTTAAGTGTGTTACTGAATCATTTAATATTGCTCTTATGTTCGGTTCTGTAAGTTTGTACAAAACCCTCGGTGCAAAAAAACTCGCCTTTGGCCGGGATCTATTTTAATTACTAATTCTCAAGTCTACGCAGACGAAGTCGCGGGTAGAAGCTAGTCTATATATATAAAAGAAAGTCGTGTTAGTTACACTATTTATAGCTCAAGAACGGCTGAACCGATTTGGCTGAAAATTGGTGGGGAGGTAGCTTAGAATCAGGAGACGAACATAGGACACTTTTTATCCCGGAAAATAGACCTGTTCCTGTGGGATAAGGTAAATTTTTGTTATATGTAGTTGATAGATTAGTTATTTATAAATACAGATATAAAATAAAGCTCGGGGATGGATATAGGATACTTTTTATCCCGGAAAATAGACCTGTTCCTGCGGGATAAGGTAAAATTTTGTTATGTGTAGTTGATAGATAGCTATTAGTTATTATTATTAGCGTCTTTTATGACTCCTTTTTTTACTTGGGAGCGGGAGCGGGAGCGGGAGCGGAAGCGGGAGCGTGAGAGGGAGAGGGAGAGGGAGAGGGAGAGGGAGAGGGAGAGGGAGAGGGAGAGGGAGAGGGAGAGGGAGAGGGAGAGGGAGAGGGAGAGGGAGAGGGAGAGGGAGAGGGAGAGGGAGGAGCACACAGAAATTGTAACGGCTAAGAACGGCTGTACCGATTTTAATGATTTCTGATTTGTTACATTCTTAGGCGATACGAAGTTCGCCGGGTCAGCTAGTATTATTATAAAATCACTTAATTCTAGAGACCGACCGAACTTTCGGTTTCGGTTTCGGTTTCGGCCAGTTTCGGCCAAAAAATCTAGTTTCGGTTTCGGTTTCGGTTTTGGCAAAATTAGGCCGAAACCGAAACCGAAACTCTGTGTTCGTGAATTGTCGTGCGTAATTTCGTTGTCGTGCTAAATTCGCGGCTAACTCGTGGGCACTGACTTTTCAAGTGAAGTCATTAACTTAACCATGTTTATTTTATTTGTTCATTAATTAATTGACAGGGTGCTTTGGTGCTCATTTGCATAGGCCTATGTTGAACATAGGACTTTAATTTTATTGTAATTTTTTTCATTTTATCTAACACCATTTAACTGTCTGTAGGTACTAGGTATATACCATCATGGTCATAGCCATATAATGAAACTGTAACTGTACTAGTATTTGAGTAAAACTTTTAATAGGAGTATGTATTTATTAGCCATAATAGATTAAATAAAAATTATTTTTTATTTATTTGTCTGTGCGTTTGTTCCGGCTAATCTCAGGAAAGGCTTAACAGATTTAGCTGCGGTTTTCACTGACTTATACATATTGTAATGAGCTTGGGTTAACATTTAGTGTTTGTTTTATTTCAAACGGTTCTCAAATAAATTATAGGTGTACCAGAAACTCATGGCATTCTTGACAAGCAGAAAAATAGGTTTTTCATATGGCAATGAAATTTTTTAAAACTATAACAACTGTCAAGTCAAAAAAAGAGTTGTATGGAATTTTTTCTTTTTCTTTATATAAGATTATTTTCGATTGAATACCGACAATACCTTTACGATCAGTAACTAAAAATATTATTTTCAGTGTTTATTGAAAAACATATGAGAAAAAGGTGTATTTAAAAGACAATCTACAATATTAATATTATCCATCTCGTAGGATTGACTCGTTTTGATACTTATTTTTCTTGATTATATTTTCTTAGTAATTAATCTAATTATGATTTCTTTATAATATGTAAATAGATTTGCAAATGATATTAAAATAAATGAAATTATGAATACAAACATTGTTACAAATTCGAGCTTGTAAACATGTTGTGAAATATGACATGAAAAGTTACATCATGCAAAGTCACGTAACTGAAATGTTAGAGAAGCAACTCATTATTATTATCTATTTATTATTTTCATCGAATGAATTAAAAATACCTATACAGATAGAAATTTTTAAACTGTAGTTGAATAAAATAAATTACCTAGTCACTCTTAAAATTAATTATAATATAAAAATATGTGCTTAATATAACATTTTTCTTTATATATTTTCATCTGAAGTTAGTAAACAGACTATATAATGTCAATTATTAAACTAACACTATGATAAAAATATCAACGATCAACAAGTTTTATTCCAATTTCCCCAACGCTTGGGAGTGTTGCGTCTCCAATTTTAATTACCCCAATTTGCCATCAGATCCTAGTACACCTATAGTGGATTTACGTTAGCGGACAGATAGCTTGAGGGTTGACCTGCCAAATGTCAAAAAATGCCCTTTGTAAAATTTCAAAAATTCGTTTCCTTTACCCTACTTTTTCTTTGTTGAGTCCACAAATGAGCAGCTCAAAAAAATACCTTAATGGTGTGGCCAAACGAGCATTTTTTTGAGCTGTGCGTTGAGTAAAATAGCGTAAATCGTAAAATCGCATATAATATAAATTCCAAACAATTCAATTTGAAATTTTGTATGAAACCAGCTCATTTCACGTGACTCACAGCTCCAAAAATACACTCGTTTGGCCTCACCCTAAGTTTCGGTTTCGGTTTCGGTTTCGGCCGAAACTGGAACTAAGGCCGAAGGTTCGGTTTCGGTTTCGGTTCGGCTGAAAAACCAGTTTCGGTCGGACTCTAGTTAATTCCTTTCCCTTTTAGAGTTTACTATGTGGCTTTAACCTATTACTGACTCTCTACCGGGCACATTCCACCATGTTGCTAAGGATTGGTGGAAGGGATTAATATTCTAAAAAGAAAATATGTATCTACCAGAATATAATCATACATTTATTTATTTAATTCCAATTATTTTTCATAATCAACCTACTTTAATTGAAGCGAAATAAATTGTCAAAGTACAAAGCTTTGTGCTATAGTTTTTAATATCAACACAAAGCATAAAGCGAACACATTATTATAAAAAAAGTACTTTGGTGAAGAAGTATGTTAAATACAGTTCATTGAAAACAGGGGCCTAGCCTATTTTCTTTGTATCACATGTATTTCCCCATATGGAGGGATATCATTAAAATTGCTTGCACATCTCCCTTACTATAGGATTCCTGGCACTAATTCCTAGCACCAATGGAACCTAAGACCTTATATACAATGTACCTATACTATTACAAATAAATGCATTCATTCATTCATTTATTTATTCATTCATTCATTCATTCATTCTTTCCTGTTTAAACAAGCAAAACTTTATTGAGATTTATTCTGTCGTACATCACATCAAGATTAAAAGAATTATTTGTACTGCAACTTCATCATATCAATCTGAAGCGGAACACTATGTTATGTGTTATAACTAGTTTTTAGAGACGAATCTAGGATTTTTGTTTAAACTTGCTTTTTAATTAATGTGAACCAGCTGAAGAATGGCGGTACTGTCATACAAACTGTTTTCAGTTTACTATCATTGCTTTACCATCATCACTCTGCAGCTGTTAACACTCATATTATTTGTTGGTAAATATTATACGTATGGAATGGAGTGTTCTGTGTCGTCGGGCCAAAGATCCTGAGATACTGGGTTGTACGACACAACTGGGCTTGCCTTGTTCTGAAGACCTAGGCACGCCACAGCTGATGATATGTAGGAAATCGCTTTAAAGCGACTGATCTTTATGGTTTTCTATTCTTTCCTTGTGCTCTTTAACGCCCCAACTCAGTCACTAACGATTACTTAAATCGCGCATTTGTATGGTGATTCTTTACTAAGAAGCGAATAAAGTAACCATTAGTGACTCTGAGTTGGGGCGTAAATGTAATGGTGTACAAACAATAAAGTGTTAAATAGATACCTGACTAAACCTTATTTAAATTTAGTCACATGGGATATTATATTTAGTCATAGGGACTTCTATGATTAGGGGGAAAGGGGGAGGTTGAACCCCTAACCCCTACTGGATCAGCTAGAGCTAGTTTTTATAAACATTTACACATTTATATGGGGTCTTACGGGGCCTTTATAATTGCAGCTTGTAGTAAATGAAATCTTTAAATCTGGCTTTAGGCAACCAACTTAAGAGTAAAAATTTTATATCGCCCGAATTTGGATGGAATGGAATTGACAACTGGGATAAACGGATAAGCTTGCCTTCCGAATTTTGTTTGAAAATACTCTGAATTAAATTTTGTCTGATAATGGAGAGCTTTTGATTTCCTTATTGTACTTGTTATCAAGTAAACCATGCCTCTCTTTTTGCGAGCGTCTGCCACAGCGTCAAGCGAAAAACGTTACTATGCAGGAATTGAATTTGTCATTACAGCAATAAATAGTTCCCCAGATCTGTTCAACCTGCTTCTGACAACGAACTAGAATCCACACGAATTAACAACCTTGGTATATACACTCTAAATTAAACTTAATTGCCTTAACAATAACGTCTAAATCACCTCGTTCTACGAATGTATTGGAATGTTCGTTTACGGTTATCTATAGGGAAGCTCGATCTATTGAATCAAAGTAATGCATCATTAGGTAAGTTGTGAGTTTGGCATTCAGGGCCCCTCGCGGACAGAATTTGGAGCGATTGATATTATGTCGCTCGCCCCCCTAGACTACTGCGCCCTCTACGTTTATGGTCCCCTCTAACCTTCAACTTACTTTATAGCTTCTCGGCAAAGTTAGCGATGAAGAGATTTAATGTAGCCATAACCGGCGACGAACTATTCGCAATGAAGAAATTGAAAAAAAACGTCACTGTAAGGAAGTCTTTTCTTCTATGTAAAAGGTACCTTCCATGGATGGATGGATGGATGGATGGATGACCTTCCATACTCGTGGTGAATCCTGTCGAAGTAATAATGAGGCTGTGACGTGCTTCTCTCATTTTTTTGCAAATGGTCATTATTTTTACTTAATCGGCTCATAAATATGACTGAGCTCTGACGGAATAAACATAAAAAATACAACCGAACTTTTTTTAAAGTCAGTAAAAAACTGCAGCAATCGACATGTACGACTATTAACCAGATGCTAAATAACATCACCAATACCAAATAAGTATAACAATCAATATATTTGCAACATTTGCGTCCAGGAACGCCTTCTGCATGTTTTCAGTACATTCCAATCTACGAGCTGCTATCAGCACTGCGTTAAAATATTGTTGCAGTAATGTACCTAACTATGGTTACGACCCGTTTCAATTACATACTGCACCAAAACCTACCGCAATGCATTTAGGGACAATAACAAAAATGTATCAAACAAGGATAACGGGGAGAACACCATTCGGGAGTAAGACAAATTATTGAATATTTAACAATTAAGTATGGTTTATAATAAGAATTTATTTATTTGCCTTGTTATTTGACTTTACTAAGAAAATTTGACGCTGGAAAATAAAGCACTAAAAACGCAATATTGTCAATTGACCGGCAAAAAAGAACGAGCCACGATGGGAAATGTTCACCTTAGTCCGTGAAAAAAAAAAGATGAGTAATAAAGACACACAATACTGAATCTCAGTGTTTCAAACACTGAATAAAACGTCACGATGAGTTAGTTCTGATAACGTGGTTCTAGACTGACTCGAGAAAAAGTTTTTTTTTAGTCTGTAACATTCCGTAAATTTGAAACACCTCTTGTTACAGCCGCTAGTTGGCGCTGTAATCGCACACTACGCCAATAGAGACGTCGTTTTGTAATAAAAAGATTTGTTTTCCGATAGCACCCGTAAGTGCTAAACAATAAAACAGTACATTGTAGCAGTAAGGACATTGTAAGCCGACACGCAACGCTTGTGACGTGTTTATTGCAGGAACAAAGTAACTTTACGGCGTTCAAAGAACAATCTTAACAAACATCTTTACTGCGACGATAAAAAATAAAAATCATGATTTATATCCGTTTGATGCAATTTTTGTGGAAATAGCCGGCAAACGAGCTGACAATCCACCTGATGGTAAGTGGCTATCGTCGTCCATGGACATCAGCAACACCAAATGCATCAATGATGCGTTGCCGGCCAGGAAAGAGAGCCCAAAATTTCTACAATTATTTGGCCCCACTTGTTACCCAGTCGTTTCCCTGAAAAATCACGTAGTGCAAAAAATTTTATATGATTTTTTTTGCCTCAGCAGGAACTGAAAACATCTTGAAACTATACTAAGTATTTTAACTCCAGCGAAGCATTTCTTAATAAGACGTTACAACAGCTAGACATTTAACTAAACTAAACACTAAACGACCACATTTTTTAGTTAGAACAAACTGTTCTTCCAACAAAACAGCGAAAGAATATATCGTGGTAATAAACACGAAAGTACCGCCCGAATGCTCAAGGCTACACGCGCTAACATCCTGAGCTCCTTGTCCTAATGACCACGGTACACCGTACACCCCTCGAGACGAGAGAAGTCCTTACACACGTTTTGCGTTGAAGAAACAGACACAACCAAGAACGTCTGTCGACACTGAGAGATGCGGGGACATTGAGAGGAACTGTAAACTCTCACAAAGGCTCTTTAGAACTGGCGACTTAGTACAAGATATCACTCTTCTGGTGTCGACGTTTAGAAGAAATATTGCGTCCGTTGGCGAGTGTTTCTGAAGGGATACTCGCTGAGTGTTATATAAAATAGAAAGTACGTGGTGACAGTTTTCTCGATATAACTACATAATATATTAAATGTATGTCGTAGTTCGAATCATTTCTTACTTGTTGTTTGTGACTCACTCATGTAAAATCAGCTACGGATTTTGGTAATTGACACATAGCGATTAAATTATAGGACGCTTTCATCCCGGGAAATGGATCTGTTCTCGTGGGATAAGAGGTGTTACTTAGTACTGAGGTTCTGTTAGTAGATTAGAAATTAATGTTTATTCTTTAATCTGAATTAATGTTAGGAATTTTATCCCATTACTTTGAAGTCTGTATTCAGCGATGGACTTCTAAAGGCTGGTTGGAAAGATGGGTCAATATGCGCTGGTATTGTTGGATTGTCATGTTCTCCGAAGCACGTAAGAAAACTTAAAAACAACATCTTCAGACAACTTGGCTGGAATAATGGCCATTTTCAATATGTCAAAAAGTCACAACATTATAATTATGTAGTTACTTACTCAGAGACTATGGATAGAAAGCTTACTGGCCATAAGTCTATTACAATCGACTTCCCGCAAGACAGTGGACATAAACACCACTTCGATTTCACGGACGTAAAAAAAGAACGAACGTAACCTTGTCTAATCGAGAGTGAAGCATAGCAATGACAGCTCGCTTACCATGTGTGCGTAATTATGTAATTTTTCATTCGCGTTGGTATCAATGTCATAGCAGTATGGTGTCAATGTGTGGGTGTTGTACTTGTACGAATAGAGAGTTGGTATTACTATGGGTGCTTCACTGAACTTGTTGTTGGGATTACGTCCGTCTTTTTTTACGTCCGTGTTCGATTTATAGAATTTGAAATATAACTGAAATAGGTTCCCGCTGTACTGTATTATATAATACATTGATTGACATAATTATGTATGTAACTCTCAAAATCTGTTTTCGATAATAATAGTACAAAATATCAATACGCTTATATAAGCAAACTGGTTATTATTTCTGCGAGATCCCTATCTAAGCAGCTTATGAGAAAAATCTATTCCGTATAATGATATGTCGTAGAACGCTTCTGGGACCATAAATAAGGAGATATTGAAGACTTTTTTATACAATTAGTTATTTTCCAAGATTTTTTATAGATACGGATATCTTAGCTTAGACCAGGTGCTATCTTTTTAATACAAAATATCCGATTCTTGCGGTTTTCACAATGGATATTGATTAAAAAGGAGGTTTTACGAATATTAAGTAGGCTTGTTTTTACCTGCATAGCTAGCAACCGTCTTCCTTCTATAGTGAAAGTGAAGCATGAAATATTTTATGCGTTTTCTTATTTTCTGTAATGAGAATACTGCAAACCAGCTCGCCCCGCCACGTTTATTCCCTGCTACACGTACATGGAGTATAGAGTGTAAAGAGAGCCATCTCATATGAGGGAAAGTTGAAAAAATCTCCAGATGTTTATTGAAAATAGGGGTTCCAATACCTACCACCATCCTGCCACAATAGCGCTGGCATCGGAAAAACTACGATATGAACATAGCTATTGTAGACGGAGTGAAGTTTGCTGAGTTCAATAAAGTTTATCCTAGGCTACCGCAGCGCCACCCTTATTGGACGCGTTTTTACGGACTCTTTTCATACACAAGAGCTCTAGCTCTCCTTACCTCTATACTCCATGCACCCGTAGACATCTATGACAGACCTCGAATAGGAGGAAGGACTGTTGTCGATTAGCAGGTATAGTGTTTCGAGTAGGTGTTAATGAGAATATCACTAGTCTGTCACTAGACTGTGGAAGTTACATGACTTGTGTAGATTAATCCTGTTAGTTAATCTGCTTGTTAGTACGCTACCTTCTTCACCGTCAACGATGCTTTTGGTTTCATTGATGAAGTGATCATATACAAAGAGACTCCGAAAAATAAGTACATATGACATTAAACGCCTAAACTCAAGGTCCGGAAACTATAGCCACTCTACACGTTTCCCGTAACCCTACCCACGTCGACAGAATTAATTTCCTGGCCTATAACTCACAGCGTTCGACGACAGCGCACTACGGATTTATGGCAGTGTCGGGCGCAGGTATGCCACGGGATAGTCCTGTACGGGACTTTCTAATCTCGTGAACGGTAATTACATTGAAGTACCTACACATGGTGACAATGGAAAAATAGTGAAATTCCCCTGACACTTTCGTTCATCTTCGGTAATAAAAGGCCAGAAATAAACGGCTTATTTTGCCTATATGCTAAGTGACTTCAAGAGAATACCACTTGCTTCACTGCAGGTAAATAGGGAGCAGTTGAAGTTTACCCCTGAAAGTTCCCCATTATATTCAAAGATTGTTTATAAAGATGTGTATTCTGGAATGCCACTTAAGCGGAGTTCCTGAGGAGGCTTCTACACACAGTATGTATATGACTCCTCAGACCCTTTGTGTGTCCAGGCTAGAGTCAAGTCACTCCAACCAGACCTTGCGTTGCATCAGTTATAGTGCAGCTATGTACATCTACGCAAAATATGCGCTGAAAGGTCGACGTGGTTTCGCATACTAAATTATAGACAGTAAGTGCATTATCCCATACGTGCCATTAATCGCTGCATTACATCTGCTGAAACTTACTTAAGCATTTTGGCTGAGTATTCATTTTGCGCTTTCTTTATAAAAAGAAGTCAATTTTACCTACCATTTTTTAGTACGCTATACCTACCTGCTTTACGTTTACAACGGTATGCAAAATAATACCGGCTATTGCTGTACTAATAACCACAAATATTCTAGGATGCATTTATTTCATAAAGTGCTGAAGGATTTAGAGAGCGATATCTCGAGGCTTGATGACTTTTTAGAATTTGCGATTTTTTATTTTTTTCACTTTATAAGTAGATAATTAATCTGTCTAATTGCCTGAAGTTGGAGAATTTATTTTGGTCCAAATCCTTTATGTTGTCTTTGGTTTGTGGGATACATTAACAAATCCTTTGTGGCAACCAAATACACAAACTCGGCCACAACCAGGCTCAAACGCATGCCAGTGGTCCAGTTACCCTGACCTCTCATTAAACATAATTATTATGGTACGACAAAGTTATGTTCGGGACTGGGACAAAGGAAGGGATGCCTCGTCTTTGAAACAGAATGTTGATCAAGTAATTAGCAACTTACATAAACGTGGCTTGGTTCCCGTCACTGCTGTGCGAAACTTTGCAGTGTGGATGTGGCTTTAACGTTTAATCCATTAGCGACTAATTACAAAGCATGTGTATTTTGTACACTTTTTATGGAAATAGCCGGCAATCGAGCTGAAGATCCACCTGATGGTAAGTGGCTACGTTGCCCATGGACATCAGCAATACCAAAGACATCACTGATACGTTGCCGGCCAAGAAAGGGGAAAGTAAAAGAAAGAAAGAACTGGCTTTCAAGCCCCCAGCCGGAACACGACGAGTCATTTGGTGGCTGACTCATGCTCAAGGGTGGTAGCCATCCAGGCGAATCCCATGGAAAAATAATAATAGTAATAATGATATTAATTAATAATTAAAGTCAATATTATCAATATAATCCCTTGAGGGGCCCTACCAGCAACGGGCCAGATTTAGTAGCCTCTTACAACACCCATCGTACAACATTTTGTTTCTTTCTTTTCTCTTCTTTCTTGATGGTTACACATGGTAAATCTGTGTTACCTGTATTGTGTGTCTATGGGCGATGATGAACACTTTCTATTTGGCGGGATTTCTGTACATTTTCGGTAAGTGAAGTAATACACTATAGCTCAGCGGGAACAGGCTATAAAAAAGAGGAGGTTCCCAAAACAGTTTAATTTTTATGTTTGTTGTTGCTCGCTTTGCACATAAAAGAAAATGTTACCTTATCCATGATCGGAAGGTCGGTGTAAACCGCGAGCAAGCGTACGGGAGGGCGAACAGAACTTGAAGCTATAAATCTAAGCCACCGCTGAGTTTCCATTTCAAACTGATACCAGAAACGCGTTTAATGCGATGTTCTTGAATTTTCAATAAACGTGCTTCCGTTCGTCCTATGTTTTGTACTTTAGATTGTTACAATTGACGGGTGTTTTTGTAAAATAAGAAAGTTATTGTTTATAAGACCTTTAAATTCTTGAAGTTATTGGTTCAGAGTCATTTTCGTAATCCCTGAAATCGATATTTTTGAGATCTCGTCATCTTTTTAAGCATTTTCTTCCTTTGGTCGGATATTTATCATTGTTTATCTTTTTATCAGATGGGGCGTGGGCGTGGACCTTCGTACATTTTTGAATGAAACTCTATAACGACTAAATTAATGGATTAAATGAAAATTCTATAACGATTAAACAGGTCTGAAATAAATGATTATTATTATTATTATATAAAGCATATTAATCGTAATAAATTAGCTAAACTATTATTATTAGTGCAATCTATTAATACTAGTCTAATAAGCAAAACCTCAACATTAAATCGTCCAATCGTTAAAAGAGGTTAAAGCCCCATCTTTAGCAAAATAAAAAAAGCGGCCAAGTGCGAGTCGGACTCGCCCATGAAGGGTTCCGTAGCAGCAAGTAACATAATATAAAAGTTCTTGTAGTTCGTTGTAACTTTGATCAATGTTTTTTGCGGTTTACGATTTATGACGTATTAAAAAAAACTACTTACTAAATCTCTTTCAAACCAATTTTCGTTGGAAGTTTGCTTATTAATGTACATCATATAATTTTTTTAGTTTTATCATTCCCTTATTTTAGAAGTTACAGGGGGGGGGACACACATTTTACCACTTTGGAAGTGTCTCTCGCGCAAACTATTCAGTTTAGAAAAAAATGATATTAGAAACCTCAATATCATTTTTAAAGACCTATCCATAGATACCCCACACGTATGGGTTTGATGAAAAAAACATTTTTGAGTTTCAGTTCTAAGTATGGGGAACCCCCAAAATTTATTGCTTTTTTTCTATTTTTGTGTGAAAATCTTAATGCAGTTCACAGAATACATCTACTTACCAAGTTTCAATGGTATAGCTCTTATAGTTTCGGAAAAAAGTGGCTGTGACATACGGACGGACAGACAGACAGACAGACAGACAGACAGACAGACAGACAGACAGACAGACATGACGAATCCATAAGGGTTCCGTTTTTTGCCATTCGGCTACGGAACCCTAAAAAGGAATTATTCCACGAATAAGACATGATTTCTCCGTTGCTAACGATAATCACACAAGCTATAATAACGTGTCCAAAAAACAGCCTTAAGTCCCAAGCCTAAAAACACCAGGTGTTTCGTTCCACTGTGTCAGTTCCAACAGCGACAAAAGTTATTTACCCTTTGTGGGAAAACGCGTGTCGTGCCGGAATGAGGCTGGAGTCTGGACTCAGGTGCGCACGCAGAGAAAACACTTACACTAATCCACATATAGACAAATAGCCTTCTACGCTTCGAAGACGTGCCACAGAGAGCTACGTCTGTAGAGGTGTCGTGCGTTGCTAGGGTTATCAGCGAACAATATGTATCCTGTGCAGCACAGATTACCCCCAATAGATACCGCATAAGTAAAATTTTCTTAGAGTTTGAACTCACAAAATTTGGCGGAAGGCGCGGCTTGCGGGGGACAAAAAAATGCGCTGTAATTGGCTATTTCTAATTCATACTTGGAGTTGACGGGTCAGTATTGGTCGACAATAATGTCGTGAACATGCAAATTACGTGCATTTGCATGTTCAAGACATTACTTATCGCTAAAAGAGATCTCCTAACTAAGAAGTAAGAAGTACCTGATTTAGAACACTAAGGGACCAGTGAAACTACCGGATATAGAAATATTATAGCTAAACTTGATTGATACTTTTAGTTGCTTTTTAAGTATTATTCTATAGGGTCTATAACAGTATCAAATGTTACAATTTAAGATTTTTGGACTCTTAATGCTTAATTCGTATTATTACACATTAATTAACTATTATTAATAAAATATAAACAAATAAACAATAAATCATAAATTAAGCCACAAATATAAGGTATGTTAATACTGTTAAGTACACAAAAAAGCATGTTTTGTATATTTTTAAACAACCGAGCCCTTTGTGGTATATTCTTGTATCTGAGTACATTGTTTATCTCAGCGGACCCTTCAGTTAACGAGGATCTCGGGAGCGGGCCTGCACGGCTATACGTGTGTCACGGTGTCTCCGCGTAGGGATGTACTGCGCTCCGTGACAATATCCGAAACGTATCCGAAGTTACTGGGTGAATGTAGACGTGATCACGGTCTGTAATAATCAATCATCAAAGGTTAAGTCTTGAAGTGATTGACAAAATCCGTAATATTTTCTTCGCTGGTCTTGCTTATTGGTGTTGTCACATTAAATGTAATACACAAAATCATGTGTGTTATTTTGATGTGTTCTTTTAAAGTGTGTGTATTTTGGCCAAGTTATCTGCAATTCATGGAATCTCTCCTGGTACCGGGTAGACTCTACTATACACAGATTAGGAGCAATCATAAATTTATGTTGAGCATGCAATTTCATTTTACTTTTAAACAAGTTTCATGCAGGTTTCATGTATATAAAAATCTCGTTATTTTCTGATATTTTTTTTGTATCTTATTTAAACGTCAATCGCTTTTAATACGTTTGTTACGTTTAGGTACACAAATTACTCAGGTGGACTGACGACCTGAAGAAGACAGCGGGCATCCGCTGGATTCAGAAGGCTCAGGACCGGTCAGAGTGGCGTAAGTTAGGGGAGGCCTATGTCCAGCAGTGGACTTCTAAGGGCTGATAGATGGACACAAATTACTCATCGTATAAGATCCGAAAAATCCGACAGCCCTATTTCAATAACAAGTGACAACCCTAATAACTTGGATACTGTACCACTGTCATATATGTTTCCAGAAACAATAACCTTTGGTTTGCGGCCCATCGTATGGTTTTGTGGGAGACACAGTGATGAACTGGTTACAACCAATACAACCATGATCCCACATAAATGTTCGAAGTTTGATAGCGTGTAAGGCAAAACCACTATACAGTTGTTCACCTATGATAGGACTTAGTAAAGGTGCGATGGATCTTCGTATAATGGATTTAGGGGCCACAAGTACAAATATAACTCTACAAATTTTAGCCGTATTCTGGCTTGAGTACCCACCACATTCATAAGGGGCCGTCCATAAATTACGTCACACGTTAGGGGGGAGGGGAGGGGATCAATATAATATAACATTATGTGACAAGTGTCCTAAGTTTCGTGACGTCACATTTCAAAATCGAACAATTGGTATGTATAGGTAAATATTAAAAAAACAATTAATGGAAATAAAACTTATTTCGGAACTGCTGATTTAATTTAATAATTTCTAGGTATAAAATTTCATAATATACGACGTCACACTAGGGGGGAGGTCTTACGAATGTGACTAGCTGTGATAAGGAGGGGGGGGAGGGGTCAAAAAGTCATGAAATTAGTGTGACGTAATTTATGGATGGCCCCTAAGTAAGCCGCCAAGAGACTCGTCGTGTTCCGGCTGGGGACTTAGGAGCCATTTCTTCCTTTCCTTCTCTTCTTTCTTGGTCGACAACGCATAGGTGATGTTACTTACCCTGGGTGTAACTGATGTCCATGAAGAACGGTGGCCATTTACCATCAGGTGGATCGTCAGCTCGTTTGGCGACAAGTTACTTATGGAGATAGAATAAAAATAGGTTATCATGCACGCATTTGAAATTTTTCAATGATGTGCGTCTTAATTATTAGTTGTCCCGGAGAAATAAAACATCGTGAAGAAACCTGTATACATGAAAGTTCTCCACGGTGTTTTAAAGGGTTGTGAAGTTTGTCTAAGCGCAAGAACGATCACAATAGGAAAATCAATGTAGCTATGTATGACAATATTTTACTCCACCTTTCAAAACTACCGAAGTGATTAAAAAGAGTGATACGGAAAATCGACTAGGGATTTTCTAGATGACCTGGGTTCGAATTCACCTTGCATACGTCTAATTATCATAATTATGTATTAATTTGTATCACTTGCTTCGGCTAGGAAAATATGGTCAAGAAACCTTGGCTCCAATTCCACTTGCTCCTATTCTCCATTATGTTCTCAAAGGTGTGTGAAGTCTACTCGCACTTGGACAGGTTGTGACTACAGACTTTATTTCTCACGTAGCGAGAGAAGAAGAAGAAAAAGAAGTAGCAGCAGTCTGGATAGCAATGAATGATAAAAACGAACAACATTGGTTAAAGTTTAGGTAATAGTGTTTCCATAGAAGCGTTTCATTGTCGTTACGTAATGAAACGCCTCGCTCGTCGCTGTCTAAGTAAGGCTGTGTAATGGAAACAAATAGTTGTCACAGGCAAATTAGCAACATAAGGCCCTTGTCTTACTGATCCAAACACATGAATAAAGCGGTTATTTGTTATTTTTGCTAAGAGAATATGAAGTTATAAGTAAGCTGGCTGAAATGACTACAGGCCACATTGTTCGGAGGACAGTTAACGGATGGGACTGAAAATCCTCGAATCGTGGCCAAACTTCGGTAAAAGGAGCATCAGTCGCCCCAAAGCAAAACAGACTAACGACTTAAAGAAGACAGCAGGAAACTGCTGAATTGAGTGGGTCCAGGAACACCGTTCATCCGGGATTGGAGCAAATTAGAGCCTATGTCCAGCTGTGAGCTTCAGAAGCTTATACGAGTAGATAGATAGCTGCCTACCATTGCACTGCCAGGGTTGGCTTCAGATGAAGGAACTACTCAACGAAAAGCACAGTCTTTTTTTTGCAACTTTGCAATTACTCTATGAAAGCTTATGTTTTTAGTTTATTAAACTATTCATTTATTCGTGCATTCATTCGTACACTCGGTTTCTGCTTATAGTGCAGCAAGTGCCTTAAGGGCGTTACGGACGAGAAAGCGACAGTGGCTCGGTTTAAAGCCCTGTTTGTACCCAATAAAAAACTCCTAAATTGGTCGGGACGTGTTTAATTAAATTCCTTTTTATTTTCTCGCAAAGTGGGGACATGATAGCCTTGTGATTGTCAGGTGTTAAATTAAATTTGAGACAATAAAACTTCAAAACAGTAACAAAAATGTTATCTTCTTTTTATTAGGTATTAGGTTTTTCTTTTTATTAGACGACCCGTGTGGCGCAATGGTTACCATGCCGGATCGCCGCACCGAGGGTCCTGGGTTCGATTCCTAGCGAAACGGAAATTTGAATGATGAGTTTAAATTTCTGTTCTCGGTCTGGGTGTGAATGTCCTTGTCTAGTGTGTTGTCCATGGCACCCACGTCACAGGGAATCCTAGTGTGGGGCTATGAGTGTGAAGCGTTATTTATTATTATTATTATTTAGGTATTTAATTGAGTAACAAATTGATATTGTAGAAAATATATGTAAACTAACTAATTTTAAAAAGTACTCAAAAATAAATTTCATATACTTTAGTTACTTGTAGTTTAGTAGTATAGTGTAGGTATATTATTATACGAAGATATTGAAGATAATGAAGTAATGCATTGCCACCTAAGACTCGACTAGGAATCGAACCGGGCATCTTTCGCTTTGTTATTGCTACTTGGTTTTGAAATAAGGCAGCCTTTCTGAATAACGTTGAATTTATGGGACACTATAAACAACATGAGAGTATAAAATTAACCCTGTTTACTTGTAGTACACTCAATAATCTTATGATTGGAACTCTGACGGATTCCATCCGTAAAACCACTTCATCTTTAGTGCTCATCTTTGCCCAAGGATATCACAATAAGTATACGAAGAAATCATACACTCTTCGTTTATTAGAACGGCAATAAAATTATGGAAACCGACTGTTAATCATAATATTATCATACTACAATAAAATTTCTATTTGCTCAAAAATAAAATGGCATTGCAACAGTTTTCCTGTCCTTAATGTAAACGTTTTCTTACCCCAAAAAAGATGTAAATACACGGCTTCAGATTAATCACAATTTCAGAGTGTAAGAAATGGAACCCAGGCGATTTGCATATAAAAATCCCAGGGAACCAACGCGGGACGGAATCTAAATAATAAATTGTCCATTGTTAGGTGGCTGGGGTTATCCGAATTATATTTATTTATTCAGCCGACTTAATGAATTCCCTTGAGACGATTATGTAGATTGTGGTCTCTTGCGTCGAGTGTTCAACCTTTCAACCTCGGGATACAATGATTTAGCTTGCGGTCTTTGAATCAGGTGTCTCATCATTTTAGTAAACTTGATTTGGTGTACTTGGTGAATTCCATTATATCTTCCGCTTTAATATTGTATACAAATGGCGAATACTTCCTTTTTTATATTCCTCGAAGAGACTTAGGTATAAGCCTAAAATCTCTACAGTACGACCACCTTATCTGTGAAATGGCGAAAATTGGAACTAATGCTGCCCCATTCTTAAGTTCTTTGTGTTAATGTCAATGAATGACATTGACATTTACTACGTCTCGAATTGCGTCCCAGTGATTGGTCCAATGCGTTCGACAGCGCCCTCCCTCAGTTCACAGATAAGTTGGTCGCACTGTAATTCGACTATGGCTGTATGCTGTATTACATTAATCTCTGACAATGATTAAAAAAAGAAATTAAATACTCAGTAATTTTGGAATTCAAAAATCGAGCAAACTAAAGACTGTCAATCAGCTAGGCTACACATCATGATGAAAAAATTTCATAATGATTATTGTTTGACAATCATGCTTGTAGGTACGTGTAACCTTCGCTATTATGCGGGTAATAAAATATAATGAAAAAAGTAAAAGCTACATTTCAACGCCATCTACCAAAAAGTTGTAGAATTTCTACGACTGCACACTGTTCTTGAGTCGCCTGGAATATACGTTCGCTTTGTTTTAATAATGCACTTAACATCCGATAGATGGCAGAAAAGAGTTTGCACCTGCTTCCGTACCTACTACGAGTATATAAAATTCTCGTGTCACAGTGTTAGAAGTTGAACTCCTCCGAAACGGCTCGACCGATTTTCGTGAATCTTTGCGTGCATATCGGCTAGGGTTGAGAATCGGACAATATCTATTTTTCATCCCCCTAACCCTAAAAATTTTTAGGCAGAACAACGTTTGCCTGGTCAGCTAGCATTATATATAAATTACGTGTCACGTTGTTTGTCCGCGATGGACTCTTAAACTACTTAACCGATTTTAATCAAATTTGCACACCGTGTGCAGTTTGATCCAACTTGAAAGATAGGATAGCTTACATCTCCCTTAAGGCACACGGAAGGTTTTAATAAAAAAAAAATTTTTTCAGAACGAAGTTTGTCCGGGCAGCTAGTATCTTATAAAAATGTCGTTTCACGACTCACGGTGTTTGTGGTCGAAGTCCTCCGAAACGGCTCGACCGATTTTAGTATTTTTTGTGTATATTTGGTAGATAAGAAAATTGGTCGTAAAGTATATTTCATACCGCTAGGTGATTAGGGTTCCCCGGGATCAGGATTTACGCGGGAAATGCTCCCACTCGTACGAAGTCGTAGGCATCATTATTAATTATTAATGTATAGAAAATCTAGAAAATCAAATAAAACAAGGATTTTATGCGTCGTTATTGCTGGCATTACATTTAGGTAATTATTTAAGCATTTAAATTATAAAATGTACCTACCTATGCCTACCTATATAAATTGCTTAATTTTATAAAACTAGCAAAGTAAGGTTAGTTTAAGTAGTAAATGAATAAGAATCCATGAACTTTAAACTCAAATCGGACTGTAATATTACTTTCGCAAAATGTCCCGCTTCTAAAACAGGACCTTTTCGCGATACGTAGCTCTACATTGCCTGACACCGTAGATTACTCCCAATGTATGCCTGACACGCACTGCCATTTTTTTCTCTGAACTATTAGAGAGAGCAGCACTGATGGAATGGTATAACAGTAACATGTTTAGAGGGTAGGCACGGACCTAAAAAAAGACGGACGTAATCCCAACAACGAATTCAGTGAAGCGCCCATAGTAATACCAACTCTCTATTCGTACAAGTACACACACCCACACATTGACACTTCACTGCTTCATTCGCGAATCAAAAATTACGCACGATTAGACGAGGTTACGTCCGTCTTTTTTTCAGGTCCGTGAGGGTAGGCAATAAATATGCAAGTTGTAACCGCTCATTTACACGCGCGTGTCGCGGACCGTCTCGTGGCGCGTCCGTAAGCCACGCCCCCTACGCGCGTGTGAACACCGCGCGAGCGCTCGCGCGAGCCCCTTTGGCGCGCGCCTACAAAACCGCTCCCGACGCGAGCCCTGCGAGCGCGAGACGCGCCGCGGTCTGGTCCGCGAGCGCCCTGTTCACACGCGCGCGTATGCGCGCGTCTCGCGGATTGTCTCGTGGCTCGCGCGCGCGTCTAAATGGGGTATAAGACATACTACAATAAACTAATAAAATTCTCTGTTACTTTACTGAAGTGTATTTATTTAGAAACGCCTCTGCCACTTAATAATAGATATAAACTATTTTTATACGATTAATGTGGCTGTTCCCAATTTTTTTCACATTGATAAATGTGCAAAATGTGTGCAATATTTTTGAATGAAGATTTATTTTCGTAACCTTAATAAATCTTATCCGTTTGATTCGGCCGTTTGAATTCAGTAAATAAAATACATACACCTTAGAACTCATTTTAATACTTGCTAACAAATGATATTTGAAAAATATAGTTACGTTATGCGTTTACAAATCAACCAAAAAATCTGTTCCGAAAAGAGCTACAACACACACACGTTTATCTTTTGTTTCACTACACCAATCACATTGGTATAAAAGGCATTTTAACGCTGTATGTCAAATGTCAAGCACTTCTGACAACAACAAAAGCCTGCGAATCGTCTTTTATCGACCGAGCGACTACGAACAGAACAGTCGGTGCGCTAGTGACATATCTACCTCTATTTTACATTATAATATCATTGTTACTAACTATATTACTTCTATAGAACACAAAAAAAATTGTGGGGATGTCATGTACAGACCTTGAAACCATCCAACCAATATGCCCCAAAATGGTTTAATTTGAAAGACAATAATGCGAAGATGGTTTGAGACCATAAAAACAATGCATTAGTCTATAGACTGCAGTAGTCTTGCAAATCCGCACTTGGCCAGCGGAGCGGACGACGCATTGTCCATGTTACGTCCGTCGTCCATGACTTTAACTTATACCGTTATTACTGTGAGAAGAGATCCTAGTGCAGCAGATAACCATGAAATTGACAGCTATTGAACGACCATTTTTTAACCGACTTCAAAAAAGGAAGAGGTATTCAATTCGACTGTATTTTTTATGTTTGTTACCTCAGAACTTTCGACTGGGTGAACTGATTTTAATGATTCTTTTTTTAATCGAAGGCTGATGCTTGTCATGTGGTCCCACTTAAACTTGAGCGAGATAATACGTAGTTTTGGAGTTATTTTAAAGTCAGTTATTTTTTGCCAAGAATTATGTTATTAAATAAATAAATAACGCTACCCAATCATAACCCCCACATTAGGATTTTCTGTGTAGTGGGTGCTATGGAAAATACAGATCGAGAACAGAAAATTCGAACTGGTCCTTCAAATTTCCGCCTCGCTAGGAATTGGACCTAAGAACCTTGCTTTGCACAGTGCGATCCTGCATGGTAACCAATAACCATTGGGCCATACGAGTCGTCATTTTTCTCAACCATTACCTTGCTAAGTACGGAAAGTCCTTTGGAGCGATTAAAAAGTTGAAACGTCAAACGAATCTTTCCTAACTAAATAGTATTCACAATTACGAGATAGATTACGATATTAGTCAGTGTGTTATCGTGTTTATGATATAAATTCCATTCACATGGAGCTGGTCGGAACGACCGTTACCGCGCGAAAATAAAATGTAGACGCCAAACGTCATTGAGTAATGTAGTCACACTGAGTTCGTTGTTGTACACGAGACGATATTATGTTGAAATCAATGAAATAATCTCAGAAGAACAAGTAATATACTAACGTTCACGGGTTGAAATACGTATTTTTAACCCCCGACACAGACGCAGATATTGGAGATAATAATGGAAAGATATCACTACTCGCACTTGCGATATTATGTCGATACTCAGATGAAAGAAGTGTCGATGTTAGTGAAATCTATTGATGCAATGTTCAAATTTTGTATCTTATAATGCCAATAACAGATTTAGGAGCATATCAATAAATGAGGATAGTTCTCATAGTTCCAATTGTATTATAATACATGACATCGATCTTTATCTTCGAAAGTCTATCATTTATCAAAGACCTGCTCTAACTGGTCTACATGAAAATCCGTAAAAAATTTTAGCGCGAAAGAGTAAAGGTACATGCACACGTAACGTTGACGGGACGGGGACGGGACGTGGATGGGGCATAAATATACGCGTGCGTGCCCCGTGCCCGTCCCGTGCGTGCCTCCGTGGCGTAGGTATGCGCTATCGTTTACATTTTCTATGAAACGGTGTTTCCAAAACTTCACGTCCTGTCCCGTCCCTGTCTCGTCTACGTTACGTATGCATCGACCTTAACAAATATCCATACATGCTCACAAACTTTCAAGTTTATAACATTAGTAATTGAATAGTGATAGGATGATGATGAGTTAGTGTTGAATTATCAAAGAAAACAGTGTTAATCTCTTGTTCAAGATACACAGTAGTCGGACTTCGATATCCGTGACGGATTCCACCAAACCCAATCCTAGCTCAATGGACACGAACCCACTACGTATCTGAATTATAATCGTAGAGGCGCGAACGCAAGCACCTGTTTTCGCAAATAGTTGCTATTTCTGTTCCCCGATCCTGCTCGCTACTTTGCCAAATTTTTTATTATTCCCCGTAGGCGAGCCCCACTACGTCACGTTAGTGAGACTACACATGAGCTACGTGAGAACTTGAATGAATGAAGTAGCGTTTAATACATTTTTAATTAGGCATGCGAGTGATTAAATTAATTAGGTACGCAAGTTTCAGCAGCATTTCGACATAAATGATCGTGAATTGTACTCATTTTACTCAATAATATTATAATGTAAAAATGAGATCGATATGTCACTAGCGCGCCGACGATGAAGAGCGCAAGAACAGGCAATTGACCGTTCTGCTCGTAGTCGCTCTGTCAATACGAGTACAAGACGATGCGCACGCTTTTGTTGTTGTCAGAAGTTCTTGACATTTGATACGTATATTTAACGCTGTAACGTTAAAATGCATTCGTGTATTATACCAATTTGATTGTTGTAGTGTAACAAAAGATAATTGTATTTGTGTTGTACCTTTTTTCGGAACAGATTTTTTGGTTTATTAACGTATTATTACGTATCTATATTTTTTAAATACCATTGATTTTACTATGATCGGTTTACTCGTAATATGTATATTGTATACGTCCATGTAATAAAACTGTTTGGATAATAATTTACTGTGTAGCATCCTATAGACAGTGCGTGATAGCAATCTGTCTACTTTGTATCGAGATTATAGGAGTTTACTAACTACTCTTTGAATCGATTTTCATATATAAGCCCAGCATATGAAAATTTATGGGCAGTAAATTCAAACTTTCTCCGTTACGTTATGCGTTATGTTCGAGGCAACTTATCTTGTTATTCTATTATCGATCTGTTTATCAAAAATGACGATTTTTCAGGTCAGGTCTTTAGGTATATACGAGTATTTAAAGGCAATAGTAAAAAACCGATGACACGATAATTAATTGATTCATGTTCGATACTGACGTAAACGATATGATACTCTATTTTTAAATTCGATCATTACATCTGGGCATCAGGTCTCCCTGCCTTCTTCTACTTATACGCGAAACCTTAATAACTTTAACTGCCCTGGATTTTATTTCGAACCTGATTTTACTATTATTGGTATACTAAGTGCACACGTAGCCTTACAGTAGCTGATTGTCATATGACAAAGTGGGAGGCTTATGTAGATTAGAGAGAAAGATTTGTGTCGAGTGATGTTACTGCGCAAATCGTTAGCTGCTCAACTATGACGATTAAACTGCTTGTTGCCTACGACGCTAACTAATGGATCATTGGTTTGTTTTGAGCTTTCAATAAATAGACTGAAAAAAATACGCCTTTGTCAACGTCTCAACAGACAATGAGCAGTGAATGCGTTTGAAATCCTGCGCTTCAACAAGATTTATGATGATTTTGTTTCAAAATGTTATTGACAGTTGTTGTATAACTACATAATAGATAATTATAACTACGTAAATATTAGACATATTATTTGAAAGTCAACGCAGATATCAAATGGTAAATAAAAGAGAAATTCATTCATATTTTAAAGTTAAACTATTATTCTATCGCCCTAAAATTTTTCGTCCATCGCATGTCGCATTACAGCCGGCCCTGGAGTAAGAATAATAATGGAGATTCAATGATTTAAATAAAATAATATTGCTCTTAGTTTTTAATATGCGTGTATCATCTAAATGATTGTATTAATTATGTATTCTGTACTTGAATACGCAAATTGAAATTAAATTTTATAATAGAATATTTTGTCTACTAGCTTGTTAGTTAGTACTAGTTGTTAGCAGTGATAGCCTAGCGGTTAGAACGTTGGTCTCTCGAACCGAGGGCCCCGAGTTCAAATCCTGGCACGCACCTCTAATTTTCAAATATTATGTGCGTATTAGAAGTTAATTATCACTTGCTTCGGTGAAGGAAAACATCGTGAGGAAACCTGCACACCGGAGAGTTCTCCATAAAGTTCTCAAAGGTGTGTGAAGTCTACCAATCCGCACTTGGCCAGCGTGGTAGACTATGGCCTGCACCCCTCACATTGTGAGAGGAGACCCCGAGCCCAGCAGTGGGACAATTATGGGTTGTTGCTTTGCTTTTATTTTGTCTACTATTGATTTCCCATCACCATTCCCATTTTTCAATAATTAAGTTAAGATTAAAAACGCAGTTTTAATACCCTCAATCGAATAATTGTCTAAAAATTTTTAGTTAAATACTTACAAACCGAAAAAAAATTCACTTGCATCGTGATTTCATAAAACCACACTTTTATATTTATGTAAATATCTGATAAACCAGCGGACCCCCTTACAACCGCCTTCTATGGATATTAGTAGCATCATAGGCATCGATCAATTATTTCCAACCAACCCACCAGTTGTTATAGTTGATCGAAGACCATAGCATAGGCATCAACGATGCGTTGCCGGCTAAGAAAGAGGAGAAGAATGAAAGAACGTAGATAAAAGTCATGAATGAACTAAGAGAACAAAGGAAGGTAAATTTATTAGATTCCAAAAAATATGTGTGCCTGTTTCTAACTACGTAGTGCATTTGTTATTTCCTGTTAATAAAACACATGACGAAATATGCTGTTAATTTAGGCAAAGCTCATAAAAATGCCCACACAATCAACGCCTGAGTCATGAGTTTATTGCTGAAGTCACATTTCTAAATTTGTATCAGGGAATGAACCTTGCACTGCATATTTTTACTTCAGTTTGTTTTCTTTTAAATTGCCTGCAACAAAGAATTTTAGGTTCTTCGTTATGACGAAGGAAATTAAGCATTATGATGATAATTGTCACTGAACAGTTATTATGAATAATTATGTGAATTATTGTGATGAATGTGTCTAAAAAAATAAGAGCTACGATTTCTGACTATTCTTCCAGTAGATTTACATGTATGCAAATTGAACGTCCTGTTCTTCAATAAATGGATAGGAATTTATTCCGCATTTTATTTATTTAGGGAATATTACTTTCGGAAAAATCTTATCCCCTGTAAGATTTATACCGATATTAACACTACGAAATTAGTAAGATTCACGTAAAATATTTAATAATTTAATTTGAATACACAAGAATAATAGTGAAAAACATGATGAAACACAACAAACACGTCCTGCTAATAAAAACCATGGAATTTTTACAACTTAGTAGGTATTTAATTTTTACACTAACAAAATCGTAAAAACCAACTCAAAACATTTAATAATACATCTTGCCGTTTTATTAGCTACTCAAACACTGATGCCAACAGTATCCGGGGTGTGTAATAAAATTTAATTTAGCCTTCAGGAATACCAAATTCCCGGGTGTTCTGGTAACATGAGGCGCTGGTACCACGGCGATCGTAAATGATCGAAAAATTGTAAGGAATTTAATTATAACAATTCAAGAAATATATTTCAGTAAATCTTTAATCTAAGAATAGTAAGCTCAGTAAATCAATCGTAATAATTATTTAATGCCTAAATACAATCAATGATATTAAAAAAATATAGATACGTTATGCCCTTACAAATCAATAAAAAAATCTGTTCCGAAAAGAGCTACAACACACACACGTTTATCTTTTGTTTCACTACACATTGTATAATACACGAAGGCATTTTAACCCTGTATGTCAAATGTCAAGCACTTCTGACAACAACAAAAGCGTGCGTATTGTCTTGTATTGACAGAACGACCACGAGCAGAACAGTCAATTGCCTGTTCTTACGCTAATTATGGATGTTGGCTGTCGATGGGGGTTGCAAAAGACGATAAACTGTGCTTAATACATTTATTGCAAAGAAAAAAGGAATATAAAATAAAACTTTAATCCTAACTTATCTAAACCTAACTAACTGGGCTCAATTACTACACGATCGAGTAAGAGCACCAGCAGCGGAGGCGACCGCTTGCTTCGACGATTCGGGCAAGAGCGTCGTGTGGCGGAGACGTTTGGGCGAGGCGTCGCTGGTCCGTGGGTGGCCGCAGTTCTCCAAGAAGAAGCTGGTGTTGCGCAAGGCTCCACGACCGTGTGAATGTTTCACGGGTGGCCGTAAGCTTCGGAGAAGCAGGAAACGTTGCGCAAGGCTCCCCGAGCATGTGAACATCACGCTGTGACGTAGGGGGTGTAAGGGCCGTATAACACCTCCCCTCGAAGATCAGCAACTATTTGCCAACGTCTAGTGAAAATGTTGCTGCACGTCTGGCTTCTGGGGATTCTATCGAAGCCTGGTGAGCATCTTGGTGAACTTTCTTCATCTTTTTCCTTATGAATATGATAGCTGCGGTAATGATGCCGATTATTGCTATTCCGTAGAAAGGTATAGTTGTATGAAGGATGCTCGATGAATCCTCTGGCTCAATTCTCACTGGGGTTTCCATCATCACTTGATGTTCAATGCTGTGTAGAGCGTTCAGGTTAGTTGATTTAAGGTTCAAATTAGCTTCCAACTTCTTTGAATAAGTTGTATAATTTGCATATGCGATGATTTCCACAGCTTTCCCGTGAAGTCGATTGTTTTCATTTGCAATTGTGAACTCCTTTGTTTTAATTTTGCAGGTGTGAGGTAGAGTGACGAGGTAGCTTCCACGAAGTATCTTGTGCAAGTTTTCGCCGCATGACAGGTGTGCTTTGGTGGATTCCGGAAACGTGATGAGGTAGTGCAGGTCAATCTTCGGGCATTCAGCCTCCATGTACATGAACGCCTGATAGTCAGTTGCTTAATAGGGATAGGGTGGTACTATGACAGGTTTTTATTTGGAACTGGGCAAAGCCTATACAATTCATAGTTTTGTGGATGGGTAATAGGAAATTTTAGGGATCTTCCTATCCGTAAAAAAAAACCATAACTAATTACGTAATAGTATCTGATAACTAAATGTAAAATTTCTATAATTCTTATTTAGAGTAATTATCATTGACTTAAGGTTACTAACTGGTAGTAATGATTTCAGTTAAATCTTAATGTAGGTTTTCTAATTCTAAACTTATATTATGGGCGTCCCTTTGCGCATTGCGGAGGTTGTTCCGAAAGTCGGAATTCGTGCCCTGTGATCTAGATGATCGTGGGTTCTAATTCTAAACTTCTATGGGCGTCCCTTCGCGTGCTGCGAAGGTTGTTCCGAAAGTCGGAATTCGTGCCCTGTGATCTAGATGATCATGGGTAAAATTTTGCTAACGAATAAAATCCTGGGGATAAAGGATAGGTACACAGACGGGATTAGCAACCGCTAACAATAGTTCAATGTACTTACAGTATGTACAGCATCGTCTGCTACTTGACTTTTGTCATCGATTTTTGGATGAGTCGTTGCAGCTCAGCTCCCGCCTTTTTCGACAGCCGACGTGGGTTCTGGATAGCCGAGGCGAACGCGACCGCGGATCCGGTGATAGCGCGAAGTGTCTACGATAGATCTACGCTACTATCTCGACCATCCCCTGCTGGTCCGTGGGTGGCCGCAGTTCTCCAAGAAGAAGCTGGTGTTGCGCAAGGCTCCACGACCGTGTGAATGTTTCACGGGTGGCCGTAAGCTTCGGAGAAGCAGGAAACATTGCGCAAGGCTCCCCGAGCATGTGAACATCACGCTGTGACGTAGGGGGTGTAAGGGCCGTATAACACGCTCTTCATCGTCGGCGCGCTAGTGACATTTTACCTCTTATTTACATTATATCATTGAATACAATCACACTATTATTAAGAATCTAATAATTAACTAAACAATTACAATTTTATTTAATTGCTTTTTCCGCAGAGAAATTCTGTATAATTCTCCAGAATATTCTCAAAGGCATGTGAAGTCCTTCTACATTTGGCTAACGTAGAATGATGCTAACGATTTATCCTTTTCACCTTGTGAGAGGAGAGCTGAGCTCTCAATGAACCACTTATGGGTTGTTGTGATGATGAAACCATCTTAAAACTCCTTTATTACCTTCGAGCTTGTGAAATAACTTCACTAAATCTACATTGAAATCGCATTATAGGGCATACCTAAAATCAAAAAGGTCCTATAAATTACGAAAGTACCTAACCTGCAGTAAGATGATTTTCGATTGAAGCCAATTATAAAAGATACGTGTAAAATAGGCACAAATGAAAGGACGACATGGATACAAAACTGAAAAGCAAGAACTTAGCTCAGTCTAAACTTTCTGTCATAAAAATGCCTGCTAGCCGGGAATTGAACGTGGGAATATTTGTAAGTAAAGATTAGAAAGGTTGTGGCTTGTAGCAGGAATTCAGATGATCAGAGATCAAAAACTGCTTGCTATGGCATTTCAATTCAGTTACTTGCATAACACATTTTTATAATCATACATTGTGTCTTAATTAACACAAATTTTCATGGATCGTTAATGAGGACAAATCAACGGGGTCACATTGAAACAGTTGGGTCATGACAAAGCTGTTTTAATGCCATAGTGTAAAATAAGAGCTCAAAAATTTAAATAATTCTATAGTGATTAAGAATTAATGAAATTGAATGGTAATTGATCATATGTCAGTAAATTTTGCAGCAATCAAATAAGATTGAGTAACTAATATATTATCAACTTTTTTGTACATAATTTAGTACAGGTACCTCTGTTTTTTATTAATTTGTTTTTTAAATACGACTTCATAAATCCCGTTGCGAAAATCAAAGTAACCAATCCTCATTCATAGTAACGAAATATTTCACTACTTTTAAATTTAATAGTAATCACTTTCATATTACTTCATGTTATTGCTACGGAGAAGAAGCTCAACATTGTTTTCGATTTCAAAATCACAATTAGCTTTCGCTATTTACTACCTTTATATCGGGCATAAATATGGGACACTCGTGACAACACGCAAGAAATTGGCAATGGCGCAAGGACGTACAAACTACAAATTGGACAAAGTCGACAAGTGACACAACGTTATACGTTCTAAACTCGCAGTGGTGGGAACAAAGTGAGAGCGCTGTCGATGACGAGTTTTCAATTAGATACGATTAGCGCGTGCTATTTAGCCTATTAGCCAAAGCATGTTACTAAATGTGAGTAATAGAGAAGACAATGGTCTATTTGTTTTTAAGGATCTCTACTTTCACGGTAGTAAACGACTAAATTATGCAATTTTCTTACTTCTAACTTGAAAAAATACGTGAAATACGTTTAGATTTGAGAATAAAGAGAATAAAGTTTAATAAAACTAAATCATACAAAGTATAAAGTTGAGGATCGTTGGTCCCACAGTTCCTCTTATGCATCCTAATTCCTTTAATTCATAGGTAACGGCACCTAGTCGCCGCACTTAATATCAGGTGACCTGTTCATGTCATGACATCATACATACCATGACAGTGACCATTTTTGCTCGTAATTAACAGTAACACTACAAAACCTGGTTTAGGAGGAGAAGAGAGGTACACTCCAACGTGTTGCCAGTGCAATCTTGGAAGCTTGGCTGAGGGGAAAGGAAGGTGGTTTCAGCATTAATGGCCCACCATTGAGCACTTTCTGAAGTCAATTCAAAAGGTAACTTAAACAGTAGAACAAGCAACAGTGGCGACTAATGTACTTTAACTCGTCTTTACTTAACATGCATTTATATACACAACAAATTAAATATTTCTTAAACTGGAAAATATGCAGCTTTATTCTTGTAGCTTTATTCTTAACACCCTTGGAGTCACCGACAGATTCGAAAACAAGAATAAATTCCGACTTTTACGACTTATGCTCTTAATTGTTGGCGAATAAAACATACAAATTCTTTCAAGTGCACTTTGCGCGTAATAAATGCATTTTAAAATCTCTTGTCACAGTTTCACACGAGTTTTGTGGAGAGTAATTGCAACAGGTGTCGATAAATGACTCCTATTTTTGCTTGTAGTAATGGTAATTACTTTTTTGACTTTCAACCATGACCACCCAGAAATTTGTGATGTTGAGGTTAAAAGGTAAGTTGGTTTCAACGCATTAATGGAAAATGAGTACCAATTTTTGAATAAGGATAGATAAAGAGAGACACTGCGAGTACATTACGAACATCCATAATACTCCTGTAGTACAATCGGTTCTAAATCGAGAGGGAACCTCGGTGTTGCATTGTGAATCACGCCGCGTGAATAGTACAGTGTTAGGGTCGCCAAACTCTCATTTATTGCGATTTTTATGTAAATTAAGAAAACATCGGTTTTTCGTCGCAGTGTGCGGTTGTCCTATTGCTCACTGACGGAGTCCGAAACCTTATATTAGCGCCCTCATAAAAATAACTGCTTGGCTCGTTTTTATTTCTACCTCTGTACCTGTACAGCCACGTTATTCTAATAAACAATAATAAATAATAATTTCGTAGAGCATATTTTCGCTAGTGGATAAGTAATTCAGGCAACACTGATGCCACTGACACTTGCCAACCAATCAGCCAATCTCTGTTATATACTCGCTAACTCTCCCACTTTGAAGCCGAAACATATTTCGTACCTATGTCGCGGTCGTCCCTAGACGATCATGCGGCACTAATTCCTATCGAAATATTTTTGTAAGAAATTACTTCAGGCGTAAGTAGCCTCATTTGTAGCGACCTTTTATGGGACAGATAATTGTTTGTTCTCTCGTTAAGATTGATTGTGTTTTTGGTGTCGTGTCGTGTTTGTGTGTGTCCATGTTACGTTACGCAGGAAATATAATACAAGGGGCCATCCATAAATTACGTCATACTAATTTCATGACTTTTTGACCCCGCCCCCCTCCTTGACACAGCTGGTCACTTTTGTAAGACCTCCCACCCTTAGTGTGACGTCACGTATTATGAAATTTTACACCTAGAAATTATTAAATTAAAACAGCAGTTCCAAAATAAGTATTATTTCCATTAAGTGTTTTTTAATATTAAATTTTTATTATTTATTACCTATACATGTCAAGTCTTCGATTTTGAAATGTGACGTCACGAAATTTAGGACCCCCTGCCACCCCTAGTCACACAATGTCACACTACATCAAGCCCCCTCCCCTCTCCCCTAACGTGTGACGTAATTTTTGGATGGCCCCTAAGAGTGCGAGTAGGTAAACGATTTTTTAATCTAACGGGGATAATGAGACTTGTATTCAATATTAGTTCGCTGTATTTTCCTGCATGCATTAACTGAGTTTGCCAACCCTAATTAAATTGCAAGCATTCTGAAGTTCAGCAGTATGGGAGCACTCGACGAGTAATCGTTTATTATTCTTGGGATGATCTCATGTTTTTATTATCTCATTTTGTACGGATCAGAATCACATATTTTACACCACATTGCCGGTGTTATAAACGCTTTTAAAGAAAATTAGGGTGACCTCCTTGGCAGCAATTTATCCGAAAGTTTTTTTTATTACGTACGCAAATTCAATTAGTTACGTATTGCTTAGTGTACCGATATCATAGTACTTAATGTAATTAATCTCACCTTCACCCATATTTCAATTACACGAGTAATTAACATTTATAAAAACAAATGAAAATAAATTAACAGAGCACAGTACCCAGTATATTCACAAATAAATCGATGTACGAGTATAATGTTAGCCGTATTGGGGCGGCTTAGAATACTAACCCCAATCCCACGCCGGATGGGTGTCGTAAAAGGCGACTAAATTCGGCCCGCTGGTGGTAGGACCCTCGGAGGGATTATATTGGTAATATTGATTTTAATTTTTTAATTAATACCATTATTACTATTATTATTTCTCCATAGGGTTCGCCTGGATAGCTACCAACCTTGAGCATGAGTCAGCCGCCAAACGACTCGTCGTGTTCCGGCTGGGGGCTTGAGAGCCAGTTCTTTCTTTCTTTTTCTTCTCTTTTTCTTGTCCGGCAACGCATCAGTGATGCCTTTGGTGTTGCTGATGTCCATGGGCGACGATAGCCACTTACCATCAGGTGGATCGTCAGCTCCTTTGCCGGCTATTTCCATAAAAAAAAAATGTTAATGAGAATGGCCGAGCAGTGTAACTTAGGATAACATGAATCATTAAGATCACAATCTCACATACCTAAAGGTACTATTAAGTAAATATATTATTAGTAAATACATCCTACTAATGTTATAAATGTGAAAGTTTGTATGTATGTTTGTTACTCTCACGCAAAAACTACTGAACGAATTTTAACAATGATATTATAATGTAAAAAAGAGGTAGATATGTCACTAGCGCGCCGACGATGAAGAGCGAAAGAACAGGCGGGTGAATTTTCATTTTTGCCATTTTTATGACGTTTTTTAGGTAACTTTTTATTTTGTCCAAGAAATTAAGGAATAACAACTGAATTAGATTAGTTTTTTATAGAGAAAGCTCGTTATATATTGCAACTATGATTTAAACAGCAAATTTAGGAGAAAATCCAGAAAAAAGGAAAAGCCCTGTTGAAGTAAATGATGTTGTGTAGAGGAAAATGATATAGCCCATTGACGTAAATGATGAGGTGTAGAGGGTAATGACGAAAATTTAAATCCCAACGTGTAATCAACTTTTTTATCAAGAAAAATAACAATATTCGTTTGATTTGATAAAATCAACATAACGTATTGAAGTATTTTAATGACTGATTACGTATTTTAATAGATTTTATCAATCATAAAAACAACATGACTTTTATAACTTAATGCATGACTACAATCAATGGTAAGTGGTAATGAAGACTTGCTTGATTGATAAGCCACACTTACTTTATTAAGCCTATTTACTCTTAACTTGAAGACACCCAAGGTAAAATCGCAGGAATTTTATTCCTGACCTTCGTGGTTCGCATAATAAATGATCAAGCAAAGGATCGTTTGCACATAGAGGACATAGGGATGCTTATGGCGAAGGCAAGATAATGATGTTTTATCTGGATATTCGATTGTGGAGATTGACGGATTATGTCATAATATCGTCCCATGCAGACTCTCCAAAATGGTACAAAAAAAAAACAGAAAACTAGAAACTGGCTACTCTACACACGTGCTTGAGGCTTTCTAAGTTGGTCTCAATGGTCATCAATACACCTTTAAAGCATGCCCCTACATGGAATCACACGCTGATAGATGGCATTTGGTTCTTCTTCTACCGTTCGTCTCTAGGACACCCAGAATTCTAGAAGCTGCCATAGTTTGGATTCAATAAACCGGCCAGAATATATTTTCGAGTGTATTTCCACTCCTAACAACCGAAGGCTGACAGTGACGATGTATTCGAAAGATACCTTCTGAAGAACGAAGAAGAAGAAGATGAACGGGCTCCTTTTTGGCAGTGAATATAGACGCTTATGTTTTTGTGGCGTTGAATCTCAAAGAGTTGGTATCGCTCCATTGAGTGCCAGAAGTGTGAGATTCACACGCTCGACCAAGACCACTTCTTAAAACTGTATTTATTGGTCCGTCCGAGCGGTAGACAATTACCTCTCCACAATTGTACTGTCATCTGCGGACCTATACACATTGAGCATGAGCTGATTTCGATATGCAGCAAGAATAGAGTTGAGGAGGAACAGACCTTTGGAATTCCAGCAAAGGTTGTCATTGATAATGTCGAGCAACTCAGCTGAAAGGCTAGCTTGCCAAACCCTATGATAAAGATGATGCCTTTCAAGATGTCAAGAGAAACGAGGACTTCGCCTCAGGTGTGAGTGTCATATGGTAGAAGGTCTGTCGAACGGTTTCAGCGGAACCCGTACTGCCAGTCACTGAGAAGGTCATTCTGTTCTAAGTATGCCATAACGTTAGTTATTCTTAGCTTTGATGAGGAATCCAAAAGCTCTATTGGCAGATTGGTTGGCCAGAGGCTTTTTGCCATTGTTTAATACGGTCGATTCGATAGTAAGTTTTCTTTTGAATGTCTTTTTGTAGGACTAAGCAGATAGGTTTTTTTTTATGGGAATAGCCGGCAAATAAGCTGGCGATCCACCTGATGGTAAGTGGCTATCGTCGCCTATGGATATCAGCAACACCAAAGGCATCACCGATGCATTGCCGGCCAAGAAAGAGATAAGAAAAAGAAAGAACTGCCTCTCAAGTCCCCAGCTGGAAGACGTCGAGTCGTTTGGTGGCTGACTCATGCTCAAGGGTAGGTGGTAGTAGGTGGTTTCTATCCAGGCGAACCCCATGAAGAAATAAAAGTTAAAAGCTTTCTTCTTACATCTAATATCCGGAGCTTTCTAGCTTCGAGCATAGACCCAGGCAAGATATGAGAAATGTTTGCGCTTCTCAGCTTAAATGCTTTCGACAATAACCCATAGACAAGTTTCACCAACATTAGGACCGTAAGAAAAAGGGATGAAATAGTCCTTGACAAACCACTTCGTTTACAGCATCCTTTCAAATCGACGGATCTTTAAAAGCGAATCAGATCTATTTACAAGTATAAAATGCAAAGAAAATCAGAAAATTGCATATTTATCAAGTATATACGCACTTTTGGGTTGATTTTATGGATTAAAGGCATCTTTTGAGTTAATTTCTTGGTGGCTACACTCAATCAGGTTGTTAATATTATTTAGATTCGTCATTTTCCTCTACAGGAATCATTCACGTCATTAGAATTTTGCGGTAAATGATGTAGCGATTTATGACGAAACAGTACAAAACATACCAAAACTTGCTCAATTTTATATCACTTATAATGAAATTAAGTTATTTTTTATTAAATACCATTAGGCGATATTCATGGATACTTATTGTTGAATTATATATTTTTTTATCAAAAATATATTCAGGAGTTTGATGACGAGATTTTCTGACAAACTATACTTATCATTAACTTTCGCGTACTTTATCATATTCACAATGCATTTTTCATTCAAATCTTGATTTCAACTGAGAGAAGCGGGTGTAAGGAACACTTTGAATTGCTTTTCAAATTTTTAATAATAATTTCGTTGAACAAATTTCACGAAACAAAAACCGCGGATGTTAATGACGATAATCTCGTGACAAAATTTTAAACGGTCGAATAATGGTATTACAGATAATTTACGCTTGAAAAACATTTATGAATATTCAGCTTAGACATTAATTCTTACGTATAGAGAGTAAAAAAGCATTTTTAGGGCGGTATTTTGAGTTCCTTGTGACATTAATGAAACATACCGTTAAATAACAGGGAGGTTAATGACTTTCCGAGCATTATTTTAAATTTTTTAACACTCTAACATCAGAATTTTATTATTTAACTTAATACGACTTTTAAGTAAATACATAATTAAGGTTTTAGTAAACATTTTGAGTGATCACATTTATATTCCAAGACAGAAAATTGAATAACATGCATAAATGGCAGTTTTGAAAATTCACCCAGGCAATTGACCGAGCGACTACGAGCGGAACGGTCAACTGCCTGACGCTCTTCATCATCGCGTCGCGTCGCCGCGCTAGTGACATATCTACCTCTTTTTACACTATAATATCATTGAGTACAGAAGATACATTTTACGCAAATGCTGTTTGGAGATAAAATACTCAAGATATTATAGTCTGCATAAAATCTGAATTCCTCCTGTAAGAGCGTACTGATCCATGAATTCAAGTATCTTATCACATTACATTCCGAATCTATATTAAGTAGTTCCTTTGAATTTCTGGATTGTTTTGGCGTTAGTCATGAGCAAAATTTAGCCAAGATTAAATATTTGTTGAGCTTAGAATAACTTTAGGTCTAATATACTCGTAACAAGTACCTACTTTTTATCTGAGCTAAAAAAGGATGAGTTTTTCAATTCAGTTGTATTTATTTATGTTTGTTACCTTAGATCTCCTTACTTTATAGATTTGGAAAAAACTTTTCAAAAAGGTACTTCCAGATCTGTCCCGTATTTATCAAAATCTATTACTGATTACCTACTGATCCCTGAGAATTTAGGTAACTCCTTATATTATATAAATAATAATAATAAATATCACAGGATTTTAGGTATATAGTGCAATTAAGCTTTTGGGAATGATGATGATCTACGGTCAAAATTTTAAATAGTACGCAAATTAAGCCTCACATTAATCACTGTTAATGTTTCTCTATTTACGTTTGACTCGAATGCTTTGGAAATAATTTAGTTAGCGCTCATTAGGCCGTTGAAAATCTAGGAAACGTTCAACACGATAGATAGATTGGCCTTTTTGAAAAGTTCTAGACACATTGGTAAGCCACAGATAATATTACCTGACAGATTGCAGATTGTATTTATATTATATTTTGTCTTATCTGTCATATTTTGCCCCTACTCATGGAGGATAGAGTAGAAGGAGGGCCATCTCTGTGTATGAAAATTGTCCGTAAAAATGCGTCCAGTTACGGGTGGCGTTGCGGTGGGGTCTACATCAGCTATGTTCGATATCTATCTTTCACACACTAGCGCCATTCTGAAATGGCCATTATTGGAACCTCTATTTTCAGTAAACAGGTGGAGACTTTTTCAACTTTCCCCTCATATGAGATGGCCCTCCTTCTACCTTTTCTATGCTCCATGATATAGCTACTTCTTCTGCTCACTCACTTCAAACTTCTCTGAGATGACACGCTTTATTCGGAAGCGTTTTAAGTTTTTCTTCTAGTTGGTCTTGGTTTTACTAAGACAAATTTACATTTAAAATATAATAATAATTCTACCTAAAGGGGAAAGTCGGTTTTTGAATTTTTGAGTCGGAATTTGGACCAGTTTTTTCAACTGCAGTTATTGCACGTATTTTTAAGTATTTTAAATAATGTTTTTACATGGAATGAAGCAACATTTAATTGGTTTTATATTTTTTGAACAATAGTCATCTTGGTATCTGTACGTATATTGCTTAAAATTCAACAAAATGTGAGATCGTGTCTTAGGTCCAATTTACCCAACCGTTTCGATTAATTGGACCATGGGGTTGTTTTATTAGACTTAAGCATTTAAGTTACTCAAAACTACAAGATAGTGCAAGATATATCATGGAATGCATTTTGCAAGTTTTTCATTTATAGCACAACCACTCAAAAATTACCTTGAAAACATTGCAAATTGTTTTCAAAAAAATATCATCTCATTCAATGATGTTGTATAAATATCTTTGATCTCATTTAACGCCGAATTCAATATAGACGATGTACAATGAAGATAGTTGCGCATCTTTTGGTGTTGCCATTTTATAAATTTAATAAGTACTGTACTACTTTTTGATGGTGGTCCGAATTAGCGAGCGGTCCAATATACCCGACTTTCCTTTACAATGTTACTGTGAGCAAAGCTTTACCATTCCAAATGATCTATGGAGCGGTCTCGCATGGCGTAACGCAACTGACCGACTTTGCTCCTTTGATGATCTGAACTATGGAATATTATCCATGGAGTTCTCTACACACCGACAAAGCCTGCACTCTGTTACAACAGACTCCGTATCTAGTGAGGCCGTAGATATTCCTTCTGTAAGTGACTTTAAAGGTCTTGAAAAATTTGCTAACTTGAAGAGTTTCTGAGTAGCGTTCGATTATATCCCACAAGAAACTAAAAGAGTTTATAATCATTTCGTAATCTTGGCAGTTGAATGAGTGGCCCACCAAGAATGAATATTAGCACTTAATCAATGCTAAGATAAAAAATCTAATGACAAATGTCTTAAATTAATAAACTTGATATGTTAAAATATATTTAAAAGTGTAGGTGGGCCGCCGCGGCGCCGGGCAGGGGACAAAGCAGGAAAATATTATGTGTGTACTAGGTATAGACTACATAGAACAGATAAATATAGAACAGAAAATAACTTACAATTTGTCAGAGATACCCACCGTTATACCGAAACTACGCGCTTATAATGACCATTCGCGTAGGTTGGTATTAGAAAATAAAACACTTCGTTACAAATTGAAACAAGCAATATTTCATAATGGCGCCGTAAATCTGGAGAAATTATACAGGCACTGAGTTATACATTATACTGATGGTTTTTAAAACTGTTTGTTCTTTTGGCTTACACTCAAATTTGAATTTAAAAGATTCACGATAACCCATTAACAAGGGGTAAATTATTGGGTAATTATAAATTCTAATAAAAACCAGAAACAATAGAAGTAAATACAATAAAATTATAATATTAATTAACACCTAATAATTAAATAATCATACAATATCGAAACTATTTAACAAGTAGCTGATCCGTGGAAAGAAATTAAAATAAAATAGTACATTAGCTGTAGATAAAAGAATCATTCATTTTCAGCTTTGCGAGAAAAGCCCTCTTGAAATATAGCACAGTTAATATTATTATTCAATAATGAAGGAATTTCTGTGTATAATGACGTAAATATTATAAGTGAGTTTGTTCAAACAGTAAAAGCTGATAAATTTATCTCAATGTGATTTAAATTTATCAGGACTTAGTCATCGTGATCTCTTAACGATCTTAATAGAATGTTAACGACACACAATATAACAGCTTTGCTCAAAACTAATGTGCTGAAAATAAAATAAATAACATACTTTTTTGTAACTTCGAGTTAATAAATAAGGGATGCCACACGCGTTGTTTTAAAGCGTAATTTAATAGACGCTTTTATGAGGCATTTTGGATTCGGTTACGAAAATAATGTATTACTCATCATATTTAGGTATAATACTTGTATAACATTTATTTGGCAGTTGAAATATACCCGAGCTATTATTATCTGAAGAGCAAAATATGATATATCCAAAATTCCACGTCTTTTCAGAATAATAAATGGATGACATTTGATAGGACACTAGATGTAAATAATATGTAGCTTTTGACATAAAAAAACATTAATAATATGGCAGCACAGATAGAACTGCACTAACTAAATTAATAAATAATAAAAATAATCCCACTCCCACTTAAAAGGATTAAATTTAAGGTTTATTTGTATGTGAAAGGTTGTCACCACTGGCAGACGTAAAAACTAATAATAAGGTATAAGTAATTACAAAACAAGGTAGACTTAAACAAAGAAGTGCAAGTAAATAAAAAAATATACAAGTATCAAAACATAAATCTAGATAGAGCCGAATTATAAAACTGACCATGTTGAAAAATTGTGACAATGATAGCATAGAAATTGATGAATGGGTGGATGGATAGATAGATTCAAAGTAGATAAACGTTAAATTGAATTAATTAAAGGAGCCGGCAACGCATCGGTGATGTCTGCGCTGTTACTTACATAAAAACCGGGCAAGTGCGTGTCAGGTCACGCGCAATGTTGGCTTCCTATGTAGTAAGTTTATCGACTATAACTCATTATCTACTTATGCTAACATAGCCGTGATAGTTTTCCTTGTAAATTAATCACATAACGTATTTTTGAGAATTTTTTCACTTTTCCAACTCGATCCGTTTAGCCGGGAGGGGGTGGACACTTAACTCTAACCAAAATTATCATTTTAAAGCTAAATATTTCGCTAACGAACCAAATTCCAAAAACAAAATTCCAAAAATTGTCTCAAAATATCCATAATATTTTTGAAAGACCTTTTCAACGATAACCCATACTATAGCGTACGCGACGAATAAAAAAATCATCGTCACGTTACTTGTAGGGGAGGTACCCTGGAAAAAAAATGTTTTTCAATATTTTGTTCTACGATTCTGGACTTTTAGTAAATATTTATATCCATGCCAAATTACAGCTTTCTAACACTAAGGGTCTCAGCGCTTTGCTTCGGACAGACGGACGGACAGACGGACAGACCGTTCCGATTTTACTTCGGAACACTAAAAAGTGTGTGCGTGTAATCTTTACGCGCGATTGAAATAAAACTTCTTTGACGTTGGTGACACGTATTATCAAAAAAAATACATAATTTAAAATAAATATCATATTACAGTTGACTCATATTATAACGAGTGGGCAAATCCTAGTCTCCCACGACACAAGGAATCCTAGTGTGGGAGCACTAGCTCATTATGTACATGTACATGGAATGTACATGTACATGATGAGCTGAATTTTGATTACACAAAATCATGTACACTAGTACATGATTTTGTGTAATTTTGTGTAATCAAAGTTTATGAAATAAATAATTTTCAATTTTTAATATTTATTAACAATACACTCTACCAAAACGAATATAAAGCTATATTCTATATTATATATATTAATTACCGTTAATAAAGCTATAGTTATTTGATAACCCGTGATAATTATTTAATCTCTATAGATTACAACCACGGAACACAGACACCAGTGGAAGTGCGATGTGGGCGTGGCACAGCGACTAACATTAAGAGGAGCTCCGCATACTTGCCGGCATAACTCAACTGTCACTGAGCTGCGTCGGTTGTGCATTACGTAAAATAAAATTTGTCTTAAATTACGTAAATATGCCTTACTGTACTATTTTGGAGGGCAGGAATTATAGCGAGCAATGAATTTATTTAATGGCCGTGTTTTATACCACAAATAAGCCTAGTTTTTAATTTATTTCGTAATAATTCAAATTCGAAACACATAAATAAAGGAAATAATATAATTTATGACCAAAAAGCTACTCAGTCACTTGGCAATAAGGTTCGTTTTATGTTTTAGATAATATTGCTACTCGGCTATTGTTTTCTAGAACATTTTCTGCTACTCGGGCAGGGATGGGGTACAAATATATGAATATCGGCAGTTTTGTAATTTTATTTTTAGTTAAAAGTATTTCATAATATGAATATTACAATTTATTATAATAATAATATTCTTTTTTATTTGAGGGATATGCGTTATATGTACATATGTACAGTTCTGCTATTTGGTGTGCAATAAAGTATTGTGTTGTATCATAAAAATGTATAAAATTAATATGAATGATTTTTTTTATTTGAAATCATTGATACATAATCTAGGATCCTGGCGAGGAATATAAGCGCATGCGCGTGACTGGCACAGCATGTCTAAGAAATGTAATTCCAAGAAAATAAATTTACCATATTTGTATAATGTTAAGGTTGAAATGCATCCCAGTTCATATCAGCATTGTTTTTGTAGCTACGTTTAGCTTCATTGAAATTTCACTTATCGACATATTAAAGTATATTTATTTTCGTTGCTAAAAATGCTTAGGCTTGGTATTCCGTGACTGTTTAGATAGCTAACATTGATAAAAATTGCTACGGTCACGTCTACGCCTGGTAATGCCTCGTCTAATCGATAGTGAAGCATAGCAATGGCCGCCAGCTTTCCATGTGTGCGTAATTTTTGATTCGCGATTGACGCAGTATGGTGTCAATGTGTGGGTATGTGTACTGTACGAATAGAGAGTTGGTATTACTATGGGTGCTTCACTGAATTTGTTGTTGGGATCACGTCCGTCTTTTTTTAGATCCGTGTGTTTGAGATATAAGCTTTCAAAATAATGATCAAGTGTTCATATAGGCAGTACAAAAACAAGAAGTTTAAGTACCAATATGACGGATCTACATCTTATGATGTCGGACACTCGGACAGTACCAGTTTCAATATAAATATCGATAACGCGGCAAAAAGCACAACGCACATCTCTAAGCCTAAACCAAACACAGTATGATGTTGTTAACCAAAAATGTAACTTACCGAAATACTTGTAAGGTTGCTATTCAATGTATTGTAGACTCCAGTCACGACATCTAGCGTTCAGTAGATGGAATTATTTAATTATTTTCCATAAGATTGACATTGTATGATATTGTTTTGTCAACCTTATTAGTAAAGAAGTTAAGTATATATTACTTGTAACGCAGAATACTGCCATCTAGCGGTGGATAGATAAACTTGAAAAGTATTATGATCATAATTGATAAAGATTCTAAGGTCACTGAATAAGACATGGAAAAATAAGAATTAACATCAAACATTAAGGTGCATTTTCAACTATAAACAGCGAGTTTCTTAGACTATTCGTAGTTGACAAGTAACAACCAATTAAAATGTGAGTTTCTTAGTTGTAAATAATACGATTATGGATTTCCTTGTGTTTATTTGGCTAGCACGGTTCCCATACTAATCAACACTTGTACCATTTCCACTTGTGTCTGTGTTCCGTGATTACAACTCTATACTTGTCACAGATACAACGTAATATTAATAGAATTATGTATCTGTACTTCAATTTTGTTTATGGTTAGGTTTTCATTTCTAGGCTAAGCGCTCATTGAGACTTTTTGTCACTGTCTCCACGGTGCGTCCACTTGAAAAGTCACTGACGGTGTTGGCAAGTCATGGCAAGAAATGGCTAAAAACTTTTAAAAAGTGGCTAGAATGTCAAAATTTCGTACCCTTTAAAGTGGCTAAATATGGCTAAAAATTTTGTGCCCTTTTTTTGGATCAGGAGTTAAAAAAAACATAAATCAAACAGTTATCTTTTAATAAAATCAAACTTTGGAACATAAATTATTTGTATACGATTTTATTACGAATAAATCAAAAATCATTAATTTGACGTTTATGGTTCTGATTCTGGGACCAGGAAAGAATATTTTTCTTGTTTACCGATTTGGCTTAAAAGTCTTAGTACTTCCAGCGGTATTTGGTAGGTATCTTCATTCAATGCCATTCTATTCATTAATTGGACTTATAAATTCTTACAAATAAATCAATTTCGATTACAATATCGACATAATATTTTGTAAGGTAAATTCAGAAATACTCATTTTTGGATTTCTCTATTCCAGATTGCAGATTAATCTGATATCCTATATTTAAATGCCAAAAGTCCCTTTCTCCTTTATGGTGTGTGTGTCTCCTTTGATTGGCTAGTTTATTCCGGGGCCTCTTACATCTTTATTTTGATCAATAAATAAAAAATATGAAGAGTCACAAAAACCCTCAAAATAACATTAAACATATACCTAAGACCCCTAAAAAAATCCCATCTTACATATTTACTGCCTAAAGGAGGGAAAACCCCTAAGTTGGGAACCCTGTCGCCTTGTGAGCGCACTTCCCGGCCGGGTGACAGTCACGTCACTAGATGTTGCGGTCTGCTAAGAACTATTTGTCACCGTGCTGTCATGTCACCATAGGCTAAGCGCAGATTGAGACTTTTTGTCTCGGAGACTTGACAGTCGGGTGACAGTCACGTCACTAGATGTCGCCGTCTGCTAGGAACTAGGTATTTGTCACCGTGCTGTCATGTCACCATAGTCTGCGCACTCCCATATATCTTCATAGCATTCGACTGGGCAACAAAAAGTCTCCGTGACAAAAAGTCTCAATCTGCGCTTAGCCTAAATAAGGGAAACTGCGTCAACAGATAGAGTATAGAGCGTTATTTCCGCCGAAAAATAATCTGAGTCTCTCAAGTCGCGCCTAAAGAAGTTTTACTTCAAAAACTTCTAGACTTAATACCATGTAATGTAGTACGAGTAGTTTGTAAATAAGATCGGTATGTTAAAAACAATGTATCAGAGAACTCGCGTTGGCGCCAACGAAAACAACAGCATTCACTAATAATAACACACTGTTAATGAGATTATATCTTCAATGAGTTACGGCGTAATTTTCCGTAAACATTAAAAGACTCGTCAAGGTATCTTTCCTAGATGACCCGTGCAGCCGTGTTTGTCAAGGAATATTCCTGTAATTCATGTGTTCTATGTCCCAAATATTTGCATTGACTTCATGGAATGGATATACTAAAGCAATATGCAAAATTTCGTCTGTGTAGGATAAGAGTAAGTAGTTCTAATTAATCTTGCAAGTTAGGTAAGTTATCGTAAATAAACTATTTAAAAATGTGCCTTCTGACGTTGCCTACGCCAATTTTTTTGATGTGAAACTTCCTAATGCGACGGGTCAAATCAAATACCTAATGTCTAATTTTTCACTAAGTTCATTTTCAATTTCAAAAGCACATCCGACAATACTCACTCCATAAGTACCTAATTCAATTCGATCCAATCTGGTTTGCCCATAATACCGGAAGAAATTCCGAACAGTTAACTAGTAGAAGCTACTCGTATATGAAAATATAACTGGAACTAACCAGTTACCACGGTTGCTAGATTAAGATCCAGTTGTCGCAGTGCCAAAAGCAGTGATAACAGCCAGGTTTCATCACACGACAGTGCCCGCATGCCCGCATGCCCGCATACCTGAGCAATAAGTGGGTCACACGCATCCGGAATGCCATTCTATAACTTCGCTACTGGGATACCAAAGTATTTATAACGAAAAATGGCAAAAGAATTTTGTTGAAGAGAGAAAAAAGATATAGTAAGAGGAAGATAGAACTGGTACAAAGGGTACTGCAACACATCTGAACATCCACAAAACCAAAAGGTTAGCTTCCTGAAATTCAGACGTGAGGAACTAATTTCAGTCGTGGATTTAAGCACATACCTAAGTTTTGGTTTTTGAAGTTTGACAGCTAGTTAAATTAAGATTAAACATTAGTAATTTCAAAATAAATTGTCATGTTTTTCAGCGCTTTTTACCCGACTACCAAGGAAGCTTTCTTACCTCATATCTTCCAAACCGCTGGACCAATCTATATAATTAAGATATCATTTTATGCGGTCTGACCAATGCCCAACACCCCAACTCAGAGTCACTAACAGTTACTTTAATCGCTCCTTACTAAAGAATCACCATACAAACTCTGTACTAAGGAGCGATTTAAGTAACCGTTAGTGACTCTGAGTTGGGACGCAAGTGTTCTTAGATAAGTGAAATAAAAAAAACAAATATGGTTACTCTGAGATGCAATTGTTTGAAGTATCCAAAAATAAAAATCGATGGAATAATGCAATGTGGATATTAAATTAAAGAACTCACCATAAGGATTTCAAAAAGGTTTATCATGAATCATGATAGCTTTATTGATAGCAGGCATTGAAGTATTATTACTAGCGTATAGAACAGACACTGCGAACATCGGGCTAGGTGGTATGCATTGCGGTCGGCCGGCTCCATTTCATTCTGTTACTCGGCTGCGTTCATGGCGGCCACATACCAAAATTGTGACAAAATAACATTTAAAAAATGCCGTTTTACGTAAGTATCTGTAAAATCTGTCAACTACGAAAGAAAAAGATAGTTGTGTTACTTGCCATCGGCAAGGAAACAAAACATTAACTTAAATCAACCTAAACGAATTTATTTCATTATTGTGCAATGTTTCCATCATTTTTCATTGAAAATATCATAAGGCGCGTTTACATACTTGGCATGCTGCAAGCGTGTTAATGTACTAAATAGGCTTGCATAAGCTTGCCGACACTTTTGACCAATTTAAGGTGTTAGATTTTTGAGACGAATCAAATAGTTGCCAACTAGGCTACAGGGTTGACATTACATTAAATTAAACATTACATGAAACATTTGAAAGAGCTTGTAAAGGTTTGGAGTCGGTGACTGCTTGTCTTGATTCGGCAAGTGTCTATATACTAAGTTACTCTATGGCAAGTTGTAAAGACGCCTTCTAGTTTGAGAAGAGAACGGAGGGCAAGCCGGCGGCGGGACATACATTTTGTTCGAGATGTCTGTTCTATGTTATTATACTTCAATGATAGCAGGCGGGTTTTTTAAATTTTTAAATTTATACTAGTCGTCCCTTTTATATATTTACAAATTATTGTGTAATAATCTTGTATTCTTCCTTGACTTATTATTCGTTCTAGGCAAAAAATAAAATAAAAAAAACTTTCAAATCACCACAACAAAATAGTTAAATTTATGCGCTCTTATTTGTACATTAAATATACAAACTGAATAAGTCTTTGAATAAATGCAGTAAATACCATTGAGGTACATACATAGAGAAGACATCTCAAACAAAATGTGTGTTCCACCGGCGGCTTGCCCTCCGTTCTCTTTTCAAACTAGAAGCCTCGTTTGCACACTTGCCATAGAGTAACTTTGTATATGACACTTGCCGAACCAAGGCGGCAACTTAAGCAAGTTTATATATTCCATTAACACGCTAGTGGCTTGTCAAGTTCAAATGCTCCTTATGATTTTTTCATTCCAAAATGGCGGGAACATTGCACAATAATTTAATTAAATTCGTTTTAGTTGATTTAAGTTAATATTTTGTTTTCTTACCGATGATATTAAGTGATATCATTATCTCTTTTGTTTTTGTCGTGCAATTGTGACACGTTCTTATTACGCACGACGGCATTTTTTCAGTTTTTTCATAAACAATTTTGGCATGCGGCCGCCATGAGCGCAGCCAAGTGACAGCCGAGTGACAGAATGAAATGCAGCCGGCCGACTGCAATGCACACCCCCGAACCCGATGTTCGCGGTGTCTATTCTATACGCTGGTAATAGTAGTTCAATGGTAAATACTTACATATTTTTTGGTTTTCGTAATACTATGAATGAGAGCAGGTTTATGTAAAAAGCATAGGTTGCTGCTATTTTAAAACTCTCATTGGCTGGCTATAAACAATGCTAATGCTAATATAAACAAAAGTGTCACGGTCGTTGAGGTTATTTCTCGATAATCAACACGCAAATTACATACTGTTTTACGGGTCAATGACACGGTAAGCGCGAAAACTCGTGAAAACCGAGCACAGAGCTTATATTTTTATAACTAGAATAATAAATATCTAAAATAAATACATGTATAAACTCAAATCACATTGATTTATCACTGCAGGCACTTTTTTCAGGGCTGAATGTTTTTGTCTACATTCCAACGATAATACACAGAAAAATACGCACGGTAGTAAGATAAAAAGCTTGTTTGAAGTGAAACTTGAAAAAAAAATATGGCGCGTACCGTGCGCCACGTAGAACAATAATTAATCAATGTTATTTTTAATACGCAACCTTGAAAATACCAGAAGCTCAATTGGACTTGGAATCCGTAATAATTGCAATGTTTTGAGTTTTGCTTCTTCGAAACCGATGCAGACAATATCAGGCCGAAAGAATAATGTCCAATGACGTTCAAATTTCATAAAATTAAAGACCGAATCTGTGGACCGAATAATTAATTGGTTGTTGATTGTTGATCAAAGACTACGGCCGTTAAACTTGTAGTAAGTACTATTAATGTTAAGCATTGGATAGACTTGCATTTAAAAAAGATAATATGTCTACTTCCAAGTCGCCTCTTAAGAAGTTTTACTCCAAAAATTCCAATTTAGTTTTTCCATTTGACTGCGTGATGTCGATTTAACTGCGCATTCCTGCCGCCGTGTCATTTTGGCGGGAAGCCAACATACCGATAAGTCAGGGCTGACACTTAAAAAAGCGGCCAAGTGCGAGTCGGACTCGCCCATGAAGGGTTCCGTAGCAGCAAGTAACATAATATAAAAGTTCTTGTAGTTCGTTGTAACTTTGATCGATGTTTTTTGCGGTTTACGATTTATGACGTATTAAAAAAAAACTACTTATTAGATCTCGTTCAAATCAATTTTCGTTGGAAGTTTGCATGGTAATGTACATCATATATTTTTTTTAGTTTTATCATTCTCTTATTTTAGAAGTTACAGGGGGGGGGGACACACATTTTACCACTTTGGAAGTGTCTCTCGCGCAAACTATTCAGTTTAGAAAAAAATGATATTAGAAACCTCAATATCATTTTTGAAGACCTATTCATAGATACCCCACACGTATGGGTTTGATGAAAAAAAAATTTTTGAGTTTCAGTTCTATGTATGGAGACCCCAAAATCTATTGATTTTTTTTCTATTTTTGTGTAAAAATCTTAACGCGGTTTACAGAATACATCTCCTTACCAAGTTTCAACAGTATAGTTCTTATAGTTTCGGAGAAAAGTGGCTGTGACATACGGACGGACAGACAGACAGACAGACAGACAGACAGACAGACAGACATGACGAATTTATAAGGGTTCCGTTTTTTGCCATTTGGCTACGGAACCCTAAAAACTATGCCGTTATGATATGAATGTCGTCAGGTGCAAGGTGTGAGTACCTTTAAGTCTAGACATTAGGAATTTAATTACACGACGTGTCGTCGTATGCGTAAATAAACTGTGCGTACTGACGTCACCTGACGTGTTAATTAAGGAAGAAAGCCACAGATAACTATAGCAAAATAATGAAGTATTTGAAAATTTAATTTTAAATTCGTATATAATTATGTAAAAATCGCAAATTTATAAATTTCCTAGGAAAATCACCTAACCAATATAATGAAATAATCGAATCAACTTCAATAGCTACGAGTTAGCATACCTAGATACGTAACTCACAGCGGCTTGAGTTGCAGACGAATTCGGAAGACATTACGAGCAATAATTTCAATCATAAATCAGACGCAACAATGTTGCTTAGTCCTTTGATCTGGTCGGTGGAACTGATGTCTACAGTCAATACCATTGAGATAATTCTTCGAGCAAAAAGTCAGTTGTTAAGAAAATCTCAAACGGAAGTTCGGTGGCGCCAACAAAAATTCTTGATTTCACCTTGTTTATAAAATGCCAGTATATTTAGAACTGCAAGACCAGTTGAAATTGTCAATATTTTAGTGCATGTAAAAAAATCCACAGTTAACATGCATGGACAATAGCGATGCGAGTCCACAAATATTTCTAATCGGACAAGTTATCTTCCCACGTGCTTTATTAGTAGTCGTCATTCTATTATGAATATTTTAGTCTATTAGCCTACCGGTCTCGCTTAAGATTGTAGAAACTGACGCTTGACAAGTAATTTCTATTACTGACAAACTACTAACGCATAGGATTTATGAAGCGAATCGAGTCCGGGTTAAAGCCTCAAAATATGACCGAAATCCTACTAGTCCTAATATTATAGATTTTAAAGTTTGTGAACATGTATTTATTCTTTCGCGCCAAAATTACCTAACGGACCTTCATGAATTAAAATCACACAGGTAGACATTGAAGTATAATGTCATAGAACAGACATCTCGAACAAAATGTGTGTCCCGCCGGGAGGTTCTATTTTCAAAATTGAGCCCCCGTTCTCCTTTCAAAATCGAATGAATCCATTGAAAATTGAAGCCGATCGGCGCCAATTCATTGTGACATACATTGTGTTCGCGGTCGGTGTCAGTTCTATATGCTAGTAATAATACTTCTATGCAGGTAGACTATGTTCTGGAATGGAATATAAAGTAGATACCTACTTGTTATCCAGCAAAACGCAGACAGACCCGCGCGCAGATCGCTAGTCCAATATAAATGGTTGTCACAGTTCGTATTATAAAAATATTCGGGAATGTAGTCGAGACAAGCGGAATGAGCCGACCTAAGTGCTGTATTATAAATAGACAGGAATCTAGCGTGGTATGCTGACTACGGCCGGTTAACTATTAGAGAAGGCCTTTCTCTCTTCCAAGAAATCTTTTTAAAACTGAACAGTCAGGGCTTAGGCACTCTGATGGCCGTTCTTTATATCTATTTTAGATTCACTCAGCATTCAAATGCATCCATTTGATTGATTGTTATTGCGACTGTTAATACAATCGCGCTCTAAGGTAAAATTACTAGCGGATTTGCTAGTCATTTGTAACGTTTTGATAGTTCAATTTAATTGATTTGCGTGATAGATTACACTTGCCTACAGGGTGTAAACAATCTGTCAACTCATGTTAGCTAAAATGTTACATTCGTTACATTGATAATAAATATTGCGTGATGAATAGCAGAAGCAAAAAACAGTAATTATAGACGTAGCATTTGTTTTAATGCACTGTAATCTGCACTCACCTTTGAAATTATGTGCTTACAAAACTGATCGTTATAGGAACCCAGCCGTAAACAAATGCAGTTATTATTCCAAGAACTCACTTCGCGAATGACTGTTATTGCTTATTCCAAGCAATGGCGAAATCAAATTGAGGTTACCTACAAACCTAATTAAGAATTCCATCTTTACCCCGTATGTACTCAAAACAATTTGCATCTCGTAAATGCTAAATTAACTATCATAAGTAATTCTAGTAAACAGTGTCTTTGAATTTATGTATATGCCATATAATTTGAATTATACCGACGTTATTAAGGTTATATAGCAGGAGTCTTACTGTTGAAGAGTAACGAACATTAACAAAAAAATCAATAGGTTGTAAATCAATGATATTATAATGTAAAAAGAGGTACATATGTCCCTAGCACGCCGACGATGCCGCGATGAAGAGCGTAAGAACAGGCAATTGACCGTTCTGCTCGTAGTCGCTCTATCAATACAAGACGATACGCACGCTTTTGTTGTTGTCCAGAAGTGCTTGACATAAAATTTGACATACAGCGTTAAAATGCCTAGTGTATTATACCAATGTGATTGGTGTAGTGAAACAAAAGATAAACGTGTGTGTGTTGTAGCTCTTTTCGGAATGGATTTTTTAGTTGATTTGTAAGGATAAACTTATTTTTTAATATCATTATTTAAAAATATAACAACTGAATCTCCGGATCTCCCAAAAACTTAATGTTTGCAAGCAACTTAATTTCTATCGTAAATTGGATATAATTATTCTAAAAATCAGTTGATCCCTAACTCGCATGCTGAAACAAGGCCCCGAACTCAGACCGATGCCCCAAAGGCCATCCTAAAGTTACAAGTGGATACAAATAGGACGGAATGCTATGGAATTCGTGGGAAATGGAGGTCACGCATTCCTGTTTACTTTCTTCAAACTAAACTTCTATGAATAACCGAGGTAGGTATCACATTCTTGGATGGCCAACCCTGGTTCGTACGAGTGGACGACAATAATATCTTAGGAAATATGACGAAATCTGAGGAGATTTATAAGCGCATTTAAGCGTAAACGTTTAGATACCTATACCTAACTAAGAGTTTTTTAACCGACGAAAAAAAAGGAGGAGGTTCTTATATTTTTTTTTATGTATGATCACTCAGCAATCGGCACAGGGTGGTTCGATTTTGATCATTCTTTTTTTAATGGATAGGGTATGTCTTGAAGTTGGTCCCATATTTTTTTGAAAATTTTATTCCCACTCTAAAGGTATGAAAATAGGGGATGATTGATTATTCACCCATACTGGATGATCCGATTTCGATCATTCTTTTTTTATTGAATATTATATACTTTGAAGTTACTCTTGTTAAAATTTGGAAAGAAAATTTTACCCATAAAGGTACGAAAATAGGGGATGATTTATATTTCACCTACTACATTTTTACCTGGTAACTGAATATATCACCAATAACTTAATAATTTTCATAGCAACTAAAAAATTAAAAAATAATTATTTTTTGACAAAAAATAAAACCAACGAAAAAAAAACTGAAAAGCAAAAAATAAAATAAACCATTTAGATAAATTTAGATCCTAAATTAACTGAAAATAAATAATTTTGAGGCGGTGCCAAACCAATGAAATAACAAACGGTGAAAAGATGTGCGCCGCGCTGCTGCTGCCGTGTGCATTGCATGCCACTGCCCTTATAAAATGAACTTTATGTAATTAATTTAATTTTGTTTGTTTGTTTGTTTGGCACGGTCTCAAAATTATTTATTTTCAGTTAATTTAGGATCTTAATTTATATTACTAGATGGTTTATTTTATTTTTTGCTTTTCAGTTTTTTTTTAGTTGGTTTTATTTTTTGTCAAAAAATAATGTTATCCTGAAACGATAATGTAGATTCGTCCATCAGTAATAAAATTAATCCGATCAACTTTTCTATTTTTTATGTAAAACGAAATAACAATCCACCTTATGGTAAGTAGACATTAGCAACGCCCAAACATCACCGATGCGTTGCCAATACTCGTGGAAAGTGGTAAGCACTTACAGACGCCACTCTGACCAGTTCTGAGCCTTTTGAATCCAGCGGATACCCGTTGTCTTCTTCAGGAAGTCAATTCACCTGATCGGGGGCGTCCTGTGCTTCTTTTACCGAGGCGTGGTCTCTATTCGAGGATCTTATTTCCTCAACGGTTACTGGGCCTAGCCTATTACCACTTCAGTTTGCTAATTATCAGCTATGTCGGAAACCTCCGTTCGTCCACAGATTTCAACACTCACATCACATTATCTGTAGCCGATCTTAATAAGAACTCTAAAATTTGTCTCGAGGACTAAAATCGAAAACAAAAGTTCTTTAACGAACGTTTAACTTTTCATTGTCAACAAGTTCGTTAACTAGTAACTGTCAAAATGTCACAGCATGAGTTGGTTGGAGTTATACCTGTGGTTAAACTAATATTTCCACAAACAATACATTGATAGATTATTAAAAACGGCCACACGACTATTTGCTCTAACTAAAGAAAGAAAATTCCATAGCTTTAAGTACATCTGGTTCGCAGTATATCCAATAATACAATTTTACGATTTATTTATCTCGTATCTGGTGATAAAATTAGAAGTGATAATAATAAATATATTAACATCACACAAGGCTAAATATTTGGGTACAATCCAACTGTCATATTAATACACCTTCCGTGCCTTCGTCAAGGTAAAATTGAGATATGCCAAATTGCTGAATTCCAAGTTTAAAGGGCATTCAACGTCTTAAAAATATTTACTACATAGAAGCGAACAAAATATGATTTCGTTTGCCAACATTTTTTTTACATTTTTAATTTTGTGATACCAAACTCACGTTTGTTGGAAAAGCAATCAAAGGTGATGTGAGACTTACTCAAACCTTTCCGACAATCATTTCGTATTATAGGGTTCTAGATATGGAACAAATGCACCGGCTCATCTAATCATTATTTTTAAAGCACCTTTAAGAGTTAATAGGAAAATCACGATGACCGCTAGTGGCAAAAATCTTGAACGTTTTCGTGCTTCGGAAAGCACGTAAAGGCGTTGGTTACTGTTATTATAGTAAGACAACAGTCATTAAGCCTAGTTAGCATGAAAACTTCCGACATATGAGTCAGCTTGTAACCTCTCTACCAATTCGAACTGGAGCATTGTGATGGAGTATGGTCAGCAACAGCAACTCACAGTGATCTCACAGTGATTGATATCCACTGTTCTATAAAATGTCTTGGGATCTGTCTTATCACTACGTTGAAGCTTGCAAATATCTGCTTACCGATCCGATATTTGTTAATATTGCTTTTTACGATACTGTCAAAATTTTAAAATACCCTGTTTATTTTAAGACGTTGAAAATCTTTCACCAGCACAGAAATTCTTGCTCTCCGTGTTTAATTATGTACATGAGAAGTTGCGGGTAATTAGTAAAAACATTGAACTTGAAACGTGTCTTCTGCCAAGTCACGTCAAGTGCGCATCAGATGATCCCGAATGCTTGAAGTTGCCAAAAGTTTCTTTACACGATTTGAGTCTTTATAGTGACTGAAGTAAGGAGAGTTATCGTGTCGTTGACCTGTAAAATTTCGCTTGTCAGTACTTCTGTAGTTGCGTGGAAGTCGTCAAGGGAAGACAAGGGAACCGCGCAATCTGCTTTGGCAGTGGACCAATATCAATATTGCCTGACTATGAACTCACAAGTCATGTGAAGACATTCATTTCGAACATTCTTTTGTGTGAATTCATAACAATGATAGCGGTAATTCTTTAGAACCGCAAAAATTTTAAATGAAGTACCAACCAACGGTTCTATTATTGACACTTACATTGCGCATTCTTTTCAAGAATGTAATATTCTTCTAGAATCTAGATGTAGCACAAGGTTTACATATTTTACTAAAATATTGAGCATTTTTTGAATAGTTTCAAATTCGTTTAACAAAGAAAATTGACATTCCTTTCCTCGTCAGCATCCTAAAATTCCTGAGTCAGGTAATATGGCTGCGGTCAAAATTTTAATAAGTTTACTAATGGTTGAATTGTGTAAGCACTGTGTGCTGGTAGGACGCAATATTATGCAATATAATCAAATAAATTAAAAATTATCCTTGCCGTCATAGTAAAAAAAGGAGTCGCGACAACACGTAAAAGTGCGCATGAATTCAAATGTCTGTGATTCAAACTATCTAAGCAAACTCTAGACATAGAGGAACAAACAAGAAAGACATACGTTATTTCTAATTACTAAGGGATATAAATAAAACTCTCAGTATCCATTTGTTTTGGAACAAAGGATGCTTTCTTGATTTGATGGCCAATAAATTGAATGCTGTTGTTTGCAATAGTCCCGCACTGAAACAAACCACATGTAGTTACCTTACAAACAAACAACAAAAGTTAACGGCCAACCTCTATTGGCCCATACACTGGTTATAAATGATTTATTTATTTACATTTGCAATGCAAATGCGTGCAGAATATTCTCCTATTTTATTAGGCAAGTGGTCATGACGGTGACTTAAGTGCCTGTACTAAATATTCCTAATCCCTATACATTTAGATGTATTGGCCACCTGCTGGTAAGTGGTCACCATCGCCTATGGACATGAGCAATACCAGAGGAATCACCAATGTACCGGCACTGAAGGAGAACTCTTTTACACTTTTTTTGAAGAACCCCGAGTCATAGCGTAAATTTCATCATCGCTTTTATTTCATCACTAAGTTTATGACATAATCTGTCATTTTAGCACTACCATTATTTACTTGCATTAATTGATGTTTGTGACCAAACTACAAAAAAAAAGCGGCCAAGTGCGAGTCGGACTCGCCCATGAAGGGTTCCGTAGCAGCAAGTAATTTAATATAAAAGTTATTGTAGTTCGTTGTAACTTTGATCGAGGTAAATTACGGTTTACGATTTATGACGTATTAAAAAAACTACTTACTAAATCTCGTTCAAACCAATTTTAAGTGGAAGTTTGCATGGTAAAGTAGTTCATATATTTTTTTTAGTTTTATCATTCTCTTATTTTAGAAGTTACGGGGGGGGGGACACATTTTACCACTTTGGAAGTGTCTCTCGCGCAAACTATTCAGTTTAGAAAAAAATGATATTAGAAACCTCAATATCATTTTTGAAGACCTATCCATAGATACCCCACACGTATGGGTTTGATAAACATTTTTGAGTTTCAGTTCTAAGTATGGGGAGCCCCCAAAAATTATTGTTTTTTTTTTCTATTTTTATGTGAAAATCTTAATGCGGTTCACAGAATACATCTACTTACCAAGTTTCAACAGTATAGTTCTTGTACTCTCGGAAAGAAGTGGCTGTGACATACGGACAGACAGACAGACAGACATGACGAATCTATAAGGGTTCCGTTTTTTGCCATTTGGCTACGGAACCCTAAAAATAACTCTACCAATATAATAGAAAATTCTAAAAAGAAATAAAAATAACTGTAATAAAAGTTACAGATCCATTAACGAGTGATTCCACCGGCCGGCCGCTTACATCACATCCAGGAAGCGTATGCGCATTGTCAGCTGGTATTTATTTGCTTTAGGGTTGTCAGTTAATCCTACTAATACTGTAAATGTGAATTTTTATAAGGATGTTTGTAGCTCTTTCACGCACAAACTACTGAATGGATTTTTATGAAATTTAGCACACAGGTAGACCATGACCTGGAATAAGATACTGGGTACTTATTATCCCGGAAAACGTGGGTAGAGCGCTTGCCTCTAATGAATAATTTTTTTGGTCATAAATTTTTGTGACTGCATAATTTGTAGGGTTCCGTATGAAAAAACGGAACCCTTATAGGATCACTCGTGCGAATGGGCGATCGTCATTCACAGCCAATTTACTCCGAAACTACTGGCCCAAATGAGTCCAAATTTGGTACTCTATAGTATTTTGTGACCCAAAGACGAAGGTATTAAGTAAAAAAAAATTACAAAATCAAAATTAAACAAAAACTGTTTTGCAAACCAGCAATTGACCATCTGAAAAGGAATAAAGCTGTAGGAGCTGACGACATCCCAATAGAAATCCTTAAAGCAATGGGCGAATACGGCGTTGATATGATGCACACTATCTGCAATCGCGTTTGGGAGACAGAGAAATGGCCTCGAGACTGGACTCACTCCGTGTTCATACCACTGCACAAAAAGGGATCCACAAAGAAATGCAGCAACTACAGGCTCATAGCCTTAGTTTCACACGCTAGCAAAGTACTCCTGCATATCATCAATACTAGATTGCAAGCTTTTCTGAATCCCGAAATAGCTATGGAGCAGGCGGGATTTGTCAAGGGTCGAGGAACAAGAGAGCAGATCCTAATTCTTCGACAGATAATCGAGAAGTCTAGAGAGTTTAACATCCCACTCTTCATCTGCTTTGTCGACTTTCGCAAGGCCTTCGATACCGTAAAATGGCACATGCTATGGGACGTACTCATTCAAATGGGGGTACCAATCCATCTGGTTCGTCTCATACGCCGACTTTACGAGGACGGAACTGCGACTGTCCGGGTAGACGAAATTGACTCAGAAAGCTTCCATACACACGCTGGTGTTCGACAGGGTTGCATACTCTCGCCACTCTTGTTCAATATATACACGGAGTGCATCATGAGAATCGTTCTTGAACAATGGGACAAAGGCATCTCAGTGGGAGGTCGAAAGACGTCAAATTTAAGATACGCCGATGACACTACTCTTCTCGCACAAACAAAAGAAGATATGGAACACCTGCTGACACGTCTAGAGACAACAAGCCTCTCCTTTGGACTCGCGATCAACAGAGATAAGACCAAGATGATGATAGTGGATCGGGCTTAACTTAATCATCCTAACATTTCTATGATTGGCAACTGTGAGGTTGTCCAATCTTATGTGTACCTCGGTTCCACTATCACAAATACTGGGGGATGTGAGGACGAGATTCGAAGGAGATGTACTATAACAAGATCTGCCGTTGACAAACTTAAAAAAGTCTGGTGCAACCGCAATATCACTAAAGCCACGAAAGTCCGCCTAATGAGAAGCTTAGTCTTTCCCATATTTCTTTATGGCGCAGAAACGTGGACGGTTCGCCTTAAAGACCGACGCAAGATCGATGCACTCGAGATGTGGTGCTGGCGGCGACTACTGCAGATCCCTTGGACAGCGTTTCGGACTAACGTGTCAATTCTGGAGGAACTCAAGATCAAGGAGAGATTATCGTCGACTGTGCTTCTACGAATCCTCAAATATTTCGGACACGTTGTTAGAAATGACCACTCCATGGAACGTCTCGTTGTCCAGGGGCAGGTAGAGGGCAGGCGGTCACGCGGTCGATCACCTACACGTTGGACAGACATAATTAAAGCGTAGACACAGACTTCTATAGTCCAGAATGCCCAAGACGCTGAAGACCGTAATAAGTGGAGACGCATCGCAAGGGTTGCATGGGCCAACAACAACAGAACATCATCGACCACGACCACTCTGTCAAGAGTGAACGACTGAGGAGGAGGAGTTTTACAAACCGTAATGTGTGGTATGTCAAATGAAAAAAGAACGAAAATTAAAGCCAAAAATTGACCATTCTCCCCCCCCCCCCCCCCACCCCATCTCCGAAACTACTGATGCTAGAATTTTGAAAAAATACAGAGAAAAGTTGTTTACTTAAATATTACAGGAAAACCTTTAAGAAGTAGGTATAGGGTCTTACAAAAAACGGCAAAAATAAATAAAATAGAAAAATAACGGTAAATATATAATCAATGTACGGAACCCTCTTTAAGCGAGTTTAACTCGCACTTGTAAAGTTTATTTTATGTATCATACTTATTACTTTTATTCGAATGGAAAATTATAGACCTAGATATTGGTAACAAAATATTTCTTCTTGTCGACAAGAAACTTCCAAGTTACGTCCCTTGCTGAGCAGATATCTTATATTTTTTGATATATATCTTATGGATAGATAGATATCTTATGAAAATAGCCGGCAAATGAGCTGATGATCCACCTGATGGTAAGTGGCTTACGTCGCCCATGGACATCAGCAACACCAAAGGCATTACAGATATGTTGCCGGCCAAGAAAGAAAAGATAAAGAAGAAAGACTGCCTCTCAAGCCCCCAGTCGGAATACGACGAGTTGTTTGGCGGCTGACTCATGCTCAAGGGTGGTAGCTATCCAGGCGAACCCCATGGAGAAATAATAATAGTAATAATGGTATTAATTAACAATTAAAATCAATATCACCAATACAATCCCTCGAGAGGCCTACCACCAGCGGAAAATGTGAATGTTTGTTTGTCTTTTGTACTAATCATAGTTATGTCTTAACAATTTTCTGTACAAATAATGTTAAAGAACGTAAGAACATTATTAAACTTGTACAAATACAACAAATCTCACTAAAGTCATAAATATTCGGTCTTTTGTTCACTGATAAAATGTTACTGATGTAAATGCAATGATGTGCTTAATTTTGACAACCCTACTGTCAATAGAAATACGTTACTACATACCCGCGGCTAGCTCGTGGGCTGTACGTATTTTCAGCGCTCAATGCCACGAGGCCAACAACACCTCTTCAATGAAATTAGTCATTACTCATTACGCAATTAGGCATAATATCTACATTTTTTCAGTCCAAGGCGATATGCATATGGATTTAAAACACATGGCCCTCTAGGTCGAGTTTAGCAATACCACTAGTGCAGTAATTAATTATTTAATCTGATCGATTATTTATTAATTCATTTTTCAATAATGTTATTTTATAAAGTATTTATTAGGTAACAAGTCTGTTGTTGTGTAAAGTGTAAAAATTTGAATGTCTAGGTTAAAGAGACACTTAGTCATAATTTTGGTAATAATAAAATAATAAAGAAAAATAACAAACACGATTAAAATTTAAATCGTATTTATTTTGGTCCCATAAATCTTATAAATAATCATAACAAACATAATAACATTAAGGATAAGTTATCACAATGCTTAAAGATAATGACAAGTTTATAATCTTACTTTAATAACATACATTACAAGCTTAAAGTAAATTACCGTTCATATTTTTATCTCACAATGTAATTGTAGCAAGCAACTTACATGAAGCTTAATAAAATTTTGTGTACAATAACATACGTATCGTATGGACTTCAGTTATTGTTTAAAAGTTTTGAAATTATTTTCGTCATTGTTTTCTTGGCCCTCGCATGTTCTTTTTTTGCATTTGGCTCGCAATTTCCTATTTTATTTTTCATAACAAATATGTTTGTCATCTTTAATATTCATGTTATGTGAAAATTTGCTTGCGAGTGTTCTAAAATTATTTACATCGTCAGATAATTCTGTTACTTCAACAACTGTATTATTTACGTCTAGTAATTCATCATTCATTCCTCAGTCTTATTTATATAGGCATACAATTTTCCACAACTAAAGCCTCGCACAATTTTTCTACTACTTTCTCTTACGTTTTTTGGGTCATATTTTTAACGCGTCAATTATTTAAGTCAACACACCTACAATAATGGAAACAAATGACATCCAGACCTTTAGATATATTATTTTTGTACTTATGTGGCAACGCGATATCTCGCTTAATTTTTTGATATTTTTTTTGTCAAAATAATGATTCAGGTTAATTTAAAAGCAAAAGTTTCGTAAGTACAGACGCTGTCTGTTGAAGAAATTTTGTTCTAACGTAAGCATTGTCTACTAGATTTAACCGATTTCGGCATTAAATATCAGCATACCTAAAGTCTCAACAAACCTTATTGAAATTGCTCACAAAAAATGGTTAATATTTTCAATTACGATGGACACCATAACGTTGTTCTTCTGAAAATAATGTTATTGCGTAGTTCTTACATAATAGTAGAAAAGTTGTGATCGGCGTTATACCTTTCACAGAGCTCTCATTCCAATTGAATAACTTATAAATCTAATAATAGATCATAAATCTATAGATATACAATTATACACAGATAGATATGATGACGCAACACATTATTATGGCTACCAACTGATGTCACAAATCAAACTGACTGATTAATTTGATTTATAATAATTATCATACCATCCAGTTTGATCTGTAAGATTACAGAAACCGTATCCACTGCGAGCAAAGTACAAATCTATCTTTTGCCATGTATTCTCTTTCGGTTTTCAAGTTTCTAAAATAATAATAGACAGTCGATTATCTGTTAAAAATAATCAAATTGTTGTTTCTGTTCATAAATATATTTCTTTTATTTTATTATTATTCACTTATGTTTTGTAATATAAAACAAGATACTTACGAAACAACAACATGATTACTCTTTACCCACGTAATTCCTAAAATCAATAAATTATTTTTATTCTTAATTAATTACAAGACAGGTATTAAGTTTCAGCTTCTTTCAATGGGGCCATACCTCTTCCAAAAGCCAGCCATGCCGCTGTATTCGGGCTCATAGACATCAGGGATTTCTCTGTCAATAGCTTCACAAAAAACCATCTTGACGGATGCCTCTCCAAAGAGCCTTTCTTCGTACTTGATTAGTTGTTTGAAGAATCCCGTGTTCGGTCGTATTTGTGGTCTGAAACAAAATTTAGCTGTCAGAACCATGGGCATTATGCTACGGCAATAGTTGGAAAATGAATCGGCTATTTACGATTACTACCATACATAATATGATTTAATTTATTAAAGTCTAAAGATATTCATAAATTTTAAAGTTAAAAAACTTCCTGTTGGGAACAGTTTGGGGTTACTCGTATGTGGCTTGAAACGAAACTAATCCCCTAGAAAATAATTCATGTAGTTATGATTAGTCTTCGATTAATTAACCCAAATAATAAAATATACGCCCATATTGCTCACAAAATTTTTTTGCGTTACTGCATGAACATACATAAATGAGACATCACAAACATCAGACACCCAAGTAAACTTATCTGCTGTTAAAATCTGCTGTTAAAATCAACAACACCCTATAAGATTATATCGGTTGTCACTACCAGAGTCACAGAGTATTCTGGCACTTACACTACTCATTATTATCTCCACCGTGTTACTTACCGTCGTAATTTCATATGGTGATACGCGTCTCGGAGAGTCATCTTTTGCCATTTGACGAGGTATGCCAAACAGAGTGTGACGGATCTGGAGATGCCAGCCACGCAATGCACGAGAACGATCTCATCCCTTAAGACGACCTAAAATAAAACATTTGGGATTAACAATTGCATAATAATAAGAGCTAAGCGTCACTATTATGCATTATGGCAGATTTTAAGGTATGAAGTCCCAATCAGCCCCAGTTAACCATCTGATTTATTCGCTTATTTCTTGGCCAACAATGTGTTGTACAATAATCTGCTTAATTGTTTTCGTGTTGTTGACTTCAAAATTACTCGCAGTATCCTCAAGAGAACAAAGTCTATAATTCGTTCATCATGTAATATCCGAGAAACATAATACGGGTTCCTCACATCCATTTTGGCCAGAAATGCAACGGTAATTACCTTTGCTGTTGCTGATGTCCTTGGGCGGCGACGACCACTTACCATCAGACCATTTAATCGTTTGTCGACTGCTTCTATGTATAAAAAATGATTTATTGTAGCCTAAACCCGTGTTTGGAGAAGAGATCCAGTCCCAACATTGTCAGACGTGATCTTTAAAACACTTACCTCATTTATCAGATCCGCGACTCTTTCCATATAAGGGTGCATGTCCGAATTGGGAGTGTCCAACAATGGCACATAGTGTCGTGGCACGTAGTCTTCTGGAGGTGGTGGCAGCTCAGGTGCTGCGCTGACCACTAGACCGGGTCTTAAGGCTTTCACTGCCCCAGGTAGCGCATGGGCTCCACAGACGTACACCAAATTGGTGACTCTGGATACACCAAGAGGACAACCTCTGCGAACAAATCAAAATTATCCACGATAAATATTGGAACAAGTTTGCTGGACAAAGTTTGCTTTGAAATTTTATGCTGCAATCGGGGTTTTAAGACAAAATTACAAATTTTATTTTGTCCGGCTCAAATAAGACCTGAATATTTGAGATTACTTTTTCCCATAAAATGTTCTTAACATTTAATCCAATTTTACCATTTAACAAGTTCCTTTGTTCCTTTCTTATGTAACGTATCGTTACGTATTGTTACGTATCGTAACGTATATATTTGTATCATCCGCAACGAGTAATTTTATTACAAGCAGAAGGCTCGTTACTGAATAACCGTTTACAATAAAAAATATAGAAGACAAAGATATACAGATACATTATTCGTGTAGTCCATGTAATTGTCAGTATGTGGGTGACATTACTGTCAGCTTCTATACATTGATAAAATCTCTACGTAATGTAGTTGACATGGTACAAAACAGACGCCCACAAAATGATCTTGGCCCAGATCTAAATACGAATAAATTGTGATTGAGCAAATAGCAAAACGCCGGCTGATGAGACTACATCCGTGGAATTTCGTTTCCGCTATTTATTTCTTGTACCTTCATCAAAATCATGGATACATACATGGATATAATCAAAATATTGTCATTGTAGAAGCTTTGTTACGCATCTCATATCACGTCCATAAGTAGGTTTATAACTGACTTCAAAAAAAGGAGATTCTCAATTCGGTTGATGTTTAATGTTTGTTACCTCAGTTTTTTATTATTTTTTATTATCAGATTTGAAAAAATATTTTTTCATTTGAAAAGTAATGCTTCGACATTAACCCAGCATAATTATGAATTAAAATGTTGTATTAAGATATTCATAATAGATTTCTAATCGTATAGACGACGGGACCCCGTTCTAATGCGTGTAGTGTTAGCAAGGAAGAAGAAAAAAGGAAATTTATATTTATTTTAGATACGTAACAATACAAACTAAAATATTATGAATTATGACTAATAAATAATTACTGTAACAAGCTAACCATATGAAAACATGGTTGATTATGAATTTATAGAGTATTTCACGTAAGTTTGCACTCCGCTTTAATGTTGGTAACATTGAAGTAAATGTTTTTATAACTTAAAAAACATAATTACCAATAACTGATGATTACATTTGCTTTAGGGAATGACCAAAACAAGAAGCAAAGTTTGAAAAATATGTAATCACCTTTGTATAACTTATCAAGTAAACTGACATAGTTAATAGCTTATGTCCCAACTGAGAGTGACTAATGGTTACTTTAATAGCTCCTTAGTAAAGAATCTCTATACAAATTCTGTACTAAGTAGCAATTTAAGTAACCGTTAGTAACTCTGAGGTGGGGCGTTAGTTACTAACTATAACTGAGTGGCAAGCATTAGTTAATCGTATACGAACAATTTAGTTTCAGAAATCATTGGATTCTCCAGACATCCGCAAACACTCGCATATTTCAGTGATTTACTAACCGATGCTGTTATAGAAGCCGCCCACGAATCGCCCTATCGTTTGTTGATAAACAATCTCAACTATGAATCATGGAGACGATAAAAATAAACAGAAACTGAAAGGTCACGTTAAACAAGAAACTAACATTTCCTTTTCAAATTAAATTATAAGTATTTAACTTCAAATTTATTAATTAAGTATACGTACTTATTACATTAAGTTGCATTGCGAAATCAAGTGCGTATTTGACACTAACAATAACCATTTCGCCAGATTGTTGATAAGCGTTAATAGATACGATTTGGGATACAAGTGTTTTGACGATCGTCTACTCGTCGCGCCCTGAAAACACGACAACAATTCGACGCAAGCGCACGTAAACACCGCATACCAGGCGGTTGTGTCATACTGGCCGCTCGCCAGCCGTCTGACCTAGCGATCTTGCTCGAGTCTTCAGCTCGTCTCTTTGCGCAATCCCTCGTATGGTTATGGTTTTTTGGCTATGAGCTTATACGGAAATTAAGTAAACATCAAACTTTTTCGCTACTTCTGTCTTTGATCGTCTAACTTAGCGTTTTGGTACAATACCGGACCTGTTTGTGCTAAGACACAAGCAATGCAAGATGTTTAGGGCTAGGCAGACAGATCTGGATATCTTTCAGTACATACAAGAGTACTCAGTAGGAAAGTCTACGATAACTTCAACCTAGATTACCTAGGGAACGGCAAAATATTTTTAAAAAGACTGAAGAAAAAACATCTATCGTCATATAATCAAACAATCCTGTAAAGTATTTATAATAATAGCAATAGTAAAGAATCTAATTCAATAAATCCCTATTCTATAAAAACGTAAATAAGTGAAATCATGGCCAAATAAGGAAAGAAAAATTAGAAAGACTTTTGATAGGCCATTCAACAAACGCAATAAATTATTAAACTATGACTATGTATAAAAGGGTAAAAGAAAAGTTCCTTTAGACAACATTTGAATTATTTTCACAGTTCAATTAATAATTATTGACGTACGTTTTATAATGCGAATTGTCAGGTAGGTATAATAGCTTAAGGATTCGTTCTCAAAACTTACGAGTAGTAGACGTCCTCAGTGTAATAATTTACTTAAGTTATGTTTAATGTTAATTATTATGAATTATTAATATAAAACTCGAAAAAGAGCCCTGGACATATTTAACATGTTTTCTAAACAAAATTTTATTTCGCATTGTTAGGTATGTCTTCCATTATTTTAAATAATTTATACCTCATTGACTTTTCCGTTTTTGTTTTTTAAATTGAAAAAAAGTTAAGTAGCATTGAACAGAATTATACTTAAGTCAAGTCAGGTCAATATTATCTTCCATTCTTTTGTTATGAACCAAAGGTTCCGAGAAAACTTTTGGTTTCTTATTTTTCAAAGAAATATTATGAATATTTCTTAGTTCTAGTTTTAAACGTATAGTTAGTTCTTTTTGTGAAAAAAAAATATTCAGTTCCTTAAGCATTAACTTGTCGCAACTTTCACCAATAGGTGTGGATTGTGGTGTATAATCAATAATCTAAATAAAATTTACTTGTTAAGTTCCTCCTTGGTCAATTTCGCTATATCCACCTCAACTGTTGGTTCATTTTCGCTTCCTACACTAGCCACCTTGTCTTCAACAGTTAGAACCTTCATTGTCTTCAGTGTAAACTCAACAAAAACAGACTGTAAAACGTCAACTATGTCTTTTCTGGAGTCAAGTTCATTCACTTCACTGAGAACACTTTGATTTCTAACACTTTTAAGTCAACTTTGTTATTTGTTATCGTATGTTATATCGATACGAGGAGAGATCGAGTAGACGTGCGGTCGCGGTATCTGCCAGCGCGCACTGACTACAGATTCTATAGAAGCCTGGGCACCTGTGGCGAACCGTGGGCCGCCTGCAATATCCGGCATTCCGCAGCTATTCTTGTACGAGGGTGACTGTTATTTTGTTTACAGTAACGCATTGCTGTTTTTGGTTGCAATTGGCTGTTCTGAAGGTTAAAGGGCCGAAAATAAATATTTGTTTTCGGTTATACGAAATTCAGACGATCAGACATTTAACCACAATATAATTCCTATATTGTGATTTAACACTGAAACCACGGAATAATTTAATTGAACCTTAAAATTACGTACAATAATTTTGCTGATGATGAAACTAATTTTAGAACTTCTGCATTACAAAAAATTGCATCAATAATTTGGATTTACCTAAAATCCTAAACAATTTGTTCTTTGAGATAGGAACTAATTCTGCAAGTCAGATCTTAATTCCTAATTGACCAGTGACGGTTTTTAGGGTTCTGAAGTAAAATCGGAACCCTTGTAGTTTCGTCATGTCCGTCCGTCCGTCTGAAGCAAAGCGCCGAGATCCTTAATGCTAGAAAGCTGTAATTTGGCATGGTTATACATATTTATTGAAACTTCAGAATCATAGAATAAAATATTGAAAAATATTTTTTTTCAGGGTACCTCCCCTACAGGTAACATGAGGATGAATTATTATTCGTCGCGTATCTTTATCCTATAGTGCGGAATCGTTGAAAAGATCTCCCAAAAATATTATGGGTCTTCTAAGACCATTTTTGGAATTAGGGTTCCGTTTGCGAAATATTTGGCTATAAAGTACTAATTTTCGTTAGTCAATTGTCCTCCCCCCCCCCCCCCTTTGCTGGTTAAGGCGCTACCGCGCCCGTTTGGTTGATTTTCTTTTGGATATATTTCGTAAAGTGTATACGCTATTAGCGTAATACTTAGGTATATGTTTTTTGACTATGTACTTTAAATCTGCTCGAAAATGAAAACACGATAACGTGAAATTTTCTTGATAGAAAAAAATCATGAAGTTGGCTCTAATTATTTACATTATAGCTTGCCACCGCGATATTTAAAGAAATTTGTGCATGGAATTCTTTTTTTTTTTAAACATAGCACATTATCACATCTAAATCCATGTGTTTTTTTGTGAAAAAACATGAAGTAGTTTTTAAAAACCAAATAAAAACGTTGTTTGGCGCTTATGTCGGTCAGTTTCGAGCGCACGCTCAGTATAGCTGTCTCACAATTTTCATACAAGAACTCATTCCCACACTGTCTTTATGATGTGCGTTCAGTCGACTGCGGTCTTCATCGACGTCGGACGTATGTCTCTCTGCGCTATTTTTTACACGCTTTTTATTAAAGAATTTGAAGTTTTTGACTTTTGCTTATGATTGTCAAAACGTTAAATGGGGAAAACTAAACAGCACAGGGAAATGGAGTAGTTTTGTTTTATTATTTATATTTTATTATTTGTACTTAAATAAAAATGTTTGATGATATGTAAGAGAATGAATAATTAAATTACTGTTCAGTTGCGTAACACATTATCTATATATATAAAAGCAAAAGGAGACTCGCCGCTTTTTATTCGGTTCGGTAGTTTCTTACATAATGAATAAAATGAAATTTTTCAAGGAGATTTCCGGGAAGACGTCAGCTAAGAACGGATTTTTTGAAAATCCTCACTTAAAAGGAAGTCAATACATTATTTATGAAGATTTAAAACATACACCCACACTCAGATTGTAAATATACGTGTATATAGTATTAGTAGAAACTAGCCAAGTTAAATGTAGAGCTTGAATTACATGTTGTTGTGACTAAAATTTTAGGATTTTCTACACAAAACTTGGCACCCATTTTAGATGTCAATTCTTTTTTTTTATTGAACTTGGCTCTCATTTCACATTTATGTTTTTGATGAGATCTGGGGGCACGGCAGTGCCCCCACCAAGTCGAGCAAAAAAGCGGCACGGCCTTACCATACTTTTCTCGAAGCAATTCAGGCCATTTTCGACCCCCTATAACTTCATTGTGGATAGGTTTAGGTTTAAAGAAATTTATTCTCATAAAGACATCACTGTCACTTACATGAGAACATAACTAATAAAAATATTTTTACAGTTCGTCATCACACTTGCACACACTAATACAAATAACTATTGATTCAACTTGCAAAACAGTTAAAACCATTACCTTATACAAGTACTAAAAAGACAAAATATAAGCACCCATTCAACGCATTGTTTCATTTAGACGTCTGACTTTCGATTATATATTGAGCAAGTTCCTTTTTAAATGCCTTGAACGGGCTTACACTTTTTATATGTGAGGGTAATTTGTTATAAATTTGTGCACCTTCAAACGTTATCATTGTTTTACCGTAATTTGTTCTAGTCTTGGGTAGTACAAGGAAGCTACCTCGGCGAGCGCTCTTTGAGTTTTGTTTTGTGAACGTTATGTTAGCGTGGATATTCCTATTGAGTATTTTTCGAACTAAAATGCAAACGTTGTACATATAAAGATTTTTGATGCTCATGATTTTTGTTTCACTAAATATTTGTGTAGTAGGTGTTAGGTAGTGATAATTAAAAAGAGATTTAATTATTTTATTTTGTAGGGTTTGAATTTCTTGTATTTTTACTTTTGCCGCACTTCCCCAGACCTCAACAAGATAAGAAAGGTGTGGTTTTACCAATGCATTATATATTGTATAACGTAATTTCCGTGGTATGCATCGCGAAATATTGCGTAATGAGTAGGTAAGCGTTAGTAATTTTGTCTTTACGTGGTTAATATGTTCATTCCAAGATAAATGTGTGTCCATGTTTAGGCCCAAATACTTTTCATGACTTTTTTGCTGTAGTGGTATATTGTTGATGGTAAGGGGTAAGTGTGAAGGTATAGGTTTATTTTTTGCCTTAAATAACATGAAACAGGTTTTGGAAACATTTATTGTTAATAAGTTGTACTGAAACCAATTATGTAACCTATTCAAGTCTTCTTGCGCTTGTGAGATAAGGTTATGTATGGATGTACCAAAATAAAACAAACAAGTGTCATCTGCGTAAAGACTAATGTGACCATGTAGCCCCAGTTCATGTATATTGTTTATATAGATTAAAAATAGCAAAGGGCCTATTATCGAACCTTGGGGTACTCCATAGGTTATTGGCAGTGAACTGCTTTGGTACCGATCTATTTTAACTATTTGTGATCTTTGTGTTAGATAGGACTCAAACATTTGCAATGCTTTGCCGACAATTCCGATGGTTTCTAATTTCTTTACAAGTAGTTTATGGCTGACAGTATCAAAAGCTTTTTTTAAGTCTATAAAGACACCAAGAACTATATTTTTACTATCTATATTATGTTTTATTTTAGTAACAAGATCGACAGTAGCTGTAAGTGTATTACTTTTGGGTCTAAAACCATATTGGTGTTGGGAAATGAAGTTAATAGATATTAAAAAGTTTTGTAATCGTGTGTATAGAAGTTTTTCAAGGATTTTCGATAGTACGGGCAAAACAGAGATAGGTCGATAGTTACTTGGATCTGTCTTTTTACCTGCTTTGTAAATTGGTGTGACCTTTGCTATTTTTAACGTATCCGGAAATATACCATCTGAAAATAATTTATTAAAGCATTCGGTTAATTTACTAGATATTATGTTTTTAATACATTTTATTGCTTTGGTACTTATACCATCAATACCTACACTGCAGTTAGAATCAAGATTACTAATTATATTCAGAACTTCTTTTTTAGTACATGGTGTAATAGATGACATTTGTGAGTTTTGCGTGACATTTAATGTTGGTAGTGCTTGCTTAAAATTTTCGTGAAATTGTTTAGGTATTTGAGCTGCTAAAAGTTCGCCTATAGTAGAAAAATACTCATTAAAAACATTGCATATTTGATTGGGGTTTGTTATTTCATTGCAACCTAATACGAGTTTTGGAGGGGCACAAATTTGTTTTAGTTTATTAGTCACTAAAGTGTTCACTAAATTCCACATTGCCTTCGGTTTGTTACGGCATTTAGTAAATTCTTTAAAATGGTACGAATCTTTTTTATCTTGAATAAGTTTAGCTACTTCAGTCTTTTTTTGACGAAATTTCTCCTTCAAAGCTTCATCATCTGGTTTCTTGCTAAGTTCAGCCCACAATTCATTCCTCTGGTTGATTTCAGTTATTACACTATTGTTTATCCAATCATCTTTTGGCTTGTTAAGTATTTTGGTTTTGGTTTCTTTGCTATTTTCTATACAATGTTTGATCGTTTTTTCTAATATAGTGTAGTCATCAGTTACTTTCTGGAGTCCTATTTTTTCAACTGAATTTAATAATTTTGTGTAATTTATTGCCTTAAATTGAGAGTAAGTCTTAGGTGGTGGTTTTACTTTCTTTATTTCTAAATATATCTGTTTGTGGTCCGATAGTGAAGAATTAACTGTTATCATGCTAAAGTTGTCGTTTTTCAAATTAGTGGTAACATGGTCTAAAATGGATTTTCTATTTGCTGTTGCTCTGGTGCAGTATTTTTTATTTATTTTATTAATAATTTTGTGTCCTGTTGCCTTTAGGAGTTGTTTATATTGCTTACTTTTTGTGTCTTTTGTCAAAAGATCTATATTGAAATCACCAAAGACTATGGTTCGGCTTCTGCTTTCCAGGTAAGTTTCGTATGTTTTATGAAATTCCTTAAAATCAGTATGGCCAGGATTGTATACCACTCCTACTTCAAGGGAATACTTTTGTAGTTTTACCCATAGATAGTTATTGCCTCCAATATATTCAGATACTGATAAGCTATGTTTGATGTTGTTATGAACATATGCTGATACACCTCCGCCTCCAGAATCTGTTCGATAATTATAATAGTGTGTATAACTAGGAAGTTGAAAATGTTGAGCTTGATACTCTGTGCGAATCCATGTTTCAGTTAATAAAATGATGTGTACAGTATTTGGTATTGCCCGCAGAATGCACTTGAGCTCATCAAATTTACCCTTTTTACGAATACTCCTGGCATTGAGGTATAAGAATGTAAGCCGTGATTTGTTTGTAGGAAAATTTTCATAGCTGTCTAGTATTTTATAGGTATTTGTATCGGAATTTGGGACATTAACGGTGACATTCATTGTTTGTGATTTTTTGAATTCAATTTAATTATTTTCGGCGTCCCATTTATATATTTAATTATCAGATCAGTTTCCCCATTGCTTTCACGATGTTTTAATTCTTCTTGTAGACTCTTAAGAAAGTTTTGTTGTGCTGGTGTCTGGTCAGAGTATATTTTAATTCCATCAGGTAGCTTGTTTTTATTACGGAGAAGTTGCTTAGCAGGACCAGCCATATCAAAGCACACCTTGATACTACGGTTCTTACCAGTATTATATTTACCAATTCGAAAAATTTTTACTGGTTTTGGGATTTCCGTGCTCAACGAAGAGATAATATTTAGGACATGGGCCTCATCTTGGGCTATCTTTTCCTCAATTTTAGAAGAAGTTGGTTCTGATAGGCCCACAAGTATTATATTTTTCTCTCGATTGTTGCGATTTTGAATTTCTTGAATTATTTGCTCGCCTGCTGATAATTTATTTTGCAGATTAAGAGATGTGGTTCCTGATGACTGTTTTAAAATATTAAGATCTGATTCAAGTGACTTTATTTTATTTTCACCCAGAGATATTGATTGTTCTAGTTTTGTCACGTGATTTTTTATACCTCTCTGCTCCGTCAACATACTAGACGTCGATGATTTTATATCATTAATTTCTGTGATGAGCTTGTCAACGTTATTTTGAATTGTATTTATTATTTGCGCGTAAAGATAAAGCTAAAAGCCTGAATTTTTAGTAACCAAGCAGGCATTGTATAAACACGTTATATTTCAAATTTCATTCGATTTGAACCAGTAGTTTAAGAATTATAACTAGTCAAAGTTTCTTAATTTCGTCACTCACTGACTGACTGACCGATCATCAAAACTCTAAGGCACTTCTAGCAGACATAGAAGCTTCAAATTTGGAACACAATTAGTGTTTAGTGTATAGATAAAGGAAAACCTAAAACATTTTGCAATTTCGGTCTAGTTTTCTAGATACATCAACTGCATAAATAACTTTGTAATCCCATATAAATATATAGGATTACAAAGTTACATTTGCAGTTAATGAATTACTGTACCTGTATAACAAAGTAACATTTGCAGTGAATGAATCAGTGTACCTGTATGTAATATAATGGAATAATAGGTGTAGATAGGTACCTAGATATAATTATGTTCAAAGGTAACTTGTAAAAGGAAAAAAAGTAGAACTATCTACAAAAAGAAATGAGATGCCATCAAAAACAAAACTTGTAAAAAAAACCAAGTCTCGCAACTCAGTTCTTCTACCGTAAAAAGTTGTGAGATCAATGTAATACCAAGTCGGTTAATTTATTCAGTTCCTACTTAAGGGTCCTTCTGTCTTAAGTTATCACGTAATTAGCTAACCTAACAAGTAACAACATCTTATAGTGACCATATTATCAATATTAAAAATCTTTTATGTTTTAAATAAATAGATTGACTTGGCAATCGCACTAAACAATCAAATTTAATATAATACGTAGGTATTACTTGTGAGATATATTGTGTTTTCATGCGATGGCCAAGTCGATCTATTTATTTAAAACATAAAAGATTTTTAATATTGATAATATGGTCACTATAAGATGTTGTTACTTGTTAGGTTAGCTAATTACGTGATAACTTAAGACAGAAGGACCCTTAAGTAGGAACTGAATAAATTAACCGACTTGGTATTACATTGATCTCACAACTTTTTACGGTAGAAGAACTGAGTTGCGAGACTTGGTTTTTTTTACAAGTTTTGTTTTTGATGGCATAGTATCCTACATAAAGTAAGACCAAGTGAAAAATGAGTTTTTTTCTGTCAATTTCCTACTTACTATTTTCACGTATGCACAGATTTATTCTTCGACTGAATTCACTTCGTGTCGCCTTTTATATCGAACTAGCTGACCCGGCGAACTTCGTATCGCCTAAGAATGTAAAATCGGTACAGCCGTTCTTAGCCGTTACAGTTTCTGTGTGCTCCTCCCTCTCCCTCTCCCTCTCTCCCTCCCTCTCCCGCTCCCGCTCCCGCTCCCGTTCCCGCTAATAGCTATCTATCAACTACACATAACAAAATTTTACCTTATCCCGCAGGAACAGGTCTATTTTCCGGGATAAAAAGTATCCTATATCCATTCCCGAGCTTTATTTGATATCTGTATAAATAACTAATCTATCAACTACATATAACAAAAATTTACCTTATCCCACAGGAACAGGTCTATTTTCCGGGATAAAAAGTATCCTATGTTCGTCTCCTGATTCTAAGCTAACTCCCCACCAATTTTCAGCCATATCGGTTCAGCCGTTCTTGAGTTATAAATAGTGTAACAAACACGACTTTCTTTTATGTATATAGATATTTTAAAATATATAGGTACACATTAATTTCATTAAAATATTTATTCACGGTATAATAGCTTAAGTCTTGTTCTCAGACCTACTCAGTTACCTAAAGTGACATCTGTTGTTGATTAGCAAAACTAATTCACTGCAAAATCATAAATTAAAAAAAAACATGTACACATTGGTTTTTTTAAAGAAATAACGAATATTTCCGATACTAAACAGTCTCTTTTATCCCTCTATCGGGTACTTTTACAATTTCTTGCTGTTATGTGGCGTATCAAAAAGTCCTATTTGTTGATATCTCAGCTTTTAAGCAACGTATCACAATAAAACGTACACCAGATTTTAAGTTAGACCACCAGCAATACAACTGTGAAAACCGCATTCAGTTTCATCCAGTAGTTTTGGCGTGATGCGGTGTCAAACATACAGACAGACAAGATTTTTAAAAATGACAGATTTGCAATCTATTGCTCCTATTGAGTCCCCTGATATAAAATTTTCTTAAATATCTTGAATGTACATACATTATCGAGTTACTGTTTTATAATATATATAGAATATATAGATTATGATGGATATCATCAGTGTCCAAGGAGTGAATTTGAATCAAGTTATTTTATCATGTACTGTATTGGTCTGACCTTTTTAAATAGGTTTCGCTTAAATTTAACTACGTTCCGTTAAATTAATAACGTAATGAATATTAAAAAATATGATAATTTTGAAATTATTACAGATATTTCTTTGATGTAATGATGCAGTTTTAGTTTTCATCAAAATTGGCCCCGAGACTCGTTTCAGCATTGTTCGCTATTCCTCATACTTTCAGAGTTGGCCATCCACGCACACTTTGAAAATTCAACCTTTATATAATTTGTATACATAAAATAATCTGTTTTCTATTCAATTGTGTTTTACCTATTGCCTATTTTAAAACAAATTGATACATTACTTAACACTATGCGAGTTTTATTAATGAATAATGTATTAGGGAATTTAAGAGTAACGTATCCCATCAAAAACATAAATGTAAAGTGAGAACTAATTTAAAAAAATTGAGATCTAAATGGGTGCCAAGTTCTGTGTAGAAAAGCCTAAAATCTTAATCACAAGAACATGTACTTCAAGCTGCACATTTGACTTGGTTAGTTTTCACGTACCTACCTAAGCTATATACATATTTGTATAATTATCTTCGTTAAGTCTTTTAGGTTGATGAACTATGTTACTTTTCTAAAATTTGGTTTGTTGGTTGCTAACTAATGAAAACTAGCCAATTCTTGTGACTAAAATTTTAGGCTTTTCTACACATAACTTGGCACCCATTTAGATCTCAATTCTTTTTTTATAATTGGCTCTCACTTTACATTTATGTTTTTGATGGGAAATCATTACTTTTTGTACAGAAATTATTAGAAGGTACTTATTCATAACGTTACTGATTAATTATTTACCTTATACATGAACTGTTATAGTGCTCTTCAACTAAATCTGTAGTTAGTGCGCCGTGGTCTGAAATACCTATTATTTCATTATTTATAAGTAATGACGTTCCACTATTGATGTCCACTAACATTGAAATAATAATTATTAATGCTAAATCCCAGTTATAATATCGTAATATTATTAAATACGATATTCAACTATACTCCTATGCATCCTCATATTATAAATGTGAAAGTGTGTTTGTTTGTTTGTTTGTCCGTCTTTCACGTCGCAACGAAGCTGATAAATGGTATGGTTTTTGTGTATGGAGTTAGTGAGGAGGGTGGAGAGTAACGTAGGCTACTTCTTACCGCGGTAAAACATCCCCATGGGAAGATCGATATTTTGTTAGTTGCTAAATATTTAGTTCCGGATGTTGCTAATAGATGGCGTTAGTAAAATTCATTTGCAAGTTCTGAATCACGCTATATGCAACTAAATCTAACTAAGTAAAAGTAAGTAGGATTTGTAAAGAATCGATCTCTACCGCGGGCGAAGCTGCGGGCAAAAGCTAGTTATATAGTTATAAGTAGTTTATGTTCGATGACATAACGTGCTACAATATATTTTGAAACAATACTTCGAATCACTTTAAACTGGTATAATTTCGGAAATAATACAAAATTTAGTCGTTTACACGCCATACAAGATTAGAGAAAAATAATTTTTCACACATTAAAAATGAAACGACGTAATACACTGGAAATAACGTGCCATATACACTTTCCCAAAGGCACTTGGGGCACTTAACATCTTCCCCCCGTTGAAAGCTTCACAAAATACTAAAACTGATATGTTTCATTATTTATGTTCAGCTTGAAATCCACCTAATGACCAGATGTCATCAATTTTGATTGCTACTCTTAAATTTCAGGCATTATAAGTGTTTCTAATAGAATAATTTTTTTGAAAAATAAATAAAATGATAAAAATTTACTATTTTTTGATTTATCCCATTGTATTCACCCGATTACCTATTTGGATGCCAAATTTTAACTTTCTAGACCATCTGGAACTGAGTTAAAGTCTTGATCTATAGGTCAATCAGTGATAAAAATGACGATTTTTGGACGTTAATATCTAAATGACTGTTTGAGATGTGTATATGAAATTTGGAACACATATGTGTAGCAGATGCAAACGGATTCGAATTATCGTTATCGTCCGCCATATTTTAACGTTAAGAGTCAGTGCGCACGTGTTGCACTGTCGAGCTTAGATCAGACTACCGCTACTGTCACCGTCGGCTCAAAGATGGCTGCCGACCACTCTTCCGTCACTGTGACACCAGTACTGACAACTCACCCGAACTACTGACTCAGTGAATGACAATTGACAATGGATCCATATGAACTCACTGCGTACACGACGTACTAGATGGCGTTACTCGACTCATCGATAAAATTAAATATTCTCCGACACGGCCATTCTGAGTAGGAGCGCGCTCTCGCGCTCCTTTGTTTAATGATGATCCAGTTAGCAGGTTGCATGAGTCATGTGAGGTGTGACTCAAGTTACAAGTCAATGTCGAACCACAGAACTCCGGCAATGGAACTTGGCTGCCTTGGAGTACAATTCTGACGGTTCCTTTTCATCGAAGCAAGGAGTTTTCCGCGTGATATTATTATAGCAAAAAAAGGCGAATCTGTTCGATGCTCTACCACGGAAATACAAGGCGTGAAGCCTTCGATGCTATAAAGTTGAGGCACAAAGCGCGGAGCCTTTCAATGCTATAAAGTCGAAGCACAAAGCGCGGAGCCTTTCAATGCTGTAAGTTGAAGCACAAAGCGCGGAGCCTTTCAATGCTATACTGATGGAGCACAAAGCGCGGAGCCTTTCAATGCTATACTGATGGAGCACAAAGCGCGGAGCCTTTCAATGCTATACTGATGGAGCACAAAGCGCGGAGCCTTTCAATGCTATACTGATGGAGCACAAAGCGCGGAGCCTTTCAATGCTATACTGATGGAGCACAAAGCGCGGAGCCTTTCAATGCTGTAAGTTGAAGCACAAAGCGCGGAGCCTTTCAATGCTATACTGATGGAGCACAAAGCGCGGAGCCTTTCAATGCTATACTGATGAAGCAGGAAACACCCTTTTGTAATCAACAATTTTCTTTATTTGTTATCATTGCGACAATCTGTGAAATATAATTTACGAATTAAACTTACAGTATCTTGTATTGTATTGTATCTAAACACAGTGGTTATTATTTTATCCTTCTCATGATCAAAGATCTATTCACAATCCAGGATGAAGTCAATTAAATATTAAGTTTAATGAGAAAAGTAATAATAATAATAATAAAAATACTTATTTATGTTTGATAACAATGATAAAATCAAAATTTGCATTGATTATAAAACAAAGGCAGTATATAACAATAAAATAGAAATAGAGGCAAAATTTTAACAAAGTATTTCGCTTAGTGATTCGTCCGCGCTAGCACTGTCAAGTTGGTCTGACAATTCGGGTAGACTACACGGGTATTTGCGAAGTTTCTCGTGACACACGTACTGAACGCGTCCTCCAGATACTGGCTCAACCCTGTACCTATCGTTATCGCAAACTTCAATAACCTTACATGGATTCGAGAACTTTTCGCCCAACTTAGTTATAACACGGGGATTTTTCTCGATAAGAACAATATCACCGAGACTAAATGGTCGTATTTTCGCTTTACTCTTATCATAACGTATCTTGTCAGCTCGCGCATTCTCGTCCATCCTGACCTTCGCTTCCCTTCTGATGTCAAAAAGATCTAACTTTTCATACTCATGAACTAACGCATTCACCCGCGGAGGATTTTTGTTGCAGCCCATTAACAATTGGAGCGGGCTTTTACCCGTAGATCTGGACACAGTACAATTTAGAGCGAGCTGTACCTCGCCAAGGACAGCTTTCCAAGATCGTCGTTCATGGTTCTCGGCAATAGTAAAACAGTTCGTGAGAACGGACATAAATCTCTCGACCTGTCCGTTCGCCCTACTAATACCACTGGCAATCTCATGAAATTCGATTGACCATTCCTTGCATAATTCACGGAATTCCTGTCCTGTAAAGGATGTACCTTGATCGGCGATTATTCGAACCGGTGAACCGAATAGGTAAACAAATGACCGAAGTGCATTACATGCCGATTTGGATGTTAAGTCTTTCACTTAAAGATAAGGGGTAAGATAGCAATATTTAGTGAACGCGTCAATTATTACTATGACATACTCCTTGGTATTACGGCAACCAGTGAGCTTACCGCTCGTATCAATATGTAGCGTGTGGATTGGGATAGGAACTTTATCTATTGGGTGGAGACATGATTGTCTGGCCCCTGAAGGATTTTTATTTACTTTGCATGGCAAACAACGGTCTACATAAGTTTTTACACAAGACGCCATATTCGGAAACCAAAAGTGCTCACGAATTTTGACAAGAGTTTTATCCCATCCTAAATGTTTAAGTTCGTCGTGAAAGCGTTGTATTATTTGCCATCTGTAGTTTTTAGGTACTATTGCCCTACATAACGTTTTCTTATTAAGTTGGAATTTTTTATACAAAAGGTTGTCTTTGATAACATATGAAGATCTTAAATTAGAGTCTAAAGTATCACTTTCAATCGCTTCAATTATTTTGTTGATGTCCGGATCGAGTCTCTGCTCTGCCTGCAACCAATCATCTCTAACCCGTATCAAATTTACGGCGGCTGAGTTATCAGACGACGATACTGGGTTCCTGCTAAGGAAATCGACGTGCGGTATTCTCTCGCCTTTACGGTATTCAACCTCAAATTCGAAACCCTGTAGAAACGCCCACCACCTATGCACCCGAGGGGATAAATCCCTTTTATGTCGGGAGGCTTTTAAACTATTACAATCAGTCACTATTTTAAAGCGTCTCCCCAACAAATAGTGCCTGAAGTGTTTTAGCGCTTTGAAAACTGCCAGGGTTTCCAATTCGTAGCTGTGGTACCGGCTTTCGGCGCCAGATGTCCGTTGGCTGTAATATTCGACGATTTTTATCTGATTATTAAATTTTTGTAAAAGCACTGCACCATAACCGTGGGAACTAGCATCCGTGTGGACCTCAATTTCATGATCCGGGTTAAATATCGCGAGCAACGGTTCGGAAGTTAAATGCTTAATAACAATGTCGCGGGCTTTCGTATGCGGATCTTGCCAGTTCCACTTAGCATCCTTTTGCGTCAGTTGATATAACGGTGCCATAATAGATGAGAAATTAGGAATAAATTTCCTGAAGTATCCCGCCAAACCGTTGAATTGACGTAGTTCCTTTACGTTATTCGGCAATGGGGCGTTGGCAAGGGCTTCTATCTTCTTTGGATTTGGTCTCACAGATCCCTTCGAGATAACGTATCCTAGATACTCAACTGATGACTTCAAGAACTTACATTTATTCCAGTTAAACGAGAAACCCGCGCTCGCTAGCGCTTCAAGAACTTGTTCCAGGTCAACAAAAGCGGCCTCCTTATTTTTCGAAAAAACCAATACGTCGTCCATGTACACAGTAGCTATAATGTCTTTTAATTTACCTAAGGCTTTGTTGATGGCTCTTTGGTATACTGCGGGGGCATTACACAAGCCAAAGGGCATTTTCAAAAACTCGTAAGAACCATCGGGAGTCACAAATGCAGTTTTTTCTATAGACTCGGATTTTGTCGATACGGGGATTTGATAAAACCCGGAGGCCATATCTAGAGAGGTAAATATGGAGGATTGTCCAAGGACATCGATTTGTTCAGATATCAACGGTAAGGGGTAATTATCGCGGATAGTGTTCGCATTCAGTTCGCGATAATCGATACAAAGCCGATCTGAACCGTCTTTCTTCCTTACGAGGATAGCCGGGCTAGAGAAAGGTGACGAGCTCTCCCGTACGATACCCTTTGATATAAGGTCGGTGACAATATTCTTCATGGCTTGACGTTCTACGGGGGCTAGACGATATGGGTGTCGCTGGACAATTTTGTTGGGATTTTTAAGATTAATCACGATTTCTCCAGTTGTGACCACAGATTGCGAATTTCCCTTAACAAAGTTATTACTGAAGCGCCCTATTATCGAGCGTAAGCGGGTCATATCTTCGCTGTCAGTCAAGTCGGTGTTAATTGTGTCCGCATCGTTACTTTGCAAGAGACAAATATCAGCTCTAATTTCGCGAGTTATATGGACACCCGTACTATTAATGATCAAACCTAATCCAGGGCGTGAGAAAACATCTCTACCTATAATAATATCATGGGGTAGAACATGAGAATCCACGATAACAAAAGTGATTTCCACATGCACATTATTAATTTCAACAGGTAAACTAATTCGCGAAAACGAATAGGTGGAAATGGAGCCAATACCTGTAAGTCGCGTAGAAGTAGATTCGCGAACACCATTCAAATTATCAGACACTTCTTTACGGATAAGTGAGCAATCGGAACCGCTGTCAATAAGAGCCTGCAATTTGAAACCACCGATATTTACTTCAACAAGAGGAGAATCAGATTCAACACACAAATTAACAGACTTGGAAACGCTATTCTTGCCAAACTTCGCATCTCTTTGTTTTGAAAAACAAACTTGTTCAGAATGACCCAATTTGTGACAATAGGTGCATTGCGAGCTCTTATTTTCAGTACTAATCGTGCTGGGCTGATTTGGTACATAACTAGCGTTTATAGGCGGCGGCTGCGGCTTACAATTACGTTTATAATGTCCAGGTTTACCACAATTGTGACAAATTACCACACGACTTTTAACAGGCTCCTGTCTTCGACGTTTTGAGTCGCCTTGGCTTGTATGTGAAGCTGCTGGTCGTTTAAGATTTTTAAACTTAGGGTACGTACCGAGGTGCCTATCAAGGCTCAAGAAGTCAATCGGAGTATTTTTTAACAAATCGGAACGTACCTGCGGGTCATCGATACCTGAGATGACTACTTCGATCTTGTTGGCTTCACTCCATCCTGTTTCCAACCGGTCAATCAACGCCAGCTTATTTGTCGAGTATTCGATATAACTGGGGGCACGTCCACTAGTGTACTGCACCATATCTTGAAATAGGTCGTGAAACCTCTTCGCGGCCACGAATTGCCTAGATAAACGTTCTCTCACCTCGTCCCATGTCTTACATAGCGTGTATGATCTCGAGGCCCACTTACGAGCGCGTCCGCGTAAGTGCGTAAAGGCTACATTTCTTGTCTCATAGTCTGTCCACGCGTTCTGAGTTCGATGATGATCTAATTCTTCGCACCATTGCGCTGCAGTGAACTCACAATCATCCGGGTCGAACGAGGGTATGTAGACATCACACGGTTTCATTTTCTTCATAGCCGGTTCAGTGTTCTTGGACGTTGACGGCTTGGACTCATTATGGAGATGCTCAACCACACCACGAAAGAACGAAGTCCACATGTCGGGTGACATCGCAATAAAATGATCGCCAGGTTGCGAAGTCGTATTTTGTTCGACATCTTCCGGGTGGTGTGCCTCAGAGACGCTCTCTCTTCGAGATGTAGACGATTCTTCAAAATATTCGCGGCTGTTCGAAGCAGAGGGTTGGCTAGTTGCCTCGGGGGAATATCGTTCCGATCCCACCGCTGCTGTAGCAGATGCAAACGGATTCGAATTATCGTTATCGTCCGCCATATTTTAACGTTAAGAGTCAGTGCGCACGTGTTGCACTGTCGAGCTTAGATCAGACTACCGCTACTGTCACCGTCGGCTCAAAGATGGCTGCCGACCACTCTTCCGTCACTGTGACACCAGTACTGACAACTCACCCGAACTACTGACTCAGTGAATGACAATTGACAATGGATCCATATGAACTCACTGCGTACACGACGTACTAGATGGCGTTACTCGACTCATCGATAAAATTAAATATTCTCCGACATATGTATTTCGCAAGTCTCAATAAATGTTAAAGTTTCAATAAAATTTGACAGGTTTATGTTGAATAGTTTTTGAGTTATGAGGTGGTCAAAAGTGGCTCCAAATGGTTCATGTAATATTACACACGGTGCTACTCACCAATTCTGTTAGTTTGAAATTGGCTTGACACGCTACCGCGTGTCTAGATTATTTATTCTCTTCAACATCGTCAAACTTTGTACAAAAATTTCTCGTTTCGTTCTACCAAAAATAAGTAATATGTCAAGAACCTTAAAAGTCTACCACGGCTATGTTGCCTCTAATTTAAGGTATGGTATAGTTTTTATGTGGAAACTCTACAGATTGCAATAAAGTCTTCATTGCTCAAAAACGATGTATACGCGCTATTTGTAATGTTACCCCAGACACTAGCTGCAAGCCTCTGTATAGGAAGCTAAAATTATTGTCATTGACAGGTAGGTATATACATATTATATGAGATTTGTATTTTTTTTTAGAACAAATACCTATGCACCTTTGTGTAAAGAAAAATAATTGTTATTTTGCAACCAGATACCCTAATCGACTATGTGTACCATGGTACCTTCTTCTCGATCAGGGATACGTTCAAAAAATTTGACTTCGAAAATGATATATAATAAAATCCTTGAAAACATAAAAATCTTAACTTTCACTAAATTTAAAATAGAATTACTTAAATGGTTAACTGACAAATGCTACTATTCAATGAAAGAATTTAAATGACGATTTTTTTTTATTTTATGGAAATAGCCGGCAAACGAGCTGACAATCCACCTAATAGTAAGTAACTATCGTTGCCCATGGACATCAGCAACACCAAAGGCATCACTGATGCGTTGCCGGCCAAGAAATAAAGGAGAAAAAGAAAAACAGAAATTATTAATAATTATTGTTTTCCCTTGACATTTGAAATTAAAATTTATTATAATATATTTAATATGATGTAAATAATGTAAATTCACATATATTTTTGTGAAAATCCATAAAGTAGTTTTAAAAACCAAGTAAAAAAATAGTTTGGCGCTTATGTTGTTCGCTTCCGAGCGCAGGCTCAGTAGGTATAGCTGTCTGACAAATTTTATACAAGAAGTCATTACATTACTGTACTATTCTTATTCCGCAATTGTTTTTTTTTTCATCTGTTTGGCACCGCCTCATAATTATTTATTTACTGTTAATAATTTAGGATCTTAAATTAAAATACTAAATGATTTATTTTATTTTTCATTTTCAATTTTTTTCGTTGGTTCAATTTTTTGTTAAAAAATAATTGTTTTATAATTTTTAGATGCAATAAAAATTAATGAATAAGTACTACTCCGTAGTTTTTCTGTGCTGTGCTTGTGAAGTGAGTGACATGACGGAAAGAAGAACATCGAGGACAAAAGATAGTGGCCACGCCCACTTTCAGCATAAATTCCCATCACGGCCTCCTCTTAAACGGTTGAAGTTAGACAAGTGAAAATATTCTCAAAAATAGGTTATATGATGAATTTACAAGGAAAAATATCACGGCTTAGCATTAGTAATAGTCGATGAACTTACTACTTCGGAACCCTACATTGCGCGTGGCCTACACGCACTTGCCCGAATTTTTATCCAAGTTCAGTACTGGAATCATTTAAATATTTTGAATAAAAATATAAATTTATATTTACCTGGTCACATGGCTTTTGCAGTTATTGCGTTCTGAAATTTCACTAGAGTTGAAGACTTTCTGCCTTATTACTGACTACCTCATTATTCACGTGTCGGGGACTTCCGCGATCTCTCTTTGAAACTTTGACGGCACTATATTTGACAAATTCTTGTTCTCAATTTATTAGTCTGAAGATTCTTGTTGAGACTGGGCGTCCAGGTGGAATTAATTTGTTTTCTGGTACGGTAGGTAACTTATATTGAGAACGGATTTTGAAGTTCTCTGGATTTGTTGCTAATTCTGACAATAGATTTACAACTTGAAAATAAGAAGAGTCATGTTTAAAACAATTACAATTTTCGCTCAAGTGTACCCGTTCCGTGGTTAAATTGGACAAGATACTCAATACTACTATATGGCAATGAATGATGTAGGCGCTGTCACACACATTCTGGAATTCAAATTCAAGTCAAAAACATGAGAGCCTGTAAACGTGTATGAAGCCCTTCACTACAGAAGCTAACTAATGGATGCACGATGAATAAAACTTACAAAACCTCAAAAGAAAGCAGGATTTATGTTATTAGGTACAGTCGGCCGCAGAAGTAGCTTAACATTTTAGTACCTTGTCACATTACATTTCTTGAATTTGTCATAGATGTTGCTAGGAAACCGTTGAAACAGTTACTATTACAAAGTACTAAAATGTTAAGCTACTTCTACGGCCGACTGTACAATATATTCAATTAAAAAAATTGGATACAAAAATACCAGAGACTGGTATAAATACTGACTACAAGTATTATCGGCAAACTCATTACCACGCTTCTTACCATGTCACTAACGCCATCTATTAAAACGATGCTGAACAAATATTGCGTTATCGATGATAAATAACAATGACATAGTTACAAACACACCGCTAGAGGCGCTATTTCTATAGATTACACTCGCTCACAAATTAACGTCTATCTATTTGCTCGTATCATCGGAGTTTTTTTTTAATTGGGGCAACTTAAAATAATCTGAAAATGGGGCCTTATGCTATGGACAGGATTTGAGAAAACATTGTTTGTCTCTCAAAATTACATAATAATTATTATTCCGTGTATAAAATGAATGAACATTGAAAGCTTCAAGCATGAGCTCAACTCAATTTGACTCAACTCTCAACTTAAATTGACCAAGATACGATTCGAGACAAGACAGGTTATCATTGTTTTTTTTTTGGTTTATCCAATGCAACCATTTATTTAGATGATGATTACGGTCGAAGTCCGCAGAGAATATTTCTTGTCAATCAAGATACGGTACGTGATACGGGTAGCGTCATTATACTGTTGACTGACTCGTTACAATTTCGCACTTACACATACATACATACTCATAACGTTAGTTCATTCGCAACCGTCAAACAGATATCATGTTTTATTTAATTATACTCCTCGTCATCGCGATATATTTTTACGCGACTCATAACCACAGTTACTGGGCAAAAAGAAACGTTAAACATGTTCCGCCAATCCCGCTTTTTGGAAATCATTTCAGAAATATTACCAGCATTAAAAGTATTATACAAGTATCCACTGAATTGTACAACAAATACCCAGATGAAAAAGTTGTGGGATATTATAGAGGCTTTACGCCAGAATTGATCGTGAGAGATCTAGATATCATCAGAGACATCCTGAGTGTTGATTTTAACTACTTCTACAAACGAGGACTTGGAAGGGATCCAAATCGTGAGCCTTTGTTGGGTAATTTATTTCATGTGGATGGTGACATGTGGAAGCTACTCCGTCAGCGTCTTACCCAAGCATTTACAACAGCTAAACTGAAAAATATGTTTCCGTTAATAATACAGTGTGCAGAGAAACTTCAACAAGTCGGAGAAGACATTGTGGCACGCGGAGGAGAGTGCGACGTTCGTGATCTAATGGCCCGATTCACCACCGAATTCATAGGTGCGTGCGGTTTCGGCATTGAAATGAATTCTATCAACGACGAACATTCTTTATTTAGAGAACTTGGAAAGAAAATATTTCAGCGTACAATTAGGATGCGTATATTATTCTTTTTATGGGAACTATTTCCTGAACTGAGAAGCACTATAACAATCTCTGATGATAATATTGAAAAAAATATTAAGGAAATTGTGAAAAATATTCGTGAACAACGAAATTACAAGCCTTCTGGGCGTAATGATTTCATAGACTTACTTTTAGAACTAGAAGAAAAAGGAATTATAGAAGGAGATTCTATTGAGAAAACAAATGCTGACGGTACACCAAGTTCTGCAAAAATGCAAATAGATTTACAAGTTATGGCAGCACAAGTATTCATATTTTTCGCTGCTGGTTTTGAAACTTCTTCATCAGCAACTAGTTATACTCTTCATCAATTGGCTTTCAATCCGGATGTTCAAGAGAAAGTCCAACAAGAAATAGACGAGGTTCTTTCTAAATACGATGGTAAATTATGTTACGATGCTGTCGCGGAAATGAAATTCCTGGAAATGGCATTTAAAGAATCAATGAGAATGTTCCCATCGTTAGGAGTGCTTAATAGAGAATGTACAAAACGCTACACCATACCCAAGTTAGGCGTGGTAATAGATCCAGGTGTGAAAGTTATTATACCTATTCAAGCTATACAAATGGACCCACAATATTTTGATAATCCTACAGAGTTTCGTCCTGAAAGACACATGCCTGATGAGGCAAAAGAGCTTCACAAATATGCGTATTTGCCTTTCGGAGAAGGTCCACGAGCTTGTATTGGTAAGTAATATAGATTTTGTTTCTTCTAATTATGTGAAATTTTATTTTTTCTTGTAACTTTCCAATTCTATAACTTTATTAAGGACAGAGGGTGACCAAAGTGACAATCAGTGCCAGTCCATCTTGCGTGCATCTCAACGCATTTTTTATTAATACGAATGTAGGTTAGTCATTGTCTAGCCGCCTGGTTTGTTTCGAGAGTGTGCGCAGGAATTACTATTATTATTTATTATTATTACTATTATTACATAATTTAATTCCGCCATCCCCTTTCTATCATCGAACGTCCCCCTGTACGGACGGCGCGCTTCGCCTCGTCATTTATTATACGTACAGCGAAGGATTGGAATAAATTGCCCGCGTCGGTGTTTCCGCACGATTATAATGTAAGTGTCTTCAAGGCAAGAGTGAATAGGCTTTTACTAAGTTAATGCGTTTTACCACCCATGACTACATCACCACTTACCATCAGGTGGTATAGTAGTCAAGCAGTAACTTATAAGATATAAAAAAAAGATTGAAGTTCAGTCACATTTCAAAAAGATCTCCACTACTTCTAGGTACTCGTCTGGGCAAGATGCAGTCTCTCGCTGGGCTCGCAGCTGTGTTGCAGAAGTTCACAGTAGAGCCGAGCGGCGCGACCCGTCGTGAGCTGAAAGTGGACCCCAGACTGAACGTCGTTCAAGGAGTTGAAGGCGGCATTCCATTAAAGCTTAAACTAAGGAAAACTGAAACATAAAATTGAAGTGAACTTTCAAAAAATCACGTCGATATTAAATTGAGTATAATTATCTAGTAATATTTGGCTTCAAACTATTATCAGTATTAACTTAACAGTAGTAACTATTAACGTACTGCGGACAGGTTTCTCCTCTTGAGGAGCCCAGAGCATACTAGGTACATCGCTTTGCTCCAGTGCGGATTGGTGGAGAGGTTTGTGGCCAACCCAAGTGTCGTACGTTTTCATGGCACCCGAAGGCCTGCGACTCCTCTGAAGCACTGTCAAGAATTTTTGCCACTAGCGGTCACCCATCCAACTCTTGACCGCGCCCGCTCTGGATTGCCGATTGACACAAGCCGCCGGGCTCTAAGCGCTTCTACTTACAAACCATGTCGTAATTTTTGCAACGTTAAAAATGAAAAAAATAAAGTTTATTTTTATTTTGATGATATTTTTTATAATTTATCATAGGAAGAATTGAGCACCAGGCACTCTTAAGTAGGTAAGCATAACAACATAGTAATATGTAGTGGTGAGACTACATTACTTATAATAAATAAATCATACTGATAATATCTTAAATCTATTCAGCATAATAATTATGGGATATATTGGAAGATTAAACTGTAAAAATGTAAAAGCATATATAAATAAAATTATATATGGTATATAAATTTGTAATGTAAAATGAGCAGGATAATATTGTTATGAAACAAATAGGTAGGTAAGTAGGCAAACTTCCTCATCGTCAAACTAAGCGTAATTAAGTATTGTTAATTCTTTAGAGTATAAGTATTTAACTACCAAAAAAGCGGTGCTTTATGGAGGGCTCGCGAAGTTTATGGCCAGTTATCGTGCGTTTTCGTGGCATTTTGATGACCTCTTGTCAGTCGTGCGACCGTAAGTCGGTTTGGACCTTCGCGTACAAACGACACATGTCATATGATTTTATTTCACTGTGGGGAGGGGAGGGACAGGGGGAGAGGAGGGGTAGGGGGGAGGAGGGGAGGGGTGTGAGAGGGTTGTTAAGGAGTGAGGGAGGGGCAGGGTTGAGGGAGGGGGTGGGGAAAAAGCAGGGATGAGGGGAGGGGAGGGATGAGGGAGGGGGAGGGGCAGGGGTGAGTGGGGAGGGGCTGGGGATGGGAAGGGCGTGGGGGTTGAGATGATTCCCCCATCCCCGTTTCTCTATCGAACGACACGATGCAAGGCAGATATCCATCCTTATATCGTGAACATCCCGCCGGTACGGACGACGCGGTTTTCCTTGTCATTTATTATGCGCACCGCGAAGGATTGGAATAGCCTGCCTGCGTCCGTGTTCCACCCGCCTATGACGTGTATCACGTGTATGTCTTCAAGAAAAGAGTGAATAGGCTTTTACGATACTAAGTTAATGCGCTCACCATCCTGGACCACATCTACACTTACCATCAGGTGGGATTGTGGTCAAGCATTAACTTATTGTAACTAAGTAAAAAAAAATGTATTATATCATCATCGCTGCTCAATATATTTGACCTCCGATTTACCTCCGATTTAAAAGTTTCGGAACCGAAATCGAAACCGAAACCGGAATCGGTTTTTTTTTAAGACAATCGGAATCCCTATTCCGTACTAAATGGGGCGACGCTCGAGGTACAGTACGGGAGGTAAGGGCATTCTTGAAATGAATGCGTAGTAGTTTTTATCGGTTTGAATTAACATACAACCTTTTAGTACAAGATCCGGCTTAAGAAATACATATATACCTACCCTCATGTGTTTAATGAAGATAATCCACTATATTATTCCAGATAATATTATTAATTAACATTGAATTAATTAAATTGTTAATTAAACATTTTCTATCTACCTACTTATCTATGAGGAATAGCGACAAGTGGTCAAACGAGTCTCGGGGCTGATGCTGATAAAAATTAAAACTGCATCATAAGATTTTTATTTTTCTTATTTTCTTTTTTCATTTTTTTCATTTTTTAGACACTACCGAATAGTGGTTTTTCTATTTGGATAACCTTTAGGGAGAGGGCATTATAGAATAAATAATAATAGTGATCATAGAGTTGTTTTATATTTTTATATTATATGATCATGCGTTTACTCTTTCACCTTAAACAGTAGACGATTTCTCCAATTTCACTCCACACGTAAGCGCGTTACCGCCTGGCCACGGGACATTCGCCATAGCGAAAATTCGCGCGGTGCGAACGGCGAAGCGTCTAGCGACGAAAACAAATGTATCTAAGTTTGCTGATCATGCCACGTGCAGCGGAGAATGACGAAGCGACCGGCGAAATGTACCGAGCGAATCGCGCGAGCAACTAGCGGCACGTCATTAGCTATTGTATAATATTTTTTCTAGTACCTTGGATAATACCGGTAGAACAGAAATCGGCCGATAGTTGCCGGGGTCCGTTTTAATTCCTGATTTATTAATAGGTGTAACTTTAGAAATTTTTAAAGAGTCTGGGAATGTTGCATTAAGTAATAATTTATTAAAGCATTGTGTTAGAGGGGTTGCTATTATATTGACTATACACTTAATTACTTTAGTACTAATACCATCTATTCCAACACTGCAATTATTGTCAAGATTCAAAATTATTTTATTTATTTCTGTAATTGTACATGGTTCTAAAGTAGATAATTTAGAGTTACAACCGATTATCAGGTTAGAAGTTTTAGGTAGAACGTGGGAGAAGTTGTCGTGAAAATATTTAGGAATTTGTTTTGCTAAAGTAGATCCAATAGTAGAAAAGTAGTGATTAAACATTTCACAGGTAACTTCAGGGTCAGTTACATAATTACTATCGATTGAAAGTTTTGGGGGTTCATAAATATGTTTTATTTTATTGCTTGCTAGATAATTTACGAGGTTCCACATTTTTTTAGGTTTATTAATATATTTTAATAATTCTTTGTAATAATAATCATTTTTTGTAGTTTGAATAAATTTTGATACATTATAACTCTTTATCTTAAAAATCGTTTTGAAAATATCATCATCCGGATTAGTTTTTAACTGGGCCCATAACGCATTTCTTTGAGCTATCTCATTAATTACATCCCTATTAATCCAATCTTCTTGTGGGAGATTAAGTATTTTAGTTTTTAGTATTTTACTTCTATTTGTATAGTCTTTAATTGTTTTTTCAAACTGTATGTAATCATGCCGTAAGTTGCCCAGCTCAGCCGTAGATAGTAGAGTTGATAGTTTATTATAATCTATTTGCTTCGTACTGTGTTCTTAACTTGTGTGGAGGTTTTGTCTTTTTTAGTTGTAAATATATTTGTTTGTGATCGGACATTGGAGAATCGATGATAGCCATGTGAAAGGTATCCTTCTTCAAGTTAGTACTTATATGATCTATAATAATTGATTTCCTTGAAGGAGATTCTCTCGTGCAGTATTTCCCAGTAGATTTGTTAAGTAGTATGTGTCCAGCTCCTTTTAATAGTTCTTTGTATTGTTTAGTTTTCTTGTCTTTTGTTAATAAATCGATGTTAAAGTCTCCAAAAACGATCGCTCTATTTTTTTGTTGTAATTGAGAATCATACATGTCAAGAAAGTCATCTAAGTTTGTGTGTCCAGGGTTGTAGATGACGCCTATTTCAAGCGCGTATCTTTCAAGCCGAACCCACAAGTAGTTGTTTCCACCAGAATATAATGACTCAGATAGCGTGGCTTTCAAATTGTTGTGGACGTAGGCTGATACTCCGCCGCCCGTAATTTTGTTATTTAAGTAGGTACCTCCTTCGTTTTGTTTATTTGTTGATTGTAGTGTTTTAATTACCAACGACACAGACTTGAATGATATGGAGCTTAATATAGGTACTACCTATTATCTCTTCTGTGATACCATTTGACCTACCTAGTCTGATGCGGTCCGAGGTCGGCAGCTTGTGTCGATTAAACGTTATCAGCGGGCGCGGTCAGTAGTAGGATGAGTGAACGCGCTTCCGTGTTTCAAAGGGCACGAAAAGCCGTGGGAGGTCTTCCAGTGGCATGAAAACTTATGTCACTTGGGTTGACCACTAACGCCTCCACTCCCCTCCAAAAGTGTGTAGCGTGCTCTAGGCTTTGCCAAGAGGAGAAACCCGTCCTCATTAATGGAATGTTAATTGGTTGAAGCCAATTTTTATAGGGAACTAGCTGACCGGGCAAACGTTGTTCTGCCAAAAATTTTTTAGGGGTAGGGGAATGAAAAATAAATGTTGTCCGATTCTCAATCCTAGCCGATATGCACGCAAAGATTCACGAAAATCGGTCGAGCCGTTTCGGAGGAGTTCAACTTCTAACACCGTGACACGAGAATTTTATATATAAGAATATCCGACAAATGAGCTGACGATCTCCTCATGGTAAGTGGCTATCGTCACTCATGGATATCAGAGAGAAGAAAAAGAAGGGAAGAACTGGCTTTCAAGCCCACAGTCGGAACACGATGAGTCGTTTGGCGGCAAACTTAAGCAAGAGGGTTGTAGCTATCCAGTTGGTCCCCACAGAAAAATAATAGCAGTATATTAAAATAAATATGTAGATGGTACTAATCGACACTAACAATTTATCTGACGATGTGTGGATCCCTCACGATCAGTTCTGGTGTAACGCAAAGGATTACAAAGGTACAGCCTACGACTTTTTCATCACGGAATTTATTGTATGGTTCAATGGATATTTCCACAAATTTTTTTTATGGAATTATGGAAATAGCCGGCAAATGAGCTAACGATCCACCTGATGGTAAGTGGCTATAATCGCCCATGGACATCAGCAACACCAAAGACATCACTGATGCGTTGCCGGCCAAGAAAAAGAGAAGATAAGAAATAAAGAAAGAACTGGCTCTCAAGCCCCCAGTCATAACACGATGATTTCGTTTCGCCCAGAAGTCGTATTTGCAATTAAATAAAACATGACAGTGGTGTCTGAACATAGCGTCTGAACGAGCATAATATGATTTTACTAATTAAACATTTTGTAGTGATGTTCAATATTTACCCATTGATACCTAAATATTAATTTATCTCTTGTGTGTTTACTGATATCGTTTATTATCTGATAGACAGTATCAATAGACAGTATAATGTAATGTTTTCAAGATTCTATTGTTTGTTGATTATCATGTTTTGATTAAGAAAAGAAAACAAAACGATGAGTCGAGTGATGTGTTGTTTATAATTTGTATGAATCACAGATTTATTTTGTCTGATGTGATTCGTGTGATGATAGACGATACGTCAATATATTGTGTAGGTACATCGAGGACACAAAGAGGTTAATACGGTATCGAATAATTTGTTTGACAGTGTTGGAATTATTGGTTCTCTAACGGACTGGCCACGAGGTCGGGCGTCGCGAACGGCGACGCGGCGGGCGGGGCGACAATATTAAAGAGATGTTGACTCATTTTAGAATTACATTTTATTTTATAGATACGACAGATACTTAATGTTCACGAAAAAAATATTATAAAAATAATAATATTCCACATAAAAACAAAAAATGATAAACAGAAATCAATATCAAAGGAGAACCCCATCTTCCATAGAGACACCGGCCTAGATGAGACAAGAATGAAAATTAGTGGTTCATTAGATCATTGTAAAAGCTATAATTTCTCCAATTTTCACGGCAGTTAGCAATGGCCAAGTAATGAAATCCCATAATTTCCACCTTAATTATAGGTTATGATTATATCACACTCATGTCATATTATGCGTGTTAATAGGCACTTACTATCACAAACCAAATACCTACTCTAATATTGACAGCATTAGGAATAATCATGATCATAAGACGCAAAAATTAAAGTTAAAGTTACATATAAACGTACAAAACAAAGTTGAAAGATTCAAGATGAATGACAATGGTGTTATTTTAAATAATCAAACTGACAGTAACCAAAATGACATTAGATAAGGATTACACCAGAAATCTTTGTTGACAATCAATTCAAATGTCTCGAAATCGATGTCAAAATACTCGAAATGTCTATTAATTAGCGTAACGATTTAATGGTAATTATAAATTATTACATAGTTTAGCTATACAGTGAATAAGAAAACATGTATAAAAGGAATTAATATTGTACCCACAAGTAATAATAATTAGTAAAATATATTATTAAGTTCCCTAAACTATCGTTTTAATCGATTATAAAATCGTTTGTAATGAGGTAAATACTATAAAAACTTTTTTGTATTATTTTGTTCATTTGGCCGATGCAGATGACGCTAAGATTTAAATATGTTTATTTAGTAAATAAAACGAATTTTTTGGTATATAATTTACTCTTGTCTGGTCTTATGCCTTGCACAGATTACATATAATTCGTGGCCGAAAATCGGGTATCTCCTTTCCCACCAAAAACGTCACGTGACGTCACTAACCAATCGAACAATGACGTCATATTCTCAAAATGGCGTTTGAGGTCACGTGACAGTGTGGCTGGTACTATTACTGCTATTATCGACATTTTAAATTAATGATATTTAATTTATTGTGCTTGATTTCGATAAAAGAATAATATTTTAGGCCTTTAAATATTACCACTAATACTTACTTTAATACTTTTAACATAAAATATATAGTCAACATCCCTATTCGCCCGGCAAAGTTTGACGGTCACGGAACGGACGTTCACCGCCGCGACCAGATAGGTCGAGAGCGAAATGTCTTTATCAAAGTTATCTCGATATTGTTCAGAAAATAATAGTTTTTTGCTTAAAGACATAATTTTTGGCAGATATTATGGAGAAAATGATACCTATGAAAATGAGATGATGATCCGTTCACACACCTTTCTGAGTAGAGTTATGTATTTAGTTTAAATTCATTACCTACGTATTTAGTTCCACGGTTAGTGGCGAGACTTCCAAATAGCTGGCCTAGCTAATATTTCGGCAATAAAAGTGCCTCCTGTGATCACTTAACAAGTGAAAAATCGACACTTTATAGGAGGACAAAAACAAGTTCAAAATAATTCTAAGTAGTTCATTAACTAAGTGAGCTAGGTGTAACATGAGTACCTTATTTTGTAGATAAAATCATTTACTGTCACCGTACATTTAGTTTTTTGTAGTAAATATTAAAATATTAAAGTAATCCATCAAAAACCTGTGAGTTGAACTTTTTTTATTTCAAATGTGTGCTAATATTACGTGATAAATGATACAAGTAGAGTTAAATTATATTGCACCTATAAATCCAGGACTCCAGTCTATCCTGGACACCTCAAATTAATAATGTGAGTAAGAAGTTATTGGCTGCGATTGATAGTCTGCGTAGACTTCGAAATTTCCTTCCTATGCCCACTAGAATTACTCTTGTTACTTCCTTACTGTTGCCCATTCTTGATTATGCCGATATCTGTTATCTTGACCTTACTGAAGAGCAACTAAATAAGCTTGAGCTTCTCCAAAATGTTTGTATTAGATTCATATTTGGTTTACGTAAATATCATCATCATGTCATGATCATGTCTCCGAATTTCGTGCTAAACTCAAGTGGCTCCCTATTCGCCTTCGCCGGAATGCTCACATACTTTCTGCTCTGTACTCTGTGCTGTTTAATCCATTTGCTCCTTCTTATTTGCGTGATAACTTTGAATATCGTTATCTATCCCATAATCACTTACTTCGTTCTTCCTACAATCTTACTTTACTAACCCCTTCACACACCTCTTCATTCCTTCATAAATCCTTCACTCTGACTGCTATACGTCTTTGGAACTCTTTACCTCTAGCAATAAGGAAAGCAGAAAACATAGTTAAAGACTGCTTAAAGAACACTATCTTCTTTCCTAATTAGTCTTCTTCCTTTCCTTTTTCCTTTTCTTGGCTATACATTCTCATTGTCACTGCTCTTTTATTAGTGTGTTAATTTGTCATTCGAAAATACTTTATTTTATCTTTATCTTTCTTCTCTTCTATTAATTTCTTATAATAATATGATTGTTTTACATTATCTAGTACGCCTGTTACCCATTTTCTGTTCTTGCTGATTTAAATTAACTGCTGGGTTGCCTGGAAGAAATCGCTTTAAAGCGATAAGGTCGCCCATTGTTTTGTGTTCCTTCCTTGTGCTCTTTATGTATATTATGTTTTGGTGTACAAACAATAAAGTGTTAAATAAATAAATAAAAATTATAATAACCATAATAACAAAAAAAATTATAGTGATGTAACTCTAAATAAATCAATATTCTATTAATTATTATTAATTAATTAATTATACAAAAATGAAGTGGCCGTGTACTGGAATACCAATTTATGTAAAACGCTAGTATACGGCCGGGTGGCCGGGTACTGTCTCACCCAGTCGTAAGTGTAAAGATGCCGTATGCCAGTATTCGGCCACATGGTTTCTTTGCAAAATTTCTGATTCATTTACAAATAAACGGGTACTAAATAGGTCTCCGCTTACTAATACACATAGCAATTTGTTGTTATTTTGTGAGATTAACATTTAGTAGGTACTTGAATTGAAATTAATTTTGGGTTTCATTAAAAAAAACTAGCCAAGTGCGAGTTACACCCGCGTGGAAAGGGTTCCGTATTGCTAATAGTATATGTATAGGTGATAGGTATTTTACTCCAGTTTTTCTTTCATTTTCCTCGTCTGTTAAAAGTAGGTACTTTTTGTTTTTTTTTTCGATCATTTGGCTTGGCAGTTTTTGAGGTTAGGGGAGGGAGAAGAAATGTTAATTTATCTACATTTTATATTTAACTTTAAAACTATTAATCTTATAATTAAAGACCCTCGCAAAGAGCCCTTTCATTTGATATGTGTGAATAATGTGTGCAAAGACATGACAGTTAAAGGCGAACAGAAAGACCCCTGAATTAGTGTTTTATAATATCTTACGGAACCCAGTGGCGGCCTTAGGGGGTGGCGAACAGGGCAACCGCCCGGGGCCTCGCACTTGCAGGGGCCTCGCGCCATCACCCGAGTTACAAAAAATTTACATAGCAAAACAAAAATATGATTGTATAACTTCAAGAACGGGATACCATAATATACAGTGAAATAACAATAAAAATACATAAACTTTTGGTTATTTGACTGTTTAAAACTATAAAATAAAATCGAAACCTTCGTTACAATACGAGTATGTACCTATGTCGTAGCTTTAGCATTCTTATTATACAATGGGCTTCGCTCCCCAAGCCCCCTTTTTAAATTCAATATGCTTGTTTACAGTATTTTTAGGGTTCCGTACGAAACTGGGCGACCACCGTTCACTGTCAATTTACTCCGAAACTACTGGACCAAATGAGTTGAAATTTGGTACTAATGTACTTTTTGTGACCCAAAGACGAAGGTGTAAATTAAACAACTGAATTAAAAAAATACGGAATCAAATTTAAACAAAAACTGTTTTGCAAACCGTATCGTGTTGTATGTCAAATGAAAAGGCTTGTGGATCTCAAATATACACTTGCGAGCTTTAAACTTGAATGGACTTAAACGGGGATTGTTCAAAACAATTTTAACAATTTTCATGCAATAAAATTATAGAATGTGGTATTATATCATTTGAAAGGTAATTTTATTGGATTTCATCCTCTTTTGATATCATAACCAAATCTTATTCAGCTTATGTCATGGAACGTAAAAACAAAACTATTTAATTTTTAGAATAAAACAAAAGATGGTTTGGAAGTCCTGAAACCCTATAAAAAGGGCCGTGTGTGAAAAAATTGTCATCAGTCCAATAATTCACGCCGCTGGGAACACAAAGTAAAAAATGGAAACCACACCTGCAAAAGCCGCTCAAACGTCATTCTAATCCAGCAAGGGTTGTCTCAGCGTACTATCGCTCGTCAGCTTCATCTGAATCAGTCCTGTGTCTCAAAAGTATACCAGAGGTTCAGGGAGACTGGAAACCTAGTGCGAAGACCAGGTTCTGGCCGTCAACGATATACTTCTGTGAGAGATGACCGTTTTATTGTCTCCACTTCACTCCGGAATCGACACCTGACCGGCGTTGACATCCAGCAGCAGCTCAGAGAAGTTCGAGGGAGGGCTATCAGCGAGTGGACAGTGAGCCGAAGACTTAAAGAAGCAAACTTGACCCCAAAAAGGCCAGCCACGGGACCCAAATTAACTGCAGCCCACTGACAAGACCGGCTTCAATTTGCCCGCGATGACTTAGATTGGGGTATAGAGCAATGGAGCCGAGTCTTGTTCTCGGACGAAACCAGAATATGTCTGCATGGTAGCGACCGTCGAGGAAGAGTTTACAGGGAGACCGGGGGAGCGATTTGCACAATGCTGTTTTGCGGAAACCGTGGCATATGGGGGTGGGTCCTGTATGATGTGGGCAGGGATTTCTATCGAAGCAAAAATGGAGCTCATATTCGTACCCGGTGGAGGTAGGGGAGGGGGGCTAACCGCAGAAAGATACATCAACAACATTCTGCTAGACCATGTGCTTCCCTACACCGGTTTTATTGGCCAGGATATGCTGTTAATGCACGATAATGGCCGCTGCCACGCCGCTGCTGAGACAAGACAGTACCTGGAAGCAGTCGGGATTCCCATACTAGACTGGCCAGCCTGTAGCCCTGACTTGAATCCCATTGAACATTTGTGGAATGAGTTGAAAAGGCGAGTACGAAGAAGATGGCCAGCTCCAGCGTCGATTGAGGACCTAAAAACTGCTTTAGTCGAAGAGTGGTAGGAAATCTCACAAGATTCCATCAGGAAACTCATCCCGTCGATGACAAACCGATTACGAGCAGTCATTAGAGCCAAGGGGGGTAATACAAAATATTGAGGGGGAAGAAAATAAAATTGGAAATAAAATTTAAATGTCTTTTCATTTAGATGTCCACAATTTCGACCTGTTGCACTAATTCCTAAAATTTTAGTAGGAAATAGAAAATAAAATTATTTTCCTTAGCCATAGCCAATAAAATTACCTTTCCAATGATATACCACATTCTATAATTTTATTGCATGAAAATTGTTAAAATTGTTTTAAACAATCCCAGTTTAGGTGATTCTAGTTTAAAGCTCGCAATTGTATTTTTGTTATAGTTCTACAATGGATAGTTTTAAATTTATTCAAGAAAGAACGAAAATTAAAGCCAAAAACTGACCATTCCCCCCCCTTATCTCCGAAACCACTGACGCTAGAATTTTGAAAAAAATACAGAGAATAGTTCTTTACTTAAATATTACCGGAAAACCTATAAGAAGACTATACTTAAAAAACGGCAAAAATAAATAAAATAGAAAAATAATGGTAAATACATAATCAACGTACAGAACCCTCTCCAAGCGAGCACTTGTCAAGTTTATTTTGCACTTCCAGCATTTTTTTTGTGTTTATAAATGAATATTCATTATCGCCAGTTAAGATATTTTTTCGCAAATACATATGTACATAATTACCCCGCTTGACTGAGTATTAAAGTATATAGCCTACCTTTAAGAAATTTACCTATATTTTTTTTATTATTCTCCCGATTAATAACATCTCAAAAGAAAACAGCTTCAATACGACCTACGTGGGCGCGTGTTTATAATTATTATGAAAAATGAACTTCAGGAAACCTCTGAAAACCCAACACAGGCTAAAAGTGACACATAGCAATCTAATAATTAAGTTCTAAGATAGAACTAAGCAGTAGAACTAGTGGGAATGAACGACTAAATCCATGAGCGTACGAGGTTTGAAAAAGCATTTGCACAGGCAGTAGTAATATGGCCGAATATCGTGGCATAAGGTACACGTGGCGTTCGCCCATATGCTTGATCTGCACTGCTTTCTATCAGGGCATTCATTGTGGTTGGCCACAATTAAAAAAAGAAAATTCAAATCAAATCCAAACACACAATTTTACGGAACGCACAAGGGCCTCGCAAAGATCTGCCGCCCTGAGCCTCGCAATGGCTAAGGCCGCCCCTGACGGAACCCTAAAATATTATATATTCATTATAAAATGTATTTGACGAACCTCAAAATTTATAACAGGACAAATAGATTGCCCATTTCTGCTATGAAGATCTAAAAAAAGCTCTTCATGATATCCGAAACAAAGGGAATGCCAGAAGAGACTTTTCTGGCATACGAATAACAGAATATTTTTTCACATACACTTACTTTTTAGGGTTCCGTAGCCGAATGGCAAAAACACAATCCTTAAGATTCGTCATATATCTGTCTGTCTGTCTGTCTGTCTGGGGGGGATGCATAGAACTGAAACTAAAAAATATTTTTTTCGTTTATGTAACCTATACGTGTCGTGTCTTTAGATAGGTCTTAAAAAATTACATAGAGGTTTCTAAAACCATTTTTTCTCAAAGTCAATCGTTTGAAAGATAGACACTTCCAAAGTAGTAAAATGTGCCCCCCCCCTCTTATAAAATAAGAGAATGAAAAATCAAATATATATATATATATATAATTATATGCTGGAGATCTCAATGAACACTTTCAATGAACATTGATTTAAACGAGATGTAGTCAGCAGTTTTTGAGATATAGCACATTTTCAACGGAACAATTCAAAGGCAAGTCCGACTCGCACTTGGCCACTTTTTTAGTAATAACATGTGATAAAATGTTTATAATAATAATAAATATTGTATATCAGTAACAATTCGTTTTGGCCGGATACTGGCACACTAGGGGCCGTACACCGGCACAGGGGGCCGTATACTAGCACATTCGCTAGTTTTTCACTTTATCCGTTATATTTTAAAATATATACATGTGAGTGCAATGGTTTAGTTTTTATTTCACATTTTAACTATATTAGGGATCCAAATAAACATAGATCGACTATATTGCGTGTAGATAACATAATATATTTTCACTCGCCCAAAATGCCCAACTCCACTAAAGGCCGTATACTGGCAAATCGACCCTACCTAGTACCTATATTAAGCTCCATATCATTCAAGTCTGTGTCGTTGGTATAATTAAAACACTACAATCAACAAAACGAAAGAGGTCAATGTACTAATATATTCGTTCACTGAAGGAGGTAGGTACTATTTAAATAACAAAATTATACGTTACAATCTACATTCTACGCTATCGTTCAATAGGCACATAATAACGTTAGATAAAAAAGTTCCAGTAATTATTATAGAGCAGGTTCGTAGCAGTGTTTAAATGTATAAAAACGTAAAATTTATAAATATCTACTCAGTTCAATCCGCCGCTTGACTAGACAACATGTTTTACTTGATTTTAATCCTGGTGATTGCAGTATACTATTACACCACCCGTAACCATGGTTACTGGGCGAAACGAAATGTGAAACATGTTCCACCGATCCCACTTTTTGGAAACCATTTCCAAAATATTACCAGCATCAAAAACCTTGTACAAGTAACGACTGAACTATATAATAAATTCCCGGATGAGAAAGTCGTCGGGTATTATAAAGGCGTAACACCAGAGTTGATTGTAAAGGATCCAGACATTATCAGGAACATTCTCAGTGTTGATTTTAACTACTTCTATAAACGAGGACTTAGCAGAGACCCAAAACGGGAGCCTTTAATGGGTAATTTGTTTCGTGCGGAAGGGGACAAGTGGAAACTACTCCGACAACGACTTACTCCGGCATTCACCACGGCAAAACTGAAGAACATGTTCCCCTTGATAATAAAGTGTGCAGAGAAACTTCAAGATGTCGGGGAAGACATTGTGGCACGCGGCGGGGAGTGCGACGTTCGTGATCTTATGGCCCGATTCACCACAGATTTCATAGGTGCCTGTGGCTTTGGCATTGAAATGAACTCCATCGACTATGAAAACTCATTATTTAGACAACTCGGAAAAAAAATATTCCGGGTTCGAATACGTGATTGCATATTATTATTTTTGTGGGAACTGTTTCCTGAACTAAGAAGCTCGATAACAATCTGTGATCCTACTATCGAAAAAAATATTATGGAAATTGTACAAAATATTCGTGAACAAAGAAACTACAAACCTTCTGGGCGCAATGATTTCATAGATTTATTGCTAGAGCTGGAAGGAAAAGGAATAATAGAAGGAGAATCCATAGAGAAAACAAATTCAGATGGTACACCAGCTTCTGCGATGATGGAAATTGATTTACAAGTTATGGCAGCACAAGTATTTGTATTTTTTGCTGCTGGTTTCGAAACGTCGTCATCAGCTACGAGTTTTACTTTACATCAACTGGCTTTCTATCCAGATATTCAGAAAAAAGTGCAAGATGAAATAGACAAGGTTCTTGTAAAATATGATGGTAAACTGTGCTACGATGCTATCGCCGAAATGAGATACTTAGATATGGTATTTAAAGAAGCATTGAGAATGTTTCCCTCAGTAGGTAACCTTAATAGAGAATGTGTGAAACAGTACACCATACCTAACTTGGGTATCGTAATAGATCCAGGTGTGAAAGTTATCATACCTATTCAAGCTATACAAATGGATACAAAGTATTTTGATAATCCTACAGAATTTCGTCCGGAAAGATTCATGCCTGATGAAGCAAATGTGCGACATAAATATGTGTACTTACCTTTTGGAGAAGGTTCAAGAAATTGTATTGGTAAGTATCTGTAATTGTTAGATTCTTATCGTTAAATGTAAATCTTCGGAAGCACCTTTACATTACGATGAGTAAATAAGGGATGAATTTCGGTATTAAGTATTAGCATTAGGTAATTCAAAATTCAAAATCATTTATTCAGTTATAGGTAGGTATTACTGATACACACACATATGACAGATTACTATACTTGTATCTAGCACTTATGCACGTAATTTTTATAATCAACCACCTTTTCGGAAAGGTACTTTGTCATGGAGGAGAAGAAAAGCCGCAAAAACACTCCTCAGCACATCTTTTTTTTTTAATAAAAGTACATTGGTATATTTATTACAAAAAAAAATATCACTAACTTGAACAGAACTGGTTGCAGAGCTGGTCATTTCCATGCGTATTTGTCATCTACAGTATAGTAACCTTTGCCTAAAAGTTGAGACTTTACATGTTGCCTAAACAATTCCACTGGCAAGTCACGTATTAACTTCGGGATTTTATTATAGAATAAAACCATTTTAACAGTTTACTGAGATACGGTTAACGCATCACGATGTGAATCAAAGATTTCTTTTGGCATTAAAAATATGTTTTGGTAAAGTAAATTACATAAGTCAAGCCCAGGAATTTTAAAATAATAACATATTTGAAAAATTCATTTAGAAGTTTTTTTAGAAGCTTTTAAAATTTTGTGTCTGCGCTGTTGGCCGCTGAGGAGTTCCCTCGTCTCGACCAACCCTGAGCAGTATCAGGTCACCGTTATCGTAAAGTTGTCATGGGAACCAATCAATTTGTGAAATTTATACTCCGAACAACAACAACTAGCTCTTATTCAGCATATAAGATTTCATCCGAATTTCATATGAATGTATTACAAGATTTACAAGCTAACAAACTAACGAAAAAATCAAGTTAAATAAAAGCTTGTTACCCTTTAATTCGATATTTAGACTATGTCATGAAACGTAATTTAGGATTTATGGATTGATGGAACGTCACTCAGCCATTTAGCGACATTGGCGCCACCATGTTGTTACTGTAGTATCTTATCAAAAATACAAATGTGAAATGAGGGCCAGTAAAAAAAAGAATTGAGATCTAAATGGGTGCCAAGTTCTGTGTAGAAAAGCCTAAAATTTTAATCACAAGAACATACCTAACTAGGCTATATAATAATTGTTAAGTCTGTAAGTTTGATGTAAACGCTACCGTGTGTTTAGATGTAGGTACCCACCTGTTATGCCTAGCTATTTGGGAAATCGAAGTGAAAAGCAGTTGACTTAAATTTTGCTTTAAACTATTTTGACGCGGTTAAACCAAATCAACCATACTGTTTTGCAGGTTCTCGTCTGGGTAAGATGCAGTCTCTCGCTGGGCTCGCAGCTGTGTTGCAGAAGTTCACAGTAGAGCCGAGCGCCGCGACCCGTCGTGAGCTGAAATTGAACCGCAGAATGAATCTCGCTCAAGGAGTAGAAGGCGGCATTCCATTAAAACTCACAATGAGGAAATCCTAAAGACGATATTAAATGTACAATGTTGTCCAGTCTGAGATACGCGTATTAACATGATTGTGGGTGATGATGTCTGGAAGATAATGACAATATCTAATGTTTATTTATACCGATAACAACACCTATAAAAAGTGTACAATAAATAGTATTGTATTCTACGTACATACATAATATATTTTGGTTTTTAGGGTTCCGTAGCCGAATGGCAAAAAACGGAACCCTTATAGATTCGTCATGTCTGTCTGTATGTCTGTCTGTCTGTCTGTCTGTCCGTCCGTATGTCACAGCCACTTTTTTCCGAAAATATAAGAGCTATACCGTTGAAACTTAGTGAGTAGATGTATTCAGTGAACCGCATTAAGATTTTCATACAAAAATAGAAAAAAACAATAAATTTTGGGGGTTCCCCATACTTAGAACTGAAACTCAAAAATGTTTTTTTCATCAAACCCATACATGTGGGGTATCTATGGATAGGTCTTCAAAAATGATATTGAGGTTTCTAATATCATTTTTTTCTAAACTGAATAGTTTGCGCGAGAGACACTTCCAAAGTGGTAAAATGTGTGTCCCCCCCCCTGTAACTTCTAAAATAAGAGAATGATAAAACTAAAAAAAATATATGATGTACATTACCATGAAAACTTCTAACGAAAATTGGTTTGAATAAGATCTGGTAAGTAGTTTTTTTTTAATACGTCATAAATCGTAAACCGCAAAAAACATTGATCAAAGTTACAACGAACTACAAGAACTTTTATATTATGTTACTTGCTGCTACGGAACCCTTCATGGGCGAGTCCGACTTGCACTTGGCCGCTTTTTTCTTTCGTTTTACACGCCGGGTATCGACTAGGACCACTAGTATCAAAACACGTTATTCAACAAACAATAGAATCTAGAAAAAATTACACTATACTGTCTATTGATACTGTCTATTTGATAATAAACAATATCAGTATCAGTAAACACAAGAGATAAATTAATCTTTATAAATGGGCAAATATTGAACATCACTACAAAATGTTCCATTAGTAAAATCGTATGCTCGTTCAGACGCCACTATCATGTTTTACTTAATTGCACCTACTCCTAATAATCACGATACTTTTTACACGACCCGTAACCACGACTTCTGGGCGAAACGAAATGTGAAACATAGTGGAACTAGCCATTGAACAGTACAATAAATTCTGTGATGAAAAAGTCGTAGGGTGTACCTTTGAATCCCCTGCGTTACACAAGAACTGATCGTGAGGGATCCAGACATCGTCAGAGAGATTGTTAGTGTCGATTACTACTATCTACATATTTTTTTCAATACTGCTATTATTTTTCTGTGGGGACCAACTGGATAGCTACAACCCTCTTGCTCAAGTCTGCCGCCAAACGACTCGACGTGTTCCCACTGGGGGCTTGAAAGTCAGTTCTCACTTTCTTTTTTCTGATGTCCATGAGTGAAGATAGCCACTGTGACTTACCATCAGGCAGATTATCAGCTCGTTTGTGGGATAATTATATCCCTATAAAAAGGTGGCTTAAATCAATTAACATTCCATTACTGAAGACAGGTTTCCTCTTGACGAAGCCTAGAGTATTCTACACACTTTTGAAGTGGAGTGGAGGAGTTAGTTGTCAATCCAAGTGTCGTAAGTTTTCATGCCACTGGAGGGCCTCCTACGGCTTTTCGTGCCCTCTGAAGCACGGAAACGCGTTTACTCATCCTACTACTGACCGCGTCCGTTGATAACGTTTGATCGACACAAGCTGCCGGCCTCCGAGCGCATCAGACTAGGCAGGTTAAATAGTATCACAGAATAGATAATAGGTATTACCTATATTAAGCTTCATATCATTTAAGTCTATATCGTTGGTAATTAAAACACTACAATGAACAAATCAACAAACACGAAGGAGATACCTACTTAAATAACAAAATTATACGTTACAATCTACGCTATCGTTCAATAGGCACATAATAAGGTGAGATAAAAAAGTGCCAGTAATAATTCTACAGCACATTAGTAGCAGTATTTAATTGTATGATATACATATAACGTAAGATTTAGAAATATCTACTTAGTTCAATCACACTGCTTGATCAAACGACATGTTTTACTTGATTTTACTCCTAGTGATTGCAGTATACTATTATACCACCCGTAACCATGGTTACTGGGCGAAACGAAATGTGAAACATGTTCCACCGATTCCACTTTTTGGGAACCATTTCCAAAATATTACCAGCATCAAAAACCTTGTACAAGTAACGACTGAACTATACAATAAATTCCCGGATGAGAAAGTCGTCGGGTATTACAAAGGCATAACGCCAGAGTTGATTGTAAAGGATCCAGACATTATCAGGAACATCCTCAGTGTTGATTTTAACTACTTCTACAAACGAGGACTTGGCAGAGACCCAAAACGGGAGCCTTTGTTCAGTAATTTGTTTCATGCGGAAGGGGACAAGTGGAAACTACTCCGACAACGACTTACTCCGGCATTCACCACGGCAAAACTGAAGAACATGTTCCCCTTGATAATACAGTGTGCAGAGAAACTTCAAGATGTCGGGGAAGACTTTGTGGCACGCGGTGGGGTGTGCGACGTTCGTGATCTTATGGCTCGTTTCACCACAGATTTCATAGGTGCCTGTGGCTTTGGCATTGAAATGAACTCCATCGATGATGAAAACTCATTATTTAGACAACTCGGAAAAAAAATATTCCGGGTTCGAATAAGTGATTGCATGTTATTATTTTTGTGGGAACTGTTCCCTGAACTAAGAAGCACTATAACAATCTCTGATCCTAATATCGAAAAAAATATTATGGAAATTGTGCAAAATATTCGTGAACAAAGAAACTACAAACCTTCTGGGCGCAATGATTTCATAGATTTATTGCTAGAGCTGGAAGGAAAAGGAATAATAGAAGGAGAATCCATAGAGAAAACAAATTCAGATGGTACACCAGCTTCTGCGATGATGGAAATTGATTTACAAGTTATGGCAGCACAAGTATTTGTATTTTTTGCTGCTGGTTTCGAAACGTCGTCATCAGCTACGAGTTTTACTTTACATCAACTGGCTTTCTATCCAGATATTCAGAAAAAAGTACAAGATGAAATAGACAAAGTTCTTGCAAAATACGATGGTAAACTGTGCTATGATGCTATCGCCGAAATGAAATACCTGGTTATGGTATTTAAAGAAGCATTGAGAATGTTTCCCTCATTAGGTATCCTTAATAGAGAATGTGTGAAACAGTACACCATACCTAACTTGGGTATCGTAATAGATCCAGGTGTGAAAGTTATCATACCTATTCAAGCTATACAAATGGATCCGCAATATTTTGATAATCCTACAGCATTTCGTCCGGAAAGATTCATGCCTGATGAAGCAAATATACGACATAAATATGTGTACTTACCTTTTGGAGAAGGTTCAAGAAATTGTATTGGTAAGTATCTGTAATTGTTAGATTCTTATCGTTAAATGAAAATCTTCGGAAGCACCTTTATTTAACGATGAGTGAATAAGGGATGAATTTTGGTATTACTCGTAGGTATTAGCATTAAGTAATAAAACAATTTTAACTGTTTACTGAGATATGGTTAACGCATTATCAAGGTACGATGTGAATCGAAGATTTCTTTTGACATGAAATATTTGGTAAAGTAAATTACTTTAGTTATCTCCAGGAATTTTAAAATACTAACATATTTGAAACTTACTTTTAAAGTTTTTTTTAGAAGTTTTTTAAAATTTTGTGTCTGCGCTGTTGGCCGCTGAGGAGTTCCCTCGTCTGGAGCCAATCCTGAGGGTAGTATCAGGTCACCGTTGTCGTAAAAGTTGTCATGGGAACCAATCAATTTGTGAAATTTCTACTCCGAACAATATTAAGTACTTCTAATTCAGCATATAAGATTTCATCAGAATTTCATACGAATGTATTACAAGCTAACAAAAAACGAACAAATCAAGTTAAATAAAAGCTTGTTACCCTCTAATTTCTAATTTTTGTACTTTTATGCAAATAATAATAATTATTATTATTAATTAATTAATTCGATATTTAGACTATTTCGTGAAACATAATTTTGGATCTATGGATTGATGGAAGGTCACTCAGCCATTTAGCGAAATGGGCGCCAGCATGTTGTTTAAAATTTTCTAGGTACCCACCTGCTATGGCTAGCTATTTGGGAAATCGAAGTGAAAAGCAGTCGACTTTTTTGCTTTAAATTATTTTGACGCGGTTAAACTAAATCAACCATGTTGTTTTCTAGGTTCACGTCTGGGCAAGATGCAGTCTCTCGCTGGGCTTGCAGCTGTGTTGCAGAAGTTCACAGTAGAGCCGAGTGCCGAGACCCGTCGTGAGCTGAAACTGAACCGCAGAATGAACGTCGTTCAAGGAATTGAAGGCGGCATTCCATTAAAACTCACAATGAGGAAATCCTAGACTGTATATTCTATCCCGTCTGAGATATTAACTATGATGGTGGGTGATGAGATGATGAATGATAACAACGCCTTATGAGAGTATACAACTAAGAGTATTTTATTGTATTTTTGCTTTTCTCTCGTTTCCCTAGAAATAACTTTAGAGAGTAGTAGGTAAGTATAACTGTACATCGTGACATGATGGTATATTATTGTCTTGTCATGTTATATCATCATCAGCCGTAAATTTGATTCATTACAATACGTTGTGGTCAAATTGCACGAACTTAACTTTGAGCGGTTCATCGAGACCAAAGCTAAGGCTGCTGCAAGAAAACTTGGTGTCCTTGCAAGGGTGCGACGGTACTTCATACCCAGGCAACTCTTAACCTTGTACAAAGCTCAGGTTCGGCCGTGTGTGGAGTACTGTTCGCACATTTGGGCAGGCGCAGCCAAATGTCAACCTTTCTGCTTTGGACTCGATGGAGAGGCGTGTGAAGAGGCTCATTGGTGACCCAGATTTGGTTGAGACCAATCTTCAAAGCCTCGAGCACAGGCGCAGAGTAGTAGAGTAGAGAGCCTCTCGGTTTTCTACAGGGCACATTTCGGAGAGTGTGCGCAGGAATTGTTTGAGATGATTCCCCCATCTCCGTTTCTCCATCGAACGACACTACGCACGGCGGGTATCCATCTTTTTGTCGTGAACATCCCGCCGCGGCGCCGGTGCGGACAAAGCGGTTTGCCTCGTCATTCGTTATTCCCACCGCGAAGGACTGGAATAACTTGCCTGCGTCGGCGTTCCCGCCAGCCTATGACGTGGATGTCTTCAAGAAAAGAGTAAATAGGCTTTTACTAAGTTAATGTGCTCACCACCTTGGACCACATCTACACTTACCATCAGGTGGGATTGTGGTCAAGCATTAACTTATTCGTGTAAAAAAAAACATCACGACACAAATTGCGCTATTTAATTTAACATTAACAAGATTAACGGCATGTTTCACAATCTTCAAGTAAGTCCGAACTAAGCTATTCGTTGGTTAAGTTGACATTTCGTGTATGTAAAATGACACTTTAACGTCACTTTAACCGGCGAATAGCTTATTCAGGACTCTACTTGAAGATGGTGAAACAAGCCCTTAATATTGCTTAGACTATTCAATTCGTCGTTCATTCGTTTGTTCTCGATACCAAGTTATCGACTGAAGCCCAATGCATACGTAACGGGTTTTTTCCCGTACGGGACGGGACGTAAAATTTTAGAAACATCGTTTAATAGAAAATATATACGATAGTGCATACACAGCGGAATCCCGTACTGGACGTGGCACGTACGGGACGGGAAAAACATCGTCGGCGACGATGGTGCCTGCGTTTTGTTACGGCGGGCGGGGGCTGCCCTACCTCCGCACCTCCGGCTTCTAAAAAACACTCCAGGGGTAGGGAATACAAGACTACGTGGAGTGGAGACTACGTTTATTACATAAAGCACAGGAAACGAAAGAATACAGTTTATGCTACACGAGAAACACAACGCAAGAAAGTCCATATATACAAGAAGGAGAGATGAGTGATAGAAAGTACGAGCACAAACGACAGTCTTAAAACTAAACGTAAAACAGCAGTTAGGACACAACGTAAGCACTAGGTAAGCGCGGGGTAGTCAAGCGATCGAGCGACACGTATGAGCGCAGTGCGTGCGGAAGGCTGACTGGGTTGGGATGGGGGCTGCCGGCTGGGGCTGTCGGGTGATGATTATTTACCTACTGTATCAATATTATAATAATTTACCACCAGAAAAATTATAAAACATTTTATAGGACTAGAATATTTTTTTGTACTTTGAGCAGGTAAACGAGCAGACGGGTCACCCGATGGTAATTGATCACTGCCGCCCATTAGCACATTAGCAGTTCTTTGTAGAGTGTGTGGTATTCTCTTTCTTGTTCTCGTTTATTCCATGTAGGATGTATAGAAAATCTCCTTTTTCTCTTGACGGCCGTAGCTTCCTCATCTAATGCAATAGCAATTAAAGCTAATTCTTCAAAACAAAAATTCATCTTTCTTTATTCACAACACTAGCACGTTAGGTCCGAGTAGTAACGTTGTGTATGCATTATAAATTCCCGTCAGCCACGTCCCGTCCCTGTCCCGTACGGGAACAACACGTTACGTATGCATCGATCTTTAATTGTTTCTGTCATGGCCGGCAATGCGTCAGTGATGCCTTAGATGTTACTGATGTTCATAGGCCACTTACTGTCAGGTGGTTCGTCTATGCCGACTTCAAAATTAATATCCATATTGTTACAAAGTGCAAAGATATAATCTACTCGTATTGTATTAAATAATGATAACACTGACATATGTAATTTTATTCTAACTAACGCATAGGTACTATTTGCTGCGCAGTTGTTGACGAGGAACTTAGTACTTTGTATTAAACATTGCAATCAATGATCTCTTGCCTTCAAATACCTTTTATTATTTTACTCTTTATTATTTTATTTACCCTTTATTATTTACACTGGATACCCGGCGTGTGCTATTCATTACACTAATTAAATGTTGTATGGGAAAAGTCGAAAATCGACTTCACGAATGGACCGAATGTGCCTAATGCATTGTTTTAGAGGTCTCAACTCTCAAATCATTTTCACATTATTGCCTTTCATGTACCTACCTAAAACCAGTAGTCTAGGTACCTACTAGTCCAGTGCCGATAGCTCTAAAAACGGTAAAAGTGGTAGAAAATTATAGTAGAATGAAATCTATTACAAAAGGAAGAGAATATAACAAAAATAAAAGGAAAAATAAATTACGGGCGATCTGAGGTCAGGAAGTTGGGGGTTTAAGGGTAAAAAACGGTTTATCTTGATTTCCGGAAAAACTACAAGTCTTATTGAAAAAAGTTAAATGGCAAATGGTAATAAAAAGTTGTCGTTTCATTGCATTTTCTGAGAACATTTACCATAGTACTGTATAGTTTTTAATATACTATTAAAAAGTAGAGATTCCAACAAACACAAAAACCACCGACTTTTTAAAAAAATCAGATATTTTGACGTGAGATTTTTCGACTGAAAATAAGGGTGATTTTCCGATATAAGGTCTAAATAAGGTGAAAAAAAATATATTTTTGAATCAAAAAAATTACAGTACGTTAAGGACATACAAATGTAAGTTTTCACCAAATGTCGTGAATTTTTTTTTGTAAAAGATAAAAATAAAAAACCAAAAACGTGTTTTTTTTTTAATTTTTCACATAAATTTTGAGGTTATGTAAAAAAGTGTGAATACAAAAGTTGTAGATCTTTTTATTACCTACAACTTTGCCATTTAACTTTTTTCAATAGGACTTGTAGTTTTTCCGGAAATCGAGATAAACCGTTTTTTACCCTTAAACCCCCCCCTCCCCCCACTTCCCGACCTCAGATCGCCCGTAATTTATTTTTCCTATAATATTCGTTATATTCTCTTCCTTTTGCAATGGGTTTCATCCTACTATAACTTTTTTTCGTTTCAAAAATTATCGGCACTGGTCTATACGTGTCGGTTAGTTGGCTTCAGAGTCTAGGACATCCCCACAAACATTTCTTGTTTTATAATTTTTTTTTCTACACTCACATTTTCCCTACTGCGTTTCTGGAGTTTTATGCTGAATAATGTAGGTATTATTTTAAATATCTTTACCTGAAATATTTTTTATCGGTTTTAACAGGAACTATAGTAACGACAACCTTAGGGTTGCTTGGGGCATGCATAGTACAGTCACCTGCAGAGAAAAGTTTACACCTTTAGGTTAACTTAATCACCTAACCAACCTCTTCCAAGACATAAATCGCTGAACATTGTTCGAAATTAATTAGAAGTTCGCCGCTAAATTACCTATTCCTTTTTAACCGACTTCAAAACAAGGAGGTTCTCAATTCGACTGTATTTTTTTTATGTTTGTTACCCCAGAACTTTCGACTGGGTGAACAGATTTTGATGATTCTTTTTTTAATCGAAAGCTTGTCATGTGGTCCCACATAAAAAATGAGAACTGACAAGTAGTTTTTGAGAAAATTTAGATTATCCACAAAAAAAAACTAGCAATGTGGATTGATTAGGGATGATGATGATAATAATATTTAGCAAATAAATATTTATCTGTTTGGATAAGGAGAAGGCAATAAATATAGCGGTCATAATATTGGCAGTCATATATTATAAATGTTTCATTTTTTATATTTATGAATGCGTTCCTACTTTCGTTACTCTGAATACGTTCCGTTATCATAAGTACAAAATAAATCAGTACAAACATGATTCAGCCAAATTATAAACAACGAGTAACCGCCCTCGCTTTGCTTCGGTTTTCTTATTTTTTTACACCTTGGGTTACATTATTGGATTATTAAGGATCCCTAATTTTTTTTAGCTTCCTAACAGTGAAAGAATTTTTCAAATCGGTTCAGTAGTTTCGGAGCCTATTCAATGCAAACAAAAAATCAAATCTTTCCTCTTTATATATTAGTATAGATATCACATGACTCATCGCAGTTTTGATATTCAAAACACGTCAATAAACACAATAGAAGCAATGATGTTTTAGTCTATTTCTCCTCTATCCTCTATTTTTATAATATCATTGAATAGAAGTCATAGAAAAAAATAACAATATACCTACTGTCTAGCTGTCTACTGATACTGTGTATCAGATAATAGCGATATCATTACACACTCAAGAGACAAATTAATCTTTTAGATGGGTAATTATTGAAACATTCCTAAAAAATATTCCATTAGTTAAATCAGATAGCCCATTTAGTCATGTTTTACTTGATAGGTACTCTAATACTTTTATTGACGACCCGTGTGGCGCAATGGTTACCATGCCGGATCGCCGCACCAAGGGTCCTGGGTTCGATTCCCAGCGAGGCGGAAATTTGAATGATGAGTTTGAATATCTGTTCTCGGTCTGGGTGTGAACGACACAGGGAATCCTAGTGTGGGACTATAAGTGTGAAGAGTTATTTATTTATTGTAATCGCGACAATTATATTTTTGTAACGACTTCTGTGCGAAACGAAATGTGAACATACACGTACACTAGAACTATTCTACATCCGAACTACCTCTACAACCGAAGACTTATAACAAAAAGGGAGCCTATGTTAGGCAACGTATTCAGGCCCGGATCTAGGAGCGGGGGGGGAGGGCAAAATATCATAATGTAACATACGTAGTATGATTAAAAATAAAAGAAGAATAGAAGATTAGTCTGGGCGCTTGCTTTCTATACGTTCATGTCACTTCATGTAAGGGCAGATGCCCAATGCCCTTTTTTTTAATCTGAGCGCTCAACCGATTTAGCTCTCTATGTTTATATCTTCGATCACTAATAACAGATCTGTTCTGTTATTAGCGATCGAAGGTTTATGTAGGTACCTACAGGTAGATGCCCGATGATTGTTTTTAGTGAGCGCCTGAACCGATTTATATACAAAACTCCGTAGGCCTATCAACTTTCTGCCCTGGTTCGACAAAATCATAGATCCGGGGCTGAACGTGTTTCATGCAGATGGTGATACTAGTCCCGACCATACAACATCATTGCCCGACCGTAAACAAACAACTTTATTTCCCTTTTGAACTCTTCTCGTATATTAATATTTTAACATCATCTTAACACCTTGTATGATATATCTAAACCTAAATAAATAATATTTATTATTTCTGATACTGAGGTTATTGAACCTCCATTCCATAAGTCACAATACAAGTAGGTAGGTACCTACCTATTCTGACGTAATCATTAAGTACCTACTCTGTGGTAACAATGCCACATTGCTGACATGTCATAAAAATTGATATTGTCCAGTCAATCTATGACTTAATAGTCAATATTATTAGGTATTTTCCTTGACCATGTTCATCGTTTCTAATTTTTCTATATCGTTTTGTTTTATACATTCCTAAAATAATGGCAGTGCAATACGCAAGAATATATTATGGACCATACGAGACGTTTTTCACACTGTCCCACAAACCTCAAAAGCTAAGAGGCTTAAAAGGTAAGAACCCTTTTATTTCTGTTCTGAGGTAAGAACATGTACCTACCTATGAACACGGACGTAAAAAAGACCGTTTTTTTATGTCCGTGTCTATGAAGAATAATTTTATGTAACGATTTTGCTCATATTATTGCTATAATTGACTAAATACAGTGGTCATTCAAGGCGATAATATCGCGATGGCTCCATGTTATTTTTATTGTAAATGAATAAATAAACACAACATACTCATAGCCCCACACTAGGATTCTCTTAGTCGTGGATGCTATGGACATGATGGACAACACATAACGACAAGAACACACACACCCAGACCGAGAATATAAACTCAAACACATCTTTCGAATTTTTGTCTCGCTAGGAACCGAATCCAGGACCCTTTGAACGCTGGTCCGGCAGCGTATAAGGAATTTATACCATCACACACCGCTCATGACGTCAGAGACCGTGTTATTGTCGGGTATATTTTGAAATCCAAAAAGCAAAAATCATCTTTACCTAACATTTGTGACGTCATGGCGCGAGTTGACATCGGGTATACTTTCAGCTTTATGATACGCCCTTGCAGGTAATTTAAAACATACTCAACCTTAACAATGCACTCATTCGAAACATTGGCGAAAAAAGATGAATGATCGAGATCACGGGGCAAATCCCCCCAACAGGGGGCGGAGCCCGTCTACAAAGGGGGTTCGTATAATTTTTTTTACGTGGAAATAGGGACCCCACAAAGCGGGGTTCCATCGACATTTATGACGAAGTATAGTTTTGTTGCATAATAATATAAGTACATTACAGTACAGCAACACAGAATGTCCAACATGAAAATATACCCCAAAAAATGTAGCGGTCGGGTATATTTTGAAATCCTTAACAAATTGTATAAATATTTTTATTGAATAACAACGCTATAGCTTAACACTATAGATAGAGCGTTGTGTGAAGGTATAAATTCAATTTATTTACGCGATCCGGCAGGGTAGCCATTACGCCACGCGGCGCGGGTCGTCAACCTATCCTATCCGGTCGTCTATGCCTACCATAATATCAATGATTTCAAACTAGCAACAGACCTCCTTGTAAACTTGTTTTGAACCTGACTGTACTTTAAAATATGATATTATTAAACTTGACGTAAAGGTACATAATAGAAGCGGGGTAAAGAAACTTGACGTTAAGGGAACAGAAATCTTAGACTCGACGCTGCAGTAGGGATAATAGAAGCGAGACAAGATTCTCGGCTTGACATAAAAGGACTCTCAAGGGACTCTACATAAAGTAAAGGGAACTAACCTTTACATCTATTTAATGATTAAACGAACTTACCTGTAAGTGAAGTTCTATCATAATTATGCGAAGGCTTCGTCCGAAGGGATTAGAGAATACTTGTAGTAGCGCCCTGCGCCTCGCCACTCACGCACTTAATTTGATAGGTATAAACAAAAAATCCATATCCGCCCTCAACCTGGTAACATAACTCTTCTACAGCGTCAGTTAGTTTAGAGCACAGCAGTTGATATTTCACAATATACAAGGGAGATATAATTTAGGGTTGGGAGGGTTGCTAATCCCTTCGGACGAAGCCTTCGCATAATTATGATAGAACTTCACTTACAGGTAAGTTCGTTTAATCATTAATTATACTTAGGCTTCGTCCTCGGGATTAGAGAATACTTGTAGACTTTTAGAGATTATTGTGAAATATCTTTGAAATGAAACATTGTTTGCAACATCATCCAAAAGTTTAATAAGTACAATTAACAATAACATAATTCTTAATTAATTAATTAACCATTGATAATTGTTCTTGCAAAAGAATCATTTTCGGATTGGGTGACATTACTTATAGTTCTATTATAGAACCGATAGAATGTATTAGATGATACGCTTCATCAAACTAATACCTAATTTATGGGCTAAGGATGTCGCCGCGTGCCTTGTACTGTGCGCTGTGAATATGTTCACATCTATTCCACTATTGCTTAAGGTCTCTTTTAAATCAATATAACCGCGGAAAGTATTTATTTTTTGTAAATATGTTAATAAAACATTTACTGGACATATTTCAGGTCTTTGTTCAAGGTAATACTAAAATTGGCTGCAAGGACCCTTTACGCGTTGTTTTAAGAAAATATGGAGTTTTGATGGTGACATTTAAGGGAAAGATTTCAATATTTTTTATTATTCAATTTTTATTTATCTTTGAAAGTGTTTGTACTCTGTGTGCAGTTAATAACGCCAAAAGAGTAACAAGTTTCTTTGAAATTGTATCGATATCTAAGGATTCATTTGTATATAATTGATTTATATTATAATTAATTACAATAGAAGTATCCCATATTACCGAATACTTTGGTAGAGGGGGGGGGTCGTAAACGGAAAACACCCCTGAAAAATCTCTTAATTCTATCGTCTTCTCCTAAATTATTACCAAATAATAACGCTAATGCAGATCTACAAGAATTGAGTGATCCATATTGCGAACCCTCTTCACACAATTGATTCAAAAAATATATGATTTGTGGAATCGACGCACTGTACAAGTCACAGTCGTTCTCTGTGCAATATTTAAACCAACGTTTTAAATACGTATCATACTGTTTACTGTTTGAATGAACTGTCAGAAAGGGACCCCATCATAACAAACATAACCTTCATCGCCGAAGGGGGTATACTTTTTCTTAGCCACGCCGTCAGTACAAGATTCCTGCAACCAGGGTAAGCTTGTTGTGTATACTGCGGTGGCTAGAATGAAAAGACATAATCGGGTTTCTATTGGGCTGGAATGTTATAAAATGATCAGGTACTAAAAGGCGTTTAAAAAGAGGGAACCATGGTTGTGTGGGTCACTATGGCACAACAACAATGCCCTTGGCTTTATCGGAAAAAAATTTTCTTAGCGTCTTCAACACGACAGAGAATCGACCCAGGAAATTGTAAATGCGTTAACCGTCATTGCATCTGGGTCTCTATGCCATGAGACATAACGAGAAAATTTCTTATTAATGCGACTAGCGAACAAATCCAATTCAGGTAAGCCAAATGTGGATACAATTTCCTGGTATGCCCAATCCGTTAGTTCCTATTATACATCCGGATGTATGCATCTGGACTCCGTATATTTTCTTCAGACTTTATATAGGAAGCTACAATAAATAATCTCCGGCATTTACACCATTGCCATATTTGACGTGTAACGTCGGTGAGATGAGGGAATTGGACGCCACCAATTCAGTTTATATAGGAGACACGACACGACACGAAGTAGAATTTGACAATTGTTTAAATTTTTGGCAAATATCTTCAACCCGAAAAAAGCAGCTTGGAGTTCTAAATAATTAATATGGCTTGTTTGTTCTTGAATAATCCATAACCCGCTAGCCTTCTTACTTCCACAAGCAGCCCCCCACCCCGTATTTGAGGCGTCTGAGAAAATTTCCAGTTCATAGGTATCCTCTTTGATTTTACTAAAAGGTCTTTGTATTGCGTTAAACCACCATTTTAAGTCGGCTTGCAATGTAAGAGGTAGATTTATAAAACTATCATAGTTAATATTATTAAATCCTTATCTTAAATATTTAATACGTTCGAAGAACTTGGTGTATAGCCAACCGTATTCTATGGATGGACAAACCGAAACTAATAATACAACAAAACGTGCAAAATTACGTATCTTACGTCTGTTAAGGGTTAACATCTTTTGTATCCCTATTTTAACACGTTTTATTTTATCAGTAGGTAATGATCTGGAAGTTTTCTGAATCTAGTACAAATTCTAAAAATGTACCTACACGTCTTACTTGGTATCATACAGCTTTTCTCTTCATTTATGAGAAAGCTAAGAGAGGTAAATAATTTTCTTGTTAATGTTGTATTATACAAACATACCTCAAACGTTTGACCCATTAACCAATAATCATCTAAATAATTTGTCGAAGTGAGTCTGCCGGACGAACACAGTAATCGGACTATAGGTTTCATTACCTTAGTGAATATACAACGGTGCGGTACACAGACAAAATGGCAGTACATTAAATTCGAACAAATTTTGTTCGAATTTGAACCATAATGTTTTCTAGAATTTTTATGAATTTTAATTAGATTAGATTAGAATAGAAGACAATCTTTAGTGATAAATTTTAACACTGTACGTAAGTCTTCAATTTTGAAGTGATTCGTGTTAATGAACTGATTTAATTTTTTTTTTTTTTAATAATACGATATTTGCCATTTGGCTTGGGTACTAAAATCATGTTTGATAAAAACTGTCCCTCAGTAGGCTCACATTTCGAGACAGCACCGATAGATAATAAATTATCAATAGCTTCATAAAGAAAATATTTTTCTTTATGTGAAAATGATTTTTCGTTTAGAGGGAATGTCTGGTTAACTGGACATGTAAATGGAATTTCATATCCTCTAATACATGATAGTACCAAGGGGTAATTGGTGAGTAATGACCATTGTGTGTAAAATAAAGGCCACCTGCCTGTGTATTTTACCGTGTCTAGCGGCGGCTGCGCTTCGGCTGCTGCCGCGAGTGTTTCAATGAGCTTGATAGACGAGGAAGCCCCTTCGTCTTCGGATGATGGCTTGTCTATTTCCGAGCAGGGAAGGGGTCCTTGAAGTTTGAAGATTTTGAAGTGACGGTATATACTACGGACGGTATATACTACGGAATAGCCTGTGAGGGTAGTTTATTATTAAGCTGCTGCTGCTGCTTAGGTGCAGGTGTCTTTAATTCGGCACCAGATTAGCTAACAGCTTTCGCTGTCTTAATTGTCTCCGATAGATTCTGGCCGAATAAAAAATTATCCGGCTTAGTATTCAGAAGCTGGTCTTTTATCTCTTTTTTTTTTTTTAAAGAATGAAATAATAAAATTTCTCCTGATAAGCGAATCACTAAACTGTAAACCACATAAAATGCGCTCGGCATCCATCAACATCTTGATGATTTCCGGGTCAGCGCTATTATTAGGTATTAGTTTGTTTATCACGCAACTAAGACAGGATATTGCAGTAGCCGTTTGTTTTTGTCTTATTTCTATATTCTTGTCCCGCTTGAAATTAATTTCAGAAATCGCAGCTTTAATTTCCGCATTCAATGCGGGGGCATTAATAGTTTTCAGTTGTTGGGCAGTAAATATTTTTCGGTAATTTCCTTACGCAGTTCTTTTGTAAGACCATGTATTGCTATATGTTCTAGACGGACTGCCAATTCGTTGTAAATCTCAGCGCCATACGAATCAGAGACCGTAGGGTTGTCCCCTAGCATCTCAAGTAACACTATCCGATATAACCTCCGCATTGTCTGTTACCGCACAGGAATTGTTGTGGTGGCTGACGTCTCAGAGATGCAGTCCGGGATGAGCGTTTCAGGTTCGACAGGGATGCCCCCATCGAGTAGCTCGGCTACGGCTATTCCATTATTATGTTCTCGTTTTGAAATCGACTGATTTCAGGTTATTAGTTGAGAAACAGACCAAAGTACTGTTCGCAAAACTAATTAGGTGGGTAGTAACGTCTCCAAAGAGATGTACGCAAACCCAGTGGAACATTATAAAAATTTATCCCATATAGGGTAGTACAGCTTCCAAAGAAGAGTACGCAAACCCAGGGTTGATATACATATAATACCTACTATTGTTTGGCATAAAATATACAAACATAAAACATTCCATTTTGATATTATATAATTACACATACAAAATGGATGTCAATTTTTTTTTTTGCTAACATGTTGCTGCTCACAAGTTAAGAATCAGACCAAAGTACTGTTCGTCAACTATTAGCTGGGTAGTAACATCTCCAAAGAGAAGAACGCAAACCCAATGCAACATTATTATATCAAGGTCAAATATTTTATTGATGAATAATTTTTGATATTATATAATTACGCATACAAAATGGATGTCAATTTTTTTTTTTTTGCTAACATGTTGCTGCTCACTAGTTAAGAATCAGACCAAAGTACTGTTCGTCAACTATTAGCTGGGTAGTAACATCTCCAAAGAGAAGAACGCAAACCCAATGCAACATTATTATATCAAGGTCAAATATTTTATTGATGAATAATTTTACCAAGTAGGTATATCATGTATTCACATGTTACATTGTTCAAAAAATCAAAGTACGGTCGCAAGTACGTATAATTATATTAAAGTAATAACGTAACATAACAGTAATTATAGTATAGCAAATAACGTCTGCCTCCCATGAGGTTAGGCAGAGGTACATTACTTACAAACCTATTTTAAACAGATTTGTTCAAGTTACTATAATCATAATAACGGTTACTAACTTACGACCCTCTGCATCTATTGAAGAGCTCGAACTGCGACATCGACGACGCAATTTCTTTTCTGATGTCCTGACTGTTTTGTATAATTTCTCGTAATAATTTTCACTTTTACGGTTCGGCATTATTGTCCCGTATAACACCAACACTGTGTGCGATCGTGGCGAGCACTTAAAAAGCAACTGACGCTGTAGAAGAGTTATGTTACCAGGTTGAGGGCGGATATGGATTTTTTGTTTATACCTATCAAATTAAGTGCGTGAGTGGCGAGGCGCAGGGCGCTACTACAAGTATTCTCTAATCCCGAGGACGAAGCCTAAGTATAATGATAGGTACATAATGAGCTGATGGTTTTAGCATTTCTTTGGATTTGGTCGCAGTGTTGATATAATAATACAAGTCCAACTCTGCGCTTCTTTTTTGACCGGTAAAGAATCGTTGATGCCTTTGCCCGATCTTAACCACATAAAAAGGTGACTCGTCAGCTCGGTTGCCAGTAGTTTATATAAAAAAAAATTAAAAGCATTTCTTCTACAGACCATCTACAAAAACTTGGGTTTCGAGTGGATCTGGTGCCGGTCGAATTTATTAATTACTGCATGATTGAAATGTGCGGGTACGAGGTATGATAACATTTTCTTTTAAAAGGTGATCTTTAGTTATACCGTTATGTTACTCTGAGAAGATAAGTACCAACAACAAATTAGGGAGTGTTACAGACAGATTGCTTTTATATTTTATACTAGTGCTCTGAGATAATAGGTAGGTACCTACCGTATATTTTATTTTCGATGCCGTCATTGTCCACTTGTGTGCTAAATTTCATGAAAATCCGTTCAGTAGTTTTTGCGTGAAAGAGTAGAAAACATCAATTAATTACATCCTCAGAAACAAACTTTCACATTATTATTTATAATTATATTTAAAAAATAGGAAGCTATGAGCAGGAATTAAAACGGTATCCATGGAAATATGATAAGTACCTCGTTATTGTGGTTTGGTGGCCCTAGAAACTCTCCCAATCATGCTTAACTTCCTTATGATTCCGTAAGATATGAGTCTCCGGTCTCTTTACAAGCGGACCTGTTGGCATCGTTGCTTCCTGAAGGTTCAAGAATCTCTTTCGCAAATATTTTTCACTCTATCGCGGGTAGACTGACAAAGGGTAAAATGGGTAAAAGAGAATACTAATAGGTCAATTCTCCAGACTGCTATAAGTAGATGCTGTTGGAGACAAACATAAAACTTTTTCATTGTCAGCTGCTCTCATAAAAGAACAGTTAAGTGTCTTCCAGATATTCAGATGCAACATCAAGAACCTATCATTTAACACGCCAGCAGAACTGGACCCAGTATGCCAGCGGGCCATTAATGCTGTAGTGAACTCCTCAGCCAAGCTGGCTAGAGCAAGACGGTATCTATGGTTCTGGTCTCTCTTGGAAGATCAGACATTCAGACGGGAAGAGTTCGCGCCCAAAGACAAGTGGATCGCCGACTTAGATATCCAGAAAAATATCAAACCCTTGGAATGTTTTATTTGCTGTGCGTCGCTAAGACCGTGTAAAGATGATTTGTAATTAATAATTATATACAAGAACTGGCCTTAAAAATTGTCTGTACATCTGTTTTTCTAAAGTATTTAATACTATTTTTATAATGTGTTTATTTTTTTATGAACTTTACATACTTTAGTGAATTTATTTTAAAATCATTTTGTTTAGTTAATTATATTATTAGATTTGTATCTTCTCGGCTTTTTATCATTTATCCTTAACCACAGATATAATTAACATAATATTTTCTTACTTTTACCAGCCAATAAATACGTAGGTACACCTATTGGTAAGTTTTAACAAACAATAAAATCTGGATTTTTTTTATTCGATCAGTCCCAGAATTTAGTATAAAAAGACGCTATTTTATTAATACTACTTGTATAAAACTATTATTTATTCTGTGTTATTACTTTAGTTTCGTAGGAACATTTTTGTTTTGTTAAAAATAAATAAATAGGATGTTCCAAATAATATTGGTCATCTTTATACTCCAATACAGACGGAACCAGCTTAAATATGGGTCTATCACTACGCCCACTGCGGTGTTTCAAATACACGAGACGTCAAATAAAACAACAATGATTTTAGATCCTTTATATTGAAACAAGTCACAAGACTCCCGAGGTCAGTCCGCTAACAATCATTTAAATAATATTTCATTAATATAATCTGTTTAAATTCTCAGTCAATACAGCTTTCTCTTTACAATACAACTCTTGTAACTACTGGCAACAATTGTTTTTTTACTTTACTTCGTAATTACTATCACTGCATACAACTTCGATTCCTTTTGTTAAACCGATTTGGATGGGGTTTTCTAATGAATTTTAGTAAGTTTTCCCTTCACAAATTTAAAAAAACATACATATAAATTCAAACAATCCGATTAATATAGCTTCGTAATAATTGCATTCTTCATAAAATAAGTCAACCCTGTAGCCCAGTTGGTAGTCTCTGATCACGCAACAAAATCCCCGGTTCGATTCCCGGCTGGGGTTACAGTTAGGCTCGATGCCCACCTAAGTAACGTGATATTTTTATATCATTAGTAGCTCGCTGAATGGCACATAAGTCGTGTCATGTCATATGTTACGTCGCGCGAACGAGCGCTACTCCATACAGTTACATACAACGTTGGTACTATAGTGAGTTTCACATCAGTCTTCATTTCACTATTATGTTGTTACGAGATAATAAATAACATTACATTATAATAATATGTAACATTAGTTATTTCTAAACACTTACTCAATGCTATAAACATAAAGGCGAAGTGTATATGTGAAACGCACTTTAGTTGCAAGCTACAGGCCAGATCACACGTCACATCACAAGTCATGTTACTTTAGTGGACACAGACCTTTAAAGTGGTACATTAATGGTTCTCAGGTTTTGTTTGTGAATGTTCATTGATATGCATTTGCCAAATAAAAAAGGAATCCTAATGGAAGTCTATGAGAGCGTCTATTTTGATCATTAATTTTTTTTTCATAATGTACTTTTGTATAAAGCCCTACTGAGTCTTCTAGAATTATCTCACTACACGAGTTTCAGTCGTATATTCAATAAAATTAAGTCGAATTTTAAGGTTTCATCTGAGGATTATAGTTATTTCTTCAAATAGCATTGATACGTTTACGAAGTATAAATCAACATAAACTTACTGGACCAGTTGTCTAGTGAGATTATAAATTTTATTAGTACAAACGATTGTGATATTATTAAAGAATATTAGGTATTATACACAGACCAGGGTTCAAAACTATCCAGCATAAATTTATATAGCTTTATTAATTTACAATGTATACATCAATTCATACACAGGTCGTATATTGTATCTCCAATCTAATAACTTAATAGTATGTAAAAAAATACGATAAAACAGTTAATTAATACTATCGGAATTCTAGGATGAACCCTGATAATAATCTTATGCTATATCGGAAATTTTCTTAAAAATATTTTGCCACATAAAATACAATTTAATATTGTGGTTTCACCACTGAAGTATTATTACTAGCATATAGAACCGACACCGCGAACACAATGTATGTCCCAATGAATTGGCGCCGAGCGGCTTCAATTTTCAATGGATTCGTTCGATTTTGAAAGAAGAACGGGGGCTCAATTTTGAAAATAGAACCTCCCGGCGGGACACACATTTTGTTCGAGATGTCTGTTCTATGATATTATACTTCAATGGGTTTCACGGACATATTTTATGCAACACATGCTAAATTATATAGCTTATATGACTTCATTTTAAATGCATCACTTAACTAAATAAGGCATTGGTTGCAAAAAATTATACAACTAAGCAGAGTTATATGTGTATTGAAATTAATAAAGAATTTTGATTACCACTATTTTCCACCACTTTATCTAAGCTGCAAGGAGATGCATCCGTTTCGAACTAGCATCAATCGTCTACAAAGGAATAAGGTATAGAGAAGAAAAAAACATTCCAAGATTTTTAAAGCGATTGCAACATATAATTAGCTACAACATATAGACAAGTACCTTGTCGTAAACAAAGAGAATGATTACTAGCGCCTAAAAAAACATTATAAATATAACATATTCACTCGTATTGTTGGAATATATCTTGTTTATTTACATATTCGTCTGAACCAAGCCTTTCCAATATAAAACCGTCTAGCTAAAATTTCATAAATTACTCTAATTTATTTTACAATCAAGGTAATAATGAGTAAACATAAATAAACGAATTTAAAATTATCATTAGTTACATGTACACCTAATACCGAGAGACAATAACAAAAATTATTGAATATCTTTATATTTAGTAGTATCGCTTAGCCCTATTTGTGGTCAAAGGAAAAAGAAAATTATATGGTTTTCGTAAAAGATAATGTGGATCGGAATTGTCATAACAAGCAATCAAAAAGATCAAAAACCTCAAGAATCTTAATTCCCAAAGTGGTCCAGGCACCCTCAGGGGTTCACAGGAGACTCGACGAGGGTCTACGTTGACGTGACAAAAAAAATCAATTAATGAATTAACCAATTCTCACTTTTTTTTTAGAAAACTATTAATCTCTATATAATCCAGACTCAACCGCAACGCAAATTTCCATAGTTAGATCTAATCTTCACATTTTTTTTCGAGTTTTGGGAATATTGTAGAAATGTACCTGCAGGGGGTGCACCGGAGCCAACTAAGTTTTGAAAGTGGTCTATGAGAAAAAGTCTGGAAACCTCTGCTCTAGAATCTCCTCTTAATTGCTACCAAAAGCCTTTACAAATATCCTTATGGATTTTTACTTTTTACTGTACGATTTCTGGTTAGAGTTAAAAAAAAACAAAAACTGACATAAATTTATATTTTTGGTAATATAATTATCATTAATCATAATACATACATATCACACGTTGATCATAATTTACGTTATTGAATTTGTTCTTTTATCACGTAATGAATGTTTTATTCAAACTCAATTTATTATTCATGGTAATTACTAGTAAATTTCCGAAGCGTCATAATATTGGAATAATAAGCCAAAAGCCCCTCTTGTTTTTATACAATACGAGTAACCGCCCCCGCTTTGCTTCGGTTTTCTTATCTTTTTACACCTTGCGATACATTATTGGAGTTTTATTAAGGATCCCTAATTTTTTTTAAATGTAATATAGCCTATGTTACCCGGGTATAGTGTAGCTTCCCAACAGTGAAAGAATTTTTCAAATCGGTTCAGTAGTTTCGGAGCCTATTCAATGCAAACAAAAAATCAAATCTTTCCTCTTTATATATTATTATATTATACTAGTATAGATAAACGAAACTATAATAGTTATTCATTAATTATTACAATAAGAAATAATTTACTTCATATTTGATATTATCATGAAGTAAATATTTGCAGAGGTCAAACAGACTTCAACTCCCATTTGATTCTACTAATCTCTGAGTGAAATACATAAGGAAATGGCAGTATAGTCCGGTCAATTTAGACATTCGAGGTTGCATAAATTCCCAACAAGCTGAAAATCAGTAAGATTGTTCAAAACATAATTATAAATAAAATTTGTAAGTTCCCCATCATTCCCGTGTATGGAAAAAAAAATATTCAAGGTCAAAGGTCAAAAAAATGAGTTTTTCGCGATTTTCAGCAAAACGGTAAGTTTTTACATAAAGTACCCCAGACAAAAATTGTAGATCATAAAATTATCTATAAAAATGTACCAATACTTTTTTTCCTATGAGCCACCGTTTCTGAGATATAACAATTGAAAAACGCGCTAAGTACGCTACCATGAGTTAGCGTGGTAAACGTGTGCATATTATGACGATAAAAACTGACAACTTTTTGAATCGTTGTATCTCAGAAACGGTGGGTCGTAGAAAAAAATTATTGATACATTTTTATAGATAATTTTATGATCTACAATTTATGCACCTTCACTATCACTTTTTGGTCTAAATTGACCGGACTAGTCCGGCAACTTGCAGACAAATTATATCATATTCTATGAATTTATTGCGGATTATCACCATTAATATTGATATATCTCTAAGGGCCGATTCAACCAAATATCATATTGCACATGTAAACAAATGTAAAAAAATACAAAATGTATAAAGCGCAACTTTTTGATTATTAGTGCAGATATATTGGTAAATCATTAGCACAACAACATTTAATTGAAGGATCATTGAGAATGTAACAATCAAATACGTTTTATTAAGTTTGGTCCAATCTGCCCTAAGTATACTATTGCTTTTATGATATACCTGCTTAAATATCTATATATATTGCCAGATAAATTGTAATAGGCATGATGACGTAAGTAAAAATCACTAAAATTATGTATTTATTTAATGAAACCCTATTAATGGATTACAAAACACGCATTTGTCGTACTATTATAGCCGCCATCTTAGTTAAAACGCCAGTCAGTCTTAATTAGCGCGAACTACGTCACACTTCTTAAAAAAAATGAATGACGTATTGTCTTTTGTTTTCCTGAGGACTGACGTCACAACCACGCCATGACAGTTTGAAGCGTTTTGGTGCGAATTTTGAACTTATAATTTGAAATGTATTTATTTTATACTAAAGCTTATTTTTTTGCGGAAATATGATATACGTTGTAATTATAATATATTTCCCAACAATATAGAACAGTATTTCAAAATCAGTCATCATGCCTATTCTGTAAGTATAAAGCCATACCTTATCTAATTTACACAGATATATTATATACTTACATTGCTCGCGTACCTCAAACATGTTAGTTAACTTATTCGTATCCAATTTTCATTTTTGATTGAATATAATCTGATAAATATTTTCATATTTTTAGAATATGGTCGGTATTATAATTATCTGTAGCGCTCAAAAATATTTTGACAATATAAAATTCGATATCATTTCCTTTTAAATAAAACTATATCACTAACAACCTTCAATATAGTGGGGAGCGGGCTAACTGCAATCATTTAAACAAATCAGGTCTCAACTTGTTTGTTTACGTTACGCACTATTGACAGAAACAGATTAATTGTGAGCTCAAAAGTATTTTGACACGCAGTTTGCTCCGGAAATTCACGGACGTTAGATGATCCTGACTTCTTATTTTCGCTTATATTTACTTGTTATAGTTAGTTCAACATGCCAAAATCTAAGGAATATTCTAGTGACTTTAAAAAAGCCGTTATAAATGCCTTAAAACAAGGATTGAAACAATCAGAAGTTGCTCGAATTTTTAAAGTGTCTCGACAACTCGTTAGTGTATGGAATAAAATATATAATAAACGAAAGACTGTAGAAAGCAAACCCCGAAGTGGCCGTCCAAAAAAAACGTCTTCCAGAGTCGATTATATTATTAAAAAGTTATCAACTAGTGATTGTCGAAAGTCAGCTGTGATGATAAGAAATGAATTAAAAGAAAACTACAACATAGATATTCATGTTTCTACTGTCAAACGACGGTTGAAATTCTTCGGATTGCATAGTCGAAGGCCATCGAAAAAACCTTTAATATCTGAGAAAAATAAAAAGTCTCGACTTGCATTTGCAAAACAGTATAGATCGTGGTCAAGTTTGGACTGGTCTAAAGTTTTGTGGAGTGACGAAAGCAAATTTAATTTAATGTCAGCTGATAGTGTTAAGTATGTTCGACGTCCTAAAAATAAGAAATATGATTTTCGTTATCAAGTACCCACTGTTAAATATGGAGGTGGTAGTGTGATGGTTTGGGGGTGTTTCTCACGTTCTGGAGTTGGACCATTAGTGCGAATTGAAGAAAATATGAACCGGTTCGTGTACGAAAATATATTGAGAACTCAAATGCTGCCATACGCTAAGCAGCATATGCCAGCTGGGTGGTGTTTTCAACATGATAATGATCCCAAACACAGATCCAAGTACATTAGTGATTTTATGAAACGCAAAAAAATCAAAGTTCTAGACTGGCCAAGTCAAAGTCCCGATTTGAATCCTATAGAACATCTGTGGGAGGAGTTGGATCGTAGGATAAGAACGCGAAATTATTCGGATAAGGACGCTTTATATGAAGCTCTAAAAAATGAGTGGGAGAAAATTCCGTTGAACCGATTAGAGAAGTTGGTTGACTCGATGCCGGCGCGATGTGATGCTGTGATAAAGGCCAAGGGATATGCTACTAGATATTAACTTTCTCATTATTAAAGGAGTTAATTCTATGGTGAAAAATTTTTTTTTTCAACGATGTCAAAATACTTAAGATCCACCATGTTTTTCTTTTTTTTTTAATTTAAACTTTATTTTGTTGCAAACTAAGATTATTTCATCACTATTTTATAAAACGTTATGTATCTTTCATTAATGTAACTTATTGATGTTTGTATTGTTTGTTTGCTCTTAATAAATGTAATAAATATGTTTGTCAAAATATTTTTGAGCGCTACAGTATATTATAGTGTAATTACACTCCTTCATCAGTTCATTTTTCACATAATTTATGAAGATGGATATTTATTATAAAAACTGATTACCTACACATTTCACATGACCATAAAAAATGGTCTTTTATAGTACATTTGATTGTAAAAAATTAAGAACATAATTTTAAATCAGAAATTCAAATATCAACGACGATGGGAATTTACATTTAAAAAAGTGTGCCACAAAACATGAAAGACTGGATCAAACCTGAAAAGTTCAAAACAGATGGTACCTAAACATATTGTCTCAAGTTCTAGAAGCGCCATCTATTCAGAGCTTTCCATCATCAAGGCGGTATTTTAACAATAGTCATACACAGGATTCAATTTGATTGTGTAATCCAAAATTACCTGTGTACAGTACGGCCGACGTATTTTGGCGCGTCTGAACTTCGCGCAGAAGGCTGCACAGTAACATAATTCGGCAATGCTCGGTACGCAGCGTATTATGTCTCAGTCACACGTTAGCATGTTCGTGTCGCTATCTCTGTCTTACATGCGCTAAAGTTCGCAGAGCCTATGTTCAGACGCGCCAAGATTACGAGGCTATCCATAAATTACGTCACACTAATTTCATGACTTTTTGACCCCTTCTCCCGTCCTTGTCACAGCTGGTCACATTTGTGAGACCTAGTGTGACGTCACTTATTATGAAGGTTTACATCTAGAAATTATTAAATTAAAACAGCAGTTCAGAAATAAGTTTTATTTCCATAATTTTTTTAAAATATTTACCTATACATATAATTATTCGATTTTGAAATGTGACGTCTCGTAATACAGGACCCTCTCACCCCTTGTCACACAATGTCACACTACATCGACTCCCCCCTCCCTCCTAACGTGTGACGTAATTTATAGATGTCACCTAAGTCAGCCGTACTGTACTTCCATATAACCTTCAAACTATTCACTGTCAAAAGTATCACTACACCAAAACGCACTAATAAACAAAGGAGCTCTTTAACAGAATCTTGACCAGAAACAGGGCAATGTCACACACTCGAGTCCTTGCTAACACACAACGCACTATCGACAAGCGGTAGCAACGCGTCGCCGGCGTCCATAAAGTCCACTCGCGTGATCGCGAGTCGCTCACTCATTTCACTTGACTCTTCACGTGCTGTAAGAACTCGTAGTAGGAGAATGCGGACTCGACTCGATCGTCCACTAATCGCTCGGTGAACATTTGACGGGACGGTGAGTTATCCCTGAAAAAAATAATATTAGTAACTGGGCGGCTTCGCACTGTTTCTACGTAGATGCACATAAATAACATACAACCTTTCATACCGTATCCATTGATATTATAATGTAAAAAAGAGGTAAATATGTCACTAGCGCGCCGACGATGAAGAGCGTAAGAACAGGCAATTGACCGTTCTGCTCGTAGTCGCTCTGTCAATACAAGACGATACGCACGCTTTTGTTGTTGTCAGTAGTGCTTGACATTTGACATACAGCGTTAAAATGCCAACAAGTATTATACCAATGTGATTGGTGTAGTGAAGATAAACGTGTGTGTTGTAGCTCTTTTCGGAACAGATTTTTGATGTGAAACATCTTTACGCGAAGGGTAAACCTGATTTTAGACTTGGCGATCGTGGCGACGCATTTCAATGTTTCACATCTGTCAGCCATCCCATGACAGCTGTTCTTTTTTCTGTGGTTGTTTTGTAAGGGTATAACGAATCTATATTTTTTAAATATCATTGGCCGTATTCCAAAAGTTAAAGTAGCCTAAATATTTTATCCAGAGTAGAGTAATAACTGAAATAAACAAAGTGAATAGAACTAGTGAAATCTTTCTCACTAGTATTGTCAACAGTACTACTCCACAGAATGGTTTAAGCGCAAAATGTCCCATTCGCACAATGTCCGATCGTCCTATTCGCAGAATGTCCTATTTTCAGAATGTCCTTTTTTCAATAGGTGGTAATAAATGGACAGGCATACATTAAAATTAAGAATCTCTTCCATTACTGATTTCATTCAAAGAATATTTTTCTGTGAATTGTTGCTGAGGTGTCTTTCGTCTCTCCTCAATAAACCAAGAACTTTTCTAAAACTTAGAACAAGAAAAAATTACATGCATACCATTGATACTTATACATAAATGTAGTCAAAAACAAGACATACATAATGAGCAATAATAAACAATATTGAATCACACTCACTTCAAAATAAGTATATTAGCAGCATACGGCTTCTCATCATTGAGTTTCTCGACGAACGCGTGTAGCAACTCGTTGCCAGGCGACTCTATCTTGGGCAACGAGCGCGCTTCATCCGGCAGCTGACTGAACGCGGTGACGCCGAAGCAGTCGGACAGGAACGCCGGAGAGACCCCGTGGCAGATGTAGATTGTTAGTGTTTCCTCGTCGTCTAGGAGGTAGGCGCCGTTTATGCTTAGTCTGAAATCAGTGTTCAAATCGTATGTTACAGAGTAATGTAACTGAATATGTGCCACATTGGAAGGATTTTTTTTTAATAAGGGGCCATCCATAAATTACGTCACACAAATTTCATGACTTTTTGACCCCTCCCACCCCCTTGTCACAGCTGGTCACATTTGTGCGACCTCCCCCCTAGTGTGACGTCACATATTATGAAGTTTTACACCTAGAAATTATTAAATTAAAACAGCAGTTCCGAAATTAGTTTTATTTCCATTAATTGTTTTTTAATATTTACCTATACATACCAATTATTCGATTTTGAAATGTGACGTCACGAAATTTAGGACCCCCTCCCACCCCTTGTCACACAATGTCACACTTCATCGACCCCCTCCCTCCCCCCTAACGTGTGACGTAATTTATGGATGGCCCCTAAGTAGTGTTTGCATAATAGTCAAATTCGACCAAACTCATCATGTTTTAAAATAAATGTTTCGTATTTCTATTCCTTCTTTTTTTTTAATTACGCTTCAATAACACTTGCCTTACAACCATCAAACCATCAATCAGACTTAAAGAGTAGTCATTTAAAAGAGATTATTATCTTTCTTTATAAAAAGTAACAAAATATTACACGGTAAAAATGTTAATAATAAAATTTTAAAAGAAATAAAAAAAATTACGCCTTTCTATCAATGTAACCTAGAGTACAACAATTGGTAAAAAATTACTTTCTTTTCATTTAATTCCAAATCCTTTAAGATGGTATAGTACGCGTAACCCATATTAAAAACTATTTGATTGAACCTCATTTTAAGAAACATTATTGACTTGATTGACTGACTGACTGATTGATTCACTGACTGGCTGTCAGATTGATTGTCTGACTGGCCGACTGACTGACTGACTGATTAGCTGTTTGATTGACTGACTGATTAGATGTTTCATTGACTGACTGGTTGATTGATTAATCCTCTGTGACTAATCAACCGCTTCATTGATTCACCGAGCATCTATTACCTCTCCGCACTGAGATGCATCCTCGGCGGGTGCGGCACGAGCGTCTCCTCGCCGCCATTGTTCACGCTGTGGGCGTGGTCTCGCAGCGCATGTATAGGGTACAAGTCGGGGTAAACGAGCCGCATCAGCTGCGACAGTGGAAGGCACTTCATGGCGCACATGTCCGCTACACGCTCGTCGAGACGCGTCGACGTGCCGGTTCGGAATGCTTTCTGTGACGATACAAATGAAAAAAAAACTTATCAAGGGCTAGTCATCCTTCAAACGTGCAGTACGGCCGACATATCTTGGCGCGTCTGAACATAGGCTCTGCGAACTTTAGCGCATGTAAGACAGAGATAGCGACATGAATTTGCTAACGTGTGACTGAGACATAATACGCCGCGTACCGAGCATTGCCGAATTGTGTTACTGCGCAGCCTTCTGCGCGAAGTTCAGACGCGCCAAGGTACGTCGGCCGTACTGTACAAGTTTTACTCGTTTCAGAATATTTATTTTATTAGGGTCAACACGCACAACTGGTTAGTTGTGCTAGTTATACCCATTTCAGAATTGTAGGGGTAGGTGTAAAAAGGGTTCAACTGATGAAATTACTGAAATAGAGTTATTGGTATCGTTGAATTCGTCTTTCGATTCTTAATGTTATGGCATAGGTTTTATAGTGGAAAATTCAATATAATATAATGTTATTTAAATCCTTGTTTCGTGAAAAACGCACGGATGTGGCGCATTTTTATTGGGTTTTAATTGCAAAACTGACAATATTTGCTTATTACAGAGTAATAATTAACAAAAAAAAATCTTTATTTATGAGAATTCGAAGGTATCTTATATAATTTGGAATCATAAAAAACAGATTTGAAGTTGAATACTAAGAATATAACGAAAATGAAGTCTTGACTTTCAAACGCATTTCTCTCGAATTATTGTTTTTGTTACTTAAACCCTTTTTACACTCACCCCTTCAATTAGGAAATGGCAGCCGATGGTCATTTATCACGAGGTAACACGAGCCTTAGTTTAACTAAACTATAGTATGTGGCTTTACTGCGTTAACGTTATCGTCAGGCTGTGCCGGACTACGCCAAACGAATTTTCGCAAGGAAGTTAGTTAGCATTAACCACGCCCCATTTAGCGCGTTAACAGTTGACCACACCTGCGTAATGTCATTCATAACTTAATTAAGGCGTTAGGACGCAGACGCGGGTATGCCAGAGACATAACACACTGAACACGAAACTAAAAAAAAGAAAGTATGACGTCACATTACCCGCTTCAACAACGCCAGCAGGTACAGCGGCAGTAGCTTGAGCGAGGTGGGCGCGTGCAGGGCGCTGCTGACGGCGCCCGCGGGCAGGTTCTGGGCCAGCCGGTGGGCGGACAGAGCGTCTATCGCCACGTTGATCAACGCCTCGCGCGCTTCTGACATTGACGCTGACGCTGCTCGGTCTACGGCTGTAAGTAAATATACACTATTTAGTTAGTGAAGTTAATAAGTCGGAGAGGTAGACGGATGACAGACGCTTATCGATATAAACACTGATAGATTTTTTTTATGGAAGTAGCCGGCAAACGAGCTAGGGAGCCACCCGATGGCAAGTGGCAATTGGCTATCGTCGCCCATGGACATCAACGACACCAAAGGCAACACTGATATGTTGCCGGCAAAGAGAGAACAAAAAGAAAGAATGAAGGCTTGGAACCTGCACTCAATTCTTTCTAGTTATTTTTTGTAAATATCTTACAGCAGGTGAGGTACCTGATCAGTAACATCAGATGCCAAAAGAGATGCGGTATTATTAATGGTAAGAGGGCATGATGACAGTAAGTAAAAATCACTAAAATTATGTATTTATTTGATAAAACCCTATGAATGGATTACAAAACACGCATTTATTGTATTATTATGAGCGAGATTAATAATATTTTGATAAAATAAAACTACAAAATACGGCAAGCCGCCATGATAACTTTAACACCAATCAGAGCAAATTACGTCACGTTTAAGTAAACAAACGAATTTAACAATATTGACAAAGACATCTTGTCTATTACTCTACTCGGGCGTGACGTCACAAGCGACGCCATGACACTTTGTTTTGGTGCGAATTCTAAACTTACAAATTAAAGCGTATTTATTTTATACTAAACCTTATTTTTTTGCAGAAATATGATATACATTTTAATTATAGTATATTTCCCAACAATATAAAAGCGCTCATAACCCGGCGGCTTGCGTCGATCCTACGAGTATGTGATCGCCAAAGTTAAGCAATAGCGGGCGCGGTCGGTAGTTAGATGGTTGACCGCTAGTGGCAAAAATTTCTTGAGCGTTTCCGTGCTTCGGAGGGCACGTAAAGCCGTCAGTCCCGGTTGTTATCATAGGATAAGTCGTTAAGCCATGTCGAAGGCCCTCGAACGGTTTGAAATCTTCCGACCCTCGGGTTGGCCACTAACCCCTCCACCAATCCGCACTGGAGCAGCGTGGTGGAGTATGCTCTAGGCCTCCTCAAGAGGAGAGACCCGTGCTCAGTAGTGGGCCGTTATTGGGTTGAAGCCAGCAATTTCAAAATCTGTCATCACGCCTATTGATCAGTGTGTGACGTGTGACGTACCCATCTTGCTGAGCAGTCCCACGATGCACTGCGTGTCGGCCGCGTGCAGCACGTCCGTCAGGTTGCTCGCGATCGGTAACGCCAGCGTGTGCACGCGTATCCGACGCTCGCCTGTAACGATGTTGTATGTTAATATCTAGAGAAACCACGTCTTATAGCGTGAACTTAAGCTAAGAAGTATGAATCGAGTTATAAACAGGCACATACGCTAAGATCTTAGCGTAAAGTTCTGCGCACATTTCACCAACGCAAAATTAACTTTACTGCGACTCAACTCATGGAAAAGCATTGAAATACTTTAAAAAACAACAACTCGATAAAACCACCACCCGAGTTATCGCGTAACGTGTAATAAATAGTATAAAACAGCCACGCTCTTTTTAACCGACTTCAAAAAAGGTGGGGGTATTCAATTCGACTATATTTTTTTTATGTTTGCTACCTCAGAACTTTCGACTGGCTTAACCGATTTTGATGATTCTTTTTTTAATCGAAAGCTGGTGCTTGTCATGTGGTTCCATTAAAAAGCGAGATCTGACGAGTAGTTTTTGAGTTATCCTTCATTTTTAAGTCTGTTATTTTTTGTCAAGAATTATTAGTCCTTTTAACCACACCTGCGTAAAGTCATTCTTAACGCGTTAGGACGCAGGTATATCAGGAACACTAGTATAATAAACACACTATACTCCGTTTTTAACCGACGAAAAAAAAAGGGGGAGGTTCTCAATTCGACACGTATGTATATATATTTTTTTTATGTATTTTAGAGTCTTATTTGGTAAAAAACCTTGGTACTACTTTTTATCCAAATATGAAATAAATTAGTTTCAAGAAATAATTAATAGTAAACAGAAATTTGTTTTAGCATTAAAATTATTATCTGTCCTTAAACTCTCTTCATTTTGTGTCACTTATTTTTAACGACAAATTATAACAAAAATACCCTGTTAGTTTGTTTACTACTTTACTTATGCCCCAACTCAGAGTCACTAACGGTTACTTTAATCGCTCCGTAGTAAAGAATCACCATACAAATTCTGTACTATGGAGCGATTTAAGTAACCGTTAGTGACTCTGAGTTGGGGCGTTAATGTCCTATTAAAAAAAGGACGTAAAAAAGGACTATACACAATAATAATATGTACTAGCAAAAAAGCGGTGCTTTAAGGAGGGCTCGCGAATTTTACGGCCAGTTAACGTGCGTTTTCGTGGCATTTTGATGACCTCTTGTCAGTCGCGCGACCGTAAGTCGGTTTAGACCTTCGCATACGAACGACACATGATTTTATTTCACTGTGGGGAGGGGAGGGACAGGGGGAAAGGGAACGGGGCGGGGAGAGGAGGGGGAGGGGAGGAACAGGGGAGGGAGAGGGAAGGAGGAGAAGCAGTGGAGAGGGGGGAGGAGGAGGGGTGAGGGAGGGGGAGGGGAGGAAGGGGGAGAAGTAGGGATGAGGAGGGGGAAGGGCCGGGGTGAGGGAGGGGAAGAGGAGGTGGAGGGGAGGGAAGGGGAGGGGAGGGGAGAGGAAGCGAGAAAGAAAGGGAGCGGGATTTTAATTATTTTTTATTATGTTTTTTTTTCAATGCAATAATTTAAATTCGTTAATTTAGAAGAAATTTTAATAACATTTATTATTTCATTATTATAATGTAATCAGAGCCATCTACAATTTCAGAAGGTAAACTTACAAACATGAAGGGGAAGTTATGTGGAAGTGATTTTTTACTTTTACAATAGATGGCGTTAATTGTACAATAAAAATCGAATTTCTGAAAATTGCTTTTTTAAAAAGTGGACAAAATAATATTTTTATGATTGATAACATATCTAGACATGAATAGAAATTACTATGTCAAAACTCAAACCTGTAAGTGTAATAGTTTCTCAATAAAAGGGATAACGAAATGCATAGATTGTCGACTATTATTAGGGCTCGCTTCGCTCGCCCCAATAATAACAATAACCCCTTACCTTTACTACTAGTATACAACAAAGCGGCCTGGAAACAGACTTGCTGCAAATCAGACAGCGACTCGTCGATCGTCAGTTGCAAGCCAAAGCCGGCGTCGGGCGACACGTTGGGCAGCGACAGCAGGTCCGTCGAGCGGACGAACAGGTTGCCGTGGAACGTGTGGATTGTTATACCCCTGCGGATCGTATAATGTAATTAAATTAATATTTAATATACGAGGGTGGATCGAAAAGTTTGCGGCCTGATATATAAACGTGTATTTTATATTTACAATATTACCCTTATTGGGTCTATACATTCTTTGGCTGTCACGGTATAAAATTTTGTTGCCGTAGTATTTGTGGTTTCTAAGTTATAACGTGTTAAACGAGACCAACCGTGCAGTTTTTTAAAAATGGACAAAATTGAACAACGTGCGGTGATCAAATACTTGTTTAAAAAGGGATTAACATCGAAACTGATCCATGATGATATGACGAAAACATTCTAGGAATCTGCTCTATCGTATACCACTGTAAATAAATGGGTAGCAGAATTTAAACGTGGACGAGAGAGCATTGAAGATGACCCTCGCTCCGGCCGCTCTACCACGTCTACGACCGAACAAAACATCAACAAAATGTGTGATCTCATATTGGAAAACCGCAGATTGACTATAAGGGAGATTGCAGACACTATAGGCATTTCATATGAGTGAACACAAAACATCATTGTCAAAGAACTCAGATTTTTTTCAGTATCTGTTAGGTGAGTGCCTGGACTGTTTTCAGTAGAGCAAGAACAAATTCGTGTAACAATTTCTCGCGACTGTTTGGAGATGTTTGATGCTAACCCGAAGGACTTTTTGAACCGTTTTTTTACTATGGACAAAACCTGGGTTCTTCACTATACGCCAGAGTCCAAAAACAGTCGAAACACTGGAAAAAAACTGATAAACCGATACCAAAGGAAGCAAAGGCAATTTTATCGGCTGGCAAGGTGATGGCATCAGTTTTTTGGGATGCTCGTGGAATCATAGTGGTAGACTATCTTTCAAAAGACCAAACAATAAACTCAGCATACTATTGCGTCATCTGCGTGAAGAAATGAAAGAAAAACGGCCAGGATTACCGAGGAAGAAAGTGTTGTTTCACCAGGATAACGCATGCGTTCACACGTCTGTCGATACTGTGGCTCAAATTCGTGATTGTGGTTTTGATTTGCTGCCCCACCCGGCTTATTCGCCTGATTTGGCATCTTCCGACTTTTATCTGTTTTCTAACTTAAAAAAAACACCTTGGTGGCCAGAAATTTTCGTCAAATGAAGAGGTTGAACCCACAGTGAACCAGTATTTTGCAGACCTTCAAGAATCATTTTTTTAACCGGTATAGGAGCTTTGCAAAACAGATGGAAGAAATGCATTGAGTTAGAAGAAGATTATGTTGAGAAATAAAAATATTTTTGTATTTAATTTATTTTGTTTTCTTCTTGAGGCCGCGAACTTTTCAATCAATCCTCGTATATTGAATAGAGTGGGATTGTGGTCAAGCATTAACTTATTTTAAGTAAAAAAAAAATAGGGAGCTTATTAAATAAATAAAGACTGCGTGAACTATACGAAAATATTGTATTAAAGCAATAGAAGTAAGAAAAAGACAATGGATGAAAAATTATGTCACAAGTCAGACAGCCGAGTGTTCTTATTTTCAAGCTGGCTGCGTTCATCATTTTTCAGAAAAACAAAGAAACATTTATTTCGCCATAAAATATAACGTGTTACATAGTGTAAAAAAAAAAGTACTGAAAATATTTTGTGGTTATGTTAACTAAATTAATGCGCAAACCAAAAAACACGAAACGAAGACGAAATATGACTACACTCACGCCCCAACTCAGAGTCACTAACGGTTACTTTAATCGCTCCTTAGTAAAGAATCACCGTACAAATTCTGTACTAAGGAGCGATTTAAGTAACCGTTAGTGACTCTGAGTTGGGGCGTCAGCCTGTTGTTCACCATTTAAGACTCATTTAAAACAACGGACTGTACTATACTCCAGTTATATTCGGTTTGGACTCGACGTAAACAAACTGTTGCCTAGCAACCACAAAAAAACTTTATACAATGTACCTTTATTGCTTTAAGTCAGCGTCGAATTATCATTTGAAAATTACATTACAAGTAAGTACAAAAATAAACTGAACACCATAAGCTCATGGTTTGCCACTTCTAGACAAAACGTTTTCACCACTCTCTTTCTCGATCAAACATTGATACTAAAATATAAACGCCCCTTCCTATTATTTTTTTCACATAGTCAACACTCCTTACAATATTGTATTTAGGGCATGTATTATTTGTATTTACCTATAAATGTATTATTATAAATGTATTATTACTAGAAATACAAATAATACATATTTGTATTTACCTAGTACACCGCACCCGCATGACGGCTTCGAACCCGATTTTCCTGGTGAGGTACCGCGTCAGCATCCTCGTCAGCTGGTCCGCCTGCCACGCGCGCGCCGCGCGGAACAGCGGGATGTGGTATACTGTGCCCGCGCTGAACTTGCTCATGCCGCCTGGATAATAATTGTATATTTATGAAGATTTATATTATTTATTTGTATAGACAAATAAATAAAATTGAGTGTCTGTTTGTAATATTAAAATAACAGCTTTTTACTAAGTGCATTCGAATGTATACACTGTACATATACCAAAACAATTTTGACGTGATAACGTCTATTAAAACGATGAGCGCCGGGCGCATCTATGAAAAAATGTCGCGTTCCGCGAGCGAGAGAGCGGCAAAAGCGAGAGAGAGGCACTATCGGCCACGATCGGCGAATCGTAGCCGATGCCGTAGGCGATCGTAGTTGAGTGGAGCGGAGCGGAGCGGGGCGGAGCGGAGCGGAGCTTTGTCATGACGTTATCACGTTAAACTACCGTCCGTAAACAGACTTTACAGACAACCATATATTTTTTTTAATTTATGTCTGTTTGTTCCGGCTAATCTCTGAAATGGCTGGACCGATTTTGAAGGGACTAATTATTATGTTACAAATACATTTAGTAAAGAAAATAGAATATAAAGAAATGACAATGTGAAGTACCCTATAACACGTTGATTTTAGGGTCATAGGTCTTTAGTGACATGACACCAAATGGTGAGGTCACATGACAATTAGTATCATTTTTAACATTGTTATAGTACGGCCGACGTATCTTGGCGCGTCTGAACATAGGTTCTGCGAACTGTAGCGCATGTAAGACAGAGATAGCGACACGAAGATACAAACGTGTGACTGAGACATAATACGCCGCATACCGAGCATTGCCGAATTGTGTTACTGCGCAGCATTCTGCTCGAAGTTCAGGCGTGCCAAGATACGTCGGCCGAACTGTACCTAACTTCAGGATTGGACAGCTAGAATACTAACCGGCCGTTAGTATACAAAACCATAGTTATAAACTTACTGAGTGTAGCCAGATCGCAGTACTGCGAGCTGAGCAGGAACAGGTCCACGGAGACCTGCGCGCCGCTGCAGTCCAGCGCCAGCCGCTTGTAGAAGTCAGTCGCGGGGTTCAGGTGCGCTACTTCCTTTGACGACCGCGCGTTCGGGTCTTCTCTGTAACGAAATATTATGTTAACCAACATAATCAGTAAAATTGGTGGCTTTTTATAGAGATACTAGCTAACCAGGCAAACGTTGTTCTGCCAAAAATATTTTAGGGGTAGGGGGTTGAAAAATAGATGTTGTCCTATTCTCAACCCTAGCCGATATGCACGCAAAGATTCACGAAAATCGGTCGAGCCTTTTCGGAGGAGTTCAACTTGTAACACCGTGACACGAGAATTTTATATAAGATATGTAAAAAAAACACTATTGTATTATTTCTTCCCGTGTATTGTTTACTGTATTATTTCTTCCCGTTTGTTTTTTGTAAAATTTTTTCTCTTCTTTTCTTTGCCTACCTCACATTTCCACCATCACCCAGGGTCAACTGGCAGAGAATGCCATTAGGCATTAAGTTCGCCCTTGTAACCCCTACTTTAAGGTGTTTCAAAAGAATAAATAAATAAATATTGTCTTGAAGACACCCACATTACAATCGAACAAAAACACCGACGCGGGCACTTCATAGTATATTTGATAGAGTGGAGTTTAATATTGACAGGACTCTCTATTCATCTATACTAATATTATAAAGAGGAAAGATTTGATTGTTTGTTTGCATTGAATAAACTCCGAAACTACTGAACCGATTTGAAAAATTCTTTCACTGTTGGGAAGCTACACTATCCCCGAGTGACATAGGCTATATTTTCAAAAAAATTTGTGATCCTTAATAAAATTCCAATAAATTACCCCAAGGTGTAAAACATAAGAAAACCGAAGCAAAGCGAGGGCGGTTACTCGTAAAACATAAATATACTAACCTCGATTGCAGAGCTCCGGGTCCCACATTCGGTAAACAAGTCTGGAATACGGTAACGCGGCCGCCGGTAGCCGACTGAAACCAAACAATACATTTAAAGAAAGATAGAAAGAAAGAAACATTTTGTGTACTTTTATAACAGTTATAATTTTGATGCGTCAGCAAGCTTTTTAATTGACAGAATCCATCTCTTAATGAGGCAAAACAATAACCGATTAAAAAAATGCCTTACATAACAATACTAAAATCGCCATATATGTCTAGTGTTTGAGGAAATCCCTCGATTCTTCATGGATCCCGTGATCAGATCCCGTGAAAAATTACAGAATCAACTTACAAGTGTATCAGCGGCCTAATACTCACTATAAGTTTATACGCGGCCTGTAGCGCAGCGCCGAGAGCGGACGCGGGCACCCCTGGAGTTGAGTACCGCTGAGGCAGCACATTCAACAGCTCCTTGATCATTTCGCGGTACTCCCCCAGATTAACTAGCAGCGACTCCGGCGACGGCAGGAAGATATCTGGAAATAAGTTGTTCGTGACCAAATGGCGTCTATAAACTTTGTGATGTTTTACTTTTTCATGAGAGGTGCAGTCAGACGCACTACCTGGTGGTAAGTCACCGTCGCACATAGACATTGGTAACATCAAAGCTCGCTTGCGGTGGAAGGCAAACAACTATTTTTAGTTTAACTGTTTTTCAGTGGAACACCTAAACTCTTTCCCATCCGCAGTGGAAGCCGGACACAAAAATTTTCAATGCAAACGGGTGCTCACGATTTTTGTATTTAATACCGAACACTAAACCATCAGTTGTCTTTACAACTCCTCTATCAGCTAATCACAATAAATATAACTAAAAATAATACTAAAGCTGCTCTTACCATCAATATCCAAGACCGTCATCTCCTTGGGCCGCGTGAGTCCGTCGCTCATGAGGTAATAGTGCACGTGCGCGTCGTAGCAGATGAACCCGAGCTGCGTGCGCGCGTCGCCCGGGAGCTGGTCTAAACAGTTCTTCAGGGTCTCGCATACCACCTGTAGGAGATCCGATGTGTATTAATATAATCATAGTTTCACTGGCTCGATAATGCCCACGTATTTTATTATGGCACCTCACTCTCGTACGTCTGCGCCATTCGGCTTCCGCCATGTCAGTGACCACAGAGTACGTAACCACTTCGTAAGTGACAGTGACGTTTGCCATTTAATACAGAGACACACGAGACAGTGTATGTATGCTATCGCACATACCCTACACCACCTATAGAAAATGTTATTTGTAGCTTTATATTTCTCTACATGGTGTAAATAATAATAAAAACGTAGCTATACTTCTTTGGCGTAACAGAATAAAAATAGCTAAAAATTTCATCCCATACGCCACAACTCTGTTTGTAAAAGGGATCAGTTATCAGCTAACTTCATCATGTCTCTTTTTGGCCCTCATATTTTCACCCTCACATTTCTTTTTACCTGCATTTTTATAAACAATAAAAGTAATGGTAAACCTCTCCATCACTGAAACCCACACGTATGTTTCTTTTAACCTTAATTTTATAATCAATCAAATAAATAAAAATGAGAGGTGTCAAGGGACACCCGGATGGAACGAAGTTCCTTTCGATTAATACTAAGCGACCAGAAGTCTTCGAGGTTGCGACATCCATACATACTGTACAATCATAGTATGTGGCTGTCTTATTCAATCTTCGGTATTTAGCATAGGCACGACAGGGACGTCCATATCACGATCATGCACATTAAGCTATTATTGCCATTTCTCCCGTCATGCCAATCAATATGCGGAAGAGCGACAGTGATAGAACAAATCCATCACTGCCACTCTCGCCTAGTACTTCGCTTTAATTAATAAACGACGGCAAAAAGTGTCGTTACAACTTTTCGTCTTAATTTTTTCCGTCTAGCCCCCTTTCGCAACGCGCGATAAGGAACTTCGTTCCAAAAACTTTTCCATTAGGTACTTAATCCTCTCAAACCGACCTGCAAATAGCCCGACTCCCGTGCGACCTGGGACACGTCAAACAGGAACAGATAGACGGCGGGTTGCGGTGGTCGCAGCATATACTCCGCGGGCGCTATGAACTCGATCGTGGCTGACTTGATCTCCGGCCGGCGCGCCGGGTCGCCGTACGACTGGCTCACTGGGTCGTATTGGAACTCTTCTGGCACTAAATGGGAATGATTTAAAATTTGCAATATCTTTAAGTTACTTGTGAAGGCGAGATAACGTGGTCTCGTCTTACCTGGCTACCCTTGCAGTACAGTGCTACCAAGTTAACTGTGAAATGGCGAAAATTGGAACTAATGCCGCGCCATTCATAAGTTCTTTGTGCTCAGTCGTTTGACATTTACTATGTCTCGAATTGCGTCCAATGATTGGTCCAATGCGTCTGACAGCGCCCTCCCTCAGTTCACAGATAAGTTGGTGGCACTGTATTTAAGGGTCTACCCACTATTGCGTACCGTATCAGGCACGGAAAGACTACACGGAAAGATATACACTACTCTTTATTATGCCGACTGAAATGTGCCAGCATCTTTACATTTTTGACGCAACGTTGTCAGTCCTGTCGGTGACGAAATAGTCTAGTGGGAATAGTATCATACTTTTCAATGCAAAGATATATTCGTGATCCGATAGGTTCCCGGCATGGTAATGGTAGGTATTGTACAGGTGTGGAAAGTCTCCTTAAATCCATATTATTGTTGTTTGAAAATATTCGTTGCCTGTCCAATTCATGTTATAAAATAAACAGTTCAATAATTAGGTATTAACTGATATATAGCCTTCTTAAAGTGGGGTGGACATTAAATTCCTGAATGTCCTTATTGAACAGGAGGCATTAAAAATATTAGGAGACGCAAACATTTCCTAACTATCCAAATCCTAATAAAATGTACACAGTTCGCGATGAGTAAAGATTAAAATCATGTATAAACTCACACTCGTTGACCCGATAGCAAAGGTTGCATTTCCATCGCTTGGCGTCCACGAAGTACACGAACGGGTTAATGTACGTGCGGCACGCTCGACACCGCACTATCGACGAGCACTGTATCACCGGCAAGTGCTGGAAATTAAAACAATAACTGTAAAAAAAAACCTCCCGACAGTTATTTTCACCAAAAAGAGCTGATGAACTTGAAACACCAGAACAGATCTTCAAATTGGAGTGTCTGTTTGTAATATTAAAATAACCGCTTTTTACTAATTGCATTTGGATGTGTACACGGTACATATACCAAAACAACATTTTTCACAATTTTTGTCTGTCTGTTTGTTCCGGCTAATCTCTAAAATGGCTGGACCGATTTTGACGGGACTTTCACTGGCAGATAGCTGATGTAACAAGAACTTAGGCTACTTTTATTTTAGAAAAAAAATAGTTTTTTAGGCGATACGAAGTTCGCCGGGTCAGCTAGTCTAATATAAATAATTAAGCTAATCTCAATCACATCAGGTTCCAAATAAAAAATATCATAATCGGTCCATTATTTTAGGAGCTACGGTGAAGCACAGACACGTTAAACTTATAACACCCCTCTTGCGTCGGGGGCTAAAAATATAAATACTGTCTCACAATAACTTCATTCAACTCACACGTGTTGGAATCCGTATAGATTCATTCAATTAAATTGATGTTTAAGCAATTCACCTCACTATGACGCTAGATTGACAGCTGATAGACTAGTCACTGGATCTGGATCTTAACACTTGATATTATTGAGATAAAAACAATGATCAATAATAAATACAATATATGTATGTATTAGTTTTATTTACTTCTTAAATTGTCTTGTTGTCTTGAATTCTTGAGTTATGTATGTATGTTTGGTATTCGGTAAAGTCAGGAGTCACGAGTAAACCGTGAAACTTACAATAGATGAGTCATAATAATATTGAGTCTATTGATAGCCCACTAAATAAATCAAAGGAACGAAAAGTTGTAATAAAACTACCTTAGTACCTATTTTACTTTTTTAATAATAGTTATCGATATAGAAGTCAATCTCTGTCAGTTTCGTATCATGAGGATCATGTAATCGATCTCCGATACGTTAAATGAAAATAACGCCTAAGAAAACTCAGACGCTAACAATATAAAATGATATATCCTCATTTATATCTATACAAATAAATAAAATTGGAGTGTCTGTTTGTAATATTAAAATAACAGCTTTTTACTAACTGCATTTGGATGTATACACGGTACATATACGAAAACAACATTATTTACAATTTTTCTCTGTCTATCTGTCTGTTTGTTCCGGCTAATCTCTGAAATGGCTAGACCGATTTTGACGGGACTTTCACTGGCAGATAGCTGATGTAACAAGGACTAACTCACTCACAGGAGTAGCTCACCCGGGCGCTGCGCACGCTCAACGTGGTGGCAGAGGGAATTGATTTATTCAGTTGTACACTGAACGAGTTCACAAAGACGGTCTCGAATGTTATTGAATTTGGTACGCATTGAATATTGAATATTATGATATAATTGGACTAATGTAATTTGATTTGATTTATTATTATTATTATTTAATTTTATTTATTTAAATTTGGTATAATTTATTAACATTGATTGTAAGTTGATATTATGCTCGTATTAATTCGTTATTATCTGACATTTTGACATTTGTATAATTTTAGTAATTATATTTTGACATAGGATTTTTAAGTTATTATTGGGTACTAAATTAATTCATTATTATTTGACATATTGACATTTGTGTAATTTTATTAATATTGGACATAGGACTTTGAATTTTATTGATAGGTATTGATAAGTATGTAAAAATGATATTATTTTTTATTGTTAACATTTCGATTTATTTTTGTTATTTACGCTAACGCATTATGATTTCCCTGTAATGTTAGTGTATCTTTGGAGTAAATAAATAAATAAATAAATAATAAAAAAACTTAGGTTACTTTTATTAAAAAAAAATTGTTAGGCGATAAGAAAGTTCGCCGCGTCAGCTAATAGTTATATAATTATAGAAACAAGAATTACCATTACCAATTATGACAAACATTTACTAAGTAACCATTAAATTATAATAAGCTTCAAATCCCTATAACACATGAATGGCCAATGACCCAACCGCTCCGAACCAAGTAATATTATCATTGACTTGATGACGCGTATTAAATACACAATCGTGAGACAATGTACTTGTGATAGTCAATATACTTAGCATTCGTGTGAACTACGCGCAATAAATTAAAGAATCTTACACCAGTGTACGTTAATCAGTCGTAATTTATTAATTAGTATTGTAAGTTTCATCTTTATTCAACTTTCTTGTTAGTCCATTGAAATGTTACATTTTTTAGGCCTTACCTTGCGTTTTTTAGAGGACGCAATTTTATTTTTTTGATGTGTAGGGGGGGTCAGTGTAATGCTAAAACCAAGTTTGTGGGGTCGCCACCCTTGTCCCACGGCCGCCATCTTGAAAATAGGGGTTGAAATGGTTTTTAAGATATATCTCTTAAACTATATATTTGATAAAAAAAATTGTTAACATTTTTTGTTGCAAATTAAATTCTCTACAACTTTGGTCCAGTAACTTTTTGTCATAAAACTATAAATAAAAAAGTTATAAGTGAAAATGTTCAGAAAAAAATGTATCCTTCTATGCATTATTTCAAGCTCTTGCCTGCTTTTGATGTCATTTAAATGTATGGAACTATTGTTGGATCTTACAGATCGTACACTTTGGTGGAAATAAATTTCAGTATTGCCATACAAAAAATAATAATTTTCATACAAATGTATCCTTCTATGCATAAATTCAACCACTAGCCTGCTTTTGATGTCATTTAAATGTACAGGACTATTGTTGGATCTTATAGATCGCACACTTTGGTGGAAATAAATTTCAGTATTGCCATACAAAAAATAATAATTTTCATACAAATGTTTCCTTCTACGCATAATTTTAAGCTCTAGTCTGCTTTTGATGTCATTTAAATGTACAGGACTATTGTTGGATCTTACAGATCGCACACTTTGGTGGAAATAAATTTCAGTATTGCCATACAAAAAATAATAATTTTCATACAAATGCATCCTTCTTTGCATAATTTCACGCTCTAGCCTGCTTTTGATGTCACTTAAATGTATAGAAAATGTTCACATTTTCGCTTATAACTTTTTTATTTATAGTTTTACGACAAAAAGCTACTGGACCAAAGTTGTAGAGAATTTAATTTGCAACAAAAAATGTAAACAATTTTTTTTATCAAATAAATAGTTTAAGAGATATATCGTAAAAACCATTTCAACCCCTATTTTCAAGATGGCGGACGTGGGACAAGGGTGGCGACCCCACAAAATTGGTTTTAGCTTTACACTGACCCCCCCTACACATCAAAAAAATAAAATTGCGTCCTCTAAAAAACGCAACCCCAAATGTAACTTTTCAATGGACTATGTTGCTAATTATGTGCTCGACATTGATTATAATTATATAAACGCAAACAAATGAATGTTGTATTAAACTTCAACTGTTTGTAAAATATAATTAGTAATTACATAGTACTTTTAGGTGTCTACCTATTATGTGATATTGATTATGATCCAAATCTTTGGTATCCACACTCCTTCCCTGTGTCATATTTTGCGTGTGCACGCGTGCGCTCCTTTGTTTAAGTTGAATTTTATCTTGATGTAAGTATACATCTTTAAATACTCACATTGAGATCCTTAAATGGATGGATTAGAATTCCAAGAGGCAGCCTGGATTTCTGTAGCAAGGAGCTGGTGTCTGGAATGCGATTGATCGTACATCGGAATATTCTGGAATGACGAAATAAGATATTGAATTATTGTTGTATTAAAGGAACTTTTGTTTATAGAATTAGTAGGTACCTATTATAATAAAATCTATATCTTGACTAGCTGCCCGGACAGACTTCGTTCTGTCAAAAATTAATAGTAGAAATTGAATATTTTTTTCCGAGTGATCACGTTATTTATATCTCAACAATAAACGACGACTACTTACAAAAATAAGTTAATATTTAATATTTCTTAACATTATGACTACCGATCCTAATTTCCATTGAAGATTATGAGGTGTCGATCCCGGAAAATTTAACGATTCTGGTGGATAGTTGACGACATCATCTTGATTAGTTGCCTAATCAACTGTATGTGAAAGGGCAATGAACCTAACTGGCATACCTACAAGTCCGCCATTTTGAAAAAACCTCGATTTGGCGGCCAGTGATGAAACACGTGTCAATCGATAGACTAAATGATTATGATTAAAAAGTATTTAGTGATGAAATGTCGTAAGTGATATACTTTCTGAGATATTTGAGTTCAAAACCGAAGGAAAATAAAGTAAAAAAAACTTCATTTCAACGAACATTGATAAAACATATGTTAATCGATAGGCTTAATGATTACGATTAAAAAGTATTCAGTGATGAATTGTCGTAAGTCATATACTTTCTGAGATAAAGAGTTCAAAACCGTAGAAAAATAACGCAAAAATACTTGGTTTCGGCGGACATTGATAAAATATGTGTCAATCGATAGGCTAAATGATTACAATTAAAAAGTATTCAGTGATGAAATGTTGTAAGTGATATACTTTCTGAGATATTCGAGTTCAAAAACGTAGAAAAATAACGCAAAATTACTTGGTTTCGGCGGACATTGATAAAACATGTGTCAATCGATAGGCTAAATGATTACAATTAAAAAGTATTCAGTGATGAAATGTTGTAAGTGATATACTTCCTGAGATATTAGAGTTCAAAACCATGCAAAAATAATGCAATAAAAATTATCATTTACTTCTTTTGAATTTATTGGGTCAATAATGAAAAATACGTATATGTATTTGTGCTGCATGGGTACTTGATTTATTAATAACGGGTAGGTTTGAATTAAAAAAAAGCAAAGCAAACTACTAGATTGTTTTACAAATAATTTATTTGCCACCAGCGGCTACAGCTTTGGCAACTCTAAACCAAAAACTGAATTCATTATTGGCTTCGTTTTCTATATCATCTCTGACAATTACTGAATCTAAAAATTCCGCTGGTGATAAAGGCAATGTTTCCTGGTGTCGAGCCCATGTCAAGAACCATATAACACACATTATATGGGAACAAGAGGACAAGGTTCTTTTTTCCACTAAGCATGAGCAGTACCGAGCGTACCATCCCGCGATTTTATCTCTACCCTTAAGTTGTTTATTTGACGAATTTGTTTTATTTTTATAATACATAACTTAACTGAGGTAAGGAAAAAAGTGACCGGTACACTTGAATTGCTGTATCGCCATAAACACTTCTTACCGTTTAAGACCAAAATTATGTTGATGCAGGCTCTAGTCATCCCTCACCTTGATTATGCTGATGTGTGTTGTACAGGTTTGTCAGAGGAACTTCTGAATAAATCGGAGCGCCTTCTTAATAACTATTAGATATATATTCGGCTTACGTAAGTATGACCATATTTCCCAGTTCCATTCCTAACTTAAATGGCTACCATTTGACACAGGCGAAACTACAGAATTCTCTCAATATTTTATGCTATTTTGAATAATGTGTCTTCTTCTGTTTATTTAAATGAAACCCATAGCACTGCTTATTTCGGGAATTCCTTCACAATACAGTTAATACTGTTCTGGAACTCCATGCTTGTAGACATCAAAAAATCATAGACTACCAAAAGCTCCTTCAAGAATGACGTCCGGCAGCACTACCTGAAGCCCGTGATGTCGTCGCCCGTGGTCTTCAACAAGATGTTATATATACGTATTTATAAATATTTATATACAGGCAGTCCTCGACTTACGTCGTTTCGATTTACGTCGTTTCAAGTTACGTCCAACAATGTTTTGACACTATTCCTCAAACATACGTCATTTGTTTCGATTTCCGGCATAGGAAAAATAACTAGCAATTTCATAAGTGCATATATAATTATTTTAAGAACTTACTTTTGATAATAAAGTATGTATAATATATCCTTTGTTATAAATGCAGTTTTTTTTAATTCCGAGTCCGTGTGCATCCTAATCCTTGAGTTTTACATGTAAACATAATATGAAAAAATATGTCTCGACTTACGTCGTTTCGATTTACGTCGTGTATTTCGAGAACCTAACATGCCGTAAGTACGAGGACTGCCTGTACTTAATATATAATATAATATGTATAATAAAAATAAAAATAATTAACTACAAATGTTTTATTTTTGTACGGGTTTGCACTTAAATATCTCAGAAAGCATATCACTTACGACATTTTATCACTTAATACTTTTTGATTGTAATCACTTACTCTATCGATTAACATCTGTTTTATCAATATCCGCCGAAAAAAGGTTTTTTACTTTATTTTTCTATGGTTTTGAACTCAAATATCTCAGAAAGTATACCACTTACGACATTTTATCACTGAATACTTTTTGATCATAATCATTTACTCTATCGATTGACATACGTTTCATCACTGGCCGTGGAATCGAGGTTTTTTCAAAATGGCGGACTTGTAGGTATGCCAGGCTCCATACAAAAATGTTGGAAGCCCTTTCTATGTCTTTAATTCACCGGCAATTTCATTTTGAATTTTGAAGTTTATTTCATCTATATCCGTAATTTTGGCAGCTAATATAGCACATTCGCTCAGCCACAAATGATCTTTGTAATTTTGAGAGACGTTTGGGAACACGTTTTGTATGAGCTCGATTGTTGTTTCAGTAAACTGACAAAAATATAATGCAGCCAGTCGAATCATTAACAGGGATTTTGCCATTACCAAGGTCAATGAGTTGCTTTGAAAATATTTCTCCAGATTGATCATTTTGCTATCGTATACGTATATTCTTGTTTCAATTTAGTATCTTTACGTATTTTCACAAAATGGAGGACTTTGAATATGCATTGAGTTCATCCACTGGCGTTTACCGAGGAATCACTGGTAATGTTTGACGGAAATCTCCTGCTAATAAAATCATCGCTCCACCAAATCGGTTTCGATTGTTTCGTAGATCTTCTATAGTTCTATCTAATGCCTCCAAATGCTTTTTATGTGCTATCGTGCATCCATCCCACACTATCAACTTACATTGCTGCAAAACCTTTGCCATTGCTGTGTTCTTCGAAATGTTGGAGGTCGAAGTTTCATTGCTTTGAATATTCAATGGAAATTTTAGCACTGAATCGGCTGTTCGACCGCCTTTCAATAACGTGGCTGCAATTCCAGATGAAGATGTACCACCTGGAGCGTCCAAATAGTAAATTCCTCCATTTCCATCATTTACAAATTTTTGTTGTTGGTTCAACAGCAGAACATTTATTCTGATTCCCTTAAAGCAACGTCGTGCATTGAGCGATTAGGCACGGCCATGCCTAATTAAGATGATACTTTGTTTGACATCAAGCACATGTCCTTAACTATTATCAATGCCTCGTTGTAAATTTCTTCTGTGTATTGTTAATGTATATTCCCTTTTCTAGTGCGCATTTGATGCAAGATATCGTCACATATATAATGGGAAGAGAAAAAATGCGCGAAATTGCTTCATTAATACTAACGTAACGGCCCATTTGGTATTGGTTAACTTCATCAATAGAAATTTCAGCACTAACTCCAATCACAGCCATATCACTTCCTTTCGTTACATATTTGCAAATGTATTTTATAGATTTTACAGAATGGCAAGATTCAACATTGATGTGCGCTTTGAAAGTCTTTGATAGGATTGGTGAATAAGGAACAATGCAACGATTATCAATTTCGATATTTTGTTGATTTACTTTTACAACTGTTGATCTTTTATCTGCAGTTGATCGGCGACGATACAGCGGTTAGCCATTATTCCCGGTACCTAATTGTATCTACTACTAATTCCCGTTCCCGTATTGTTAATATTGTCCGCGCGTTTTTTTTTTTTTTTAATATTATAAAAACCTTCCGTGGACTCCAAGGAACATACACAAAAAATTTTAGCCGAATCGGTCGAGCCGTTCTCGAGTTTAGCGCTTAGCAACATCCATTTTTATATATATAGATTTATTGGTGCAATCGAATAGCTTAATGATTTTATGTATTGGGGATTACCTATGTGCAGAATACAAATAATATCTGGCCGCGGTGAATACAGTTTCGCATATTCGGCAGTAGGTATAGGGATGTACACAAAGCAAAAAAGTAAGGTATGCAGTGCACGATATATACATACGTTATGCCCTTACAATGTAAAAATCGGTAGATATGTCACCAGCGCGCCTACGATCGAGAGCGTAAGAACAGGCAATTGACCGTTCTGCTCGCTCTGTCAATACAAGACGATACGCACGCTTTTGTTGTTGTCAGAAGTGTTTGACATTGGACATATAGTATTAAAATGCGTTCGTGTATTATGCCAATGTTATTGGTGTAGTGAAACAAAAGATAAACGTGTGTGTACTGTAGCTCTTTTCGGAACAGATTTTTTTTAGTGATTTGTAAGGGCATAATGAATCTATATTTTTTTTTATATCATTGAATATAGTCAATGATAACGTTTTTGTATTATGCCCTGCATATCTAACTCTTTTGCTTACTGTACACTCCACAACACGGACTGTTGATTTTTAACCCAGACCGATGCACACTGTCTATACATATAATCGGTGAAATTGTATGGGTAAGTGATTTAATATAGCGTGCGCATGTACCAGTACGGCGCAGTTAATATATTATAATATACTTATACATTTGTGAAATTGTACGGACTAACTTTTGGCTCTCTTTCTAATAATAATAAAGAATTATCAAATTGTTACAAGCTTAGCAAGACTAATCCTAATCTAATTCTCGGGTGCGAAAGTTTAAATTCAAGAAGCCAACTACGACCCCTGTGGCGCAATGGTTACCATGCCGGATCGCCGCACCAAGGGTCCTGGGTTCGATTCCCAGCGAGGCGGAAATTTGAATGATGAGTTTGAATTTCTGCTCTCGGTCTGGGTGTGAATGTCCTTGTCTAGTGTGTTGTCCATGGCACCCACGACACAGGGAATCCTAGTGTGGGGCTATGAGTGTGAAGCGTTATTTATTTATTAATTATGCAAGCAATGCTATAAGTAGCAATTATTTACTCTTATCAGCTCTATGTTAGCAAATCTATTGTGACAATGGTTCTGATAATATCAGTTAAAACATAGTGACATTACAAATTCAGTCTCAATGTAAATGATATGAGATCTGTTATCAATGATAGTAGCAAAAACTCAAGGAATGTGAATGTGAGACTATTCTTTGATAGACTCATAAGCCCATAAGATATGAACTACATTTATCCCGATGATAGTAACCGTGCTTACGAATCGAGGGGATCAGAGTTCGATTCCAGCAACAGACTTTAGATAAGACTTTTTTGACAGATAAATGTTTGTTGACTTATGTTTTGTGGTCTATGTGACTCGTGAGTCGTCATGATACAGAGAATCCTAGAGCAGGGAGATGAGAGAGATCATTTTCTTCAGTTACTGAAATCTGAAATATTATCTGTGTTAAACTGTGTTAATGTGAGAAAATCCCCTAAATAATATTAAAGCATAGTTATATTTATTTATTGTATTTATTTACAATGTCTAGAAGCAGTAGTAGCCTAGTGTTCTGTACCTCTACGCTTTACATGCGTTATGCACTACTAATTTCATGCTCTAATCTATTTAAGAAAGAAAACAAAAGGCTTTCTGTGTGCCATTTCTAATGGTTGTACATTCTATAATGGTACCAATAAAACACTTATCATGAGGCGTCTGTGTAGAATTAACTATCAATTGTGAAGATTGAGCAACCCTAGCAAGGCCCTGACCTTGCTTCAAAACCGCTCTTAACCTTGGTTTTGTTACAGACATTGCAATTGAAACCTAATTAGTACGAAAGATATCTAAAGAGACTATTTCAGAGAAATTTATTCAACTTCTCTTTTCTATCACGTAAATTGGACAGATGAAATAAGTTACTGAATAATTAAATTAAAATAGTTGAATTCAATCGCATAATACATATACATAATATTAACCTAAATTCAGTCTAATCATTAGGGGCACTTCAATAACATTTTAGAGCACAAAAATATTTTTTTTAGAATTATTGTCTGTCTGTCTGTCTGTTTGTCTGTCCAGGCATCACATGAAAACCCTTGAACGGATTTCGATGAAAATTGGTAAAGTTGTTATTAATACTCCGGTTCATATTTTAGGACACTTTTTATCCGGAAAGTTAAAAGATTTCTCCCGGAAATGGGATGAAAGTTTGTATGGAATATTTTTAAAACATCAACCGATTTGCTTCAAATTTGCAACAAATGTTTCTTACTTAAATTGATGAAACATTTATTTTTCAGTTTTTCAAAATTTTGCAAAAAAAAAAGAAAAATATAGAAATTAATGTGTATTGCTTATTTTTCAAAACCCGCTCCTGAATAAATCCTTTGCAATTTTATTGTGGGTTTCAATATATAAATTACTAAATATAAGTACTTCAATATAAATTCACCGTTTTTTTTATTTTTTTTCTGCAAGATGTACAAATAAGGTAAAACATAATTTCCGTATGCGAAGCTGCGGGCAACAGCTAGTCTGTAATAAGATTATGTACTTATGGGTATACTATTCTATATCCATATTGTAACCTCATTCTGAATGCCATTGTCAGTAAATGATCCGTAACTTTTATATTATGAGTTTGGTATATACTCTAGTACAGTATGTATCATTTACATACTGTACTAGAGTAAATAGTACATAATAGGATGTAAATTTTATTGAAGAGTGTTTACTGAAAGGACACTTGTGCAAATAAATGTGTGACGTTACAATTGAATGATTGTATGGATTTCTGTAATCAATTACAACTTCCTGCTTTCTTACAAATATATCTTCCCTTATAGTTATATGGAGCCAAGTGGCCAATATGGGCCATATTGATAGAACATAGAACAACTACAGTAATAATTTATAATCAAATGCTACAATCAGGGTTGAGGGCTCCATCTCCAAATAAAATTATAGTCCAGTTTACGACACTAACAGACCAAACATGTGCTGTGTTAATCAGGAATGAGACAATGAAATGTAACAAATCCTGACCAAATATGTTCAATCTTCACATTTTTGAAGAAATTTACTTTAAAAAAATATGTTCTCAATCTGCAATTAATTAATCTACAAACACCTTTAATTTAGGCTAACCGTTAAAACAATCTGATAATATTGTAATACTTCTGTTTACCAAATACAAAAACTACTTAACCTACTTGTGTGGAATGGTGCTGTGATAAGTTGACCTACGAGTTGTTAAAGCAAATGTAAAGAATGTTGAAAGAAAATGTGTTTTGCATGTAAAATGGGCAGTAAAGAGGCATCATACATATAAATGGGGCTGAGCAAATTAGGAAATCATAGCCTCTACCTTTTAAGCATAATTTTTCTATAATAAAAATGTTTAAAGTAACACAATTATAAAATCATGCATTAGGTGGTATGGAGTGTAACGCAGCTGTTAAAGTTGTGGTAACATAGTTAATTTTCTTCATCCAGTATTATATGAGGAATATTTCCTTTTCAATATATACCTTATTATTGTCGTTACAACTTTTGTTTCTCCCATTAAAACAGCCTATTAAAGCACATATCAGTTCTATTGTTTATGCTTGAGTGACCTATTATGCTTTGTTATCAGTGCTAATAATACATTACACAGTGGGGCACAAGATTAATGCAGGTATATTTATATTTAATTTTTAGATTGTAAGATTTGTGAGGGTGCCATTTTAGCTTACTTTCTTCCCTTTTCTCTCTTAGTAGGAACTCATTGGAGATGTCTAAGGTGTTACTGATGGCCATGGTCAATACTGACCACTTACCATCAGGTGGCTCGTCTTCAGCCATTTATATAAATAAATAGGAGTAGGTATATTTATAAAAAGGGATTGACCTTTAAAAGGTGTACTAAAATGTGTAAAAAAAGCTAATACTCACTCAGGGCTACAATTTGATGCCTCAGCAAATTGATGACCAAGCTTAATTTCCGGTGGATCCTCAGGAAATTCCGGAAGGATGTGCTTGCATTGCAACAGGTCTATCATATGATGACCCCACAGTTGATCGAATCCTTGCTTGGTGACACTGAGTTGACCCATTTGCTGTTGTATTCCTTGGGTGGTGTACTGTTGCTGGTATTGCATCCCTAAACCTGGTGCCTGATTGACATAATTTGGTTGTTGCATTTGTGGGTACCTGTTCTGCATATTCGTTTTCGGTGGTCCACTCGGAAAACCAGGTGGCATACTAGGAGGCTGCTGAGGTGGTAAGTTCTGCATCGGTTGAACCGGAGGCATCATAGCTTGATTTTGCTTTCCCTGAATCGGAGGTGGCATTGAACTAGGAGGATATGCAGGGCCCATCCCACTTACTGGTGGACCGTTTGTTAGATTCAGATAACCTTGGCTTGTTGGTGGACCGGCAACTCTTTGGCCCATTTGTGGACCTAATCCAGGACTCGAAACTGCTGGACTTACTCCTGGACCAGGCACAAGGGTTCCTGGTATATTATTTACTGGTCCATTTAATGAATTTGGTGGCCCCAACGGTGGGGCAGAAGTTGGTACCCCCAGATTAGGCCCAGGCCCTACGCTTCCACTTGTTGGAGGCATCATTGGATTATTTCTAGGTATTCCCATTGGAGGACCATTCAGTGGGACCGGTTGATTCATCACAGGCCCAGGCCTCATAGTAGAGGGTGGAAGAGGAGGCCTCTGATTGAATGGAACGTTCATTCCAGTTGATGCAGGAAGAGGAGGTTTATTAGGTAAAGTTGAACTGCTAAATGAGCTTGAAGATACTGGGAATTGATTTGGTAGGGAAGCACCTGTGTTTACCGACATAGTACTTGGTGGTCCATTTACAAATTGGTTGTAGTGACTAGAAGGGACAAGGGGAGGAGCATTATCATTAATTTGAGATTGTTGATAACCAGGAGGATATATTCCGGAGGATGGGGTAACGTTAGGGACATTTCGAGGGCTTGGTGAGCTATGAGGAATGTTTTGCACAGGAATTTGATTTGGATTGGATGCGGTGGGTTTTGTGAGGTGAATGGGGGAAGGTTGTGAGCTCGTAGGAGGCATCATTCCGGGATGATTGAAGGCTGGCGAGCTACTAGCGCTTTGATTGAAGTGGTTTGCCAGAGGTCCAGTGTTGTACCCTCCCATTGGCACAGGGCTATTAGAATTGGCATCTTGTTTTAGTCCTGGGGGCAGGTGGCTCGGCGGCACTGGTCCATACTGGTACTGCGACCCTGGGTTCGCGTTTTGGTGACCCGGAACATTGTTAAACGGATTGGGTTGTAGGTTTGACATGGCTTATCAATCTGAAATCGTTAAACTCGTGTTATTTTAATGTCACTCCGCGAACACTAGCAGATCGGTTCGTCGCGCACGTTGTTTGTATTGTGATAATAATACAGATATCGACGAAGATGTTTAATTAATACTAATTCACTGCGAGTGACGGAACGATGAATGCATTCGTTCACTTACCGCTCATGGGATGCAGTGGAGGCACACAAAACTTAATATAAACGTTTTATATTGTTATACCATTCTCACATATTACACAGCAGGTAAAAATAACGTAAGAAATTATTACAATGATGAAAAATACGACCCTGACTTACGTGGCCGAGCGATTAAAAGCGCCCTCTGGAAGACAGATGAAAGATCGAGATTGATTTTTGACTTGTCATGTCAAAAACGTTTCGTTTTACTTTAACATGATATAGACTACAAATGTAGCACAGAGTATTATTTTGTCATATTTTAAAGTTAAAGCAGTGCCATCTAGTATCGACATCCAAAATGAGATAAGTCAATTTTAGATTTTCAGGTGAACTTCTCTAAAGGCCCGCGAAGACAGAAAGAGTTCAGCCGTTCTGAGTTCTGCGTTCCGCGTTCTTTGTATTTCTGGGAATAGAACGCAAGCGTTCACAAACTTTACAAAGAACGCAAAATTCAAACGATTGAACTCTTTCTGTCTGCGCGAGCCCTAATACTTGCACAGAGAAATGGATCGCGAGTGTCTTGATTCTTGAGTCACGACTCGTGTGGTCTTCTTCAATACATACAATACGTACAAAATTTTAAAATACGTACTTTTCTTTCTCTCTCTTCTTTCGTGGTCGGCAACGTATCGGTGATAGGTGATAGAACATTTTCAACTAGTTAAAAATAAATAAAAAAGATGAAATAAGGTAACATATTAATAGATGGCGCCACTTGGGGTGACTAGTGAGTGTTTAAAGTGAGAAGCACGCTATGTGTACAAACAAATATAACCCCAACCCCATCAAACTGTCCGCTCTGGTGGGACCTACGGATATTTTTCCTGAAATCCACACAAAATTAACAAAGCCTATTAGAGACAGAATCATAGATTATCCTCAATAATTACCAACAAAGTACGAGTCGGACACGCAAACCAAGGGTTTAGTGGAATTGAAAATTGCTCTTACAAAAAGATAATAATACAAAACTTACAAAGTTTAACTTTACGGTAGGAAAACTATCGTCTCATACATTGACGGATTGTTTACGGATAACAATTTACGGTTTTTGGATTTTTCCTTCTCTCTATCTCGCCCTGCTACGCATAATTATGATACATAAGAAGTTCCTAATGATTGTCCATGGGCGACGATTATTGTTGGTAGGAATTTTCGGAAAAAAATCTGTACGTGCCCGTGAAGATGTTCATGTTATCCACTAACATGAAATATGTCATTCCACAAAACATGAATTTCTGGTATAAATCGTAAAAATCAATCAAAGCATTGAGATAGAAGGGTATATAAGGGATAAGGGAAAGTTGAAAAAGTGTCCAGCTGTTTACAGAAAATACAGGTTCCAATAATGGCCATTTCTGAATGGCGCTAGTGTGATACAAAGCGAACCATGAACATAGCTGTATTAGTCGGAGTAAAGTTTACTGGGGGCCTATACGCTAACTTTGATATTTGTAGTTATCAACCGAGATTTGTTGTCAACTGATTGTGAGTTATGTCTAGTGCATCCGCAGCGTCACCCGTAATGAATGGCCCTAGTGCCGCTAGTGTCCGCTAACAGCACCGCAGCGCCACCCGTAATTTTACGCGTTTTTACGGACACTTTTCATGTACAGAGATGGCATTCCTTCTCTCTATTTTCCATGGCTGTAATATAGAGGTGCAGGTACCTAATAAATACCGGTTTCCAGAGCGACACAATCAGCATAGCGGTAATCTTCAGTGTCTCCACGTTTTAAGTACTTTGTTGTCTCCACCATAGCCAACCATTTTTTGTACCTTACCTAACCAAATTGTATGATTCATACTACCATCTTTACAGCTAACTAACTACAGTGCTCTCAAGTTACCTGTGAAATGGCGAAAATTGGAACTAATGCGCCGCCATTCATAAGTTCTTTGTGCTCATTCATTTGACATTTACTACGCCTCGAATTGCGTCCAATGCGTCCGACAGCGCCCTCCTCCAATTCACAGATAAGTTGGAGGCAATGTATTGTGGTTATTTCATTCTAAAATAATGACGAAATCTTTATTATAGATTCTACATAATTTACTCGAAGACTGTTTCTTATTTACCGGTAAATAATTATAGTGGAAATTAATTTGAAGAAAGTGTAAAAGTAGGACCTGTGGGTAGGACCAAATAAAACACGTCATAAAAATTCAAACATCTGTATTTCAATGACAGTTTAAATCAATGATTTAGTCGAAAACAAAATTTTAACAAATTACTGCGTAATTAAATTTAGAATTGATTGGACAAAGCCACCGGGTGTAAAGTAATAATTAGTTTTATAATTATAAAATTTGCAAAGTAAACTTATAAACGGCCAAATAGGTGGCGCTGATAGTATCTTTCCCCAATCAACGTTCTACGCAGGAGTCTAGCAAGTCTACACTTAACATTATCTCAACATATCATTCTTTCAGCAATATAAAAGTATTCAAACTGATCACATTATTATGGCAGCTCCATAGAACTCCACGCAATACTTAACCAACACAGTTCAGGTCAGAAATATATGACATTTCATGAATCAGTTCACCAGTGCCCCTCGACAGTACACAATACAAAGCGAATCTTATTCTATCTCGTAATTTTACTATCGTTATGCGCTACATAACATACACTTGAACCTCACAGAAAAAATGTCACATATTGCCCTTAACAATTGTAAAAAACATACGGCCCGCGACAAAACTATAGCACACTATACATTTTTCATCAGAACTTTTGTATAAAAGTACACTATAGCTATCTCCTTCTAACTTTTATATGACTACCACAGATGACTACCTTCACTAAACATTTTTAACCTTACAACTTACAAGATAATAGTTTCATTTTATTAAAATCACTAAACATCTTTAACCATACAACTTACAAGATAATAGTTTCATTTTATTAAAAGTTATAATGAAAAATGTAAAGTGTGCTACTAAGTTTTGTCGCGGGGTGTAGCTTCATTCTTAATTAATGAGATGCGGTTTTTCCATCGTTGGTAAAATGCAAAAACAATCACAATATACAGACTAGTATCCGAAAACTCTATCAAAAGTAACAAAATTGTTTTAAATTTGTTGTAGCGGACGACACTTTGGTCGCGAGGCACCCTAATGTGACGAACATGCATTTATTTAAAGATTTTTTTTCAGTTAGACTAGTAAAAAGACCTAATGTAAAATTGCCAATTTTACATCTTTAATGATAGGATATAATAATGATGATAATGAAATCAGTAATAACGATGATGATTCTGATAACAATAATAATGATAGTGACTACAAAAGCAATGATGTTATTTAACTCGAATAAAAGTTATTAAAGGAATACTGATTCGTCAACAAAGTCAATGTGAAGCGAACAAAATGTCGTCCGCCTACTGTAACTGCTACTGCAGAGGATAGGCCACGAACGAAAAGCAATCACACAAGTAGGTAAAGTCAAATTTTAAATTACGGATTTCATAAATCCAAAAAACAATCAATATTTTCATAATGTAGTTGATATAAAGGTATGTAGATCAGCACAACAGATTACTATCTCAATATAATACGATTTTATTGACCGCTGTCGGTCGGCGGCCGAGTACCGCCACAACATAAACTCACAAATACTCTACATCGATAAAAACTATTCAGTCGTTTTATTTATCCATAAAAATATATCTTTAAGAGGCTCAAATAAAACTGTATCAGCTATAAGTACCGTTCACAGTATCGCGATCGGATCTCTATCACTGGAGGAATATCCATTGGCACAGAGCATCCCGGTGTTAACCATCTCGCTGTCACCATTTCGAACGGTGCTTTCTTTCAACCACTCACAACCTCTAACTGCCCAATCGTCCTTCAACTCTTAACACTATGTCACTACAACTGAGATTAATAGAGGACTCATAATCGCTTTAAGAAACAACATCAAAAACAAATCAAATCTGCCTATTAAGAAAGTAGATACAAGATTAAATTAAATATATGGCAACAGACGATTGTGCTCTTAGGAAGTTGCGAGTCAGGCCCTTAGGGCCACCAAACTAAGATGGATCCATTGTACTGCGGCGCTCGGTGGAATGTGACGGGGCAAATCGAGGCCCGAATCACTAACATACGTACGACATACCCATCAAAACCGCCAGCCAACACCGATATGGCGAACAATTTTGACAGATCTAAAGTTAGTTTGAGCGAGTCCGGACGTCACACGTGAGGGCCAAGTGGGGTCCAAATGAGGGCCAAGTGAGGCACAACCGCGCAATGTTGCGGCGCAAATCGGCGGGTGTCTGGAACTCCGGTTATACTATCATCTAAAACGGCACAGGTCCATGCAAGATCCTAATCACAAATCGAATCGAGAGGCCCACCGCGTATCTTCAGACCGTAGAACTGTTAAGATCATTCGTTCAACGGAATCAAATTTATAGTCTCTGAAGAATAAGATGCGATAATGATAATATAATCGGGGTTTGGCTAGTGCACGGGGAGAAGCTTCTCGGTTTGCAGGCGGCGCCTGAGAAGTTGGGACTCGGTGGGAGGCGAGAGGCCGAGCGGAGGGCCGTCCTCGTCCAGGGCCATCCTGCCGAGATTGAGTCCGGCCCTCTCGAACTCGTCCTCTATGACGGGGCTCGGGTGGCAACTCTTGCTGCATCGCAGCGCGGTCACCGGTCGCTCCATGTACGAGTAATTCATGGAGAAGTGCTGCTGAATCACTCGGTTGACAGCCATCGCGGATTCCGCGAAGTTGGATAAGTTGCGCGCTGACATGTTGCTGTGGACAAATTTTATCTAGTTAGTACTTTATCGTCTTTAGTAATTATGTTTCTTTCTAAGTTGAGAAATAGAGGCAAACAGAGGCTAATAAAGGCAAATAGAGGCAAGGTGGTGGTATGGTTAACTCATCTCATTACGCTACTTATTTAATTCCGTTAAATTAGACTTGTGGGCAACGATGGAGCTCTGTTTGTGGAATATTAAAAGTAAATTAATTAAGCTAAAATTTGCGTGCATATTTTGCATTCAACTTCTATTATATTTTATATTCTATACTCAGCGCTCCGACGTGGCCCTCAAGTCAAATATCTGAGTCTTACGCCCCAACTCAGAGTCAGGTGTTTTTACTGTCACGCGGATTTGCACACGCACGCGGAATTGGCCCGCATGCGTAAAATTTCACGCTGCGGATGACGTGTTCAAAAATGATCAACGTTGCTCAATATGCGTTTATCACGCTTTACAATAGATATACATAATATGAAATTATTCTTTGCGGGTGGTACGCATGCGGGAAAAATACGCGTGCGTGAGCAAATCCGCGTGACACTAAAAACACCCTCACTAACGATTACTTAAATCGCTCCTTAGTACAGAATTTGTATGGTGATTCTTTAATAAGGAACGATTTAATAACTGTTAGTGACTCTGAGTTGGGGCGTTAAATAAGTAGCGTAATTAGATGACTTTACCCTAACTAGCCAGGCAGCCTTTCCAAGTCTACAACAAGATACCGTTTACAGTTTGCCGTATTGGGGCGGCTTAAAATGCTAACCACAATCTCACGCTGGATGGGTATCGTAAGAGGCGATTAAATCCGGCCCGCTGGTGTATGGTTAGGGCCCCTCGGGGGATTATATTGGCAATACTCGTATTTATTTTAATTGCTTTTTTATATCTTATAAGTTAATGCTTGACTACAATCCCACCTGATGGTAAGTAGCGATGTAGTCACGCTTTAACTTATTAAAGCTTGACATGAAGACACTTACATTATAATCGAGCGGAAACACCGACGCAGGCAATTTATTCCTATCCTTCGCTGTACGCATAATAAATGATGAAGCGAAGCGCGTCGTCCGTACAGGGGAGAAGTTAACGACGAAAGGATGGATACCTGCCGTGCGTCGGGACGTTCGATGATGGAAAGGGGATGGCGGAATTAAATCATGTAATTCCTGCGCACACTCTCCAAAATGTATCTTGTAGAATACCGAGAGGCTGGCAACTCTGCGCCTGTGCTCGTGGCTCTGAAGATTGGTTTCAACCAATTAATACCATAAATAATACCATTGAATTGAATAGGGCTTGAGAGCCAGTTCTTTCGTTCTTTTTCTTCTCTCTTTCTTGGCCGGCAATGCATCAGTGATGCCTTTCGTGTTGCTGATGTTCATGGGCGACGATAGCCACTTAACATCAGGTGGATCGTCAGCTCGTTTGCCGGCTATTTCCATAGAAAAAAAACACCAATAATAACATTACCATAAATAAAACCACTAAACTCACCGTTTGATATTAATAGGCGTGTGCAACGGCGGGTAATGCGCGGTGGGGTCGGCGCGGCGCAGCCAGGGGTGTTGCAGCACGCGCTCCGCGCTCAGCCGGTGGGAGGCCTCGCGGACCAACAGCTGGCGGATGAGGCCCTTCGCTTCCGCCGAGATGTGCGCCCATTCCTCCTCCGGGAATGAGTAGCGGCCCTCCTGGGGATGGAGGAATTGATCGATTAAGGGCCACTTTTTAGAAAACCTTTTTTATTCAGCAGATAGATAGAGTGATCGACATTCGAATATGAACTAAGCCCTACGCAGGAAGCCTCTAAGGCTAGCGTGTCAAACCCTTTCAAAGGCCTTCGAGATGTCAAGGGAAACGGCAATAACGCCTCCCCATTTTTATCAAAGGCCAAATGTTATCTCCCCAGATATGAGTGGCCTACATTAGAAAATCTCCTGTCGACCGGTTCCGGTTACGGCGAAACCCATATTGATGGTCACTGAGGAGATCTTTTCTTACCTCAGCCTTTTTTTTATCACGGGCTACACGTTGGCAAATTGCATACTACATAAAATATGATGTAGTTTCAAGTACCTGTATAGACGTGAACAGGAGGTCCTGACAAGCGCGGCAATTCTCGCCGCGCTCCCAACCGCAATCCGCGCCGCAGTCCGCGCGGAACGGCGGATATCCGCACAGCAAGATGTACGCGATCACACCCAGCGACCACAGGTCGCATCGCTTGTCGTAGTGCGTCGCTGCGGAACCCGCAAACAGAGACACCACTTCCGGTGCCATGAACTCCGCACTGCCCACCTATGGACAAGGAAATGAAATTACATAAATGGGCGTCGCCGCAAGGGTGCACTTGCTGCCTGTCGGGAAAAATAAAAAATATTTTTTTTTACTTAGGAATTTCGGAAAGTTTTTGTGTGGACTCTAGTGGAACCTTCTGTAAATCTAGCGTCGCTGACACGATTTTTTTAATTACTCCTTGCAACAAAATATTTACTCATGTGTCATGCTTTGGTAAACGTAACTAAATAGTAAAATATACACAGCTGTTTTTCTTGGAATATTTTTGACTTATTTAGAACTCAATAGAAAAAATAAATAGCTAATTTACACAATGTCACCTCATTATCAACGACGTTATTCCTGTAACGAAATGCAATAAGATATTGAAAAAACCAAGTAATATAACTTATGCTTTACCGATGAGTTTGCGTTTTAGTGATTAATAATTTTATTGTCACTGTTATAAAATAGGCTAGCAACAGTTTGTTGAAAGATTAAGTCATTCGCGATATTGTTTAATTACCAAATAAACCGTGTCGTTTTATGGCCCTGGCCTTGAATCACATTCAATAGGTAGGTAAGTATGCCACTGTTTGACAAAGTTGATTCAATACATAAATTAAATTTTGCTACATAAATTTATTCACGACTTTAAAACCAACATTGTATTTATTTGGAATGTCATTGTCTTTCGCCAAAATACTGAAAAAATGTTACTTACCCACAACTATTAATTTGCTTTAATGTTAGCTACCCTCCAAACAAAAGAATACATAATGCAATTGCATAGCTTAGAAACAAAAGGTATGCTAATTAACATTTAATAGTATATTCGTCATAGGTTGAATATGTTCTATGAATGTGAAAAATACATTGTAATACTAATGACAATTAATGCACATGGTTGAATCGATGTAAAATAAACACTTGAATTATTTCAAGTCTTTACAAATGAATTACAAAGAGTAAGTGACTCTTGTTATGACAAAAGAAATCAATCTACTAATAAGTTAATAAAAGAGTTAATGTACCTATAATTATAATACTATTTGAACGTCTATATAACCCAATTTACCCAATCCAACTCATTATGTATTAATGTCATAATAAGAAATATGAAATTTAAATCTAGTATTGTAATTGGTAAAATTACGTATTCTGGTATTTCCGCCTACTTATTCGAATGTTCGACTTCATTAAATTCAAGTATGCATTGATTATGATTGGCAGAATTTAGAAAAATAAAACCAACATTGTTTTAATTAGAAACTAAGTTAATTATTCTTACTAACTTCATTGAAGTTAGGAGGGTTATTAATTGCTTAAACTTTCCTCGATAAAGGAAGGGAGTTGTATTTGAGTGTATTACAACAGCTTGGTGGTAATTATCTATCAAAACCTATTCAACTGCAACGTCCATTTAATCAAGTTAGCAATCATTCCTAGCTTGCTGCTTTTGTGTTTGGTCGCTGAATGAATTTACATACATACATCCGTCCTTTGAATATTACAAATTTTTCATTCTTCTCTCACTGACGCCACATTGTAGATTTCCTTTATTAATTTTTATTTTACTAGCTACAGAGCTGACTAATTTATGGTAAGTGGTCACTCCATTGACACCAGCAAAACCAAAGGCATCACCGATGCCGAACAAGTAAGAAAAGAAAGAATTATTTTTAGAAGACGTGAACTTACCGGCGTCATTAGTTGCGGCGTCGCCAGCGGGCTTGCGAGGCTCGAAGTGAAGCTTATGCCACTCCCGAGGTCGAAGTCGCATATCTTCACCGGGCACAGACTCTCACGGTTCACACAGAGAATATTCTCTGGCTTCAGGTCCCTGTGAGCGACTCCCTTGCCATGTAGAAAGTGTAAAGCGTTCGCGATCTCGCGTACTATCTGTGCGGCTTGTGGCTCTGAGAAGTATTGATGCTCCTGAATGCGAGAGAGGAGCTGGCCGCCGTTGATCTGTAACAATCGAGAATATTATCAGTACATATTAATATTAAAACATTAGTATTATTATTGTTATTATCCTTCCGTGAAGTTATCTAGGTAGCTACCGCCTATTGCTTGAGTTAGCCGCCAAATGATTCGTCGTGTTCCGGCTAGGGTCTTGGAGTTTTTCTTTGATAACATTTATTTATCAATTATTTATTTATTAACATACTATGTAGGTGTAGTACCATTAATACCAATGATTTCTGACAGTTAACTGTGATTCGATTAACTAGACTAACAATTCAAAGCACCGCTCTTATCTTTTGTTTCCCTAAATAAATATTTTTTGCTCCTTCTGTTTGCCTCTATTCTAAACGTTGTCTTCATTCCAAACTTACATGTAAAGAAAATTCTGCCCAGTTTAAAATACTTAATTATTTTACTGAGCTAATTATTCAACTGTTCCTCCCACCTATAGGTCTTACAGTTCATTTACATAGGCAAGTCTGTCACGTCAATGTTACTGGTTGCTTGCTTCCGTTCACATTGTTCTTTAACTTCCGTTAGCTCAATGTCGTTCTGATTGTAAATTTTAAATCAATCGAAACGTTTTTTTATTTTTTCAAACTACCCACATTAAATATATTTTTATGTTTTTATTCAACACCTTCATTGTTGACTTTAAAGTTGTAAAAAGTTTGCCAGTAAATAAACACGCCCATAACCTTGAATCGTATCAACAAACACGGAAAGATTACACATTTACTATGTGTATCGATGTCTTTAACAGAGAGGCCCTAACAGTTTTACGAAAAGGTACTACAAAAATATGTTTTTTTTGGAGAAACAAATCACTACACAATAAGCAATACATACATAAATATCAATAAACTTGACGGTGTATGGCTATCTGGTCATATAGCTGTCTCATGCAAACTGGATACCGCATCAAGTCCGCTGCAAACTTGACAAAAGTAAACTTGATCATGTATGGCCAGCTTTAAATGTTGTATGTAATTCATAAGTAAACAATGAGAAGGTTGTCTTAGGTTATTCAACGGGATTTTCAAAGATTGTGGTTGTGTTTTACGTATGTATAGCGTGTCATCTTTAAGCAAGAAACCGCAACAGTACCGCTACGATTCGACATGTCACATCAATGGACATGACGGAATGATGTAACGCTTGCGCAACAAACCGAGGTCTTCGAAATGATTCAGCACTTGAAATAGACGCAGACCTGATCTAGGTTTACCTTAAATAGCTCTGACTAAATGATACATAAATATCGGCTTGAGAAATGAACTATTTGATAATAATATCGAAATAATTGTCGAAGAAGCTGTCTTCTATAAATTTCTTAAAAGAAAAAAGAAGAAAGATAAAGACAATCAAGATAGCTTTTATCCTCAACAATCAACCATGAAATGTTTTTCCGTGTTTCGTTTGCAATGTAGGAGAACCAGTAAAAAAGTATATCTCCTTCTTCTCACCTATTGGCGATAATGATGTTCAATGTATGTTCCTTAGCTCACATGAAGAGAAACCAAAACTAAGACACTCAAAGCTCACCTTTTCAAAGACAAGATAAAACTTGTCGGTGTCCTCGAAGAATTCAATGAGCTGGATTATGTTTGGGTGTCCCTGGCAATAGTGGAAGGTCTCCACCTCGCGGAACACCCGGGCGCGGGCGTGCCCCGGCACTTTGTCGATGATCTTCACTGCAAACTCCTGCCCCGTGTAAATGTTCACGCACGTCTGCACCGAGGCATACGCACCCTCGCCCAATACCTCGCCCGTTAGCTTGTACAGGTCTGTGAAAAATAATACTAGGTTAACAATGATGTTAATTCAGCTGCAAATGATGAACCGTATCTTAAGAACGATAAGGTCTTTTTTTACTTAAAATAAGTTAATGCTTGACCACAATCCCACCTGATGGTAAGTGGAGATGTGTTCCAGGATGGTGAGCGCACTAACTTAATAAAAGCCTATTAACTCTTTTTTTGAAGTCATCCACGTCATAGGTGGGCGGGAACGCAGATGCAGGCAAGCTATTCCAATCCTTAGCGGTGCGCATAATCAATGACGATGCGAACCACGTCGTCTATACCAGCGGAATATTTACGACGTAAGGGTGGGTACCCGCCGTGCATCGTGTGAAGTCGTGTCACTCGTGTCGTTCGATGGAGGAACGGGGAAGGGCGAATTAATTCAAATAATTCCTGCGCACACTCACCAAAATGTGCCCTATAGAAAACCGAGAGGCTGGCTACTCTGCGCCTGTGCTCGAGTCTTTGCAAATTGGTTACAACCAGATCTGGGTCACCAATGAGCCTCTTCGCACGCCTCTTCATCGAATCCAAGGCGGAAAGGTGACATTTGGCACCACATGCCCGAATGTGACAACAGTACTCCACACACGGCCGAACCTGAGCTTTGTACATGGTTAAAAGTTGCCTCGGTGTGAAGTACCGCCGAACATTCGCAAGGACGCCAAGTTTCCTTGCACCTTATTAACTTTGACTCTAAAAGGAAAAAGAAGTCAATATAGCGTGACTGATTCCAGAATTGAATGGAAATGCAATAGATAGAAAAACTGATAGGATAAAAAGATCCAGACTATTAGTAACTTTTAATAAGAACGGCATTGTAATTTATCAACTAAACCATGACAATGGTCGATGTAAATGTTGAGGGACTGTTAATAAGTTGCTATCTTCTAATATGGGCAGCAAGCTTGATGTAAGACATAATCGTGTTTGGCATTGTTTATAAACCGTGCAATAGGCACCGTTGTTTCCAATTTAACTTCTCCGGACCGTTGTTTCATATTGGAACCAAATATTCTTTCAGTTTGTTTTCCTTTTAATCACGCCCCATTACGTTGAAGAATTTAGCGCAATTTTACTGTGAAAACACGAAATGCGATCTGTTTATCGTTCCTATACGGTTCGTAACCTCGCTTTGATGATAGTGAAAGATTTTAAACATTAACCATCCATGTTTTTGTGTGCGTTAGCCAGGAAACGGTTTTATTTCAATAAACAATTTTATCAATCTATGTTTTATGCTTACGTGTCGTATATTCTCGAATTATTATGAGCTCAGTAAAATATCTGATAATAAAGCCGACCCCATTTTGTACCAAAATATGAATATTGTGTTGTGATAAGTTTTATGAAAATACCTATATCAGATACCAATTTATTATCCAGTATGAATAAATAATAATAATACTGATAATGATTAAGTTTGCAACTATATACAAAAAGTGTTTTTTCTGACATTTCAACGTAGATATGATTACAGATAAGACTGTCTTGTTAAGTACTTAATAAAGATTTTGCATAAAAACATTGTATCTAATAGACTTTGGCACTTTGACAGGCAGGATACAGAAAATCAAGATTAATGTCGCGATTTAAATCGATGAAAAATCAACCGCTTGTTACTTCTAGTTTTAATTCTTGTCTTATCGAATTAGCGTTATCAAAGTTATCTTCGTGTACCTAATTTATGCTGAGATAACAAATGAACTAATTTAATTTCTATTTTCTGCACCTACATTGTATACCACAAAAAGGTACCTACTTCCTTCAATAGTTAGATAAGTGTAACACGATAAAAATACATTTAGGTTGTCATTAGTTTCACTTTAACAATACTCTACTCTTTTACAATACGGGTGTTGCGATCAGTTTATTTATTGTTACCAGAGAAGAATACATAGTAGTCAGTACAGTAATGCACTCTATAGTTCTGTACTAATTACTCGCACTTATTGTATTTTTTGCCCTAAGTCCTACGAGTAATTCGTGCTCCTGAGCTGAGAATGCTGAGATGCATTTGATACGTCATGTACCTATTAGTAAAGTTTGATTTTCTACGGTCATAATTGTTTTTACATCAATTTGTCTAAAACTCCGATTTACTTTTAACTCGTTTCCTCTTGCTATGTTTATCTTTTTCGCTTTTCCAACTTGACTCAACACTGATTCAATGACATTTTGATCGAGTCGATCAAAAATTATTATATTGGTTTCAATTTCAACTCATTATAGGTATTACTTTATAGGACGCGGGTGTTTTCTCTGAGCCTTGATGTAAGAGGAATATAGACTTGATTGATTACAATTGGAAACAAAATGTGACCACCACCAAATTCGTCGTTACCTGCATCGTTATCTTTGAACCACAAATGGATGCCTATATCACGATCATGACTAAGCGTCTAAGCGTATACAGGGTTTTAATCTTGCCCATTTTACATGACGAAGTTTTTTAAACATGACATTTTACATGACAACTGACCTTGGAAACATGATGTGACCACGGAGCTGCCGGAACGCTTCTTCCTCCGGCGCTTCCTGCGCGCTTCTTCCTTGCGTCGCTGTAGCTCCTCGCTCTCGGGTATCGGGACCGGCGCGGAGGCCTCAGGCCCACGTGGTAACTCGTCGCACTCTCGTTCGCTACCCGACTGACTGCTGCCACGGCCGACGCCTGTGGAAGAGTAACGTAATAATAAGACTCTTAAAGGACTAAGAGTAAGACACGAGTGATGCGGGTAGTTTTGTTTGAAGTGCCATAAACTATAAAGCAACAATGCATTTTGGGTTGAAAGTAAAGGCGCTTATGTCCTTTTTATGGTGCCGAAGTAAAATCGGAACCCTTATAGTTTCGTCATATCCGTCTGTCCGTCTATACGTCCGTCTGTTCGAAACAAAGCGCCGACCCTAAGCCGTAACCCTTAGTGCTAGAAAACTGTAATTTGGCATGGATACACATATTTATCAACACTCCATAATCGTAGAATAAAATATTGAAAACATTTTTTTTCAGGGTAGGTACTTCCCCTACAGGTAACGTGAGGATGAATTTTTTATTCGTTTTCGTATTCGTACCCTATAGTGTGGGGTATCGTTGAAAAGGTCTTCTAAAAATATTATGGGTCTTTACGACTATTTTTGGAATTAGGGGTCCGTTAGCGAAATATTTGGCGCTATTTTAGTAGAGTCAAGTGTCCCCCTCCCCTGCTGGCTAAACGGTTGGAGTTGGATTAGTGAAAGAATTTTCAAAAATAGGTTATATGATGAATTTACAAGAAAAAAACTATCCGTTGACAATCGCAAGTTTACGAGTTTAATGAGCTTATTGTATAAGTAATTTTAAAGTACCGCCCTCCCGCACTTTTAGTGATAACCGTAAGCGGTCCCAATCTTTAAGTCTAAGTCCCTAAATATAGTATTCTAGTGACCTCATGCATTTCTATTAGAAGTCGTTATAAATAGACTGTTCTGACGTGAAAAGGTTGGGTATACTTTGGCGTACCCAGGCGAGGCGAGATATCTTATGATACTTGAAAGTAATACAATAAATGCAACTGAAACAAAAATGTGAGCGTAAACTTAGAAGCTTATCTGCGGAGAGAAGTAAACTATGTTTGTGGCATACGAATACAGCTTTCACTGTATCCTTAACTAGTTGAGTCTATACCTAATGCCTCTCTGTTGCCTACTGACGGTAAAGGTACTACAGATCTGATGCTTATGTAAGATGCTTCGGTTTCACCATTAGCATAGTGCCGTGTTGGCTTCTATAAGAACTTATTTTCATATGAAGTGCTCATAGATTCCCTGGGATTCTAGAGGAAAAAACCGTTAATCTAAGAATAAAATAAGAATTCGTGGGTACCTACTTAGTCATAGCTTGGGATAATAATAGTACAGTGATAATTACAGGTTCTGAGGCTTGTAATTATACGGTAGATACTTTCTGTTGGTAGGAACCTAGGAATATATATACCTACTGTACAAGCGCATTACATATTGCATTGCAAACAATAACTGACCCGTGTCGTTGGCTCTCACTTCGCTTTCGGTGCCAACCCATTGTTGAAGCGTTTTCACCGCGTTCGGTATTTGAATTTGAATTTCATACGCCATTATTGTTCAAAAAAACGCAGCTGGCTCTTGAACTAAGAGTTACGCTTCTATCGTTCGTTTAGAGTTGGAATCACTTGGAATTGTCATCGACAATAATATTATTCCGACGTGAGACGTGACTATGCAAGCTGAGTTGGCAAACAAAGCCGGTTCATCGACCTACATGGCCGCACCCACTGCGTACGCGGCTACGCGCCCACGTTACGCGATCATTCGAACTCCGACTCTTGGTTGACTTGGTTAGAAACGAGAAGTCCCAAGGGAATCAACTATGAATTGAACGTGAATACATTTAGTCGCCTCGTAGGTATAATTCCATTGTATGCAATTATACCTAAACAAATTATGACAAAAGCACTATCGCATTTTGATACTTGCGATAAACAACTATAAATTGTTTACAAAACAGCTGTTCGTTCAAAATGGCCGCTGTCAACAATGTCAGTTTGTCGCTTGAATTTCTATCCTCAAAGACGCAAATGCATTGCCGCATTGTGCCAAAATATTAAATGACAATTATAATTATTTAATCAGTTATTATTGGATTTATGAAATGAGATATCTATATAAATATCATTTTCTTGATTGCCTATGGTGCCAATAGTAGTTATTTGATCTACTTCTTCTGAGAATCAGCTACAGCGCTTCACTTTTATATGGAAATCAGATTATGAGACGTTTGTGATTATGGGAAGCAACAAAAAGACACAAATGAGAGATTTCAAAATTCTAATATTGTTCCATTTTAGAAAAACACTACCATAATGTTCGTAAGTGCTCGTGTGTTCCGGACCCTATATAATCGGACTATACGTCAAGCGTAGCTATGAACGATAGCCTCGACAAAACACATGAATAAAATAATATGACCTCAATTTCCCAAGTCATTCGGAAGTTACACGATCTTCACCGCACCATGCATCGTCACAATAACATGCAGAACGTATTGAAAATAAGTGAATAAAACGTAGGTATATAACTGTAGTAGTTAGTCGTCACACAAATTATCTAGTATAATAACTAGTTAGCAAACAAACGGTCAACAAACTCATACGATGCATCAACTTAACCGTCGACGGCCATGCAACAATACGAAAGAAAGGACAGAGACTTCTTCGCTTGAGTAGTGCTAAGTAGTCGTCTGAGTACTTCGCTGAACTATGAGGTTAAAACAGGCTACAGAACGTGATATACACCTTCCTTATTGTGAGACACATGTACCATAACTACCTGTAAGTTGCTTAGAATGTCAAAACATAGTTGCAGACGTTGCAGTCTTGCATTCCTACTGTTGATGAATACAGATTGAATAGATGATGAAACGTCTATTGGACTACTGATGAAATCTTTTCAGTTGTGTAGTTCAACGGTCGATGGGATAACAAATTGTCTTGTTTGTCTCCATTTTTATCAGCATTATTATTTCTCTTGTCAACGTTTAAAAATATTGGCGTAATGTTATCTTACGTTCGCTGAATGCATACGTAAATTTAATTTGTCAGTTCTCCAATGTTTACCTACAGATATTATCTTTTTTATTACGATTCACACGACAGTCGACATAGACTCACTTTATACAAAAAATTGTACAATTCCAAAACTAATAAATTAGTTATTTGGAATCGAACAATCAATAGGTCATTTATTATGCAAATTTGAAATTCCTAGTGATAAATATTTGATTATGCAAATTACTTTTGCGTGATGCTTTAATTTTAACGAGATCATTTAACGACACGGAGCTACAAACAGCGTTATTACGTTTAATTGTTTTTAATTGTTCGCCACAAACGGAGCTATAGGTCTACGTCCAGTGAAGGACATCATTATAATTTAGTTTAGGTGTTACCGTGAACCAGAGATCACTATTATCTTATACCTTCAACAAATTATCACTTAACTGAGAAGTGTCACGTATGACTGATAGATAATTATAATAAATAGAAGGTTTGGGTGGAAATAAAATATTGTCTGTAATGATAAATATTAATATATTTATTTTATATCCACTTGGAAGCAAGTATACGTCTGTCTTACAAGATCCCGTGACGCGGTGTGTGTCAGAGTTAAATAAACAGTTCAAATTCAAACCTATGGGTTACAATGGAGAACAAAGACTCCTTGTTAGGGGTATTAATTTTTGTATTATATAAATCCAACATTTAACTATTCCACCTAGTAGGTTATGTACGTTTTATTTCAAAACTTTATTAACTCCCGACTTATTTATTTATAAAAAAATATTATTATTATTAAACTTATAATCGGGAGTTACATTATAAGTTTGAAGTGTCTGTGTGTCTGTATGTGTCGTAGCTCCTAAACGAATGAACAGATTTTGATGCTTTTTGTATTTGTTTGAAAGCTGATGTGTTCTAGATGGATCATAGCTACAATTTATGAAGATCTGTTCAGGCGTTTCACGGTTTAATTTTTTCATTCTTTCTCTGTGACAACGCTACTTTTAGAAACGATAATGCAAGCAACATTTTTGATATGGACAAGTGCAACTATATTTGTTTCATTTGCATGGATAAATGCGAGCTTATTTATTATTATTATTGGCTTTATTTTAACCTAGGACAAGGGGCTTCGCAGTTGCTGTTTTTGTAAATAAAACGTCTCCATAAATTCTTCGTAACATATTGTCTGGAACAAAAAGTCGCTTGGTATGAGAATTTAAACATAAACATGTTGTCTTGTCTGCATGATGATACTATCGTTCAGTTACGTGTCTATTATTATAAGATTTGTCAAGTCTACAAACTACTTTTGAACTTGATGTAATAGGAAATCCATAGTAGTTTTTTTAAACTCAACTGTTTTACTATTAACTCGTTAGGATCCGCGTGATCGCGGTACCTTTGAGTTCGAACGTGCTGGAACGTTCCCGGTAACCGACGGGTTAATAGCTATGTTTATGGTATAAATATCTATGACATCACTTTTTATATTTATAAATACGATTGCATTTACAATGAATGCCTTCCTTATTGACAACGTGGAATATTATTAATAATTGGAACATTATTAATAATTATTGATATTATTATTAGTAATAAGCGCAAATATTGTTGCTTGTTTATGACGTTTCAACACAGGATCAGATAACTATGTTTCCATTTAGAGAAGGACAGCTATCGCATAGCAAATAATTATTTTTTTTTTACATATTTTTTTCTTTCTATAAACTCTCTGGTGACTTCACGCACGCCGATGCCTTCTATGTTTTTCTTAGTATACTATCATTCTTCTAGGTTGCCTGGAAGAAATCGCTATGTAGCGCTAGCGATAAGGCCGCCTGTTGCTTTGCACTTCCAACTTAATTTTTATCCTTGTACGATTGTATAATTATGTGGTGTGCAAACAATAAAGAGTTGTCTATTTATCTATCTAAATTGAGCCAAGTTATCTCATAACCGCTACCATAATAGAAGTTCAGTGAAACTGTTAGCCATTAATTAAACGCGATGACCTCGAAGTAGATACTCGTAGTACTGCAACACGCTATACCATCTCACCATGCAATATAATTTTATTCTATTTATTAAGGTATAAGGTCGAAAATCCCATGTATGCAACAATTACGGTTGCAAATGCACACTTGTATGTAGACTAGATCTCAATTCTCAGGCTTATCAAAATAATTTGAATTAATTCACTAAACGTAATAAGGACCAAAATTCCATGAATTCGACTATGGGTGTCTGTATTGCTAATGTTGTAGCGTTTGTACAAAACACAGGATATACGAATAGCAAAGCAACAGCAAATGCGCAGTAATGTAGCGATTGTAACAATCGGACCTGAGGCACACCCACTCACACAATCACTTGTTTCAACATAGAAGTTTCCTGTTTTTAGTTGTGTTGATATAAATAATATAAATATCAACAAACCTACCTAGATATAGATAGTAACTTTACCTAGTGATATCAAAGACATGGCAATAATTGGAAAACTTGGCAAAAACAAAGGAGTTGCAGCGAACCCAAACAATGATAAGCGATTCAATAGTGAGTCACGGTCTGACATACACTTGTTTTAAAGGCACCACCCACGATTTGTCTCGCTGTTAAAGCATGTTTATTTGGGAAATGTGTAAGGTATTAACGCTTTATTACGTTGAATTGGAAAACTGATGGAGGCATTTAAATTAAAAGTAAAAAAGATAACAATATTAAATTATCTTAGATAACAACTATGCAGACGATAAATTATTACATAATTGTTTTCTAGAAATTATTACCATAACAAAAATTTTATTACAAGTGATTATAGAGAATTCAAAGAAAACAATGAGTTTCGCATCTTATTTAATCATAGATGCAAAAAAAACGATAAAGTGACGCCAATGCCACTCAATAGTGAAGTGGATTGTTCCAGATATCCAACAATTGGTAGTCATTAACCATTTTAACTAGTAAATGAACGAGGATTGTTGAAAGACGCGTACACGTCGCGTGACACGGCAAACGTGGCAGCACGTGGCAGATTCGGGCGATACACAGCGAGTATTACGTAAACATATCAACCAGAACAGAACTCGCGACACGGCTCGCAAACTACCACATTTCAACAGAATCGCTGAAACGATTCCCGTTGTTAATTAAACACTTAATTACGAGATCAGTAAAGTGATGCATGGCCTATAAATGCTGATTATTTTAACAAAACTAATACAATCGCATTTTTTTCGAATGGATAGTTGCTGTTGGCCCTAGTGGTCTTTATAGCTTCACGCGGACAGCTGCGGCGAGCCTGAAGAGGCTCAGCCGAGAAGACATATTTGCGAGGTGGGAGTGATACCTCCACACCTCGAGAAGTAGGGGCATGCGACGTCCTAAGGGCACCCCCTGTTGGGTATGGACCTTAGCTTAGGACGGCCGCTCACGGGAATGCCTTGTGGCGGCCGAATATAAAACGGGACGTCGCGTCGTCGTCGCCGGCGGTGACAAAGAATCACATGAAACAAGCCGAATTAAATAACTAATTTAACGTATTCTAAATAAGTAACTTAATGAAGAGCAGTGAAAACAATGTTGACTCATACGTGGCGGTTACTAAGTTGAATTAACACGCAAATCAGCTATTACGTATGCCAATACATATATTCATACATTTAAGTACCAATAAAGTCGATTTGTTTATGCTGAATTTGTCGCTATGACATTGCGCCCTCGGCTTAGAGGTTTCTACTTTCTAATCTGGCTGGCATTAACGCCTGACCATGACTGCACTCTCTCGTTTGCCGATCACGGACCCAATACTTTTGTTGTTAACCACGTTAACCCTCAGGCAGCAAAAATAAGCTTTCTAACTCTATGCACTATGCAAATTGCAAGTGACTGCACTTACTGAAGTAGTCAATAAGTACAGTAAAACAATATTATTTTGTATCATTAAAACATACCAATCAAAATGTTGCAATATTTATGTAACTGTTAAGCAAAACTTGCTTCTTATATTGCGTGATTTGGGTGGGACCCACAGTAGCGGCCATTGCTATTTTCAGAGATCAAATAGACTTGGTAACAACTAGAACAGTGAGTGAATAAATTGCCAACAGTGCCTGGCACTGAACTACACCAGTTAATATCTCAGTGAAACTTTTATCAGGGCGTTTTAAACTATTTCTGCTGCCCACTGAACCGCTTTCACTGATTAAGGCTCATGTTAATCAAGATTATTTAGCACCGTATCCGGTACGCTAGTTTGATTTGAAGTAAAGATTTGCTCAATACACCATTATAAAAATTCACCATTATAATTATTTTGAGATTCAACTACTCCTTTAACTTCAGTAAAAATATTTACTACAAAATGATTAGCAGTCAAAACAATATGTATCAACATAAACGTTACACTTTGTTTCTGTGTATATAGCAAATAGCGAGTTAAGTGCCTTACATACAAAGCATACAATCACTCGAGAAATGTATCCGGAAAAAGTGCGAGGGTGCAGATCCTCCACAAATATAATATAGTAAATCTCAGGGCTGGGCAGGGTCATATGTTAATAATAGTCCCAATAAACCAAAGTTATTTGTAATCATGTAACCAACACAAATGGAACAACAATGTTAATTTAGTACATTAAAATCATTCATTGTAGGTATTAATAAGTTTAAAGGAATAACGATGAAAACAATATCAATAATACGATATTCTTCCCGTATGGGAACCCAGCTGACAGTTGCATTTTTGTAAACAAACCCCACTGTCAAGATTTAAAAATTTAGAAGAAAAATGCAACTGCCAGCCAAGGGATATTGAACGAGGTATTATTATACCTCGTTACAAAAGTAAGACGCAATAGTGAGATGTAGGTTTAAAATCTCGGATCACGATGGAGATCAAGCATGAAGCCATCACGGTCAAGGTTACATCGATAAAAATATTAATGGTTGACCAATCAATAATACTTGCAGCAACTGGAGATTACAAAAAGCAAATGCAGCCATTCTCTTCACAGATTGAATTCTTAGGAGATGATCACAAAATTGAAGAATTCACAAATTTCTAGAATTTGTTGTGTCAATCTACCGAGGTATTGGCAATTATTTCTATAAATAAAGATCAATCTTTTCATTTTTCCATTCATTCTCCTCAAAGCTGCAGATGTTAATGTGTATAGTAAAAATTACAAGGAGTTACTTTTAAAATTTAAGGGCTCAAAAATTCTCACAAATAATCACTTAAAACAAAGTAGCCCAATGTCCTGTTTTCAAGTTAAATCCAAAAATCAATGATCGTAACGTAGCAAGATCAGTGCGCAGTTTGGTGTTATGAGGTGACCTTGGCAATGAACGCCGTGGGGCGTTTCGCTTCAGCGGCCATGTTGATATGCTAGTAAGAAGAATAATGAAATTGCATTCAATTAGCTACGCATTCTTGGTTAAATTAAAAATCAAACACCTTGTGACAAATCGTTTATATAACAGTCACTTAAAAAAAAATAGATGAACTTTGTCGCAAATAAATAAACAAAATAAGGATATCTTGGTGCTATGATTTACTTACTTGTAATGCCATCCATATTTTTCTGATAAAAAGCTTTTGCTTTTCGGACATGAGACTTTGAAAATTTCTCAGGGTGATCGTACAGGAGATGCATATTTTAGAATGTTGTTATATTCAAGGTAAGGGCAGTGTAGATACTCTTAAGATTTAGAATAGTAGTAATAGTTGCCACTACTTCTATAACATAAGTAATAAGCACCTAGTTCTATTTTATAGAACTCGGAACTTAACCTGCTTGTTGCGGTCATGATGTTTGTGCTTAGTGGTCATTTCGTTTGTTTTTAATGTCAGCTGAAATTGTTTACTGCTTACATGTAAAAATACTTTTTTAGGTCAGTTTCAAAACACAATAGGAAATACATTTATTAGACAGCTTCAATAAAATATCATATTTTAGGCGACACATTTCATATGTTAGGGCCACATGCAATTATAAGTTTTGGCAAAAGTGTAGGTCAGATCACTTTGCCATGATTATTGCTGGTTACTAGTATAAGTGATGGATGAACGAACCTCGTAAATATAGTATGAATTTTGTGGTTAGTAGGTACAAATATTAATAATACCTACATCTTTTTCATAAATATCCTAATTCTGAGCAGTTCATCATAACTTTCACCTCAATCTCGAAGGAAGAATTTTATAATAAATAGATGAAAATGTTATTAATTCTTAATAAAGCTACTTCCAACACAAAATAGAGTGCGAATAGCACACATAGTAAGTATGGAAAATAGACAAACGCAATTCCTAATTTCAAATGTATGCCAGGTAAACATGCCAGTTTGGGGGTGATAAGAATCAGGCTGAAAAATTTTAAATTTTCTTTAATGGTAAGCCAAAAGAACTTCATATATTACACTCTAGATAGCACAAAGTAACAAATGAAAGGGGCTATAAGTTAATAGCAACTTATAATACAATAAAAAACAACAGATATACATACATACATTTCATACGCAAAACTCAGCAACAAACGTGACTCAGATTTTTCCAATACAGGAAATCATAATACAAACCGATAGAATAATAATATTGGCTCATTACAATTCCATCGATTAACAACGGAATCAACAAAATTAGCTGATGTTGCTCGTTGTATTTGATATACAAGAAGGTATTATATAGTAAAATGAATAGTAAAATGAATACGTTAAACAAGCAATATAAATTTAATTCTATTACAATTTGCAAAATATAAATTTGTCATAGAATTGAATTCAATAATCAATATTTATAAAATGGTTCTAATTTAAGGATCAAGGATTTTAGTAATGCCTGTTTTTTTCTGTGTTCTAGCTCATAGATTTTCTCGTCTAAAGCGCCAATAAGATACGGAGCTTTTTCACTGAATTATGTTCTTTTTTCGTTATCTTCAGCTTTCATTTAAATTTTCAGTCAGCCTGGAACTCATTTTATTAAAACTATGTAAGTTAAATATTGAGACAAATTAGAAAAGCCAATGATGTACTTCTAAATACCTACTGCTCAAATGTTTTTACTACTTCAGCTGAAACTACTTTATACTTTTACATAGTTTAAATCACTTATCAGATATTGAAAACATAACAGAATCAATATGATATGATAAACAGTTATAAAGCACAAATACGCCGGCTCCTTGCGCAGGGTTACAAACAGCCGATCGTGTGAATCAGATGACACAACAAAAATATACCTACGGTCAACTACACGAAACAACTGTTTGCAAGCTTTAAGAAAATTAAAACCAAATACACCGAACTTACCGCTATCTACGCTTTCTTCGGAGATCTTCTTCACCATCTTGATGCGTTGTTACAGCGATAATAAAATATTACGAGTAGGTGGTACTACTCTTGAAAAGCCGCTTTCAAACTTGTGCGGCTGCCTTCTCGACGTGAAATCGGAACGGCGCTCGGAGACAAGATAGTAAAAAATAAAACGCCGAAACTAAAAAATTATAAAGCACCAACAATCGAGAAGGATTAACTAAAATTGTGCCGGAAGGTATTAAACAAACACTGTTAGAAGGCGGAATGAAAAAAAAACTACTGGTGTCATTAGCGATCCATTCTATACACGCCCGCCCGGTCGATGTTCTGAAATCCAACTGACGATCGGGTCGCGGAGTTGGTCGGTTGCCGGCTCGCCCAGCGCGGCGCGGGTCCCCGCCACCCGCGCTCCCCCGCACCGAGTGCGTCGTAATGTTATCCTCTCTCGCTCGCGCATGCGTACTCACTCGCACCGCTGACGTGTTTACATTTTTTATCGTTCATATTTTTTGTAGCCGTTATAGCTATCCTTGTATTATACGTTATTTCATGGCATCTATACCATGCGATGCAGTATATCAAGACCAGATGTTTTCTTTCCTTGAATTTGGAGAACATAATTAAATGTATGCATAGTTTATACCTTAGAACGAGAAACCAGCAGCCAAAGATTGTTTACCACTCACGAATTATTGCATCATCCCAGGCTAAAGGTATTGCCCATATATTACACGTCCTATTAACCGCGTAAGTGTACGTGTATCTATGCAAAAAATATTTAGGTTACTAACCAAACCTAACCAGTTTGTAAAAATGCATATTACAATGTTTAAAAGAGTTGATATCCTTTTAGATACTTAAATATTCTTCTATTAGGTACAAAAGTAATACGTTACTGGAATTAAAACTAATCTTTAGGTAAGTACCTACCTAGTTAACCTACAAAAATAAAGTAGTTGCTTTTACTTTCTTGGTTGTGGAGCGAATTATAAATGATACACGTAACAGTTTTAGTCTATGTATTATTTACATTTACTAGATCATGTGTTACTTAAAAAGTTATCAACGTTACAAAATAATTAGGTATACAAACACTCGTCGGAGGCTAAGTTCTTTAGAAACTTTTGTGTAGTAGCGGTATTAAGTCCTTTGTCTTCCCAACCCTTCTATGAATGACCTTCACATTACAGTCACAGGGCGTTTGTTGACAAACAGTGTACGGGAGCACCGCAGTACGATTTGATACGACGCAATACCCACGTGGTAAGGGTAACCGGTTCGACCGGCACCCGGCACCGCCATCTTTGTTGTCACGCGATATTCGCCTCTCGCTCATTTATATTCCTTCTCTCTCCTAACCTCACTGTCTCTCAATATGCTTCTCGTTCTTTGCCTACGTGACCGGCAAAACTATAAACCCAACGAAATTGAACTGTCCGGGCATTGCCGAAGGATACGTATCTATATTGGGTTTGGTTGGGCGTTTGCTTTGTTTATCAAGTTCTTTAATTTACGATAGCTGTTTAAGTATAAAAATCTCCAGTACGATCGTACTGTTAATGTATAGAATGATATGAAGTGTTCATAATGTTTGCACTATTAGATCATCTGTTGAGTAAACATCGCATCAGGTGATTTGGAGAATAACATAGATATTTATAATCTAAAAAACATGTCCGATAAGCGTGGCGAGGTTACGCGAAGAAAAAGTATAAATAGTTCTTTTGTTTGTTTTGAAAAACTTTTCGAAGGAGATTATTTTAGAAATAATGTTATTGGGAATAAAACACAAGTAATCTGCGAGTTACCTTATTCAGCATAGATAAATATTGACAAACTACATTAACTACTTAATGTATAATAATTCAGAGCTCAAGTGGAGGATCGAATTAATTTGATATTACAAGAAGAAAGTGCAAAACAATATGCTATATATGATATAAGCAACACGAAGACAAGGTACCTAGATATGCAAAACTTGGAAGTATTTGATTACTTAGTCCCTTAGAAACATTGAGGGCGGGCCCATTATAAAATTATCAACAAAACCAAAATCATACCTAACTCTATTATTGTTACTGAACAATAATAAAATCCAGAAGCCAAAACAGTCAAGTTCGATAGCGTGCGGACTGATGAGGATTCCTTTGGTGTAACTTTCGATTTCAACGAATTGTAAAAGAGACTAGTATAATGTAACACAAAGTTAGAGCATTTTCCGTAATCGCTAGGGGTGCACAATTAGGAATTAGCGAAACCCTACTAGTGATTACGCCTGTTTTCGTTGCAGTCTTGAATAAGTCAGCAAAAACTAGCCAACCTAAGTTATTGGATCTTACATAATAATTTACATAAACTTGTAATTCTTGCGTGCTCGCGTAAAGTCGCGTAACCAAATCCAATTAGATGCTAACTCTATTAGTTGTGTAGTGACAAGCTTAAAGATAAAATGTATTGGATACGAGAAAATGAAATCGATTCCAATGCTCAAATATGTTTTAGTTGAAGTAATAAAATAAGCAAAACTGACCCAGTATAACACGCACTAAAATATTTCATTTTCGTTAAGAACTTTTAAAATATCTGTGTTTGTTTAACCTAGAAAACTTCCGTCCAATTATTTTGCAAACAAATGGAACGAAAACGTCTAACGACGCATCACGCGTCTCTTGTCTGTCAATTAAGAAAAAATCTTCTGAGTTGGCAGACCACCTACTGATTGAGTAACATTGACCGAAAAATTGGAAACAAAAACACTTAACTACGTAGCATTATTATGTTGCGTTTGTGTTGACAAATACGTAGTACGTTTCACTACGCATGTGGGTTCTTTTATTAGTGATCGAAGGCATGTGGTCTATTTTTCCCGAGGGAAGAATTTCTAGCTTCGTTGAATGGATTTGAATCGTTAGCAGCCAACTGCGTACCACTTTTATTTCTTTATTACTAAGGAAACCTGCTGAAATGATGCTGAAATTTACTCGATTTACTGTAGAACTTTTTTACAAATATCTGTAAGACAGGCGGCCTTAGACTCAATGATGAATAACAAAGCCTCTGAATCAGCACTTTCAATTTTGCCACTAACCCGACCTTTCCTGCTAACGATGTACTCTGCTGAACAATTGATGAGGCTGCGACGCCTCGTCCATCTCTAAGCTCCGTTTATATAGACTACCTAGTGTAATCCCGAATTTGTATGCTTTCTTAAATTTTTTAACCGACTTCAAAAAAGGAGGAGGTATTCAATTCGACTGCATTTTTTATGTTTGTTACTTCAGAACTTTTAACTGGGTGAACCGATTTTAATGATTTTTTTAAATCGAAAACTGGTGCTTGTCATGTTGCCCACTTAAATTTGAGCGAGATCTGACAAGTAGTTCTTGAGTTATCCCTAATTTTGAAGTCCATTATTTTTTGTCAACAATTATTTAACGTTGGTACTGATTTTGCAGTGTATGTGTGACGTGTGTGATGTGATTTCTAATGACTAGGTAATCTATTGCATTGTTTAAGTAGATAATTTATCTTATTTATGGCACTGTAACGTAATAAGTTCTAGCAAAGGCTTGATTAATGCGAATTCTAGTGGATTAACAAACCTAACATTTGTTGTGTCAACAATTTCATGACTCAATAGCTGATTCATTAGATGTTTATTACTTACATACGTTACATGCAATCAAGCACATTGTAGTTACATATGTACATGACCTATCTATAGAAGAATCAGATGTTGCGCATTCAATTCGCCTAGCGTCACAGAGGCACCCATCCTTAGAGACTGTTCACTGTACTATATTCGATATTGAACGTTCTCACGTAAATATCGGTTGAAAGAAACTCTACTTTATCACTGGGCATTAGAGGTTTTAATCGCGTTTAAAGTACTCGATAATGTCTTTTACGATCACGTAGAACGGAACCCCAAGAGGGTTGCTCTGTTGCTCACAAATCCTTCCTTTGTTCCTGCGTTCAGTCACGTACACAAAACGCACCTGATTTTAACAAAAGTTTTTTTTTATGGAAATAGCCGGCAAACGAGCTGACGATCCACCTGATGGTAAGTGGCTATCGTCGCCCATGGATATCAGCAACACCAAAGGCATCACTGAGGTGTTGCCGGCCAAGAAAGAGAGAAGAAAAAGGAACAAAGAACTGGCTCTCAAGCCCCTAGATGGAACATGACGAGTCGTTTGGCGGCTGACTCAAGCTCAAGGGTGTAGCTAGCTATCCAGGCGAACCCCTGGAGAAATAATAAGAGTAAGGTATTAATTAACAATTAAAATCAATATTACCAATATAATCCCTCAAGGGGCCCTACCACCAGCGGGTCGGATTTATTTGCCTCTTACGATACCTATCCGGCGTGGGATTGAGGTTAGTATTCTAAGCCGACCCCAATACGGCTAAAAGAATAAGAATAAGCTTTTCCATTTATTTTTTAAAAGTGTAAAGAATTCTTAGTAAATTAAATGGGTTGTAAAAATAAAAGATAAGTTTTGTCTTGGCAGGGCAAAAAAAAAAACTGTCAGATGCAGTATTGTATGAAATTATTATGATACTGTCGATCAATTAAGGATGTCTTAACTCAAAATAAAACAATGACATGTTTCATAGAAAACTATCGAGGTAACTTTTCTGAACATGGAAAAACATGGAGACATGGAAAACTATTAGTGGGAGGCGTATTTTGAAATCGCCGATAGGAGTATTTATTAATTCACTAGATCTCACGTACCTTACTAATGAGGATCCGTAACGTTTTTAGTTGAGAATGCAGATTTATAGAGCTAAGAAATCCTTAACATACAGTGAAAAAATTTTTGTTCTACGACAAAAATTGACGAAGTTATGACCAAATTACTTACAAAGTTCACTGCGTGGCTGTGACGTCACGATATCGGTCGCCGCCAGTTAGCCGCTGGCAGCGATACGGCGCGCAATGTTTTGTTTGGATAATTGTGACTTTGAAACAAATTAAGTGTCCCATTTGTGCCTAATTCACCTTTTAACTATGTATCAGTATTGTATAGTGCTTAAACGTTCAAACACTTCTATGAAAACGCCAAAAAAAACTATTTTTTAACGTGTCGAAAAACTCAAAACTTCGTAGAAAATGGTATTCCGTTGTAAAAAGACAATATATGATTTATCTTCAATAGTAACTGAGCTGGGAACTATATCTTTAACTTATATAAATTTCGTTGTTGTATCTATATAGCCAGCTGTGGTTGGGCTCCGTAACATTTTTTTTCAGTGGCAGATGGCTCCTCGCTGCGTCTATGGAGCCACATCAAAAATGCTACGCTATGTTTGCAGCCTCCCTTTTGAGCAGCACAGTCATGGAAATCCACTTTCTCTACCGTTCAGCAGCAATACGCTTTACTTTTTAGGGTTCCGAAGTAAAATCGGAAGTATCGGAACCCTTGTAGTTTCGTCATGTCCGTCCGTCCGTCTGTAATTTTGCATGGATATACATATGTACACATTTATTAAAACTCCAGAATCGTGGAATAAAATACTGAAAAACTTTTGTTCAGGGTACCTACCCTACAGGTGTGAGGATGAAATTTTTTATTCGTCGCGTACCCCGTAGTGTGGGATATCGTTGAAAAGGTCTTCGAAAAATATTATGGGTCTTCTAGGACCATGTTTGGATTTAGGGGTGCGTTTGCGAAATATTTGCCTTTATAGTGCTAATTTTGGTCGAGCCCCTACTACTACTCAAAGGATGATTTGTAACGATGAGTGAGAGGGAAATAAAAGCGGCCAAGTGCGAGTCGGACTCGCCCATGAAGGGTTCCGTAGCAGCAAGTAACATAATGAAAGGTAATTTGCGGTTTACGATTTATGACGTATTAAAAAAACTACTTACTAGATCTCGTTCAAACCAATTTTCGGTAGAAGTTTGCATGGTAATGTACATCATAAATTTTTTTAAAGTTTAGAAGTTACAGGGGGGGACACACATTTTACCACTTTGGAAGTGTCTCTCACGCAAACTATTCAGTTTAGAAAAAAATGATATTAGAAATTATATGCTGAAATTATATATATATAAAATTATATGCTGTTTATTTATCTACATGTACGGTTATCATCAGAAGTAGCTTAACATTTTAGTACCTTGTTACATATTTCTTGAATTTGTCATAATGTTGTTCGGAAACCGTCGAAACAGTTACTATTATAAAGTACTATAATGTTAAGCTGTTTCTGAGGCTGACTGTTGGTAGGTAGGTACTTATTAGGAATCTTTAGGTCTAACTTGTAAGCTGTGTACATGTGTACATATGTATATCCATGCAAAATTACAGACGGACGGACGGACATGACGAAACTACATGGGTTCTGATACTTCCGATTTTACTTCGGAACCCTAAAAAGTAAAGCGTATTGCTGCTGAATGGTAGAGAAGGTGGATTTCCATGACTGTGCTGCTCAAAAGGGAGGCTGCAAACACAGCGTAGCATTTTTGATGTGGCTCCATAGACGCAGCGAGGAGCCATCTGCCACTGAAAAAAAATGTTACGGAGCCCAACCACAGCTGGCTATATAGATACAACTACGAAATTTATATAAGTTAAAGATATGGTTCCCAGCTCAGTTACTATTGAAGATAAATCATATATTGTCTTTTTACAACGGAATACCATTTTCTACGAAGTTTTGAGTTTTTCGGCACGTTAAAAAATAGTTTTTTTTGGCGTTTTCATACAAGTGTTTGAACGTTTAAGCACTATACAATACTGATACATAGTTAAAAGGTGAATTAGGCACAAATGGGACACTTAATTTGTTTCAAAGTCACAATTATCCAAACAAAACATTGCGCGCCGTATCGCTGCCAGCGGCTAACTGGCGGCGACCGATATCGTGACGTCACACGCGCCCGCGTAGTTTGAATTTTAGCGGCCGGAACGGCAATGTTTATTACTTAATATCTTCGTAAGTAATGGTCCGATTTGGATGATTCAAAAAGATATATCATTCATATGCCATAAAGAATCGCGTGGATACTAGTTCTATAGAATTTGCTATAACTTTACTGATCCTCATTCTAGATTTTTTTGTTTGTTCATTTATCTGTGTTTCGGTTTGCGAATCTGAGAAATGGCTTAAACGATTTGATGCTGTTTTTACTTGTATATTGTATTAAGTTTGGGGCTACTAGAATAAAAGAAAATAATTTGGTCTTATAAATTGCAACAATTCAACTAGATTGGTAAATTGTATTAGTGCAGCTACTTGTTTTTGAACAACATAACGGTGTATGAAACAAACAACCATCCAATACCTAACGTTTATTATATATTGAAATTGATTTCAACGCATGCCATCTTATAATGTATTAGAATCACTCAAAGATATTTTTCACTGTTTTCTCAAATGTAGGTACACCGTTGGATCAAAACAGTATCAATAAAAAAAAACGTTAAAATTACTGTTGACTTTTAGGAGAGTAAGTTTTTTATTTATATTTAAACCTGTAATGTATAATGAAAGGCCGGTTGGAGACTGACTGACTTTAATGTCAATTTATTATTCCTCTAAGTCAAACCCTCCATATTTCCCCCCTTACAAACAAGAACTTATTAGAACTAACTAAATATATGAGTAGCTATGTATGTAACATTTTACTTAGGTATGTTATTCCTAATTGCACGTTTATATGCACGCCACTCGCGGGCGGAGGCGTCCGACGACGGCGCCGACGGCCCAGCGGCTGGAATATCCTCGGCGTCTCCGTAGTCGGAGTCCTGGCGTTCAGCGTCGGCACTCGACTCACCGACGTCGGGCTCCTCCCCCGCATCCACATTCCTACCGTCACCGCCACCGCTCCCGTCGGCCTCCTCATTATTAGCATCGGATGCCGCTGTGCTTGCGCGTGACAATGCGTATCTATTTTTTAACCGAATGGGAGCAATTTGGTCTTGGTGCCTACGCCATTCCGTACCATCGCTTAATTTTACCTTATACGAGACCGGGCCAGTTTTATCCGATATGTGACCTTCCGACCACTTGCTCCCCTTCGAAGAAAAATTGCGAGCGAGCACAGCATCTCCGACTTGCATCTGTCGCAGGCGGCCCCCCGCCGCCGCCACCTGCTTGTCTTGCTGATCGCGCACGGCGGCCGCGCGCTCGGGCCGCAGCGCGTCCAGCCGCCCGCGCAGCCGCCGGCCCTGCAGCGCCACGGCCGGCGCGACTCCGGTGGTTGCGTGCTCGCAATTACGATATTGGAACAAGAACCTACTTAACGCGGTCGATATGTCCACCTTTTCATAAATGGCTCGCTTGATAGCCTTCTTAATAGTTTTAACAGCGTTCTCAGCTTCCCCGTTTCCTTGCGGTCTATACGGTGACGATGTGGTATGTTTTATGACATTATTTTTACAATACGTTTTAAATTCATCTGAAAAGAAAGGCGGGCCATTGTCCGTTACGAGCTGTGAGGGGATTCCGAATCGCGCAAAAATCGACCTAAAGATTTTAATAGTAGCCGCTCCCGTGGTGCTAGGCATTTCTATGGCCTCGATCCATTTTGAGTAGGCATCGACGACGATTAAAAACCGTTTACCAGCACAGTCCGCGAAGTCGGCGTGCACCCGACGCCAGGGATGCAATGGGAACTCCCACGGGTGCAAGGGCGCGCGGGGCGGCGCGTCCAGCACCGCACGTCAATACAAAATGCCGCCCATATAAGTACTGGTGATTTTTCGTTACACCGAAAAATATAGCCAACGCCTCCTTGTCCAATTGGCTATAATTTTTCTCCGCGTCGTTAAGCGTCCGGGAGGCGCAGCTGACCGGTCGCTCCGAGCCGTCCTCGTAGCGGTGCGCCAGCACGGCGCCTACGCCGTACGCGCTGCTGTCCACGGCCAGCACGAGCGGGCGCCCCTCCTCGTAGTGCGCGAGCACCCGGTCGCCCATCAATGCCTTCTTGGCCCCACCGAATGCCTCCTCGCAACGTGAGTCCCAGTGCCAACTTACCCCTTTACGTAATAATGAATTCAACGGATGTATTAACGTGCTCAGATTTGGGATGAATTTTCCATAATAATTTAAGAGCCCCAAAAAACTTTTAAGTTGTGTTACATTAGAGGGCGCCGGCACTGAGGAGATTGCCTCGAGCTTTTCGGGATCAGGGTGCAGCCCACGTTTATCAATAATGAAACCTAAATACACCACACGTTTTTCTAAAAACTTACACTTGTCTAGCTTAACAGTCAAGCCCGCCTGTCGCAACCGTTCGAGTACAGCTCGCAGATTCCTCAAGTGAGTGTGCCTGTCGTACCCGGTCACACAGATATCGTCGAGGAACACCACCGTTCCGGGCACCCCTCGGAGCGTCTCCTCCATCAATTTTTGGAATTTTTCCGGTACACAGGATAACCCGTAGGGCGTGCGTCGATAAGCGAAAGTTCCTAGATGAGTAGTGATAGCCGTGAATCGCTGCGACTCCTCATCCAGTAACACTTGCTCGTAGGCATGCTTGAGGTCGAGTTTCGTGTACTCCTCCCCATTACTTAAATTGGCAAACAGTTCCTCTATTCTCGGTAACGGGAAATAGTCTCGTTTCAATTTAGGATTGATTGTAATTTTATAATCTCCGCATATACGAATTTCACCGTTACTCTTTATCACGGGTACTATGGGTGTGCCGAAATCGGAGTGTTCCACGAGATATATCGTTCCATCGTGCTGCAGCCGCTCGAGCTCGCGCTCGACGCGCCCGCGCAGCGCCAGCGGCACGGGCCGCGCGCGCACATACACACTACTACAGTCTACGAGCTCCAGTCGAAACGATTTTGTACAGGTTCCCAATTTTTCACAAAAAACATCAGGGTACTCCTTGCACAGCCGGGATACGAATTGATCGTCTACCAATTCATTAATTTTTATTTGCGTTATTTTTAATGAACGTAACCAATCTCTGCCCAGAAGGGGCCTCCCCCCACCTTTAATGACATACAAAATTAATTGTCTAGCACACACACTATTTAACTTAACATCGACAACTATATATCCCAACGGCTCAATTCGTGTCCCGCTGTAGCTACGTAAAATTAAATTATCGCTTTCGATAGGTATGTGACTAAAGAATTGTTTATAACACTCCTCATTTATGGCCGATATCCGACTGCCCGTATCAATTTCGCATTCTAGTTCACGATCGTCAACGCTCACGGTAAATTAATAAGGTTTGTTACCTTGAGAGTTTATCTGCATGTTAAAAAACTCATCCTCTGAACTTTCCCGATCCATGAAATTTTGACGCCGGATGCCCTTATCACGATAACTCACTTTATTACACATCACTTTTAGATGTCCACGTTGATGACACTGATCACAATTATAATTAGCGAACCGACAGCGATCCGCTCGGTGTGGCTTCCCGCAGCGCCAACAGCTGCCCGCGGCCGCCGCGCCCCCGGCGCCCGCTGCGCCCCCGGTGCCTGCAGCGCCTGTAGCGCCCGCGCGCGGTCCGCGCCGTCCTTGCACCGCATGCAGGCCCTCGCCCGCCTCGCCGCTCGTGCCCGCCGGTCCCAGCGCCGCGCTGGCGCTCACCTCCGCGTGCTTTTCCGCAGCCTCTAATGCCAAAGCCAACTCCACCGCCTTCGCGTAATCGATGTTCTTTTCGGCAAATATCCTTGAACGCATTAAATCACTCGTCAGACCCGAAACGAACTGGTCACGTAAATTCTCCTCGAGCCTGGTACCGAAGTTGCAGGTGGCCGCCAGATGTTTCAGCTGCTGGAGGTATTCCATGAGTGTTTCGCCCTGTCGCTGCCTCCTTTGACGAAATACGTGGCGCTCGGCTATTTCGGAACGTTGGGGTTCGAGGTGATCGGTCACCAATTTAACGAGTTGATCGAAACTTTTGTCCTCCGGGTGAGCAGGCGCACACAAATCACACATTAAAGCGTAAGTCGCTTCGCCGACCACGGTTATTAGCGTAGGAACTTGTAATTTAACTTCGATTTGATTAAGCAAAATAAATTGTTTGACACGTCGAACGTACGCCGGCCATTGCTTGGAATTTACGTCGAAAGGTTCAATTTTTCCAATAGGCATATTTATTAATCGAGTTTATACACCGAAATACGCAAAAATATTACTTCACACGCGCGAATTACTTGTATAATACGTTATTTTTTCACTCTCGTCGCCAGTGTAATGTATAATGAAAGGCCGGTTGGAGACTGACTGACTTTAATGTCAATTTATTATTCCTCTAAGTCAAACCCTCCAAAACCGTCGGGAACTTTTATACCCCATTTACACGCGCGCGCGAGCCACGAGACAATCCGCGAGACGCGCGCGTGCGCGCGCGTGTGAACAGGGCACTCGCGGACCAGACAGCGGCGCGTCTCGTGGCTCGCGGGCTCGCGTCGGGAGCGGTTTGTTAGGCGCGGCCAAAGGGGCTCGCGCGAGCGCTCGCGTGGTGTTCACACGCGCGTAGGGGGCGTGGCTTATGGACGCGCCACGAGACGATCCGCTACACGCGCGTGTAAATGAGCGGTTACCATTTCTGTACTTATGTTATTTTCTTCTGTCAGTCTTTTAGTAACTAAATTACCTGATCGCATTGAATTTATTATTAACGTTGATTATAAATAGACGTTACGTAGGGATGCCCATCGTAGTTTTATAGGAATTTTCAGGGTTATTTCCAAGGCGGTAATAAAAATGTCAGCTAATGTTAGCGCCAGATGTTTAACGTTAAAATTGTCATTGAAATAGTAGGTAGGTATTTAAACGCATGGACTGTGCAACTTTGTACGATAATAGCAACGGCAAGAACCTATTAGTCTTCTTCTTTCTTTTTTTTCTCGGAAGGTAATTTAAAAATCATGACTATGGTAATATTTAAAAGACACCATAACGTCCACCAGCACAGTTTCCACATCACAATGTCTACAGTGGACAAGGGGCTTTTGCAGAATTCCAGCATTGAAGAAATCTGAGATATGCAGCTGATCTCTTGGAGACTCGTTTTTTATTTCATTTGGCAAAATATATATGTTTATATATTTATTACTTAATTTGAATTTGAACTTGCAGCCGATGTTCAAACTAGACTATCATTAGTATACAGATCTGCATTATTAAGACCTAAAATTTAAGCCCATGATTGTTTTCAAATAAAATAACATTCACAATAACAACACCAAAATTAGCACGAAATGCGTATCATTTCAGCGGCCCGCGGTATATCATATTATGCGGTCACCCGATCCAAGGTTACGAAAAACAATATTTGCATTGATGGTACCGCCTTTTGCGATGTGATGCCGCGATGTTTTAAACATTGGCATGAGGCGAGGTGCCGTCAACCTCGGGGTTACAAATTACAATGTTTTTGACATTAAGACAAACACGAGTAGTTCTTGCGCTTCAAGGGGTGGCGATACTGATATCATAGTTATTTATTGATATGAAATTACCTAGTATGCTTGCCGTAGCTAATACTGAAGATAGATGATACTGAACCGTTTTTACGCTACACTGATAACCCACACACTAAGATACATATACCCATACACAAAGACAAGATACATGTCCAGACCGAGAACAGAAATTCAAACTCATCATTCAGATTTCCGCTTCGCTGGAAAAAACTAGTAGATTACATTTACCTAAGCGCTTAGCATATGATCTTCAGAAAACGATAACGTACCTTATTAGACCTATTGGAATTACACAGAGGTGAGCGCAGAAGGGTCTGGACTTAGGCCCATGTGGTGCTCCGGCAGTTATAAATGACGACACACTGAATTAGCATTTATTCCAGTTACGGTCAATCTGCCGTTAAAACTGCAACAACTGAACAATGATATTATAATGTAAAAAAGAGGTAGATATGTCACTAGCGCGCCGACGATGAAGAGCGTAAGATAAGCTAATTGACCGGTTTGCTCGTAGTCGCTCTGTCAATACAAGACGATACGCACGCTTTTGTTGTTGTCAGAAGTGCTTGACATTTGACATACAGTGCAGCGTTAAAATTGCCTTCGTGTATTATACCAATGTGATTGGTGTAGTGAAACAAAAGATAAACATGTGTGTTGTAGCTCTTTTCGGAACAGATTTTTTGGTTGATTTGTAAGGGTATAACGTATCTACATATATTTTTTAAATATCATTGCATCTGAAGGATCCTCAGTTACTCAATTTACACTCTACATAGCTACCAATAGTGAAGTCCCGTTGGTAAAACTTCGCAGTCTTTATTACTATGAATGTAATAAAACCGAACCTTTTCTATCATGATTGATAGAATACTAAGAATTTTACTTACCAATATTGTTTGGCCATTGTTGAAGTTTTTTATTTTTTTATTTTTTCATAATGAATTTTGATAAAAAAAATCTGCCAACAAATGGTTTAAGTTTTTAGCACATATTTTGTTTTTAAATCATGGTAGAAAAGGTCCCATCATAGACCATATATAGTCTATGCCCATCCACGAAGAAATCGCGATCTTAATGCTTTCAAAGTTATTGGGTTCCGAGGTTTAGCCATTTTTAAGGCAAATGAAACAATCATAGATAATAGTCTATCTATGTATATCTATGGAAACAATAGACAAGGCTTCATTAAAAAGTCCAAAACTTTCGTTTTAGATTTGATGGTAATCATTAAAAGTTATTATAAACTAATAAAATGATTGTAAGTTACTATTCACTATCAGCGATGAATTCAGTTTACAATATTACTTTTTTCTTTAATTTGTACCTAGTTCAGCAGTATGCATTAATTATCAATTCAAAAGACTTATCATGCATGATTAAGATCACGTAGTTGATCCTTAGTAAAACAGATAACAGGTTAATTAAAAATGATAAAACAAGTATGAATTACTATTGTTGAACTATTAATAAAAAAAGGTAATTTTATGCTATAAAAACTAAGATTAATTCATGACGCACGAAGACTCGCCTCAACATAATACACCAAACAATTTTGAACCTTATGCGGTTAGCATAAAGTAATATAGTATCATTCAATGTAAGGTCAACGACTGCATCACAATATTCGCATTAAAGTTGATTGGCTCGCATAAAATGAAAATAAACAATAAATCGTTGAATAATACAAAATGAGCTGTGAGTGTAATTGTAATTATAGTCGCTAATCAATTATATAATTGGGTCACATGCGACCGCAAATTGTGGGCGAACTCGCAAAGATAAAACAACAGATGTTGGGTTTGCGGTTAAAATTAATATTCGATCAAATTATATAATAGCCCAAGAGCTACTGAACCATTTGACTAACCCGTTTCCCACAAAGCTAAAAATTTATTAAATGATATTTTATTATCAGTCAATTAAGAAAGTACCGTTCTGGCAGGCATCTCGCGGTTGCGTCATCATCCCTTAAATTTTTGAAAATCCAAAAACATTTTTTTTTATCCCACTCCCACAAGGCTACAATTTTAATATGTTGTAATTTACATATGTTTAAGTGTAAAAAAAAATTGCCAACCCATTTTGAGGGTTGCAAGTATGTGCCAGAATAGAGGAAAGTTGTCATCGGGATAGTAATTCTATCTTTCTATGTATAATTTCAAGCTCTAGCCTGCTTTTGATGTCATTTAAATGTACAGGACTATCGTTGGATCTTACAAATCGTACACTTTGGTGGAAAGAAATTTCGGTATTGCCATACAAAATATAATAATTTTCATACAAATTTATCCTTCTATGCATAATTTCAAGCTCTAGCCTGCTTTTGATGTCATTTAAATGTACAGAACCATTGTTGGATCTTACAGAGTACACTTTGGTGGAAATAAATTTTTGTATTGCCATACAAAAACAATAATTTTCATACAAATGTATCCTTCTATGCATAATTTTAAGCTCTAGCCTGCTTTTGATGTCATTAAAATGTATGGGACTATTGTTGGATCTTACAGATCGTACACTTTGGTGGAAATAAATTTCAGTATTGCCATACAAAAAACTATAATTTTCATACAAATGTATCCGTCTATGCATAATTTCAAGCTCTTTTTGATGTCATTATAATGTATAGGGCGATTATAGGATCTCATAGATCGTACACATCGACGAAAAAAAAAACAGTGTTACCCTACAAAAAAAAATTTCATGAGGCAAAATCAGCGAGTTTGATTCCTGGCTAATAATATTGATTTTTAAAAAATCGAATTATTCCGTTTTGGTTTTCGTCAAAATCGGCCCTGAGACTCCTTTGACCACTTTTCGCTATTCCTCATAGTTTTGAATTTATCCATCCACGCTCACTTGAAAAATTCACCCTGTATACTCTTCTGGCAGATACTTACAACCGCTAGAATGTTCTGGCTGTTTACATATATAGTGTTTAAACAATTGAAAAAATGTTCCCTGAAAATTTGAGCCTTGTGCGAGTAGGTTATGAATTGCTCTCCCGATGACAACTTTCCTCTGTTCTGGCACATACTTGCAACCCTCAAAATAGTTTGGCATTTTTTTACACTTAAACATATGTAAATTACAACATATTAAAATTGTAGCGTTGTGGGAGTGGGATAAAAAAATATATTTTTTGCATTTTCAAAATTTAAGGGATGATGACGCAACCGCGAGATGCCTGCCAAAACGGTACTTTCTTAATTGACTAATAATAAAATATCATTTAATAAATTTCTAGCTTTGTGGGAAGTGGGTTAGTCAAATGGTTCACTAGCTCTCCAGCTATAAGCTCACTCACTTATGGTGGCTTGAAAATTGTATGCCTTTGTCTTCAAATCTGATATTAAAAGAGTTTGTTGGTTCACAGACCTATAGGACGGATTATGTATAAGAAAACCAGAGAAACAGATAAAAAACAAGAAAAACAGAGTGGTCCAGGAAGTAATTTTAAAAAAAGTTGTTAACATAGATGATAAAAAACAACAACAAGAAAAATAAATATTAAGTATGCCATTAAATACAAGAAACAATGTTGTTTTTAGACGAAACACTATTTTATAAATCGTTGAATGGAACAGAGATTTAGAACCGTGTATTAGGGGGTGTCCATAAATTACGTGAGATGTTTAAGGGGGGGAGGGGGTCGAGTCAAATCTCATCTAATCTTACGTTGGAGAGAGGGGGGGTCTCGGCAAATATCACGCAATTTTTTTTCTGATTAAAATAAAAAAATAATAATACTATTTTGGTCCATTTAATCCACATTGTACATGCTTAAGTTAAATATTTTTACACTTCTAATTAAACTCTCAGCAATATTGATCTTGACTAGTCGTAAATAAAAGCACGAAGCAATTTTTTTTTTCTTTTTACAATAACAATCCAACGCGTTTACGTAACAAACCCACATTTTGAAAAATCTCACGTGAGATTGGGGGATGGGGGAGGGGGTTGAATAAAATCTCACAACATCTCACCAGGGGGGGAGGGAGGGACAGAAAATTGAAAAAAACATCTCACGTAATTTATGGACGCCCCCTTATTGTTACTGGCTTCAACTCTGATAGCCCACTATTGAACACGGGTCTCTCCTCTAGAGCTTAGGTAATAATAACTTTGAACAGACATTCATTTCGACACTGTAATTTTTTTTTAATAGGCATGATGACAGTAAGTAAAAATCACTAAAATCATGTATTTATTTAATGAAACCCTATTATTGGGTTACAAAACACGCATTTATCGTATTATTATGAGCAAGATTAACAATATTTTTAATAAAATAAAACTAAAAAATACGGCAAGCCGCCATGATAATATCTTGACCGCTAATCAGTCTCAATCAGCGAATCACGTCACGCTTCTTTAAACAAACGAATATGACCATACTGATAATGACCATCTTGTCTGTTTTTTTCCTGAGACGTGACGTCACAACAACGCCATGACATTTTGAAGTGTTTTGGTGCGAATTTTAAAGTTATAAATTGAAATGTATTTATTTTGTACTAAACCTTATTTTTTGCGGAAATACGTTGTAATTATAATACATTTCCCAACAATATAGAACAGTATTTCAAAATCTATCATCATGCCTATTCTAAATTGAAGTTAAATGTTAAAAAGTTTAGCTAGCTTTAAGTCAATTCATACATACTACATCCTTAAATGTTAATCTAGTATTTAATGTACCTAAATTCCTAGCACCATTGTGAAATATTAGGCGACATTCACCTGCGAGCTGATTTTTCTCAAGAGCCAAGGACAATGCGATTGGAAATTCAGATTGCCGAAAATCAACATTTCGTGAGGGGAGAATCTAATACATAAAAAGGTCATCGACCCTACTTACAGATACAACGGACACGAGTAAACAGGGGCACAAAAAACCTCTTTATTCGGATTACTTTATGGCAAAAAAAAATAAGTATAACTCGAAAGCAAAAAGAAGATAGATGTTTATATTTCTCAATTTTATTAATGTTCAGTCCTCTTGTCTTTTTTCAGATAGAGGAATCTGTATTGCGTGGTGTTTGACACGTTTTGAAAACTCTGGGATAGGTATAAGGTTTCTTACAATATAGTATTCTTCTCTAAAACGAATGATCATAATTTTGCGTTATCTCCAATATAACTTTGGTTCGATTCGTGAGTCCAATCCAAACCATCATTCATAATCATCGACGTCAACATCATCTTCAGGTTATTCCTGGAGGTTGCTGGGGTGATCATCTATTGGCAACAAACAACAGTAGGTAACATCTGCTGGCAATCTGTGACGATCCGTGAACAGTAAAAAGCAGAAGTCAGCCTGGATCGTCTCATTTTTAACCGACTTCAAAAACGGAGGAGGTATTCAATTCGACTGTATTTTTTTTACGTTTGTTACCGACTTCAAAAAAGTAGAGGTATTCAATTCGACTAGGTGAACCGATTTTGATGATTCTTTTTTTAATCGAAAGCTGGTACTTGTCATGTGGTCCCACTTAAATTTGAGCGATATCTGACGAGTAGTTTTTGAGTTATTTTGAAGTCGGTTATTTTTTTCTTGGTAATTAATTTCGTTTTTGTCTGGCAATTTGGGTCCTACGGCGTCTCGGGATGGGGAGACTTGCGAGGCCGGTAGGTTCGTCAAACTTGGCGTGGCTTGTATTGTTTTCGAAATTCAGGTAGCATCATCTAGTACGGAGGTGCTGTATTTCCGCAAGCTTGCTAGGTGGTTGATGGAACCAGCCCGTCGTGTGAGTGATATTGACGGTGACGTCCAGATGGGTAGGTCACTTAAATAGGTATTACTGCAGAACGGGGTCTCCCTTTGTAACTGAAGAGACGTAGATCATTATTACATTGCAACTCCATTACGAATTGGTGGAGAGATCAGTGGCCAATCCCGTGACTGAAGTATGCCGTCCAAAGGCCTCCAAAATAGCTTAATTTGACTGCTTTTTAAGGTTCCGAAGTAAAATCTGAACCCTTATAGTTTTTAATAATAAGAACCGGGGCCGACGTAGCTGTTTACGTCCCTTAAAAATGTAAACAAGGAAGCATTAAAAAAACCACTGGCAATTACTCATCTAACTACCGACCACATCCTCAAATCGAAACAAGTCGTTGGGCTTTGAGTACTTCATTGTATCGTTAATTAATAATTACCCACTTACGCATGTACAAAAAACTAATTAACAAGTAAAAAACCTCTTGGGGTATAAACAACCGAATTCAACAGAATCACCGCGCACGCCATAACAAGTTTATACAAACATGGCGAACATGATGTCATCGTCATTTTGTACGTAAAACCGAACAGCTACAAGTGCTAAATTATTAGAAACTACTATATACATTGCAAATTCAGTACACGAATGTGTATATAGCTCTCGATCAGATCAAACAATGGACAGTTGATAGTCGAAAATTCTCGTAATCCTGTCAATCGCCTGATTTCACTCATAGATAATTCGATGTAGTCGTGGAAAGCTACTCTTGCAAATGCGGTTTTCTTACTCTTACTGGTTTTTCTCCGTCAGTCTCGTTTTCGGATCTGTTTAAAACGATATTATCTACATTGTTTGTTTCAAATAATTTTATTATGACATTAAATTATTAGGAGTTCTTGTTTTTTGTCCTATTTTTTGTTTTACTTTACACTGTGTTGCAGGCAAAAAGAAGCTCTTTTCTTTTTTGGCTTGTTTCCATGTAAGGTACATAGAAGAACAACATTGTACCTAAATTCATTGCATGTTCAAATTCAGAAATCATTCTTAAAATGTAACTTACTTAAGTTAACAATAATATTAAGGTTGCCAACTTAACATCCTTAAAGAACTATTGGACTTTTAACTCTTTACTCAATACTCAACCTCACCTAAAACAGTAAATTTGTTTGTTATTAATAGATACGGTATTTTTTATTACATATTTTAGGTATCGCGTACACCGGGCCCCTGACCATGAGTAAAAATAGATGTTCCGTGCAAGGTGAAACACCATACTACCAAACAAAAGGAATCTACATTCTACGAGCACGTCACCTAAAGCTGGCCATACACGATCATCTGGGGGCACGGCAGTGCCCCCGCCAAGTCGAGCAAAAAAGCGGCACGGCCGTACCATCCTTTTCTCGAAGCAATTCAGGCCATTTTCGATCCCCTATAACTTCGTTGTGGATAAAGCTAGAAGCCTGAATTTTTAGTAACCAAGCAGGCATTGTATAAACACGTTATATTTCAAATTTCATTCAATTTGAACCAGTAGTTTAAGAATTATAACTAGTCAAAGTTTCTTAATTTCGTCACTCACTGACTGACTGACCGATCATCAAAACTCTAAGGCACTTCTAGCAGACATAGAAGCTTCAAATTTGGAACACAATTAGTGTTTAGTGTATAGATCAAGGAAAAACTAAAACATTTTGCAATTTTGGTCTAGTTTTCTAGATACATCAACTGCATAAATAACTTTGTAATCCCATATAAATATATAGGATTACAAAGTTACATTTGCAGTTAATGAATTACTGTACCTGTATAACAAAGTAACATTTGTAGTGAATGAATCAGTGTACCTGTATATAATATAATGATATAATAGGTGTAGATAGGTACCTAGATATAATTATGTTCAAAGGTAACTTGTAAAAGGAAAAAAAGTAGAACTATCTACAAAAAGAAATGAGATTCCATCAAAAACAAAACTTGTAAAAAAAACCAAGTCTCGCAACTCAGTTCTTCTACCGTAAAAAGTTGTGAGATCCATGTAATACCAAGTCGGTTAATTTATTCAGTTCTTACTTAAGGGTCCTTCTGTCTTAAGTTATCACGTAATTAGCTAACCTAACAAGTAACAACATCTTATAGTGACCATATTATCAATATTAAAAATCTTTTATGTTTTAAATAAATAGATCGACTTGGCCATCGCATGAAAAGACAATATACATATCTCACAAGTAATACCTACATATTATATTAAATTTGATTGTTTAGTGCGATTGCCACAAAATTAAATAAACATAGCCACCAGGTAAGTAACCGTCATGCTACCGCCAAAAGACCATGTAGTTAGTAGCTAATTATCATTATCATTAGCCATGATCCAAGAAAGAGTTGCTGTAATAAAAATAGGGCAAGTGCGTGTCCGGCCATGCGCAATGTAGGGTTCCGAAGTAGTAAGTTTATCAATTATTACTACTTATTATAAGTACTATTATATCTTCTGTGCTATTAAACTATTGTTGTACCTACTAAACTGATCATTTTTCTGAGCACTGAGTTGAATACCTCCTCCTTTTTTGAAGTCGGTTAGAAAAAAGGTCATCGATATAAGTCTCAAACTTTCAATGATTTTCATGTCTATAAGATAAAATAAATATATACCAAAGCGGGACAAAACGGGACATTTGGTACAATGCTGGACTTTTTTGATAATTATAACCTTTTTTTGACAACCTGTTTTTAAAAGTTTTTTCCTTTTCCAACTCCACCCGTTTAGCCGGCTGGGGAGGGGGGGGGGGACAGTTAACTCTAACCTTAGCACTTTAAAGCCAAATATTTCGCAAACGGACCCCAAAGACCTTTTCAACGAAAAATCTCTGAATTTTTTTTGTATTTTATTCTACGATTCTGGAGTTTTAATAAATATTTATATCCATGCCAAATTACAGCTTTCTACCACTAAGGGTGTTGGCGTGGGCGCTTTGCTTCGGACAGATAGATGGACGGACAGACGGACAAACGTATGAATGGACGGACGGACAGACAGACGGAGAGAAGGACGGATGGACATGACGATACTATAAGGGTTCCGATTTTACTTCGGACCCTAAAAATAAATATTATATGATAACACCTATAATGATAACACCTAGTACCAACCCCTGTAGGCTGTAAGTGTAATTGCGTAAAATGTTTGTATTATGTTGTGTTGTATAATTACTTAGTTATTATATTACGTTTGATAAGTAATCAGCCTAAGTAGTACATAGGCATTAATGCAGTAATCTAGTATACGGGGTGTTGGGTTACGCAGTGACAATAACCATTGCACAATCATTTCTTCCACTTGGTTCTCACCTCACATTTCTGTGTCCAATTATTATACATAGACTAGCTGACCAGGCAAACGTTGTTCTGCCAAAAATTTTTAGGGGTAGGGGGATGAAAAATAGATGTTGTCCGATTCTCAATCCTAGCCGATATGCACGCAAAGATTCACGAAAATCGGTCGAGCCGTTTCGGAGGAGTTCAACTTCTAACACCGTGACACGAGAATTTTATATACATATAAGATTGATACTTAGAGGAAGTAAATATTAAGGAACGCATTTTCTGATAGGTTTAGTTACCTCTGTCTGTTTCTTTTAATTTAAAATAGCCGACAAACGACCTGACGATCAACCTGATGGTAAGTGACTATCGTTGCCCATGCACATCAGCAACATTAAAGGCACCACCGCCACCTCCGAAGGAAAACGGAAAGAAATAAAAGAGAATAAAAGAACAAAGAAGAAAGAAAGAGAAACCTAATACTACATATTATTATGTCACATACACAAAGGGATTCATTGATTCTTATTATTTCTCATGATAAGATACGAATTGTTTCGTTGATTGTCAGGACCCTGGACCGTATCTATTCATTCTGAGCCAGGACACAGTCACGGATTTATGTAAAGCTGAAGACTGATAAATGTAAGATAAATGTTGCATCACTTCAATCACTTGCCACGGTCGTGCAGGGGGAATGGCCGCTACGATCCCTTGAATGTCAACTGAGTGTAAAATGTACATTACTTACATTCATTCCAAAAACATGGTCCCGTTAATTAAAACAATTAAAATTTGGTGCTGCTTCACTTAATTTTGTACGCAAGTAAAAATAACGTTATTAAGGCCGGTTTCCACCAATGCGAAGAGAAGTAAAACGGAGGGGAGATGTTTTGTAAATAATCAATTACAAGATATTCTTTATCTCCTCTTCAACTAGGCAAAGCTTCACCAGGGCGTGCGTTTCCATTTCCGTGCTCAATAGGAGGCAGTACTGCTTCAAAACGCGCACGGGTTTGTTACGCTAACTCTCTTTCCTAACTCGTGTTCCGTTCAAGGCACGCGTCCTCCAATCGCACACGGGTTTATAGAGCAAACTGTTCATATATACACGTATTCATGGCGAGGCATGTAACTTATGCATGAAGTTCGCGCGCAAACCTCGATGCAGGGATACATGGGGGGTGAAGCCCCTCGTGACAGGAGGTACGGGGGCAGAGCCCCCCGCTAAGGGGGAAGGGGAGGCTCGGGGGCAAAGCCCCCCCGAATGAAAAAACTATAGGAAAAAAGGTAATGGGTTAGGTTAGGTTAGGTTAGGTTCGTATGTATATTTTTACGCCGTAATAGGGACCCAGCGAAGCGAGGTTCCGTCGACATTTATTATAAAGTGTAGTTTTGTTGCATAATTGATTGCATAATTGATTGCATTGATTGTATTGCCTCCTGTTGTACATGAAAATAAATACGCTAATCAAGGCTCATACTCTTTGCAAACTCGTGTACAATAGGAGGACGCATGCCTTGAACTGAACACGAGTTTGGAAAGAGAATTAGCGTAACAATCCCGTTCGCGTTGCGAGGCAGTACTACCTCCTATTGAACATGTAAACGGAAATATGCTACCAGGCCTGACAATATGTTATTGATTGCTCACATGTCTAATTTATATGTGCCCTTGCCACACGCAACACAAAAAATCTTAGTGCGGGAATCTTAGAATAATAACGCGCTGGAATGTAACTGTGTGAGCGTTTTTCTACTTTCATTAAACACAGGACCACAAAACAATATTTTTGAAGTTATACTTCTTATGCGACTTGCAAAAAGGTTGCGTTAAACGTTTGCGCTACCATGGAGCGGGTATGAAAGTACTGGATAGATGGCCCTAGCTTCTTATTATCTTTACCTCTTTTAAAATTTAATGTTATTACTTATACAAATCTCACAGAGTCTCAACAGCGTGATTCAGGTTCCTGAACAAAGGCAACTAGTTTGTACTTGTGTAAACATAGGTAGTAGGTACAGTACACAAGTCATATTTTATTATTTTTATTTAGTACAAAAATAGTTATTGAGAGATAATTAAAACTGATACACGTTATTAAATTAAATATTTATTTAATTATGTATGTCAAAGAAGTATAACTTCTCACGCGCGTACAAAATTACACGCACCCTTTTTTTCTTTAGAAAGAGGTTACCCGAAGCGGCCTTGTCTAAACATAAATAGGCCAAAACGCTATCTTATTCATCGCTCATCGAGATTAGTCGCTACTGATAACCCTCTGCAGACTGATAGCAACAACAAAAACAACAGAATGAAGCTTATTGCCATAGCTTATTACATAACAAAATTATTAATTAGACGCTCCTATCAACAAAAATACCTACTAACATTTCATATAAAAATGTACTCACATGTTTTACTTAGGTATAATAAAACGTGGCATTAAGATAATTCCAAGCATAAATATAATATCTTAGTAGTATTTTTTGTTTCACCAAGTCTTTGTTTCTGAGATAACAATGTGGACGTTTACAGAATAACAAAAACATTATTATTGTATCTATTTTACGAGATTGTTGTTATTATAAATTTGCAGAACGTTTCGATTATTCAAAATTCGTGATTCTCAAAATTGATAATGCAGGCGGATTAACAGGGGCGTAGCTAGCCCTAAGGTGGCCCCATATCAATATTTGTAGTGGGGCCCTCTCAACATCAGCTGTCAAATATAAAAGGAGTGATAACAGACTGTAGCGGCCGTAGGCCGCTGGCGAGTTTTTTTTTCGGAGTGTTAGTGGAGGCTCGTATACGCTGGGGGCCCTGTATAACTGATACGGTTGATACGGCGGTAGCTACGCCCCTGCGAATTAATCTGTTTTGTCACTGATTATGGTTGCAAAAAATGCTGGATATCTTTAGTGGAAAGATGGAAATAGATATGTACATTTCGTTTAGTCTACAAGATCATTGATAGCAATCGGGCATGTTAAACTCATTAAAAACTACGCGATTTGGATTATATTTAGAAGAGTACAAAATAAAATGAAACGATTTTCTTTCTTATTTTTTGGTATAACCACAGAATAGAATAATAAACAATAAACGCTACACACTCATACCCCCGAAGTAGGTTATTACCTGTGTCGCGGGTGGCATGGACGACACATATAACAACATCACAATAACACCCATGACCCGAGTACTAATATTTATCTGTCACATAAATATCTGCCCGGCCGGGAATCAAACCCGGGATCCCTCGCTTCGCAGGCTAAATACCGAATATTTATTTATATTACCGAATATTACGTCTAATAATAGATGATATTACATCCCGAAGATGTGTAAATGTTCAACTCCATAATACGATAAGAAGTAGGTCTAATTAAGTTTGCAAGACTTGACGAATTCTAGCTACCCGTTTGCTTCTCTTGCTACTCGCATACACAAGGGCGTGAGGTTGGTATTGTAGCAGGATGGTAATGATGGTCATGGTCATGACATGATGGTCAAATGGATAATAGGCAACTCGAAAAGGTTTCGCTACCTACGCTGTTAGTTTACACGGACACGTAATAACTAAATTGTTACCAACGCTCTCAGATTCTAATGCTAGAGCATCGATCATTGCGCAATGATGATATGACCTTTATGGAGAAGACCTAATTAAACCTATAAGACCTAATTATTTTAAAGGATGCCCTTTCAATACAAGAGCTTCATGCATAATCTTATTATTCGAACTCGGGTGAGATAGGCGATGTAATAACAGAAAGGTCAGTCATGATCCAGGAAGAAGTTTATTTCACAGATCAATGTTTCTTCCCGGATCTTGATCACTAGTGATGTCTGCGAGTCTCTGTCCATCTGATATGCTGTTAATCTTTCTATGGTGTAGTTGTTCAGTTTTACTTTTAATAACATTCTAAACTACTGGGCTTGTTTTTTTCTTTTTAGTTTTATACGCAGTCGGGTTTTTTAAATTTTTTTAAAGTATGTAATTATAATCCAGCCTGTAACCCATGGTTGTTGTTAACGATCCATGACCCGCTATTGATGGTATGCTGTTGCTCCGTATTGTTCACCAATACTATTTACGTCAGCTACAGTTTACAAGTACCTATAGTTCTGTGTTATCGACAGTTTTTGGGAGAAGAAAATCTGAAGTAACAGATGAAGAACCTGTCTCCGTCACATTCACACGAATCAAAACTTAATTGTATTTTAATAGTGGGAAGACTAAAGTCAAGACTCACCAATGTATGGCGACTACTAGACGACACTGTAGCCTAGTTGGTAGCGACCTGTGAAACGAGGGGTCCCGGGTTCGATTCACGGCCAGAGCAGATATTTATGTGGCAGATACATATTTGTACTTGGGTGATGGGCACTCATGGGTGTTTTTGTGTTATACATGTCATCCATGCCAACGACTAAACAGGTAAGAACCTACTGCGGGGCGAGGGTATGAGCGTGTAAGCAGTTATTTATCTTCTTAATATAATATACGTGTCACGTTGTTTATCCGCGATGGACTCCTAAACTACATAACTGATTTATACAAATTTTCACCGTGTGCAGTTTGATCCAACTTGAAAGATAGGATAGCTTACATCTCAAAATAAATAAAAAAGCTTTTGACAGAACGAAGCCTGTCGGGCAGCTAGTTTATTATTTATTTATTTACGGTGATACAAAATACAGTTTTTACGACATAAACAAGCAATATTTTCTTGTCGCTACTCCATTCGATCGATCGCCGTATTAGCAACATTGCAAATAATTTCTGCATAACGTCATCCATTTGCATAGCCGTGACACTGCACGTTTATTTTATCACTATTTAATGTGGCATGGAGGCGAGGGGTTTAATAATTAGTGATGTTTATTTGCCTGCCATAACTTGTGCTTAAAGACATTTCGACATTTGCGACCTGTACGGACATAGGTAGAACTTATTTTTGAAGTTATATTTCTTAGCGACTTAGGCGAACAGGGAATTGTATGGTTAGGGGGGTGAGCCGGAAAGAAGCGAGGGAAGAAATTCGGAAATTGTGTGTCCTGAAAAGGGGGTTTGAGAACATTATAAATTATAATGCTTATTTGAAATTTTCCCAAAACTATTAACTTTCTTTTTAAAGAACAATAGTCTTTGAATATGAGCCATTAAAATTATCGCTGAACACAAGATATCCCACTAACATTTTATTAAAAAAATATATACATAGTTTATTTTGTCGACCCTGTAGCCTAGTTGGTAGCGACCCTGCCTGCGAAGCGAGGGGTCCCGGGTTCGATTCCCGGCTGGGGCAGATATTTATGTGACAAATAAATATTTGTACTCGGGTTAACCAGGTAATAACCTACTGCGGGGGTATGAGTGTGTTAGCGTTTATTTATTTATTTATTATCTAGATATACCTATAGCTACGTACACAGTACCTACATAACATAATTATTATATAAATGAAATCCTTACTTTAATTTGTAATTTTTTTTTAAATTTATTAAAAATAATGTGTAAGGATTACCAAGGATTTATTTATAGTTAACGCAAAAATATGTAGTAAAAAATATTAAATTATAAAAAACACCAAAAAAGAATCAACAAATGTCGGTTGATAGCAGAGCGTGGTTTCGATCCACGGACCTCTGGGTTATGGGCCCAGCACGCTTCCACTGCGCCACTCTGCTGATGATCAATGTGGTGAAATTTTCCAACAATAGTATCAACTCACTCATTATTCCGTTCATTTCTGTTCTACTATTCATTGCATGATGCAACGAAATGGAATCACTATGCTATGCTTACAAATGATTTAATGCATGTTATGTTAGCGTAGGCAATGTTCTGTTATATTGTGAAATGTAAAACGTTCCTACTATAGTTAGGTCATACTCATTATAATATAATATTTTTTGTATTAAGTGCAATCAATTAATTATTATTACAGTAAAATATAATTATTAATAGCATAGTAATAATACTTAGTCACTTTTTCGGATATTAAACTTCCTTTAGCCCATATACCAAAATTTATGTATTTAAAACAACGCGCCGATAAATGGCCGATAATGAATATCATAGGCAAAATACCCGCATATTTCATTTTCAAGATCACCTTGAAAATACATGTTTTTTGTTTTTCACGTTTATTTGGCAACGTTTTTTTTTACACTAAAAAAAATTCCAACGAAAGTTGTACTTAGCCCATTAAAAGATTGACATTTTATGTCAAATATATTTTTCTTGTAGAGCCACTGGTTTGAGAGAAAAATGCGAAATTCGTTCCGCATAATTTCTTGGTAAGTAGGTACATAATATTATTTACAAATTATTTTTTATAGGTATAATTTATCTCTATAGAAATGTATGGTATGCTACTTTTAGGATCAAATCAAAACGCGATAAAACACCTGATTGGGTAATAATACATATAATAAATTAGGGGAATAAAATTTTCAAAAAAATATGGGACCAACTTCAAGACATACCCTATCCATTAAATAAAGAATCATCAAAATCGAACCACCCTGTGCCGATTGTTGCGTGACCATACATAAAAAAAATATACGTGTCGAATTGAGAACCTCCTCCTTTTTTCGTCGGTTAAAAAATGCGTGCGTGTACTTATGTACGCGCGTGAGAAGTTATACTTCTTTGGCATCATTAAATAAATATTTAACATTAATAATTTAATAATATTTAGCACTTATTAATTATATTAAATAATAATATTTTAATTTATATCAATAAATAATACATACGGATAGTCAACCTCAGTTATTTTGGAGCACTTGAAAAAGTGTAAAGCACAAAATTATAAATTTATATGAAAACAGTGATCAGAGGCAACGAGCGTGCCAACATGCGCGACTAATTAGAGGTTTTATTTCTATTTTGTTGGTAGCTTTTTGCGGGCAACTTCACAGGGATGCGCGCGCATCTTTTTGCGGGTAACTTCATCCTGTTACTTTTGTGTTCTAAATCTTAAAATTTCACTCTCACCATTTTTAGGGTTCCGTAGCCGAATGGCAAAAAACGGAACCCTTATGGATTCATCATGTCTGCCTGTCTGTCTGTCCGTCCGTATGTCACAGCCACTTTTTTCCGAAACTATAAGAGCTATACCATTGAAACTTGGTAAGTAGATGTATTCTGTGAACCGCATTAAGATTTTTAGACAAAAATAGAAAAAAAACAGTAATTTTTGGGGGTTCCCCATACTTAGAACTGAAACTCAAAAATATTTTTTCATCAAACCCATACGTGTGGGGTATCTATGGATAGGTCTTCAAAAATGATATTGAGGTTTCTAACATCATTTTTTTCTAAACTAAATAGTTAGCGCGAGAGACACTTCCAAAGTGGTAAAATGTGTGTCCCCCCCCTGTAACTTCTAAAATAAGGGAATGATAAAACTAAAAAAAATATATGATGTACATTACCAAGCAAACTTCCAACGAAAATTGGTTTGAATGAGATCTAGTAAGTAGTTTTTTTTTAAAACGTCATAAATCGTAAACCGCAAAAAACATTGATCAAAGTTAGAACGAACTACAAGAACTTTTATATTATGTTACTTGCTGCTACGGAACCCTTCATGGGCGAGTCCGACTCACACTTGGCCGCTTTTTTTTATAACGCACCTAAAGAAGTAGGTATAACTTCAATAATCGTGTTTATAAAGATAATATTATTAAGTGATTGGTAGGTGGTAGGTTATTATATTATTACATCCGGATCATAACTATAAAATTTGCTTAAATGTTAATAGACCACGTCACTTATGTAACGTTTTAATATTTTTGGCATTTCATTTAATAGATAATTTATTCAAATCAGTGATGTTAATTTTTAACCAAATTGAAAATGATAAAACGCGAACACAAAATAGATACAGGGGCAGTAGGTACATATAAATATAGATAGATAGATACCTACCTAGACAACGCGAACACGTGCTCGAGCAACGCACACATAGCTGAAATAAAAATAATTAGGAATTCAAAATAATAATATACGTAGTTATGAATAGCCCTCTTTCCCCTACTGCTGTTTCAGCATTAGCATAGTTAGTTCTAAGAACGTAATGTGAAGGCTCAGCGAATGTGCTCGGCCCACCGGATGAGCCCACCATGGATGTAAAACAAGTATTAAACCAGCCTCCAAATCGGCAATACGTCTTTTTATTTCAGTCCAAATCCTGAATTTAATTAGTTTAATTTTAGTAATTATAATTGGTTACACGCTCCAAACCAAAAGTGGCGCAGCCGGTAGGATTTTCTCAAGTAAATTCGTGGTTAGCGCATTTTTCCGACGTCAAAATTCGTCAAGAAAAAGTGAATGTCGTCTACGCGAGTAGAGAAAATCCTTCGAACCAAATAAATATTCTTTTGAATCCTGAGTGTGAAATCATCGAGTATGGGAGTCGCAAGCGGTTGGTGAGTAGAACTTTTCGCCAGTCCTTTGTCCTTAAATCCTCCTGTATTTTTCAAATCATATTTTAATTTTAATTGTTATATTTGAGATCGAAACTTGCTCATGTAACATTCTTTTATTTTATAGTCAGATAGGGCTACATGAAATTATAAGGCCTTATCTTATTCTTAGAATTCTATTAATAGAAGCAGACAAAGAGTAAATAAGTGTCAGAGACTCTACATTTTAATATTGAATATTGTAATTTAATTGAACTAATAAGTATAGAAAATCATTTAAAACTCAATGATTAATATTTTTATAGACTAATATCGTCATTTTTCTTTTGCGATATATTTCGTAATATAATTTTTTTTACAACTTTTAAAAATTTTGTGTTTTATGTTGAATTTTTAAATTTTTCTTTTTATGGTGCATAAAACATTATTGTGTTTTGTGATTTTAATTGTGTGTTTTATTGTTTAATATAATGTGTGTGTGTGAAATTTAATAGGATTTTAATTAAAGTGAGTTGCTGCCTCTAATTAGTTTCTACTCTATTAATAATGACTACTACGACAGTCGAACCGGTTCCAAAAGAAATTATTGATTTAATTCCGTTGTTTAATGGTGATAAAAGACAGTTAAACCTTTATTTGCGAAAATGCCAATATTTGATTGATCGGTATAAAGGAAGTGTTGAACAAGATCTCTACGTTTTTAATGTTATAACGAGTAAACTAAGAGAGGATGCAGCTGCACTTTTATCGGAACGCGATGATATTGTTACGTGGTCCGCGTTAAAACAATTGCTGATTCAACATTTTGGAGATCCGCGTAGTGAAGCGTGTATTAATATAGAATTAGAATCATTAAAAATTAAATCGGGTGAAAGCTTTTTAGATTTTTGTAACAGAATTCAAGGTGTTCGTTCATTATTAATGTCAAAAGTGAATACGATCGATAGTAAGGAGTTATTTTAGGATACGTCACTTTTACTTTAATAATTTCCAGTTCTATTGTATTTTTGAGTTATATAATTTGGCTAAAATCGCCTAAATGTTTATTGTTTAAGAAAAATTATCGGAATGATTCTTCACCCGAACCTTCCGATAATTTCCCTCTTAGGGTCGGAGGAGTTATGAATAGCCCTCTTTCCCCTACTGCTGTTTCAGCATTAGCATAGTTAGTTCTAAGAACGTAATGTGAAGGCTCAGCGAATGTGCTCGGCCCACCGGATGAGCCCACCATGGATGTAAAACAAGTATTAAACCAGCCTCCAAATCGGCAATACGTCTTTTTATTTCAGTCCAAATCCTGAATTTAATTAGTTTAATTTTAGTAATTATAATTGGTTACACGCTCCAAACCAAAAGTACGTTGTAGTACGATAACAAAGACAAACAATAACAAATAACAATCCACGACCCGAGAAGTCTGCATTCATACCCCGGGTGGAAATCGAACACGGGACCTCTCATTTCGTAGACAGGGTTATTGCCATCTTGGCTATGGACCTACGGGATCCGCAAATAATAAAACTGTTATGTCTATTTGTACGATAAAAAGTCATTTCTGAATTCCGGACAATTTACAAAGCATGGGAGCATTTTTTGTATAATTTTTCCGTGGGGTGCCTTCCTCCTACATTTGGGCGCATGTGTATTCCTCTCGCGTCTCTTCCCAGCAATAAATTGTTTATTCAGTAATTCTATAAAATGTGCCTGCCTATCCATGAAACATAAGACTAGATAAAATGGCAACAGATACCGATGGACCTTGAAAACGTATAAACAAGATAAACAAATTCAACTGCGAAGTTTATTACGTTATTTACGTAAGTGTTGTAATATTTTCACTGTGACTTACCTATTTCTATTTACCTGTTAAACAAAGTTACTTTTTATACTTGTTACCTTTTAAATCTTTTTAACCCCCGACGAAAAAAAGAGGGGTGTTATAAGTTTGACGTGTCTGTGGATCTGTATGTCTGTCTGTGGCATCGTAGCTGCCAAACGGATGATCCGATTTTGATCTGTGTTCTTTTCTTAGCTGTTTCGTGCATGGAGTATTGAGGTAGAAGGAGGGCCATCTCATATGAAGGAAAAGTTGAAAGTGTCCAGCTTTTTACAGAAAATAGAGGTTTCAATAATGGCCATTTTTGAATGGCGCTAGTGTGTGACAAATAGATATATGAGCATGGCTGTTGTAGACGTAGTGAAGTTTGCTGAGTTATGCCACCCGTAATAAATGGCGCTAGTGTCCGCCAAATAGATATTCGAACATAGCTGTTGTAGACGGCACCGCAGCGCCACTCGTAATTGGACGCGTTTTTACGGACACTTTTCATATTATAACTTCATGTAAATAAAATTGTCGGGGGTTTTTTAAATTTTAGTTTAAGATTATTATACTTTGTTACCTTTGAGTTTTGACTAAGTCCTAGAAATCTATACATCTATACTCTATACAATACAATACAATACATACAATACAGATAAATAAAATTGGAGTGTCTGTTTGTAATATTAAAATAACCGCTTTTTACTAAGTGCATTTGGATGTATACACGGTACATATACCAAAACAACATTTTTTGCAATTTTTGTCTGTCTGTCTGTCTGTCTGTTTGTTCCAGCTAATCTCTGAAATGGCTGGACCAATTTTGACGGGAATTTCACTGGCAGATAGCTGATGTAACAAGGAGTAACTTAGGCTACTTTTATTTTAGAAAAAAAAATAGGCGATACGAAGTTCGCCGGGTCAGCTAGTTTAAAGTAAGTAGGTACCTGCCTACCTGGTCGTAGACAGACCAGCGTTCATAAATAATTCAGGGGTCCACAGTTCATAGTTTTCTCCTGTAGTTCTCCTGCAATAGCTCCTGCTACTTTTTTTAAATGAAAAAAAAATTAATCAATAAAACAAAAAATGCGACTGCGTAAAATAAACTAAAAAGAAAAAACAAGCCCAGTAGTTTAGAATGTTGTGAAAAGTAATACTGAATAACCTGAACAACTATGTACACCATAGAAAGATTAACAGGACTCATTCTTCATTCATCAATCAAATCTTGTTTTTTCCCAAGCATCCCTGTAAAATTTAAATGGATTTAAAGACGTCTGGTTGTCGCTGTGATGAATTTTGATTATTGTCATGTCTTTAGTGACACTTGTAAGGTTAAGACCTGGTTAAGACAATTCGTACTAATTGACGTAACACTTATCAAAATCGGTTAACAGGTTTGGTGTGTACAACGCCTCATAGGAACATACCTACATACCTACTAGACTGATAAACACATTACCTTCACTTGCGTCGTGCAGTCGGGTACCTAAATAGCCGGCAAACGATGATCCACCTAATGGTTAGTGGCTATCTTCGCCTATGAACATCAATATTACTTTTAACAACATTCTGAACTATTGGGCTTATTTTTTTCTGTTTAATTTTTTACGCCGTCGGATTTCTTCTTTATTTAACTATGTTTTCTGCCATATGGATACAAAACATACGGCATAACATCATCAGCTACCTATGTACTGGCTGGCTACTTTCAATAAGTGACTCACAGGTCTTTGGCCTCTTTCACGTTCACCTCCAGCAAGGAATGCCATTCATTCTCAACATACCTTGACGTAATAATACAATTAAATTCAATTAAATTACATACCTATTTGATTGTGTAATTTAATTAATGCAAACGAAACGTTACCATCGATGAGGCGATGACCATAGATGTAGCAGTCTTATACAGGTTTCTTGTGTAAATAGCTGCAGAACAAACAGAAATAAGAGATAGTTGAGTCAGAAGAACCTTATGATTTTTAATCTGATGGTAAATATCCACCGACGCCCATGATATACCTCAGCAACACCGAAGCCATGGGCCAGTGCAAGTGATGCGTTTGGTGTTGCTGATGTCCATGGGCGACGACAGCCACTTACACTTAGGGGCAATGGGCCATCCATAAATTACGTCACGCGTTAGGGGGGAGGGAAGGGTCGATGTAGTGTGACATTGTGTGACAAGGGGTGGGAGGGAGTCCTAAATTTCGTGACGTCACATTTCAAAATCGAATAATTGCTATGTACCTATAGGTAAATATTAAAGAACAATTAATTAACTGTTTTAATTTAATAATTTCTAGGTGTAAAAATTCATAATATGTGAAGTCACACTAGGGGAGGAGGTCTCATTAATGTGACCAGCTGTGACAAGGACGGGGGGAGGGGTCAAAAAGTCATGAAATTAGTGTGACGTAATTTATGGATGGCCCCTTACCATCAGAGACAGTAGAATCAACTGATCCAATAAAGTATTAGCCTTGATTTACTTTCGTTAACCAAATAATACAATTCTGACGTCACACCAGACTTGACACGTGTATAAGAGTTAATGAGTGGAAGTTTTATGTAATGAGCTGTCATATCGAATCTGGGTCAAACATGACCCAGCTGACGGGGTCAATGACTCGAGCGGGGCAACGACCCTCACCTCACCCCTTGCAGGTGAATGGGATCGAGGTCGACTTTTCGTTTGATATAAAAATGTTATAAGAGTTACTTTGCACGAGAGTTTTTTCATTGTACCGGACATTGGGACTGAAATCAGATATTTTTTAATTACTGTAGGTACCCATTATGTTAACTATGACATAATATTTATTGTTGAGACTAATATTATTGTAATTTCAAATTAAGCATTAGTAATAACAATGAGGTATGTTTTTTTATAATATAAAGAAAGCACCACAGATTCATTTGTTGTTAGGTAGGTATTTAATTACGCGGTTTCCTAACGGACCAACTACGTACGCACAACTAGTGGAACGGCACAACTAAGTGTTCCCATCGGTACAACTATGTACAACTAAGCACAACTATTTTACTAAAACCATTCCTAACGGTACAACTAAGTACAATCTGATAAATACGATTAATAAGAACCTCTTCAGACATTATCTATGATGTTGGCTACTTCTGTCATATCTTTGAATAAATTAAATAAGAGAATTTTAAACGTCACTTTATGTCATTTCCTGTAGTAAAGTGAAATTAGCATCAAAATATTCGTGTACATTTATTACAGATGTATTACAGAGAATAGGCACTTAAAAAGTTTAAAGAAAAGCCGTGTGTAGAGTAATGTTCCCAAATTTGGGCAGATGTCACCTTTCTTTTTTTATCTATACTAATATATAAAGAGGAAAGATTTGATTTTTTGTTTGCAATAGGCTCCGAAACTACTAAACCGATTTCAAAAATTCTTTCACTGTTGAGAAGGTACACTATCCCCGGGTAACATAGGCTATATTATATTTAAAAAAAAAATAGGGATCCTTACTAAAACTCCAATAATGTAACCCAAGGTGTAAAAAAATAAGAAAACCGAAGCAAAGCGAGGGCGGTTACTCGTATCTTATAATTTAATGCTTGACTGCTATACCACCTGATGGTAAGAGGTGATGTAGTCATAGATGGTAAAACGCATTAACTTAGTAAATGCCTATTTACTCTTGCCTTGAAGACACATTATAATCGAGCGGAAACACCGACGCGGGCAATTTATTCCAATCCTTCGCTGTACGTATAATAAATGGTGAAGCAAAGCGCGTCGTCCGTACAGGGGGGATGTTAATAACGAAGGGATGGATACCTGCCGTGCGTCGGGACGTTCGATGATAGAAAGGGGATGGCGGAATCAAATTATGTAATTCCTGCGCACACTCTCCAAAATGTATCCTGTTGAACACCGAGAGGCTGGCAACTCTGCGCCTGTGCTCGAAACTCTGAAGATTGGTCTCAAACAATTTAGGGTCACCAGTAAGCCTCTTAGCACGCCTTTCTATTGAATCCAATGCTGATAGGTGGCATTTGGCAGCATCAGCCCAAATGTGACAGCAGTACTCCACACAAGGCCGAACCTGTGCTTTTACTAGGTTAAAAGCTGTTGTGGTGTGAAGTACCGCCGCACCTTCGCTAGGACTCCAAGCTTCCTAGCAGCTACTTTAGCTTTGGATTCAATGAACCGCCCAAAGTTAAGGTTCGAGGATATCTCAATGCCCAATAACTGAAGGCGGTCAGTGTAATTCAGGGATACATTCCGAAAAGTAGGAGTCAAGATGATCGGACTCCTTTTAGCGATGAATAGACACGCTTGTGTTTTTGTGGCGTTGAATCCCACTAGGTTGGCATTGCCCCATTCGGAGACTGCCTGAAGTGTAAGATTCATACGCTCTACCATAGCCTCTCTTTCAGACTGTATATGGTCTTTACTGGCCCGACCCTTTGGCAGGTATCTCTCCACAACCGTGCTGTCGTCTGCGTACCCATAGATACCGGGCATGAGCAGATCGTTAATGTGCAGCAGAAATAGCGTTGCAGTGAGAACAGACCCCTGAGTAACTCCGGCATTGGTTGTCATTGAATGCGACAAACAACCTCCGACAACCACTCGGAATGAACGGTCACTCAGGAAGTCTTTGATCCAGTCGATCAGGCCAGGGGATAGGCCATACGCAGGAAGTTTGCTCATAAGGCTAGTGTGACAAACCCAGCTGTCAAAAGCCTTCGAGATGTCAAGGGAAACAGCAAGTGCTTCCCCATTTTTCTCGAGGGCTTCGCTCCAGATGTGAGTGGCATACGCTAGAAGATCTCCTGTCGACCGGTTTGGGCGGAAACCGTACTATCGGTCACTGAGGACATCGTTCTGTTCTAGGTATGCCATGAGCCGTGAGTTCAATATACGCTCCATAATCTTACAGAGTAAGGAGGTTATTGAGATAGGCCGATAGTTAGTGGAGTCAGCACGACTGCCTTTTTTAGGCACAGGCTGCACGTTGGCAAGCTTCCACGATCTAGGAACTATCCCAGTCTCGATAGAGAGGCGAAACAAGCGTGTCAACACAGGAGACAACTCGGGTGCATATGTCTTTAGTACTACCGCTGGAATACCATCTGGTCCGCTGGCTTTCTTCACGTCTAGACTTCGCAGGGTCTTAAGTACCTCTTTATTATGAATGCGGACTTCTGACATAGAAGTACCACAATTAGGTATCTGTGGTGGATGGATGTTGCTAGTGTCTAGACGTGAGTTCTCAGCAAACAGAGAAGCGAAAAGGTTCGCTTTCTCTTCAGCTGTATGAGCCAGAGAGTCATCTGGTTTCACCAGCGGAGGCAGGGTGGGACGACAGAAGTTAGTCTCGACCGCTTTGGCGAGGGACCAAAAAGCTCTACTGCCACATGGCTGGCGAGAGACTTTTGCGCCGATATGTCTAATGCAGTCGATACCTACTTTCTGTAATGCCTTTTTGTTGGACTTCGCGGCAAGGTTAAAGGCTTTCTTCTTAGATCTAATATCCGGAGCTTTGCGGCTTTGAGCATCAACCCAGGCAAGATACGCCAAATGTTTACGCTTCTCAGCCTGAGCGCATTCGGCGTTGAACCATGGGCGAGCTTTGCTACCAACGAGAACGTTGGAAAAAGGAATGAAATACTCCATCCCTTAACGAACCACATCGGTTATAGCATCCGCGCAATTCGACGGATCTCCAGGAGAAAAACAGACCTGTCGCCAAGGATAAGATGCAAAAAAGTGTCGCATCTCATCCCAATCTACTGACCTGTAACGCCATACTCGCCGAATACCTCCCGAGTCATATTCGGGGGTTGAGTACGACGAAACAGATTTCACCAGACAGTGGTCGGAGGTTCCCAGCGGGGAGGAAACCTGAACAACGTACCTGTCTGGATCGGTTGTCAGCAGAAGGTCCAGGCAGTTTGCTGTGTGGCCATGAATATCGGGCACCCTAGTCGCTTGCTTTACCAGCTGGGAGAGGCCAAGCGATAAGGCAAAGTTCCTCGCTTCTCTCCCTGCATGGTCGGTTTTCTGGTATGGGAACAACCAGTCCTGATGACAGGCGTTAAAATCCTCCAGAAAAACCAGCTGCGCAGTAGGGTACCGTTGCAAAGCCACATCAGCCGTCACGCTAAGGTGCTCAAATAGACGAGTTGTCTCCTGGTCACCGCTGTGCGAACGATAGACACAAGAATACAAGACTTTGTCTGTACCTGTGTCTACCAAAACCCAAATGGTGGAGAAAGTAGGGTCTTCGGGATGACGGAGGCGCTGGATACAGATGTCATTGCGGGCATACACACAGACTCCGGCGCGAGGGTGAAAATAATGCTCCAGTGTGTAACCAGGGTAGTCTAGGTATGCCGCGCTCAATGGACATCGGATCTGTGTCTCCGTCAAAAAAAGCAAGTGCGGCTTCTCAGTCTCTACGTGGTGGTGGACTGAGGTGAGGTTAGAGTGCATACCTCGGATTTTGGTAAAATGCACTTCGAGCGAGGGGACGTGCAACCGCTGTAAATGACGTTTACTCTTGCTCTTTTTCTCATTAGGTTAAAATTGGGAGTGAATAGGATGGAGGATGGCAGTTGAACGAGGCGTTGCGTCGTAAACCAAGTGACAGAATTAGAGTCACTATGTTATTGGGGGCTTAGTCTGGACACCGTGGGGATGTCTGAATCCCCCCGGAGATCGCCATCATGTCCCCTCATCCGGTCGCCAACCGGCATGATGGAGCCACTCCGGGATTTTTCGCAAATGGCAGCCTTTCTTGGGTGGCTTTACCACTACTTGGGCTCCCAACTGTCTACGGTCGGCCAGCGGTGCACCGTGCTTCGGATCTCGCTGCCCTCCGCGACTAAGTTCCCGACACAGCAAACACCAACCCGTCACAACCGGTACATCAACGCAAGCAACTGTTCAGACCCATCCTCCATTCGGCTTCATTAGACATCACGCTGGAACAAGACGGATCGCTTGGCGGCATGGCTTTGTCTAATGGGTGGTAACCTAAGCCGGCAGCCGATGTTGTGGCCTACCACCGGAGTTGCTGCTCGTTTAGCACTACCCAGGGGACACGTGTAGGGTATTCGGTATCCAAGTAACTTCCTACAGACGCGAGCAGCCCATCCTCCTTTCTGCTTTGGATTCGATGGAGAGGCATGCGAAGAGGCTCATTTGTGACTCAGATATGGTTGAGACCAATCTGCAAAGTCTCGAGCACAGACGCAGAGCAGCCTCTCGGTTTTCTACAGGGCACGTTTTGAAGAGTGTGGGTAGGAATTATGTATTTGAAGTAATTCCCCCTTCCCCGTTCCTCCATCGAACGACACGACGCACGGCGGGTATTCAACGTTTCGTGGTGAACATCCCATCGGTACGGACGTCGTGGTTCGCATCGTCTTTCGTTATGCGCACCGCGAAAGATTGGAATAGCTTGCCTGCGTCTGCGTTCCCGCCCATCTATGACGTAGATGTCTTCAAGAAAAGTGCGCTCACCATCCTAGACCACATCTCCACTTACCATCAGGTAGGATTGTGGTCAGGTATCATTAAAGTATAATGTCATAGAACAGACATCTCGAACAAAATGTGTGTCCCGCTGGGAGGTTCTATTTTCAAAATTGAGCCCCCGTTCTCCTTTCAAAATCGAACGAATCCATTGAAAATTGAAGCCGATCGGCGCCAATTAATTGGAACATACATTGTGTTCGCGGTGTCGATTCTATACGCTAGTAATAATACTTCAATGTCAAGCATTAACTTATTGTAAGTAAAAAATAATAAAAATAAAGGATGATTAGAAAATGCTATCCCGGGATACCAGCATCCAGAAATACCGGGATGCCGCATACATTTTACGGGGCTAATCTCGGTCAAAATTTTTGCGTGAAAATCATACTCTGCGCGCAGTAGCGCGCGCAGTGTTGCAAAAGTTAAATATTAAAAATCGGTAAGATTGCCAGCTAAAAATCGGGAGAAATCGAGAGATTCTTAATCTGAATAAAAAAAGAGTTTTTTATGTTACTATTACAGTAATTTTATTCATAACTAGCTGACTCGGTGAACTTCGTATCGCCTAAGAATGTAACAAATCAAAGATCATTAAAATCGTTCTTAGCCGTTTTTATGTTCATATCTCCCGCTCCCGCTCCCTCTCCCTCTCCCTCTCCCTCTCCCTCTCCCTCTCCCTCTCCCTATCCCTCTCCCTCTCCCATTCCCTCTCCCTCTCCCTCTCCCTCTCCATCTCCCCTCCCTCTCCATCTCCCTCTCCCGCTCCCGCTCCCCTTCTCTCCCCATGTTACAACTATAACAATTAATTTTTGTTTCTAACTATAAGCTTACACATTAATTTTCACATTTCTGAGTTCAAAAGTGACTAATTATTATCCCTTAGGGGATGAATTTCGGGAAAACCGGGATACAGTTAATTTTATATACAAGCTTAAATACAAATTTTCACTCTTCTTACTTCAAAATTGACGAAGTTGCCAACGCATTATTATTAAATTTTGTTTCTAATTTTGAGCTAATAAAATTTTAAAATAACTCTAAAACTGACGAAGTTGGTTTGTATGAAAGTGACTTCCAACCGCTATTTTTACCCCTTAGGGGATGAATTTCCAAAAATTCGATAATATAACATAGCCTGTGTTACTCAAGAATAATGTAGCATCCTAATGGTGAAAGAATTTTTAAAATCGGTTCAGTAGTTTTTGAGTTCATTCGTTGCAAACAAACAATCAAATCTTTCCTCTTTATTTATAATAAAGACAATCATTTATTAATTTTTTTAACGCTACTCAATCTTATACCCACACTAGGATTCCCTGTGTTGTGGGTGCCATGGACAATACAACTCACAAAGACACTTACAAATTAGTTGTGCCATATCACTAGTTGTGCGTATGTACCTCTAGGGTATAAGTGTTCTGTGGTATGTACGTAGTTGGTCCGTTAGGAAACTGCGATTAATTGACAATAATGTAGTTGTACCGATGGGAACACTTAGTTGTGCCGTTCCACTAGTTGTGCGTACGTAGTTGGTCCGTTAGGAAACCGCGTTTAATTAGAAGGTGATTCTGAATACCGATTCATCTACATTAAGAACCTAGTAATAAAGAACGAAATGTCAGCAAATCATTTTGTACCCCTGTTACGAACGGCGATCATTAGAAATAAGTTTAAAATTGTATATTGTCTAGAATAAGTTAATTGGTTATTGTAAATAAAGAAATCCCTACTTAGAATAAGCTAGAATAAGTAAGGGTGATTATAACAGTATTAAATTGGTAATTGCGCAGTAAAATTAAAGGTTCAGGGTCAAAAAGAGACCGAGATAGGAGAGCCTTGTTGTAAGAGCGAGAGGACAAAATAGGGACAGCGCTATATGTTAGAAAGGGATGTATAGCAAACAAATCGTAAAAGTCGATTGATTTATGGCCCTAACGGCCGCTTTCACTTTTTCGGCGCTATGATTGGTCCCCTCGCTCGTAGCGCTTAACATAGACGTAGCTAACTGTAGCTACACCGTAGCGTATAAGAATGAGCGCGATTCCAAGCAAATTTGTAGTCAGTTCGGAGCACTCGTAAGAATAAAGTATTCACAAGGAAGTAAGCTGGTTCTCATTCATCATCTACAGTCCACTGCAAGTCACCTTCAACAGTGTTTGGTCCTTCGAGCCGGACCAGAAGAAACAGGGTTTGGTCATTCGGAGCCGGATTGGAAGCTGCGCCGGATCGGAAGCCACGCCGTATTGGAAGCCAAGCGGATCCAGGAGCCTACGCTGGATTAGGGCTACGCCGGACCTAGGAGCCTACACCGGCCAGACGCTACGGGCCAGCTACGTCGAGCCAGCTACATCGGGTCAGCTACGCAGGGCCAAGCATCCTCGCCGCTTCACGACCCCGGAAACCAGCCTAGCCGGGCGGGGCCACGCTCCGCCAGAACAAGCTACGCCGTGCCGGAGGAAGGAAAGCCGCGACACCGGGCCAGAAAAGCGTCGGACCAACAACGGAAATGAATACAAGAAGTCGAGTCCGCTCTGAATCGGGTTACGGAGACTCGGAGCTACCGCAAGCACCTGTCCAGGCGAAAATGCATCGGGTCTACGAGGAGCCGCCGCAGTCGCCGTCTACGGTAGCAGGGATCCCGCTGGGAAGAAGGTTGGAGCGCTCACCGCCGCAAGATACATTGCCCGGGACGTCGACAATGGGTCCGCCGTCCACGCAAGCCACGAGCGCGCCGCCTAACCCCGCCGCTACGACGTCCGTCCCTCGACCTACGTCGCCTACGCAAACCATCCGCAGCAACATATCGAGGGCGAGCGCCGAGGCAAGGCTACGGATGGCACAATACGAGGCGGAAAAGGAACTCGCCGAGATCGAGACTCAACGCTTGCAGATGAAGGAGCGACTGGTCAAGTCGAAGCTAGCGGCCGAAGTCTCGGCCATAGAAGCCGCTTCAGAGGGCTCCGCGAGTCGACAGAGGGTTCAAGACTGGGTCGACAGGAGCGTCGACGAGATGAGGCCGGACCGGAGGAGGTACCAGGAGGAGCCACAGGAGGCTCGTCCCTCCATTAATGGGCAATGGGGGGACACTAAACACAGAGGCATTCAGCAACTCGCCGACGTCCTCGAGAAGTTAGTCACCTCCCGGCCGCCGCCTCGCCAGTCCGCCGAACTACCGCTATTCAACGGGGCGGTAAATGAGTGGCTACCATATAGAGCCGCCTACGAAGACTCCACGCGACTGTTCAAATATACGCCGACGGAAAATTTACTCCGCCTCCGGAACAGTCTACGGGGGGAGGCAAGGGAAGCGGTGTTATCCCTACTTTTCACCGCCTCCAATCCAGACGTCATAATCAACACATTAGCGATGAAGTATGGACGTCCAGAACATATCATCGACCGCGCTATGGAAGATATAAGAAGGCTGCCACGACTGGGGTCGGCGAGCGCGGACATCTACGATTTCGCGGTCCGCGTACAGAATGCGGTTTACACAATCAAGAGTGTGGACCGCAGAGGCTACCTCAAGAACCCATTACTCGTCCGGGACATCGTGGACAAGCTCAGCCCGCATTTAATAACGAAGTGGGCCGAGTACGCCGCCGCGAATGAAGAGCGCATCGCAGCCCAAGATGAAACGACTATCCTGGCAGAATATTTAATGAAGGAAGCGGACTTGATGATCAAATACACACACGCAAGACGCAGCGCTCCGCCACCGCTCAAGAGAGAGGCGCCCAACAAGAGGGTACCTCAAAGAGGAGTTTATACGGCGGAAGAGGCACCTGCGGACAATAAAACATGTTTATTGTGTGCATCGACGGAGCACAACACGACGGGGTGCTCAAAAATGAAGAAAATGAGTATCAACGACCGATGGAAATGGGCCAAAGAAAACAGAGTTTGCTTTAAGTGCCTCAATAAAAGGCACAGCCGGCTCACATGCAAGCACAAGGCATGTGGGGTGCAGGGATGCACTTACAAGCACCACGCACTGCTTCATAAGCCTAAGGAACCGGAAGCAACGAAGCCTCAAGAAAATAACGACGACACAGCGGCGACCGTCATGAGCGTTATTACAAAAAAGACGCCCACTACGGTCCTCTTAAAGACTTGTGAAGTCATTCTCAGCGGTCCACGGGGGGAGCTACGAGTCCACGCTCTCCTCGATGAAGGCTCCACGGTTACGCTCATTAATGAAGAATTAGCAAAGAAGCTAACCAACAACGGACCCCTCCAGAAATTAAACATCAGAGGGATCAACGACGCCAAAGAGATATCGAGCCGAGCGGTGAAGCTACGCGTCAGGGGCGTACAAGAAAACGAAGAACACGCCTTGACCGCCCGCACCGTGAGGGGGCTACAGTTACACAAACAAAACGTGCCAGCGAATCTCGAACGATACTCGCACCTACGGGGTATCACAAGCAAGATCTGCCACGGCGAAGCAAAGCCCCAGCTGTTAATCGGCGCCGATAATTGGCACCTTATCGTTTCCCGGCAGCTACGAGTCGGGAAGAAAAGCGAGCCCGCGGCTTCGTGGACCAAACTGGGATGGGTGTTACACGGCTCAACACCTAAGAAAACGCTGCTACAAGACGAAGCTACGGTGCTACACATCTGCTCGAACGACGCACAGCTACACAAGTTAGTCGAGCAACACTTCGACGTCGACTCGATCGGGGTGTCTACGAAATTGAAAGTGAATAAGGAAGATCAACGAGCGATCGATATATTCACGACAACCGCAACAAGAGAAAATGGACACTTCGAGGTCGGCCTGCCATGGAAGACGGATAATCCCGAGTTACCAGATAACTATGAGACCGCGCTACAGCGATTTGCTACGCTGGAACGCAAAATGAATCGGGATACGACATTCAAAGAGGGCTACGCGGCACAGATCAACAATTTGTTAACAAAAGGCTACGCAACGGAGTGCGACGGTACCGAGGAGGACTCACCGAGGCGATGGTATCTACCTCACTTTGCCGTAGTCAACCACAACAAGCCGGGCAAAGTGAGAGTAGTGTTTGACGCCGCCGCCAAGACACAGGGAGTCAGCCTCAACGACTACCTGTTAGAGGGACCGGACCTGTTAGCCTCGTTAACAAGAATATTGTTCGGGTTCCGGGAACATAGAATCGCGGTAACGGCCGACATAGAAGAGATGTTCCTACGGGTGAAAATACGCGCCGCGGACCAGCCAGCACAAATGTTCCTATGGAGGGAGCAACCCAAAGAACCGCCAAAGAAGTTCAAAATGACGTCGATGATCTTCGGGGCCAGCAGCTCACCATTCCTCGCTCACAGTGTGAGGAACCGCAACGCGGCGGACTACATCGACGAATACCCTGAAGCAGTGGCGGCGATACAATATAAACATTATATGGATGACTACCTGGATAGCTACGACAGTGAAGAGCAAGCTATCAAGAACATTAAAGACATTATGTTCGTGCATGAACAAGCGAGCTTCAACCTACGGGGGTGGAATTCAAATAGCAAGACGGTGCTCGCCCACATCCCGGCTCACAAGCTTTCAAAAAACACGAACGTACAACTGGCTGCCTGGGAAAAGGAAAAAACGCTCGGGCTACGGTGGGACCCGCGGTTGGACACACTCACGTTCAACACAGACATAAAGAGGGTTCCAGACGACGTCAGACAGCGACGCCGAGCACCGACTAAACGCGAAACATTAAGCGCGGTTATGTCGGTGTATGATCCGCTCGGATTGATAAGCCATTATACGATAAAAGGAAAAATGATACTACAAATGTTGTGGATTAAGAAAACCGAGTGGGACGACGAGTTGCCGCACGAAGAGGCTCAACTGTTTGAACAATGGATGAAGCAACTCGACGACATCGCGAGAATAACCATCCCGCGGTGCTACGATATGGAAATGTCGCCGGAAACAAGAATACAACTGCATGTCTTCGTAGACGCCAGCGAGCAAGCCTACGCCGCCGTAGCATACTGGCGGCTAGAGCGAGACGGCGACATAAAGGTCTCGCAAGTGATGGCCAAGGCAAAGGTCGCACCACTGAAGTTACTGACGATACCTCGACTGGAGCTACAAGCGGCGCTCATCGGGGCCAGGATGGCCAACACCATCGTCAGAGAGCATAATTTGAAGCCACAGAGGGTCGTATACTGGAGCGACTCAAGAACCGTACTGAATTGGATAAGAAACGGGAAAAGAAAATACACGCCGTTCGTAGCACATCGCCTAGCGGAGATCGCCGAGTTAACGGCTACGGAGGACTGGCGGTGGGTGCCTACGTTATCCAATCCAGCGGACGACGCTACGCGCCTCGAGTCATCAATACGACAGAGCAACAGGTGGTTCAACGGGCCGGCCTTCCTAAGAGAGAGCGAGACAGAATGGCCTGCGGAAGAGCAGGACAGCAACGTTCCACAAGAAGAGGTCTGCTACGCCGTCGAAGAGTCGTGCTACGCACTGCCCGACATAACACGATTCTCGCAGCTCCTGAAGCTGATTAGAACGACCGCGCTGACACAACTTTTTGTGGAAAAACTAAGAAAGAAAAATCGGTCGCTTCGCCTACAAGTGGCCCACATTGAAGAGGCAGAACGTCGCTGGATCCAGAAAGCACAAGCGGACTCCTTTGGCGAAGAAATAGCGCGCCTACGTAGTAACCAACCGCTACCGCGCCATAGTAAAATTAGAAATCTGGATCCAACGTTAACAGGCGACGTACTACGGGCGCGAGGCAGAATCGGCGCGCTCAAGACGACGACACCGACTAACCAGCCGGCGATACTCGACGGTCGTCACCCATATACAAGACTGCTCGTAGAACATTACCACCGTCGAGCGGGCCACGCCAACAATGAACGGGTCGTCAACGAGCTACGCCAACACTATATTATAACGCGCCTCAGACCGACCGTGCGACAGGTGGCTAGACAGTGCCAAGTCTGTCGCGTGTACCGCGCCACAGCGAGAACGCCACCGAAGGGGGACCTACCAGCAGTCCGGCTGGAACCGAGACATCGGGCGTTCACATACAGCGGCGTGGACTACTTCGGGCCGATGATAGTCACCGTGGGAAGGCGGCACGAGAAGCGGTGGGGCGCACTGTTCACGTGCCTCACCACCCGAGCAGTACACATCGAGATAGTGCCGTCTCTCTCTACAGACTCAGCGATAATGGCTCTACGAAGGATGGCCGCCAGGAGGGGATGGCCGCGTGTAATCTACTCGGACAACGCTACGAACTTCAGAGGGGCCGACGCAGAGCTACGAGCGGCCTACGCGACGTGGGCTACGGAGCTTCAAGATTTCAGCCTGCAGCACAAGACGGACTGGAAATTCATCCCGCCAGGGGCGCCGAATATGGGAGGCGCTTGGGAGCGTCTAGTGCGCTCAGTGAAGGCTGCGCTGGGCGCTACGCTGAAAGAAAAGTTCCCAAAAGAAGAAGTCCTGCTGACACTGCTCACCGAGGCCGAGTATAGCATAAACGCTCGTCCGCTCACCCATGTATCGGTCGACCCAGACGACGAAGAAGCGTTGACGCCGAACCACTTCCTCATCGGGTCATCGACGGGACTGCCGCTCACCGGACCCTGCGACGAGGCGAGCCGCAGCACCTGGAGGAAGTCCCAGGCACTAGCCGACGAATTCTGGAGGAGATGGATCGCCGAGTACCTCCCGACTCTCATCCCACGAGGGCAAGCCCGCGTCGACGTGCACCCGCTACGAGTCGGCGACCTCGTCATCGTAGTCGACGGGTCGCTGCCACGCAACACATGGCCGCGGGGCGTCGTCGAGCGAGTGTTCCCGGGACCAGACGGAGTCGTCAGGGCAGCCGACGTTCGGACGAAGGGAGGAGTTTTCCGCCGCCCAGCTTCGAAGCTCGCCGTTCTCCACGTAGGAGAGGCTTCGAGGGATCTACGCCGGGGGGAGGATGTTACGAACGGCGATCATTAGAAATAAGTTTAAAATTGTATATTGTCTAGAATAAGTTAATTGGTTATTGTAAATAAAGAAATCCCTACTTAGAATAAGCTAGAATAAGTAAGGGTGATTATAACAGTATTAAATTGGTAATTGCGCAGTAAAATTAAAGGTTCAGGGTCAAAAAGAGACCGAGATAGGAGAGCCTTGTTGTAAGAGCGAGAGGACAAAATAGGGACAGCGCTATATGTTAGAAAGGGATGTATAGCAAACAAATCGTAAAAGTCGATTGATTTATGGCCCTAACGGCCGCTTTCACTTTTTCGGCGCTATGATTGGTCCCCTCGCTCGTAGCGCTTAACATAGACGTAGCTAACTGTAGCTACACCGTAGCGTATAAGAATGAGCGCGATTCCAAGCAAATTTGTAGTCAGTTCGGAGCACTCGTAAGAATAAAGTATTCACAAGGAAGTAAGCTGGTTCTCATTCATTCATCTACAGTCCACTGCAAGTCACCTTCAACAACCCCCTAACTTGTGTTTTGAACATACTCGTATAGGTAATAATTATATATTTTACTTTCAGTGTGTGTAATCCCACATAATACGCGTATGATTTCCCCTTAAAAAAAAGGAAGTAAGAATGATTATATAAGTTTTCTTTATTATTAGAAAAGGTACTCACTGGTATTATTTTATCTATACCTCGAAGCATAGTTTTGTATATTTATGTGTCTCGTGACTAGTTAGTGTATCACAATAAAGTGTCAACTGATCAAATACAATTTACCAGAAAGAGGTGTGGCCAATGCATTATCTAGTCATCGTACGTTTAACTTATGTTTATCGACTGGCTAAATCAGTCACATTCAGTGGCGTAGCTAGCCCTAAGGAGGCCCCATATCAATATTTGTTGTGGGGCCCCCTCAACGTCAGCTGTCAAATACCTATAAAAGGACTGTAGAGGTCGTAGGCCGCTGGCGAGTTTTTTTTTGGGAGTGTTAGTGGGGGTCCCTATACGCTGGGGACCCCTTATACATACGGCTGATACGGCGGTAGCTACGCCCCTGGTCGCATTGGTATATAAACATTAAAAGTATTAAAACTCTCGTATGATGAACCGTATCTCGAGCACGAATATTTGCGAGAAAGTATTCGCATGGTTAACGTAAGCAATTTGTCAAATTTGTATGGCATTTTAGTACCATTTACGTACGATAGGGGCGCTTTTGAAAAAATGCCTTACAAATTGCTTACGTTAACCATACGAATACTTTCTCGCAAATATTCGTGCTCGAGCTACTGAATTGATATGTTTTTCCTTACAAGCCAATATAATTTAAGTAGTTTGCATGCATTCCTCGCGATGATAATATCGCCCCTAAAATTGCTAAGGCAGAATTTGACTTTTACCCGTAAGAACACATGCAGACTAGACGCCTGTTGGTAAGTGGACAGTGGACAGGTGGACACCGACGTCCATGGACAATATGGAAATCAGTAACTTTAAAGACATTAACATAACATTTTCGGCCAAAATAGAAGCAAACGGCCCGGGCTATTATTATTATTGATTATGCTATCCAATACTGCGTCGAAACACAAAAAACAATTTCACGGTCGATCATAGATTAGTTGGAAAAATCCCGGAAGATGCCTCCTTGATGATTGATTGGGTGGTAGACACAGCATCAGATTACAGTCACTTATGCCACCAACTTATATAGCTATTCCTCATTAATTATCCTACACAACAACTTATGCCTGCTAACGATAAAATAGTAGGTACTATCTACAAGATCTTCATCAATAGTTCTTAAATAATCACAGTCTTTTCAACGTCGACCCAAAAAATCTGGATCAGTTGGAAAATAACAGCGTCCTGTCCATGGATTTCGTAACTAGCTGGAACACGAAAACTTTCCTCGTTTCTAAATAGATACAGAAATGAAGATAACAAATCACCAAAGCAATTAGATCGCCCGATTATCGGACCGGACGCACGTACGTTAGCCATGGTTTGGATAGTTTATGGATATTGCCAAAGTTTTAGGACATTTACAAGAACTTATTTTACAAGGGGGGCTGGGGGGGTGAAAAGCTATAGGAATCCAAACGGAATGGGTTAGGTTCATATGTTTTTTTATTACTAGGAAATTGGGACCCCGCGAAGCGGGGTTCCGTCGACATTATGTCAAAGTGTAGTTTTGTTGCATAACTAAATGAATCAAACTTTTAGTTGCCATAATCGTGACAAGTATTGCCTCTTATTGAACAAGGAAATAAATATGCCAATCAGGGTTCATGCTCTTCGCAAACCCGTGCGCAATTGGGGGATTCGTGCCTTGAATTCAGCACGAGTTTGAAAAGAGAATTAGCGTGTCAAACCCGTGCGTATTTCGAGGCAATACGAACCTCCTATTGAACACGTAAACGGAAATACGCGGCCGGGAATAGTATGTAGCCTAGAACGTACGTACGTACTTACTTATTTTGACTTATTAACTTATGAACCACAAAAATCTGAATTTACTTATGCAAGGAAGTAATAAATTCCTGAATTTATGTTCTTATGAAATAGTGAAGTGTACTTCTAAAATTGAGGAAATAAAACATGTAGGTACATGACACAGGGAGAAACAATAGTTCTCCTAATTGAACAAGATACGAAAATTCTAAAAACCCCAATAATGTCCTGTACTCCGCAGATGGCGTAACAAAAGAATGATAATCTATGTAAGTGTATCCCGCATTAACTAACAGACTTACAGAAGTCATTAACCTACTCTGATTGTGAATCATGGCGGCCCTACACGCACCCAAACAAGATAGGGCCGCGTTTCGCGCGGCACGTACGCAGAGACGGATTTTAGATCTCTACGCAATATCTAATTCGACTTAAGTCGAATGAAATCGATATTTAGACTCGATGGTATTTCATTATCAGAAATTAGTTAAACATGTATTAATTACGGAAAAACTTGTTTTACAATTTAATTTAGGTAAACGTTTTGGGGAGAAACATTTCTCGATTGAATCGATCACTCTTTACTCAAGCTACTAAAACATCCTCATTCATTTTGATTATTTACCATATAATATTTGAAATGATATTTCAAAATGAAGAAACCTGTCTTATTATTAAGCGTTACCGATGATGTTTTTGTAATTATATAAAAAATTGAGATCTAAATAGGTGCCAAGTTCTGTGTAGAAAAGCCTAAAATTTTAGTCACAAGAACATGTAAGTTTGATGTAATACCTATGGTACTTTTCTAAAATTTGGTTTGCTGGTTGCTAATTAATGAAAACTCTTTGTCTAGAAATTATAAGTGTTTATGGATGATGAATATACCTATTGTTATTTGTAAAAATACTCTATACAGCGGAACCGCTTATTCATTAGTTTACTAATTATCAATAATTTTCAGTTTTTAGATTTTTTCCTTTATATACATCTAATAGTCTACCTTGATGCCAAATATCAAGTTTCTAGTTCATCTGGAACTGGGTTAGAATTTTGATCTATACGTCAGTCAGTGATAAAAACGACGGGTTTTGGACGTTAATATCTATAACTAACCGTTTCGAGGTGTGTTCATAAAATTTGGAGCACATAATTATGTATTTTGCAAGTCTCAATAAATGAGTAAAATTTGACAGGTTTACGTAGAATAGTTTTTGATTTATGTGGGGGCCAAAGTGGCTCCAAATGGTTCGTGTAATATTACACACGGTGCTGCTCGCCAGTTCTGTTAGCTTGAAATTGGCTTGACACGCTACCGTGTGTCTAGATTATGCTCTATTAATACATATATTTAATAATAATCAAAATGTAATCAATGACATACACGAAAATGTTAATCTTTAGATACAGTATCTAAAGAGCGAAAATTAATCCCTGTTTGTTCGGTCCTTTGTTACATGTTTACTTTGTGTATATTTCAGGATCTTCGGTTGCTTGAATGTTTTCGTCTCTACGAATTAGATTTGTTTATCAATTTTATCAGATACGAGTAACTGCCCTCGCTTTGCTTCGGTTTTCTTATTTTTTTACACCTTGGGTTACATTATTGGAGATTTATTTAAGATCCTTAATTTTTTTTAAAATATCGTATAGCCTATGTCACCTGGTGATAGTGTAGCTTCCCAACAGTGAAAGAATTTATCAAATCGGTTCAGTAGTTTCGGGGCCTATTCAATGCAAACAAACAATCAAATCTTTCCTGTTTATAATATTAGTATAGATTATGTTATTATTATGAAATATCAAAAACATGTAATAAAAAGATTAATATGTTACATAAAAATATCAATATCTAGAGATATTAATTGATAAATTATTCTTTTAGCTATTAGAACACGAATTGTTAGCTGACTTCAAAAAAAGAGGTTATGGATATATATATTTTTTTAATTTTTGTTATGACCCGGCGAAACACAGATGTGAAATGTTTACGGGTTGGTTTTTGCATTATCTGTTCTTTGATTGCTGACTTGCACTGCTCTAGAGCCAAAAATAATGCTTGTGTTTCTTTATTGACTGGCAACGCGATGATATCTTTGTCTTCGGTCAACGGTCATAATTATTATGCTTAAACTGTTTCATACCGGTTGAAACTTTAGCTCTCAGCAGCTTCAGTACGCGGTGCAGACCACGTACGCACGGCCTTGTTCACACTTCACCTGAAAACGGCCTTGCCTCGGAAAATATGCCTTTTTACGATATGGAACTAGTTGAAGGAAAATATCCAGTCTATGACGTGGATGTCTTCAAGAAAAGAGTGAATAGGCTTTTACTAAGTTAATGTGCTCACCATCTTGGACCACATCTCCACTTACCATCAGGTGGGATTGTGGTCAAGCATTAACTTATTAGTGTAAAAAAAAAAAAAAAATTATTCAGCTCTATTGTTCATAGATAATCATGCATGCTTCCTCTGAAGTTTTCTTTAACGGAAACGAATTATAATTTGTTTGTAACACCGACATAATTATCGGAAAATACGAAAATGCCTTACTATTTTTTAACTGAATTCCAAAAACGAGGAGATTCATAATTTGGATCTATTTTTCCTGTTGAGTGTTTTAAATCTTATAATATGGGAGTTTAAATCAATCTAAGAGTTACACGGATTTTTTACTTACGAAATTTAAGAAACTTGACAGGAATTTGAATGATGCCTTTATATGTCTGTTCTCGGTCTGGGTGTGTGTATTCTTGTCTTTCCAGTGTTATCCATGGCACCCAATGTAGATACATTATGCCCTTACAAATCAACCAAAAAATCTGTTCCGAGAAGAGCTACAACACACACACCTTTATATTTTGTTTCACTACACCAGTCACATTGGTATATTACACGAAGGCATTTTAACGCTGTATGTCAAATGTCAAGCACTTCTGACAACAACAAAAGCATGCGTATCGTCTTGTACTGACAGAGCTACTAGAAGGAGAACGGTCAATTGCCTGTTCTTACGATCTTCATCATCGGCGCGCTAGTGACTTGATCGCACCCGCAACATAGGGATTCCTAGTGTGGCACTATGAAAGTGTAGCGTTATTATTATTAAATACAGTCATTCACATACTACATAAATTAAGTATGTATGTAATGTGTTTTGTTGATAAACATTAAGCCTTTTATCGTCCGTCTACACGTATTTCCTCCAGTGGACGTGATATGTGTCTGCTATGACCGCGAGTGTACAACGTCGTGCATACAAATGGTCTGTATTTAGGAAATTCAAATGAACAGGAGCACACAAATACTTTTCCTCGGGAACTAATAGAGGTATTGAATTGGAATCACCTTATATCTTTTTGTTTATTGATGAAGCCAAGCTAGTTATGATTCGTCCTTGCTATGTGCTGGATCAGTTTAGTTTTTCTATGGGTTTTTTCTTTATAGAAAAGTCATACAAAAAGTACTAAAACGCAAATCTAAAATTGAATATTCGGTATTATTATTATTAGTTAATTAAGTCGCTTCAATATTTTTCAGGTGGTGACGTTCTTGCCTGAATGTAATCATATCTGATGATGAGTGGCGATGTCGTCCAACATGGAAAAAATATTAAATTAGTTTCTGTATTTTGAATTTAAATATTTCGAGTTTTATTATAATCATGATGATGGAACTTAAATCATATAATGATTTATTTGATTTAGTAGGTGTAGAGCTGCCACATAAAGTTTACTATAAATTATCATAATTATTTTATATGTTCATCCTAGTTATTCGTAAGTAGAATGCACCTGTTACTACTTCGCCTGTTTTATAACAAAGGAAAGCTACAATTTTGCACAAAGCATGTTTTATTAACCTACTTAATACGTGTCAAGTGTCAATACGAGAATTTAGCCTTAATCCAATATTGACTTAGTGCAAGGCCTCCAGGGCCTCTATGGCCAGGCCAAATTCAAATTGTTTAATCCGTTAATTTAAACAATATCAATAACTGCCGTTAGTTACGAAGAACGCGGAGAGAACGTTCTTTTTTATGGAAATTGCCAGCAAACGTAGGTAATTCAACTCTTAGGCAAGGGTTATTATAACATAGATGAATATTTAAATGATAAGGATGCATGCAAATGACCAGCTAGGCAACCAGCTCTGCTCTGGTTAGAGAATATCTATTTTGGTAATAAATATATGTTTTTTTTTTAAAGATGTGCTGAGGACTTTCTTTACGGCTTTTCTTCTCCTTCATGAAAAAGCACCTTTGCGAAAATCTGGTAAATTAAAAAAATGACATGCATAAGTGTATCAGTGATACCTACATGAATAAAAGATTATTTAATTTCATTTCAAGGAGCTGACGATCCACCTGATGGTAATTTAAGTGCTATCGTCGCCCATGGACATCAGCAACACCAAAGGCATCACCGATGCGTTGCCAGCCAAGGAAGAGAAAATAAAAAGAAAGAAAGAACTGAAGAAGAAGTCCTGAAGAACTGTCCTGAAGAACTGTCCTGAAGAAGAGTCCTTAGGCGATGGTTAAATTACCACTTACCATCCTCGTTTGCAGGCTTTAAATAAAAAAAAAATACTTTCAGCGTATGGACCTTTCTCAACACCCTGACCTTCCTCAATATCCCAACTCGTCTCAAATCTTGACATAACTTCATATCGTCATAACTAATTCCTTTGGTAAACAAATGGTTGAAGTCCAAAACTATTTTCGCTCGCGGCGTAGTTCATGTTGCTGGTTCCAAACAACAGCGCAAGTATAATCAATACATACATTACATAGTTATATTACATACATACTTTCTTATTAGTTTTGGCACTGTGTTTAAAAACAGTTGGTGCAATAATACCCGTTGTAATGGATCATGAATAACATGGTGTTTGTTTATTTACATAACTTTAGGTTTATTATTTCATTTTCATTTTTATTTACACGATTTTTTTATTAATAGCCGTCCACCGAAAGGTGAGAAGAAGATCAAGCAGATACGCTATCAGACGGTATGTAATAATGCCGGCATACACTTGACTCTAACCAAAATTAACACCTTAAAGCCAAATGTTTCGCAAACGGGCCCCTAAATCCAAAAATAGTCTTAGAAGACACATAATATTTTTGAAAGACCTTCTCAACGATACCCCACACTATAGGGTAAGCGAAGAATAAAAAATTCATCCTCACGTTACCTGTAGGGGAGGTACCCCCGCAGTGATTATATCTATATTCTGGACTTGCGTTCTGCCCGCGGCTTTTCCCGCGTTTTTCGCGATAGTAAGTACCCTTTATCGCACCCAAGATCATGGTCTATCTGTGTACTAAATTTTGTGAAAATCCGTACAGTAGTTTTTGAGTGAAAGAGCCAGGCAGAGTGCTATAGTCCATCTATGATCTAATATATAAAAATCCCTTGTGTTGTGGTGGCACTCCTCCGAGCCGAATTGGCTCTACCGATTTTTTTGTGTATATTAATTTAGTAGATATAAGAATAGGTCGTAAAGTATATTTCATGCCGCTAGGCGATTAGGGGTTTTCTTTGTATTTTTTTTATTTGGCATCAAAAAATACTCATAACCCCAAATTTTCACTCTATTATATAAATATAAAACATGTTGCAGAACTAAGTGACAAATTGACGACACTGTCGCCTATTTGGCGACCCTGCCTGCGAAGCGAGGGGTCCCGGGTTCGATTCCCGGCCGGGGCAGATATTTATGTGACAGATAAATATTTGTATTCGGGTCATAGGTGTTGTTGTAATAATATGTTGTTATATGTGTCGTCCATGTCACCCACGACACAGGTAGGTAAATACCTTCTACGGGGGTATTAGTGTGTAAGAGTTTATTTTAAAAATAAAAAAAAGTCTGCCCGGTCAGCTAGTACTGTATACTATTGGCTGAAATCAGAGCCGTATATATTCGTCGTAGTCAGGTAATGACTACAGTCTCTTTGTGTCGGCAAACGATAGAAAGGTTACAAAGCTGTCCATAAGTACTGTTAATGTTAACAGTTTATCGTTCAGAGAAACAGCTGTTACAGGAATAGCCTAGAGCCGCGTCATATAAATTACAAGCCAACCGACGTAAAATATTTATGAATGGTCTCCTAACCAGCTTTATGAGATGCAAGGTACGACGGACAAAATGAAATTTACGGTTATAGCCATTCTGGTCTAGCCTCGGGGAGACCTGCACTTGAGGATGCAAATCGGTAAAATTGACGGCGCGAATACCGTATTTTACACTTTCTACGTGTTTTGACTATGTTTTATGAGGTTAACTATACTTTACAATGATTGGTGTAAATTTGTATATTTAATTAACGTTTTTATAGGTTTGTTTACATTTGTATCGGCTGCAAATCACCCTACTATAGGTAAAGTTATTCATTACGGTAAGCTGAAGAAACTTGACTACGTATTTTAGATCTCCCATATCCTTTAGACTTGCATTAAATGATTTTAAAGTTACATTAATGACTAAGTTAGATAAAAAAATTGAATTTATTTAACAAGGATAAAACCGCTTAAACCTACACCTAATTGTATTAAGTCCATTGTAGAACAAAGATCGCACGACACAAATTGAAAGTTCTGGTAAGCTGCAATGCCTGCAATGCCCTCCAGTGCACTCAAACAACGCTTTTGATATTTCACTTGTGACACGTTGTTCAAAAAAGGCATCTTGTTTGAAAAGGTGACTGATTACATTGTGAGCGATACAAGCGAGATTTACTTACACCATTAATAAATGATCTAGGATGAGTTTTTATAAGAGAATAATAACGTATTTTATTATTTTGGGAAGCGTTGATAATTCGGCGCTTTGTGTTCATCCTATGATCGATGGGTAACCGCTTGTAGCAATGATTTCTTGAGCACTTCGGAGCTGCTTTCTTCTATGTGCTTGTTACTACGTACTTGCTGCTACGTGCTTGCTGCGACGTGCTTGCTGCTACGTGCTTGTTACTACGTACTTGCTGCTGCGTGCTTGCTGCGACGTGCTTGCTGCTACGTGCTTGCTGCTACGTGCTTGTTACTAGGTACTTGCTGCTACGTGCTTGCTGCGACGTGCTTGCTGCTACGTGCTTGCTGCTGCGTGCTTGCTGCCACGTGCTTGCTTCGGAGATCACGTAAACCTCGGTCACATTTTTTTCCCTAAGATCAAATTGTATAATATGAAGTAATTACGTTGTACATAATGCCCTGATTATGTCGATGAAGCTTCGATTTAAGTTTTCTCATCAATTCATAAAAGCAGACTGGTGAAAGTAGAAAGATACGCGACTTCTGTAACGTTCCGTTTTTTCGTCATTTGTACGGAGCTAAGAGTGCAAATAAATCCTGTTTTCCATATCAAATTATATTCGTTGTACGTTGTACTGTTTGTATATGTTGTGCCGGTGGCATGGTCGAGAGCTATTCAAACTGAATAAGGTACAAGGGAAGGAACAGTAGCGTTTATTACACATTAATATTATTAATTTTATGAATTTAAACAAAAGTCAGGCGTTAATGTATATTTCACTACATGGTAACGTTTAAATTATTCACACTGGCATAACAAATTTTTTTTCAAAGCATACTTAGTATTTTCCACAAGTTATACAAAATTCATTAAATTTTTACTTTGAAATTTTTTTTATAACGAACAATAAGGTTTTTCCAATCTTTGTAACTCACAATAAAGAAAGGACAACGAATATACAAAACACAGTTTGGTTCTCTAGACGTTGTGTTGATCGTTCAGTAATTCAATAAATTAATTTTGAAACGCGTTCAAGATTTGCGCTGTTAATTATATTTTTTCTGAAATTTATCGCGACGGCGCGCTGATATATTATCGCGATTGTTCATCATTTGGATTCGAGTCTTGGCTGCCGTGAATAATGTTGACAGTTCTGTTCATGTAAAGGGTTCTTGCGTAAACTGACCGTAATTTCTGCATAATATTTATCCAAATATTGCGTAGCAATTTTACGCAATTGTGTAAATTGCAATCGTTAATGGTAATTACATTAATGTTAAAGAGTATCGTTCCGACCGTAGCTTTGCCCACGTTTTCCTAGATAAAGAGTTATGAACTAACGTTATTCCAGATCCTGGTCTATCCGTATGCAAAATTTCATCAAAATCTGTTCAGTTGTTTTTGCGTGAAAGAGTAACAAATATCCATCCATCCAGCTATGAGTATTATCTGTGCTACGACTGCTACGAGAACAAACTTGAACAGTGGCTCTATATCATAGGAACCATTTACATTTTTGTGGTACTTATTGAGGCAGGTAGGTACAGTCAACAAAAGAATTAGGTATGCAGGGCATGAAACAAAAACGTTCAGCAATGAAATATATTACAGAAAGTTTGTGTTATTTTCAATGTTTAATCGTACCTTACGTATATAGGTTGCATTTCACATTGTTTTTATAACACAAATATTATGTAAAACTAGCAAAATAGCGGTGTTTTAGGAGGGCTTGCGAAGTTTCCTACCTTGTAATTTTGAAGGCAGTTTTATTTAAGATAAGCAACTTTTAATATACGGATTATTAACATACGCTTCTGTAAATAATTCATACGACAAATTGTTTTTATTCATTTTTATTTCATCATAAAATTTCTCATAGAGGCCATAGAAATTTAAAAAGCGGCAAAGTGCGAGTCGGACTCGCCCATGAAGGGTTCCGTAGCAGCAAGTAAGATTTACGATTTATGACGTATTAAAAAAATTACTTAATAGATCCCAACCAATTTTCGGTGGAACTTTTCATGGTAATGTACATCATATGTTTTTTTTTAGTTTTATCATTCTCCTAATTTAGAAGTTACGGGGGGGGGGACACCTTTTCCCACTTTGGAAGTTTCTCCGCAAACTATTCTGTTTAGAAAAAAATGATATTAGAAACCTGAATATGATTTTTGAAGAACTATCCATAGATCCCCACACGTATGGTTTTGATGAAAAAAAATTTTGAGTTTCAGTTGTAAGTATGGGGAACAACCAAAATTTATTGTTTTTTTTTCTATTTTTGTGTGCGGTTCACATAATACATCTACTTACCAGGTTTCAACAGTATAGTTCTTATAGTTTCGGAAAAAAGTGGCTGTGACATACGGACGGACAGACAGACAGACAGACAGACCGACATGACGAATCCATAAGGGTTCCGTTTTTTGCCATTTGGCTACGGAACCCTAAAAACACCCCAAAAACTTTAATAGGGAGGATGGATTAAAAGTAGCGCAAAAATGGAATCCAGTGATTAGTTTATGTAAATCCCAAAAAGTGCAGTGTTCCTGTTAAAAGTATCTACGCGCCACCGCAGTTCATCCGTGACCACGATCCGTGCAACTGAGTCGAAATATCGGAATATAAAATAAATATCATGAGTACTCGTATTAAAGGAAAAATATCCTATTAATATTAATAAATGTAAAAGTTTTTGAGGATGGATGTACGGATGCTCTGTCACGCAAAAACTGAACGAATTATGATGAAATTTAGCACACAGATAGATCATGATCTTGAACTTATTATCCCGGAGACATGGGCAAAACCGTGGGCTATATACATATATAAAAATGAATCCCTATTTCCCTTGGTCACTGCTTAAACGATCTTTGAAGCTTATTCGTAAATTATATCCATTTACAATATCTCTACTCAACTCTTACGAATCTAGTATCAATAAGTACACAATACTGCAAGCATCAGTACCTGTTACTCATAATGGGGTGCCAATTACACTGTTCCCATATAAATGAGTTTTTATAAACCTTGGATTGTCATTGATGCATGTGGGAAATGTAACAGAGACAATGCGTTTTATGTACCTACTGTTTTATATATTTATTTCAAGTGTTAAGTATTGTTTTATCTTTTCTGGGTCCCGTACTTAGTTCGAAGATCGCGAAAAAGTACCCGGAACACAAGCATATTTTAATTTCATAATTTTCAAGGAATATATTTTTATTGTCTCCTATAAAGCTTATACAGACCCATGGTTTCAATCATGTAATTAATTTTATTTTGGACGAGTAACCACCCTCGCTTTGCTTCGGTTTTCTTATTTTTTTCACCTTGGGTTGCATTATTGGAGTTTTATTAAGGAACCCTATTTTTTTAAATATAATATAGCCTATGTCACCCGGGGATAGTGCAGCTTCCCAACAGTGAAAGAATTTTTCAAATCGGTTCAGTAGTTTCAGAGCTTATTTAATGCAAACAAACAATCAAATCTTTCCTCTTTATAATATTAGTATAGATAGTGAGCAGGTACTTTATTTCTTCTTCTGTGTTTTTGAGAGATAGTTACCGAATCAAGACGAATATTTGCCCTTAGAAAAATGAACCTAGCACGTATTCAGTTTTATTATTTGTTAATTATGCGTGTGATTTTAATATATATAAATTCAGAAATACATTATCAGTATCGTGTGATTCAGAAATACTGATAATGTATTTGTGATGTCTATATTAAAATCACACGGAAATTACTGAACTTGAATTAATTTGCTATGTAACTGTAATTTTGACATGATTATGTTTTTTACTTTTAATTACTTATTTACATTGAGTATTTTGCTAACATTCACATATGAAATAATTTAAAAATTCTTTATCGATAATAAAGCCTATCGCATCGACTTTAAGTTAATTTTAGTAGGTCAAAAATATTTAAATTAAAGATTCAGCCCCGTCACACTTTTACCTGCTATTAATTAAAATTGTGATTTAAATAATAATGTATTTGAATAATAATAATGTTTAAGTAACATGAAGTAACATTCAATGGTAACATTACATTGTTTTGTTTGATTTTACAGACATTCTGTATCACACTCGATCTTTTGTATTGACACAGGTATCGATAGGAATAATAAATAAGAAATTGAAAACCTTTTTCTTTCGAAATTGCTACTGAAACCTTAATTGGCCGAGTTAGGATATGGTTTATTATAATATTTAGGCTTTGGATGATACATAATTATCTATATATATAAAATTGAAAAGCGACACACCGCTGATTAAACAAAAAATCTCAGAAACTGCAGAACCGATTAAGATGAAATTTGGCAGGGAGATAGTTTATGCTAAGGAGACGTCCACTAAGAACGGATTTTTAGATTGTTAGAAGTCACTTTCATACAAACCAACTTTGTTAGTTTTAGATTTATAAATTTGAAATTTTTTATGTAGGTTTATAGTAATAAACAAAAGTTAACTTTAACACATTTTTTTGGAAAATCATCCCTTAAAGGGTTAATTTACTGAATGGAACTTAGTAGGCAACTTCGTCATTTTTGAAGTAAAAAACATGAAAATGTACATATTAGCTCCAAATTAAAATCAAAATTTAGAAGAATTATGTTTTTTTGGCAAATCATCCCCTAAAGAGTTAATTAAGAGCGCGCAATTTAGTATGGCAACTTAGTCAGTTTTGAAGTAATAAGGGTGAAAATTTGTATATAAGCTTATAGTTAGTCACAAAAAATAATTGTATATATTTTTCTCGAAATTCCTCCCCTAAAAATAGGTATTAACTAAAATAAAAAATGAGTAATAATAAGTAAAATAGGTATTAAGTAAAAATTGGTAGTCAACTACATACAAATCAACTTCGCCAGTTTAAGAGTTATAAATGTGAATTTTTTTATGTAAGTTTATAGCCATAAACAAAAGTTAACTTTGATAATTTTTTTCGGAAAATCATCCCTTAAAGGGTTAATTTAGTGGATTTAATTTAGTACGCAACTTCGTCATTTTTAAAGTTAAAAACATGAAAATTTATATATTAGCTCCAGATTAGATGCAAAATTTTAAAGTTATGTGTTTTTTTTTTGGAAAATCAACCCTTATAGGGTTAAATAAGCGTGTGGAAGTTAGTATGGCAACTTCGTCAGTTTTAAAGTAAGAAGGGTGAAAATTTGTATATAAGCGTATAGTTAGACACAAAAAATAACTGTATCACGGCTTTCTCGAAATTCATCCCCTAAAAATAGGGGTTGTGAAGTCATTTACATACTAATCAACTTCCTCAGTTTAAGTAATATGTGTGAAATTTTTTATATGAGTTTATAGTTATAAATAAAAGTTCATTTTTTTTGGAAAACCATCCCTTAATTTAGGGGATGAAACTTAGTAGGCATCTTCGTCATTTTTGAGGTTAAAAACATGAAAATTTATATATTAGCTTCAGATTAGCAATTAAAATTGGAAGTATTATTTTTTTTTGGAAAATCATCCCCTAAAAGGTTAATTAAAGGAGAGCAAGTTAGCAACAAAACTTTGACAGTTTTGAAGTTAAAAGGATGAAAATTTATGTTATGTAAGCTTATAGAAAAACACAAAAAATAACTTTATCACGGTTTTTTCGAATTTCATCCCCATAAGGGATAATACTAAAGGGTTGTAAATATTTAAGAAACTACATACGTCATTCTTGAACTCATTAATGTGATAATTTTATTTATTTGTTTAGCTTATAATTGAAAACAAAAATTAATAGTAACAGGTTTTTTTGAAAGAGTTTTTTGTATTGGAGCGGAAGAGGGAGTGGGACTGGGACAGAAAGCGGGAGAGGGACCAGGTGCGGGAGAGGGAGAGGGACAGGAAGCGGGAGGGGGACCGGGAACAGGAGAGAAGGACAGGGAGCGGGAGCGAGAGAGGGAGTGGAAGAGGGAGAGGGAGAGAGAGGGAGGGGCAGGAAGCGGGAGAGGGAGATACACTCCTGAACGGATGGAAACAACAGAACTGTTTTTAAAGATATTATTTACTGTTCATGTTGACATCGTAAAACCAGTTAATTATTGATTGATTTAGGATCTGGTGGTGTAACTTGGAGACAAGATATTTAACTTCTGGATGGATGGAAATAACTAAACCTTTTATTTTTTTAACAATACTCAAGAGCCAATTTTTCTAGACATTAAATATTTTCAAAATTTCGGTTAGGGGCACTTCTACAACGTGTTAGAGCACCAAAAAAATTTTTTTTAATAGTTGTCTATCTATCTTTTTTTCTGTCCGGGCATCATATGAAGACAACTGAACTGACTTCGACGGAAATTAGTAAAGTTATTCCTTATACTTTGGGTCATGTTTTAGAATAAAATTAAAAGTTTTCAAAATTTTTCATGAAAAATAAAAAACAAATTAATGTTAATGTTGTTTATATTAACCTGTTTTTAAATTTTCTTCTGTAAAGGGTTACAAATGTGATAAGCATAATTTCCGCATGCGAAGCTGCGGGCAACAGCTAGTTTCTTATAAATATAAACTACCGAACCCCCATATTTGTCTCTCACACGCATGAACACAGATTCATTGCATTTTCTACGTATCACGCACTACTTTAGTTCTAATTAAAATTATCGGCATATGCTTTCACGCGTTAATTTTCTAGAAAGATCTTTTGCTAATGACATTCTGTTGTTTTTGTTACGTTAGCGGTTAGATATAGGCTAAGAGACTGCAATCTTTTTTATGACAATCGTTTTTCGTTTCACTCCCATTGCTTGAAAGTCGAGACCTGATCTTATATTAGGAGAAGTCAAAGTTAAGTCACAACATGGATCAGTTTTGGATTTTGAACAATACAACAACATAAATATATTTATTGTTATGTAGCAGTTATATAATCTCATAGCCTTATAGCCTATAAAAATACTGTAAATTATAATATGTAATAAATATAAATGTAATAAATATAAATAAATAAACGCTTACACTTTCATACCCCCGCAGTAGGTTTTTACCTGTGTCGCGGGTGGCATCGACTACACATAACACATCACAATAACACCCATGCCCCGAGTACAAATATTTATCTGTCACATAAATATCTAACCCGGCCGGGAATCGAACCCGGGACCCCTTGCTTCGCAGGCAGGGTCGCTACCAACTAGGCTACAGGGTCATTAGTTATCGTAATGAGTTGAAGATCCACCTGATGTTAAGTGCACCTTACCTTACCAGTTTTATAAAGAAAATATATGACAGGATTCATAAGAAAACTAATTAATTATAAGCAATTACATGCCGAGCCCCCTCGGTGACACATGGCAATAAATTTTCGATATCAATAACACCGCATTGTTCACATTTTGTACCAGTGACACCTGAGTAAAGAACAACATACTACAAATGAATTAATTCATGCAATGGACAGTTCACGCATACATGACACATTAACCATTTTCATTATATTGTTCGGCGAAAAATTTTACTGTAATGAGTCACTGTTATTTTTGTAAATTCTGTCACTAAACATCTTACATCGGTCGTTGCATATGAAAACTAATAAATAATTTCTGCGTACAACAGATAAAGAACTCTTGAAAATAATCGATTGAGTTAAGCCATAGTTAAACAAAGAACTACCTGAGCTGTCGGTAGACGGTAACTGAAGGGACAGCGGCTAACGCTACTGACAAAATATCTTGAGCGCTTCAGTTAGAAGAACTGTATCTAAAACCAAAGTTTCTTATTGCCTTAAGAGGCCTTCGGGAGTACAGTAAGATGACATGTAAACTTGTGCTCCGTTTTACTTGTGGTTTACTGGCATGTGTATAGGCGCCTTTTCTATACGTACTATCTAAAACCTTTAAATGAGCAATTCTTGTTAATAATAATTATAATCTGAGGTCCAAACGGGGGCGATAAATCGATCTAGCTAGGATTCATTTTTAGAAAATGTAGTTTTATGCGTGTTTTCAGGCAATGAAAAACTGATACAATAGATTCTTCCTGACATCTATTGGCGAGTAGCAACACTAAAGCTGCTTCAGTAGATGGCGTTGTTAAGCAACACTAAGTCAATGATTTCCAAAAAACACGATTTATCAAAAAAATAATACCGAGCCAAGCTCGGTCATCCTGGCACTTAATATTTTATAGAGGAAAGTTAAGATTTTTTGTTTGGTTATTTGTTAGTTTGTTTGTAATGGATTAACTAAAAACAACTGGACCGATTTTAAAAATACTTTCACCAATCTAGTACCATAAATCTAATAATTTCACCGTTTCTGAGCCACATGGGTGATATTTTATTTAAAAAAAGTTTGGGATCCATACGAAAACCGAAGCATAGCGAGGACGGTTACTAGTTACTGTATGTTATATTTCCGTAGCAAAACCCATCATAACAACATCGACTATACATTGTAACGAGTCAGCTGCAGCCTGCAATGATCACGCGAGTCACGTGATTCGATAACCTCTGCTCCAGTCGCCGGACCGGTATTATTGTTCTTGCTTATCAGGCTCGTATCATCGATGTATGTCACAGCGTCCACAATTGGACTCTCTCAGTTCCATAAAACTTATGAAGAGTAGAAGGGTGGAGAGGATAATGAGAGTCAGATTTTTGAAAAGAGGGAAGAAGAACGTGAAGTTAAATAAAAAAATACTTATAATCTATGAAAAAAGCAAGCAATGAAAATAACTATAAACTTACTCAATTGATCGTAATTTTTTTTTATGGAAATAGCCGGCAAACGAGCTGACGATCCACCTGATGTTACGTGGCTATCGTCGCCCATGGACATCAGCAACATCAAAGGCATCACTGATGCGTTGCCGGCCAAGAAAGAGAGAAGAAAAAGAAAGAAAATTTCTTAAAAGCTTTAAGCTGGACGATATAGAACCTTGAAATCGTGAGGAAACTTATTGTCTACCAAAGATATGTAGGTAGATACTATATGTTTTAATAGTAGAAACAATATTTAATATAATGATAAAACATAGTACCTAAGATATTTATGATATTACGATTTCAATGCAATAAACAAATATCTTTTCCTATATTAAATTGATTGATGTTGTATAGTTAACTAAAATATAACTTGACCCGTAACTAACATGACAAGTTTGCTGTGCCCTGCCAGGGTCATGTTGATACCGATAATTTTATAATGTTATCCTAATACCTATGAATAAAGAGTTGAAGAGAGGCTGGAGATGGGGTAGGAGAACGTGAAGGTAAATAAATTGCTTAAAATATATGAAAAAAGCAAGCAACGAAAATAACTGTAAACTTACTCTACTGATCGTAATTTCTTAAAAGTTTTAAGCTGAAGTCTGAACGATATAGAACCTTGAAATCGTGAGGAAACTTATTGCCTACCAAACACATTCTTTATATACAAAATTATGCATTATTCTCACGTGTACATGTATCACGTTTCATTTTCATTCAATTCATAATAACATGAGCATCACTGCATGAAAACAAGTACAGTTATTGCTTCCTGATCGATTGTCCTTCGCCACTGACGTTGCTCTACAGACCGTTAAATGCGGCGATAATATCATCGTAATCAAATAAATAATCCGGTCGGCACGCCCACGACTGTACCCATTGCTGGTATTTCTGTCATAAATTGTTTCTGGACGAAAGTAAGGAAGTTTATTTAACTTCCTAAATTTATATAAGGTTGTTCTATATTTAAAATTAAGGTCCGATTCACATTGCTGTGCAGCGCGACACATTGCGGCATGCACAACAAAGTCAACGTCAAATTATTTATTTCGTCATAGGAACAAACTTAACGAAAGCCAAAAGGTACATAACTCTAACTATATAGTTAATAATCATACATTGTAAAAAGTATACTATAATTTTATTATTATCTGGGGGCACGGTCATCAAAATTTTGGATTGGCATTTCGCTACCGTCGCATGGGCGTAAGGTGAACAATTTATTCACTTTTCTGTCATACAATAGTTCTTTTAGTAATGAAACGGCCAGGCACTTATTTTGACTAAGGTCTAGAGTTTGAAAATAGGGATTGTAGAGTTAGAAGCTTGGCTCTACATGAGATCTGATAACTTTTTGATGTAGATATGGTCTCGTCTTTGCAACATTTTACATGAAAATGTTTTTGGTGGAATATTGCATTACATTATATTACTATGGATATGCTCTTGAGAGCCAGTTCTTTCTTTCTTTTTCTTCTCTCTTTTTTGGCCGGCAACGAATCAGGTGGATCGTAAGAATTAGTTCGTCACCTGTTTGATTTAAAAAAAGTCAGATGAACGTACAAACTGACGTTAACTCAAAATTGGGAACATGGCGTATAGAGGTAAAAGAGAAATTACACTGCTGTACAAAAGTGTCAGTTAAACTGCATTAAATTGGTGGCGCCACGGTAGCAACAGTGTAAATTTCGACTACGTAAACAGTTGAAGTTTGGTATACAGGACTATCATGTGACATGACTTCATACGATACCCTTTGCCCAGTGGCGTAGCTAGCCCTAAGGAGGCCCCATATCAATATTTGTTGTGGGGCCCCCTCAACATCAGCTGTCAAATATAAAAGGCGTGCCAACTGTAGCGGTTGTAGGCCGCTGGCGAGCTTTTTTTGGGAGTGTTAGTGGGGGCCCCTATACGCTGGGGGCCCCGTATAATTGATACGGTTGATACGGCGGTATCTACGCCCCTGCCTTTGCCTATGCTAGTGCCAATTTGCTGTTTATAGCTTTTTCGCCTTTCTCCCCATATGAGTCAGTTCTCCTTACCTCTATCCTCCATGACCGGGAACAATCTTGTTTTCGCGCGGAGTGTTATCTGTCAGAGTGACGTTCATGTTGACGTAAATTTCATCGGATAAGTAATTAACTTATTCATCTTAAAATTATCTTATGTTATCTTAGAACATTAGTTATTATTATGCTTATCATAACATTTTATTAGTGATATTTCCTGATTATATTATTTACTTTCTTATTTATTATTACGTCACGATCTTATAATAATAATTGTAACATGTACTAAGTAGTGACTGTTACTTAGATTAAGGATAATGTAAATAATTAATCTCATCAAAAACATAAATGTGAAATGAGAGCCAAATTAAAAAAACAATAAGCAGTTGTAAGGACTGCCGATAGAAGTGAAAACTCAAAACAATGGAAAAACTGTGTTCTTTTTAAAAAATTTAAATCAACTATAGTCTGAATTATTTAAATTTCATTATTTGTAAATTTAAATAATGATTATTACTGCTATTACTGCATGTCAGTGACGCGAAGTGACAAGATTTTATCCACCTAAAATGTCAAACACGCTTAAATGTATATGATATGGTCGAGTATATACAATATATTAGTGTATATTTGCGTATACAAGCCGCTATACTGCGTGTCCCTAGTCTGCTGCAAGCGCAATACGTCACGAACATGTCGGTGACGTGAACTCATAAGATTTTCCCCAACAAAAAAGTGCCGAACGCGGCTAAAGAAGTTTTCACTCCAAAAACAATGGAGATCTAAATGGGTGCCAAGTTCTGTGTAGAAAATCCTAAAATTTTTCAGAAGTATAATCGCCGATCTTAATAAAACACCCAAAAAACAATATAATAAAATAAATGATACAACAATCACTAATGTCAAAGTTGTAAACATTTTAAATTTTCCGCTTTTAAATAAACGACCAACATCATGTTCAATTATTAAAAGCATCAGCTACAACAGCCGTGAAAAATCGTTGTGAAATGTGCATTTTCAATTTTGCGATCGTGCAGTTGGCTTCCGAACGAAACACTTAAACAATTCTATTTAAATGACGTACTTTTAAACAACTATTTCCTGAAAGCAATGACATCAAAGTGTTAGTTATGGAGAGACATGTAGAATTGGCCTTATGCCAAACGGTTCGGGTCATTCTCTCTAGGAACCTGAAATAACACCTCTTTGGCGAGGGATACACGCTAAGTAAATCTAATAAAATCTAAATAAATCTAGTATCATCTAAATATAAATCCAAATATAAATAGAAGGTGTTTTTAATAAGCCCTACTTTGGCATAATTATGCAATAATTTAGAAATTGTGAATATTAATAGATTAATTTAGAGAGCCAATTCTCTCACGATATTTGTACAACCAGTCATAATGACGGATATCAGTATTGACTTTATGTCTATCCTACGCCTTTATTAAACCTCGTGGTCTACGTCAACGCACGAGTTATCTCGTGATTTTCATATTTAAAATAGATAATCGAGAGAACAATTTTGATCTGACTTGGCTGGATCTGGCCGATTTGAGATTGACGGAATTTTTTATGAACACACGTGACATAGATTATTCCGACCGTCTTAAGGATGGGATGGGGATCCGAATTCTTTTATTAATTTAATGTTACATAATAAGTTCATTATTAAAATAATTCATAAATATGCGCTATTTCATGGAGAAGAATAGACTGGCTCAAATGAACCAATTAATGAACTCAACATGGATTTTGGTTATTTTAACATGGTACGCGGTCTCATCGAAAAATGGAAATACAATTTTAGTATGTCAAACCGACAAACGAGCAGACAGACAAACAACCTGATGTTAAGAAGCATAAGCACATGGGTATTAGTAACATTAATGATTTTGAGGGACTGAAACATGAAAGTACTGCGAACATAATCCCCGTAGTTAGCGTGCCATCGATGGAATTGGTCATCGGCGGACAGGACGATTTTCCTTTTGAAAATGATAGCCTTTTTTGTGCGGCCTTAATATTCTCGAAAGATTTTTATTACATTCATCTTAAGACTTTAGCCTCCAATAACAAAAGTATTTCGTCTATTAACGACGCTTTGTTGATCAAAAAGCGTGCGATCTGCATTACCAGGTCTCTGATATAATTTTAATACACTCTTTGGACACTCTGCGCTAGGATTCCCGTTTCGCGAATGACACGACGTGTAACCACAACAATCAAGATCCTAAAAGAAACATTTTTAATTCACATAAACATTTGCCTCAACCCGGAATCTAACCGGCGGCGACCCGTCGTTTAAACGCACGGGCTGGGTCAAAAACATTATAGAAGTTTAAAAGCCAGTTAGCATTATGTCCTAATTAAGTGCTTAATACTTTTTTAATTTGCATTCAAAACAAGAACATTAGCTCTGTTTACATCAAGCTAGTATAAACTAAAACAAGACTATCTTTAGGAATACATGTTAGTATGTATGTATGGCGTATGGCTTGGCTCTCTGCCAGAATCTTCCGGTCATTCAGAAGTCTAACCCTGTGCTCCCAAGGTGAATAAGCATATGTTAGTCGACAAAAATATCTATGACGTGATGAGAGAAAGGAAATGTATCCTTTTGGAATCGAATATGGTTTGTACAGAACTTAACAATTACTGTACGAAATATGAATAATAATATTTCCTTAAGGGCTTGTTTCACAATCTTCAAGTAAGATTTGACTCTTTAGGTCAGCGTCGTAAACAATATGACATTGTACTGTTGTATGACATACTAAATGGGAAAATAGATTGCAGCGAACTCTTATCCCGCATCGAACTCAGGGTCCCATCAAGGTATCCTAGACATATTAAGCCGTTATTCTACGTCCCTCGAGCAAGAACCAATTATGCACATAACTCGGCTCTTTGCCGTATTGTCAACACATATAACAATCAGTACTCAAATATAGACCTATTTAACCTTAGTAAATCTTCACTAAAAAGTGAAATTAAAAAAAATAAATAAATAAAAAATGCACTTTTCGTAACTATATTATTCTCAGGTACTTAACCATCCATATATACATACATACACATGCACACATAGGTACACACACATGCACACACGCACGCGCACACACACACACACACATACACACATATTAAATGTACGAAAACAACCGTTTAGATTAGTAAAAAATATTAATGTTTTATTATAATGTAAAATAGCCCTTAAGTAACTGTGTAATCCATTTTTGGCCTTAGTTGATATGTATATCCCTATATTATTCGACTGTAAAATTGTAAAAAACAACGCTGTTGGATTGCCTAATAAACGATTAAATAAATAATTAAATAAATAAGTCTGAAGTAAGCTATTCGTTGGTTAAGTTGACATTTCGTTTATGTAAAATGACACTTTAACGTCACTTTAACCGGCGAATAGCTTATTCAGGACGCTACTTGAAGATTGTGAAACAAGCCCTAAGTGTTTCGTTTGAACTGTACCAATAACTAACATTGATCTGCGGAGCTATTTCGTGAAGAAAATACTAAAATAAAAAAATATTAATAATTTAAAAATATTAATATTTTTTATGAAGTTTAAAAACGAATAGACGAGCTATTTGATTGTAAGTTGTCAGAGTCACCATAGGATATGATCCGTAGTCTATAGACACTGCAGCAATACCAAAGGCTTCACCGACGCGTTGCCGACCAAAAAAGAGAGTACCTACGTTTGAAAAACCAACAGCTCATTCATACGAGGACGATTCGTGATTTCTGCCGTATCGTCATTTTTTAGGATTCGTCATTTTTTTGACGGCGGCAATGGTTTTGAAATGACCGTGTTCACACGAATTACGACTCATGAAAAATGACGGCTGTATCTTAAATGATGTACCGTCTTTTAAAAATCACGTTTGTCAAAAAAATCAATCAGAAAATCTAAAAAAAAAATCGCGAAAAAACTAATTTCGTATGCAATGTGAACCTGCATGTCATGTTATTAAACGTATCGTTTTTTGACGAATCATCGATGAGGGGTACCGTGGGAATCAGCTGTAGGTTACTTTATAAACCTTTTAATGTAAACAAAAACGTGATATTTCAAATCAATAACATGATACCTATCACGTGATGTGTCTAGCAAAGTCAGTGACTTGAAATTGACAACAGAACACAGCAAAAAGTAATTTAATAGATAAAAAAGTCAATAAAACCGTCCGAGGCTCTGTTTGTTTATCGTTTCGTCGTTTAATTAAATAATTCATAATGCTACTGCGCAGTTTCTACGACAACGTAAACAATTTAATTACATAATGTTGCATTCACACGGGGTGACTTTAGAATACGGTAAAAATGACCAAACCAAAAATTACCCAACATTATTTTAAAGATTTAAGTCGAGAGCTGTGTAGGTACTGTATGACTGTGTCGTTCCTAGATTATTATTTTATTTTATTTGAGAAAATACAGTTTAGTTGCACAAACAAAAAGTAGTAGTTTTTGGTGAAGCTTTCCACTCTGTCCATCAACCTTCCCTGCCTGACGCACGGTCCTGCGTTTCTTGTAATTTAATTAATTTAAAGGTAATATTGTTTTGTTTATGCTAAAGAATAAATCCATAATCATAAACACACTCGGACATCCTATATTAGCAAAAGTCTTAGAGATGTAACATTGACTATTATGTAATTAGTCGTATTTATAACATCCAAAATCAACCTGTGTGTTTCAACTTTCTGATAACAAGGACTAAATTAATAATACATTACTAATCGCTGAACATTGGTGTATTTTTGTGGATAACACGACAATAATACAATGTTTAGCTGGAACAAACAGCTTCGTTTGAATTAATTGATCAATTTACATTCAGACTTTTATTTTTACTAATTTATACTCTTTTCTGTGGCAACGGTGACCATTGCAATGAAAGTAGCAACTAAGCCTTTATATTATAAAGCAACGCAAAGCGCTTAAAATTTGCAATTCTCTTCCATACTTCGGAATATAAAACTAGTACTCAGTCCGCTATGCCTGCATGTTTACCCGCATTTTTCGAGATAGTTAAGTACCCTATAACGCTTCACACTCATAGCCCCACACTGGGATTCCCTGTGTCGAATGAGTATAAGAATGAAGCGTTACCCTGACCGTGTATCTGGAATAAGTCTAGATATTGGTCTACTTGTGTTCTCAATTTCATGAAAATCCTTTCAGTAACTTTTGCGTTAAAGAATAATAAAGACATCTACATAAACTTTCACACTTTATTTGTAGGATTATTATTTTTGTATTTATAATCATATAATACTTATATCCTTTAAGAACAGTGAGGCATGAGGTAAATAAAATTATCTCCAAATCTGGTTTGCTGTTTTAATTCGGAGTAGTTTCAAACCGGTTATTTTATTTCCTTTATGTAGTGTATTTGTGGAAACACCAACTGCCAACGATAAAGCCCAGTGCCGGATTAACCACATAGCAAGAGTAGCAATTGCTACGGGCCCTGCGCCAAAGGGGGCCCCGCATATTTAAACTTTTGTACTTGTTAGAGCCTAGCAGGGCCTATAGTAATTTACTAGACTATTAATTACCCAGAAAATTATAACCTATAGATGGCAAATAAACGTACCTATTGAGTATTGAATTGTTTTTTATCACTTTATACTTAAGAACCCATAGTAAATCAAGGGCTCTTTGAAAGAATTTGCTACGGGCCCCGCGCTTGCTTAATCCGGCACTGATAAATCCAATATTTTGAGCTATTATTAGTATTCTACTAATATTATAAATGTGAAGTTTGTATGGATATTTGTTGCCATCTGTAAAGGCCAATAGGGCCAACAGCAACTAATCATTCGAATGAAAAAAACGGATTTGCACATGGGTAGAACATGATCTGGAATATAATAATTTTATTATAGGGTACTTATAATCCCGGAAAATGTGGACAAAGCTGCAGGTATAGCGCTAGTCGATCATTATCATAATAATATCGACTCTTGAAAGGCAAACATTACCAAGCGACATGTTGACAACTTTACACTAGAGCATTTTAAAGTTTTTAATTTTAGAAAAAAAATCGTGAAAAATCGCCTATTACTCACAGCTACTTAAAATGAATTTGAAATGCAGTTTAAGTGCTTAATAAAGCGATTTTTTACGATTTTTTTATTAAAACCTTTAAAATGCTCTAGTGTAAAGTTGTCAACATGTCGCTTGGTAATGTTTGCCTTTCAAGCGTCGATATTATAGTATACACGTACCTACACGTCATGTCACTTCTCTGTGAATCGAATCTAGGTCCCTTCGCTAGTCTTGCTAGAACTCGAACGATCTCGGCTGCAGGTATTTCTCGTACTTAAAGATACGTTACTGCTTGAACATTCTTATTTTCTTTTCAACAAACCAAGCTTTTAAGTTTTAACTTTGTCTCGCTTTGGAACTTGCCCCAGTTTCAAGCCGCAACGGCTTCTATTTACGCCGTGAGTAGGGTTCATATGTGAGATGAAATAATCTTTGAGACAGTCCCATTTTTTGATTAATTATTTTAAATTCTACCACAAATGTGTTTAGGCGTGAATCTAATAAAGGGGGCTACGCAGGGCTCAAGACAGCAGCAGCAGCTTAGCATGATCTGATACTACACTCAAGTTTGTCTTCAGACGAAGGAATTCCATTAAACGGTTAATAAAACAGCACGGTCACTAATTTTGCATTTATTGTATATAGTTTTTAAACTTGTATATAGTCTTTAAACCATTAACTTGGTTTAGTTGCTAGGCGAATGACTGAAGGATTATAGATAGGATATTGTTAACAGTCGTAAATTAAATACTGCTTCTATTAACATAGAAAATCTCATTAAAGTACCGTGAGATGGCAACACTACATGGTGTACGTATTTAGCCGTAGCTGCAGGGTAAACGAACGCCATAATTCGCCGGCCGCTGTTTCACTGTCTCGGCCACCATTGTCTTGGCCGAGATTTTACTATATTTATAGGATAGTACCATACTGTTAGAGTACTACATACCAGATAATTAGAGTACTATATACCAGGCGCTACAAAACAACTTATTTTCAAAGTGGGCGTTAGACGAAATAAGTTTGGAAACCTGTGGTTTATCGCATACATAGAAAATTTTTCACGATAGTTTTAACATCATATACTGAAGTATTTTTAGTATGTTCCTGTTATGAATTGATGTACAATTTATGCAAAATATTCAAAGACGAGAGAGTTTTAAATAATATTGAACTTTATTCTTGGGCTTACGTTAATTCGTGCCATTAAGGTGCTGAGAATATGATATACTTATATATGCTATGATAGATGATAGATATGCTATGATATAATAATTTTTCGCTCACTATAATACAAGTACTATCGTAGCTATAAGCACTGCTATATTAAAGACACCCTTAGGATATTTACCACATTGTTTTCTTAGATAATAGTCACATTAGTCACTGATCCGTTCTCCAATCCAGTATTTTAGTCTAAGGACATAGAATTTCAGTAGTATTAGATTGATGATAGGATCTTAGCAAGCTAGAAATTAATGTTTCTCTAAAATTAGGTATCCTTTTTTCCTCTCTCTTTCTTGGCCAGCGACTAATCGATAACCACTTTGCATCGGGTGGATAGTCAGCTCTTTTGTCGGCTATTTCCATTCAAAAAAGTATAATCTGAATGTTTTAAATATAAAAAAAAAATGAGAGGTGTCAAGGGACACCCGGATGGAACGAAGTTCCTTTCGATTAATACTAAGCGACCAGAAGTCTGAAGCTGACAAGTGTCTTGTCAGAGCGACAGTGATAGATTTATTCTATCCCTGTCGCTCTTCCGCATATTGATTGGCATGACGGGAGAAATGGCAATAATAGCTTAACGTGCATGATCGTGATATAGATATCCCTGTTGTGCCTATGCTAAATAATGAATAGTAAATAAGGCAGCCACACACTATGATTGCACAGTATCACCGATATCGCACCCTCGAACACTTCTGGTCGCCTAGTAACTCGCTTTAATTATTAATAAACGACGGCAAAAAGTGTCGTTACAACTTTTCCTCTTAATTTTTTCCGTCTAGCCCCCTTTCGCAACGCGCGATTAGGTACTTCGTTCCAAAACACAAAAATTGTAGCAATAACAAGAGGAAGCTTTTGACTGCGCAATTTGTTATTTCGATTGTAACACCGTATCGTGTGGTATGTACTTTCATCGCCAGATGGCTCGAACGCTGTTTTACATTATCGGTATTTACATTTTTATTTAGAATTCATCCACGTTAAATCAGTTCGTAAAAGATATAATTGTTTGTATAAATACTGAATTTATGTAAATTATACTTGAATAAATTAAAATAATGCTTTTATTAGTAGTATAATGTAATAAAAGAGACCAAACACAATAAATGGATTTTGTAGAGTTTTGTAACAACTGCCAATAATGGATTTTATTAACATAAAAAATATCTCCAGTAGGTACCAGATTACAGTTATAATTTATAACAGTACGACGCACGACTGAAGTTGGCGGTAGGTATATGTATTTCATGATCTCTAACAACTATGTCATAACCAACACATAAAGATATAAACAATAATAATAATAATTTATTTCAGAATACACATTCCATTTTGGTATTACTTCCCATTTTTATCCTTAGTGTAGTGTTAGTATTGTGCAGTTAAATTAAAAAGCTACATCAAAATTAAATTCAATTCAATTTCAATAAATTATATCAATAATATTTTGAGAAACATAAGACAAGATAATGTGCAAAGATAAGACGCATTGTTATCATGGGCTATAAATCAATAACACTTATTAAAATTCTTGATTAAATTATTATCGTTTGTTGCATAATTGTGAAGACTTGTAAACTTTTAATAAACTTTTAAAAACCAGATAGGGGAGGCCCAATCTATCCCTAAAATCCAGTTTACACGTATTAAGTACTTGAATAGATAACTAAACTTTAAGTAAATAATACGTGTAAACAGACAATTTAGTAACTTTTAAGTTAAAATTTACTTATCTACTTAACTACTTAATACGTGTAAACTGAACATAATAGAGTAAGGTGGGGCAAAATATGACATACTACGAGTATGATAAAAGACTTTTACTGTAGTATTTGTAATTGTCTGATCTGTCACATTTTGCCCCGACTTACCCTACTTCAGATAAGAGTTTTTAATGTTTATTATTTTTCATGTATTCACATTCACATTTATTCAACGCACTATAAATTCCATCAATATACATACATTTTTGACTTACTCTACTATAGACCTTTTCTATTCAGCGAAACTTCGACGGGTCTTAGACCCTCCTAGACCAGCTGAATCTATTATTCTAAGTGAGGTCATGCTTGATTACAATTTCACATTATGGTAAGTGGTAGTGGACGCAATTTTATTTGATATTAAAGTATCTAATTCTATTCTGTGATTTCTTACGGGGACTTGATTCGTCAAAGTTTAACGTGTTGGACAAAACAGTGAATAGTATCACTATTCAAATAAAAAAACTATCGAATTTAGTATAACACTGTTATGCTTTGAACAAAAACTGGTCAATTGAATATTGATCACTACAACTCTATTGGCAATAATAACTAGCAAAAAATTCATTTACTTTTAAAAGCTTCAAAAGTTAGTCGTAGACAATAGAAGTGACTCATGTACTCATGTTATTCGCGATTGTAGTACAAAAATGGTAACATTGTGAATCATCACATCGTAATAGACTAAACGAATAAAATTTGGCATTATTTTAATTAGTTTTAGGTCTACCACTACATCAAGTTGCCATTTATTTTATTTATTATCTAATATATAAAATTCTCGTGTAACGGTGTTAGAAGTTGAATTCCTCCTAAACGGCTCGACCGATTTTCGTGAATCTTAGCGTGCATATCGGCTAGGGTGGAGAATCGGACAACATCTGTTTTTCATCCCCTAAATGTTAAGGGTGGGTCCACTCCTAATTTTTTTTAATTTTTTTTGGCAAAATTTTTTGTTTTTATTTTTTTATGATACAGCATACAAAAATAATAATACAAAAAACTTTTGACACAACGAAATCTGTCGGGGCAGCTAGTATTGTATAATATAATATGTGTATTATAATTTCTTTATATTTTTAATAGAAATAATCGACAAATGAGCTGATGATCCATCTAATGGTAAGTGGATATCGTCGCCCATGGACATCAGCGACACCAATATTAATTTATTTATTTTAATTACTTACATTCTGGCAGACATTCTGTTTATATGTTCGTTGGAAATAGTTCCGCTTCGCAGGGTGAAAAGTTTCCCGTATTAAAACTCGTGATATATGTGCAAACATGCCAAATATCAAATAAATCTATTTTTAAACGACTTCAAAAAAGGTGGGGTTATTCAATTTGACTGTATTTTTTTTATGTTTGTTACCTCAGAACTTTCGACTGGGTGAACCGATTTTAACGACTCTCTTTTTTTAATCGAAAGCTGGTACTTGTCATGTGGTCTCACTTAAATTTTAGCGAGATCTGACGAGTAGTTTTTGAGTAATCCCTAATTTTGAAGTCGGTTATGTTTTGGTAAGAATTATGTAGTTAACGCGTGATTCTCGCACAGACAGACGAATTGCTTGGTCTATATCGACAACTAAGCCTATCTGGATTAAAATGCCAGTTACCGGTATAATTTTATTAATAATATTATAGATATACGTATGTTTACATTTTTTTTCATACTTGCAAGATTGAAATTGACCTCTACTTATCAACGTATAATCGACCTAGTGTGTACGAACCCTAACATTTACCTTTTTATTTAAGACGTATATAGCGCTTCAGATAAGATTTATTTGCAGAGAATTTGCGTCAATACAAACTTGTTATTGTAACCTATTTTATCATAAACAAAGTAAAATAACAAGTGGGTATGTTTGTTTGAATGGACTATGTATCTGGTAATTATGTTATATATAAATAGTAAGTGTATCAAAAATCTAGAAAAAAATGTGAGTGTAATTTGTAAGAACCTACTCCGAAAATGTTCCGTCTATTCATTTAATTTGTTAACCGACTTCAAAAAAGGAGGAGGTATTCAATTCCACTGCATTTTTTATGTTTGTTACCTCAGAACTTTCGACTGGGTGAACCGATTTTGATGATTCTTTTTTAATCGAAAGCTGGTGCTTGTCTGTCTTTTGGTCCCACTAGATCTGACGAGTAGATTTTGAGTTATTTTGAAGTCGGTTATTTATTTTTGGTAAAATTCAGATTATTTCAGACACTAAGCATTGATCCAATAAGTTATGAATATTTTGAGTAATGAAATAAATATCATTATATTATAACTAATTGCATTGTCTTTATGAGAATCATTTTAATATGGGCGCCCGTTGTAGGTACCATCTCACCCATGGGTACCAATAGTGCTTAAACCGGTCCTGTTTACAGATTGCAGATCTGATTATAGTGCGTTTCAAGTAAGAGTTCCCTTCGCTGTCATACTAATAGCATTTTAGCTATGGGGTACTCTTACTTGAAACGCACTTTAATCGTCTGTTCGCCTGTCAATAAATCACATAGCCCTATATTTTTTTTACATTTTGTAAAAAACATTATTTGCTGATAGCGACTCGTGACCACGCATATTGTCAACGGATTAGCAGACAATGGATTATCTATTTTACGTCATAGTCAAATGAAATGGCAAGTGTCTATCTTCCCGCTAGTAGTTTAGAACAGTTCACCTGGAGGTATTGGAGACCAGCCAAGAGTTCAAAGTACGATCTTGTCCCGTAGGGGTACCAACATCTTGTTCCCATTTTTCGATAAACGATGGTGCTACGTTAAATTTAATAACGAAATTTTACGATAGAAATGATTTACCGGTGCGCTCAAATTAAATTTCTTTTTACGACGGATTATTGCCGCCTGGATTTTTGAAGAGTTTGTCTCACCCCGAAATTCAGAGTATAATGTATTAATGAGATACCCATATCTCATTTGTTTAAGCAAGAAAGAGACAGTAAGTATTCAGTCCACGATGAGTAAAAAATTTGAAATAATAGTTACATCAAGTTTTGTTTATCAAGTATGTTTGTGTTTGTAATAAATTCACAATAAGGGCACGTGCAAATGAAACTTGATAACTGTGTAAACAGCGATTACCTAAAGTTATTGAACCGCGACATTAGAGCATGATGGCGGAAGGCGGGTTTATTAAAGGGGAATAAAAAATCGTGACAACAATCTGTTGATAAAAAATATTTGTTGACAATTACAAGTAAACAAGGAAGAGCCCTGACATTTGTTTGGCTATTGAGGTCATGGTTTTACCGAAAACTAGCGCTTCGCCCGCGGCTTCGTCCGCGTTTCCCGGAATAAAACGTACCTACCTTAAATGTTACTCCAGCGGGTCTTATGAACTCTTAATTCCAGGCATTTTACGGCGTAAACTTGGTTGCATTGCAAAATCGTATTACGGACTCTTATTCCCATCCAGCCAGCGTTCACGTGACCCTTCAGTGGCTTGTGATTGTCTTGACCATAAAAATAAACGCTAAAACGCTTGCACACTCATACCCCCGCAATAGGTTTTTACCTGTGTCGCGGGTGGCATGGACGACACATATAACACATCTTAGTGACACCCATGACCCAAGTACAAATATTTATCTGTCACATAAATATCTGCCCCGGTCGGAAATCGAGCCCGGAATCCCTCGTTTCGCAGGCAGGGTTGCTACCAACTAGGTTACAGGGTCTTCAAACCGTGTCAACCATGGTCTGCTTTTGTACTAAATTTCATGAAAATACTGTCAATGATTTTTGCGTGAAAGACTAACGAACATCCAAACATCACCAAATCACCATTAAATCATCATCAATCATCACGAAATGAGTATCAAATGAATGGGTTTAATTCTTGTTGAGTATGTCAAAGGATCATCATTAAGATTTTTAAAGAGAAAATAAATATGTAGGTACGAGTAATACAAATGAATACTATGTCAACAAATTTTCCAACAAATCGAATATCAAATAATTATAATTGTTTGAGGTCAAACAAAGTAGCGACTGGCGGTTATCAATCAAATCATAAATGGTGTGGTCGTTGACGAAGAAAAAATAAAGGAGATTACGCATGTTCTTACTACTGTTGAAAATATGTTTTATTATTAATCGTGAAATAGATATTGTTTAATGTAAATAGCCGACTAACGAGCAAATGCGCCACCTGATGATAAATCTTTCTTTCTTTCTTTTTCTTTTCTCTTTCTTGCCCAGCAATGTGTGTTACTGATGTCCATTATTTCTCCATGGGGCTGCCTGGATAGCTACTATCCTCTTACTTAAGTCAACCGCCAAACGACTCATCGTGTTCCGGCTGGGGACTCGAGAGCCAGTTCTTTCTTTCTTTTTCTTTTCTCTTTTTTGGCCAGCAACGCATCGGTGATGCCTTGGTGTTGAGAGAATGAAGAGCCATGCCTCTCTGTAAGACTTCTAGCTTCAACTTTATAAACCCTATATATTATAATAATATATCACATGTTATTCTAACGACTGTGTTTAACAATATTATTCCTTAATCTTTAATTTCACTTCTAACTTCATGTTTGAATCTATGGTATGAATTTATTAGCGACGCTGCAATTATACTAGGTATTCAGACCAAAAGCAGAGAGTCGATATTGAAAAATATTTTTTGTTCGGAGAATAATTTATCATGCAGCAGTGAACAAAATATTAGCATAGTGGATAATAGAGCTTATATTTTCTAGGGTTGATAGTTCTAGAAATATGGCATGAATAATATAAAGGCCAATGTATACGTAACGGATTTTTTCCCGTATCGTCGCCGACGATGTTTTTCCCGTCCGGTACATGCCACGTCCCGTACGGGATTCCGTTGCGTATGCACTATCGTATACATTTTCTATGAGACGATGTTTCCAAAATTTCACGTCCCGTCCTGTACGGGAAATAACCCGTTACGTATGCATTGGGCTTTATTGTCGCAGACCAACAAAAATAACCTTTTTTATTAGCTTTCACTATTATTGTTAGCTCTGATAGTAATAAAGTAACAACCACGGTTCAAGTAACTGGGTTAAAATCATCACGCTCCTGTACGCAAGATCTTTAAAACTACTAAACGGATTTGCATACAGTTTTCAACAATACATGCATGCAGTAGTTTACGAGGAAGGTTTTATTGTATAAAGGTTTTGTTTTCTTCCACCGCGTGCGCTTTGTTAACGGTTGTAACGAGGTGTAATAAATACCTCGTTCAATACTCCTTGGCTGGCAGATGCATTTTTCTTCTAAATTTTTAAATTGTGACATTTTGGTTTTCAAAAAATTCATCTGTCAGCTGGGTTCCCATCGGGAACATTTATATATGTTGTTTTTATTTTGGTGCAGTGCCTATTTTATATGATCATTTAATACTGTTTATTACTCGTAAGACAATACAATAATTTGAAGAATTGAAGTTGTGCTCATTAAAGTAATTTACCTACCCCGCCCTGAGAGCCTTACTACTTTTTACTTGTGGAGGATCTGCACCCTCGCACGGTCCAGATTACACGAAAATAATGTATGGCTGAAATATTCCTTATATAAAGTTCTAAAAATAAGTCCCAATAGCATTATATCTATAACTTAAGTATATTAACACATTTTAATCTTTGAAATTGTCTTAAGTACTAACTTCTCAATTACTCAATTATGAGTTACGATTTCCTTCTTCATTGTGTTCTTTCAACACAGTAAGTATATTATAGCAATATTACAAGTACTTCCATTAAATGGAACTTACTAGGTATCCATTAGTTGCACAATTCTTTCGATATCACTTCAAGAGGCAGTTAACGTTGAAAAATGTTGTTGAGAATTCTTCCTTTCACTGCAAATGCAGTGATACCTATGTCGGCATCTCACTACATTCCGGTTACGGAAACCTTGTCCAGAGTAAAGCGTGTAACACATCGTTATTATCAGAAGTTAATAAAAACCCTTTTGGAGTATAGCGGCTCAAACCCACTCGGATAAATCTCCGGATTGTGATCATACGGAATTACATATGCATTCTTGCCGCACCCTTGTAACCATATTCACATATGTATCCATGCATGGATAGCGTTTGGTGGCTGACTCATGGGATTGGGGTCAGTCTTCTACGGGCAGGACGCCAGAGTCAGCAAGATACCCACTCCTCAACAATTTACAGCAGAGGTATCGTTTGAGCTCGTCGGAATAGTCTCAATGAATAAACAGGTTAACTTTTTAGAGTATTTTCTGAGTTCACAGTTTTTTTTTATTTTTAACTAGCTGACTCGGAAAACGTTGTTCTGCTAAAAAATTCTGGATGGAGACACCTTAATCACCTAGCGGTATGAAATATACCTCACGACCTATTCTCATATCTGCCAAATATCTACCTACCACAAGGAGGAGTTCTACCTACCACAAACACCGTAACTCAAGATTTTTATATTATGTTACATTTATTAACGGACTTATGCACAGAAGTACGGACGTTTACACTTTCGAAAATCAATAGCCAAGAGGGCATGCTATTAGTTTAAATGTTTTAGAGTGTAAAGAGAGAGCTTTTAGAAAGAATATAGTGTCGGAGTCTGAGAGGAGAAATATAGGAGCAGAAGGGGTGAGTCGTGGTTAAGTACGGAGAGGAAAGGTGAGGAGAGATATAGATTTTATTTTGGTGTGGCTGGGATAGAAAAATAATGTAGTTTTTAAAAACCGGGCAAGTGCGTGTCAGGCGGCAGACACTTGACTCTAATTAAAATTAGCACTTTAAAGCCAAATATCCCCCTAATTCCAAAAATGGTCTTAGAAGACCCATAATAATTTTCAAAGACCTTTTCAACGATACCCTACAGGGTACGTGATGAATAAAAAAATCATCCACACGTTACCTGTAGGGGAGGTATCCTGAAAAAAAATGTGTTTCAATATTTTATTCTACGATTCTGGAGTTTTAATAAATATGTATATCCATGCCAAATAACAGCCTTCTAGCACTAAGGGTTTCGGTACTTTGCTTCTGACAGACGGAGAAACGGACAGACGGACGGACGGACATGACGAAACTATAAGGGTTCCGATTTTATTTCGGAACCCTAAAAAAGGGATGAAAAAAGAATGTTATTTGACAAGTATGTAAAAAAATAAAAATTGTTAAAACGTTTAGAGTTTACACGCTTTTATTTGAGCCTAACAATGTTTCCGTGTAGCCTAAGCCTTTGATCAAGAGACGCTTGGAATGAACCCGTGGCTACTGTGGCTAGTGACGTGAATCTCGTTTGTTATTACCATTACTAGCATTTTACGCGAGGGACCAGTTTAAACAAACATTTAACCAGTTAGCTGAGCTGCTGAGTGTCGTGAAGACATCATTATTAGTGTAGAAATAGTCTAGTTTGCTATGCTATAATTATTTGGCTTTATTTGATACTAGTAACCGCACTCGCTTCGCTTCGGTTTTGGTATAGTTCCCTATTTTTTTTGTAAAATATAGTTCATGTTATTCAAAAACAATAGAGCATTCTATTAGTGAAAGAAATTTTGAAGTCGGTCCAGTAGTTTTAGAGTTTACACACGCGTTAGGGGGGAGGGGGGATCGATGTAGTGTGACATAGTGTGACAAGGGGTGGGAGGGGTCCTAAATTTCGTGACGTCAAATTTCAAAATCGAATAACTGGTATGTATAGGTAAAAATTAAAAACAATTAATGGAAAAGTTATTTTGGAACTGCTGTTTAATTTCTAGGCGTAAAATTTCATAATATGTGACGTCACACTAGGCCCTAGGGGGAGAGGTCTCACAAATGTGACCAGCTAGGCAGCTGTGACAAGGACGGGATGGGATCAAAAAGTCATGAAATTAGTGTTACGTAATTTATAGATGGCCCCTTATCAATTACAAACAAAAAAAAAACAAATCTTTCCTCTTTATAATATTAGTTTAGATTAGCTGTTACTTGTTTGAATTTTATAATCCTGTTCAAACTTATAAAAATGCATAGTTATTCTAAACAATGTTAATTGCTTTGCAAGCCATGTGTGAAGGGTGCATTTTGAAAAGGGTAGATAATAATATGAAATAACCGGTTCCGCTTGACATATCGATGTGAAAGTCGTTAAAATGTAACAACACTTTTTAAATGTTATTGGTCGCTGAACTTTAATACTTTTAAGTGATAGAAAAGGTGAAATGAAAATCTATTATTATATTAATTCTATACCAACTCTTGATAGGTATTGGCTAAGATTCTATTCAACTAAGGCAATGGTATACGACCCGTGTGGCGCAATGGTTACCATGCCGGATCGCCGCACCAAGGGTTCTGGTTCGATTCCCAGTGAGGCGGAAATTTGAATGATGAGTTTGAATTTCTGTTCTTGGTCTGGGTGTGAATATCCTTGTCTAGTGTGTTGTTCATGGCACCCAAGACAGGGAATCCTAGTGTGAGCGTGAAGCGTTATTTATTTATTATTCTCTAGCTTTTGTCAGCCAAACGACTCATCTAGTTTCGGCAGGGGGCTTCAGAGCCAGTTCTTTCTTTCTTTTTATTCTCTCTTGGTATCAGAATTTTAAATACGATCTATTAGATTGTTACTCAAAACAGAAAGATGTAATCATAATTATTTCAAGAATATTTAACGTAATACGCAAAATCCCTGTTTTGGTATCTCTCCAAAATGTCGGTAATAATTCTAAATTAAAATAGAAATGTGTCCGTTTGAAGGAAAAGTTGGAACAAATCCAATACTTTCACCTGTTTTAACACTAGTACTAATATTATTCTGATTATACGAGTATATTTGTCTACCCTATTCTATTTCTACGCTGTATTTGTTAATTGTCACAATTTCACTTGGCTGCAACCCGTTAAAGGCCCACTACTGGGCACGGGTCTCTCCTCTTGAGGAGGCCTAGAGCATAGATACTGCACCATGCTGCTCCAGTGCGGGTAGAGTACACTTTCACTTAATAAGAGTGTGTACTGGAATTAATGTGTAATCACAAGACATAATAGTAAGCATTATACCATTTTTATGAAAATAGCTGGCAAACGAGCTGACACCTGATGGTAAGTGGCTATCGTCGCTCATGGACATTAGCAACACCAATGGCATCACTGATGTGCTGCCAGCCAAGAAAGAGAGAAGAAAAAGAAAGAAAGAACTAGTTCTCAAGCCCCTAGCGGCTAGCCGGAACACGACGAGTCGTTTGGCGGCTGACTCATGCTCAAGGGTGGTAGCTATCCAGGTAAACTCCATGGAGAAATAATAATAGTAATAGGGATTGCAAACCGGGCCCGCCCGGGCCGGGCCCGCCTGGGTCCGGTGCCCTTTTAGGCACCCACCGGGCCCGGCCATTCTTACCGCGTCCGGTGAGCGGGCCCGGTTAGAATGGGAAAAAATATAATTTTTAGCTTTTAGCAAACAAGAATTTGTTTTGTTTATACCAAAGCTACCAAAGTTTATCTATCTATCTAATCTAAGTTGTTATGACACCTTTAGTACTTTAAGCTGCGTTATTAGTTTCTTATTTTAATACTATGTTTTCAAATAGACACAATAAGGAGTAAAGAGAAAGACCTCCTTGTTTAAACTTATAAAAATGAAATATACCCACTATAATAAAACTCAAAGGGCAAATTTTCTAAAGATTGAATATTTTTAAAAAAATTTGATTAGGGGGCACTTCAGTAACGTGTTAGAGCACAACAATATTTTTTTTTAGAATTTTTGTCTGTTCTCTGTTCCTCTGTCCGGGCATCACATGAAAACCCCTGAACGGATTTCGATGAAAATTGGTAAAGTTGTTACTAATACTCCGGATCATATTTTAGGATACTTTTTATCCCGGAAAATTAAAAGGTTTCTCTGGGAAACGGGATGAAAGTTTGTATGGAATATTTTTAAAACATCAACTGATTTGCATCTTTGCAATAAATGTTCCTTGTTTAAATTGATGGAATACGTTTTTCAGTTTTTCAAAATTTTACAAGAACAAGAAAAAAGTACAAATTAATGTGAATATTGCTTATTTTTCAAAACCCGCTCCTGGAGGAATCCTTTGTGACTGTATCGTGGGTTTCAGTATATAAATTACTTAATATAAGTACTTCAATATAAACTCACCGTTTTTTTTTAAATTTTCTTCTGCAAGAGGTACAAATAAGGTAAAGCATAATTTCCGTATGCGAAGCTACGGACAACAGCTAGTAATTACTAATATGTAGGTACTAAAATCACTTTTCCGTCCATAAGTAAAAGTAATCGTAAATAAGTAAGTAAGTTATTTTGAGACTTGATTGAGACTGATTATTGTGATAATTGTTCATAAGCCAGTTTGATATAAATATTAACCTTCAATTATTGTCTTTTTCCATTCATATAAAGAAAATTTTCATAAAATACTTTAAAGTTTTCATCGCTAATACAACCCGGCCGGGCCCGGCGGACCCGGCCGGGTTGGCGACTAATGCAACCGGGCCGGGCCGGGTTGAGAAACATACCGGGTTGCAATCCCTAAATAGTAATAATGGTAATAATTAATAAATAAAATCAATATTTCAATATAATCCCTCGAGAGGCCTTACCACAAGCCGGCCGGAATCACTCGCCTCTTATGACACCCGATTACGATTGGGGTTAGTATTCTAAGCCGCCCCAATACGGCTAAATATAATAGTACCTGGTGTAATACTATTTTTAAAATTAATTTGTAAGCTAAATAAAGTAAAGCTGTAAGATAAATTTTCAGTAACACGTGTTGTACTGATATCAAATTGTTTAAGTGTTTTTGGTAGAATTACAATCATAGCTTCGTGTATGGCTGTGGTCTCTTTGAACTGTAATGCTAAATAACCTAACTGAACGAGAGAGGAAAATTAACTCGAAGAAGTAGAAATTACCGACCAGGAATTCCTTCTGAATCATAGAGAAAATGATTTTCAGGGATGTTGTAGTGGAAGGGCTTTAAAAGTGGGACATACGTTTGGAGAATTACGCAACTAGAGCCGGAATTAATAAATTGAGATCTCAAGATCTCTGTGTTCTCAATATTCAGTACGAAATGCTTAAATATGTCAAGACAAATGAAAAAGTGAAATAATTAGGTTAGACCTGAGATCGTGCGCTTGGGCGTAGATCGGTTTATTAATACGGGCTTAAGAGAGACATCGCATTAACACAGAAGATTCAAAAAACTTTCTGCGCTTGCTGGATCCGGGTAGCTGAAAAAAAAACCAAACCACTAGAATGAAGAACAATTATAAATTAATTAAAAACATCATTGAATCGGAACATAAATCAAGAAGGAATCCTATTGAAACCAACACATTTCAATTGGAACTTGCAGCACTTGAAAAAAGAAACCTATTATTTATTAATCTTGTAGTTGTTCCTCAATTATGATTTTTCATCTGAATGTCTAATTTGACGGTGGCTAAAGAGCATTGTGCTGGCGCGTGCGTCAATGAATCGAAATAACTTCACGCCACGTGCTCGAAGAACTTTAAATATACAACTGGACAAGCTCGAAGAGATATCTGAAGACGAATGGTAAGGTGGTGGTGAATGTAGTTTTTGAGATAGCATATGAATATAATACTGTGACCAGTAATTAAAATATTAAAACCAAAGAAATTTTGGCACCATAAGCCGTACCTTGTATTTAGAGTATTTCGACGTTTAAAAATATTATAACCAAAACAGACAGAAAAACAGAAATAGCTCTTTGAAGTTTTGGCACCAAGTGCCGTTGCAGGACAGACCAACGCACCCATAATTATATGTATTTTTTATTTTTAGCATGAAAATTATTACCTTATAATTTTATAAAAGTTACTATCTCGTACTAGATCGTAATTAGACTAAATAAAAAAAATATTGGGATTCATATCTATTTAGATATTACCGCTAACGATTCCTTTCTTCCTTTCTTCCAGCTTCTACAGAACATATTCTTTTCTTTTGTTTAGTCTGAGCAGATTCAATACTTGAAGATAAATGGCCACTGTCTTGGACATGAACACCAGAAGGGTCAATTCATCACTGGACTTGCAGGAGAGCTCTCTTTAAGCCTTTCATAAAGAAACCCGTGTCATAACACCCAACTCAGAGTCACTAACGGTTACTTAAATCGCTCCTTAGTACAGAAATTGTATGGCGATTCTTAATTAAAGAGCAATTAAACTAACCATTAGTGACTCTTACAACATCATAAGGGAGCTCATTCCACTGTTGTTGGCACGTCAGAGATAATAGAGAAAATGGACAATAAAGGATCGCCACCTATCTTTGGTCTTAATTTCTTCAACCATGAATAAAATCATGAGATGGACAGTGGAATTTTTCAACCATTTGGCTTCAACCCATTGACGGATCACTACTGCGCACGGGTCTGTTCTCTTAACGAGGCTTTTCTATATAGAATACTCTACCACGCTGCTTAACTGCGAATTACTGGGATTACTGGCCAACGCAAATATCGAAAGTTTTGAACTACCCGAAGGCCTCCGACATAGACTAACGACTAATATCTTACAATAACTACTGGCGATGGCTTTACGAAGCACTGATTCAACCGTTTTACTCGGGGATATTAAAAATGGCAAAAATTCAATCTAGCATTAGTATTGTTACTAAATTCTAGTCAATCACTGATTGCTTATGATTCCGGTATCAATTCAAATAGTATCAAATAATAAATTAAAGCAAAATACGTCTGTTTCTTATTATAGGAAACACGTTACTAAGACCAACGCAAACAAAACAGGTATGGATATAATCCCGGCGTATTTTTATGACCTAACAGGAGCCGGTGGCGTCGGATTTGACGCAAACTTCGAATGAATATGGCACAGCTCCAATATTGAGCTCTTTAATTGAAGGAATACTTATAAAAGTGTATTAATCAAATATTACTTATTTTTAACCGACTTCAAAAAAAGGAGGAGGTTCTCAATTCAACTGTATTTTTTTTATGTTCGTTACAGAACTTAGGACTGGGCCAACCGATTTTGATTATTATTTTTTTAATCGAAAGCTGGTGGCTGTCATGTGGTCCCATATAAATTTTATTGAGATCTGACAATGGCATCCATGACAAAACCATATAAGTCTTAAATTTGTATTAAGGAAGCGCGACAAATGGACGAATAACTCAATGTCACGCCAACCGATTTCGATGATTCTTTTTTAAATCGAAAGCAGGTGCTTGTCACGTAATCTCACATAAATTTGAACGAGATCTGACAAGTAGTTTTAGAGTAACTTTGAAGTCAGTTATTTTTTTGTTAGTAAAATTTAGATTATACTCATAAAGACTAAATTTACATCAGTGGATATGTATTTAGAGGAGAATAAATATTTACCATTCAATTAATCAAAGTCAATTTTTTTTTGTCGTAGGAAAAACGGCTCACAACGAAAATTTACAACACTAGAAGCATAAAATAATTAAACATTGCGCTTTGGGAAACGATACTTACTTTTTAATAAGAATAGTAATCGATCGTTTGTATCAGAGGTTTTACAAGTCCTTCATTCATCCCATAGTACAGGGCATACTTACTATCTTACTATGGTAAAGGTGAACTGCTCAGTCTATTGATAATAATCCGTGCGTGATTCAGATGTGATTACAGAAAAAAAGAATACTTGAGTGATCTTAAATTACATATTATTAAGCCTTAAAAATAGGGTTTATCATTTCAAATCAAATCAAATCAAATCAAATCAAATCAAATGTTTTTATTCAAAATTGGTTTGGTTTACAAACACTTTTTGAAAGTCATGCAAGTTATGCCAATGCTTCAGACAAAGCCCTACTGTGAGAGGGCCCGGGAGAAGAAACAGCAAGAAACTTCCGGGTTTGTTTTTTTCCTGCTCAAAGTTACAGATAGCACTTATCATCTACTACAATCTATATTCATAAAACTCATGTCCAAGCAGTCTTGTCTTTAAAATAATCATCTAATTTGTAATATCCTTTCCTCATAAGAATGCTTTTAATATGAGTTTTAAATTTAAGGTAAGGCATTTCTGTAAATTTCGATGGAATTTTATTATAAATCTTTACACATGTATGTACCCATGTTTTTTATCATCAATGATAATATACTACATATAACATAATGGCTATTAAAGCTGACAAGTACAATACCCATTACTGGGTAAATCTGGAATTTTATTGCCAATTGTTACTGAACGACGCAGTTCCCTTATCATACAAACGTGTTGTTGTGTCCTTTGAAATAATATTTATTTGTCCTATTTGACACAATAAACTGCTAATGTAGATCGTTAATCTTTATTGTGAATAGCGGACAGACGAGCAAGAAGCCACCGAATGACAAATGGTATTTTTTAGGGTTCCCAAGTAAAATCGGAACCCTTATAATTTCGTCATGTCCGTCCGTCCGTCTGTCCGAAGCAAAGCGCCGAGACCCTTAGTGCTAGAAAGCTGTAACTTGGCGCATATATACATATTTATTAAAACTCGTAGAATCGTAGAACCAGACTCGTAGAATAAAATATTGAAAAACATTTTTTTCAGAGTACCTCCCCTACAGGTAACGTGAGGATGATTTTTTTATTCGTCGCGTATCCTATTGTGTGGGGTATCGTTGAAAAGGACTATCAAAAATATTATGGGTCTTCTAGGACCATTTTTAGAATTAGGGGTCCGTTTATATTTCATAAAGTTTTTCACAAACATTTGGCTTTAAAGTGCTAATTTTGGTTAGAGTCATGTATCCTGCCCCCTGCCGACTAAACGATTGGAGTTGGACAAGTGAAAAGATTCTCAGAAATAGGTTATATGATGAATTTTCAAGGATAACTATCACGGCTGTGTTTGCATAAGTAGTTAATGAGTATTAGTCGATAAACGTACTACTTCGGAACCCTACATTGCGCGAGGCCTGACACGCACTTGCCCGCTATTCCGAGTTTTGTAAAGATAATTATCATTAACTCGTTGGTGATACCTTTGTGTCACGGAATCATCAGGTGCCGTACGGCTTGTCTTTTATGTCTGAGTTTTATGAATATAGATTGTAGTAGATGATAAGTGCTATCTGTAACTGTGAGCAGGAAAAAAACAAAGTCGGTAGTTTCTTGCTGCTTCTTCTCCCGGGCCCTCTCACAGTAGGGTCTTGCTGAAGCATTGGCGTAGCTTGCATGACTTTCAAAAATTGTTTGTAAACCAAACCAATTTTGAATAAAAACATTTGATTTGATTTGATTAGATTTACTGCTTTTGTTTCAAAAACCTATCCTTTCATATAAAACTTCAAATCAATGAGCAGACAATGAAAATTAGATACCAAGGAAGTAATTTTACATGCTCAAACAGAACGTTCTCGAAAACGATTGAAACACTTATCGCAATATTAAAAACCGCGTGGTCGTCGTTCGCAAATCGTATAATATTCCCGGCCCACGCATCGAAAATTGGGATACGAGACGCGTAGAACTGTAAACATTGCAAAAATTGATCGAAGCAGACTGCGCGCACGAGAACACGTAGATACGTATTAAAATAGATTTGGCTAAGCGCCGTGCCGGCCACTGAACAATGTCTGAAAGTAGGTCGACAATCTGTTTACAGTGTCAAAAATGCGATCGGCCAACTTCGCCGTGCCCCAAACTTCGGCTTCTAACCTTTGAAATGAAACGTGGAAACCAAATAACGTGATATGGTTGCGGTTAGGATAGGTTAGTGATCGTACAAGCTTGAAATGTGTGGCTTGAGCGAGGGTCTAATAATAATTGCAGTAAGAATTAGAAGAAATGTTTCATAGTGCTGTACTGTCTTAATGGTTGCTGTAGCTAGAAGCTAGGAACACAAGAAGGAGGACCTTTGAATGGCGGAGACATGCGCATTAAAGACGTAATTGAACATAGCTGCCTGTTAACATAAAGGGTTTCAGTAACGGAGTAAGCGGTTGTTATAGACTCAGGAATGACAGGATTTTTTCGGCTACTGCGAAAGAAATCCATCAGCGTTTTCGTTATAATTTCAAATCCAATTGTTTTCAAATATGTTCGAAATGGACATGGAGTACTAAAGAAGCAAAAGTCCAGTAACGATGCATCTGGAACAGGTTTCGTTGTTTTGCATAGATGAACTACAATGTGGAAGAATACAAAAATGACTCGTGAATGGATTTGCAAGTAATGTTTATGACTTCGACGCAAATTATTCTAAATGAATCCACATTAAATTATCGCTGATACTAGAGTGAGCAAAAACACACGGAAAGTACATTAAGAAGAGAAATGGCCGCATATGTTTTTCTTTGCGTGTATTTGAGCTGACGACGTCCTCGGATCGATTTTCGTTTCCGCGTTACATTTCGCAAAAACAAAATTTCACCAAATTATTCCTATGTTTTATATCGGTTGCCTTCCAGACAGAGTTATCGCGACAATCAATTTTATAGCTTTTATTTTGATCTTTGTTCAGCTTCCTAGAAAACATGGTGCGTGCACGTAAAGATTGGAACATTTCTGCTTCAAAAACTTTGGACACAATGACATCGTCTCAGAGAAAATAGTGAAATTGTCAAAAGTTTTTGCATTAACAAACAAATGGTATCCAAAAAGGTTGGGTTGAAAACTATAACGACTTTTAGGTCTCAGTCATGTTGGTCGAGTGCTAAAATGATCCCATGCGGTTTGAAATATTCTAACCTAACTAATGCCTTAAATTAGTTAGTGATGACTTAGTTACTGATGGGTCATTGTGATTACTTCCCATTTGGTAGTTCATCTGCTCATTTTTATTGTTGGAGCGGCTCAGAATACTAACCCCAGTTCACGCCGAATTGGTGTCGTAATAGGCGGCCGCTGGTGGCAGGGTCCCTTAGAGGATTTAATTGGTAATATGATTTTAATAATTCATTAATATCATTATTACTATTTTTGTTTCTCTGTGGAGTCCCTCTGGATATGTACCACCCTCTTGCTTGAATCAGTCGCAAACGACTCGTCGTGTTCCTTCGCGGCTTGAGAGCCAGTTCTTTCTGTCATCAGTGATGCCTTTGGTGTCGCTGATGTCCATGGGCGACGAACGCAACTTGCCATCAGATGGATCTACATCATATTCATTGGCTATTCCCATAAAAGGTTCAAGAAAATTTAAAAAAAAACGCAGCTTGATTCCATTCCCACTTACAGAATATAATAATTTCGGCTCATAACTTGAAATAAGGCTTGTAAATTATGGAAGCGATTACAAGCAATTTTAAAGGTTAACTTGATACTGGCACGATACTCGTTAAACGAGACCGCGTGCGTACAAGGCGCGGAGACAAGAAACGAAAATGATCTCGTGGCCCATTTCCGCGTAGATCGCGACTCACCACGTGCTTTCACTGACTATAACTAACTTTAACTTTTTTTTGTAAGTACTACTAGTAGTATCAGTTATTCGATTATTAAAATTTCAAGCTCATACTGTTTTACTATGACTACGATCAAGATTTTCTCGAAAACACTGCATGTCATTAATCGATACACACATTGTATTATATCGATCGTTTGACCCTAATGATTCTTAATTAATCCAAATAGACGTTATGTTTAATTAAGGTTTTGATATCAACAAAGTTTCAACATTGACAAAATTATATGTTGTAGGCACATATCAGCGTTTTAATATTCATTTAACAATAATGAAAACACAAAATTATGCAAACGATACGAGATATCGGACTCGAAGAGACTAGTCGAACAAATCCGTCATAAATCTTTCGTCAATTACTTGTTTACTCGGATTTATTTTCGATAACTGGTGTTATTTACAATACCTAGATTAAAGAATTTTGTGACCATTGACTCTAAAGACATTAAGTGAGCAACTTGCATCAGACATGTGATTCACAAGTGGTAGATATTTTCCAATATCATACTATTCCATCGTAATGTGCAATAATGTAAGGGATGATGAAATTCGTTTCAAAGTTGTAACTTAAGAGAGTCATCAACAGTCGATATGAAATTTTAGACAATTTTATAATAATAGTAGTGATTTATTAATTACCATCAATTAGGTAGATTTAATTAAATAAGTTTACTAATATTGTATTGTCATAAAAGTTACTAATTTTCAATGTTTGTGTTCTCAACGCAATTTAATTAAATTTACCTGTTATTTTAAATCAAATCAAATCAAATCAAAATCTTTTATTCATATAGGTATCACTGATACACTTATGCACGTCATTTTTTAATCTACCAGTTTTTCGGAAAGGTGCTTTGTCATAGAGGAGAAGAAAAACCGAAAGAAACTCCTCGCACATCTTTTAAAATCATGAAAAGTTACATAATATCTTCTAACCTACGCGGAACTGGATGCGGCACTAACTTCCAGGCGTCTTTGTCGTTAATATATTCATTTATGCTATAGTATCCTTTGCCTAGTAGCTGAGATTTCACATATCTCTTAAACATTTGGATAGGTAAATCACGTATTGACTTGGGTAATTTATTGAAAAAACGTACACCGAGCCCCATATAAGAGCGTTGTACCCTACTTAAGCGAAAACATGACGTCACCAAATTATGTCTGTTTCTAGTTAGATGATTATGCGTATCACTATTCTGCTTGAACATACCTAAGTTGTTTTTTACAAATATAATATTGCTGTAAATAAATTGAGAGGCTACTGTTAATATGCCTATATCTTTAAATTTCTCACGCAGAGAATCACGTGATTTCAATTTATAAATGGCTCTGATTGCCCTTTTCTGCAAAACAAATATAGAACCAATGTTAGCCGCTGAACCCCACATCAATATACCATAGGACATGAGGCTATGAAAGTATGCAAAATAAACAAGTTTCGCAGTTTCTACATCGGTAAACTGTCTTATCTTTCTAATCGCATAAACTGACCTACTTAGCTTACTCGCGAGAGCCGTTATATGGGTGCCCCATTGTAGTTTAGAATCTAAGGTGACACCCAAGAAAACTGTGGATTTTTCCATAGTTAGAATTTCATTATTTAATTTCAGGCTTTTACTAATATTCCGTACATTAGGTAGTGTAAATTCAACACACTTAGTTTTTTCAGCATTAAGTAGCAAATTGTTTGTTGTAAACCAGTGTGATAAACGAGATAGAGCACTGTTTACGTCGTCAAAATTCATTTTATTTCTATTCGTCTTAAATATAAGGGAAGTGTCATCAGCAAACAGGACAATCTCTGCATGTTTCTTAATATAATACGGCAGATCATTTATGTATACTAGAAAAAGGAAGGGGCCCAAAATCGAGCCCTGAGGTACACCCATAACAGATTGAGATCCCGATGACTTGGTATCATTTATGCTAACACATTGGATTCTACCCTTTAAGTACGACGCAATCAAGTTAAGTGAGTTATTCTTGATACCGTAGTGGCTGAGCTTAAGTAGAAGTGTTTCGTGTTCAACACAGTCAAATGCTTTAGACAGGTCACAGAATACCCCTATGGCATTTTGTGAATTCTCCCAGGCCTCAAAGATGTGTTTGAGAAGCCTAGCACCAGCATCTGTTGTACTACGGCCTTTGGTAAAGCCGTATTGATCAGGGTGGAGTAAATTACAAGTGTTGAAGTGCATCAGCATTTGATTTAATATAATTTTTTCGAATACTTTACTGAGAGTTGGTAAAATAGAAATAGGTCTGAAATTATTAACGTCTGTTTTATCCCCAGATTTAAAAATCGGTATAATCTTACTATACTTCATAAGATTTGGGAAAGTACCTAAATCTACACATTTATTGAATAACCTAGCTAAATAAGGGGCTATCACATCTATTATATTATTTATAACTTTGACAGACATTCCCCACAAATCACCCGTATTTTTAATGTGCAATGCTCGAAAAGTTCGAACTATTTCCAATGAGGAAGTATATTTAAATTGAAACGAAACACTACATTCATCAACGGTATCTTTTAAAATAGAATGTGCTGCTGCCGGGGATGAAGTCAGCGATTTAGTCAACCTAACCGGAATATTTTGAAAGAAATTTTCAAATACATTAGCCACCTCTTTATCAGAGGTTATTTTATTTTCATTAACTAATAATTCATATTTAGAATCGCGTAAATTATTACTACCAATCTCGTTTCCAATAATACTCCAAGTGGTTTTTATCTTATTGCTTGATTTGACAATTTTTTCCTTGATATGCATAGACTTAGCCATAATACACACGGCTTTAAAAATTTTTGAATAACTTTTTACATGTTCAAGGAAAGATGGGGAATGGTTATATTGTTTTTCTCCATATAGCTCAAATAATCTATCCCTACTTTTAAAAATACCTCTTGTGGCCCAATCACTAAAATTCAAATTTTTATTTAGTTGAACCTGCTTATATTTAAAGATTTTATTAAATTCATTATTTATAGTATCGAAGAGGGCCCTATATAAGTTATCGGGATCAGTCTGTTTTAGTGATAAGGTACTGTGGATTCGGGCTGCGACTCCTACTTTAAAGCGTGTCATTTTGCTTTTAGTTATAGGTCTATATTTTATTAATTGTTTATTTGCAATAAAGTCAGTACTAACCGAGATGCGTTGACCACAGTGGTCGGACCTTAATTTACTAATTATTTCTTTATTTGTTACTTTACAGTTACAGAATATATTATCTATACAAGTAGATGACGTCGGTGATATTCTGGTAGGTTCAGTAAATTGAGGATTTAAATTGAAACACCGAAACAAATCTATTAACCTAGCAGACCGAGGTGTATCCAATAAGATATCTACATTAAAATCACCGCATATAATTACTGTCTTTTTTGATGTGCATAATCGTCTTAATATATCCTCCAATGTATCCTCAAAAACACTAAAATCTCCAGAAGGGGGGCGATATATGCATACGATAATAAACCGCTCCAGTTCCACACAGGCCAGCTCAATAGCGCTCTCAATAGAGAGATTAACAATATCTTTTCTATCCTTGCAAGACACATCATTGTGCACTAAAATTAATGATCCGCCATGAATTGCGGTCTCTCTGAAGAATGCACTTGACAATCTGTAATTATGGTAATTTACAATATTCTGAGTGCTGGATAACCAATGCTCAGTTAAACATAAAACATGTATGTTAAAATGCCTAATAAATAATTCAATTTCTAATTCTTTGCCAGAGAAGCCCTGTATATTTTGGTGTACAATATTCATATTATAGAGCTTTCCGGTTGTCTTAACATCTAGTTTAAATTATGATTATCAACTGTACTAGTATTAGTACATGAGTTAATAGTATAATTAGTGGTACTACTACCACAATCTAAAACATTGTCAATAGACTTAGTTACATGACATGTAACGGTATCTTGTAATTTATAAGCTAACAATTTAGCTAAGTGTCGTTTCACTTTAGATGGTAAGTACATATTTTCCTTTATTAACTTAACTCTGGATGGAATGAACTTATTAATATCATAATAAAAAATAGCATCTCCATGATGAATTGTCAAATTATATAATAACAAATTCAATCTATATATGCGCTTATTTTGATTTTTGTTTATGTTACTAAGATAAGGAAAAGCACATATGACAAACTTGCATTCAGTACTGCTGTGTAAATGTACTAACTTTTCAATACATTTAGTTAGTTTGTGCCTCGTGATGTTCAAACTGTCACCTATCATTAATACTATATTAGTAGTACTACTACTAGTAGTACTACTATATTAGTATCATTAATACTATATTAGTAGTACTATTTTAGTTCGTATCATTTACTTACTATCACGGATAACCCAAATAGTACGCCTCATCTATTGTTATAATTTTACCATTGCTGTTGTGTTTTCAGAAAATGTCTAGAGTCAGTTTAGTATTTAAGTACGTGTCCATTCAGATTTCAGATTATTCCTCTTTAAAGGTTTATTGGGAACATAATTATTATTATCGTTGTACCGATAAGTTTACCTATTATATCAATTAATATTTTCATGTAATATTCTATAATTATAGTTGAATGAAGAATTGATTTTTACGTGAATATTAATAATATTCACGTAAAAAGTTTGACGACCCTGTAGCCTAGTTGGTAGCGACCTTGCCTGCGAAGCGAGAGGTCCCGGGTTAGATTCCCGGCCGGGGCAGATATTTATGTGATAGATAAATATTTGTACTCGGGTCTTAGGTGTGATTGTGATGTGTTATAAGTGTCGTCCATGCCACCCACGACACAAGTATTAACCTCCCGCAGTAGGTTAATACTTATATATACGTATGAGTGTGTCAGCGTTTCTTTATTTATATCAAAGTTATCACCGAAGTTACTAACGGATTCTGGGATAGTAAATAGACAGGGGATAGGAAGATAGACTCCTATCTTCCTATCTATTCTCTCCCTATCTATTTAAACAACTACTAAGTTGTTTAAGTAAACAACCGATAAACCAACAGGCGAGCCATCTGAATCATCTGATGTTAAGTATTCGTCCTTGCCAGTGGATATCAGTTACACTGAAGGCATCAATGATTCGATGCCAGCCGTAAAAAAAAGATGACATTATCGTCAAATGAATGAATTCGTTCAATACTGAGTACTGTAACACTTTTAGAATATTCGACAAATTTAATAGAATTGCAGTGAATCACATTGTCACCGCATCATCGTGAAAGAAAAAAATATGTTTCACTGTGACGTTTAACCCACGGCATTTTTCTTGAATGCGTCAGCACATGAGTGTATTGTTACTTCTTCAAGTATGTCACAAGCGTTTTAATTAACTCACTGTGACCAGTGAATTGGAAAAAGGAAGAAAAGAAAAATAATTATTCAAGGAAGAAAAAAATATTTTTGAACGCAGAAAATCCAAACAAATTACAGGCACTGGTCTCTTCTCATAATTGAAGAGGCCTAGAGCATAATCCAATGTGGTTTCCTGGAGGGGATAATGGCCAATCCATAACCGGAAGGCTTGGGAACTTAACGCAAAAAAAATATATTATGAAGGATTAAAATACACTATACTTAAAGAGTGCATAATATATTATGAGCTACGAAATTATTGTACACATTTTAACACTGATTTTGAGCCATAGTCTTTAAATTATTCCCGTTCTTCCTTTAGGGATATAATATAATATGTAAAATATTTAAGGGTCTATCTATCCCTTGCTGCTGTTATCGATAGAGTAATTTTCTTTAAATAAAGTAACTTGGTAACCAATAACTAATTTTAGAACTATTAGCGTCTATTATTATGTTTATTAATACACAGGTAATAATCGTAAATTGTAGGCGACGATAAATTTGAATCTAAGCGTGTCTGCACTGCAGTCTACAATAATTGGACTCAAATTCCACGTTCTCTTATCACAAAACAATCTGTACTAAGGTTTTAAGTTTTACAGGTAATACAGGCTTCGTTTTATTTTCCCGAATCAACCAACCAGTTTGGTTCTTGTCGATTAGATTTTTTTGAAACTAAACAATATTAAAATGATAAACACTTTAGTATATTTTCCCGTGGTTGGGATCTCTTAAGTCTACACATTTGAATAAATTATACCTAATATTCATTTAGACGAATAAAAACCTAATGAATTTCTTGTATTTCATTTGTTATTTTGCAATACAATGTGCCTACGTTCCTTCTCAAATATTTAAGTTACGGCAGAAATGTAAACGATAAAGTTAGAGTTGTGCATAATTTCACATGCAGTGCTACCAATATTACTGCTGCAAACGATTTATCTTACAAGTTATAAGACTTAAGAACAGCAGCAACCGTTATAAGATACGATAATCTTGCTATAGAGGCGTGCCGGAAGCCATTTGCTACGTCAGACGAATTCATTATCGGCTTGTCGAACTTGCTAGACCACATGCATATGATAATAACGTCTATAATGAGCTTTAAACAAGTTTTCTTATCTTTTATGAGTAGGAAATTTTTGAATTTAATATCGATATGAACTGAGCAAATATTCGTATCTTTAGCTGCGCTGCGATTCGAGAAACATTATAATGCAATTTTTAAAATTTCATAATTATGTTCTTTGAGGGGCGAAAGAAAGTTGGATTAGATTAGGGTTTTTTGGTCTAGGATTGGTCAAACTCAGTTTTCATTAAATTTAGATTCGGTGTTTGACTGTCCGAGTTGGAGACAAAAATTCGTTAGTCAAAAGACGAAATACCATTTGTTGCCTGAGTTTTGAGGTTCGACTATAACATATTCAATCTCTAACAAAATTAAGATTATTTTCAATTCCTTACGCTCTAAAACACCTCAAAAACTGAGCCACACTACACCTAGTTAGTTATTTAAAACCAAACTTAAAACAAAGAATTTATGGTTTCCCTAAAATTCTATCTTAGTTAACGTGCCAGTAACTATTCTGAGTTGACCGAATGTCACACGTCAAGCCGTTTCGGGTCAAGGAGATTTACATTTAGACTGCCAATACTCTGATCTGAGTACCCATCAATCATCCGTTTGACGATCCGTGTGGCGCAATAGTTACCATGCAGGATCGCCGCGCCAAGGGTCCTGGGTTCGATTCCCAGCGAAACGGAAATTTGAATGATAAGTTTGAATTTCTGTTCTCGGTCTGGGTGTGAATGTCCTTTTCTAGTGTATTGTCCATAGCACCCACGACACAGGGAATCCTAGTGGGAAGTTTCATGAAATTTGGGTAAAAAGGTACCATACCTACCATACCTATGACGTATGAATCTTGAAGAAGTACACTGAAGTTATATGCTAAGGGAAAATTTTAGTTGTTCTTTTGCGAAAGCTAAGCCTTGAAGTCAGTCATTTTTTTTTATAAAATTTTGATTATTAACAGCTCTTGTTCAGTTTCATCTGCCCTAGTGTCGATATGTCCCTAGTCAAAGAGTCATTCATTTCCCGACTCATTATCCAGGCTTCGATTGAGATGAAACTTTGAGACAGGTAGTTGGGGGGTAATCTATGGTATCATGGTATCAAATGTGGCATGATTTAAATGAAACGAAAAAGCCTAACGAGTTTGGGCTCGCTTTGTTCGTCCTGAAGTCTGGTCATATGATATAACAGATATCCAGACTAACGAAAAAAAATTGATTTTGCAACTTTATTTATATGATTGATATATTCAGTTAATACTCGATTACAATCGCACCTGTACAGACTCATACGTCAACAAAGAATTACAATAATGGATTTTAAATCAAAACAATGTAGGATTGGAGGTTAAAGGAAAATCGTTTAGATAAATATCGGACATCTGAAGCAAACTGAACGACATTAATATTAAAATGAAAGACTAGGTCAATGTTATCAGTTTATGGGTTTCTGATGCAGTGCCAGCTTCAGCACTACCGGCACCCTAGGCGAGATTTCTACGGCGCCTTCTATTTGCCATTGAAACCATACGAAATTGATCCATACGAAAATAATACATATTTATATCCATGCCAAGATACCGTTTTCCAGCACTAAGTGTCGACGCACTATGCTGTGGACAGACGGGTATGACGAAACTATAAGGGTTCCGTTATACCTACCTACGGCACCCCTTCAAACCTGGCGCCCTGGGCGGTCGCCCAATCGCGCCATACCCTAACGCCGGCACTGTTCGGATGTTGGTGGTATAGAAAGCAGTGAATCATCCGATTCGTTTAAAGTTAAAAGGAAAGCATGCCGTAGTAGAAAGAAACTAATAAATTAGTCTGGCGTTATCAAAATATCAAACTTATTATTATTCAGAAACCTTAGGGTTTCGTCAAGTCCTTCCGTAGTCTAGCATAGAGGCCTTTAGTACTAAATAAAACCGGGCAAGTGCGTGTCAGGCCACGCGCAATGTAAGGTTCCGAAGTAGTCAGTTTATCGACTATTACTCATTACTATCACTACTTATGCTAACATAGCCGTGAAAGTTTTCCTTGTAAATAGCTCTGACCCATTTTTGAGAATTTTTCACTTGTCCAACTCCAACCGCTTAGCCGGCCGGGGGAGGGGGGGGGGACACACTTCATTCTAACCAAAATTTAAATGCACCAGCAAAATGCACATGTGAAAAAATCATAGTTTTAAATATAAAAAAATGGTTGTCTGTAAAGTCGGTTTACGGACGGTAGTTTAACGTGACAACGTCATGACAAAGCTCCGCTCCACTCAACTGCGATCGCCTACGGCTCGCCTACGGCATCGGCTACGATACGCCGATCGTAGCCGATCGTGCCTCTCTCTCGCTTTTGCCGCTCTCTCGCTCGCGGCATTTTTTCGTGCGTGCGCCCGGCGTTCATCGTTTTAATAGACGTTATCACGTCAAAAATGATATTAAATATATGAAATATAAAAAACCACTAGGTTCTTAATAGGTAATCAACTTACTACAACCATGCACTCAAATCTTTTTTCTGTCTTTCCTATTGCTGATACAGATAACCCAATACTGGCTGGTCATAAGTTAATTACAATGATTAATAATAAAATATTTGTATAATTAATATTATTTTGGCTGAAACATTTTTTATAAGTCAATAAAATGACAACAGAGTTAGTGCAAAAAGAATACTTTATTGCGTCAGACATTGCATGAGACACAAGTTGATAGAGTAGGTCACTCATTTCTTTCCACCGAGTTCGATTCAGTCTAATCGAATAATAATAAAAAACAAGTAAATTATTAAAAAACTAAATAGGTACATGGTTACATAGTGTTGTAGTGTGTAGTGTGTACTTAGTGTCTATGTACATATACACTACTACTAGCTGACCCGGCGAACTTCGTATCGCCTAAAAAACATTTTTTTTTCTAAAATAAAAGTAGCCTAAGTTACTCCTTGTTACATCAGCTATCTGCCAGTGAAAGTCCCGTCAAAATCGGTCCAGCCATTTCAGAGATTAGCCGGAACAAACAGACAGACAGACAGACAAAAATTGTAAAAAATGTTGTTTTGGTATATGTACCATGTATATTATATCCAAATGCACTTAGTAAAAAGCGGTTATTTTAATATTACAAACAGACACTCCAATTTTATTTATTTGTATAGATGTATAGAATATAGATGTATAGATAAAACCGATACCACCGTCGACCACTATAAAATTTATTACATGCCTCATTCCAGGATAATATCGTGTGGAAATCTGCAGAACTGAGAGTAGGTTCTCTAGTCCATATTATTCTCAAAAGTCGGTTAAGTCTGACAGTCTGCACTAGGCCATCGTGGTGGACTAAGGTATTTACTCCTCACTATATTAGACCAACGGTCCCGGTTGTTATCGTAAGATAACAGTCGTTAAGCCATGTCGGAGGCTTTCGGGCGACATAAAAACTTCCGACACTTGGGTTGGCCACTAACCCCTCCACTAATCCGCACTGGAGATGCATCCGCAGGTGGAGTATGCTCTAGGCCTCCTTACGAGGAGAAACCCGTGCCCAGTAGTAGGCCATTAACAGGTTGAAGCCATATTAGACCAGATCTGAGCCCATCAGTGGGACAGTTATGTTCTTAAAGATAATTCGCACCCTCAGTGGAAAAAAGGCATAAGATGAAAACTGCAATTTTACAGGAGAACAAAAAACATGTTAAAATATCAGTAAGTAGTCAAACGAATTTACATTACGATTTCTTGCACAAAACCGTCAAGATTAATGATAAAAATTTGAAAAAAATATGCAGCTTTTGTCCCTCTTTCCAATCATATTAATAACTAAAATTCAAAGTAAGACGACTTATGCTTTTTTCCACTGAGGGTGTGATAGTTCATCACCCCGCATTTCGTCAGCCTGATAGCCCTTACATTGTAGGAGTTTAAGGCAGTTGGGATTATCTAATACAAGTAATGAGAACGGATGTAAATTGTATAAAGAAGAAAACAAGTTTATCAGAAAAACAACTTCAGAATGTATTGAACATTAACTTGTTTTTAATTCATAACTACTTGAAAAGTCAGTAAGCATGCAGTTGAGCACAGTTTACCGTAAAATTTCCATGTTAGATGCCATAGGAGCGGTTTGAATTTTAAACTAAGGGAATAGGTTACTGGCCTACTTCTTGAGGTCACCGATGAATACATAGTAGTAGGAAAATAAAAACTGATCTCTTCAATGTGTATTGTTAAATCTTTTTTAAACTTAAGTTTTACTAGAATAAAAAAATGACTTTTATTTCCTTCTATCTATACATCAGCCCAGTTCCACTGCTGGAAATAGGCCTCCCCTAACAAGCGCCATTCTGATCGTTCCTCGGCCTTTTGGATCCAGCGGATGCCCCCTGTTTTAAAGTCGTCAGTCCACCTGGTCTGGTAGCGTCCTATAATGCTCCGTTTTCTGAAACATGGGCGCCATTCGAGGACCTTTCTTCCTTCGAGAAACTTCTTAGGATATCTTTTATACGTACTTTATAGTTAGTACACGGATGACCGAGCTTTGTTCGGTATATTTTTTAACAAACAAACTTGAAGTAGCTTTAGTGTTGCTACTCGCCAATAGATGTCGTACGTAAAACAGGGATAAAACGATATTTTCTAAAAAATAATCTTAGCCAGATCGATTTATCGCCCCTGAAACCCCCTGCATACTAAATTTCGTGAAAATCGTTGGCGCCATTTCCGAAATTCAGAATATATATAATATACAAGAATTGCTCGTTTAAAGGTATTAGATTAGATAGATAGATAGATAATAGATTACAGTTACTAGTTTTATTTTTATACTTATCCGCACTTGGTCAGCGTGGTAGACTATGGCTATGGGTACAGCCCCTCACAGAGTGAGGGGATATCCAAGCCGATACCGAGGGGCAGTTATGCGTTGGATGAAGATACTAAAATTACTAGTAAATCAGTAAAAAAATATTGAACGAATTCCATCGCAATGTAAACTGCATGTGTCCTTGTAACGATGTCTGGTTTCATCAACAACACTTAAATTTTAATACTATTTAACAATAAGTACGACCAAGTTAAACAAAGCCGGTTACAACTGGCTTGTACAATAAAGAGGGATAGCCATAATTATTATAGTATTATGTACATTGAACATACAATAACTTGCCTATAACAGATATTTCTAAAGTGTATTATGCACTGTAGGTTTGTATTCAAGTATTGAACATACAATATTATACATATAATTCAGTGTTTTAATAAAAATGTAGCGGACTTTTTGCATAATCTAATTATTCTCTGCTGTCACACATAATTATAATACTTTGTTACTGACGCAATTCAAAAACTTCTAAATGGAAATGACATCAGTGAAAAATCAATCTCATTCATCCTCTACTACAGAATACATAATAGTATGTATTGGTCCTCCACACGTTTAAGGAACTTTTGAATAACTTCAATGCCATTTTATATTTTTACATGTGTGTCCCCTAAGTTACTAGTAAATCTATTTCATTCCACATGATTCAATATTATTCGTTTTCCTCGAATAACATAAATTAGTACTATTTAGCAGTTTAATTCATCTTATTTAATGTAATATTCGTTTATCCTTTATTTTTCTATTTCCAAACTGTTCTTTGCCTAAAGTTATTACGAGGAACAAATCTCTTCATAGCAATAGCACTGTCTTTGCTACCTACTACAATCGACGACCCTGTAGCCTAGTTGGTAGCGACCCTGCCTGCGAAGCGAGGGGTCCCGGGTTCGATTCCCGGCCGGGGCAGATATTTATGTGACAGATAAATATTTGTACTCGGGTCATGGGTGTTATTGTGATGTGTTATGTGTAGTCCATGCCACCCGCGACACAGGTGAAAACCTACTGCGGGGGTATGAGTGTGAAAGCGTTTTATTTATTTATCTTATTTATGGACTAATGTAAATGGTAGCTAAGAGTGTACAATAAATAGGATTCTATTCTAAATACGGTTGTTCATCTGTTCAAATATTGACTACGTTTAACATTAAACCCCGCATAGACACGGACAATGCGTAAACACCTCTTGTGATTTAGCCTCGCAGAAACCAGTTTGCGTCGGTTATAATGTTGTTGTGTAGAAGCTGAATATTTTCATTCATGCCCTGAAATATTAGTCGTTACTCATAAAGTCATAACGTACCGTCGGCAAAAGAATTAGGTATGCAGGGCATGAAACAAAAACGTTCGGTAATGTTTAATATTACAGAATGTTTGTGTTATAATTAATGTAAAATGCTACCTTTACACGCTAGGTACGATTTAATTTAACACTAATATTCTTACACAAATATTCTGTAATTAAACATTACTGAAAGTTTTTGTTTCATGCCCTGCATTCCTATTTCTTTTGCCGATTGTACATGGTCTCTTGTTTATCACTTTATAAGTTCATTGTTGTGGTTCATTGCCTTCAATTAGAATGAGATATTTCTTATTTTAATCGAAACATGAGACCTGATGAAAGCTTACCATAAGACGCTTCGCCATCGCGTGGCTTTTCAACAAACGGCCGACATTAAAATGAAAACAATTTTATAAACTTCAAGAAAGGGGGCTTTAAATTCGATTGTTTTATGTTTGAGTACTCTATGTAATAGAACTCCTTCATTTATCAACCGGTTTGCAAGATTCTTGGATTCTTGGATTGGTCCCATATTTTTCCGATGACAGGATCCATGACAAATTGAGGGAACTCCACAAATGGTAGAGGATTTAATGAGAGGATTTGGTCCAAATAAATCCCGCATAAATAAAATGGGGATAAAATCCACTAACACAGTTTACTTGCTATTTAACAATCTCTGATACACGGAATCTTTGCTAAAAATTTGCTTAAAATTTTTGCTACAAAAAATTCTTATTTAAAACTTTAATTTGCTTGATTGTGTACCTAAGTACAGTAAAATACTGTTAATTTATTATTTATAGGTTTGCCCCAACAGCAACATACATGTCGAATATCCCAAAGTGAATAGGCTTTTACTAAGTTAATGCGTTTTACCACCCATGACTACATCACCATTTACCATCAGGTGGGATAGTAGTCAAGCATTAACTTATAAGATATTAAAAAAAAACAATAATCCCAAACTATTAAACGCACTGGTGACGCCCCCCAGTGTTACTAATGTTCATGGGCGGCGGTGATCACTTACCATCAGGTGACCCGTCTGCTCGTTTGCTTGCTTAAGGCATAAAAAAAACAGATATAATTCGACATTCGAGTCAGATTTTCGTTTATACATAATCACTTTGCTTATGTTACCTACTTAACTTACGTGAATAATATTGCTGTTTGTATTGTTAGTTTGTTTCTAAGACTTAAATAATAATTATAATGAATTTCAACCTTGTATTTATTTGCTAAATTCATTATGTCGGAGAATCTCATAATATATTTCTATATCAGTATCCGTTTCCTTCTCTAAAACCGGTCACTACGATGAGAACCACCTCTTATGGGCTTCTTATAAGCTTAAGCCAGAAAAACAAACTATTTTGACTTCAATATTATCTGGGGGTACATGACTACATGATGGATAATGTTTAAAGATTACTCATTATGCCGACCTATGAGATATTCATGTCATAATATTTATTTTGTGCCGTGCGCTAGCTTCGAGTACATTTTTGTCGTAGTAAGGTCATAGAAATCGGCACAGTTTGATATGTCTGGATGAAGTATCAATTTTGTAAAACAGCTGGTAAATGATCAAATCAAATCAAATGTTTTTATTCAAAATTAGTTTGGTTTACAAACACTTTTTGAAAGTCATGCAAGTTATGCCAATGCTTCAGACAAAGCCCTACTGTGAGAGGGCCCGGGAGAAGAAGCAGCAAGAAACTTCCGGGTTTGTTTTTTTCCTGCTCACAGTTACAGATAGCACTTATCATCTACTACAATCTATATCCATAAAACTCATGTCCAAGCAGTCTTGTCTTTAAAATAATCATCTAATTTGTAATATCCTTTCGTCATAAGAATGCTTTTAATATGAGTTTTAAATTTAAGGTAAGGCATTTCTGTAAGTTTCGATGGAATTTTATTATAAATCTTTACACATGTACCCATGAACGAGCCACTAGTTTTACATAGTCTAAAATTTGGTACAATCAGTTTAGCCTTGTTCCTCGTATTAATATTGTGGATGTCACTCTTCTTAAGATCAATTGAACCACTTGACGGTAAATGGTCATCGTCACCATGAAACAGTAACCCCGGAGACTTTACCACGCTGATGGTCTAGAAACTCTAGAATGAAGCGAGAGATTTCAATTATCTATATTATAAAGAGGAAAAACTTGATTGTTTGTTTGAATTGATTAAGCTCCAAAACTACTGAACCGATTTGAAAAAGTCTTTCACGATTGGGAAGCTACACTATCACCGGGTGACACAGGATATATTATATTTTCAAAAAATTAGGGATCCTTAATAAAACTCCAATAATGAAGTAAGGTGTAAAAAATAAGAAAACCGAAGCAAAGCGAGGGCGGTTACTCGTGTACAATAAGATTTAGAGAAATCACCCAAACCCCCTTTTCTTCTTTATTTGTCTTATTTGATGTTTGTTAGCTTTTGCAGAGCTTTAGTATTATCATGACAATAAACCGCTTGAGATACACAAACTTAAAAATAGCATGATATTTTTGCATAAATGGAAAAATATTTAAATATAATATACAAGGAGACATGCTCAGACCTTGATACCATCCACCCGCACCTCAGGTGGCAGTTGCGTTACACATGTTTTTAATATGCATGTGTATCAGCGCCCCTTCAGATATTTTAATACGGGAGACACAGATGTCACCGTTTTCTCTTAGCCTATTTAATTATTTATAACTACACCAGACACAACATGATGTGTCGAATTCTTCACAACGCCGATGGCATACATTCTCAATAACAACGTGAATTGTAATGTAATAGCCTGGACTTTATGGAATCTTTTATTTGAAAAACAATGTCGTTTAGGTGATTTACGTAAGTCGATGTGAATAAATTTTTTATGGTCCATACGCAATTAGATACCGCTTCATAAATATGAGAATATGTAACGTACCAACTATGAAGGTATCTAATAAATAATACACATTACTGAAAAACAAAAAAGGAATTAGTATGAGGAATTGTAATCAAAATTTATTTTTATATAAAGTGTGCATAAATTGAGAATTTATTTTGCAATAAAACGTCAGCAATGGAAAAAACATCAGTTTTTTAAATGAATTATGCATGTTCAAATGAACTAGGTGCTTACCTATTTTAGGTAGTAGTAAGCGTGGTAAATGGGGATTGACTTGAACGATTTATATGAAAGATTAGATGGTAAAAAGAAAAAGAAAATAAGATGTATGCTCGGCCACTGGTTGTGGTCAAGTCACTACGTTTTCAAAATTTAATAAAAATATCTCATATAAATATTCGAGCGCGTTAAATATTAGGGATGATAAGTGAACCCGAAAGAATCCCATTCAAAATACTGATGATTTAGACGTGACGCAAGCTATGGCTGGTATTTGAAAATTGAAAACAAAAAAAAATATATACGCGTCGAATTGAGAACCTCCTCCTTTTTTTTCGTCGGTTAATAAATGAATGTACTCGCGTCAGTTTTGCAGACAACTCAGTTTGATATGAATTAGTGATGTTGGAATGCTGTTCCGATTCGATTTTGCACGGAAAATAAGACGATAATTAAAAAAAAAAAAAATTCATGTTTCTACTGTGACTGCACTCACTACACTTTACTGACGATGTTTGCTACTTCAGAGTTCAGACATACTTCATTATTCATTTCACCGGTCATTTGTAGCGATTTTGTTCTGTGATTCAAGAATCACTTCATCAAACTGTTTAGTGCCAACACACCGTAACCATACTTGGCCGTGCGTGTAATGCACAAGATTGACAAGATGGTACCATACCACCTTTCACCAAACCAGTGAATACACGATCAGATTCTCAAAAAGGATGTGCTTCGTAGAATTATACCAAAACCGAATCTTAAATATCTAGAACTTACATGCAGTAGACGCAACGAATGCACGAACTTTGCCAAATATAAACATTTCAAAACGCTCGGAAATTGCATGCCACGGTAATTTAGGAATAAAATATATATTTAAACACTTACATATTAACATTGTAATCTGTATAGAAATATCAGAAAATTTATTTGAATATCTACTTTTCAAGTTTAGCGGTCAGAAACACACGGAAGTTGAATATTTTTATAATATTCGACACTTTACATAAAGTTATAGTTCTCAACTTAAATAAAATTAAAAGCCATGTCTATACATGAGTTTTATATTTTACTAGCTGCCCGGACAGACTTCGTTCTGTCAAAAGTTTAAAAAAAATAAAAAAATAAAATTTAGGGGTGGACCACCCTTAACATTTAGGGGGATGAAAAATAGATGTTGTCCGATTCTCCACCCTAGCCAATATGCACGCTAAAATTCACGAAAATCGGTTGAGCCGTTTCGGAGGAGTTCAACTTCTAACACCATGACACGAGAATTTTATATATTAGATTGTAAGTGGCCAAAATTTTTACGAGGCCAAAATCAAAAATATTTATCGGATAACACACACAGACACATACATAGAAACATTATTAAACAAGTATTATACACAGAATAACTTTATCTAATGATTATTTGGTGTAAATTAGCAAAAAATAAATTACCTACATGAAGTAATAGTACCTACAGTTTACAGTAGGTAAAAAGTATGTAGTAAATGTAATAAAAGTATTATGTAATATGTACGTGTACATTATCTATTCTGCCCTTAAATTAAGTTATTGCACTGCTATAACAAAATAAGATTTAAAAACAGCTCGGCACATTTAATTTTATAATTTGGGTCAACATCCATACTGTTTTCATGGAAAATGTATCTATTCTCGCGGAATGTGAGACAAAAGTTAGTAGGACAAAAGATAGCACAGTTTGTAAATTCTTACTAAAATATAATTAGAACAAAGGCGGGTTAAATAATAATTGGGATTGGGACGAAGTATTATAAAAATTTTGTTTTTTTGGAAGTTTGTCGCTGAGTTATTAAGAATAACTACAAAATTGAAGATTAATAATCCCTGGCTGTTTTATTATTAATAATTACTCCATGCGTCAGCTTTTTACAAATAAAAACGAAGGTACGATGCCACAGATATAACACTGGATTGGGATTTGTAGCCGCCCCAATACGGCAAAAAAGCTGTTTAATATGACCTGAGACACATCAAGCTTTATTACACGGGGGTTAATTATTTTCAAAGAAAAAAAATATTCTTCACTATTATTGTGAACGCATCGCCGTTGGTTGGTTGGAAGAAAATGCTGTGTTAGCATTAAGCCCGCCTGTTGTACCTCATTTTACTGAGGGCAATAAAGTACGTATTTTCATTTCTACCATTACTACCTTGGTAGGTATCAAGTCACGGGCAAAAGCCTCTATACCTATTTAATATAGTCAAGTTGATATAACATTTATTTTTTCAACCAAATACATTAAGCCAAAGATAACAATGCCAATCAAATTCGTAACTAAATTGCGTTTTGATAAGATAATTTTTAACGATAACATAAATAAATATTTAAGTCAAGTGTTAAGATTAAGTTATCACTAGCCTACATTGTCCATAACATAAAACAGAGTACGTGTATGCAGCTGAAATATGGTAGACTATATAGCGCATTTTAATCAATATTTTTGTAATAAGAAGGAGATTTTTTAAAATTACATTATATACATTTTAAACATTTTGTTGTAATTAATCTTACTCGTGCGAGATTGTCATGCTTTATTTGTTAACCAATTGAAATTTAAAAACAAACATTAAATATTATACGAAGCTTGCTACATCAATGAACCGCATCCGCATTGGATAAATATTCTAAAAATAATGTACTACATAATGTTTATGGCAAAATAAATGTTTTACTTCCCTATAATGCGTGTTTGTTTTGTAATTAGGTACATGATCCAAAACTATTGAGTAAATAAATTCTTGATTTAACTATCTTACTTTTCTGATTTTTCAGTGCAGGGAAACCATTGTACTCCGCTAGTATAAAGTCAACGATCGCGAATGAGTTCAGGGTTCCGCAGACAGGCAGGCGCGTATAGGTCACCGTTCGTACCAAGGTGACATGAATGCTCACTACTCACTAGCGACCTCTATACGTACTACTTAACACATTTTTTCCGCAGTATTTTCTTCTTGTTCCGTTGGTCACTGTTTTGTAGTAATTATTTTAATTACTAGCTGTTCTGGCAGTTCGTTGACTATTTGGATATGTATCGAATGCTCATTTTAAACATTTTGTTATAATTAATCTTACTCGTGCGAGATTGTCATGCCAGTTAAAGACAGTTAATGCTTTTTTAAATACTTTTAATTAATTATGAAAAAGAATAAAGGGTGATATGGCATTGACGCGGGTAACACAATTGCCCGACTTTTTTTATTAATAAAATTGAAAAAATTAACCAAGACTAATTTTACGTAACAGCATATAAGTACTATTATGTTTTCTGTGGTAACAGTCAACATCTATTGACCTTATACCTACCAATGTTAACCACCGAATGCGTGTAAATGAACTCCATTAGCGATTATCCAAAAAATTGTGTTTTCCGTGCGCAACTAATATCTATTTCTGTTCTATTTTCACAGAAAACCCCGGTGGACGTCATCTGGAAAGCGGTCGGTTCAAGGAAGTGGGTAATGTTTGCCAAATTTATTTTTGCAACTGACCCGCCTGATATCGGTTCCTGATTGCGAAACTCGCTAAAAGATGGTCACTAAGACCATGCTGTTGCTATAGCAACTAGTTCTTCTATACAACTATGGAGCATGGTTAAGTGATAATCACTCCAACTCATTTCAGTATAGAACTTTTATTTATCTAAACTAGTGGTTCTCAATCTATGGTCCGCGCACCACTAATGGTCCCTGAAATCATCTAATGTGGTCCGTAAAGCCTTCTTAAAATATTAAATACGAACTGACTGTAATTGAGATATAAAATGAGATTAAAGAATGAAAAAGTTGATGGTCCATGGTAAGACAGAAATTTTGTCACATGGTCCCTCACCCTTAAAAGGTTAAGAACGAAGAAAAATTTTTATTTACATTTGCGACTGAGACATGACAAAATGTAGCAAGTACCTAGATATTGTCCATGCGAATGCTATGGATTTTTATACTTTGCGCTCGCCAAAGTCGTGTGTCGCTGATACTTAACATTTGCTAGAGCTGCTAAACAGCGCAACACAAAATTCGTATGCTAACATGAAAGGCAAAATCATTCACTCCTTTTCCGGAAAATACGGACCATTTACTTATCCTATTCCAATGAAATCTAATGTGAATTGACTTTTCTTACAGTATAAACAGTAAAGAAACTGATACGGTAAAAAAGCAACAACCCATAATTGTCCCACTGCTGGGCTCGGGGTCTCCTCTCACAATGTGAGGGGTACAGGCCATAGTCTACCATGCTGGCCAAGTGCGGATTGGTAGACTTCACACACCTTTGAGAACTGTATGGAGAACTCTCCGGTGTGCAGGTTTCCTCACGATGTTTTCCTTCATCGAAGCAAGATAATTAACTTGTAATACGCATATAATATTTGAAAATTAGAGGTGCGTGCCAGGATTTGAACTCGGCCGCTTCGTTCGGGAGACCAACGTTCTAACCGCTAGGCTATCACTGCGATACAGTAGGTAAAAGGAAAGGTAACTGATACAGTAACCTAACTAATATTTGCAGTCTTTGAGGAGGATACTGATAGTATTATTTCACGTTGGACAAACAAACAGACGCTTTATCTTCTAACGTCACAAACATCCTCTGATTGACCATGATCGCCTAGTACCCCTCTCCGCTAAGTGGAATGCTCTTGAAACAATTACATCAACGACAGATCAAATAGCAATCGAGTTCATATAATAGGTACTACATCTTCTTGTTTTTTATGGAAATAGCCGACAATCAAGTTGCCTATCCACTTGATGGTAAGTAGGTATAATATACAATGTATTCAAGGGAATACATAGGCATTTGATGCATTGCCGACCAAGAAAGAGAGAAGAAGAAAGAACTGGCTCTTAAGTCTCCAGCCAGAACGCGATGCGACGCCGTGACGGATCGTTTGGCGGCCAATTCAAGCAATATACTGGCTACCCTGCCAGTATAAAACATTTTACGGGTCGAAGAGGAAGGAGAGACCTAGGTAGGCTGGTACAGGTCTCTCTGTCTTGTAATATTGCTGACGGAACACTCAGTGCTCCAAATCTAGTGCACCTCAAGGTAGGATACCTGATGCTATCATTTTGTGCGTGTTCGGATAAGGACCATCCATAAATTACGTCACACTAATTTCATAACTTTTTGAACCCTTCCCCTTTCTTGTCACAGCTGGTTACATTTGTGAGACCTCCCCCTAGTGTGACGTCACATATTATGGAATTTTACACCTAGAAATTACTAACAGAAGTTCCGAAATTAGTTTTGTTTCCATTAATTATTTAAATATTTACCTAAGTATACATTTTGATATCGAAATGTGACGTCACAAAATTTAAGAACCCTCCCACCCCTTGTCACATAATGTCACACCACATCGACCCTTCCCCCCTCCCCCTAACGTGTGACGTAATTTATGGATGGCCCCATATACCTACGGGGCAAGAGAACTTTGATTGTAGACCGCTGACCTCTCAACTCGAAGACTTGAAGACTCAAGACAAGCTGAATTAGTAAGTGAAGATGAGGAATATATTCTGCTGTCCTTGGGCGAATATAAAAACTTCCCGTTAAATGACTTTTCTGTTAATTTTTTTTTAATTTTATTACAACCCATGTGGTGCAATGGTTACCATGCCGGATCGCCGCACCAAGGGTCCTGGGTTCGATTCCCAGCGAGGCGGAAATTTGAATGATGAGTTTGAATTTCTGTTCTCGGTCTGGGTGTGAATGTCCTTGTCTAGTGTTTTGTCCATGGCACCCACGACACAGGGAATCCTAGTGTGGGGCTATGAGTGTGAAGCGTATTTATTCATTATTTCAGTATAACCTGAAGTTATCTTTTGGGTCACACAATACCATTAATTATAAAAAAAAATATTGATAACGTTCTGGTAGACCTACCTAGCTTGGTAAAAAGTAGTAAAAAGTTTATCCCTTCAGCTACCCTTTAATTAGATTTAAGTCAACTATTGCAATACACAAACTGGTTTTATTTGTAGTTTGTTTGTGCCCATATCCTCCGTTTGCAAGGGAGCATCAACCGGCCATGACCGCTTTGCAAGAACTGTGACCTCACTCTGCTAGCTGCATTGCTTACATAACAATTATATGAATAGGGTGGCCATGTGCCCATCTAGCGTAATGTTGTAGTATCGGACTGAGTCGGACAAGTTAAGTTATTACGTTTATTGCTTAACGTTAACTAATTAGTTGTATAGTCCGTTTTTTTAAACGAGTTTATATAATAAACAGTCTTAGCACTAATTATCATATTTATTTATTTATTTTAATTTTATTTACTCTTTATTGCAAACCTATAAACTAGATCACAATGGGTGGACTTAATGCCTGATGGCATTCTCCACCAGTCAACCCTGGGCGATATGTTAAAGTTGCGGTAGGTGCTACAGAAGAATTTAAATAATAAATATGTTTTAACCAAGAGTTTCATAAAATAAAAAGAGGTATTATATAATAATAGCATAAATAATAGTAATAATAATATTTACAATATTATTTTTACAATATTTTATAAAAGTAATATTAAATATACATATAAAGAAAGGGCATCCAACCTAATTGGCACACCTACAAGTCCGCCATTTTGAAAAAACCTCGATTTGGCGGCCAGTGATGAAACATGTGTCAATCGATAGACTAATTAATTATGATCAAAAAGTATTCAGTGATGAAATGTCGTAAGTGATATACTTTCTGAGATAAGTGACTTCAAAACTGTAGAAAAAATAAAGCAAAAAACTTCGTTTCGGCGGACATACATAAATCATATATCATTCGATAGGCTAAATAATTACAATTAAAAAGTATTCAGTGATGAAATGTTGTAAGTGATATACTTCCTGAGATATTTGAGTTCAAAACCGTACAAAAATAATGCATAAAAATTATATAATAAAAGCTAACACACTCATACCCCCGCAGTAGGTTTATTACCTGTGTCGCGGGTGGCATGGACAACACATATACCACGTCATAATCACACCCATGACCCGAGTACAAATATTTATCTGTCACATAAATATCTGCCCCGGCCGGGAATCGAACCCGGGACCCCTCGCTTCGCAGGCAGGGTCGCTACCAACTAGGCTACAGGGTCGTCATTACGACAAAAATTATCATTTACTTATTTTGAATTTATTGGGTCAATAATGAAAAATAAGTATATTATGCCATATGTTTATGTGCTACATAGTTACTTGATTTATTAATAACAGGTAGGTTTGAATTTAAACCTTTACCTTGATTATGCTGATGTGTGTTGTACAGATTTGTCAGAGGAACTTCTGAATAAATTGGAGCGCCTTCTTAATAACTGTATAGGTATATCTTTGGCTTACGTAAGTATGACCACATTTCCCAGTTCCATTCCTAAATTAAATGGCTACCCATTCGATACAGGCGAAACTTCAGAATTCTCTCAACATTTTATGCTATTTTGAATAATGTGTCTTCTCCTGTTTATTTTAAAGGAAACCCATATCACTGCTTATTTCGGGAATTCCTTCACAATACAGTTCATACTGTTCTGGAACTCCTTGCTTGTAGACATCAAAAAATCATAAGACTACCAAAAGCTCCTTCAAGAAGTCCGGCAGCACTATCTACCTGAAGCAATTAGAATGTTGTCGCCCGTGGTCTTCAACCAGATGTTATATATGTATTTATAAATATTTATTTACTTAATATATAAGATGTTTATATGTAAATATGAATAAAACTGTATTTATATAGTTTTGTTTATGTATATTGTGATTTTATATGTATATAGTAATTATTCTAAATATTCATAATATTTCATATCTGGCATTACACTGATACAGTTACAGATCCACTAAAAATAAAAAGACAATTAATTACAAATGTTTTATTTTTGTACGGTTTTGAACTCAAATATCTCAGAAAGCATATCACTTACGACATTTTATCACTGAATATTTTTTGATTGTAATCACTTATACTATCGACTGATACATGTTTTATCAATATCGGCCGAAATTTTTTTTTTTGTTTTATTTTCCTACGGTTTTGAACTCAAATATCTCAGAAAGTATACCACTTACGACATTTCATCACTGAATACTTTTTGATCACAATCATTTACTCTATCGATTGACACATGTTTCATTACTGGCCGCCGAATCGAGGTTTTTTCAAAATGGCGGACTTGTAGGTATGCCAGGCTCCATACAAAAATGTTGGAAGCCTGGAAGAAACTACTTTTAGTATTAAATGATAACTTATATTAAAATTTTTCTCACATTGTGCCTGCGTTACTATTGAATTACAAATTTCAATTTAAATTTATTGTTAATTAAGACTCTTTTATAACACTCATTAAATATGATGGTAGATAATAATAATAAAACCGCATAAAAGGTTTAAATAATGCATTAGTTTGTATTAACCAAAACAAATAAGGTTCGATTTAAATGTCCGAGAATAAACGTGTATTCTTTCTTTCCTTTTTTTTCTTTGCCGGCAATGCGTCGGTACTTTTGATGTGGCGACATCAGTAGGCGACGAATCAGCTACTTAAGGCGACGTGGTATCGACTTCACAGACGTTTTGAGGGGGTGAAGGAGACGCGTACGGGCAGCCGGCGCGCGGGGACCTGATCCCCGCGCGCTCGTCTGGCTAGGGACACGTATCGAATAGAAAGTATCGATACTGTACTCATGAGTAGTATCGAAAAAAAGTATCATACTTAGAATGAAAACTTCCGTTACAGTTGTGGACCACCGACTCATAAAAGTATCGAGTACCTTTCTTAGGGTACTTTTAATGATGCGCATACGAATATAGTAGTATATAGTATAGTATATAGTATATTATATATATTAGTTGCTAACGAGCAAATAGCAAGTTGTCAGTGATTTCATCGATTTAAGACTACCTCAGTTTCGACAAAAATACTGTGTACAGGATTTATTTCTTACATGGAAATGCAATGACGTAACTCAGCTGCGTTACGCGTAGTTTGTTTGGCAGATGCTAGAGATTATGCGTATCTCCTCAATTCTTAGTAGAAATTTTGGTAAGGCTAGTTGCTACTTGCCAAGATCTATACTATCTACTTATATCCCTGACAACCCTGTAGCCTAGTTGGTAGCGACCCTGCCTGCGAAGCGAGGGGTCCCGGGTTCGATTCCCGGCCGGGGCAGATATTTATGTGACAGATAAATATTTGTACTCGGGTCATGGGTGTTATTGTGATGTGTTTGTTATATGTGTAGTCCATGCCACCCGCGACACTGGTAATATAAGTATAACCTACTGCGGGGGTATGAGTGTGTAGAAGATACGTTTATTTCCTTCTAGATCTGCAACGCATTTTTGCAACGTCTCTTTACTGTTTTTATATTTAAATAAAGTAGTCATCGAATCTTCTACTTCTAAGTAATTCCTTATCTGTAACAACCATTATGTAATACGAATGCTCATAAGCATGTCACAGGGTTGAACGCACTTACCGTAAGACCTGACATAATCTAAATTTTACTAACAAAAAATAACCGACTTCAAAGTTACTCTAAAACTACTTGTCAGATCTCGTTCAAATTTATGTGGAATTATGTGACAAGCACCTGCTATCGATTAAAAAAGGAATCATCGAAATCGGTTGGCGTAATATTGAGTTATTCGTCCATTTTTTGCGCTTACTTAATACAAATTTAAGACTTATATGGTGTTATCATGGATGCCATTGTCAGATCTCAATAAAATTTATATGGGACCACATTACAGCCACCAGCTTTTGATTAAAAAAAGAATCATCAAAATCGGTTTGCCCAGTCCAAAGTTCTGAGGTAACGAACATAAAAAAAATACAGTCGAATTGAGAACCTTCTCCTTTTTTTGAAGTCTGTTAAAAAATAGGACCTCTGCGTTATGCTGCGGACGGATGGCGGACAGACAGACAATACGAAACTATAAGGGTTCCGTTTTCACTACGGAACCCAAAAAAGCAGCCGTGTCGAGAGTGATAAAATTTAAACAAAAGATTAAAAATCATACAAAATGTATTCATAAGTGTAGGGAATTTTCCTTTAATTTAAATTATGCATGTAAACTGCATTCATCGTGATGCAGTTCGGTGTTCGGCCCAGGGCGCCATTAGCAAAAGAATACATTATTTATACCGTGTCCTCTTCAAACACCAGAACTATCTGTAAACGGACACGAACTCATTAGTTTTATTCCTATTTTATTTATATGGATGGATGGAAGAGACTTGTAGTGGGTTTGTTTGCTATATACTGGGCCACTTAATTCGTCTTTCGGTAAATGCTTATACATACATCCCTAATGGATGGTTTCTTTCCTTCTTTTCAGGCTTTAATTTATGTGACAAACGTAGTCGTATGTGACGTAACTCTCGCCCATGAATCCTGGGTAATAAGGCATAGTGAAAAATAGCTGCTGATACCAAACATTCAATAAAAATACGTAGAGCTTTTCTTGTCTGCAATTTAAGAGATTCTTAAGTTATGCTTGCTATCGTATGTGAGTTTCAGACTCAGTAGATGGAAACATGACGACTTGAAGCATCTTATGTTCTAAACATTTATTCTGACATATTTGTGTCCTATTTCCACGGACGTAAAAAAAAGACGGAAGTAATCCCAAGAACAAATTCAGTGAAGCACCCATAATAGGAATACCAACTCTGTATTCGTACAAGTACACACACCCACACATTGACACCATACGGCTACGACACTGACACCATCGCGAATCAAAAATTACAAAATTACGCACACATGGTAAGCGAGCTGTCAGCTGTCAGCTTCACTCTCGATTAGACAAGGTTACGTTCGTTCTTTTTTTATGTCCGTGCCTATTTTATGTCAATTTTATTATTATAATTATAACTTTTAATTTTGGTACCTAAAGTTGGTTACTAATGGATTACAGAACCATCTATCGGAAAAATATTTAACTATGACCTAAGTTTACTAGGTACCTATCTAGCTCAAGTTTTTAAATCTGACTTCACGACCATCGTCGTGTCAAAAATGTATCTAAGTTTTTATGTATCTATAAAGATTTGAGGTGTAACATAGTACTGCTAAGCTAATAAATACTGGAAAATATTTATCACGGTATGTACTCGTTTGATTACCATTATGACTCTTCACGAAATGGTTTGCGACATGGCTGCCATCTGTTTGAAAGCTTCTACATTTATGTACATGTGTTATCGATAGATGGCGTCGTACGTATGCCGTAAATATAAATCACCATTTTATAATTTTTATACCTACTTATTTTTAAAACCCCTTCAAAAAATACAGGTAATCAATTGCAGTACCTAAGTCAATAGCAATAATTATAAACTTTATCGATGTGGTGGTACAGTTCAGTTCGCAGTGACAATTATTAATATAGCTTTTGCTCTTTGTTAGTGATGTTGGTTGCCGTGCGCGGGATCCCGGTTTGATTCCCGACCGGGGCAGGTAGAATAGGTAATATTGGGTGTTTGTAATGTATCATATTTTATGGTATATCTGCTCCAACTTAATCACAGAATCTTTCTAACCATATTAATGTTCGAACGAATAACGTTTGTTTTATGGCAATAAAATAAAAGTTAATAGCCAGATTTACTTCAAAAAAATATTATGAATTATGAAAAGACTTGAACGTGAATATTGGCATCAGATTCGTTAAACGAAACATTCTGCTATTAGCTATACGAGTATATCTCTGTTCATAATGCCAAAATTCATCAACAGCTATTGCTGTTTTCATTATGAAAATCAATTGCTACGTGCATTCAGAAAAATAAACATTTTTTTAAATGTTTGACGGAGCTATTGACCTTATGAATACTTTTGTATAGGGCAAACAGAATAATATTAATATTATTGTATGTATTACATATGCATGATCCCTCAGCATGATCCCAGGAAATGATTTTGCTTTGAAGTGGATTTATCTCATATAATTATTATATCGATTTTGGATAACGCCGTGCCAATGAAAAGTACCTACTTAATATCATGATTATAGCGCATTAAATACCTACATTTAAATTCATCTAAATGAGCAGTCTGATTATGAGAATAAGGCGAGATTTGAGAGTGTGTAGACTGATGCGGAGGGCGAGAGTTGTTCACTCAAGCCGCCCATGAAGTCGTGAAGCTAGGTAGCTGGCATGGGCACAGTATGTTGTACGTTGAGATTAACCCTGTGAGCAAGCATGGCTGGTGGTGAGAGCCAAGAGATACTGCTGCTGTTCATCAGGTGTGAGGTGGAGGTGTCAGGGTTGCCGGCTGCCGCTATCAGTGCGCAGATATGACTTGTTCTTGCCTGAGGGCCACCATTTTGGGAAATCCAAATGGAGAGGAAGATCTCCAGGGGAAATGACCAGCCAAGGTAGCGGCCGAGATCTAAATGATCTTTGGATCTAATGGGTAGTTGCCCTTTGCCCTAGCCCGCCTTTACAGCTTCCCGTGGACAGAACGGAAAGCGGAATGAATTATTTACATATGAAAGCGTTTGTAGAAAACTTCGATAGCGTGATTCAGACCGGTGAAGTGACGTCACCGTGAGACGTGCAATGTCGCCACAGTCTGGTTAAAGTTAGTGTTTTACACTGAAGTATTATTACTAGCGTATAGAACAGACACCGCGAACACAATGTATGTAGTTGACGCCGCGCGGCTTCAATGTCCAATGGATTCGTTCGATTTTGAAAGGAGAACAGGGGCTCAATTTTGAAAATAGAACCTCCCGGCGGGGACCCACATTTTGTTTGAGATGTCTTCTCTATGTATATACCTCAATGGTGTTTTATAGTTTAAATTCCATTCATCATAAGTTGATAGGAATAAAACAAAGTAAAATCACATTCAAACGTAGAGTTTACTCATAAATTATTTTCTCACAAATTATGTACCAAAAAGCATATACATAGTATATTCAAATATAAAAATTGGATTTAGTTACTTTAGATAAATAAAATCCTTATTAGCTAGAAAAAAAATATATTACTTATGACTCGTAAGTTATGCCTTCAATAATATAATTTTATTATCACATACAATTAACACATGTTATTACTAAACTATTCGAATTTACATACTGTAACAACCAAAATTGTTATCGTACCACGTTGTTATTTAATTAATTACCGAAAGACTTATTACAAAAGAAAGTTGTATGCCCATTACTGTGTTATTAATAAAATTTCTATCAAAATCAGTTTTTCTTCAATAAATTGTTACTCTGTGGCTTGTAGCCTTTGTAGTCTCTGGATTGATTATTAAGGCTGAAATCAATTTCCAGAGCTGTGGGATCCAACCCGGCTATGGCAGCCGCTACTGGCTTGGCTATTGCCACACCGTTCTGGGCTACCGCAGTTGCCTTGGGTCGTGAGGAAGCTATACCCTGATCTCCGATAACAGCCAATCCTGGAAATCATGAAAAAAAATTGTGTTGACATTTATCATAGCAGTTGCTATAGGATATAGAATTAGCCGTCTGAAGTGGCAATTGGCTAATAGTTCGAAGAACCGATAACCGTTGGCGAAGAAAGGTCCTTGAATAGGAACTACGTCTCGTAATCCTGTCAATTAAAAAATGCAGTATAAAAATAGTTACAAAATTAACTAAAAAAATGAATCTTATGGACTTCTATGCTGCATATATATAGATGATCTTCGTATATACGAAGATATCTACCTCGTTCAGTAAATGGTTTGATTGCTATAAAAGGCGATAAATATAGAGACACTAGTATTACAATACTAGTATTATGAGTATTTAAAGAAAGGAAATAAGAGATTACATTACATACCATAAGGTTTTGCTTCTGCAACTAGTCCACCGTAGTAGCTTGCTTCATTTTCAGAAGATCCGTCCGGATTCTCGATGGTAACACCTTCTTCACTAACCTGGAAATAGAAATGACAATTTGTTCAATATGCTGAAGAATAATCTTAAATTAAAATTTAAAAAATCCCCTCAGTTTTATTTACACTAAACATAGCTAAGAACACTCTCGATTAAGTCACCTTTCAGACAAAAAAACTAGATCAAAATAGGTTCATCCGTTTGGGAGCTACGATGCCAAGGCAGGCATACAGAATCACAGATACACAGACACGTCAAACTTATAACACCCCTTTTTTCGTCGGGGGTTAAAAATACTGAAAACCGCAAACGAATTTTATACGTCAACATTGATAGGAAACAACAGCAGGGGATACACAGCTCTGACCATTTCATATTGCCCAATCAGTGTTCGCGTAGCAATAATACACATCATTATACTATGGTAGTTGTGCTGAAATTTTTTACACGACGTAATGTGTTTATAAGTTTATGTATGTTTGTTCCTTAGATTAAATAATAAAGGTTTGTTCCTACGTGGCGTTGCAGAGACCAAACGTGTTGACCGATTTTGATGATTCTTACTTCAATCGATTCGTCTTCTTGCGAGTACTACTAAAGACATGACAATAATCAAAATTTATCAGAGCGATAACCAGACGTCATTATTGTCAAAATGAAAAAAAAAATCTGACGAAGTAAGTCAAGTGGGGTATGTTAAATAGATTTTTATAGCGATTACTTCTCTGCTTGCGAAGGTAATGGAGCGCGTAATTAACACGCAGCTCTTAGGATATCTGGAGGATCATCAGCTGATTAGCGATCGACCATATGGTTTTCGCCACGGTCGTTCGGCTGGTGATCTTGTAGTTTATCTTACGCACCGGTGGGCTCAGGCTCTTGATCGCAACGGGGAAGCTCTGGCAGTTAGCCTAGACATCGCTTAGACCTTCGACCGGGTCTGGCACAGGGCCCTTCTCACGAAGTTACCATCTTACGGTCTACCTGAGAGGTTATGCAATTGGGTAGCCAGTTTTCTATCTGAGCGGCAAATTAAGGTCGTAGTTGACGGTTGTTGCTCAGATATGAAACCTATAAATGCTGGCGTCCCCCAAGGGTCTGTGTTGTCTCCTACGCTATTCATTCTGTATATCAATGACATGCTGCAGCATGCAAGTGGCATCCATTTCTATGCAGATGATAGTACAGGGGACACCTACTACACAGCCCCTGCCAATACCTCTCAGTTGTAAATGGCGGACAACAGAATGAAACTTGTGTCTGAAGTCGAGAACTCTCTGGAGCAAGTCTCAGAATAGGGCCAACCTAATTTGGTAGAGTTCAACCCTACGAAGACCCAAGTTTGCGCGTTTACCGCTAAGAAAACCCCATTTGTCATGGCGCCTCAATTCCAGGGTACCGCGCTCACCATGAGTAAAAGTGTTGGGATTCTGGGAGTTGACATCTCGAGTGATGTGCAGTATCGGCGTCATTTAGAGGCCAAGGCTAAGCTGGCCTCCAAGAAGCTTAGTGTCCTGCTAAGCAGTACTTCACTGCGAGGCACCTGCTTATGTTTAAAGCTCAAGTCAGGCCCCACATGGAGTACTGCTCCCAACTCTGAGCAGGGGCGCCACAATACCAGCTTAACCCATTTATGCTACTAGTACTAGGTGAATAAAGCCGATGAGAAATTTAATACCCCAGATTTGTTTTGGCACACTCGCTTGCATGTTTTTGCTATCCTAGTACTTACTGCAAGAAACGAAAATATCTGGCTTGCTTTCTGTAAGAGAGAGAGAGAGAGAGACAGACAGAGAAACATGCGCACGCCACACGACATGTAACAACGCCGCATGATTTGTAACGACTAACGACGGCAAAAAGTGTCGTTACAACTTTTCGTTACCAAATTTTCCGCCTAGCCCTCTTTCGCAACGCGCGATAAGGAACTTCGTTCCAAAAAAAGGTATTAAAAATGATTTTTAAGTTCCTTTCATTATTTTTCATTTTAAGTAAAAAAGTTTATGATATGTAAATATTTAAAATAGTTTAAACAACCATTCTCACTAATATATTAACTCCCTTAATGAAATGACAACATTACGAATTTTATCGTTTTATAATCCTAATAAAAAGTCAAAGAATTCTTATAAAAAAGTTTAAAAAAAATAAAAAAAAAACAATAAACCCGACTGCATAAAAAGCTAAAAAGAAAAAAAAACAAGCCCAGTATTTTAGAATGTTGTTAGAAGTAATACTGAACAACTACACTATGACTACACTATAGAGGGATTACCTACCAGTCGGGCGGGATCCATTTAAATTTTACAGGGTTGCTTGGAAAAAAAAAACAAGATTTGATTGCTTGAAGAATGGGTCCCGACTGTAAATCCTTCTATGGTGTAGTTTTTCAGTATTACTTTTGACAATATTCTAAACTATTGAGCTTGTTTTTTCTTTTTAGGTTTTTTACGCAGTCGGGTTTTTTTTTTATTATTTTTTTTATGGAAATAGCTGGCAACCGAGCTGACTATGCACCTGATGTTAAGTGGCTATCGTCGCCCATGGGCATCAGCAACACCAAAGGCATCACCGATGTGTTGCCGGCCAAGAAAGAGAGAGGAAAAAGAAAGAAAGAACTGGCTCTCAAGCCCCCAGCCGGAGCACGACGAGTCGCTTGGCGGCTGACTCATGCTCAAGGGTGGTAGCTATCCAGGCGAACCCCATGGAGAAATAATTACCAATATTAATCAATCAATATTACCAACATTATCCCTCGAGGGGCCCTACCACCAGCGAAACTATACCATTTCACTGCAGTCGCGTACAAAATACATTTTTCAAATTGCTCAAATTTTCAATTTACAACTCTCCTACTGATGGATATTTAATTAATAGCCATTTTAATTTTTAATCGCCACGTTTATTTGAAAGTAGGTAGTCCTAGCTATAAAGCTAATACGTGGTCAAAGTAAAGCTGCAAACATACTATAAGCCGCGTCCGAGCGGACGCGGCTGAAGGATGTGACGTAATAGGTATCTAGATAATGAATATACACTGAGCTGTGCAAACTATCGGAGGTAAGTCGCGGACGTGACCTTGAGGCACCTTGAGGCGTTCGGACATCCGAGAGCTATCTGGCGCGCTGGATATTTTCGTCAGCCGAAAACGTCCGCGGACGGTATTTCATAGTATGCACGGGGTGCGGGACGCGTCCATGCGTCAGAAGGCATTAGTACTCTGTGTCTGAAGGAAGAACGTAAAGCCGGATTTATATTTGTCTGACGTGTCGTGTTGTGATGCGTTAGAATGGTATGGGTTTCATACATTTATTATGGTGAGATTTATATTAGCGTGACGCGATATGTTGTGATGGCTTATGTTGTGTCGCATCAGAAGCGATTCCGATCGTGACAGAGTGCCGAGGGTGGGGGAGGCGAGGGAGGTGGAAACGTGGTGGCGTCAGAGCAGTGTGCACGCGCCTCGCTGTTGTGACGTGTTGTTGTTATTGAAATTTTTTGAAAGTACAGACGACCTGATCGAAATAGTACGACGAGTGATTTATGATACAAAATGAAAAGAATACAGAATGTAAAATGTAAATATAAAGAATTCTTTCTTTCTTTTTTTTAGACGATTTGCTAGCACTAAAAACTGAATATCTTCAAAATCTGGATCAGAATCCGTGGATTTGTCGAAAAACATTTCAAATGTGTAATCTCTCCGAGAGCTACGAAAGTCCTGTGTCAGAAGGCATCAGTTCCGCGACATATAGATGTGAACGCTACCCGTTTCGTCAGAGTCCATCACAACACGACACGTCAGACAAATTTAAATCCGGCGTACGTATCTATTAAAAATAGACGAACGAATTATTGAGTATGTTCGCAACAGGGAATTACTATATAATTATGAATTAAAATTAAATTAAACTGTGTTAATTCTTTTTCAATGTCATTTTCGATTAAACTTAGCAAAAAATTTAATCGGTCCTCATTCATTCTTAAATAAAGTTTATACCGACGTTCATTTAACAGATGTGGATACAAAGTGTGGAATTCACCAGACTCTGTCCTTTCTTTATTTATCTCATGGACCCAAACGCTTCTTTTTATTTTCTTTTTGGGTGGACAACATAAAGCAGCCGCCGCTAATTCGAGAAAATTGTCCTCACTTTCACTACTCGACATGTTTTTTCGTCAACAGTTCTTTGTGGAATAAGCACAGAACACATATACTCCTGGCGGAGGGAATAAGCGTGATTTAAGTATTCTGTGGAATAGGCGTTGAACGCGTCCGCAAGCCACGTCCGAAAAGACTGTGCACATTATCAGTCGCGGCTGTCAGCCGCGTCCGATCGGACGCGGCTTATAGTATGTTTGCAGCTTAAAGCAAGAGCGATGACAAGAGAGCGTTAAATATTGTTTTTTTTATGGATATAACTGGCAAACGAGCTGACGATCCACCTGATGGTTAGTGGCTATGGACATCAGCAACACCAAAGGCATCACTAACGCGTTGTCGAATAAGAAACAAAGAAGAAAAAGAAAGATCGAAGTAATATTGGTAAGTGCGTCGATGTAAGTCTGTAGGTATGTACTCGTAATATGTGAATTATGAATTAGGATTTTTTGTGCATATCAATTTAATGTCTCTAGGACATTAAATTTATATGCACAAAAAACCTGTTGTTCATTAATAGATAAACATGTCATCATTATGGTTGAATTAAACCATGATAAGCAATTAAAATCACATCGAATTAGATAGACCAAAAATCTAGTTAAGTACCACTTTTTGTAAACAACTATGAAATTAAAAAATGTAGTTTGTAAACATGGTATACAGTTATTTTCTATTTGTATACTCACATCATCACCGTCATCACCGTCGCCTTCTTCAAATCTCTTCGGTTTGGGGTCTTTTTTGTACAATTCTTCTATCTTTTCTATGTCTATTTCTTCAACTAGCTTTACAGTGTTCGAAGCTGCTTCTCCTAGAGCAGTTAGTTGCTGTTTGAACTTAGTTTCATCATTCTTATTAAGGTAACCTTGTCTCTGTCCCAATTTATTCAATCTTTGCAGACTCGTAGATAGGGTTTTTAAATTTTGCAGATTAGCACCCAAAACTCTTACTAGTAAATTGTCATTATTATTATTATTCTTGATCACATTGTCTCCACTTATATTCTCTTCTGCTACTATCTTTTCACTCACAACTGCTCCACTGTTATCTCTTTTTACTTCTAAATATTGACCTTTAGCACCACCGTAAAAAGGCAAGTATTGTATTGTTGCACTGAAATACATAAATTTTGAATGGTAAAAAAATATACTAACTAAACCTTAATTCTAAACTACCTACATACTTATTATTTCATCATTTTTTTGTAAATGGTTCTTAATGTTCTCCGTTTCATCAGGTAAGGTTGTATCGTCAATTACAAAGGCTGAATTGGACAATAAAAAGGATACCAAAACGTTGCTATTAATATAAAACAGGTGCTGTTGTATAATTGTGTAGGCAACACAATTATAGACAAATACAATCTGATTTGAAGAATCAAAGCAAAAGAACAAGTACAATAACTAGGTATTTATAATTTAAATAAGAGTGAATTGTATACTCTTATTTTAAAAATACTGCTACTGTAGAAGTTTCAGGCGGTCAATTTCGTGGTGGAAAAACAATGAAAACGAGCAATGCAATTTACAGCACAGCTTCTGACAGTGAAATTAAAGATTTGATGAGAATGAAGCTGCGTCACCGATGACTTTTACACTGTTTATGCCTTTGTATATAAAGAATGTAAAGAATTCAACAGAAACAATTTCAAAGTCACTGTCAATGTAGCTGACAAGAATGTTGCTAATAATATTTTGTAGGAGCTTATATCTTTAAAAACTTAAATTGTGAATCAAGTAAAGACAGGTAGGGATATGAATAGCCGATACAAAAGCAACAAGGACATAAATAGGAATTATGTAAATTCTACAGCAGTTTTCTTAAAAACACGTATTTGTATGCGAAGTGTATCTAAAATTACAAATTATACTGCTATTGTACGTATTTTTGTACAATATTACAGATGAAAGTCCATTAAACTGACTTGAATATCACTTTTATTGTGCCACAAGCAACTTACATGTTATGATGGGTCCGAGCTCTTAATAATATGGCTGAGTTCCCAGTCCCTTCTTGCTATAATGCAATTCGTTTTTATGTTCTGTTCACGAGTAATTGTTGTATGGTATTTCTCAGAGCTATTTAGTCCTGCAGAATTAAAGTTTATTTTTGGATGTATATTCTTCAGTAAAACTGATTCTTGGGTAACTTCAATGTCATCTTAGTAAAAATCTATTATCTGTTACTTGATATTTTTAACAACTGCAATTCTCACAAAATCGATTCACGGTGCTATAATTTAGTATTTTATTAGACATAAAGATGATCAAATAAATAATTCTTCTGTAATATAAAAGCTTTGTGAGAATAGGAATATGCATTATAGTTAAATTATGGGGCTAAAAACTTACTTTGCATAGAAATGTATAAATTATAGAAGATTGTGACAAAAAATATTAATCCGTAGGTAGGTATGTATTTATTTTGCAACATTATTAGGAATACCTGTGTAGGTGTCTAGCTAACTATTTATGTTTTTTATTCGCAGTAATAGATTGAATGGGAATCATCTTAAAAATTGCAATCATAAAGTCAATGACTCTAAACGTGCTAAGATTTAAGTAGCATTGAAAAAATTATAAATACCTACAGCTTGACGCTTACTTAATAGCTCAGTGTATCGTTGACGAACTATACTATAATTCATTTTTATATTTAAACTGTGCATTTTTATTATTGTGCACAAACTTTAATATTTTAAAAGCTTTTGTACAATTTGTTCCTTTGATATTTATAATTTTGTTTTCTCTAGACTGTTTAAACTGTATAAAGTATAAAGTAGATAAAAATATTATTGTTACTCCTGAAGATTATAACAAGTCTCATTTATAAGTTAAAGACGAAGTGGCTTTTCTAGGTGAGGGTTAGAAACCGTGAACTGTATGACTATTCAATTTACGGTATAATGAAATAATAAACAAAAATAAATTATTTATATTTTTATTTATCAATTATTTCAAATAATGTTAACAACATTAAAAAAAAATCGAAAAACATCTTCAAGGGCCATCGAAGTTATTTTCCGATATTCAGACTTCTGTTAAGCGTAAACCATCACCAGCGTTTTGGTTAGGATCGTAGTCGTAGAGGTAGAGGTCAGACTGAGCGTGGGCGATGCCACCTGGGCCTACCACAGCAATTGCTTTGGGCATATGAATAACGGTGCCAGTTTTATTTCGACGAATGACCGCGTGAGATTCGGGGTTGGCAATAGCAAATCCTCCATTACCACCTTTAGCATATGCCACTGGATTCAGACGCAGTACGTATTTCGTATCCGTTATAAGACCTTCAGTGAATTTTTCACCATCATAATGGTAGATATCAGGCCCGTTGTCGTTTAGTTGGCTTCTTCGCGAGATCCGTTCAGGGTCGAATCTAGTAGGTGAAAAAATATTATTAGTTATATGTCAAAGAAAGAATAGAGGATGGGATAAAAGGTTCAAGTTTGTTCGTTGGGATGATAATAAATAACTGGACCTGTTGCGACCAATTTTCCTTCTGTTATTGGTTGTTGCAAAGCAACTGATGAATTGTTTAAGTTGCGAAGTCGAGTAACAACGGTATTTAGATCTGTTTCAGATGACAAAGCAAAAACTCGTGCTGCAGGGCCTGCTACAGCTAATCCTCCCGGTTGGGTATACGCTAAACCTCCAGGGCCGACGATAGCAGTTCCTCCCCTGCCAGCTGTCGCTACACCGCCAGGACCTGCGATTGCTACTCCTCCTTTTCTTACTCTTAATCTGTTTATGAAAAAGCCTGGGCTTGGAGCAACTGGTTTCTTATTTCCAAACCAATCAAAGCCACCAAATGGAAAACGCAGGTCAGCATCTGTCGCAGTACTCTTGTTATCTTCAGGCTCTTCTTCAATATATACCTTTTTAGGAGGCTTACGTGTTACTAAAACCGGTTTTGCTACGTAAATTTTCTGCGCCTTTCTAGACGTCTCGATTTTCTGCGCTGAAGGATTACTTGCAATAGTACGTTTTTTCAGTGCGCGGTCTTGCCTTGAGTTTGTATCTTTAATTGGATCAATAGACTCATCTCGTTCTTCTTCCGGCTTATTTTCACTTGACAAAATATGTCCTTCATAAGACGCTATATTGTTAGGAACCCTATTTATTTCATTTTTCTCATTATTATTTCTTATTTCATTATCAACTGATTTCTGTTTTCTAGAACATACATCAGCATTTTGACCGTACTCAAAGAAATTGTTCCAACCGCCACCTTGTTGGAAAGCAACAACTGGGTCTTTTACTATTAAAGGAAATAAACTGGCTAAAGGCCACTGAAAATTTGGCCATTGAAAGTTGGGAAAAAATGGAAACGGTGAAGGTTGTTCCTGTCTAGACTGGTAATTGAACCTAGATTGTATAGAATTTAAGTCATCATTTGTATATGGGATATTGTTTGGTGATGGCATGATCACAACAGGCACATTCATAATATATGGATAGGAAGAAGGGATAGACATTGATGGCTGATTGAAACCATTTGGGACGATTGGCAAAGATCGTGAATTTTGGTTTCTAAAATAGTCAGGGTAATCAGTAAGATAATTATTCTCCTGTTGTGATTCTGGTGTTGGTTTCTTTTTGGCAGAATCTATTATTTGCTGGATTTTGTCTAAAGTTTCTCGATCGATACTGTAGTTTTCTGGAATTTCTGGTACTTTATATTTATTCAGTTGTTGCTTAGGAGGTTTAGTCAATCCATCATTAATAGCTTCTATCTTTTTTATTATATCCCCTACGTTATATTCAGATGTATTAGGATCTTTTATAAATGTGATAGATCGTTCCTCTTTGGATGTATCCGGTTCTCGTGATTCGTCTAATGGTAATTCTATTTTCGTCGATCTGAAATACATTAATTTCTTTTACTATCATGAAATAGAGATCATATTTTAAACCATACGCCAAGCGATTAATTAATTACAGCGTGTAAGAAAGCAGAAGCGTGAAGCCAAATTATAATGAACACCGTACCTGAACCATTTCTATGCACAAATGAGTTGTTCATTTTAGATGTAGCTTCATTCTTGAGTTATTACGACTTGTAACTACATGTTAGTTTTGTGAAGTGCATCTTGGAACCAACAATAAAGCGTGCCTATTAAACTTCTTTTCGCCCACTTATAGTATAAACACCGATCTTCAGCCGTTAATAAAAACTACGATACGTATTACTCGAGACTGATGTCTGTTTATCAAAGATTCAAGTTTGATTAACAGCATCAATTCCAATATTAGATTTTGTTTAATAGTAATAAATAAGTTAAATGCCGCTTTTCAATTATTATACTCACTCATTGTTTGGTCGTGACGAAACCTCCAGTAGACAGCATGTGAGCAGGAACTGAAATTAAAACATGTAATTAAAAAAGTTTACAATATAAAACAAGTTTTTATCGGGTGCTATAAATCACTGATCAGTTGTCATTACTGTAAATAGTAGTTGTTCTGTACTAAAGACATGACTGACGAATGGCCACTAAGAATGCTGAGAACCCTCATCATACTAGCTACATTGCAATTGAGAGTTTTAAATATTTCACAGTCGATTCTAGAAGGTTTGTCGAAATTTAATTTGTTGGACTGAATTGGGCGGTAGAGGACCCAGTAAGCTCCAATAAGAGAGACCTGGTGCCAAAGCCTCGTTCATTATTTAAGAAACCTCCCTTTAGAATCATGTACCTATCCTCTCTAACACCTCAAAATTCATTATTAATCATTATGCACGCAAACATTTTAAGTTAATATGATCAGCGTTATAGAATATTTTCAAATATAACTCAACAGAATAATGACCTCTAACGGAAAAGACAAACGTCTGTTGTCCATTTTAAATGAATCAGCGCATTGGGAGGCCTAAAGTGAGTAAACATTCTCTCCGTAAGGAAAATAGTAGGAGGCACTTTTTTGGACAGGCACCGTTAGTTGGCGCTATCCACTTGTATAGTTTTTTTAATCTTGCCTCGTACATACGTACCAGAGGTCAACGCGTGATTGACTTTGGATATTGGGGACCGATATGTTACTTATTGAGAATATACATGCATATAATATCGTATATTGAGTTCAAAAGTTTATTTTCAGACATTCAAATTCTTCCACTAGGATACAACGCACTAGGATTCCGTGACACAGTCACAGATGTTACATGGCATTTTTACACGCTTTATATTAGGCTTCACCTTTATATTTGTAACTTGTAATTTTAACTTGTAACCGACTTCTTTAGACTTGATTTTGACCCACTTCAAACGCTCAGATTTCTTTCAAACTTCGTAGATTTATCGAGGACCGATGACAATTCAATATTTAAAGAAAAAAGAAAGAAAGAAAAAACCTAATTACACGCTTTATATTAGCTTTAAACGGTCAGATTTCTTTCAAACTTCGAGGCTTATTAAGGACCGATGACAATTAAATATTTAAAGAAAAAAAGAAAGAAAGAAAAAACCTAAATTTAATTTTAAAAAATCTAAGTAAAAAACGGAAAAATAAATAATAGTTTAAAATAACTAAAAAACACGCTTTAATACAAAATCGAACTAAAAAATAAAAAACGATATAATGGAGATACAATAAACCACAGAAATAATAATTTTCAACCAGAGATTGCACCTTACCTTACAGCGAAGCGTACAAATCTATACGTATATCATTGGAAAATAAATTTGAATTAAGAATCGTGAATTAAAAGCGTGGGGTGCATGGTGTCAATGAGTAGAAGGGATAATATGTTGAAAAGCACCCCACGATTTTAATTCACAATTCTTAATTCAAATTAATTTTCTATTTTTTTTGTTGGATTTTGTATAAAAACGTGTTTTACTTGTTTTTTTTTAAACTATTATTTATTAAATATTTATTTTGTAAATATGATTTGGTCCTTCGAGCCGGATATCGAACAAACAAAGAACTAACGCCACTTAAAACGTTTAATTTGGTCATACTCATGCTGATATCTAATCAAGGTTGAGATTCAATAGATCAAATTCATATTATAGCTGAATGTCAAGGATCAAGTTAAAGCGCTCATTTCGGTCGAAACAGGTCCACGTAAAAAGAAAAATGAGCAGAGACTGCGTTCTCCTGCACCGCTCAAATGTCAATCAAACTAGTTTAGGTAATGAGGAAACTGTAGCGCATGAGGCTTTTATTCAAATAGACAAGATGTTTGTCATTATTCAAGAAAACTTATCATTTTACTAGCTTAGCGGTTAGAACATTGATCTCTCGAACGGGGCCCGAGTTCAAATCCTGGCCCGCACCTCTGATTTCCAAATATTATGTGCGTATTAGAAGTTAATTATCTCTCTTCGGTGAAGGAAAATATCGTGAGGCAACCTGCACACCGGAGAGTTCTCCATAAAGTTCTCAAAGGTGTGTGAAGTCTACCAATCCGCACTTGGCCAGTGTGGTAGACTATAAGCCTGTACCCCTCACATTGTGAGTGGAGAACCCGAGCCCAGCAGTGGGACAATTATGGGTTGTTGCTTTGCTTTTAAAGCTCATTTATAGTACATAATAATTGTTAACATAATAGCATAGTATCGAATAAATTAACAGTTAAATTGTATTATCGCACATGGTTTTTTTTTTCTAATTTAAACCTTGTGCATACAGGTGTGTAATGTGTATGCACATTGTATGAGTTTATATTTAAGTATAATATTATTCAGTATAAAAAATTCCAAGTAATATGTAATCTGAAAAGGTTCTCAGTAATCATTGATAGTTCCGTTGAAGTTTTAAAGAATAACGTGTATTTTTGCTATGGCATATTCTTAATATTTTTAAAAGGTTTTCTGTTTCGAATAATAGAATCGAAAAGACTTATTTAGGCAATTTTTTTCATGCATATAATTTATCTTTATTACGAAATTCAAGTGTTTTATGTCAGTAAGTCTGTACTCCAGTCACATTCGGGTTGGAGTCGATGTAAACAAAACATTAAAATTCTTTTGTAGGGTTTTCACCAACGGATTTTCGCACACCAAATAACTATTATTGAACTAAATAATCATTATAACGTCTGTGACGTCTTTATTCTTTTACTGTTGACAATATCTTAAAACAATTTTCATCACTGAATAACTCGCGCTCCCTCATCTTTAATTACGTGAAGCGACTTCAAACCTTTTCACAAAATTATTGTTTTGTCTGCCTGCCTATGACTATAAATAGAAATAAATTACTACGAAACATTAGCTTACATGCTTTCCTACTCGGTCGTATTATTTTTCGAAATACAGAATAAACTGATATTTCATTCCACCCAATATGCATGTGAGCATAAAAATATTTATAAGAAATTAAAAAACAAAGCCGAATAACATTTCATTTATGTTTATGTATTTTAAAACAGACTATAATATCTATTTTATACGTAACTACTCCGTGTTATTTTGAACTGTTGCAAACTAAATAATATAGAATTTGAAAGATTGAATTTATAAAGAATGGAACGGATCGCAGCTAGTTGGTCTTGCCGGGTCTCCACAAATGTTATAATATAAATTAGTCTGTGGCTGGAGACCTAGACGTGAACTGATAATACGACAAAAAGTTTCATGCACCTGGTTGTTATTGGTTTCTAGGCAACAGTTTGTTTACATTTATTCCACCGTTGACTAATTTAGACACTTCTTTACCCATGCAAGTTCAATTCAGGTTAAAGCTAACCAATAACAAAATAAGCTTGTTAAGTTAAGCTTGTTAAGCTTGTTAGTTAAGCTTGTTGTAAAATCAAAACACAAAGATAAATATTTACATTTAAAGGAATTTTGCTATTAAGTATACTTGGAGAGTCACGCAGACTTCTTATTTACAATAATTTTAAAGCCATTTTGAAATTTAAATGTACACATAACGGAATATTCTAAGTAAGCACACGCTAAACGAAGAATACATGTCTACACCTCGAGATGGCAATTTTCCAGTAAAGTGACACTAAGCCAAGCAGTCGATATTGAATTCATTTTTGTTAAGCAATAAAATGACAATGAAATTAACCAGCAAATCACATTTTTAGGGTTCCGCACCTCAAAGGAAAAACGAAACTCTATTAGGATCACTTTCTTAGTCCATTTTTCTCTAGGAAATTACATACTCAGGTCTGCAATCACTTGGGAATTGCCATTTATATTTATAACGTATTTCTGAGTAATTCTGACACTCTCAAGGGAATCCAAACCTGTAGGGTACTTTTCGTTTACCTAGAATTATGAACTTTTATAAGACAAGTAAAGAAAAAACATAAAAGTGTGGTTTTATGAAACCACCATGCAAGTAAAACTTTTTTTCGGTTTGTTGCCATTTTAATTTAATTCAAAAAAAATTAAGAAAATTATTCGATTTTGGTTATAAAATCTTAACTTAATTATTGAAAAATTGGAATGATACTGGGAAATGAATAGTAGACAAAATATTCAATTATAAAATTTAATTTCAATTTGCGTATTAGAGCACGGAATACAAAATTAATACAATAATTTAGATGAAAGACGCATATTAAAAATTAAGAGCAATATTTATTTAAATCATTGAATCTCCTTTATTATTCTTACTCTAGGGCCGGCTGTAATGCGACATGTGATAGATGGACGAAATATTTTAAGGCGATAGAATAAAAATTTCACTTCAAAAAAAAAACAATTTTTTAGTTAATCACAGAAAGTAACTTTTTCTTATTTACAGTTGTTGCATAGATCGCGAATATGTTGATGTATATAGAGATGATAGTTTTCTAACGGCAAGTTAAGTTTGTTATATAATTCAGTAAATGAAAGGTTTTTTACAAATTTTTATTTTCGGATAATTAATGAACATATTTTTTTTAAAACATCTCCAGCCGTCGCAACGGTAGACACACTAATTCACCTGACATTTAAACAATTTAAAGGTTCTAATTTATGAACGGTTCAATACAATGGTGAAGGATCTACGGTACCTGACATTTACCGTTTTAATATTGTGCGTGATTAATTACTGGTTCAAATTACATCACCATTTCCTGTTAAGTCAAGATTGAATAGCCAGAATTGAATGTACTTATTTATACTAACATAAAAAAATAACTTATTATGACTGCAAAACTCGAATAGAACTAGAAGCTATTGATTTTTTACGCAAGTGTAGTGCCGCCTATTCGTCAGTGATATTATAATGTAAAAATAAGTAGCTACCGTATGTCAGTAGCATGCCGACGATGAAGAGCGTAAGAACAGGCAATTGACCGTTCTGCTCGTAGTCACTGTGTCAATACAAGACGATACGCACGCTTTTGTTGTTGTCAGAAGTGCTAGACATTTGACATACAGCGTTAGAATGCCTACCTGTATTATAACAATGTGATTGGTGTAATGAAACAAAAGATAAACGTGTGTGTGTTGTAGCTCTCTGCGGAACAGATATTTTGGTTGATTTGTAAGGGCATAACGTATCTATATTTTAGTTTATATGTATGTATACATAAGTGTGTTACATGTATATTTTGTTACGGTATATGTATTTATATCTTAGTATTTAATTATGTAGGTACGCACTGAGTTTGCCTAATTAAATCTCTATTCCACTTAAGGAGCCTACTGGAAGAGATTTCTTAAATTGTACAAACTACTTCATAAATTGTTTATCCCATAAATATTTTTGTGTGTACAAAATAAATAAATGAATAAAAATCCATACATCCTCACCAACAAACTCAAATGTATAATATTAGTACAATTTATGTTGTTTGTCTAGCAGTATTTTCATTCTGACTCATACTGTTGATAGTGACTGTAACAGTTCCCACAGAAGCCGACAAATCTCGTTAAATGTCAATTAGGGACTGGATTCTGGACTTTCATTCAACTTATTAAGTCAATTTCCTTTAGTTCATCATACTTTCACATTTTGTTCGTAAATTAACACAGGGCTTCATGAGCCTTGAAATACTTTTATAGAATTTTATGGATAATTTTCAAACACTTTTCTCATGATTTTTTTTGAGCAAAGTTAGTAGTACCTAACTTATAACAAGTACATAATTTAAAAACGATTGACTAACGGCCGGTCTCAATAATGTACTAACAGATGGAAGACTGTGGATAGGGCTACCATTAGTATGTCATCTGTCATATTTGTCAATTTTTGCGTCTCAATAACCTTCGGTGGATAGAAAATATCTACCGATGACATTGATCTACCGTTCGGAGGGCCAAGTCATACCGTAGGTATGTTGGTCCATACAAAAATAAATACTTGCGTTTCAATAACGCTTTGACAGCTAACTGTTGGTAATAGAAGTTACCAATTATCGGAGTTTTTCATGTCGCTCGATTTCGACGGATAATTGGTAGATTTCTCGTATTGTAAAGAAAATTTATGAAAAAATCATGAATTTATTAATCAGTGATGAATGATAATGAATTTTATGAAGCCTGTGTATTTGATTCCGCCTTTTTTAATACGGTACCAAGATCGTCGAAATTATCCTTGTATAAAATATATGACTGAATTGTGTGAATCCAATTTTGTTTATAAGTACCTATATTCAGATTAAACAAAACGGCAGTGAATGAGAATTGAGGACAATTCCTATCTTTAAAGTTTTAGGTAAGTAGGTATTTTAATAAAACAAGAACACTAAGCTTTTTAAGTTACATATATTTTGAAATTATAACAAACACATTTCGCCTTTTCAGAAATAATGGTGTATCCCTGCTACATTAATAGCTATTGGTCTTATGAAGAAAGGTACTTCATCTTTTGTGAAGGGTCTGGACATCATCTGAAAAGAAACTTTCTTTAGTACATTTGGCAACAAATTTTTTGTTTAAAAGCAAAAAAAAGCAACAACCCATAACTGTCCCACTGCTGGGTTCGGGGTCTCTTCTCACAATGTGAGGGGTGTTAGGCCATATTCTACCACGCTGGCCAAGTGCAGATTGGTAGACTACAACCACCTTTAAGGATTTTATGGAGAACTCACCGGTGTGCAGGTTTCCTTACGATGTTTATTGTTTTCCTTCACCGTAGCTAGTGATAATTAACTTCTAATACGCACATAATATTTGAAAATTATAGGTGCGTGCCAGGATTTGAACTCGGGCCCCGGACATGTGGGAATAAACACTTCGTTCGGGAGACCAACGTTCTAACCGCTAGGCTATCACTGCTACAATTACAACAATTTACAATTACTACAAATTTTTGTTTACTAAACATAATAATAATATATTTTAATTTATTTTATTAACAAATAAAGTCTATACTCACGGTAATTGTTGACCTGTGTTTCATTTATTTATAAAACTAATTAATATTACTAAAATTATGAGAACATACACGTTGTTTATATTTTGGGTAACCAAAATGTCAAATGACAATAAATAACATGTTATCGTTGTCTAGGAAACCTGTCAGTACTAAACGTCAAATGCTGAGTTTTGTTATTACTGAAGCATTGTTCCAGGTTACATTTTATCATTATTTTATTAACTTCATCCGCGAAATTCACAATAAATTTGGAACAAATTATCATTTTAATATTAAAATGAAATAAGTTTATAATCAAAAACACTGAGTTCCTTTTTATAATAAAAAGTATAAAAAAGTATAAAAGTATAAAAAAAATATATTGTTATGCGAAAACGAAATTTTGAGAGGGACGTAAAAACCAGAGGCAGAAATGTCACTGAAATATTATCTACCGATGATCTTACTTTTGTTTGCTTACTTTTGATTTGAGAGACGGCAGTTGCCGGGAGATCAATCTTTACTTTTTATCTCTGTTATGTACCAGAGCTCAACTGATAGTATAATATTGAGACCGGCCATAAGACTATAATTACATTTTTGTTAGTAAACTCGCGTCAAAACAATTTTACATCACGCTTAAAGAAAACATGATAAGCGCTTTCCCGTGATTTAATTGACAAGGAAAATTACTAAGTGTTGGTTAGATGGAAATTGTTTTTTACCGTAGTAAAATGAGGGTAATGGGTCTGTTAAGTTAGTGGAAAGCCATATGCGAATTAGGTAAGTTGAAAACCAGTACCATAACCGGACTTAAAACTGCGTGAAACAAAGCAATATACATATAAATATTCTTGTAAACGAATGCACTGTGGTCCATTGTTTTAGACGAGTCCAAAAATTACAGGTACATTATCTTTATACATTATTCATTATACAGATAGGTATAGGTATTATCATTTAATTTGAAGTTAATTTTGACAAAAGAACCGTTCACTTAAATTAGACCTATGACGTGGATGTGTTCAAGAAAAGAGTAAATAGGCTTTTATTAAGTTAGTGCACTCAGCATCCTAGACCACATACCATCAGGTGGGATTGTGGTCAAGCATTAACTTATTGTAAGTAAAAAAAAAGACCTACTGGAAGTTGGCCATTTTATAAAGAAGCCATGTTAAAACGGAACACAATTTCAAAGATAAAACTAATGAACAACTTTCAAACGTCTTCTACAGCTGATAATGATATCAACACAGAATAAACGAAATGCCTCTCACAATCTCTCAGAGCCACTCACAGCATTGTGCAGCATCTTTATGACCTTGAAAAACGTCTGTACACAAGTTCAACCTACTTTCTACCTTGACCGATTCGGATCTAAATTAGAGTCCGCGCCGCACTAACGATCACTATAGTCTACATCAACAGTGTTGTACTCTCTTAATTTCATCTTCTTGATTACTTACGCCCCAACTCAGAATCACTAACGGTTACTTAAATCGCTACTTAGTACAGAATTTGGAATCACCATAGATTCTGTACTAAGGAGCGATTTATGTTAAGTATTTGGAATCACCATACAAATTCTGTACTAAGAAGCGATTTAAGTAACCGTTAGTGATTCTGAGCTGGGGTGTAAGTAATAAAGAAGATGAAATTAATTATGGTGATTCTGTATTAAGGGTGATTTTGTATTAAGTAGCGATTTAAGTAACCGTTAGTAACTCTGAGTTGAGGCGTAGTTAGCGCAGTCAGAACTCTTCAGAAGAAAAGTGTTTTTCCCTAACAACAGGCAAAACTGGTCGCATAAAATAAATTTAAAGTACTAAAATCAGATTTATAATAAAGAGGTAGGTAGGCAATTAAATACCCATATGAAAAAATATATCATTGATCCTATTTTGGCAAACAATTTATCATATAAATCTCATCTCAAACTTAAAACTAAGGTTCAATATTCACAAATTAATAAAACATTTAGTTACAAATGAGGGAACGGAACGTCCTAATTAGCTACGCAAAGTCTAAATTAAACTCTCGTGAAAGTTTTTTTTAATAAACTAAAACGATAACTTTAAATTTAAATTATAACTTTAGACTATGTTTTTACACATTTAGACTAACACGTTGATTTGAAAATTGTTGTTAGCACTCAACGCTGCATTAAATTTAAATGTAAAACAATTAGCGCTGTTAAATTTGTATAAAGAGCTGTTTAATGCAAATTCAAGATTAAGAAATAAAATGAAATTAATTAAAAAAAATATATTTTAAGTTATTATTTTTTATTTTAAGCAGATTACATGTCCTGTCTGTTACTTAGGAAAAACCAGCCAAGTGCGTTTCAGGCCACGCGCAATTTAGAGTTCCGTAGTTCATCGAGTATTATTCATTACCTACGTTGCTCTAGCCGTGATAGTTTCCTTTTAAATTTGCTAAATAAATACAGATTTTTATTTCTAATTCATATCATTAATATGTGTTTTTTTTTCATCCATGTTCTAAAAGACCTAGTCATTTAAATTACAAACCAAAAGCGTCATTCACCTGTTTATCTATGGTCGTTTTTTTGTTATCGCGATACTAATAAGGATAAACGCTATAAAACTAAAATGGATCGTGAAATTAAAATTAGGAGATAATTTGCTAATTCAGACGCAAGGCATTGACCGATGATCCGTCAACATACGCTTTTTTCTGGCTTGTGATGTGTATTGGGTGGGTTTTTGTATGACAAATAATAATAAAAACCACGATCCTTAATACAAAATGGAAATGGAATACTGTAAATCGGTTAGTAACAAGAAATTTTTTTCGTTCTGAGTAGTTTCTGCATATTTTCCAGTAATCTGAAAATTTAATTTAAAAATTTGTCACTAGACTAATTTTTCCGTCGATTTAAAACAAATGGAAGACAGACAAACATACAGACATGATCGACGATTCAGGATCGTTTTTCACCAAATGTATATACATAATCCTAATAATATTATGAATGGGAATGTTATGAAATGTGTTTGTTACTCTTTCGCGCAAAAATTACTAAACGGATTTTCATGATAAGCTCTCTGGTAGGCAATGATCTGGTATAACATATTATAATTATGCACCAATAGCATATTATAAAATTGGTAAGCCGTTTCAATAAATCGTTCGAAATACTACAGTTATTCAAAGGGAAAGGAAACTTTATGTACCTACTTGTTTAGTATTCCAATCGAGTATTTTAACTAAAATGGATCGTGAAATTAAAATTAGGAGATAATTTGCTAATTCAGACGCAAGGCATTGACCGATGATCCGTCAACGTTTAGTTCATCAAACCGTAAGAAAGACGCCCTTTTTACTATAATTTTATAATTCTAATGTAATTATCCAATATAATAATGTTTCATTTTAACTTAGGTACTTGTTAATATTAAAAATTCTTTCATTTAACGTTTAAAGTAAATGACAAGTGAAAAAAATTATAATTTCAAACTTTTTCACAAGTTGTGCTCCTTGAAGTAGTTTCTTAAGTAAATAGCCGCCAAATGAGCTGAGCCACTTGGTCATCACCAAGTGGTCATCGTCGCCCATGGACACCAGCAACACCTCATGCATTACTGATGTGTCTACGTCTCAAACCATCCATAACACGAAGAATCGTTTGGCGGCTGATAGAAGTTCAATTATTTTTGTTACTTTGGAGGATTAAACTATACATTCCGTGTGGAATATTGACCCTAAAACTGCTTACCATCTGCGTGTATTAATTTTGGCAAAATATTTACTGCAAACTAATTTAAAGTAGGTACGTTATGAATGTTATGTATACGAATTATGAACGTTACACTAATTATGTTTGGAATTGTTATAGTTCTAAAAGTATATTTTCTTTTGTATCTTTTCCTTGACCTAGTAGACTTGTTCAAGTAGACGCCGTGAGGTACTAGTTATGCTAAATACTCGCAAGTTTCTCACGTCACATAGGTTATACTTTCAACTGGTTAAAATTAACACTTTCGTTATTTGAACAACTTCATAAACTGTGTCGAGCCTCAAATGTAGAATAATGAGATTATTTTAATTTTCAATGTTGTAAATAAAACTGAAGTATTACTAGATTTTATGTGCAAAAGAGCTATCTAATTGTAAGTAAGTAATTGTAACTTTGTGGCCTGTGGATATCATTAACACGAAAACGAACAAAAAACGTTAAAAAATTAAGCGTAGGATGCGTAGGACAGAATTATTACCGGCTCACTGACACTGCAAAACATAATGACAGACGATTTTAGAAGAGAGGCTTATAAGATACTTACACCCCAACTCAGAGTCACTAACGGTTACTAAGGAGAGATTTAATCTTTACTAAGGAGAGATTTAAGTAACCGTTAGTAGTAGTTAGTTAGACTCTAAGTCACTAACGGTTACTTAAATCTCTCCTTAGTAAAGATTAAATTTCTCCTTAGTAACCGTTTGTGACTCTGAGTTGGGGCGTTAATAGACATCTCGCATGAGTGTTCTCTAGAAAAAACTGGATAGTACAGGGCACCTAGATCCTCAGGATCAGAATGTATCAAGAAGAGGAAGTTGGATACTAATGCCCTTCGAAGGCTTCGAAGCTTGAAAGCTTGCAACTATTTTGGCATCAATCCTAACCCCGCCCCGCCTACGATTATTTTGCAAATTACTTGGATTATACATTATTTTGTAGAGGCTCTCTATTCAGGTTAAATATATGTATAAATGATCTTAATGTATCATGGTAATTTCTTATCATGCTTGTACAATAGAGAGGTAAATAATTTTATTTGTTCTTGATCAGTTTATTATTAGGCAGGGTGTACAAAAACTGTTAAACTTAGAATTTTGCTGATAAGTAAATAAGTAATACTTTTGTAGCTAAATTTTACTTATGTGCCGAAATTATAAACGATTTTCCAATTGAACTATTTTATTTTAGTGTTAATAGGAGACAAGATATCAAATAGTAATTAGGCAGTGATAATGACTGCTAATGGTAGTGGATATCAAAAACTTTACCAACGATTAATAACTCAAGAAATAATTATGAATCAGTTTTCTAACTAGTCAGTTATTCACATTTCGCGTTCGAAACTATTTTGAATAAATGCAGAAAAAATATTCAACTACCCATTATCTATAGTTAGGTATATGTTGACGTAGTTACATATAACAACTAGGTATTTATTTAAGAAATATGACAAATCCTTTAATATTTGTTAAACATTCTTACGTTAGGTACTTTTTATCACATTTTGTAATTTTAGAATAAGGCTGACACAAAATGATAATAATTTAAACACAGATAAAATCTTTTGCCAAAACGAATTTGGTTTTGCTATTTTTTTTCATGTTATTTAAATTAATATTTGAATAAAAAGTAGTACCAATAATGTTTATCAAATAAGACTCATCTAATAATTCTTCTAAAAAAATTATCGACGTCAAAACTTTGGCTAAGGGCTTGTTTCACAATCTTCAAGTAGAGTCCTGAATAAGCTATTCGCCGGTTAAAGTGACGTTAAAGTGTCATTTTACATACACGTAATGTCAACTTAACCAAAGAATAGCTTACTTCGGACTTACTTGAAGATTGTGAAACAAGTCCTTAGACTACAAATAGGGATAACTCAAAAACTACTTGTCAAATATCGCTCAAATTTAAACGAAACCACATGACAAGCACCAGCTTACAAATAATAAAAAGAATCATTAAAATCGGTGCACCCAGTAAAAACTTATGAGGTAAAACATAAACAAAAAAAAACATAAATAAAAAAACTGTCGAATTGAGAACCTCCTCCTTTTTTTGAAGTCGGTTAAAAAATGGTAAAAAACGGGTATATATAATTAAGAAGCTAAACAGTAGCAACAGTTTCGTTTATTTATTTATTTATTTATTTAAACTTTAATGAACCATACAAAATGTATTAGTACAAAAGGCGGACTTAATGCTAAATCAATGCTAATCACACTGACCTTTAAAAAAAGGAATGTTAGCAAAAGCTCCCATGCACCATAAAAGTTCTCGTGCACCATAAAAGCTCCCGTGCACCATAAAAGGTTCGTTTCGTTTTCAATAGCTTTCCTTTGCGCAAGTTAGCACTCTGAATTATAACCCAAATTATTGCGATCTTTAGTGGGTATGCTATTCAAATAACTAATTAGATAATAAGACGTAAAACCGTTAACCATTAAAGTTAAGTCGAAATTATAAAATCCTAACTATAAACAAAACAATGAATTAATTTTGAAACGTGTCATGTAGGTAATACCTAAAAAATGTTCCTGCGATAATTTAATTTGAAATAGACACTATTATTAATTTAATATTTTGCTTTCACATAAACTTTATTTCACTCATGATAAAAATTGCCACCACAGTTTATAAAAAGGTATCCGATTGTATTGAACCCTTATATTACATTTTATGTCACAATACTGAAGAATGTAAGTAAATAAACTCACTCCAAATCCAAGCAGGATCTTCACGGCCATTTTAGTGAATTAGTTAAATAAATACTATTCTAACGACACATCCGTCCTCTGGCAAAGCTGGGATGTGTTTGTTTCGCGGACATACCGCGAGCGCTTTTTGCTACTCGATTTTGTTGAAGCCTCACTACGGGTTCGTGCTTTGAATAATCAGTTATTTTGTGAGTATCGAACGAAAATGTGTGAGGTGTTTATATTCATTTATTTAATAAGTAATTATTCTTCAGCTCCATAAAGTTAACAAAAGTGGGTGTAAAAGAGTTCTTTTTACACCTTTTCGTTTTATGTTAAACGAGGATTTATGTTTATAAATGTTTTTCTTATTTTTTAATGGGGAATAATAAGTCAAGCCGCAGATTTTTTTTTAGGCCACGGAAACCAACCTCTGATTTAATAACTAAGCCATGGGAAAATGAGAAGGCTTCTAATAAACTAATTCGCCTTTTTTTAAATGCCACCTGAATATTCCAAAGAAAGCGTCAAATAAAGAACAACTATTATTTTTACTTGTCCCACTGATTTATACATCACCTTCTTATTTACTAACTCAGCCACGGATTTTACAACTAACCAACATTTTTCGTTTTACAGCCTGAACATATTTTCCTCAAAAAAGATAGTTCAAGCTTGAACTAGAAATCATCATATTTTATAATTTAGCATGTGAAATAATAAATCGTATTCTTTTATCATGGTAAGAGCAACTGCATGATCTGTTTGTCGCCAGTCAGACGGGCGCTACTGGCCATTTGCACCAATCAGCGAGTGCGATTCGATTCATGCGGGTATGAGTTGTCACGTGTATTTGTTTATTGTGAGTTATCGCGTGTATTTGTTTATTTTCATTCTATTGTTGGTGCGCTCGTTGTTAAATAAGTGACAGAAACAAATCGCTGCAAATCCGACTCCACGTAGTCTTGTCTGCCCTACCCCTAGAGTGTAATGTAAACCCGCGTAGGCGCGGAGGGGCGAGGCGGCCCGCGAGCTGAGGAGCAGGTGGTGAGCGTTAATAGCATCTGCGACGATAAGATCGCGTGGGACCGCCAGAGCCCCGCAGCGCCGGAGCCGTGACAGAACCCATGTCTGCTGCTTGCTTGCTGCATGCGGAATGCCTCTTGCTGTTTGCCGCATGCCGTAGACCTTTTAAGGGTGTGTGTAACGTTTGATGATTAGATTATGTATTTGAAAATTATATTAAATGAAAATTAAGTCAAATGAACGTTATATAAAAAGAGCATTATGCTACACAATTCATATGAAGTAAACGTTAAAGTAAATGTTATTCGAGCAAATTAATGAATTATAATATGAAATAAACATTAGATCACATGAAATTTTGTTATTTGTTTTTATAGCATGTGAAAATTATAGACATGTGAATATTATTTCAAGTTATATTATACTAAATGTTATTATACTAACTATTACACACCTTAATTTTAGGTACGTTTTGATGAAAATTCAATATATTTGATGATAATTTTAGGTATTTTGATGATCAAAAATATAGGACGAGTTATAAATTATTTATGTTTGAAAAAAATTAAAAGATGCTGAGTTATAAAACAAGATGTAGATAAAATTACTTTATTGGTGTCATATTTAAATATTTTAGAAGTTTACTAGTTGAATGTATGTTAAAAATATAGATGCTAAAAAATAACTGCTATGCTAAGTCGTATTTACAGTAGCTTACATTGAAAATTTATAGTGGCTAAAAGAGTATTTTTTAGACGCGCATTGATGGTGGCTGACTTAGTAATTTAGGGGACAGTGTAAATTTTTAGAGGACAATAATGCTATTAAATAGAAGTCAGTTTAAATACCATCCTTTTTTAATTCAGTAGTTAAGTAAAATGGAGATTTAATTAGATGGAGCTAGCCAGTGAACTTACTTCCTACTAATTTTATACAAATTGTGTAAATCTTTTTTTTGTGATATTACTATACCTACTTCTTTCGATCATTATTTTATTTGTAAAAAGCCCATAAGATAGTATCCATATATGGTATCCATCGAAAAAATTTCATTTAATCATATATTAGTATTTGATCGAGTTGATGAGTGCGCAAACCAGTGAGCGACTCACGCGATCGAGTTTACTTAGTAATGACCATGTGAAAGTCGAATGGATACTGCGATTAATTACTTTCAATATGGATACCAAAATTCTCAATACAACTGCCTTCGAGGAAATACGACGCCGCATTTGCTTAACATTTTAAGAATTTAGAATTTAAACATTCATATGAAATGTCTGAATATGAAAATCGCCTAACACCGTGTCCTGCGTGGGCGATTCAACGCGAACGCGATCGCGAAGCGAACCGATGCGGATTCAGTGCGACGCGGAGCGAAGCGGCGCCTCTGTCCTACGTGCACGCGAATTGTCACTTCACCGCCACTGACATACGGCGCGCCGCTGAAGTTCGCGCGAAAATATCAAACCAACTGATCGCGTTCGCTTCAAACCGCGCCGCTCCGCAACGCCCTCTACGTGCTTTCGGTCACGTAGGACACTTCAATACATCTCGACTGTTTGTTATTTTCGCTTCGCACCGCGTCGCTTCGCGTTCGCGCTGATTCGCCCACGTAACGCGCTGTCCTGCGTGGGCGAATCAACGCGAACGCGAAGCGGAGCGGTGCGAAGCGAAAATAACAAACAGTCGAGATGTATTGAAGTGTCCTACGTGACCAAAAGCACGCACAGGGCGTTGCGGTGCGGCGCAGTCGCGATCAGTTGGTTTGATTTTTCGCGCGAACTTCAGCGGTGCGGCGTATGTCAGTGGCGATGAAGTGACAATTCGCGCGCACGTAGGACAGACTCGCCGCTTCGCTCCGCGTCGCACGGAATTCGCATTGGACCGCTTCGCTTCGCGTTCGCGTTGATTCGCCCACGCAGGACAGCGCGTAAGACAGCGCGTTACATATGGATTATATCTATACATCTCTACAAATAAATAAAATTGGAGTGTCTGTTTGTAATATTAAAATAACCGCTTTTTACTAAGTACATTTGGATGTATACACGGTAGATATACCAAAACAACATTTTTTACAATTTTTGTCTGTCTGTCTGTTTGTTCCGGCTAATGTCTGAAATGGCTGGATCGATTTTGACGGGAAGGTGTAACTTAGGCTACTTTTATTTTAGAAAAAAAATAGTTTGTTAGGCGATACGAAGATCGCCGGGTCAGCTAGTTACCAATATAATTATTAATTCATTACTATTATTACTCATATTATTTTTTATCTTTATGTGAAGCCTGCCTGGATAGCTACCACGCTTGAGTCAACCGCCAAACGACTCGTCGTGTTCCGGCTGGGGACTTCAGAGACTTTTCTCCTTAAGAGAACTCTTGTTTCTTTCTCTCTCTCTCTACTTTTTTGGTCGGCAATGCATCGGTGATGGCTTTGGTGTTATTAATGGGCGACGATGGCCATTTACCATTAAGTGAATCGTAAGCTCGTTCGTCGAGTAGCTACATATAAAAAACTTGTAGTTGTTGTAATTGTACCATACAAGGTTGTACTATTCATTTTATCGTAATTTATTATTTCATATTAAAGAAAGCATATGCATGATATAAAATACAAACATCGTAAGTACCCCTTTCAGTTAAAACCCTTGCGATATTAGTCGATGAAGCTCAGAAGTTTAGGAAACGGTACAAAAAAAGTCAACCAGTTCTTGAGGTTCGTGAAAAAACTAGTCAGCATCTTTGGAATTTGAAAAATCTCCATCAAGATGCTTCATAAAGTCCATGATAATGTTTTATGTTTTTTTTCCAGTAATTTAAGGAATGTAGGTTTCAAAATTTGTTATATTTACTAGCTTCTACGTGCGACTTCGTCTGTCGGAACTTTAGATTATTACTCTTGTGCTGTTAATATTTTGCCAATAGTAACCATCTTAAAGTTATGAAGTTCGTGTTGTTCAGCTCAGAAATTGCATAGCAAACCATCAGATGACGCTTCATTTATGAACTTTTTCATAAAACTGTCAACAAATCCATAAAATGAAAAAATAATAAGAGAACCAAACCTGATTAAAAACGAACATCCGATGTCGCTTGATCTGTTGTCGATGAACCCATAAAATAGATTGGGGTCATAAAACGCGATCGCTTAATGACTTATAATGGCTTTCTTTAATAATTCCGTCATCCGTGTTATTGACACTATAATTAAGATTCCTGCGCAAACCTTTAAATTTTCTATTATTGGCCAGCAAAGCGAGCCCTACCCTCAGTGGCGTAGCTTGCGCTGAACAGGACCTGTATCAACATTTTGTTGAGAGGCCCTCGCTTCAAAGTTGAAGTTGAAGCCTAAGTACGCTGCCAAATTCTGGAAGAAAAAGCGGCCAAGTGCGAGTCGGACTCGCCCATGAAGGGTTCCGTAGCAGCAAGTAACATAATATAAAAATTCTTGTAGTTCGTTGTAACTTTGATCAATTTTTTGCGGTTTACGATTTATGACGTATAAAAAAAAAAACTACTTACTAGATCTCTTTCAAACCAATTTTCATTGGAAGTTTGCTTGGCAATGTACATCATATAATTTTTTTAGTTTTATCATTCCCTTATTTTAGAAGTTACAGGGGGGGGGACACACATTTTACCACTTTGGAAGTGTCTCTCGCGCAAACTATTCAGTTTAGAAAAAAATGATATTAGAAACCTCAATATCATTTTTAAAGACCTATTCATAGATATCCCACACGTATGGGTTTGATGAAAAAAACATTTTTGAGTTTCAGTTCTAAGTATGGGGAACCCCCAAAAGGAGAATGCCCATTTTGTATGGAGAAATGTACTGCCATTAATATTTTTGTGCCCTGATGAAAATACCTTTATTTGATTATGCTATCTTAATAAATTACACAAACCAACTTTAGTCAATTTTTATCTTAGGAGTTACGAGATTTTTAGCAAAATTATTTTGTATTTAGGTTATAGTAGACACAGTAATATAGACTCTATGCAGGCGCATTAAAATCGTATACGTTTAAGTTTCAGATTCATTTGACAGTCCCCAAACGCCATCTATCTTTTAATGTAATAATTTACCAAATTCATTTGACAGTCCCCTAACACCATCTAGTTTGTTGTGTAGTAGTCATAATCGAATCAACGCAAACTATTGGCCCGAAGGATCTTAAAAGATCCCTGATTGGCTCTAATTCCAATATAAATGGCCGAATACTTTTGTGTTGTAAAAAGGAAGTTAAGTTACTTATTAATTTAAGAAAATTAAGCCCAAGAAGGTTTTTTTAGGAAATACGGTAATATACATAAAATATTTTAGTTTAATTTTTTGTACAAAAATCATTGTGACACAATTATTTTTTTTGAGAGTACTGGCTATGGGCATTCTCCTTTATTGCTTTTTTTCTATTTTTGTGTGAAAATCTTAATGCGGTTCACAGAATACATCTACCTACCAAGTTTCAATGGTATAGCTCTTATAGTTTCGGAAAAAAGTGGCTGTGACATACGGACGGACAGACAGACAGACAGACAGACAGACAGACAGATATGACGAATCCATAAGGGTTCCGTTTTTTGCCATTCGGCTACGGAACCCTAAAAAGGGGGCGTTAGTAGTAGCGGCCTTAGGGCGACAGGAAAGCTTTTTGGGGAGCGCCACGTTTTGAAATGTAGAGAAGTAGGTATGTCGATATTAAAATGGTGCTTGGTTAGTCATTACATCGGGCGCCATTAAGCTGCTAGTGGAGCCCCTGTAGGCTGAGAGCTCCGTATACTTCATCCCTATGTAATACTCTATTCCACAACCTGTAAACTTTACAGAAATACTATTCCACCTTTAGGTTTGGGCCGTTTGGGATTTAAATTTCATGTCTTTGTTATCTTTAATTACAAAATAATTTTATAAACATTAAAAAGTATGTAACAATTTGTACCTACTACAACTACCTAATTAATCTGTCGAAGCTTAGGTATACTAGGTAAAAAAACCTCGCGAGCTAACAAAAACAGTTACTACCATATTAAACAAAACTAGTTACTACCATATTACTAGCTAAATTCATATATTTGCTTCGCTGTGGTAAAAGTTACTGTAGAAACGAAAGTAGCAACTTGAAATTTCCCATTTCCGTGGGAAGTCTTGTTCCAAATATTTTTAGAAACGGTTGACTAATAAGAAGGAAGAAGTTTTGTTCTTGCGTATTTTACAGTGTGTTCGAGGTATAATAATTATTAATATTTAGTACTGTCCTTTTATTTACTATACTGTAGATGAGTACATAAATGACAAAGACGCATGGAAACGACCAGCTCTGCAACCAGTTCCGTACAAGCTAGTGATACTTTTTTGTAATAAATGTACCGATGTATTTTTATTTTTAAAAGATGTGCTGAGAAGTTTCTTTACGGCTTTTCTTCTCCTCCATGACAAAGCACCTTTGCGAAAAGCTGGTTGATTAAAAAAATGACGTGCATAAGTGTATCAATGATACCTACATGAATAAATGATTTTGAATTTGAATTTGAATTTGATATTAAAAAGGTAACTAATTAAACGCCTGGAAATGTAGTGAGCAACGTTTTAAGTACGATTGCAATTGTTAAGCGATATGTTTTACATAATAAGGCGAACTGGGAATGATGAGGTAACGATACAGTTGCTATTTATTATTATTAGGCGTTCAGTCAATTTCACTTAATATTGTGACGTAAAACAAATAAAATATTTATGAAACTATTTTTTGAAGTGAAAACTTCTTTAGTACGGGGGTGATTTGAAATTCGATGAAACGAAACTGTCCAGTAAAAAGAGACAGACACATACATTCTAAAGTGAAATATGAAGCATTGTACAGGGGTAGGGGAGGGGGACTTGAGTTGAGTTGAGTTGCAAACAATTAATAATAATTATCAACGTACGTCAAGCCTATTCATGGTACTTTTGCATCGTGCATCGTGCATGGCCTTGGTGAGACGTACAGCAAGATGGACCGTGTATAAAAGGTTTAAGCTCTGAGTATGAATAAATTTATGTGATATAGTATACGAATAAAATGTAAAATAACTATCTAACTTTGCATCACTATGATCATTACTAAAACCTACAATTATCATCTTCCCGAAATTTTACATTCGTCTCATTATCTTGAAACAAAATTTTTGAAGGTTTCACTTTTACCACGTGTGAACTGCACACATTTTAATTTTTCTTTAAATTACCTTAGCACCAATATAATTTCGTAAAAATTTTACATTTACATATTTTTTACAATAATTTATATGAAATTTTTAAAGACGCTTTTAGCCAGAAACAGACATTACAATTTTCACAATCTTACGGATGCACAGTCAATTTTTCTATGTAAATTTTATAAATAATGTATCATCAGTCTGTCAATCTATTTTACAACTATCACCAAGGTACATGGCGTTTCCTATTATGATATGCTGCTAGGTAATAGTAATATTTTATGACATCTCCAATGGTCAACGCCATTAAGCCCCCATTTGGACATTAGGTTATTAATACTAATTTACAGGCCATAAATAGAACAAGATGCTGTATAAGTCGAAGGATAATTCCATCAATTAGTGAAATTATATACCTATTCAAGTGTATTAGAGCCTTTGCACACGACGTATTTTAATACGCGTTGTCGGCGCTGTAGATGACAAAAAAGTAGATTATTGCGTCTGCATCGATGAACTGCTAACGATACCCATAAAATAACCCATAATATACCCAAGCCAGAATACTTTTTTCGGCTGCGAATATTGAAATTTTTAGCTAAATAATAATAAAGTAACCGTTGCATGTCTGCTGAACTTCAGAAACATTTAAGCCCACTTTTATAATTATCTGAACACGATTTATAATTAATTAGTGCAGTACTAAAGAAACAAAAATATTGCACCGTTTAGAAGTAACTCAAGTAAACTGAATGCCCTTTTATAGTACCATTTCGAATAATTCCACAAACTTAGTAACAAATTTTCACAATTACAGAAGCTGGAACTAATGTAGGTATCTGTCTAATTTAAATGACGAAATTATTCAATAATCTTGCCGGGGCAACGTACACGATGTTACGGCGCGTTCGAAATCATTGTACGTGTGCGTATTGTAGGTTTGCATATTCTGCTTTCGATCGCGTACGATAGCGTTTGCAGCGCGTTTTCGGCGCCGTAAAAATACGCCGTGTGCAGAAGCTCTTATATCTATCTAAGGTACCTACCTACCTGTACAAAAATATTCTATAAAAGGAAAGACGAGTGATGATAATAATAAAATAGATTCCGTCAGTTTCGTAATTTTTTTTGTCATGAAATTAAAAATATATATTTGTATTAAGTGTTTAAGTGTTTATTATTATATGAAACAGTAGTAAAGGTATGAAAACGATATCATCTTTGATTAAATTGCTTTTTGCTAGTTCATATTTTTTTACTTGAAAACTTTAACGTTAACTTTAAATATTATCACAAATCAATATTTTACCTATTTTATTTACTGTATGTGATATCCTGATATCAATAACATCCACAGTTGTTGATGTTTTTGTGGGCAAGTACATAATGATAAATAAAAAAAATATTATAGGTAAATAAAGGATTTGTTATATTACAAAATTTTAATATGTAAAGTAAAAATATCTTAATATCAGTTCAAATATACATACATAATTTGTAACATTGAATATTAACTGTAAATCGTATATATTATTGGATATCAGTCATTTACTTACATTACCTATTATGTAAGCTTTTTATTAATACTTTGATGTACTTTATTTCACAAAGTTTAATTAGTAAGTAATTTATTAAGTCAACAAAACGATGTGCTCGTTATAATTATTTCTATTGTAATATACTTCTCATTACATTTGATTTTGAAATCTATTTGTTAGTTAACTTTACTTCTCTTCACTAACTTATTTTACTTTATTTTACTTTAATTTAACTTATTTTACTAACGTGAAGTAACATGTTTTAGATTTTAAATGTTTAACAAAATTTGTAGTACATTGTATTGCTTACTGCCACGTCGGCTCTTTTCATTCCAGGAATTGGTCTCACACATCATCATATCTTCCTCAATCTTTGGTTTCTTATCTTCTCCCTTTATTTTTACAGTTTGAGTAAGTTTACCCTGCTCTTTCTTCAAATCTTTACTTCCTGTGTTCAATCTAGCTCGTTCAAGGTTCACTTCTTGTTTAATATTAAAAACATTTTGTGGTACTTCTACTTTACTTTCATTATTGCTTCGCCTTTCAAGTCTAATTTCACTCTCTCTGTGAGTGACTGTTCCTCGGAAATTTACTATAACTGTTGGCTTTACGACAGTTTGAGTATCACGATTGCCGATTTGACTTTGACCTGCTAACATATTTGAAGGCTTATTATCCATACCGGGTCCTGCATCTTCGGTTTCATTATCAATATTGTTCTTGTTTGGTTTTTTAGTTACCTGAGGCCGTTGACGGTTTGGCCTCTTAGGTTTCTGAGTCATTTTGATTGGTGCATCGGTGGGTGAATCTATATATAGGACTATTTCTTCTTTTGGACTGAATTCTTCTTCCGTTATATTTGCCGTAAAGCTTTTAGGAAAACGATATTTTAAAGTAGGCATTTCTATTCTGTCATTTCTTCTAGGCATAAACTCACTGTCACCTGGCAGTTGAAGTGGTTCATTTTCAAAGCCATACCTTTCATAGTTTTGTGATATATTGTTCTCTTCGTTTGGATTATAATCATCTGGAAGATGTGCTCGGATTCGAAGTGATTCAATGACATCGTGGAATAGAGATCTTTTTTCATGTGTTTTAGTTGCTTGCCGATTGTTCGGTGGGTATGCATTACAAATTATCATCAGGTACATGACGCAAATGAAGCACTGCATCTGTAACATGAGGTATATATTTTTACTCACAGCATAAAACTTAGAACAGCGTTTACTCTTATTAAATGTCAATACATATGCGTACACAAAGATAAATATCTCACATAAGTATATTTTATTGTTGAATGGTATATGTGCTTTACCAACCACACATGATAATTATTATCTATATGTATTTTTTATTTGTAACAACTTCATGCGTTTATTAAACGTAATATGAAATCACTACGTTATTATAACCCATAAACAGTTAAACTAAGGAAAATAATCAAAATAGATATGAAACATAGTATTATCTAATATTTTTTTTCTGATCGAAAATAAAATTTTATAGCAAATGTTACTTTTTACATCGCAACAACACACACATTAAAATTAAAATACTGGCCGAAAATCAATCAGAGATTAAAAAAAAATGGATTCAAAATTAAAAATAAATTTAAAAACCGTTAAAAAAATTCTACAATTTGATTTAGGAATATAAATTAACAATCAAACTGTAATTTTATGTATGAATTAAAATTAAAGATGTTAAATGTGGCAAAATAAAAAAATACCTTGAAACAAGTGGCTAGGTCCCGGTGTCGATACGGAGTGCGGTCTCGCGCGAGGGTTACTGAACCTGAGGAAGGAATCATGGAATACTGCAGACAGGGGTAAGCAGTTGTTTTATCTATTGTAAACTAGGTGTTAAATTTTATTTCCATCTTAATTTTAAGAAAAAAAAAAATGTGTGAAGTTTAAAAAAATCTTCCTCGATAATGGTTTGTTAAATTTGAGGCAAATCACAATACAGTATCTAAATAAAATAGTATATGCATAAAATCTTAAAAAAATATTTGGGGAGGTATCCAAAATACCCTACACCTTAATTGGAGATTTTTTTGCCTACTCCATAGTGTGTCGTTAAACAGGTTGTTCAAATATACCATGATTCTACTAGGACCATTTTCCGATTCAGGAATCTGTTTGCGAAATAAGTTTAAATTAAGCTTTAAAGTATGCACTAATTTTACTTGGACATGTGAAAGAAGACATGTGGCAGCAGAATATACAATTTAAAAGAAAAACAATCCTACACTAAGCGTGGCCTGATACACATTTGGCCTGTTTTTTGTTAGGTGTCAATCTAGGTATTGACATTAATGTTATCGATAAAAATAAATTAAGTTATATTTTAAATATGAATAGATTCGTTATGTAGTATCTACATAAATAGAAAAAAAAACAATTATGTTTTCCTAAAATTTTCAATAATTTTAGATATTGTTGAATTCCTCAACTTGCAAGGCAGGTAGGTACGTATATAAAAAAATCATTTGGCTAAATATACAACAAGTTAACGTTGGTAAGTGGTCATCGCCAATGAACATCAGTGACTTTGACATCACTGATGTGACGGCCAAGAAAAAAAAGGAAAGAAAGAAAGTAAATTAAAACAGATATAAAAGCTCAACAGTTGCGTGCACCTGCCAGGAATTAAACAGCAACCTGCTCGACAGACGTGGCTCATTCCATCCGGAACTTAGCTTGTCGGAGTTGTCGGATTGCTATCCTCGTCTCGTTGCAATCTCACCCGTATTCCCAGCCCGTAAGGATCACGGCAAACGTGTCATTATGTACGCAAGTTTTTATTTGTATACTTAGCAAACGTGTAATGAATGTACCTAGTAGAAATAATAAATAGTATAACCACACAGCAGATATAGCGCACAGTACATGAAAGTGAAGCCACCAAAGCAAATACAAACATTATTTACGATTTAGAAAATTTAACACGCTTGTTATTACGCTTAAAAGCGTAATAGCGCTTAATTACGCGCATAATTTAATAAGCTGAAGAATTTAATAGCCGTATTGGGGCGGCTTAGAATACTAACTCCAATCCCACGCTGGATGGGGGTCGTAAGAGGCGACTAAATCCGACCTGCAGATGGTAGAGCCCCTCGAGGGATTATATAGGTAATATTGATTTTAATTGTTAATTAATACCATTATTATTATTATTATTGTTTCTCCATGGGGTTCACCTGGATAGCTGCCACCCTTGAGCGTGAGTCAGGCGCCAAACGACTCGTAGTATTCCGGGTGAGGGCTTGAGAGCCAGTTCTTTCTTTCTTTCTTTTTCTTCTTTCTTTCTTGGCTGGCAACGCATCAGTGATGCTTTTGGTGTTGCTGATGTCCATGGGCAACGATAGCAACTTACCATCAGGTGGATCGTCAGCTCTTTTGCCGGCTATTTCCATTAAAAAAAAAACTATAATTAGTAACTGTAGTAAATTTTCTGAATCGTAAATAATGTTTATATTTGCTTTGGTGGCTTCACTTTCGTGTACTTCGCGCTCTATCCTTTTTTATAATCTGAGCCTGTGAGATTAAAATGTATCCAGAAAAAAATATAGCGAAGTTACTTATTTACTGTGTCTACTAGGAAGCATATTGTAGTACCTTAAAGTTTCGTCATATCCATCTGTCTGTCCTTCCGTCCGCATTATAGTATAGGGATCCTTAGGGCTGGAAAACTGTAACTTGCTGGATAAACGAATAGAGACGCCTCTTAATGATAAATATAATTAGTCAACTTCTGCTAGGTATAGTGACCGATAGTCATATCAAAAAGCGTCAATTTAAAATGGGAGAGGGAGGATAGTTCTGTTAACAATACAAATGAATTTAAAAAATTCTCGATAATTTTTTCACCAATCAAAGCTTAAAACCATCTCGATAGATAAAGCTTTTGATGAAAAATACCACTTCAAATGCCGTCCATTCGTTTAGGAGCTACAGTGCCACAGACAGACACACAGACGTGACAAACTTATAACACGAGGGGTGTTTATGGGTCGGAGGTTAAAATTTTGCCTCCAACTTTAAAAATCTTCAAACTTCCTGGCAAATTTGCCCTTTCCGTCAAGGTAAAAAAGGTTCCACAAAAATGTTTTACATTTTTTGCCCGTACAATGTAGAGCAATTTCACTTCAAAAACTTAAAACATCAGTTCTAATAGATGTATGACCCAATACTTCTTAATCAAGTCTTATAAACATGAATAGCAATATTCATTTCTTACGTATATGTAGGCTGCGTAAATGTAATAAATCTGTATAACGATTTAAAGTTGGTTAAACAACCATTTAATAATTCCCTTATGCCCCAACTCAAGGTCACATAATGATTATTTAAATCGCTCCTTAGTACAGAATCACAAAAATTCAGTCTTAAAGTCAGTTTACGGACAATTCAAGTTAAGTATACAAATACCTTTTCTTAATTAATTAATGGTTGATTAAATTGAAGTTTATGAATGTCAGGTTAAATCAATCACTCATCAATGACACTAACGGTTAGCAGTAGTTACTGCTATGAATTAAATGGCGTAACCATTTTATTTTATTTAAAAGAAAAAAGCTACTTTGCAATGTTTTAAGTAAGAACAAAACAGTAAACGAATTTCTTGTTATTATATTATCATAAATCATAGTTCTAAAGTCATTTAAGTAATTATTGTCTTTTAAATAAAAGACTTGAATGAGGAGGTTGATGAGTGCAGGAGCAGCCTGGCCGCCGTGAATGTGTCCGCGGGGGTTTCGGTAGTAAAACACGTGACCGAGCTGATCCTAGATGTTTATTGCACTAATTTGTTTTGCTAATTGACAGGGTTTTATTGGTGTCAGACGCTTGCTAAGTCACGTCTTGTACGTGTTCACGGGCTCCGCGCGCCCAGCTAGGCAACTCGTGCTTGGCACAAGGACGCTGCGCCAGCACAATGTACGAGTACTCGTACAAGACTATCAACGTATTTAATGTGTAGCTACACTAACACTCCATCGATATAATTACCGATAAGGTTATTTGACGTTGGTCCGCACTAGGGTCACTTATTTTTTTATTTTTTTTTATTTTTTTATTTGCACACCAACAGCGTTACACACAGTTCTTAGTATAAGTTTTTTACAAGTAAGGGGCCATCCATAAATTACGTCACACTAATTTCATGACTTTTTGACCCCTCGCCCCCCCTTGTCACAGCTTGTCACATTTGTGAGACCTCCCCCGCCTAGTGTGACGTCACATATTATGAAATTTTACATCTAGAAATTATTAAATTAAAACAGCAGTTCCCAAATAAGTTTTATTTCTATTAATTATTTTTAAATATTCACCTATACATACCAATTATTCGATTTTGAAATTTGACGTCACGAAATTTAGGACCCCCTCCCACCCCTTGTCACACAATGTCACACTTCATCGACTCCCCCCCTCCCCCCTAACGTGTGACGTAATTTATGGATGGCCCCTAAGCACAGTAGTTTGTGTGCATGCCAATTACAGGCGTGAACAGCATTCGTTACACTTATTAAAAATAACTATTATAATTGTAGGTGATGGTAAGGTAAGTACAGAACAGAGATTGGACGATGTACAGTATTACTTGATGAAATGCTGAATTATTTTATCTTTAAGAGACGATATGCTATCGTGGAATATGTCGACATCTGATACTTTTGTGTATATTCTGTGCAGATACGAGGAAGCGGGGAGTGCTTAAGTACGTTTGTTCTGCATGTAGGGGTGTGGAGAGGTTTTGTGATGGCGTGACGCCGATATCTGGATGGGACATTGAGGCGGACTTCATTGAGCAAACTACTGCAGTCAATAGTGCCGGAGACAAGCTTTTTTAGGAACACTATATCAGAGAGAACGCGACGGGTGTGTAGTGAGTCCAGCTTGAAGAACTTCCGCCGTTGGTCGTATGTGGCTCTATGCGAGATACCTGAGGAGTAGTAGGCCATAATAATATGCCTAGTGAAAAATCGTTGGATGCTCTCAATGCGTTGTGATTGAATAGCGTACTGAGGATTCTACACCACTGACGCAAATTCTAAGTTGCTGCGAACTAGAGCGTTGTAGAGAATAATCTTAGTTTGAGGGGAAAAGAATCCTTTAGTGTTTCTCTTTACAAAGCCAAACATTCCAGCAGATTTTTTCACGATGGCGTCAATGTGAGCTGTAAATTTTAGTTTAGCATCCAATATTACACCAAGATCCTGATCTCAGCTACCTCCTCTAAGTCATGACCGTTTAAATGGTATGACGAATCGCAGATGTTATGTCTGCGCGTATATTTAATATGGAAGCACTTTTTGGGATTCATATCCATGCCGTTTTTGCTGCACCACATGTTTAGTGTTAGGAGATCCTCTTGTATTAGGTCTCTATCACTTGCGGTTTTGACTACCCTGTATATTTTTGGGTCATCAGCAAAAAGTGAGTATTCACAGTTCTTTATTACAGACGTTATGTCATTGATGAAGGCGGTGAATAATACTGGCCCCAAATAAGATCCCTGTGGAACACCAGAATCGGCGTAATACGCGCTTGATTCATACCCATTGACAACCACTACGAGAAGTCTTTTTGCTAAGTATGAGTTAAACCAATCAAGCAAGGAACTCCCTATTCCGTATGTGTTATTCAGTTTAAATTTGACAATATCGACGCTAGAAAGCAAACACGTAGTAAACCACACATGTCGTAATTTTTTTTTATTACATCATTAGAATCAGAAAAAAAATACCGCGTTGAATGGTCTTTGTCACGTATCCATACGACCAAAAATAACGAAAATAGGATTTCAAAAATTTACATTTTTTTCATTTTTTGGACCAATAAAACGCTGTAAGTAACAAAAAAGCCTTTATTATTTTTTACATTGTTACTTAAAGCAAATTCGATTTCTAGAAAAATTGTACACCTGTTACTTACACGTCAGTAATTTTATCTGAGGTGTGGGTTACTACATTTTTGCAGCTTGTAAATTTTGATAATTTGCATTTACGCCATTAATTGGGTGATATTTTCCGAAATAGTGGTGTTAAATACACTTTGCACGATATGTTGTTTTTTTGGTGGTGCCGTTTGTACTATTTTCAATGTACAAATTTAATAGGTTGCCTTCTTTTACTTCACTACTAAAGATTCTTATGTTCAAACTATCACGGATTTACTTCGTTTAACTTGGGCCTCCATCGGGGTTTTTTTGAGCCGGAGGATGTAAATGATTTGTAGTAAGGGTTTATTTACTAAAAATCAGCGCGTTTTAAAATGAAATTCAGATGTAACAAGTACTTAAATATTTAAAAACATTAAAATTTATAGAATCATCATCCCTACATCAGCCTTTATAAGGCCTCTCCTAATACATGCTGTTTTGTCTGGTCCTAATCCTTCTGAATCCAACAATTTTTTTCATGTCCTCTGCCTCCCGGCTCTGGAGGTGTTTCATGTTTTTTTTTTTTTAAAAGAAAGGAGGCATCCATTCGAGAAGACCTTGTCCTACGTGTGGTGCCGGGTCCACTTATGTAGAATAGTACCACTACCCTACACTACACTACCTACCTCACCCTGGAGTGTCGTAAAAGGCGACTAGTGAGAGATTCCAGGACACGATAAGCAGCGTCTCCTTGTGAAATATTATCATCTACTGCGGTCAACAACACGCACTAGCTAAACGTAGTGACTATCGACTGAAACTCTTATGATTTCCACAAGTACACTCCATCCCCTAGTCCCAGGCAGCCCTGCTTTTCTTAGCTACGGTAGCAGCTATGGTAACGGCGGAGCAAGGTTGCTACGAATCGCTGACAGAGATCGGGCTACCTACCTGATGATTTTCATCATTGACTTCTGCACCTGGCAATATACAACACCAGGATACTGTTAGTTGAAGAGGTAGACAACTTAAACTGGAGTATTGTGGGTTTATCTGAAGTCCAAAGATAGGGAGAGGACACGATAATACTGAAATCGGGAAACTATCACTAGGAGAGTGAACATCTGTCTCAAGGTTTCTCGTCCACAAGTGCCTCATCAACAACATATGCAGGTTTGGAGCGTGATGGCTGGGGTGGTGTACCTTACACTAGGAATATTCTAAACGGTATTCATTTAAAGTCGTACAAGTATATGCGCCGACTTCGACACATCCCAACGATTGGGTTGTATGTATGAGTTGTATGAGTTATGTATGAAACCTCACTTCACAGTTGTGATGGGGAATTTTAACGCAAGACTAAGCACGCAAAATGGCAACGAGATGAAGGCGGGAACCTTCGGAGTTGGACGACGGAACCACCAAGAACAATTGCTTGCAAACTTCATGTAGAAGGAGAGAGGACTTATTCATGATAAACTTCTTGTTCAGAAAGATGCCGCAACGCAAGTGGATAAACCCTGATGGTTCAACAAAAAGCGAGATATAATTCATTCTAGCAAACAAACGGCATGTATTTAATAGTTGTATTTATTATAGTATAATACTCGTATTGTATTTAATAGTGGTTTAATTTAATAGTGTAGATCTCAAGTTCTCTCAGAACAAACTCTCGGTCTTATGAGGGATCGACGGGAACTTTGTGTGCAGTCTCCAACCTGTATGGCAGAGTACCGACGGCTCAATGAACAGATGTAAATCAGGGCTCGAAATTATTGGCCAGGGATCTGTCTATTGAACAAAGTCAGCTTACGAGGTTGAAGATCAAGTCCGGCACCATAGTCTCGTCGAAACCCGAAGTTCTGAGAGACTACCTGACATATACTACGGACAGTTGTATACCTCCTCTCGAGCTCCAGCTCCCGCAGAAGAGAGCGACAAGCGAGCTAATCTGACCCGACACTACACAGAATATATCCCAGATGTCAACCTGTATGAGATTAGATCGGCTCTTAAACAGCTTCAAAACAACAAGGCACTGGAAGATGAAGGAATCACAACAGAGCTGGAGTAACTAAGAGCTGGAGGGAAATCCCTCCTTGTGGCGTTCTAAAAACTGTTCGTTGTCGTCATCAATACTGGAAATACCCCGGAAACGACGAACGGAAGTGTCGTGACTCTGTTCTTCAAGAAGAGTGATAAAGCCCTTTAAAAGAACTACAGGCCCGTTGCACTTCTGAGCCACGTTTATAGGCGTTTTCGAGGGTGCTCACAAATCGAATTGCGCGTTGGCTTGACGACTACCAGCTCTCTGAATAAGCAGGATTTTGAAAAGGCTACAGCACCATAGACCACATACACACACTGCGGCAGATACAAAAATTATACTAAATATCGAAGAGCCTATCTTTATAGAATATCTGCCGCTATGTGTTGCCTATGTGGACTATGAGAAAGTCTGTGATTCTTGAGAGACCTGGGCAGTACTAAAGTCTCTTCAGTGATGCTGGATTGACTACGGGTTGGTACATCGAGGTGTTGAAGTATTTTTACACATCAGCCACCATGTCCGTCAGTGCGACGTCATATCCCCAAAACTGTTCACCTCTGCGTTGGAGGATGTGTTCAAGCTGATGGAGTGGAAACGACGTGGTATTAACTTCAATGGCGAATACATCACATACCTGCGATATGTCATTATATAGTCATCCTGGCAAGTTCCCTGGAGGAACTTGGTACAATGCACGGGGACTTGAACAGCGCTTCACAACGGGTGAGTCTTATAAAGATGAACATGGATAAGACGAAAATCATGTTGAATGTCTATGTTATATCTGCATCACTTGTTGTTGACGGCGATACTCTCGAAGTCGTAGATGAATATAATTACATGGGAAAAGTCACTCATAGAATCAAACTCGGATGGGATGCGTTCGGGAAACTGCGTCATTTTATCTTATCGTCCAAAATACTACCTCAAGGTGTTCGAGCAGTGTGTGCTGTCAGTGATGACCTACGAATCCGAGACGTGGTGCTTTATTTACGTGATCGCATCAGAAATGAGGAGATCCGTAGATGAACAAGGGTAACCAACATAGTTCAAAGAATTACCGGCTGAAGTGGCAATGCGTTGGTCACATAGTGGGAAGGATCGACAACCGTTACGGAAGAAAGGTCCTCGAGTGGCGACCACCTCTTGGACTGACGACCAGAGGAAGACAGCGGGTATCCAGCTGCATTCGGAAGGCTCAAAACAGGTTAGAGTGGCGCAAATTAGGAGAGGCCTACATACATATGTCCAGCAGTGAACTCGTAAAGGCTGATTGTTGGATGGATGGATGGATGGGTTGGAATTAATTTCTAAATTACGGAGGAAAATTACTATTTTTTAAGTAATTAACATTATTTAGCTTACTTTTTTTTATAAAAGCTGCTTTTTCTTCAGCAATACTAATATAATTATATTAATGATTGTTTAAAGATGCCAAAACAGAGCATTATTTATAAAATAAAAACAATTTAAGCCGTAATTATTACACGAACATTTCTAAAATAGACTGAATTTTATTTTCTCTGATCTTACAACAATTGTTTTTACATATTCAGTTAAATTAATTTACATTTAAGACAATCCACTTTTCAGGATTCGAAATAATTATGCCGGTTACAGCATATTGATAACAGGATATTCAAAGGTTGTGTAGTGTTACGACGTTGTTTTAGGTAATTTTTGTGAAAGTAACGTAGGTTACTACATTTTTGCTTTCCATAAAATAGTGCAGTTGACATCGTTCCATACATTTACTCACTTCACTTACTACATTTTAATGGTCTGTAAAAATATTTTCAATTTGTCGTAACCCGCAAAATATCGTTTTCAAATAACTTTAAGATAATTGTGATAATGTACATTTGTCTGGAAAAAAATAATAACTATTGTGTCCAAAAATGGCAACTCGATAAATGTAGAAGTTATGATTTTTTTTCAAGAAATCAAAAAGTTTTTCGGCTCTGGTGAACAATTTGATATTTGTGGGTTACTACGTGTTTGCTTTCTAGCGTCGATATGAGTCTGAGATGAATCGATACTTAACATATTGAATGTCAATTAGTAATGGACGCCTTACGACTACATAAACAAACCTTTCTGAGTTGGGGCGTTAATGAAATGACAACATTGCGAATGTTACCGTCTTATAATCCTAATAAAGAGGTCAATGAATCCCAAATAAAAAGAGTAAAATTAAAAATTTAAAAAAAACCCGACTGCGTAAAAAACTAAAAAGAAAAAAAAAAACAATGGATCCCGAGTATCCAGACTCCCGACTGTAAATCTTTCTATGGTGTAATTGTTCAGTATTACTTTTAATAACATTCTCAACTACTGGGCTTCTTTTTTTCTTTTTAGTTATTTTACGTAGTCGGGTTTTTGTTTTTTTAATATTTTTTTTTGAAGTCAGTTAAAAATATGACCTTCAAAACGTGTTAGGTTGTTAAAATGTTATGTTATGCCTGAACAAACACGTATCGACTTAAACTTCAAATTAAGTAATTTTTACGCGTTAAATTATTGATTATAACGAATTGGTAAACATATCTACAATCACCATTTAGCTGATTTTAACACAAGAAAATCGGCCAAGTGCGAGTCAGGCAACGTATAGTGTAGAGTTCCGTATAGATGTAAATTGGTTAACCGACTATGATTTGTCCTACATAAATTTTCCTCTGAACTTTGATGTGTATTAATTAGGGCTGCTATAAGTTGCCGTCGCTGGGCTTTAAAGTACCTACTTATATCTCTAAATGCTTGGCGTTATGCAAATTAAAAGGAAATAGCATGTTATAGAAATTTTAAACATTGTGCTGGTTTTTAGGGTTCCGAAGTAAAATCGGAACCCTTATAGTTCCGTCATTTCCGTTTGTCCTTCCGTCCGTCCGTCTGTCCAAGGCATAGCACCAAGACTCTTAGTGCTAGAAAGCTGTAATTTGGCATGGAAACATATTTATTAAAACTCCAAAATCGTAGAATATCATATCAAAATATATTTTTTCAGGGTAGCTCCTAGGAGAGGGCAACGTGAGGATGAAATTATTTTTCGTTACGTACGGTACCCCATTGTGTGGGGTATCGTTGAAAAGGTCTTTCAAAAATATGATATGTAAGTCTCCCACGGCCATTTTTGGATTTAGGTGTTTGTTAGAAAAATATTTGGCTTAAAAGTGCTAATTTTGGTTAGAGCCTGAATTGAAAAATAGTCTGCTTTTAGACCCATGACATTTTTGAAAGACCTTTTCAACGATACCACACACTATTGGTTACAATAGCGTGTGGTATCGTGGTCGCTACGAAACAAACATGACGGACATGAAGTTTTTACTACGGAATCCTAAAAATATAATTAACGCAGTGAAAAAACCAGAATATAAAAGGATTTCTTGTTGTTATATAGGCATTATTTGCTTTATTTTCACAGATTTAAAAAGTAGGATATAAATTTTCAAAAAGTTGTTTTTTATAGTTTCAAATAAATTTATTATTAGTCATGACAATGATATTTTCTATACTTGTCATGTTGTTACTGATGTGGATAATTCAAACATTATGGAAGAGGAGAAAAGTATTGATTTTATCAAGAAAGATAAAGAGCAAATACATGGCTTGGCCGATATTAGGACACGCTCTTATGTTCCTTGGAACACGTGAAGGTAATTTTTGTATCATAGTTTTGTTTAGTTATGTTATCTATATGCTTTAATAATTTAACCTTAACAAATAGTTACTAACCAGTGATAATAATGTGAGCCTAACCTGCTTACGAATCATACTTATAAATTTTCACATAAATAATTCGAATAGATAATTATACAGGATGACCAGCAACTAACTAACGATAATTTAAGGGCATAAAATATACCTAATTTTATCGACAAAAACACGCGCATGTGGGGGCCTAGCCATCTTATTTTTTTTCAGTGTAGCAGATAGCTACGCAAGGTGTATGGGACACTCGCGTAATTAAGGCTCATATTTAAACAGCAATAATTCACCAGTCTTGCAACTTTCAAATGGCAACAATGCTAAAGAAGTTTTCACTACAAAAACCAAAAACTTCGTTTTTTGAATTTTTCACATCAATTTTGAGGTTATGTGAAAAAAAGTAAAAATAAAAAAGTTGTAGATCTTTTTATTACCTACAACTTTGCCACTTAACTTTTTTCTATAGGACTTGTAGTTTTGCCGGAAATCGAGAATAGCCGTTATTTACCATTAAAAACTCACCCCCCCCCCCACTTCCTCAGATCGCCCGTCAATTATTTTTCCTTTCATTTTTGTTATATTCTCTTCCTTTTCCAATGAGTTTCATCCTACTATTATTATTTTTCCACTTTTTACCATTTTCAAAGGCTTCAGCAATGGACTAATAATGTAGTTTTAGACGATGTATCGCATTTAAATAGATTATGGGGATTGCCTTGCCCGATGACCTTGAAGATTTGGTCCCTCTACTAGTATTTTTTAACTAAGCGCCATCTACCGACCAACGACTATACTACAATAAAACGAACTGAAGATAAAGCAAGAAAACATGTGGCACAGAGTTGTCATCGTTTTTGCCTATTTATATTCGCTCTCTGAGAGATCTTCGAATACATTTTGTTCCTATAGTTTTTGTAGTCTTGTACGAGTATCTGCCTACATGATAATAATTTATTTATTTTGAACTACACTATGCATTATGCCTGCTGACATATTATGTAGCTTTCATTCTACTAAATTATACATTCTGAAGTCTGATGATGACCAGGTAAGTACTGATCAGTTTTCAGTAACGGGAATAGTTAGGATGACCTAGCTTTCAACATTTATCTAATTGAGCACGGGTGCTACTACATGAAACATTCTGAAGGTAACGGAAGTACTTAGGATGACCTAGCTTTCAACATTTATCTAATTGAGCACGGGTGCTACTACATGAAACATTCTGAAGGTCTGATGATGACCAGGTAAGTGCTTATCGGTTCTCAGTAACGGAAGTACTTAGGATGACCTAGCTTTCAACATTTATCTAATTGAGCACGGGTGCTACTACATGAAACATTCTGAAGGTCGGATGATTACCAGGTAAATGCTTATAGGTTCTCGGTAACGGAAGTACTTAGGATGACTTAGTTGATGACCTTGTTTTAATGTTGCCATTGGGGGCCAACCATAAATTACGCCACACTAATTTCATGACTTTCTGACCCCTCGCCCTCTCCTTGTCACAGCTGGTCACATTTGTGAGACCTCCCCCCCCCTAGTGTGACGTCACATATTATGAATTAAGTTCCAAAATAAGTTTTATTTCCATTAATTGTTTTTTAATAATCACCTATACATTACATATATATACCAAATATTCGATTTTGAAATGTAACGTCATAAAATTTAGGATCCCCTCCCACCCCTTATCACACAATGTCATGCTACTTCGAACCCCCCTCCCCCTAACGTGTGACGTAATTTATGGATGGCCCTTTGTGATTGTTCCTAAATTACAATAATTAATTAATTCTATAGGAAATAAGGTTAATATGGGGGCGTCAAGAAATCTGTAGAGTTTAAAAGTTTCAAATATCACCATTATATCTAGCAGGTACGCGCGGTAGCGTGTCCAGCCAAGCTCAAGCTAACAGATCTGGCGAGCAGTACCGTGTGTGATATTACACGAACGATTTGGAGCCACTTTTGACCCCCTCATAACTCAAAAAGTATTCGATATAAGCCTGTAAAATTGCTCATTGATTGAGACTTGCGAAATACATATTTGCTCCAGATTTCATAAACACACCTCAAATGGCTATTAAAATAACGTCCAAAAATCGTAATTTTTATCACTGAATGACCTATAGATCAAAACTCTAAACTAGTTCCAGATGACCTAGGAAGTTAAAATTTGGCTTCCAGATAGGTAGTTGAGTGAATACAAAGGAATAAATCAGAAACTAGCAAATTTTTATAATTTTATTATAATGTGTAATAATATTATACGAATCATTTCAAATTACTTTTGACCCGTTCATAACTCGAGACCTATTTCACCTAAATACATGAAATTTCGCACATTTATTAAAACCCCTTAGCTTATTTAAAATTTAAAATTTCATAGATGTGGCTAAAACTGTTTTTGATACATTAACGTTTAAAAATCCGCATTTTGTTGACTGAGTCACTGACATAGGATCAAAAACATAACCTACTTCCAGATGGCCTAGAAACTAAATATTTGGCATCAAGGTAGACTATCAGGCGTATCTAAAGGAAAAAATCTAAAAACTGAAAGTTATTGATAATTAGTGAAACAAGTGAATTAGCGGCTCCACTGTGTAGAGTGATTTTACAAATAAAAATAGGTATATTCATTATCTATAAACACTAATAATTTCTAGACAAAAAGTAATGATATCTTATCAAAAACATAAATATAAAATGAGAGCCAAGTAAAAAAAAGGATTGAGATCTAAATGGGTTCCAAGTTCTATGTAAAAAAGACTAAAATTTTTGTCACAGGGACATGTAATTCAAACTTTCAAAGCACCATGGCCGCCTATTTCTTGTATTTTGGAAAAAAGTAAGTTAGATCTATAACTCGTCTTCCAGATATATTTTTTGTTTCTGCTTGTGATTCTTCTTCAATAATCAAATCTTTTAAATCTTCTTCATCTTGTTCAACCTAAAACAAACAAACAGACAATGCAGTTCAAATTAAATTAGCTAGGGAAACTATCTAGTATCTAACAAATACCACAGTGTAAGCAAACAGAATAAGTTACCGGCAAAATTTGCTCTGCCCCCTCATCAACTTCCATCCCAGACAGATCGTATGTTTCTGTTAACGGCTGAAGTTCCTGATTTTGTAATTATGAGTTTTGCTGGTTCCTGAACTGCCTGAAACATAATAAGTGAGCGAAGGTAATGTTTTTGCTGCTACAGTCAGTAATAAGCCATACACAAAAATTCAAATGAGTCCGAATACGATGGTTCTACGCAGTGCCATCATTGAGATCCTTTACCCACCTTCGGAGTCCACCATCAGGTAGATGACATCATCAGTCACCAGGGTCTCAATGAGACCTTTCAAATGAGTCCAAGCACGATAGTTCTACGTAGTGCCGTCACTGAGATCCTTTACCCACCTTAAGAGTCCACCATCAAGTAGGTGACATCATCAGTCACCATGGTCTCAATGATACCTTTCAAATGAGTTCAAACACGATGGTTCTATGTAGTGACGTCACTGAGAGCCTTTACCCACCTTCGGAGTCCACCATCAGGTAGATGACATCATCAGTTATCAAGGTCTCAATGAGATCTTTCAAATGAGTCCAAACACGATGGTTCTACGTAGTGCCGTCACTGAGATCCTTTACCCACCTTCGGAGTCCACCATCAGGTAGGTGACATTATTAGTCCCCAAGGTCACCATGAGACCTTTCAAATGAATCCAAACACGATGGTTCTACGTAGTGCCGTCACTGAGATCCTTTACCCACCTTCGGAGTCCACCATCAGGTAGGTGACATCATCAGTCACCAAGGTCTCAATGAGACCTTTCAAATGAGTCCGAACACGATGGTTCTAGGTAGTGCCGTCACTAAGATCCTTTACCCACCTTCGGAGTCCACCATCAGGTAGGTCACATCATAAGTCACCGAGGTCTTAATTAGACCTTTCAAATGAGTCCAAACACGATGGTTCTATGTAGTGCCGTCACAAAGATCCTTTACCCACCTTCGGAGTCCACCATCAGGTAGGTGACATCATAAGTCACCAAGGTCTTAATTAGACCTTTCAAATGAGTCCAAACACGATGGTTCTATGTAGTGCCGTCACAAAGATCCTTTACCCACCTTCGGAGTCCACCATCAGGTAGGTGACATCATCAGTTATCAAGGTCTCAATGAGACCTTTCAAATGAGTCTAAACACGATGGTTCTACGTAGTGACGTCACTGAGATCCTTTACCCACCTTCAGAGTCCACCATCAAGTAGGTGACATCATCAGTCACCAAGGTCAACGAGAGCTTTCAAATGAGTCCAAACACGATGGTTCTACGTAGTGCCGTCACTGAGATCCTTTACCTACCTTCGGAGTCCACCATCAGGTAGGTGACATCATAAGTCACCAAGGTCTTAATTAGACCTTTCAAATGAGTCCAAACACGATGGTTCTAGGTAGTGCCGTCACTAAGATCCTTTACCCACCTTCGGAGTCCACCATCAGGTAGGTGACATCATAAGTCACCGAGGTCTTAATTAGACCTTTCAAATGAGTCCAAACACGATGGTTCTATGTAGTGCCGTCACAAAGATCCTTTACCCACCTTCGGAGTCCACCATCAGGTAGGTGACATCATAAGTCACCAAGGTCTTAATTAGACCTTTCAAATGAGTCCAAACACGATGGTTCTATGTAGTGCCGTCACAAAGATCCTTTACCCACCTTCGGAGTCCACCATCAGGCAGGTGACATCATCAGTTATCAAGGTCTCAATGAGACCTTTCAAATGAGTCTAAACACGATGGTTCTACGTAGTGACGTCACTGAGATCCTTTACCCACCTTCAGAGTCCACCATCAAGTAGGTGACATCATCAGTCACCAAGGTCAACGAGAGCTTTCAAATGAGTCCAAACACGATGGTTCTACGTAGTGCCGTCACTGAGATCCTTTACCTACCTTCGGAGTCCACCATCAGGTAGGTGACATCATAAGTCACCAAGGTCTTAATTAGACCTTTCAAATGAGTCCAAACACGATGGTTCTATGTAGTGCCGTCACAAAGATCCTTTACCCACCTTCGGAGTCCACCATCAGGTAGGTGACATCATCAGTTATCAAGGTCTCAATGAGACCTTTCAAATGAGTCTAAACACGATGGTTCTACGTAGTGACGTCACTGAGATCCTTTACCCACCTTCAGAGTCCACCATCAAGTAGGTGACATCATCAGTCACCAAGGTCAATGAGAGCTTTCAAATGAGTCCAAACACGATGGTTCTACGTAGTGCCGTCACTGAGATCCTTTACCCACCTTCGGAGTCCACCATCAGGTAGGTGACATCATCAGTTATCAAGGTCTCAATGAGACCTTTCAAATGAGTCTAAGCACGATGGTTCTACGTAGTGCCGTCACTGAGATCCTTTACCCACCTTCGGAGTCCACCATCAGGTAGGTGACATCATCAGTCACCAAGGTCTCAATGAGACCTTTCAAATGAGTCTAAACACGATAATTCTACGTAGTGACGTCACTGAGATCCTTTACCCACCTTCAGAGTCCACCATCAAGTAGATGACATCATCAGTCACCAAGGTCAATGAGAGCTTTCAAATGAGTCCAAACACGATGGTTCTTCGTAGTGCCGTCAATGAGATGCTAATACCCACCTTCGGAGTCCATCATCATTTAGGTCTCCATCCGCCGTCAAACGAAATTCTCAAGATAGCTAAAACGTTAAAAAAATAAACACACTATAGTCAAAATTATCTAAGATGCCCATAATGATAGCTGCTGTTTATTAATATGAACTAACCTTGTATGGGTGTCTTTGAGCGAAATGGAATATTCATTTACTTGACATGAATAGTTGAATATTTACGGATAAAGGATTTTGCCAAAATTTGTTAAAAATCCCTACTCATTTTCATTGGCGTTGATAATAAATCATATTATACGTTAAAATGTAGTAAAAATCCCATCACATCATAATTTATGCAAAATTTAATAAAAATATATGACGTCGAAACAATCTTAAATGAAGAAGCCTAAATCTAATCTGACGTAGGGTGATGTGACGTCTTGAAACCGTTTATAAAACCAGTCATAATCGATACATTACTATAATCGAAATTGAAAAATGAAAATTGATGAATTTAATTACATTATAAAAATTATTTGCTTGCATTTGAATTTAAAATTAGGTACCCAATAATACCACGATGAATTGGATGCTAACAAAGGACATTTTCCATTATGTATGGGCACTTCGCCATCCATGGACAGTAACTGCGGATAAAATGTTATATGTAATTATGTATTTAAGGTTGCGGTAACCATTTTTTTTTTCAATAAAATAATAATTATGTATACATGAATGTGTCTTACGAAATAAGCAAGAATTTATTCACTGTAGTTTTTTCCTGACGCTCATAATATAATATTATGTCAAAATATTATTATGAAACTGAGCGGGACTTTCATTCTATCATGATCTATCTTTCTTTCTTTTTCTTCTCTCTTTCTTGGCCGGCAACGCACCAGTGATGCTTTTGGTGTTGTTGATGTTCATGGGCGAATGGATAAAAGAATATTTTATTGAAGTCGTAAATAGGTACATATAGAGAATACGCGGTACGAGATAGCTCAATCGAGGTAGTAGGTAGGTAACTAGGTACCTAAATATTACGGTTTTTAGTTTAAAATTTAATTATCGAATCGATTATAAGGTCTTATAATTTTGAATCGATTTGTTGTAAAAATTGGTTTCTTTCGTGAACCGATTTTTTTGTACATCTCTAATGTCACTGTGATGGCAAACGACAAATTGGGCTTCTTAGTTCGTGGTGACATAGAAATAATGTACTCAATAGGGTAGGTACTTACCAATAGTTTTAGAGAGCTCGGTCACGTTTCACTTTACATATTTTATTCATATATTTAGCCACAGTCAGTCTTACTCTATGATAGGGTCAATAAACTAAACGAAATTATAATCTACTTTACATAATATTTACAAACTTAATTTCTATTGTTCTTTTACGAAATATTTATATTTGTACTATTTACAATATGACTTCATTCAAAAAAATTTCAAAACGTGAGGTTTTACTTTTTTTTGGAAAAAATAACGAGCGTACAATCCACCCGTCATAAGAGTCATCGAGACACTGATGTATCGCGTTCCGAGACTCCCGAGCACGCGACGCAGGGCTTAGCGGGGGCGCTCCAGCGGGGTACTGGTGAAGTTTTGGGTTTTTATTCATTATTTAAAAATATTAAAAGAATTAAGAAAAAAAACAATACAAATTGTTAAACACATCATTACATATTTTTTAGTACGAAATTCATGCCGATCTATTTAACCGTTACAGAGAAAATTTACAATTTAGGTTGAAGAAGGACCTATTTAACAAATTTTTTTCCCAATATTTGGGAGAGGTTATCACAATTTTAAACAATACAATATCATTGTGATGACCTTCAGTATACCATATATTTTTTATATGGAAATCGCACAAAAGGATTCATCTGCAATCTTCTTCAAACTTACAGTGTTTTGAGATTTGAGCGAGCCAATCCCCTTAAAAGAAACTGTGTTTTTATGTTATATTTTTATATGATTATATTTATATATTTTGTTCATGTTTCTTAAAACTCATTTAAAGTTATTTACACATTTCCAGATCATATGAAATCATTGCAGAAATTAGGACGTGAGGCTCTTCAAAGTGAATATGGGTTGACAAATTGGTGGCTGGGATCTCAGTATTTGACCAGTAAGTGTTTAAGTTTAGATTTAACTCATGATTGTTTTCTTTAATAGTATTTGTTTAATATGAATCATAAAACATCTGTTTTTAAGCTGTATTTGCTATGTTATTTTGATGATGTAAATGATAAATTAATTATTATTAATTATTAATTATTATTTATCCATGTGGTTCGCCTGGATAGCTGCCACCCTTGAGCAAGAGTCAGCCGCCAAACGACTCGTCATGTTCCGGCTGGGGGCTTGAGAGCCAGTTCTTTCTTTCTTTTTCTTCTCGGCCAAGAAAGAGTTCTTGGCTGGCAACGCATCGGTGATGCCTTTGGTTTTGCTGATGTCCATGGGCGACGATACCATGAGGTGGATCGTCAGCTCGTTTGCCGACTATTTCCATAAAAAAAAATATTGATTTTTTGACGAACGTGATTTGTAAAAGATGATTATTATTTAAAAGACGTATCCGTAATTTATCACAATTCGTGATGCGTGTTAACACGACCGTTTAAAAATCGTGAAAAATGATGATGCGATACAAAACACGAATCGTCCACGAGTGAATGAGCTGAAGTAAAGTAATATGTATCATAATATAATGTATTTGTTTTTCCAACAGTGACTTGTGATCCCGTCATTGCTGGTGTGATAACTAAAACTTCATTCGGAAAATCAGATCGTATCTCTAAAATCTTTCACGATCTTGTAGGAAATGGGTCCATTATTGCACCGGGTAATATTATTTATCATTTTTGGATTTAGGGGTCCTTTTGCGAAATATTTGGCTCTGGAGATTTTGGTTAGAGTCAAGTGTCCTGCTTTCTGCCGGCTAAACGGTTGAAGTTAGGCAAGTGAAAATATTCTCAAAAATAGGTTATATGATGAAGTTACAAGGAAAGCTATCATGGCTATGTTAGCATAAATATTTAATGAGTAAATACATAGTCGATAAACTTACTACTTCGGAACCCTTTGCAAGTGGCCTAACACGCACTTGCCCGGTTTTATTTTTAAATTCCTTGTTCATTTGTTACAGTACACATGTGGCGGCCACGTCGGAAAAAGTTAGCTCCCACATTCTCACCGAAAATCTTGAACGGTTTTATAGAGATATTCGTGGAACAAAGCAGTATAATGACGAGTTCTTTGAAGTCAAGGGTCGGCGAAGATGCATTTTCAATATGGAACAACATGACGTCATATACGTTCAATTCCATTTGCAGTAAGTAAATATTTACAATGTTTAATAACTTGACAATAATGGCACGGATTCAGTTCGGACCGTTTAAATTACCTTTCTACAACGTTATGTCTTATTAGGTATGTTTATTTAAAAATGAAGCAATTAAGTAAATATTGATTATTATGACTTCAATTTATTTTCAGAAACAGCATTAGACGTCGACATTAATGCACAAACACAAGCCGGGCATGCATTTCTAACGGCATTTGATAAATATAGCAAACGAGTAACAGCACGCATCTTCAAACCATGGCTCCGTTGGAATTTTCTTTACAAATTACTGCCAATTTACCGAGAACTCGAAAAATACCGCAAAATAATACATTACACAGTTAATGACGTATGAAAATTTTGACAATAGCTATTATTTTCAAAACTACAATGCAAGTCGCAAAAAAAACAATTATAACATTTTTTTTGCTTATAATTTTATGCTTATTTACTTCAAAAGGCAATTTGTGGGAGTAATTTTGAACCTACTTAATACTGATTAATTGTGATTCGCAGGTGATAAGGAAAAGGAAAATATTGCTTCAAAATGAGAACGTTCACACAGACTGGAGTATCCCTCGTAAGCATTCAGTCTACTTCAGTTTCCTTTTTGTTTGCATTTAGAGAAATTTTCATTTAATTTCCTTACAAACAAAAACATTAAAATTGTAGAATAGAATAGAATCCTTTCAGAAAAGCTTAAAAATCACAGCAATTCCCACATTATCTTATTTTTTCAGATAATAAAAATGCACAACGCACGAGTTTTCTAGATCTTCTACTGAAACCATCTGGTGGAGCAGACAGATTTTCAGATGATGAAATTCGTGAAGAGATGTTGGTCCTAATGCTAGCTGGAACAGACACCTCAGCAGTTGGAGCCTGTTTTACTACTGTCATGTTATCAAGGCACTGCAAAGTGCAAGAAAAGGCTTACGAAGAGTAAGATTATAATTTTTAAATTATCTGCCTGAATACCACATACGAGTACTACAACAAAAAATTGGCCATTAGTATCATGTTCGCACTATACTTATTCAAAATCGCTATGAATTACAGTTTCATATTAAAATCGTTTATTTGGTAGGAATATGTACCAACTTAATGTTTCACAATTACCCTACGTTTTGCAGAGTACGTGAAATCTTCGGTGAATCGCAAAGGCCGCTGAATCTTGAAGATTTGTCAAAGCTAGAATACATCGATGCAGTAATACGAGAAACGCTGCGACTGTATCCTCCAGTCCCATTAATTGAAAGACAAAATGACAAAGATGTTAAGTTAAGTAAGTACATATAGGTTTTGTTATTTGACAAGGGGCATCATTATTATCAGGTTAATCTTAAGGAGAGATCTATAAAGGGAAGGACTCTATATAGGGTAGCAACGCTATGCAAAGAACGCTGTTCCTCAGTGCGTTCGTTATGATGAGTCTTCTGTTTCATAGTCGACACCTAAATATTACTTGACTGAGCGGACGCATAGTGCTGTATGGAACCCTGTAATAGGTCCATTTGTCAAGACATTTTTTAATTTATTGTCACAATTTATAAAGGTTCAGAGATAACACTACCAGCTGGCTCTAGTACTTGCATCAACATTTGGGGACTTCATCGTAATCCCCGGTATTGGGGCGCTGATGCCGAAGAGTTCAACCCTGACCGTTTCTTGAACGGATGTGTGAGCCCTGCTTCAGCGTATATGCCTTTCAGTTATGGGCCCAGAAACTGTTTAGGTAAGTTATATGTAAAGAAACTGCAAACTTATGTATATTTGACTGACCTATTTATCTATACTAGTCTAAACTAGTATATAAAGAGGAAAGATTTGACTTTCCGAAGGCTCCGAAACTACTGAACCGATTTGAAAAATTATTTCTCTGTTGGGAAGCTAAAGTATCCCCGAGTAACATAGGCTACATTATATTTTCAAAAAAATTAGGGATCCTTAATAAAACTCTAATAATGAAACCCAAGGTGTAAAAAATAAGAAAACCAACGCAAAGCGAGGGCGGTTACTCGTCTTTTATAAGTCAATTCATGACTAATGTTTTTCTTGATTTTTTGTAATAATTATGTTAATATTATCATTTAGGCTCTCCATCTATGAAATCCCAATCTTATCTTTTTGTTATTTCAATCTTATAATATTATCTTAGTCTTTATCTTTTAGATGGCCACTTACCAGGTCACATCAGGCTTGTCAGCTAGTTTGTTGGCTATTTACATAATAAAACTCACTACTTTTATGTATTTAGTTATTTACACAAGAGGAGTTTGTTTTCTTTTACAGGGTACAGGTACGCCATGATGTCCATGAAGGTCGCGGTGACAACATTGCTGCGGCACTACAGAGTGCTGCCACCTAGCGACTTGTCGGCTGAAGATATAAGAAAACCGCTGCGATTAGAATTTGATATTATGATGAAAGATGTAGATGACTTCAAAGTTCGTTTAGAACATAGAAACTAGTTTGATTTTTTGTAAAACGAAGCAAGTTAATAGCAAGTAAAATAAATATATTAAAATCCATACCAAAATTTTATTATGTATACCTATCATGATGTCTCGATTTTTTTTGAATCGTTCATTGGACACAAAATTGACCAGGACAAAACCTAAATTATAATCAGCTAGGTAGCCAAAATGTTAGCTGCGACTGATTGCTTGGCACTGTCTACTGCAGATAGACTAAGTTAGCAGTGAGTTGTTCTGATTTGGACTCGTAAATGTGACCATATTTCTTCCATCCAACTAACGGCTTTTAGATGTCACCCCCACATGCGCCATTCTGAGTGGTCCTAAGCCTTCTGAATCCAGCGAAAACTTGTTACCTTTTTCATATTGTCAGTCCACTTGGTCGGAGAGCGTCCTGAATTTCTTACTAAACTCAAGTGGAACAATATCCGTCTGCGCTGAAATGGTTATGCATAGACCTTTGATCTCCTCTTAATTCGAATATCATTCATAATTATCACAGCATTCTTCGATGTGCTGCCAGCGCGTAATGTCGCACGCGCCTGAATCCTGAAAAAATAAATAATTTTAATAAGTAATTGATATTAATTACTACGACTTAAATATCAGGTTTACATTTCTAGAATTAACAGTTCGCGGCTCGCCGTCAGTGCATCCCTACGCCGCTCCATTTTGTCAATCACTAGCTTCTACCCGCAACTTCATCCGCGAGAATTTAGAATTGGATCCAGATCCTAATAAAATTTAGATGTTTTAGATGTTAGGTTTGGACGTTTGGATGTTTGTGAATTAAACTTACAATATCCTGCTTTTCATCCCAAAGAATGGATATCATCGATGTCGACAGCATGCTTAGTATTTCGCGTTCTCTAGCAAGTTACTAAGGATTCAAAAAAATCATGGGGCATGTCATGAAGAAAAGTTCAGTGGCAGGCTACCTTAAGAGCTGTCTAAACAGGCACATCATCGACATCAGAAACATGCACATTATTTGGCGTCCCAGCGAGCTGCTGAAGGGACATAAAAATGAAAGGGAACGTCGTGAGGAATAATTTCAGCCAGCTTGAGAGCTGCTACGCCGGAACAGGCAGGTACACAACAATACCTACACAACAATAATAATAATTCTTTATTTGTGTAATAATAAAAATGCTAGATTTTTATTTTCTTATGTGGTCGCAATGTTTCTTATTAAACATATTAAAATAATGAACCTTAATCGTTATAATTTAATCATTCAATCAGCTGTTTTGAGTTTTCTAATGTAACTATAAAGGCAAACGTCAAAGCTGTTATCCTATTACTATAAATTTTACTTCTTCTCCTTCGGGAACAGATCAATATCTCAGGATAAAAAGTATCCTATGCTTTATTCTAGGTATTAAACTATCTGTGTACCTTTTTTTGCAAAAATCAGCCGTTTTTGCGTGATTGCGTGTCAAACATCCAAACATCCAAACATTCACATTTATAATATTAGTAGGATTAATCTCGGATTAATATTAGAAATTAACTTTAAAAATGTTTGACGTAATTTGGCCCGTATTGTTATTAAGCTTGAAAACTGACTTGAGTGAGATACTACCGACGTGACCTTGATATATTAATGCCAACAATCGCGCAACTCAATAAGTAGGCAGGCATACTTTTTTTATGGAAACAACCGGCAAATGAGCTGACGATTCACCTGAGGGTAAGTGGCTATCGTCGCCCATGGACATCAGCTACACCAAAGGCATCACTGATGCGTTGCCGGCCAAGAAAGAGAGAAGAGAAAGAAAGAAAGAACTGGCTCTCAAGCCCCCAGCCGGAACACGACGAGTCGTTTGGCGGCTGACTCATGCTCAAGGGTGGTAGCTATCCAGGCGAACCCCATGGAGAAATAACAATAGTAATAATGGTATTAATTAAGAATTAAAATCAATATTATCAATATAATCCCTCCGAGGGCCCTACCACCAGTGGGCTAGATTTAGTCGCCTTTTACGACACCCATCCGGCGCGGCGGCGTGGGATTGGGGTTAGTATTCTAAAGCCGCCCCAATACGTCAAAGTGTGAAATTTCCGCTGTTGCATCGGAAAATAAAAGTGGAGGAAGGCATTCGTATCGCTGCATTAAGGCAATGCGTTGACCCTTTATGCACTATAAAAACATTTGGGTAACACAGTAAAATATTTACAAATAAAAATTGTAGTCAAATCATCTGACGTCAAGCGGTGACAACTAACAGTTTATAATTAAGGCGCAAACCTGTCGCGCATCGCAGTAAAGTTTAAACATCGATCGCGTGAACTGTGTCAACAATGTTTATCTTGCTGTACATTATCGTCACCACGGTGATGGTCGGAGTGATGGTTGGACTCTATCAGAAAAATACAAACGCCATGTGCAAGTCTAAACGAAGACTCGATGGGAAGACTGTCATTATCACAGGTGGGACTTCAGGCATGGGTTTACGAATCGCTGTTGACTTTGCTGATCGCGGCGCGCGGGTCATCGTAGCCTGTCCCTTCGTCGACGAGGGAGTTGAAGGTAGACAAATCATAATCGACAAAACCGGCAACGAGAATATAGTGTTCAAGTTGTTAGACCTCTCTTCGCTAGACTCCGTTCGGAAATTTGCTGCGGACATCATAAGAACGGAGAGCCGATTGGATATCCTGATCAACAATGCGGGGGTCGGCAGCGTGGACGACTGCATAACGGGTGATGGAATGGTCTTTATCATGCAGGTGAATTACTTCGGGCATTTTCTCCTGACGCTGTTACTACTCCCGATGTTGAAAAATTCTGGAAAGGCCTCGGAGCCTAGCCGAGTCGTGAACACGTCGTCCGTTCTGCACAACATCGGAAAGCTGGACATCGATAAGATAAATAGCGTGGACTATTACTATCCAGTGCAAGTGTACGGGAACAGCAAGCTATGCTTGGTTCTTTTCGCTCATGAACTGTCCAAGAAACTGAAAGGAAGCAACATAGTGATCAATTCTGTGGATCCAGGAGCGGTGGGTACTACAATCTTCAACTGCTGTGGAAGATTTCTTGGTGCTCTTATCACTTTTCTGTTTAGGAATCTTTTTAAGACTCCGTGGGAAGGAGCTCAGACGGCGATCCATGTCGCTTTGGACAAGAAAGCCGGAGAAGTGAGTGGACAGTTCTTCAAAAATTGTAAGTTGACTCGAGCGAGGCGAGCGGCTTATAATGAGAAGCTATCTGCCAAGCTTTGGGAGGAATCTCTTAAGCTGGTCAAATTGAGCAACGAAGATATAGATCGGTTTCTCATGAGTTGAAAGATTTAAGAGATATTCTCATTGTTTTAGTAACATTATATAGGCAGTGCATTTGTTGGTTGTAAATACGAATTAGTAAAATATCTATTATCTAGAGCGATTTCACGTGAACATTAAATATACGATTTACTGTTCCGTGACGACTGTTGTATTTAATGTGTTTAAAAATGATCATATTATCATAACTCGTATTTCAAATTATATCATTGATTTCTGGTTAGGTATATCATGAAACCTACAAATTTTCCGTTAATATTTAATTCTGATTATTTGCATACGCGTAATTAGTTATTTAAATAATGCAATTGGTAATTGGTTTGTTTAGAGTGTTTTAGTTAAAATGAAGTGTTTTATTAAAATATAAGAGATTTAAGTACAACTGTGGTGAATAATAATTATTAATTGTTTTATTTCCGCTTAACATGTATAGGTATGTATTATTAATTATTATGTGCTTACCTGCTTGCTAATATTGCTACAACGTCAATTATAAAATGTATTAATTATGAATGTTAAGGCGCGGTGTGATCTCAATATTCACAAAACTGGTTTTCTTTGGTGCTCGAGTACGAGGAAACCCAATGAAAATATCGCACGCAAAAAATACAGAGCATAGAAAAAGGTCTAAAGAATAATGTTAACCGAATAGAATATTAAATAGTTGTTTAATATTTCCAATAAAAAATCGTAATTTGCTATACAAAAATAAACTTAATCGTCGACTTTCTCTGTATTTTCAGCGGTAACAACATATTTTTTTTGAGAATATAATACCTATATGGTTTTATTAAAACTTAAACTGGACAGATATTGAATTTAATGTGTATATTCTGAATTATCTAAGGAAAACCCTCAAATTAAATGTTTATTCGCAATCTAGTTACATTGTTAGCAAAAATATGCTCTGCAATTTTGAACCCTATTCGGCGTCACGTAAATGTAACATTAGATTAGCGCAGATATGCGGTTGTGTGAGTAAAATCAACGTTTTTAAATCGTAGTCATACCGCGCCTTAACATAGAATTTGCGGGATAAAACTAATATTTTTATTTTATTAATTTACGAGAAGGTTCGCTGAATTTTCCGTGGTACCTACCTACCTCGTTGATTGTAATAACATAAAGAATTTTACGTTCATAACTCGATAATTCACTGATAAAAATATATTTTATTTTTAATAAAAATATTTCTACACCCAGTTAGCTACCTAAAGGCTACTTAGCCTAATCTAACTGCAAAACATATGAAACTAATATCCTCAATAATAATTTTTTGGTCAGTATCGAAGTCCATCGTCAGTTTAACTCAATGACATCATATTTGTTGACGTTACGTGAAGGTTCTGTATCCAAAGTCCAGATTAATCCGTTATGTGCAAGTTATTAATTTATATAGTTGCAAAATTTCACCCTCATACCTATAGTAGCCGCGCGAGTTGAGTGCAGAGCTTAGGAATGCGGCTAGGGTTGTGATTTAGTTGATCTTAATTCGAATATCGTCCTTTGTCTTTTGTTTCTTAGGTTTAATTCTTATATTTGTTACGTAGTCAATATCCACTAAAGGAAGCTCACGCTTTTTCGAGCTATCCAGGAATTTGGCGCCGCACTTTCAAGTTACAAACATTTTGAAGTTTGTTCCAGGTTATTCTAAGTTTGTTCTACATTGTTCTAAAACGGCAAAGATAATGAAACTTGTATCAAAGTGTAATTTTTAGGGTTCCGTAGCCGAATGGCAAAAAACGGAACCCTTATGGATTCGTCATGTCTGTCTGTCTGTCTGTCTGTCTGTCTGTCCGTCCGTATGTCACAGCCACTTTCTTCCGAAACTATAAGAGCTATACTGTTGAAACTTGGTAAGTAGATGTATTCTGTGAACCGCATCAAGATTTTCACACAAAAATAGAAAAAATACAGTAAATTTTGGGGGTTCCCCATACTTTGAATTGAAACTCAAAAATATTTTTTTCATCAAACCCATACGTGTAGCATATTTATGGATAGGTCTTCAAAAATGATATTGAGGTTTTTAATATCATTTTTTTCTAAACTGAATAGTTTGCGCGAGAGACACTTCCAAAGTTGTAAAATGTGTGTCCCCCCCCCCCTGTAACTTCTAAAATAAGAGAATGATAAAACTAAAAAAAATATATGATGTACATTACCATGAAAACTTCCAACGAAAATTGGTTTGAATGAGATCTAGTAAGTAGTTTTTTTTAATACGTCATAAATCGTAAACCGCAAAAAACATTGATCAAAGTTACAACGAACTACAAGAACTTTTATATTATGTTACTTGTTGCTACGGAACCCTTCATGGGCAAGTCCGACTCGCACTTGGCCGCTTTTTTAATAAGTGAGGATAATATTTCCTCACTTTGTTTTGTTTTATAGTATTTATATTCATGTCTCTTGCTATTATATTTTTGTTTATGTAGTGTGTGAATATATTATCATAATAATAAAGTCATCCTTTAAGCAACACGCCTTTCAATAAGAACCTAATTTCATACGTCACTACATGGCGACCCTGCCTGGCCGGTGCGCTTGTGGCGATGCCGCGTCGCTTGCGCACCGGAGGGCACTACACAATTTATAATGGACAAGCATAAACTTAGTACATAAGAAGATGAAAAAAATAAACAGACAATATTATGGAATTTGTGAACGAAACATGGAACAATGACGAAAAAAAAAACATCGAAGACTAAGACTCCAGCTTACCAGCATTATTATATTATTTGAACATGATCGCACCTCATCATCTGTCTACGAGTATCTTCACAAAGTAATCGATCCAGTTCAGCAGAATGCAGTTGGAGAAGTTAAGAAAAATACAAAACCAGCTCGAGACCAACACCAACGGTAGTGACGGTTCATCAAGAAGAAAATTGTGTGACGGTGAATATAGTGTTCATATTACTCGTATTATCAATAATTGGCACGTAATTATTTAGTAGTAAACGATTTGTTTACATTATTCGCTAACTTTGTTCTGAAAAATTCTATAGTAAATTGATATAACTAGTGTTTGCAAAGTAGCATTTAAATCTTTTGATTGTAAAATGTATCACATTGTTTATGGATTATTTGACTTAATATTAATAAAATTAAATTATACACAACTTTCTTAATGTGAAATTATGTTTAATTCATTAAACTTTGTAACTTCATTTTTGTAACCGTGTAACGATAGCTTAAATATAACGTAAATTTATAAATACGAATGTAAATTCATAGTACTCATAATGTTTAAAATTTTAGCTTAACTTTAATGAAGATGTTCTTAGTTACAATTATCATTAGTCATCCTTCATTGAATTAGGCTCAACGGTTTACACAACAAAACAGAAAGACGCATGGTGAGCTTCATTAATTGAGTAAGAAATTCAGGACGCTCTTTGACCAAGTGACAACATGAAGATAATAGCGGGTAATCACTGGATAACACAGGCCCAGGACCGCTCAGCGCACGAGAGGAGGCCTATGTCCAGAAGATAGAACAAATTCAGAAATATGGTTATAACTTTCAAGTTCAAATAAAAACAACTTACTGCTCAGTTAGTTTATCTGTACTCAATTTAATTAATTTCTATGTTCTAATCGCACTTTGAAGTTATCAACATCTTTCATCATAATATCAAATTCTAATCGCAGCGGTTTTCTTAAATCTTCAGCTGACAAGTCGCTAGGTGGCAGCACTCTGTAGTGCCGCAGCAATGTTGTCACCGCGACCTTCATGGACATCATGGCGTACTTGTAGCCTGGAAAAAGAAATGGAATTCCACTTGTATAAATAGTCATGTACTTACATAGTTAAATTCATAGCTAAGAACTAAAATTTAAAAAAAAATCAAATAGCCAACAAGTAGGCTGTCCCACCTTATAGTAAGCGGCCATCGTTAGGATAAACAGACTAAGACGAGATAAGGTGACGTCATGAGCAGGTTTAACGGTAAGAGGTTAATTCACCAAAACACCTTAGCCACGAATTTTAATTTTGATTTCGTCTTTACATTAAACTTACCTAAACAGTTTCTGGGCCCATAACTGAAAGGCATATACGCTGAAGCAGGGCTCACACTTCCGTTCAAGAAACGGTCAGGGTTGAACTCTTCGGCATCAGCGCCCCAATACCGGGGATTACGATGAAGTCCCCAAATGTTGATGCAAGTACTAGAGCCAGCTGGTAGTGTTATCTCTGAACCTTTATAAATTGTGACAATAAATTAAAAAATGTCTTGAAAAATGGACCAATTACAGGGTTCCGTACTGCACTATGCGTCCGCTCAGTCAAGTAATATTTAGATGTCGACTATGAAACAGAAGACTCATCATAACGAACGCAATGAGGAACAGCGTTCTTTGCATAGCGTTGCTACCCTATATAGAGTCCTTTCCTTTATAGATCTCTCCTTAAGATTAACCTGGTAATAATAATGCCCCTTGTCAAATAACAAAACCGATTGGTAATTACTTAACTTAACGTCTTTGTCATTTTGTCTGTCAAGTAATGGGACTGGAGGATACAGTCGCAAGATTTCTCGTATTAATGCATCGATGTATTCTAGCTTTGACAAATCTTCAAGATTTAGCAGCCTTTGAAAGTCACCGAAGATTTCACGTACTCTGCAAATTGTAGGGTAATTGCGATTCATTAGGTTGGCACATACATAATTATGTATATTCCTACCAAATAAACGATGTGCACTGTACATACATAATTATGTATATTCCTACCAAATAAACGATGTGCACTGTACATACATAATTATGTATATTCCTACCAAATAAACGATGTGCACTGTACTCATACGATGTGCCAACCTTTACCTTGGTTTTTGGGGCGAAAAAATTTTGAGCTTTTACTCTTTGGTGACAATTCTCTAGGAGGTGCTGAGTACATCTTTGGAAAGTAATGGTTTCCTTTTTTGCCTCATTGAGACACACAGCAATTGGTTTCTTTCTAGTCTGTTGGTCAAACATATAGTCAATGATCCCTTTTTGTATTTAAAACGACTGGTTATGAATGATTGCTTGGATGTATGCTGAACTCTAGATAAATTCATTTTTAATTAACGTTTGTTGCGCATAAACTTGGTGTCGTAGTCAATCGAATTAATATTAAAATTTAACGGTTTACAAATATAATTACCAATATTATTCGAATTATGCCTATACTGATTAATTTTAATAAATTTACACATTTTAAATTGTTTACAAATTAGTCTTGTGATGGTAACAAAAACCGGGCAAGTGCGTGTCAGGCCACGCGCAATGTAGGGTGTACATAGTTGTAAGTTTATCGACTATTACTCAAACACAGCCGTGAATGTAAATTAATTTTATAGCCTATTTTTGAGATTTTTTCACTAGTCACTTGACTCTAACCAAAAGTGGCACCTTAAAGCTGAATACTTTCTAAACGGGAACCTGAATTCAAAAATAGTCTTTGCCGACCCATAATATTTTTGAAATATTTTTTTAACGAAACTCCATACTATGAGATACGCGACGAAAAAAAATATCACGGACATGATGAAACTATAAGAGTTCCGTTTGGACTACGGAATCCTAAAATTAATCCATAATTAACGCAGTGAAAAACCACAATATAAAAGGATTTCTTGTTGTTTAATAGGCATTATTTTCTTTATTTTCACGGATTTAAAAAGTATACTTTGGGATATTCATTTAAAAAAAAGTGTTTTTTTTGTACTTTCCTATAAATTTATTATTAGTCATGACACTGATATTTTCTATACTTGTCGTGTTGTTACTGATGTGGATAATTCAAACACTATGGAAGAAGAGGAGAATATTGATTTTATCAAGAAAGATAAAAAGCAAATACATGGCTTGGCCGATATTAGGACACGCTTTTATGTTCCTTGGAACACGTGAAGGTAATTTTTACACGCTTTACATTAGCTTCACCTGTATGTTTGTTTGTTTGTAACTTGTAACCGATTCCTATGGACTCTATTTTGACCCACTTCAAACGGTCTGATTTCTTTCAAACTTCGTGGACTTATCGAGGACCAATGACAGTTCAATATTTAAAGAAAAAAAAATAAAGAAAAAACCTAAATTTCATTTCAAAAAATCAAACTAAAAAATTAAAAAATAATTAATAGTTAAAAAAAAAAACTAAAAACACGCTTTTATAGAAAATCCAACTAAAAAAATACAAAATAAATTTGAATTAAGAATCGTGTAATTGTAACAAAAGCGTGGGGTGTATGGTTTCAATGAGTATAAGGGATAATATCTTAAAAAGCACCCCAAGCTTTTTTAAAATTACACGATTCTTAGTCCAGATTTATTTTGTATTTTTTTGTAGTTTGATTTTCTATAAAAGCGTGTTTTTTAGTTTTTTTTTAAGTATTATTTTATATCATATTCTTTAATAAAATATTAAGAATATTCTTTAATAATTTAACTTTACCTACTTCTACCTTTTAACCTGCTTACGAATCAGCTTATACATTTTCACATAAATATTCGAATAGGTAATATAACAACAACAACAACAACAAAAATATCCCTGTTTGTACACCAATATACAGTAATAACTAAATTTTAGGTATAGATAGAATGGTAGACAAAATTACCCACATGTGGGGGAGTTCCAGCCTTCTTCCATTTAGACTGGCCGCCATTTTTTTTATTATGTTACTCGACTCTGCCGAAAGACTTCGATTTCTCTGGACTTTAAGGTCCCACAGAGGTGATAAATCTACTCAATGTAATCAAAAATTTCACTAGTTTTTTCTTAGTTTTAAAACCAGCACACAATAACATACCTTTTAGTACGTGCATTGATTTACAAGGATATTATGTACAAAACGACATCAAAATCATTGCTCTAAGACTGGTGACTCACTGCTGGTGAGTTATTGCTGTTTCAATATGAGCCTTACGCAAGTGTCCCGTACACCTTGCGTAGATATGTGTTACAGTGAAAACAAGAATTTTGTCGATAAAATTAGGTACATTTTATGCCTTTAAATTATCGCTAGTTAGTTGTTGGCACTTGTTGGACACATTGTATATAATATCATACCTACGTACACATTAAAAAAAAAAACGAGTGATCCTTACAGTAGTCGCCTAGTCACATATTGTGTTATATCTGACATCTCATCATGGTAATAAGCAACAATAACATTATATTATTATCCTAATTAAGAAATTCTTAATATTAATCAAAAAATACCTGAATAATTTATTTCTCGAAATAATATGTCATCAATAGTATTAAGTGCACAGCTGATGCGTTCTTCAATTTTTAACCGACTTCAAGAAAAGGAGGAGGTTCTCAATTCGACTGTTTTTTTTTTATGTTTGTTACCTCAGAACTTTGGACTGGGCGAACCGATTTTGATGATTGTTTTTTTAATCGAAAGCTGGTGGCTGTAATGTGGTCCCACATAAATTTTATTGCGATCTGACAATAGCATCCATGAGAAAACCACATAAGTTGTAAATTTGTGCTAAGATGTGCGCGACAAATTGACGAATAGCTCAATATCACGCCAACCGATTTCGATGATTCTTTTTTTAATCGAAAGCAGGTGCTTGTCATGTGGTCCCACATAAATTTGAACGAGATCTGAAAAGTAGTTTTTGAGATTTTGAAGTCGGTTATTTTTTGTTAGTAAAATTTAGATTATATTTCCCTTTGTGTGTGTGATGAGACAGCTCATCACACACACACGCACACATTGTTGGCTGACAGTACCAACCTCTCAGAAAATGGGTTGCTACGGTCTGACTGCCTACTCTAGCACCGCGCGCGCTCATTGGTAAAATCAAATAGCGCGCGCTTCCTCAGCTTCCTGTTACACATTTCCGTTGCATTGCACGAAATCACTACCACAGATTGCTGGAAAGCGAAAGGAAAGGTAACACATCAAAAATTCTTGAAACAAAGTTGGTAAGGCAGTTTTAGGCTACGTATCGCATTTAAATAGACTAACAGAAACTGTGTTTTTATGTTATGTTATGTTTTTATATGATATATTTTGTTCATGTTTCTTAAATCTCATTTATACTGTTATTTATACATTTCCAATACAGATCATATGAAATCATTGCAGAAGTTAGGGCGTGAGGCCCTTAAAAGTGAATATGGGTTGACAAATTTGTGGCTGGGATCTCAGTATATAGCCAGTAAGTGCATTCATTACATAGCTTAAAAAGTTTAGATATAACTGATGATTGTTTAATAGTACCTATTTGTTTTATGAATCATAAAATATCTATTTTAAGCTGTATTTGCGATATTATTTTGATGGTATAAATCATAAATTAATGATTGATTTTTTGACGAACGTGATTTGCAAAAGATGGTATCATTTAAGATGTATCCGTAATTTTTCACGATTCGTGATTGTTGTGAACACGGTCATTTAAAAATCGTGAAAAATGAGGATGCGGCACAAAACACGAATCGTCCTCGAGTGAATCAGCTGAAGTCACACGTATCTCAATATAATGTATTTGTTTCTCCAACAGTGACTTGTGACCCCATCATTGCTGGCGTGATACCTAAAACTTCATTCGGAAAATCAGATCGTATCTCTAAAATCTTCCACGATCTTGTAGGAAATGGATCCATTATTGCACCGGGTAATATTGTTTATCATTTTTGGATTTAGGGGTCCGTTTGCGAAATATTTGGCTCTAGAGTGCTAATTTTGGTTATAGTCAAGTGTCCTCCCCTCTGTCTGCTAAACGGTTGGAGTTAGACAAGTAAAAATATTCTCAAAAATAGGTCATATTATGAAGTTACAAGGAAAACTATTATGGCTATATTAGCATACAATACAATACCATACAAATCCTCTTTATTCGCACACCAACACAATTATTACAGAAATTATAAACATAAAGTACGGCATGAAAAGGGCGACCTTACCGCTAGAGTAACGACCTCTTCCAGGCGGCCTTTCAATAGATGAGACGAAAAACAGAATACATGAATAGAGGGTAGCGGTGTACGAAAAGAACCAAGAGAATAAAATAGTTTCATAGATTGTAATGACAAGTAGTGTAATGAGAAAATGAAGTAAGGGTTATAAATTAAAGCATTCTTAAATTGAAGCTTTTAACCTGTTTTTTAAAACTGTCGAGTGACTGTGCACAATTAGTTTTGCAAACGTATTTTAAGGGGAAGGGATTTCCAAAGATGTACAGCGACAGAGTAAAGGATTTGGAGTAGAAGGAGGAAAAATGAGCAGGCATCAATAGGGAAAGGTTATGAGAAGAACGGAGAGAGAGGTTGTGGGATTGGAACCTAAATTTGAAACGTTCTTTAAGATAATAGGGTGAAGTTGGATTGAATAGCACGTAGTATAAAGTTAAATAAATAGATGAGTAATTGATAGTCGATAAACTTACTACTTCGGAACTCTACATTGCGTGTGGCCTGACACGCATTTGTCCAGTTTTATAATATTTTTAAATTCCTTGTCCATTTGTTTCCTACAGTACACATATGGCGGCCACGTCGGAAAAAGTTAGCTCCCATATTCACACCGAAAATCTTGAACGGTTTTATAGAGATATTCGTGGAACAAAGTAGTATAATGATGAGTTCTTTGAAGTCAAGGGTCGGCGAGGATGCATTTTCAATATGGAATAACATGACGTCATATACGTTCAATTCAATTTGCAGTAAGTAAATATTTACAATGATTAATAACTTCACAATAACATTGATTCAGTTCGGACCATCTAAATTACCTACCTAAAACGTTTTGTCTTATTAGGTATGTCCATTTAAGAATGAAGCAATTAAGTTAATATTGATTATTATGACTTCAATTTATTTCCAGAAACAGCATTAGACGTCGACATTAATGCACAAACACAAGCCGGGCATGCATTTCTAACGGCATTTGATAAATATAGCAAACGAGTTACAGCACGCATCTTCAAACCATGGCTCCGTTGGGATTTTCTTTACAAATTACTGCCAATTTACCGAGAACTCGAAAAATACCGAAAAATAATACATGATACAGTTAATGACGTATGAAAATTTTGACAATTGCTGTTATTTTCAAAAGTACAATGCAAGTCGCAAAAAAACAATTAATAACTTTTTTTTGCTTATACTAATTTTATGCTTATTTACTTCAAAAGGCAATTTGTGGGAGTAATTTTGAACCTACTTAATACTGATGAATTGTGATTCTCAGGTGATAAGGAAAAGGAAAATATTGCTTCAAAATGAGAACGTTTACACAGACTGGAGTATCCCTCGTAAGCATTCAGTCTACTTCAGTTTCCTTTTTGTTTGCATTTCGAGCAATTTTCATTTAATTCCCTTACAATCAATAACAAAAACATTAAAATCCTAGAATAGAATAGAATCCTTTCAGAAAAGCTAAAAATCACAGCAATTCCCACATTATCTTATTTTTTCAGATAATAAAAATGCACAACGCACGAGTTTTCTAGATCTTCTACTGAAACCATCTGGTGAAGCAGACAGATTTTCAGATGATGAGATTCGTGAAGAGATGTTGGTCCTAATGCTAGCTGGAACAGACACCTCAGCAGTTGGAGCCTGTTTTACTATTGTCATGTTATCAAGGCACTGCAAAGTGCAAGAAAAGGCTTATCAAGAGTAAGATTATAATTTTTAAATTATCTGCCTGAATACCACATACGAGTACTACAACAAAAAATTGCCATTAGTATCATGTTCGCACTATAATTATTAAAAATCGCTATGAATTACAGTTTCATATTAAAATCGTTAATTTGGTAGGAATATATGTACCAACTTAATGTTTCACAATTACTCTACGTTTTGCAGAGTACGTGAAATCTTCGGTGAATCGCAAAGGCCGCTGAATCTTGAAGATTTGTCAAAGCTAGAATACATCGATGCAGTAATACGAGAAACGCTGCGACTGTATCCTCCAGTCCCATTAATTGAAAGACAAAATGACAAAGATGTTAAGTTAAGTAAGTACATATAGGTTTTGTTATTTGACAAGGGGCATCATTATTATCAGGTTAATCTTAAGGAGAGATCTATAAAGGGAAGGACTCTATATAGGGTAGCAACGCTATGCAAAGAACGCTGTTCCTCAGTGCGTTCGTTATGATGAGTCTTCTGTTTCATAGTCGACACCTAAATATTACTTGACTGAGCGGACGCATAGTGCTGTATGGAACCCTGTAATAGGTCCATTTGTCAAGACATTTTTTAATTTATTGTCACAATTTATAAAGGTTCAGAGATAACACTACCAGCTGGCTCTAGTACTTGCATCAACATTTGGGGACTTCATCGTAATCCCCGGTATTGGGGCGCTGATGCCGAAGAGTTCAACCCTGACCGTTTCTTGAACGGATGTGTGAGCCCTGCTTCAGCGTATATGCCTTTCAGTTATGGGCCCAGAAACTGTTTAGGTAAGTTATATGTAAAGAAACTGCAAACTTATGTATATTTGACTGACCTATTTATCTATATTAGTCTAAACTAGTATATAAAGAGGAAAGATTTGACTTTCCGAAGGCTCCGAAACTACTGAACCGATTTGAAAAATTATTTCTCTGTTGGGAAGCTAAAGTATCCCCGAGTAACATAGGCTACATTATATTTTCAAAAAAATTAGGGATCCTTAATAAAACTCTAATAATGAAAGCCAAGGTGTAAAAAATAAGAAAACCAACGCAAAGCGAGGGCGGTTACTCGTCTTTTATAAGTCAATTCATGACTAATGTTTTTCTTGATTTTTTGTAATAATTATGTTAATATTATCATTTAGGCTCTCCATTTATGAAATCCCAATCTTATCTTTTTGTTATTTCAATCTTATAATATTATCTTAGTCTTTATCTTTTAGATGGCCACTTACCAGGTCACATCAGGCTTGTCAGCTAGTTTGTTGGCTATTAACATAATAAAACTCACTACTTTTATGTATTTAGTTATTTACACAAGAGGAGTTTGTTTTCTTTTCCAGGGTACAAGTACGCCATGATGTCCATGAAGGTCGTGGTGACAACACTGCTGCGGCACTACAGAGTGCTGCCACCTAGCGACTTGTCGGCTGAAGATTTAAGAAAACCACTGCGATTAGAATTTGATATTATGATGAAAGATGTAGATGAATTCAAAGTTCGTTTAGAACATAGAAACTAGTTTGATTTTTTGTAAAACTAAGCAAGTCAAAAGCAAGTAAATAATCAATTTAAATAAATATATTAAAATCCATACCAAAATTTTATTGCGTATACCTATCATGATGTCTCGATTTTTTTGGAATCGTTCATTGGGCACAAAATTGACCAGGACAAAACCTAAATTATAATCAGCTAGATAGCCAAAATGTTAGCTGCGACTGATTGCTTGGCACTGTCTACTGCAGATAGACTAAGTTAGCAGTGAGTTGTTCTGATTTGGACTCGTAAATGTGACCATATTTCTTCCATCCAACTAACGGCTTTTTAGATGTCACCCCCACATGCGCCATTCTGTGTGGTCCTAAGCCTTCTGAATCCAGCGAAAACTTGTTACCTTTTTCATATTATCAGTCCACTTGGTCGGAGAGCGTCCTGAATCTATATATGTTACCGGATATCTGTATAATGCAGGTATTCAACACAATTCCTAGGAAATGTGTATAATACCTAGGTCGTTTTGGCAATGTATTAAATTATATGAATATTATTCACCATTACATAGTTTGCCTAGGTAATGTATACGTTTCCCAACTACTGTACAGAATACCTGCAGGTCCACCGGCAATGAATAAAGTTAGATTTGGGTATGTGTAGTCAACTTGGATGGAGGTTAGAAATAAGAATTTACTTAAAAACACACTCAAAACAAATTGTAACCTGCATGAATAGATATTTTTTTATACATTATAAATTAATGCTTGACCGAAATCACACTTGATGGTAAGGAGAGATGCAGTCTAATGGCTCCTACACTACACTGCTCGCCTACGCAGCTTCGGATTTTTCAAAATTGGTGACAGAACCGACTTAGTCAACCCCGACCCCACGTGGTACTAGTCTGCCCTACCCCTAGAGTGAATGTAAACCCCGGAGGCGCGGAGGGAGAGCAGCCCCCGCCTGCTGTAACCAACTGCAGGCACCATGTGAGCCGAAGCGGCTCAGATGATGACGGCGAGCATGGAGTGCCTGCAGTTTGCTACGCAAGGGCGGAGGGGCTGCACTTCCCGCAGCGCCGGAGACGTTTGGAAGAATTTTTGTGTATCAAAAACCCCTAAATTCTCCCTAAAAGTGCATATGTCACCGGAAGATAACAAGGTCCACTTTACAAACCTAGGTTTATAAACAATATACAACTAAATGAATATTACTCTAACTGAAACACTCGCTACTTGAAAGTTGGCCTTTTGAAAAGTGTCATTATAAAAGGCAGACCAAACGTACAGTTGGCAACTGTTAGGTTGGGAAATAAAAAAAAATGTGATAAGTTGGCAAATGATTATTCGGCGAAATAAAATTCTGCGAAACGTTAGTTGGCAAGTGATAGTCGGCCGAACAATTTTCGGCGAAAAGGCAGAGAACCGTCTTTTACACACATTACCAACTGGGTGAATATCAGAAACGTGCATTTTTTTTCAATTTTGGTGGCGAAATTTTCTCTTCAGTTTTCGTGAAAAATGAGGACCTGGTATAAGAATAGAAAGTCTAAGCTAGAAGAACCTTCAAGAGGTATGAGAATACGTCGATAACTTTTTGAGATATTTAAGTTCAAAGTGTAGTGTGGCCGCCAGAATTGAAAATCGCCCACCAAAATCGAAAGTACCCACCAAATTGAAAATCAGTGACACCAAAATTGGATTTTTCTGGAACATAAGCTCTAAAATCAATGAAATAAAGCTCAAAGTGGCTAATATCACTAATTCTCGGGAATTATCAATAACTCACATCGTTTTATAAAACTCTCTATTGTTAAAAACATAGATAATATTATTTAACATCTATCAATCCATCAGCCCTTGGAGATCCACTGCTGGACACAGGCCCCCCCTAACTTGCGCCACTCTGACCAGACCTGTGCCTTCTGAATCCAGCGGGTGCCTGCTGTCTTCTTCAGGTCGTCAGTCCACCTGGTTGGGGGGTTTCCAATGCTCCTTTTTCCAAGACGTGGGCGCCATTCGAGGACCTCTTCCCCAATGGTCATCGGTCCTTCGAATTATGTGGTCAGCCCATTGCCACTTCAGCCGGCGTACTCGATGAGCTATGTCGGTTATTCTTGTTCGTCTACGTCATTTCTGATGATGATAGTATAGTCTGTGACCTGTGTATCAAAATGTACCTTATCTGTACTTAAGAAATAAAGAGTTAGTCTGTGGCAAGATCGTATTTTAATAGGTTATGGGCCCAGATAAGTTCTATAAAATTAAATCTAAAAGTATCCGTTTAATCCCGTGAAATATCTAAAATGTCGACAAGTTACATAATTAACGTCCCGAAGCTTAAAGGAAGGGAAAATTATGACGATTGGGCGTTTGCGGCAAAAAATTTCATGCTTCTGGAAGGCATCGACATAGACGCCATTCCAAAAGATCTCAGCGAAACCGAACAACGAAAATCTAAGGCGAAGCTTGTAATGACTATAGATCCTACTTTATATGTACACATCAAAAATGAAAATACCGTGGATGATTTATGGAAAAAACTTCGGCAACTTTTTGATGACCCTGGGTATGTAAGAAGAATAAGTTTGCTGCGTACACTGATATCGATAAGACTTGAAAATTGTGAATCGATGACTACATATGTGTCACAAATAGTTGACACAGCCCAGAAATTAAAGGGAACAGGATTTGAGATCAACGAAGAGTGGATTGGATCTTTGCTATTAGCAGGGCTTCCAGAAAAATTCAGCCCTATGATCATGGCAATAGAACACTCCGGGATTCCAATAAGTTCAGATGTCATAAAAACAAAGCTTTTAGACATGGGGGGTGAAGTTGTCAGCAGTGACCCGAATAGTGCATTTTTATCGAAAAGTTGGCAGCGAAATTATAAAAACACCAAAGTAAAAGGTGGCAATACTGGAAATATCAGTATGGCGCATCCTGTCAAAAAGATAATAAAATGCTACCGATGTAAGAAAACCGGACATTTTAAAAACAAATGCCCACTGATGGAAAAGACAGAGAATGCATTCAGTGCTGTGTTTTACAGTGGAAATTTCAACGTAAATGAATGGTACATCGACTCGGGAGCCAGCAGACATATGACAGCCGACCCGACATATATGGAGAATGTATCTCATAACCTAACAACAAAAGAAATTGTTGTGGCAAATAGAGTGCGCGTACCAGTGAAGTGTACAGGTGACGTACCTATCACGACCGTTGTCAACAACTCCGAATATCGCATCAAAGTCAAAGATATTCTATGTGTTCCTGATCTCGCAACAAATTTGCTATCCGTAAGCCAGTTGATTCAAAGTGGCAATAAAGTTAGTTTCCAAAACGATATGTGTTACATAAGGAATCGACAGAATGAGCTAGTGGGTATAGCGGAGTTGATGAGTGGAGTCTACAAACTGAGAATCAAGTCAGATAGTTTGTTAGCTGCAACAGCAACAACGACTTCGATAGTTTGGCATAGGAGGCTAGGTCATATCAACAGCAGAGACTTAAATGCAATGATAAATGGCGCTGTAGAAGGGTTGAATTGTAATGATAAGGCAAAAATCACAAAGTATAACTGCAGTGTATGCTGGGAAGGCAAGCAGACAAGATTACCCTTTCCACATGGTAACAATAGGAAAGAGAATGTATTGGAGGTTGTGCACGCAGACGTGTGTGGTCCAATGGAGACCAAGTCAATTGGTTTATCAAGATTCTACGTACTATTTGTGGACGACTACAGTAGAATGTCATTTGTTTATTTTTTAAAACACAAAAGTGAAGTATTTCAGTGTTTTAAGGAGTTCAAGCTCATGGCTGAAAAACAGAAAAATGCCAGTATTAAAGTCCTAAGGACAGATAATGGCACAGAGTTTTGTTCTAGAGAGATGACAGAATATTTAAAAAATTCAGGTATCATTCATCAGCGAACAAATGTATATACGCCTGAGCAGAATGGATTAACTGAGCGATTCAATCGCACAATAGTCGAAAAGGCTAAATGTCTTTTATTTGATGCGAAGTTGGAGAAGAAATTTTGGGCAGAAGCTGTACACACTGCGGTTATACTTGAAGAATCGATCTTCAGCTTCAGTTTTAAACCAGAAATCTCCATATGAATTATGGCATAATAAAAAGCCAGATCTAAGCCATGTTCGCATATTTGGGAGCAAAGTTATGGCTCACGTCCACAAGGAAAGAAGATTAAAATGGGATAGAAAAGCTATAAGTTACTTGTTAGTAGGATATGCTGAGCATGTGAAGGGTTACAGGTTATACAACCCTGTAACAAATAAAATTACTGTAAGTAGAGATGTTACCATAATGGAGCCAAAGATTGAAAATGTTACAGAGTTAATCATAGAGGAGAAAGAGGTACCATCATCTAGTGATTCAGATAATTTGGATACAACATCGGAAACAACATCAACAGTCATGCAAGACAGTTCCTATATAAAAGAGGAGACTACTAGTTCGTCTGATGAGTATTTTGACACTTCTATATCAAAAATTGAGGAAGAATTTCTTATATCTGGTGAAAATGTGAACAAAAAACGAGAAAGAAAAGCACCTGAGAGATATGGCTATAGTAATCTGACAGTAGAACTGGACAAATGCGATGGAGAGATATCTTTGAAACAAGCTTTAAATGGAGCAGAATCAAAAAAGTGGCATGATGCTATTATAAAAGAATTAAATTCATTTGAGGAAAATGATTCTTGGGAGTTAGTCGAAAAAGAAGACCAAGGTACGGTGGTTCAGTGTAAGTGGGTGCTAAGAAAAAAGTTTGACAGTGACAATAAAGTGGTATACAGAGCAAGGCTGGTTGCAAAGGGATTTACTCAGAAAGCAGGTATAGATTTCACTGAAACTTTTTCCCCAGTACTTAGATATTCTACTTTAAAACTATTATTTGCATTGTGTGTTAAATTTAATTTAGAGACAACACATCTTGATGTAACTACTGCCTACTTAAATGGTTATTTGGACGAGACTATTTACATGACTTTACCTGAGCATTATATGTGTGAAAATAAAGATAACAAAGTTTTAAAGTTGAAGAGGGCAATTTACGGTTTAAGACAATCTGCTAGAGCCTGGTACAACCGGGTAGATGACTGTTTGCAAAGTATAGGTTATCAGAAATCTGAATATGAACCCTGTTTGTTTTTTAAGTTAAATGAAAACGTGAAATTGTTTATAGCATTATTTGTTGATGATTTTTTCATATTTTCAAACTGTAAAAAAGAGGTAGAATATTTGAAAAATGAATTAAAGTCAAAGTTCAAAATAAAAGATTTAGGGGAGATTAAGGTATGCTTAGGTATGCGTGTAAGAAGGGATAAAAATCAAATTACCATTGATCAGGAAAAATTTATTGAAAAATTGTTAGTTAAATTCAACATGGAAACCTGTAAGGATGTAAATACACCCATGGAGGTGGGATTAAGGCTTGAAAAGGATTTAAATTGTTGCACTAAATATCCATATCAACAATTAATAGGTGGTTTGTTATATTTATCAATTCTTACTCGACCAGATATATTATTTTCAGTATGTTATATGAGTCAATTTAACAATAACTATAGTGAAGTCCATTGGAGACATGCAAAAAGAATCCTAAAATATCTAAAGTTTACTAAGTCTTTTGGTCTAAAATTTATTAAAAATTGCTTAGATTTAATAGGTTATGCAGATGCAGATTGGGCATCTGACTCAATAGATAGGAGATCATATACTGGTTTTCTATTTAAAATGAGTGGAAGTGTTATTTCGCATGAATGTAAAAAACAATTAACTATTGCTTTATCCAGCACAGAAGCTGAATACATAGCTATATGTGAGGCTTCTAAAGAAGCAATTTATTTAAAAAATCTTTTAATCTGAACTGAAGTGTAGAGATGAGCTACCTGTACAACTGTATAATGATAATCAGAGTGCTATAAAGCTTACTGAAAATAGTTTGTTTCATAAAAGAACAAAGCACATAGATGTAAGGTTTCATTTTGTAAGAAAGGCTGTAAATGATAAAAATGTAATAATTGATTATTTAAAAACAACTGATATGCCTGCCGATATTCTTACTAAAAGTTTAACTTCACAAAAACATTATATGTTTCTAGAGAAAATGGGAGTTTCTGATTGTAACAAATAAGGAGTAATGTTATATAGATATATGGATGTAATATTTTTTTTGTTAACTTTTATTTACTGTTCAATCAGTTATTAGTTTATTTTGATAAGGGGGTGTGATGATAGTATAGTCTGTGACCTGTGTATCAAAATGTACCTTATCTGTACTTAAGAAATAAAGAGTTAGTCTGTGGCAAGATCGTGTTTTAATAGATTCGTTCACGTACAGAAATACCAAGCATAGCTTTCTCCATTCGTTCTCTCTTTCTCTCCGTAGTCTGTGTGACTTTGAACTTATAAATAAGTCCAATAGTAATAAAGCACAACGTCTCGGAGCCGTATGTCATCACTGGCAACACATACTGCTTGAACACCTTCGACTTCAGGCACTGACATAGTGTTTTGGCCAACAAGATATGATGCAGTTTCCCGAACGCAGCCCAATCGCGTTGAATTCTACGAGTGACTTATTTCTCGAAATTGGACGTACATACGTATATGATATGGACATTGGACATGATTTTCATCATGTCCATGTTAAGACCCACCGATTGTGGCGCTATTCAAGTCCCCTATCATTTTACCAAGTTCCTCCAGGGATCTTGCCAGAATGACTATATCATCGGCATATCGCAAGTGTGTGATGTCTCTGTTGACCACGATGATACCACGTTGTTTCCATTCCATCAGCTTGAACACGTCTTCCAACGCAGCAGTGAACAGTTTAGGAGATATGACGTCCCCTTGCCTGACACCTCTCTGCAGTTGAATAGGGTTCGCAGTTGTGTCGTATACTCTGACGGAAATGGTACCTGATAATTACAAACACTTCAACACCTCGATATGAGAATTAAGTACCGATACTGATACCGATAGAATCAAAGTCTTTCTCATAGTCTACATAAGCAACACGTAACAACAGATTATACTCCTTGGTCTTTTGTATAATCTGCCTCAGTGTGTGTATATTATGGTCCTTGGTTCTGTAGCCTTTCGTAATCCTGCTTGTTCGGGAGGCTGGAAGTCATCAAACCTGCCATGCGATTTGTGAGCACTCTCGCAAACGGCTTACAAACGTGGTTCAGAAATGCAATGGGACTTCAGTTCTTCAAAAGGGCTTTTTGGCCCTTCTTGAAGAACAGAGTCACCACAGTTCTGCTGCACGCTTCCAGGGTAGTTCCAGTATTGATAACGGAAACGAACAGCTATTGGACCGTCATTAGTAGAGGTTTCCCTTCAGCTGTTGTGAATCCATCATTTCCCGGAGCGTTTTTCTTTTTAAGCTGTTTGAGAGCCTCTCTTATCTTATCGTACTCATACAGGCGGCGTCCGGGATATCCTGTGTGTAGTGTCGGGTCAGTTTAGCTTACTTATTATTGTCCTCGCAGGCAGCTGGAGCTTGAGAGGAAGCATACGACCGTCTCTCAGAACTTCAGATTTCGACGAAACCATGGTGCTGGACTCGATCTTTAAATTCGTAAGCTGATTTTGCCGAATAGACAGATCCCTAGCGAACAATTTGAAGCCCTAGTTTCGCTCAAGTGGCTCGTTTTAAATTTTGGTCACGCATAAACGCCACCAAAGCCACCAAAATTGAGCCACCAAACTTGGAACCATGCATAAAAAAAATCTTTAAAAATAGGGGTTTTAAGTTACAATGAAATGTATATAACTGTTTTATGCGTAATCCAAATCACTACCTTTAACGTGTAGCTTACTATAAAAGCACTTTAAAACAAACAGCAAATCGATCCACCAAAAATTGAACAATTCTTGTCCCCCTGTGCCACCCAAGCGGGTACTTTTGTTTTGGAGGGAAGTCACAGTTCTAATCACATACTCGTTACACTAAAACGTTACCACACAACTGTGCCATGCGAAATAATAAAACTTAAATGATCGCATACGCAACAAAGTTCATATTTTAGTAAGTTGAACAAGTGCACATAAGATTTTGGTATTTTCTTGGACAAACTTTGATCGAGTATCCTGTGATGTTAAATAAGATTTTATTATATGGTTTAGTTATTTTTAGATAATGTGTCTTATGCGTATACTAACGAAATTATATATTTTTTATTTTAACTTCAATTGTCACTGTGGTGAATGAAATTATATCAAAAAATGGAGCTGGGACATACCACCAAACTTGAATTTTAAGGCATTTTTTTACCCTGATTTTTTATATACACATATATTTAAAAAAACAATGTGGCCCCAATTAAAAGAAGTTACGTAGTTTACTATATAAAAAAATTAGAAACATTCTATCATTTTACACCTCGATTCTCAACCTGGACACGTAAAATTTGCCGATTTGATATTCACCCAACTACGCATGGAGTATTGTATAGAATGCATGGGCTAAGTATGAAATAAATAATATTCAAAACGTTACCTGAACGTTTTAGATATTCTATACATTGCCTAGGTATTGTATAGAGTGCTGAATTATACAGATATCCGGTAACATATATATAAAATTGAAAAGCGACACACCGCTGATTAAACAAGAAATCTCAGAAACTGCCGAACCGATTAAGATGAAATTTGGCAGGGAGATAGTTTATACTAAGGAGACGTCCACTAAGAACGGATTTTTGGGAATTCATCCCCTAAGGGGTACAAATAAGGGTTAGAAGTCACTTTCATACAAACCAACTTTGTTAGTTTTAGATTTATAAATTTCAAATTTTTTATGTAGGTTTATAGTAATGAACAAAAGTTAACTTTAACACATTTTTTTGGGAAATCATCCCTTAAAGGGTTAATTTCTTCAATTTAAGTTAGTACGCAACTTCGTCATTTTTGAAGTTAAAAACATGAAAATTTATATATTGGTTCAAGAATAGAAAAAAAATTTAAAAGGTATGTATTTTTTTGGAAAATCAACCCCTAAAGGGTTGAATAAGGTTGTACAAGTTAGTATGGGAACTTCGTCAGTTTTGAAGTAAGAAGGGTGAAAATTTGTATATAAGCTTATAGTTAGACACAAAAAATAACTGTATTACTGTTTTCTCGAAATTCATCCCCTAAAAATAGAGGTTGGAAGTCTTTTACATATAAATCAGCTTCGTCAATTTTAGAGTTATAAATATGAAATTTTTTATGAATGTTTATAGTAGTAAACAAAAGTTAACTTCAACACATTTTTTTGGAAAATCATCCCTTAAAGGGTTAATTTCTTGCATGGAACTTAGTACGCAACTTCGTCATTTTTTAAGTTAAAAACATGAAAATGTATGTATTATTTCAAGATTAGAAACAAAATTTAAAGGTTATGTGTTTTTTGGGAAAATCAACCCCTAAAGGGTTGTTTAAGATTGTGGAAGTTAGTATAGGAACTTCGTCAGTTTTGAAGTAAGAAGGGTGAAATTTGTATATAAGCTTATAGTTAGACACAAAAAATAACTGTATTACTGTTTTCTCAAAATTCATCCCCTAAAAATAGGGGTTAGAAGTCATTTACATACAAATCAACTTCGTCATTTTTAGAGCTATAAATATGAAAATTTTAATGTATGTTTGTTGTTATGAACAAAAGTTAAAATTTAGCTGAAAATCATCCCTCAAAGAGTTACTTTAGGGGATGGAACTTACTACGCAACTTCGTCATTTTTGAAGTTAAAAACATAAAAATTTGTATATTAGCTCAAGATTAGAAACAATCAATCAGTAATATGTTTTTCTAGAAAATTCTCCCTTGAAGGGTTACTTAATTAAGGAAGTGCAAGTTAGTATGGCAACTTCGTCAGTTTTGAAAAGGATGAAAATTTGTATATAAGCATTGTATTAGACACAAAAACTAACTGTATCACGGTTTTCTCGAAATTCATCCCCATAAAGGGTAATACTAAAGTAAGTAAACTCAGTAATGTGAAAATGTATATGTTAACTTATAATTAGAAACAAAAATAAATTGTAACAGGTTTTTTTGGAAATTCATCCCCTAAGGGGTAAAACCAGGGATGTAAGTTTGTACGAAACTTCGTCAATATCGAACTCAGAAATGTGAAAATAAATCAAAAATTAACTGTAACAGGTTTTTTGGAATTTCATCCCCTAAGAGGTAAATAAAGAGGTTGCAAGTTTTTTTAGAACTTTGTCATTTTCAAACTCAGAAATATGAAAATTAATATGTAAGCTTATAGTGAGAAACAAAAAAAATTTATAGAGGACTTTACGGACGGTAGGGGGAGGGGAGAGGGACAGGAAGCGAGAAAGGGACTGGGAACGGGAGAGGAACAGGGAGAGGGAGAGAGAGGGAGAGGGACAGGAAGTGGGAGAGGGCCGAGGAGCGGGAGATGGAGAGGGACAGGAAACGGAAGAGGGCCCGGGAGCGGGAGAAGGAGAGGGAGAGGAACAGAACCGTTTTTAAAGATATTTGTGCTGCATCGTAAAACCAGTTCATCATTGATCCATTTAAGATCTGGTGGTGTTACTTGGAGACAAGATATGTAACTCCTGGATGGATGGAAATAACGGAACCTTTTTTTTGCTAATGACACTCAAGAGCCAGTTTTTCTGTACATTAAATAGGGGCACGTCAATAACGTGTTAGAACACCAAAAAATTTGTTTTTAAAATTAGTGTCTGTTTGTCTGTTCGGGCATTACATGAAAACCCTTGAACTGATTTCGACGGAAATTAGTTATGTTGTTCCTCATACTTTGGATCACGTTTTAAAAAACTTTTCGTCCCGATAAAATTAAAAGTTTTCACCGGAAACAAGATGAAACTTAGTGTGGAATATTTTGAAATATTAACGATTTTCTTTAAATTTGCAACAAATATTCCTCATTTCTAAATCTAAATTCCTAAATATAAGTACTTTAAAATTAACCTGTTTTTAAATTTTCTTCTGCAAGGGGTATAAAATATATGATAAGCATAATTTCCGCAAGCGAAGCTGCGGGCAACAGCTAGTTTCTTACTAAACTCAAGTGGAACAATATCCGTCTGCGCTGAAATGGTTATGCATAGACCTTAGATCTCCTCTTAATTCGAATATCATTCATATCATAGCCTCAGATCATAGCATTCTTCGATGTGCTGCCAGCGCGCAATTTCGCACGCGCCTGAATCCTGAAAAAATAAATAATTTTAATAAGTAATTGATATTAATTACTACGACTTAAATATCAGGTTTACATTTCTAGAATTAACAGTTCGCGGCTCGCCGTCAGTGCATCCCTACGCCGCTCCATTTTGTCAATCACTAGCTTCTACCCGCAACTTCATCCGCGAGAATTTAGAATTGGATCCAGATCCTACTAAAATTTAGATGTTTTAGATGTTAGGTTTAGACGTTTGGATGTTTGTGAATTAAACTTACAATATCCTGCTTTTCATCCCAAAGAATGGATATCATCGATGTCGACAACATGCTTAGTATTTCGCGTTCTCTAGCAAGTTACTAAGGATTCAAAAAAATCATGGGGCATGTCATGAAGAAAAGTTCAGTGGCAGGCTACCTTAAGAGCTGTCTAAACAGGCACATCATCGACATCAGCAACATGCTCATTATTGGGCGTCCTGCTGCAGCGAGCTGCTGAGGGGACAAAAATGAAAGGGAACGTCGTGAGGAATAATTTCAGCCAGCTTGAGAGCTGCTACACCGGAACAGGCAGGTACACAACAATACCTACACAACAATAATAATAATTCTTTATTTGTGTAATAATAAAAATGCTCGATTTTTATTTTCTTATGTGGTCGCAATGTTTCTTATTAAACATATTAAAATAATGAACCTTAATCGTTATAATTTAATCATTCAATCAGCTGTTTTGAGTTTTATCCTATTACTATAAATTTTACTTCTTCTCCCTCGGGAACAGATCAATATCTCAGGATAAAAAGTATCCTATGCTTTATTCTAGGTATTAAACTCTCTGTGTACCTTTTTTGCAAAAATCAGCCGTTTTTGTATGATTACGTGTCAAACATCCAAACATCTAAACATTCACATTTATAATATTAGTAGGATTAATCTCGGATTAATATTAGAAATTAACTTTAAAAATGTTTGACGTAATTTGACCCGTATTGTTATTGAGCTTGAAAACTGACTTGAGTGAGATACTACCGACGTGACCTTGATATATTAATGCCATTAATCGCGCAACTCAATAAGTAGGCAGGCATACTTTTTTTTATGGAAACAACCGGCAAATGAGCTGACGATTCACCTGACGGTAAGTGGCTATCGTCGCCCATGGACATCAGCTACACCAAAGGCATCACTGATGCGTTGCCGGCCAAGAAAGAGAGAAGAGAAAGAAAGAAAGAACTGGGTCTCAAGCCCCCAGCCGGAACACGACGAGTCGTTTGGCGGCTGACTCATGCTCAAGGGTGGTAGCTATCCAGGCGAACCCCATGGAGAAATAACAATAGTAATAATGGTATTAATTAACAATTAAAATCAATATTATCAATATAATCCCTCCGAGGGCCCTACCACCAGTGGGCCGGATTTAGTCGCCTTTTACGACACCCATCCGGCGTGGGATTGGGTTAGTTGTCTATTGCATGTTGTTGTCTGTTGCATCGGGAAATAAAAGTAGAGGAAGGCATTCGTATCGCTGCATTAAGGCAATGCGTTGACCCTTTGTGCACTATAAAACATTTGGGTAACACAGTAAAATATTTACAAATAAAAATTGTAGTCAAACCATCTCACGTCAAGCGGTGATAACTAACAGTTTATAATTAAGGCGCAAACCTGTCGTGCATCGCAGTAAAGTTTAAACATCGATCGCGTGAACTGTGTCAACAATGTTTATCTTGCTGTACATTATCGTCACCACGGTGATGGTCGGAATGATGGTTGGACTCTATCAGAAAAATACAAACGCCATGTGCAAGTCTAAACGAAGACTCGACGGGAAGACTGTCATTATCACAGGTGGGACTTCAGGCATGGGTTTACGAATCGCTGTTGACTTTGCTGATCGCGGCGCGCGGGTCATCGTAGCCTGTCCCTTCGTCGACGAGGGAGTTGAAGGTAGAAAAATCATAATCGACAAAACCGGCAACGAGAATATAGTGTTCAAGTTGTTAGACCTCTCTTCGCTAGACTCCGTTCGGAAATTTGCTGCGGACATCATAAGAACGTAGAGCCGATTGGATATCCTGATCAACAATGCGGGGGTCGGCAGCGTGGACGACTGCATAACGGGTGATGGAATGGTCTTTATCATGCAGGTGAATTACTTCGGGCATTTTCTCCTGACGCTGTTACTACTCCCGATGTTGAAAAATTCTGGAAAGGCCTCGGAGCCTAGCCGAGTCGTGAACACGTCGTCCGTTCTGCACAACATCGGAAAACTGGACATCGATAAGATAAATAGCGTGGACTATTACTATCCAGTGCAAGTGTACGGGAACAGCAAGCTATGCTTGGTTCTTTTCGCTCATGAACTGTCCAAGAAACTACAAGGAAGCAACATAGTGATCAATTCCGTGGATCCAGGAGCGGTGGGTACTACAATCTTCAACTGCTGTGGAAGATTTCTTGGTGCCCTTATCACTTTTCTGTTCAGGAATCTTTTTAAGACTCCGTGGGAAGGAGCTCAGACGGCGATCCATGTCGCTTTGGACAAGAAAGCCGGAGAAGTGAGTGGACAGTTCTTCAAAAATTGTAAGTTGACTCGAGCGAGGCGAGCGGCTTATAATGAGAAGCTATCTGCCAAGCTTTGGGAGGAGTCTCTTAAGCTGGTCAAATTGAGCAACGAAGATGTAGATCGGTTTCTCATGAGTTGAAAGATTTAAGAGATATTCTCATTGTTTTAGTAACATTATATAGGCAGTGCATTTGTTGGTTGTAAATACGTATTAGTAAAATATCTATTATCTAGAGCGATTTTACGTGAACATTAAATATACGATTTACTGTTCCGTGACGACTGTTGTATTTAATGTGTTTAAAAATGATCATAATTATTATCATAACTCATATTTCAAATTATATCATTGATTTCTTGTTAGGTATATCATGAAACCCACAAATTTTCCGTTAATATTTAATTCTGATTATTTGCATACTCGTAATTAGTTATTTAAATAATGCAATTGGTAATTGGTTTGTTTAGAGTGTTTTAGTTAAAATGAAGTGTTTTATTAAAATATAAGAGATTTAAGTACAACTGTGGTGAATAGTAATTATTAATTATTTTATTTCCGCTTAACATGTATAGGTATGTATTATTATGTACTTACCTGATTGCTAATATTGCTACAACGTGAATTGAGTTGTTCATTTAAAAAAATATATATATTTTTTAAATGTATTTTAAATCTTTAACACAAATTATATTAATTGGCATTGTTAAAAACGCTTAAAAACTATTTTTAATATTAATAATAATGAATTCAAAATTGATAAAAGTTCAAAAAGAATCACGTGACTACAAACGCTCCAGATTTGGTCGCCATGTTAGTGACGTCATTTTGTTAAAGCAATTACACAGTGTTAGAAGCTTCTACGTGAATTGAGTAAAAATATCCGGAATTTAGTGCAAAAAGATATTCATAACACGTAATTTTATTGTAAATTTAAATGTTAAATGATTTATTCTTCATTAAATATTATAATAAAACTCTCTATTGATTGTACACACTAAATAAATTTAGATACCTAAGGTTACACCGTTTACTGGTAAATCGTGTCTGGGAGAAATCAGGGCAGGGTGTTAAGGGTATAAATCAGGGTTGTATGATAAAATTATATTTCATTTATCATACAACTAGCTTCTACCCGCTACTTCGTCTACCTAAATTTCACATAATAATATGGATCCTGAGAGAAGTGAAGAATGTGATTAATAAAAAAATGCACAATGCAATACTATAGAAATTCTATGCTAGTAGTAGATACATACATATGATGACCCTATAGCCTAGTTGATAGCGATTCGATCCAGCCTGCGAAGTGAGGGTCCCAGGTTCAATTCCCGGCCATATCTAATAAAATGTGACAAATAATTATTTGTACTCGGGTCTTGGGTGTTATAGTGACGTGTTATTTGTGTTGACCATGCCACCCGCGACACAGGGAAACCTACTGCGGTGGTATGGGTCTGTACGCGCTTTGTACATTAAACTGGTACAATATATATTTTTTTTGTCTCCGAAATACGCCAAGTTGGTCAATGATCACGACTCGTGTGGCGAATCGTTACCACTCTAGATCGCTAAGTCAAGAGTCCTGGGTTCGATTCGATGCGAGGTGGATGCTGCGGTTTGAATGATTAGTTTGTATTTCTGTTCTTGGTCTGAGTATGTGTTCTTGTGTTGTCTATGGCACCCACGACACTGGGTATCCTAGTATGGGGCTATGAGTGTGAAGGTTTATTTATTTATTTATGTACCTACTGGTTTTACAATGTTAACGATAATAATAACTAATATCTTCAAACACGGTTCCGTTTTACTCTACCATTGTTCTACCACGTGTTCCACTTTGTAGCCCCAGGACCCATCATCAGATCCTCATTGAATTTGAGCAGGATCAACGTTGCAAAATTCCTAATCTAATAAAATAAAACCATGAGTTGTTTCATAAAAAAAACGGACATGTGCGTGTCAGGTCACGGCCTCACGGGCAATGTAAGGTTCCGAAGTAAATAGTAAGTTTATCGACTATGACTCATACTTATGTTATACATAGCCGTGATAGTTTTCCTTGTAAATTCATCATATACCCTATTTTTGAGAATTTTTTCACTTGTCTAACTCCAACCGTTTAGTCAACAGTTGGGAGGGACACTTGACTGTAACCAAAATTAGCACTTTAAAGCCAAACGGACCCCTAATTCCAAAAATAGTCCATGCCAAATTACAGCTTTCTAGCACTAAGGGTCTGGGCGCTTTGCTTCTGACAGACGGACAGACGGACAGACGGACAGACGGACGGACGGACGGACATGACGAAACTATAAGGATTCCGATTTTACTTCGGAACCCTAAAAACGAATCTATGAACGAAAACTAAAATTTTACCTCTTACTCCTCGGGAAAACCGAAAAGGTCACAGGTACACATTTAACACTATCTTTGGGGTGTTTTTTTTGTAGTATTCACACGTAATTGTACAAAACAAGCACGATAACTTTTAAGGTTTAGCATTTTTGATATATTTATCAATATATTGACGATAATATCAAGATTTTATCAGTTAAAAGTCAAATCACAGTATCAGCTGTATGCTGCAATGAATAGCAATTAACAAAGTGACGTCACACGCGCGCTCGGGTCTATTCGGGAATTGTCGGCGTGTTTTCGGTACTGGATTCAAAAACGTATTTTTGATTTGATGTAACTTTTAAATTATAGCGAATAAAAAAAAAACTAAAATAACTTTGTTATAAAACTTATATATGAACTTTCCATTTAAAACAAAAAAAAAAATTTAGGAAACAACTCAATTATAAAATGTATTAATTATGAATGTTAACATAGAATTTGCGGGGTAAAACTAATATTTTTATTTTATTAATTAACGAGAAGGTTCGCTGAATTTTCCGTGGTACCTACCTACCTCGTTGATTTTAATAACATAAAGAATTTTACGTTCATAACTCGATAATTCACTGATAAAAATATATTTTATTTTTAATAAAAATATCTCTACACCCAGTTAGCTACCGAAAGGCTACTTAGCCTAATCTAACTGCAAAACATATGAAACTAATATCTTCAATAATAATTTTTTGGCCAGTATCGAAGTCCATCGTCAGTTTAACTCAATAACATCATATTTGTTGACGTTACGTGAAGGTTCTGTATCCAAAGTCCAGATTAATCCGTTATGTGCAAGTTATTAATTTATATAGTTGCAAAATGTCACCCTCATACCTATAGTAGCCGCGCGAGTTGAGTGCAGAGCTTAGGAATGCGGCTAGTGTTGTGATCTATAGTCAACACGAACTAAGAAGCCCAATTTGTCGTTTGTCATCACAGTGACACTAGAGATGTACAAAAAATCGGTTCACGAAAGAAACCAATTTTTGCAACAAATCGATTCAAAATTGTAAGACCTTCGAATCGATTCGATAATTAAATTGTAAACTAAAAACCGTAACATTTAGGTACCTATCTCGATTGAGCTATCTCGTACAGCGTATTCTCAATATTTACTCAATATTTACCAATAAAATATTCTTTTATTTTTTCTTCCTAACAACTCATGCTAGGTATGTATGCATGGAAATAGCCGAGCCGGCAAACGAGCTGACGATCCACCTGATGGTAAGTGGCTGTCGTCGCCCATGAACATCAGCAACACCAAAAGCATCACTGGTGCGTTGCCGGCTAAAAAAGAGAAAAAAAAAGAAAGATAGATCATGATAGAATGAACTCATCCGCTCAGTTTCATAATAAGATTTTGAGATAATATTATGCGCGTCAGGGAAAAAACTACAGTGAATAAATTCTTGTTTATTTCTTAACACACATTCATGTAGGTATACATAATTATTATTTTGTTGAAAAGAAAAAGATTACCGCAAAAAGCTTAGCTACATAATTACATATATTATAGGTAATATATTATCTGCAGTTACTGCCCATGGATGGCGAAGTGCCCAATGCCAATACATAATGGAAAATGTTCTTTGTTAGCATCCAATTTGTCGTGGTATTCTTGGGTACCTAATTTTAAATCCAAATGCAAGTAAATCATTATTAACAATGTAATTAAATTAAACAATTTTCATTTTTAAATTTCGATTATAGTAATGTATCGATTAAGATTGGTTTTATAAACGGTTGCAGGCCGTCACATCACTTTGCCTCAGTTTTGTTTTAGGCCTCTTCATTTATGATTGTTTCGATGTCAAATATTTTTTAATAAATTTTGCATAAATTATGATGTGATGGGATTTTTACTAGATTATAACGTTTACTATGATTTATAATCAATGCCAATGAAAATGAGTAGGGACTTTTAACAAGTTTTGGTAAAATCCTTTGTCCGTAAGTATCCAACTATTCATGTCAAGTAAATGATTATTCCATTTCGCTCAAAGACGCCCATACAATGTTAGTTCATATTAATAAATGGCAGCTATCATTGTGGGCATCTTAGATAATTTTGAGTATAATTAGTAATTAATTAATCCCTTTATTCTTTCATCTGAGGCTTGGCACTGTCTACTGCAGATAGACTAAGTCAGCAGTGAGTTGTTCTGTTTTGGACTCGTAAATGTGACCATATTTCTTCCATCCAACTATCGGCTTTTAGATGTCACCCCCACATGCGCATTCTGAGTGGTCCTAAGCCTTCTGAATCCAGCGAAAACATGTTACCTTTTTAATACGCTTTTATTGCTTCAGGCGTATGTTAGTACGTATGTAACGGAATCTTTGAACATGATTTTGACCCCCTTCAAAACGTCGGATTAACTCGAAATTTGGCATACCTATTAAGGACCGATGACAATTCAATATTTAAAGAAAAAAAAGAAAGAAAGAAAGAAACCTTATTACACGCTTTATATTAGCTTTAAACGGTCAGATTTCTTTCAAACTTCGTATACTTATGGAGGATTAATGACAATTTAATATTTAAAGAAAAAAAGAAAGAAAGAAAGAAAGAAAAAACCTAACTTTCAATTCAAAACATCAAACTAAAAATAAAAAAAAATATAGTTAAAAAAAAACTGCAAAACACGCTTTTATAGAAAATCCAACTAAAAAAAATAGAAAATAAAATTGTATTAAGAATCGTGTAATTGTAATAAAAGCGTGGGGTGCATGGTGTCAATGAGAAGGGATAATATCTTTAAAAGGGATAATATCTTTATTTTTCTTTAGTTGGATTTTCTATAAAAGCGAGTTTTTTAGTTTTTTTAAACTATTATTTATTCATATTGTCAGTCCACTTGGTCGGAGAGCGTCCTGAATTTCTTACTTAACTCAAGTGGAACGTAAGTAGGTAACTGATATTAATTACTACGATTTAAACATCAGGTTTACATTTCTACAATTAACCAATTAATAGTTGCTCCTTAGTTTTATCAATCACTAGCTTATACCCGCAAATTCGTCCGCGAGAATTTAGAAATGGATCCAGATCCTACTAAAATTTAGATGTTAGGTTTTGCATTGATCAATTAGTTACGCCTTTGTTCCGCCTAAGTAAAGTGCAGCGTTCTTTCATAGGGCTTGAAGTACATTTCTATAATAAAATTCCAAAATCAATACGTGACTTGCCAATAGAATCTTTAAAAATCTTTCAAAAAACGTGTAAAAACACAATTGTTAGGCAAGGGATATTATAGTGTAGACGAGTATTTAAATGACAAAGAAGCATGGAAATGACCAGTTCTGCAACCAGTTCCGCTCAGATTAGTAAATATTTTTGTAATATTTTCTTTTTTGTAATATTTTTGTAAAAAGAAGTGCTGAGGAGTTTTTTTGCGGCTTTTCTTCTCCTCCATGACAAAGCACCCTTCCGAAAAGCTGGTAGATAAAAAAATGATGACGTGCATAAGTGTATCAGTGATACCTATATGAATAAAATATTTTGACTTTGACTTAGGTTTAGATGTTTGGATGTTTTTGAATTATACTTACACTATCCTACTTACACTAGCCGTATTGGGGCGGCTTAGAATACTAACCCCAATTCCTGGTTTTTTAGTTTTTTGGTTTTTTGGTTTTTAGTAGCTACCACCCTTGAGCATGAGTCAGCCGCCAAACGACTCGTCGTGTTCCGGCTGGGGGCTTGAGAGCCAGTTCATTCTTTTTTTCTTTTTCTTCTCTCTTTCTTGGCTGGCAACGCATCAGTGATGTCTTTGATGTTGCTGATGTCCATGGGCGACGATAGCCACTTACCATCAGGTGGATTGTCAGCTCGTTTACCGGCTATTTCCATTAAAAAAAATCCTGCTTTTCATCCCAAAGAATGGATATTATTGATGTCGACAACATGCTTAGTATTTCGCGTTCTAGCAAGTTACTAAAGATTCAAAAGAATCATGGGGCATGTCGTGAGGAATAAGTTCAGCGGCAGGCTACCTTAGGAGCTGCCTTAACAGGCACATCATCGACACCAGCAACATGATCGTTATTTGGCGTCCAAGCGAGTTGCTGAGGGGTCATAAAAATGTGTAGCAGCCAAATAAGGTTAATTAAATAATGTACACCCTGCTACTATTATAACGCAGAAGGCGAAGGTCTGAAGAAAACATTTATTTCCTATCTATTCCTATAATCCCCGGGAAGTTTAGACATTACCTAGGTAAAGTGTGTAGTGGAGAATAATATTCATATCGTTTCATACATTGCCAGAGCGAGCCAGGTATTATACACATTGCCTAGGAATTGTATTGAATACCCACATTATACAGATATCCGGTAACATATATATGTAGATAATGTATTACGGAATTGAACCGTAACTTAATAATTTTTTTCTTTATTCTTTAAACATCATCAAACACTTTATTTGTAATAAAGTACAAATAATAAAATATAAATGATAAAACAAAACTACTCTATTTCTCTGTGCTGTTTAGTTTTCTCCATTTAACCTTTTGACAATCATAAAGAAATGTAAAAAACTTTGTACGCTACTTCAAATTGTTTAATAAAATATAGCGCAGAGAGACACACGTCCACCGTCGATGAAGACCGCAGTCGACTGAAGGCGAACCATAAAGATAGTGAGGGAATGAGTTCTTGTATGAAAATTGTGAGACAAATATACTGAGCGTGCGCTCGAAAGTGAACGACATAAGCGCCAAACAACGTTTTTATTTGGTTTTTAAAAACTACTTCATGTTTTTTCACAAAAAGATACATAGATTTAGATATGATTATGTACTGTGTTTTAAAAAGAATTCTGGCACAAATTTTTAAAAATATCGCGGTGGCAAGTAATAATGTAAATAATTAGAGCCTACTTTATATTTTTTTTCTATCGAGAAAATTTCACGCTATCGTGTTTTCATTTTCCAGGAAATTTAAAGTACATAGTCAATAAACATATACCTAAGTATTACGTTAATAGCGTATAAACTTTACGAAATATATGCAAAAGAAAATCAACTAAACGGGCGCGGCAGCGCCTTAATAAAACACAAAAAAAATGTTTTTACCTTTGTCCGTTGTAGACTTTGAAATCGTCCAACCGATGTGCCCCAAATCACTTCAAGGCATTAATGTGAAGATGGTTTTGACCACGAAAACAAATAAACAAAATGTTATATGTTATTTGTTTTAGAGTTCCGTAGTCGAAACGGTTCCGTCCTTATAGTTTCATCATGTTCATCCGTCCGTCTGCAATATGACGCAGAGGTGGTGGTGCTAAAAAACTGTAATTTGGCACGGATATACATATTTATTAAAAATATAAAACTGTAGGATAGATAAAATCTTCAAAATTTTTGGAACGAAGTTCCTTATCGCGTTGCGAAAGGGGGCTAGACGGAAAAAATTAAGACGAAAAGTAGTAACGACACTTTTTGCCGTCGTTTATTAATTAAAGCGAAGTATATACATTGTCGTTGAAAAGGTCTTCTAAAAATATTATCGCTTCGCAAACGCCACTTTTTTCATTTCAAGGGTCGTTTTGCTAAGGCTTTGGGTTAAAGTGAAGTTCCCCCCCCCCCCCTGCCAGCTAAATAGTAAGTGTTGAAGATGTGAAAAAATCCAAGGCGTTAGCTTTTAATGATAAATTAAACGGAAAAATATTACAGCTATTCTGGTTGAAATAACTGATAAACTTACAAGTGCATTTCGCGTGGCCTGACACGCACTTGGCCGTTTTTATTTTATTTTGTCTTTGTAATTGTTAAAAAAGCTATAATAAACAGTGAAAAACTACAATATAAAAGGATTTCTTGTTGTTTGGTAAGCATTATTCGCTTTAATTTAATTTTACGAATTTAAAAATTATACCTTGAGATTATACATTTTTAAAAAGTTTATATTAAAAAGATTCAAATTTATTTTATTACTTATGACAATTGTATTTTCTGTACTTGTTGTGGTGTTGCTAATATGGATAACTCAAAGACTGTGGAAAATAAGGAGAATATTGATTTTATCAATAAAGTTAAAGAACAAATACATGGCTTGGCCGATATTAGGACACGCTCTTATGTTCCTTGGAACTGGTGAAGGTAGTAATTTTTATTCAATTAGGTTATAATATGGTATTTCTTACTTATGATAAAATAATGTTTGATCATAAGATGGTGAGTAGGGGAGAGTGGGGTGACAGCGGATAGTTAAGAAAAAAACACCATAAATTCGTTAAAATGTTATATATTTAAAAAATTAGCAACACTTTTCAAAGAACATAAGTAAGACATTACTTTGGCAAAAAATATCCGAAATCAATAAAGATAAAAAGAAGTAGAAATTTATTTTAATAAAAAACATAAATCCGGATTCACCCCATACCTATGGGTAAAACCGAATACGCGTTTTTAGTCATTGGGGTGAATACGGATATGTTTTTATGCAGGCAAACGAGCTGATGGGTCACCTGATGGTAAGTGATCACAGCCGCTCATGGATATTAGTAATACCGGGGGCGTCACCAATGCGTTGCCGGCCTCGAAGAAAACAATAGACCTGCTTCTTGAAGGACTCCATGTCAAAGCTTAGTGGGAACACCGATGCAGGAAGTTCGTTCCACAGTGTACACGTACGTGGTAGGAAATTACGTGAAAAGCGAACTGTGGAATAACGCCAAGTATTAAGGTGGTGTTGATGGAACCTGGTACACCGTGATGCGTGATGACGGAAATCAATCGCAGGTATTAAACCGAACAGTTCTTCAGAATATTTCCCGTTGTACAGACTGTAGAATACGCATAGGAAGCCTACGTTTCTCTTCAACTCAACTGATACTGAGGTCCTGTAAACATACTTATGAAAAAATAAATAAAGTAAAGCTTTAAGATTTTAGGTAAATAAACAGACATAACCTATTCAATGATTGGGGGTGAATTTATAGTGCGAATTTATGGTGTTTTTTTCTTAATTCGGCTTCGTGTACGTAAGAACCCCCGTTTGATGGCCGTCCAAGCCCGACATGAGTTAGAAGCAGTGCGGGGTGTAACCGTAAGTGAGCGTACGGTACGAAGAAGGTTCGAAGAAGCTGGTTTGGGTTCATTTGTGCCCGCCAAAGCTCCAAGGCTCGAGGTCATCGTAGAAACAGGTTAACTTTTGCTCAGAAACATCGACTTTGGAACGCGGATCAATGGAGTAAGGAGTTGTTTAGTGATGAGTGCAGAATTCTCTTAAATCAAATTTACGGCAGGCAAAGAATATACAGACGCAAAGGAGAACGATACATTCAGACAAATTTTGAAACTACAGTTGCATACGGTGGTGGATCAATAATGGTTTGGGGGGGCATTTGTTTGGGAGCTCGCACAGACTTGGTAGTGATTGACAGAGGGAGTCTGACTGCAGACCGCTATATCAGAGAAGTTTTAGAAGAAAATGTCGTACCGTTTGCCCCATATATCAGTGACGATTTTGTTTTTATGCAAAATAATGCTCGGCCGCATACCGCTCGGGTAATTCAAGCTTATCTTAATGATATGAATATCACTTTTATGGAGTAGCCGGTGAGATCACCGGATATGAACCCAATAGAGCACGTTTGGGACTTGCTGAAAAGAAAAGTTAAGTCCAGAATTCCAGCTCCTGCCAACGTGGGTGAACTGCGAATCGCCGTAGTTGAGGAATGGCAGAGACTATCCCAGGAGACCATCGATAACATCATTCTCAGTATGCCTAGACGGGTAGAAACTTTAATAAGAGCACGTGGAGGAAATACGCGATATTAATCACCATTTTTCTAATTTAATTGTTATTTTAATATTAATTTTCACTTTTCCCGGTTACATGAAAACTTCAAAAATGTACCATTTTTCACAAATAGCTTTTACTTGCAAAATCTGTTCCTAATGTGATCTCATTTTAAGTAAAACAAATGAAATTTTAAATAACAAAAGAAGTCTAGTAAGTAGATTTTAAAATAAAACCATATTTTTTAAATTATGGACCTTTTTTTTTGTTCCGCTAAATATGCCGGTGTGTTTATATTAGAATTTAAATTGTTCTCGAATTTAACAATAAATAAATTTATCACTTCGCCAGGATTTGAACTCAGGTACTGCGGTTTATAGTTCACACCATTTTCCAATATGCCACCGTTCCTTATTTTTAGGGTTCCGTAGCCAAATGGCAAAAAACCCTTATAAATCCGTCATGTCTGTCTGTCTGTCTGTCTGTCTGTCTGTCTGTCTGTCCGTCCGTCCGTCCGTCCGTCCGTCCGTCCGTCCGTCCGTCCGTCCGTCCGTCCGTCCGTCCGTCCGTCCGTCCGTCCGTCCGTCCGTCCGTCCGTCCGTCCGTCCGTCCGTCCGTATGTCACAGCCACTTTTCTCCAAAACTATAAGAACTATACTGTTGAAACTTGATAAATAGATGTATTCTGTGAACCGCATTAAGATTGTCGCACAAAAATAGAAAAAAACAATAAATTTTGGGGGTTCCCCATACATAGAACTGAAACTCAAAAAAATTTTTTTCATCAAACCCATACGTGTGGGGTATTTATGGATAGGTCTTCAAAAATGATATTGAGGTTTTTAATATCATTTTTTTCTAAATTGAATAGTTTGCGCGAGAGACACTTCCAAAGTGGTAAAATGTGTGTCGTCCCCCCCCCCTTGTAACTTCTAAAATATAAGAATGATAAAACTAAAAAAAATATATGATGTACATTACTATGCAAACTTTCAACGAAAATTGATTTGAACGAAATCTAGTACGTAGTTTTTTTTAATACGTCATAAAACGTAAAACGCAAAAAACATCGATTTAAGTTACAACGAACTACAAGAACTTTTATATTATGTTACTTGCTGCTACGGAACCCTTCATGGGCGAGTCCGACTCGCACTTGGCCGCTTTTTTTATTTACCACCTGTTATCATAGTTTATCTATCCGAGGTATACAATCTACCCAAAATTTAAAAGGATATTTTTTTAAGAATTTAACTGAAATTAAAAAAAAAAAATTACCTCTTTTTATTTAATTTCGCAAAAAAATTGAAAAAATGCCCTATGAATATTATTATTTTATCAATCATTATTAAATTACATGACATTACCTACAAAGTCTCATAAAAATGTTCGTATTTATCTCAATCATTTACCGAACTACAAACTCTTGAAATATGCCTCTTCAAACCTTCAATAAGTTTTTAATGAACAAGACCGATAGTATACAATGTTTTTAGATAGGAATAGATTCGTTGTTTATGAACCGATTTTTATGATTTTTTTTTGTATTGGGTATTTACTCAAGTTGGTCCTACTTCAATATAGTGAGATGATGGATTGTGGAGATAATGAGTGAGCTTGTCAATCGTAGGGAATAACTGAACCGTGTTTAAATATATTTGCTGTGGTTATCGTTGACATTGTCCATATCGTTATCATTAACAATTTGTTCGTTGACATTCAGTGCTGGTTTTAGCCCTGGGCGAGATTTCTACGGCGCCCCCAGTGCTAGCATTAGAGCCACTGACCCCAGGCAAAAATATTGTTGCGCCCATATAACAAAATAAAAATCGAGCTTTTTTTGCTGAACCAATGGGAACGTTTATTAAGAATTTTTTATTTTTCCTTTTTTTGTTGCTCTTCACCCCAAATGTGGCGCCCTTGGCCGTCGCCCCACCTCCCCCCCCCTAACGCCGGCTTTGTTGACATTGCCAGGTATGGTGGTGTGTCTTAGAGACGAAATATGACTCCTCAACGGAACAATTGAAATAACTAAACAATTTTTAAAAATATTTCTTCTTCCCGTCTCACTTCCAGTGATTCTTATCCCAACATGCCCAGAAGGAACTTTCTAGAGTATATACTTATATGGGAATCCGACATAGTAGCCATATTGTTTCAAATAAAGTCACATCAAAAAGTTGTTTTGCAGTTTCTCCAACTTGAGTTTATATTTTACTTCATGTGGACTCCAGATAACAGCGTTGCTTTCTAACAGACTTCTAACGAAGCTATTACGAGTATATAGCATTTTAATGGCAGCGACACTTTCAAAGTCTTTCGATTGTCTAATAACAAATCCAAGAGATTTATAGGCCTTAGCTGTTACGCCTCGTATATGTTCGACGAAACTCAGGTTAGGACACAGTAAAACACCTAAGTCCTTAATGGTTTTTGGTCATTCTTTTGTATCATCCAAATGATATTTGTGTACAAATCAGTGGATGTCACGAGCAAGTAAACGACATTACAGAACACTTAATTTTGTTAAACATGAGCTTGTTCTTTACGCTCCATTTGATGACATTTTCAATGTCTTTTTGTAATAAATCGCAATCAGCTGTACCTCGAATTTCCAAGAACAACTTCAGGTCATCTGCAAACAACAAACAGCGAGGCGCACCAACTACATTTGGCAAATCTATACTAATACTAGCTGACCGGGCAAACGTTGTTCTGCCAAAAAAAATTTAGGGGTAGGGGGATGAAAAATAGATGTTGTCCGATTCTCAACCCTAGCTGATATGCACGCAAAGATTCACGAAAATCGGTCGAGCCGTTTCGGAGGAGTTCAACTTCTAACACCGTGACATGAGAATTTTATATATAATCTATACTAATATATAAAGAGGAAAGATTTGATTTTTTGTTTGCATTGAATAGGTTCCGAAACTACTGAACCGATTTGAAAAATTCTTTCACTGTTGGGAAGCTACACTATCCCCGGTTAACATAGGCTATATATATTACATTTTCAAAAAAAATAGGGATCCTTAATAACACTCCAATAATGTAACCAAAGGTGTAAAAAAAATAAGAAAACCGAAGCAAAGCGAGGGCGGTTACTCGTATTTTATATTGGGGTTCTAGATAAACGATTAGACACTCCCAACACACCAAACTACGATTAACTGACTTCTAGTAAGATATAAAGAGGAAAGATTTGATTTTTTGTTTGCATTGAATAGGCTCCGAAACTACTGAACCGATTTGAAAAATTCTTTCACTGTTGAGAAGCTACACTATCCCCGAGTAACATAGGCTATATTATATTTTTTTTTTAAAAATAGGGATCCTTTATAAAACTCGAATAATGTAATCCAAGGTGTAAAAAAATAAGAAAACCGAAGCAAAGCGAGGGTGGTTACTCGTCTATACTAATATATAAAGAGGAAAGATTTGATTTTTTGTTTGCATTGAATAGGCTCCGAAACTACTGAACCGATTTGAAAAATTCTTTCACTGTTGGGAAGCTACACTATCCCCGGTTAACATAGGCTATATATATTACATTTTCAAAAAAATTAGGGATCCTTAATAACACTCCAATAATGTAACCAAAGGTGTAAAAAAAATAAGAAAACCGAAGCAAAGCGAGGGCGGTTACTCGTATTTTATATTGGGGTTCTAGATAAACGATTAGACACTCCCAACACACCAAACTACGATTAACTGACTTCTATCTAGTCTAGTCTAGTCTAGTAAGATATAAAGAGGAAAGATTTGATTTTTTGTTTGCATTGAATAGGCTCCGAAACTACTGAACCGATTTGAAAAATTCTTTCACTGTTGAGAAGCTACACTATCCCCGAGTAACATAGGCTATATTATATTTTTTTTTTAAAATAGGGATCCTTTATAAAACTCGAATAATGTAATCCAAGGTGTAAAAAAATAAGAAAACCGAAGCAAAGCGAGGGTGGTTACTCGTCTATACTAATATATAAAGAGGAAAGATTTGATTTTTTGTTTGCATTGAATAGGCTCCGAAACTACTGAACCGATTTGAAAAATTCTTTCACTGTCGGGAAGCTACACTATCCCCGGGTGACATAGGCTATATTATATTTTCAAAAAAATTAGGGATCCTTAATAAAACTCCAATAACATAACCCAAGGTGTAAAAAAATAAGAAAACCGAAGCAAAGCGAGGGCGGTTACTCGTCATTAATAAAGATCAAGAATTCGAGAGGTCCAAGGTACATGTGGTACATGTACGTTTTGAATTGTACGTGTTGAATCACCTCTTATTTTGAAGTCAGATAAAATTTCTCAAAACGGAACCCTTATAGTTTCGTCATGTCCTTCCGTCCGTCCACTGTATAGCACCAAGAAGTCAAGAACATTAGTGCTAGGGAGCTGTAATTTGGCATGGATATTATATTATACATCTAAATACCTATGTATAAAATACCTATTAATAAAACACAAAAAATGTTTTTACCTTTGTCCGATGTAGACTTTGAAACCATCCGACTAATGTGCCCCAAATCACTTTTGACCACGAAAACAAATAAACAAAATGTTATATGTTTTTTTTTTAATTTCCTTTTGTCTTTGTAATTTTTACAAAAGATATAATAAACAGTGAAAAACTACAGTATAAAAGGATTTCTTGTTGTTTGGTAAGCATTATTCGCTTTACTAACACGGATTTAAAAATTATACCTTGAGATTACATTTTTAAAAAGTTTATATTAAAAAGATTCAAATTAATTTATTTTATTAGTTATGACAATTATATTTTCTGTATTTGTTGTGGTATTGCTTATATGGATAATTCAAAGACTGTGGAAAATGAGGAGAATATTGATTTTATCAAGCAGGTTAAAGAATAAATACATGGCTTGGCCGATATTAGGACACACCAAGTTCCTTGGAACATGTGAAGGTAATTTTTAGATCAGAGTTTTGTTATGTGACCTTAAAATATGTAGCTTTATCAGTAAACTGTCATTAATAATTTAACCTTAAAATCGAAGAGTTATTAACTTGTTAATAATGAGAGCTGACTGCTTAAGAATATACGAATATATTTTTATGAATTTCTTTCTTTATTTTTCTTCTCTCATTCTTGGCTGGCAAAGCATCAGTGATAATTTTGGTGTTGCTGAAGTCCACAGGCGACGATAGCCACTTACCATCACTTGGATCGTCAGCTCGTTTGCTATTTCCATAAAAAAGGTTTATTTTTTTGTGAAGTAGTTTTATGGAATTTTATGTTTTTTTTTATGATGTTTTTCCTTTGCATTTCCTGAAAGTCATATTAATGTGCATATATTTCCATTACAGATCATATGAAATTATTGCAGAAATTGGGACGTGAGGCCATTAAAAGTGAATATGGGTTGACAAATGTTTGGCTGGGACCTCAGTATTTTGCCAGTAAGTGCATACATTACATAGCATAATAAGAATTAAATTAAGTACATTTTTTTCTACATAAATAGCATTTTTTGGTATAAAATATCTGTTTAAGATGTATTTGTGATGTTATTTGAGGATATATTATAATTATATTAAATTTTTACTATATTTATATCTAGCATTTTATGCCACGCTTAGTTTAATTTTATAATTTGAATTCACAGATCTACGTTTGTTTCACAGAGGCATATTAAATAAAAGAGGTTTAAACACATATTTACTTTTTGTTGGTTCTTTAATCGGAGAGTTTAAAATGGTTTAAAGAACAATGCCAAACTGCCATACATAGTTTTAATTCATTTTCAACTTGAGCGTCTTAAAATAAAAAATATGCTAAAAATACAGCATTAATTTCTGAGCTTTGATATTAAACATTTTTCACACTTACCCTCCATAGCTAACTAATGTTGTTCATTGAATTGGCTTATAAATTATTGCATATTATAACTATAATTTCTCAGTAAGTGATTTTTTGTAAAATCTTTTGAGAAAATAAATGTTTTTAAACCGTAGATATATAAGAATTTTCAACAGGCACACCCCATGACCAAAGTATTTTGATATTGAATGTTTTATAACCATAGAAGTATTATACATAGAGTACCTGGTACACAACAAAACAACGATGTCGGAAGTGTGATGTCACGATGTGATCACTAAACGTCAACGTCAATTTTAAAAACGATTAAAAAGTTTTCATTTTACTACTAGATACTGAAAGATTAAATTACATATAAGAATTTCATGAACATGAAGAAAATAAATATTTTAAATATAAAAATAAAAAAGTTCAAGCAGAATGTTACTTATTTATTAAAGATTGCCCAAATTACTCACTTTATACAATATTAAATAATTAAAATAAAATATGTACGACTATCAAAATATATTTTCTACCATTAAAGCTCAGATGAAAGAATAAAGGAAGAATAAAGGCAGATATAACATTCGCAAAGAAATGTAACGAATGACGTGAAGTCGCTTTTTCGCTATGTGTGCATGGCAACCATGAAGCTATTATAGAGAGGAGACGTTGTATGTAGATTTTCTTATGTAAGAACGCGTGACACTTTGCGGGGCGAGGGCACCCCCTCCAACCCACCAAATCCCGCCCACTTCTTTATTTTCCATCTATCGATCAATAGCAAAACTACTCGCTTCGTTCTATATCGATTTTATTACGTAGTTTACCTATCTCACACTAGATGTCAATAAATGTAGGATGTAACAGGGACGTACTCAGAATATTCATACCACCTCATTGGACATAATTGAGACAAGTGAAAAAATTCTCAAAAATAGGTTATAATATGATGAAATTACAAGGAAAACTATCATGGCTACGAGTATGTTAGCATAAGTAGTTAATGAGCAATAGTCGATGAACTTACTACTTTGGAACCCTACATTGGGCGTGGCCTGACACGCACCTGCCCGGTTTTCTTATTTTTAAATGGCTTACTCCCAACTCAGAGTCACTTACTTATCGCTCCTTAGTATAGAATCACCACACAAATTATGTACTAAGGAGCGATTTAAGTAACCGTTACTGACTCTGAGTTGGGGCGTTAGTTTGTTTTTAGGCTTCCCGCCCACGTCCGATAATCGGTGACCGCTTTTTGTAGGTGAAAAATAGAACGTAATGATAGCAATAGTGCAACGCACACGTCCTTCAACAAGTCGGTCAGAAATAAAATCGGTGCATTCCGACCGATATCGGTGAAAAATGGAACGTTCGGTTCTCACCGACTCACCGACATAGGGATGTTCGATCTAGGTGCCTTGTATCGATACGGATGGAGAGTAACGTAGGCTACTTTTTACCGCGGTAAAACATCCCCAGGCCATGGGAAGATCGACGTTTTGTTAGTTGCTAGATATTTTGTTCCAGACGTTGTTAATATATGGCGTTAGTGAAATTCATTTGCAAGTTCTGAATCACGCTATCAAATGAAACATGTTTACTTAAGTCATAGGCAACTAAATCAAACTAAGTAAAAGTAATTAGGATTTGTAAAAAATTGATCTCTACCGCTGGCGAAGCTGCGGGCAAAAGCTAATATGGTAATAAATAAAAGATGTAATTTTATGTAGATATACCGTATAATTTAATATGATGTTTCGTATCGATCCAGAATCAAATAAAATATTTTTAATATGGTTATATAAACTATCGACAAGCTTAATTCAGTGGGTCTCTAAATAAAGATAAATCATTAAGCCAATCTTAAGATCAATCGTTTTAGATTAAATTTTATATCACATTTAATTTTATTCAAAATATTGTATAAATAAATATTGAAAAAGCTTCTTAAGGTTTTTTTTAAAACAATGTGGTATGTAATAGGACCATCATGTAAATAATAATATCTCACTTTATAGTGACCAGTACGCTCTATTTCTCCTACAAAAAAAATCGGTCACCGATATTGGTCGTGGTCGAATAGCGAGTCGGCCACAAAATCGGTCATAAGAATCTGAGGAAAAATCGGCCCGATTATCGGTCCTACAAAAAGTCGGACGTGGGCGGGAAGTGTAAGACTTATAAAGATTGTATACAATGTTAAACTTAAAAAAAACTGATTTTACCTACTCCCGTTCACGTAATTAAATAAATTATACTCTGTTCATTATGGCATTATTCTTTTGACAGCGGTCATCGAGATCACGGGCATAAAGTTTCATATTTTTTTTACATAGAAATGCACGCACGTCAATAGTATACTTTATTGGTTGTAGCAATCAATAATGATATCCCTAACGTCATCGTAACCAAATGTATCAATTTTGTGATTATAATAAATTTTTTAACCGACTTCAAAAAAAGGAGGAGGTTCTCAATTCGACTGTTTTTTTTTATGTTTGTTACCTCAGAACTTTGGACTGGGCGAACCGATTTTGATGATTGTTTTTTTAATCGAAAGCTGGTGGCTGTCATGTGGTCCCACATATATTTTATTGAGATCTGACAATGGCATCCATGAGAAAACCACATAAGTCGTAAATTTGTGTTAAGATGTGCGCGACAAATTGACGAATAACTCAATATCACGCCAACCGATTTCGATGATTCTTTTTTTAATCGAAAGCAGGTGTTTGTAGTGTTGAGAAAAATGAGCTCCGAGTCCCGGACTCGAGCTCCGAGTCGGAGCTACTGAGCCTTCAGAGCTCGAGGCCTAAGGGCTCGCGAGCCTTAGAAGGCTCGAGCCTTTAGGGTTCGAGCCTTAAAGGCTCAAGAGCCTTCAATTGAAGACTCGAGTCGAAGCTCGAGCTTTATTTACTTAGCAATCTATCTAATAAAAATATTTTTGTTTCAATAGGTATACCAAATTGGGTTCTTTAAGAAACTTTGATACAAATATTTTTACTTTAAAATAAAAATGTGTTAGCTCCGACGCACGCCTAGAGTTTAACGCCATCTAGCTTTCAATCGTCAAATCAGTCAAACAATGGATGATGATGATAATGATGGAGGATGATGTTGATGATGAAGAATGATGATGATGATGACGAATGTTGATTATGATGATGATGAATGATGAAAACTGGTGATAATGATGGACGATGATGATAATGATGACATTGATGATGACTAATGATGGTGATGATGAATGATGATGATAATGATGAGTGGTGGGGATGATGATGAATAGTGGTGATGAATGGTGATGATGATAATGATGACTGGGGATGATGATGATGATGATGAATATGAATGATGATAACGAATGGTGATGATGATGACTGGTGGTGATGATGACTGGGGGGTGATGACTGGTGATGATGATGACGAATGGCAATGATGATGAATGGTGATGATAATGATGATGAATATGAATAATGATAACGAATGGTGATGAGGATGAGTTGTGATGATGATTACCGGTGATGATGATGACGAATGGCAATGATGATGAATGGTGATGATGATTATGATGATGCTGAATGGTGGTGATGATGATGAAGGAGATGATGAAGATGACTAATGATGACAACGATGAATGACGTTGTTATGATCAGCCATCCAACGCCATCTAGATCCTGTGTTACGAATCACAAACATAACGCATAACGCTACGGAGAAAGTTTGATTTTACTCCCTATAAAATTTCATACCGCGGGCTTAATTATGAAAATCTATACCTAAGAAAACTCCGAAAATTTGAAATTCGCAGCGCGTCCTAATTTAAAATTTTAAGGTTAAGGCTTTTTTAGGGTTCCGTAGTCAAAACACAGTACGTTTTGGTTAGGGGACCCTGAAATTACAGTGTTAATAATGAGCTTGTTAAAAATGAGCCCTGAAGACAAAGCTCGAGCTTCGACTCGAGCCCTGGACCAGAGCTCGAACCTCCGCCTCGAGCCTTCATGTAAGACTCGAGGCGAAGGCTCGAGCCTTATTAGAGGGCTCGAGCCTTCAATGAGCTCTAGACTCGGAAGGCTCGAGCCTTTTATCAACACTAGGTGTTTGTCATGTGGTCCCACATAAATTTGAAAGAGATCTGAAAAGTACTTTTAGAGACTTTGAAGTCGGTTATTTTTTGTTAGTAAAATTTAGATTATATAAAATTAAACCTTTTGTACCTTGCCTTATATAGATACTATGCCCATTTCCCATCACAAGACAAAAATAATCAAGCTATAATGAACAGAGTATAGGCAGTACTTTAATTCAATGGGACACTCGGTAAAATAATTGGATTCTAATTACGGCCCTGTGTTTTTGTTATGTTTATTTGTTGTAAATAGTTGACGATAGATGGCGGCCTGTTTACAAAATGATTATAAAAACTAGAAAAATAATATTTTGGCGGTGAAAAACTCTATAGGAATGAATGTAGGACAAATTTCAGTACGTATGATTATCAATATAATAATAATACTTAGCTCTACGCACCTATACATTTTTAGTTCTCTTGACACAAAGTGTCGCCATCTAATGTCGAGTAGAATTTTATTTGGCGAGATCGGCGTTAGTGATTTTTCTAGAACTATTCTGCCTATTCTTATAAATTATGAATCAAATTACTTAAAAATGAAATGAAATGCCATCCATAGCATCAGAACGTCTATCCGAGTAGTTTTTACACGATAAAACACAGCACTTCATCCTTTTCTTTGAAAATGTGAAGCTGTGCACAGGACGGGCGCCGACAGTAGACTGACTTAAGGCCACGCCTACTGTGATGACGTCAGGACCCAGTTGAGTCACAGTGCACAGTTGCTTAGGCCGTCTCCTCTCTATAATAGCTTCATGATGGCAACCATAATGACAACTAGCAGCGGCACCGTATAGACACGTATTTCTTAGTGTGTGTAAGGTGCCAGATGAAAAGTCACAATCTCCCACAATTTTATTTTATTATACTAAATTTTTTTTGCCATATTTCAAACTTGAAATATTAAGCACAATTAAATTGGCAAATTACTTATTATTATATCACTAATTATCAAAATATCATATGTGATTGTTCTTTTATTATACAATAATACTTAAATATGTTTATTTGTTTTAATTTATGGATGTTTTCTCTTTGTGTAGATATTTCCTAATTAGAAAACATCAAAATTTCAATATATTTATTATAATTAAAATACATGAAATACACGTCCTCCTCATTAAATGCAATGAACAAACAACGAAAAAATTAGATAGCAGCTAATCATTATCTTGTCTGCTTTGACATATAATAAAAACCCATTTATCTCGTACATCAGCAATTCGTCGGCAATCTGCAAAAATATAATTGAAATCATTTTATTTTCTTTCAATCATGCATTTTATCGTGGGCAAACGTGACATTTTCAATTAACCCGGTTATAATATCCCAGCGATAGGTGTTTATGCATTGGCTGTATTTCTTGATTTTTAGGTTTAAATAAATACAAATATTTACTTTTTAAATATATTTATTTCGATATACATTTATAAATCGACCAGTATTCAAATAGTTCATGCATATTTCCCCAAATTTTGGGTAACCGATTTTCACATAAACCTGGTATACAAATGAATAATTGTCGAGGTTTTGTGTTCCAAGCAAACCGCAAAAATATTATTATAAATAAATAATAAAATAATGAACAGATACATGTGAAAAGATATTCCATCTTCTTTTCTTTGATTTTGCGAACTACTTTTACATAGTTTAAAAATGTAAGACAGCATTATAACTGATAAAATTATTTAACAAATTTTGAAAATTGCGACGTTCATGCAATTTGACGCTTTCTTTAGTAGTGACACGAGATTGTATTAGTTTTTTATTTTGTATTATTCGTGATAGGCTTACGTCGGATTCGAACGACGTTATCTGCCTTTATTCTTTCATCTGAGCATTAAAGTAGAAAAGTACGAAATGGTAACATTTTTACCGAATGAAAATGGACAATATCGACATCATTGTTATTATTATAGTCAATTCATCACTTATTAATAAAATTATTTTACCCTGGGTAATACGGGCACGAATATTAATTTTAAAATAGGTAAAAAAATATTGAATTGCTTCGGTATAACTGACGTTTTAAGACGCTACAAAAAATAAAAATAATTTTTCTCCCTTGTTCTTTGGTTTGAAGCTACACATAAAAAATGCAATCTCTAATGCTCGGCTTTTGTTTACGGCATTATGAGCACAAACAAAAAGTGATGATATCGACAGTAGATAATTCTTGACAAAAAGTAACCGACTTCAAAATTAAGGATAACTCATAAACTACTCGTGAGATCTCGCTCAAATATAAGTGTGACACATGACAAGCACCAGCTTTCGATTAAAAAGAATCACCAAAATCGGTTCACCCAGTCGAAAGTTCTGAGGTATAAAACATAAAAAAATACAGTCGAATTGAATACCTCCTCCTTTTTTGAAGTCGGCTAAAAATTCAACTACACAAGTAACACGTATCTAATTTTTTTTTTCTACAACAGTGACATGTGATCCCATCAACGCTGGCGTGATATCTAAAACTTCATTAGGAAAGACATATTGTGCCTCTAAATTCTTTCACAATCTTTTAGGAAATGGATCCATTATTGCACCCGGTAATATTATTTTGATTGTATCGCATTCAATTATTATGATAGTCCGATCAAACCTCCAATTTAAATAAATTTGTCCACTTGTTTTCTACAGTACACATATGGCGGCCTCGTCGAAAAATATTAGCTCCCTTATTCTCACCAAAAATCCTGAACGCTTTTATAGAAATATTTGTGGACCAAAGTATTATAATGATGGATTGTTTAAAGTCAAGGATTGGCGAAGATACATTTTCAATATGGAATTACATGACGTCATATACGTTGGATTCAATTTGCAGTAAGTATAACATCCCATCAAAAACATAAATGTAATTGCCAAGTTCTGTGTAGAAAAGCCTAAAATTTTAGTCACAAGAACATAATTAAATAAGTAATTAAAGCTCCACATTTAACTTGGTTAGTTTTCACATAACTACCTAGGCTATGTTATATTAATATAATTATGTCTATTAGGTTGATAACCTATGTTAGTTTTCTAAAATTTGGTTTGTTGGTTGCTAACTAATGAAAACTAGCCAAGTCAAATGTAAAGCTTGAATTGTATGTTCTTGTGACTAAAAGGAGATGTGTTTAATTGGGCGGGACCTATGTACATTCCAGCATAAAAAGAGAAAAATATACTGATTCACATAAAAATATTAAAAAAAAAATATTATAACAGCTCTGCAGAGAAATTATTTTCAATAAATTATTTTTACACACGACAACAATGGTGGTTCCATGGAACTAGTCATGGATATATTACTCTATCCATGGAACTAGTACACTTCGAAGAAATAGTGAACTGTCAAAATAAATTTAGAGTTGTCTGTTGTCTGTGATTAGTTATCTGTACTTTAGAATGATCACTTTGAAGTTTAGCTTTAGCAAGCAAAGTGTCATTTTTTTTGTGAATACCGTGACAATAAACGTGAATATCGTGCGTGACAATAAATCTTCCATAGAAACTCAGGCCTAGATAGACAAGACTAAAAATGGTTGGTCAATTAGGTCATAGTAAGAGCTTTAATTTTTCCAATTTTCACGGCTGCTAGCAATGGCCAACTAATGAAATTCTACAATTTCCACCTTAATTATAGGTTAATTAAGGACTCAATAAAAATTAAAGTTAGTCAGATAGTCTGATGTTAGTATATACTAAAAAAATACAACTACTTAAACTGTAATGGTTGAAACTAAGTAGGTGGGTGAATATTATTACTAAAAAGCGGCCAAGTGCGAGTCGGACTCGCTCATGAAGGGTTCCGTAGCAGCAAGTAACATAATATAAAAATTCTTGTAGTTCGTTGTAACTTTGATCAATGTTTTTTGCGGTTTACGATTTATGATGTATTAAAAAAAAACTACTTACTAAATATCATTCAAACCAATTTTCGTTGGAAGTTTTCAAGGTAATGTACATCATATATTTTTTTTAGTTTTATCATTCTCTTATTTTAGAAGTTACAGGGGGGGGGACACACATTTTACCACTTTGGAAGTGTCTCTCGCGCAAACTATTCAGTTTAGAAAAAAATGATATTAGAAACCTCAATATCATTTTTGAAGACCTATCCATAGATACCCCACACGTATGGGTTTGATGAAAAAAACATTTTTGAGTTTCAGTTCTAAGTATGGGGAGCCCCCAAAATTTAGTGTTTTTTTTTCTATTTTTGTGTGAAAATCTTAATGCGGTTCACAGAATACATCTACTCACCAAGTTTCAACAGTATAGCTCTTATAGTTTCGGAAAAAAGTGGCTGTGACATACGGACGGACAGACAGACAGACAGACAGACAGACAGACAGACAGACAGACAGACATGACGAATCTATAAGGGTTCCGTTTTTTGCCATTCGGCTACGGAACCCTAATAAAAGCAATTTCATGTTTTAAAGAGATTTTAATATATTAATATTTCGTCTAGAAATTGTGCAGTAGTAATTCATTGTATGGGCACTGCAACGTCTGCAACCTATTGTTCTTAAGGTGTATAGGGTACGTCATCCAGTGTTCAGAAAAAGGTCAGTCGCAAAACAGGCGATCTCGGAGTCCAATATTCATGCAATATTTGTTTAAAACAACAAATCCAAAAATGATAGCGAAAACACATTTACCAAAACACTAGTACAAAAGCGAATGCAATAGAAAATTAAAATAATCGTGTGCGTTTCGATATGTTTCGATAGTAAATAAGATTGCAAATACGATGAAAATATTAATTAAATAGTAAAATACACAAGAACGTAGAAAGATGCAAGATAAATGACAATGGTATTATTTATAAATGCTATGGTCAATGATATTATAAAAATAGAGGTATGGTAACCAAAATTACATTAGATAGGGATTACACCAGAGATCTTTGTTGTCAATCGATTCAAATGTCTCGAAATCGATGTCAAAATACTCGAAATGTCTTTTAATTAGCGTAACGATTTAATAGTAATTATAAATATATTGCATAGTTTAGCTATACAATGAATAGTAAAACATGTAAAAAAGGAATTAATATTGTATGTACTTACAATTAATAATAATAATTCATAAAATATATTATTAAGTTCCCTAATCAATCGATTTAATCGATTATAAAATCGTTTGTAATGAGGTAAATACTATGAAAACTTTTTTGTGTTATTTTGTTCATTTAGGAAATGCAGATGAGGCTCAGATTTAAATATGTTTATCTAGTAATTAAGACGATTTTTTTTGTATATTATAATATTGTAGTATATGGTTCGTGGCCGAAAACCGGGGATCTCCTTTGCAATTAATCATAACGCTAAAATTGCTACTCTTAAATTTCAGGCATTATAAGTAAGTGTTCCTAATAGAATCACTTCGACGCCCCCGAGGAATAAAGTCGTTATCGACGGTTACCACTGTTTTAATGTTTTTTTCATTTTTGGCATCTACGAGTCAATATACACCTGCTAAATATTATTTAGATTTTTATCTTTGAATTTCATAAACTTAGAACACTTTTATTTTTATTCTTCGGAAGTCATGTACAAATATAGCCCATAATATAGTCGTAGTCACATATTACTGACCAACTAAGTCTCTTTAGATCAGCAAGACGTTTATACCATTTTATTCCGGTGAAAAAATGTGTAACAAGTTTCGGTAACACGCTTTAACCGCAAAACTCGGCGACTTTTAAACCGTTAACGTATGTAACTAATGTTATGATTGATATTTTCAATTACATTTCAATACTTCAAAGATGAGTAATAGTCCAGTGCCGATGGCTCTAAAAAACTGCAAAACTCTAAAAAGCACTGGTCTATAATAACTTTGACCGGAACAAAATTGTAATAGTTTAATGCAATGCAATTAATTCATAAAAGTGCAATAAAAAAGTATCGTAAGTGACGAAAACTCTCGAAAGCATGATAGGGTTTTACGGGAATAAAATTGTTATGTAAACTTACTTGCTACACATTTCCATATAATAACAATTTTTTTCAATTTCAAATGATCTTTATTTGAAAATAAATATTACATATACATATCCAGTGTACATTTTAGTCCTAGATATTGTAAACACAGGTACACATGTAATTTGCATATCAAACATCATAGTTTGTACAATGCATACATAATGAGTAGTTAAATCGAAACATCCAAAATTACTAAGCTATTCAATAGCATATTTATGAAAGCAATTTTCGATTGTTTTAGTATAACAATTCGATTAACACCAATATAATTTCTTTGAGAATTTAACAAATTGGAGGTATGTTGAAATAAAATGAATACCAACAAAGTTGCAGTAAGCAGCAATAAACTAAACTAAAACGTTATCTCGTTATACTCAACACGCAAGTTTACGAGCTCCGTGGCTACGCGCGCAAGCCACAACCGCTCGTTTACAGTTGCAATACGGACGATTATTCCTGCGCGCGCGCAACGGTCGTTGCGCGGTAGCTATGTGATCGACCGTACCTATTTAGATGCGTCGAGGAATAAGTGATGTGGAAGCTTGTATCGATTGTGATTGTCGATATATTTAAGATCTTTTTTACGCGTTTTGCATAAACTACGAATTAATGGGTTGCTATGTTTGGGATTATTGCATAAGTAAAATTTTTTTGATAATTTATAAACGTATGAAAATAAACTGGGAAGCCCAATATTGGTATGTAATTTTTTGTTATTTGTATAAAGAGGGGTATTGAAAGAGTAACGGATTGCTTTATTTTGAATAACTTGTAGTTTACTAATATTGGTTGGACAAGTGCTACTCCATATAGGACAAGCGTATGTGATGCAGGGACGTACTAAAGTGCGATATATATTCAATTTAGTAAAACTACTAAGGCATGAAGATCTGTTTAAGACAGGGCTTAATGCATTTAGTGCTCTGATGCCTTTAAGACGTAATCTAGATGTATTTTCAGTAAAACTTGTGGTCTAATAAGACACCTAGGTATTTTACAGTACGACTCCAAGGGATATTATAGCCGTCTATATTTAAGGTTCGTTTAGGGAGGGAACGTTGTCTGGTGAACAATATGGCTTCAGTTTTATAAGAGTTAATCTTAAGCTTCCAAGTGCGATAATACTGCTGTAGAAGTTCAATGGATAGTTGTAAACGATCAATAATAAGGTCTACGTCACTAGATGAGCTGAACGAAGCAGTGTCATCAGCAAAACAGGCCAGGTTAGTGCGTGTTTGTATTGGGATATCATTGATAAAAATCAGAAATAGATGGGGTCCCAGTATAGAGCCCTGTGGGACACCTGCAGGAACAGATAGTGAGTTTGATGAAGAATCACCAAGATATACCTGGAAAGCGCGATCAGATAAATAAGATTTTATTAATTTTACCAGTTGCATTGGGACATTTAGGTTCATAAGTTTGTGCAAAAGAGCATCATGCCACACAGTGTCAAATGCCTTTTCAATATCTAATAGGAACATACCGGTAGATATATTGAAGTTCAGGTTGTGAGACACATTTTCAGCAACCCTAGCCAGCTGCTGGACTGTTGAGTGACCTTCACGAAAGCCAAATTGTTCGTTTACTATTTTAATTTTGGAGAATTGGCAAAGTCTGTTGTTAATGATCCTTTCAAAAAGCTTTCCCAGACAGGGAAGCAAACTGATGGGTCGATATGAAGTGGGATCAGATGGATCCTTTCCTGGTTTAGGTATCGCAATCATCTTAGCAATTTTCCAGGATAAAGGGAAGTAATTAAGCAAAAGGCAAGCATTAAAAATTTTGGTTAGTATAACAATACATTTCTGAGGTTAGTTTTTAATAAGTAAGTTAGAAATATCATCAGGTCCTGGCGCTTTGCGTGTTTTAAGTTTTAGAATTTGAAGTTTTACCTCAGAAGGCCGAAAAAACGCTATATGACTACTATCTGACGGGAAGTGTTCCAAAGCTACGAGAGAACAGTCAACAGCTGATTGCTGATCACTAAACTAGGAATGGGTAAGTAGCATGTTGCCATGGAATGCATTAGCAAGTGCATTGCATTGCTCCTGCTGGTTTTTGGTAACAGTACCGTTGTCAAGCTTGAAAGGAGGGACTGGAGAAGCGGAATTTGACCGAATACTTTTCACAAGCCTCCATATATCAGCACTAGGATTATCGACAGTTTTTAACTTGCGTTCCCATTTTTTATTATTATAAACCTGTAGTGAGTTTTTGATTTCAGTTTCAAGACATTTAATTTTACGATTTAGATCTTTACGAACAGGAACATCAGTTTCTGCCGCAGCATATCTGCGCGTTTTATTTTTGCGTTGAATTAATCTTCTAATTTTTCGTGGAAGTCGTGGATTACTAAGATTGGTAACAACTTTAGGTACACATAAATTTCTCGATTCAGTAATATTGTTTTGAAGTATATTAATCGCGGAATCAATTGCATCTTCGGTTTGATAATATTTGGATGACAGTGTGAGATTGTTATTTAGAGTTTGACGATATTTGGTCCAGTCTGCTTTAGAGTAGTTAAATCTAGTTATTGATTTACGAGGGACAGAAGCACTAAAGCTTACATGTATAGGTAGGTGATTAGATGACAAAGCGGGTATTGTAAGTATATCCTTAAGGTCGTAAATGTTCTTTGTCATAAGAAGATCGGGAGTGGAGGGTTTTAGCTCGGCTCTGTAATGCACGAGAGTGGGGTCTTGAGGTGCGTGTATAATAAACTCACTGTTTAACATGTGATTATAAAGCCGAATACCATGTGGGTTTGTTGACCCTGGAGATCAGTAAGGATGTTTGGCGTTCATATCACCCATAACTATCACATGTTTACCTGTAGTCATAAGCAGATCTATATCACTTGTCAAGAGAGGAAGATTTGGCGACTGGTAAGTTGAGAAAATCATGGTGTTATAATTACCTAGGTTGAGCGATATTCCTATTGCTTCTAAATTGTTGTCGGTAATGCGACAGAACTATGAGCCAGATCAGATCTGACAAGTATGGCCACTCCTTGACCAACACCATGACGATGTTTGTCCCTACGGTGGCAAATAAACCCAGGTATATTAAGCTGAAGGCGATCGGTTAATCGGGTTTCACAGATAGCTATGATATCAGTATTGAGTTCACTTACCGCTAGATTAGTAAGTTCTTGCTGCTTACTGCGAACGCCATCTGCGTTCCAATAAAGAATGCGGAGATCATTATTTGTATTAGACATAATGACCTAAGTGAGTTAAGATTAGAATTACTTTATCCATAAAAGTTTTACACTTGATGAATTCATTTTTTAACGACTTGATAGAGTTAAGTATTTCTAACATTTATTATATAATAACAGTATTATCGTTTTTTGGTGATAATTAAAAAGATATATCGACGCCCCCCGAGGAATAAAGTCGTAATCGACGGTTACCACTGTTTTAATGTTTTTTTCATTTTTGGCATCTACGAGTCAATATACACCTGCTAAATATTATTTAGGTTTTTATCTTTGAATTTCATAAAATTAGAGCCACTTTTATTTTTATTCTTCGGAAGTCATGTAGGTACTACAAATTATAGCCCATAATATAGTCGTAGTCCCATATTACTGAACAACTATTAGTCTCTTTACATCAGTAAGACGTTTATACCATTTTATTCCGGTGAAAAAATGTGTAACAAGTTTCGGTAACACACTTAAACCGCAAAACACGGCGACTTTTAAACCGTTAACGTATATTACTATGTTATGATTGATATAAATTTCAATTACATTTCAATACGTCAAAGATGAGTAATAACTTTGACCGGAACAAAATTGTAATAGTTTAATACATTTACAATTAATTCATAAAAGTACAATAAAAGTGTATCGTAAGTGATGAAAACTGTCGAAAGCATGATAGAGTTTTACGGGAATAAAATTGTAATGTAAACTTACTTGCTACACATTTCCATATAATAACAGTATTATCGTTATTTGGTGATAATTAAAAAGATATATATTAGGTATTTTGTTTTTTTTTTATACAATGTAATTTCGGAAAAAAATAACACACGTTTTAATGTATAATTCAAAGATATCCAATCATTATTCTGCCTAGGATAAAACAAAACTTGTTTTAGAGATATTTACAAACAAAATCCATCGATGGCTCACCAGAACGTGGCAAGTCAAAAAAGTCGTCTGTCGCAGAAGATAAACGTATTTTTCAGCTGTTTGTCAAGAATTCTTTACTATCAATTTGTTCCAAACAAAAGCATTTGAAAAAAAAGCGTCCGAATAATCACAATAAACACATCACAATAACGCCCATGACCCGAGTACAAATATTTATCTGTTACACAAATATCTGCCCCGGTCGGGAATCGTACCCGGGACCCCTCGCTTCGCAGGTAGAGTCGCTACCAACTAGGCTACAGGGCCGATATTATATGAAGGGCAAAAGGTACAGTCACCGTAGCAGAACTTACTCGTGAACTTCTTTACCTCGCAGCTATGCTAAGAAATTTACGGAAAGTATGACACGAAGATGGCAAGCGATTATCGACAATAGCGTAGAATGGATGTCATATTTTAATAACCAAGTATTCAACAGCAATAAACTATCGTTTGATATTCTTTCTCTTGCTCTTTTTGTACATAGTGTATGTACAATGTTTTGTCTTATGTGCATTTAAAATTGAAGCAATGAAGTTAATATTTAATATATCACTGATTAAAGTATAAAATTTATTTTCAGAAACAGCATTTGACATCGACATGAATGCACAAAAACAGAACGGGCATCCATTTGTGGTGGCATTTGATAAATATTGCAAACTGGCATCAGCAGGCATCTTCAATCCATTGCTGCGTTGGGATTTTCTTTACAAATTACTGCCGATTTACCGAGACCTCGAAAAATACCGAAAAATTATACATAATACAGTTAATGAAGTATGAAAATTTTTGACTATTCCTATTATTTTCAAAAGTACAATGCAAGTCACAAGAAAAAACCGGGCAAGTGCGAATCAGGCCGCGCGCAATGTAGGGTTCGGAAGGTGTAAGTTTATCGACTATTACTCACTATAACTTATGCTAACATAGCCGTGATAATTTTCCTTGTAAATTAATCATATTATAACCTATTTTTCTGATTTTTTTCACTAGTCCATCACCAACCGTTTAGCTGACAGGATGCTATTCAGCATTCCATGTTGTTTTATTTACATCAAAAGGAAATTTGTGGGAGTTATTTTAAATTTATTTATTATCTGCAGGTGATAAGCAAAAAGAAAATATTGCTTAAAAATGAGAACGTTCACACAGACTGGAGCATCCCTCGTAAGCATTTAGTCTACTTTAGTTTCCTTTGTGTTTGCATTTGGAGCATTTTTTCATTTAATTTCCATAAAATCCAAACAAGCTATTAGAATCCTTTTAGAAAAGCTTAAAAGTCACAGCAACTCCCACACTTTTCTTAACTTTTTCAGATAATAATAATGCACAACGCACGAGTTTTTTAGATCTTCTACTAAAATCATCTAGTGGAGCAGACAAATTCTCAGATGATGAGATTCGTGAAGAGTTGCTGGTCCTAATGCTAGCTGGAACAGACACCTCAGCGGTTGGTGCCTGTTTTACTATTGTCATGTTATCAAGGAACTCCAAAGTGCAGGAAAAGGCTTATGAAGAGTAAGACTATAATTTTTAAATTATACGAGTACAAGAAAAATTTGCCATTATTATCATGTTCGCAGTATAATTATTCAAAATCGCTATGAATTACAGTTTCTTATTATAATCGTTTATTTGGTAGGAATATATGTGGCATCCTAATGAATCACAATTACCCTACATTTTGCAGAATACGTGAAATCTTCGGTGACTCTCAAAGGCCGCTAAATCTTGAAGATTTGTCAAAACTAGAATATATCGATGCAGTAATACGAGAAACCCTGCGACTGTATCCTCCAGCCCCATTACTTGACAGACAAAATGACAAAGATGTTAAGTTAAGTAAGTACCTATCGGTTTTGTTATTTGACAAGGAACATCATTATTACCAAGTTAATCTTAGGAGGAGATCTATAAAGCAAACTTGTCGCCGTATTCAGAAACGTCACTTGCCTAAGTAGGGAAGCAACGCTATGCAAAGAACACGGTTTCTCAGTGCGTTCGTTATAATGAGGCTTTTTTTTTACTTATTACTTGGCTGAGCGGACGCATAGTGTTTTATACAGCCCTGTAATTGGTCCCTTTGTCAAGACATTTTTTAATTTATTGTCATAATTTATAAAGGTTCAGAGATAACACTACCAGCTGGCTCTTTTACTTGCATCAACATTTGGGGACTTCATCGTAATCCCCGGTATTGGGGCGCTGATGCCGAAGAGTTCAACCCTGACCGTTTCTTGAACGGAAGTGTGACCCCCGCATCAGCGTTTATGCCTTTCAGTTATGGGCCCAGAAACTGTTTAGGTAAGTTTAATATAAAGACAAAGTCAAAATTAAAAGTCTACTAATTGGTGGCTAAGGTGTTTTGGTGAATTAACCTCTTACCTTTCAACCTGCTCATGACGTCACCTTATCTCGTCTTACGGCCGGTCTCAATATTATACTATCAGTTGAGCTTTGGTACATAACAGAGATAAAAAGTAAAGATTGATCTGCCGGCAACTGCCGTCTCTCAAATCAAAAGTAAGCAAACAAAAGTAAGATCATCGGTAGATAATATTTCAGTGACATTTCTGCCTCTGGTTTTTACGTCCCTCTCAAAATTTAGTTTTCGCATAACAATATATTTTTTTATACTTTTATACTTTTTTATACTTTTTATTATAAAAAGGAACTCAGTGTTTTTGATTATAAACTTATTTCATTTTAATATTAAAATGATAATTTGTTCCAAATGTATTGTGAATTTCGCGGATGAAGTTAATAAAATAATGATAAATGTAACCTGGAACAATGCTTCAGTAATAACAAAACGCAGCATTTGACGTTTAGTACTGACAGGTTTCCTAGACAACGATGACATGTTATTGTCATTTGACATTCGTTTATGTCGTTTGATTACCCAAAATATAAACAACGTGTATGTTCTCATAATTTTAGCAATATTAATTAGTTTTATAAATAAATGAAACACAGTTCAACAATTACCGTGAGTATAGACTTTATTTTAGAGACCGACCGAAGGTTCGGTTTCGGTTTCGGTTTCGGCCAGTTTCGGCCAAAAAATCTAGTTTCGGTTTCAGTTTCGGTTTCGGAAAAATTTGGCCGAAACTTTCGGCCAAACCGAAACTCTGTGTTCGTGAATTTTCGTGCGTCGTTCGGTTAAGTTCGTGGCTAACCCGTGGGCGCTGACTTTTCAAGTGAAGTCATTGATTTAACATGTTTATTATATTTGTTCATTAATCTGAAGAGCGTCTGACAGGGCACAGGGTGCTTTGGCGCTTGATTTTAGTCGTTTTTTGCTCGATATTAATAACGGCAACAGGTAGAAAAAAGGATATAATATAGTGTCTAATGCTGTATAGATAATGATACGGAACTCATATCCAAGCATGGTATAGAAACTGTACCTGGAAGATATTTAAGTAAAACTTTTACTAGGGGTATTAATTAGACGTAAATCGTAATAGATTATATAAAAAGTAGTTTTCGTCTATTTATCTGTGCGTTTGTTCTGGCTACTCTCAGGAACGACATAACAGATTTACCTGCGGTTTTCACTCCCTTATAACTTACAATACATACGTATTGTAGTGAGCTTTGGTTAACATTTAGTGGTTGGTTTATTTCAAACGGTTTACAAATAAATAAATTACTTTATGTCAATTTCGCCCATACTTACATTTATTGAGTGAGGGCTTACAGAAAGGTTTACGGAAGCAAAGCGAGGGCATTCACTAGTAGTATTTTCGAAGTCTAAATCCCAAATCATCCATTACAATGAAACGGTAACTGATCGATATGTCTGTACACAAAAGTCAACGCAAAAGAGACCATAGCAATTATTTTTAGAATTTTCGTCTGTTTGTATTTTATGTGCGTTTGTTCAGGGTAATTTCAAAATCGGCTAAACCAATTTGCATGCGGTTTTCACTGACGTATTTTAGTAAAATGGGGCTAAGATTTAAATGACCTATTTAAATGATCTTAAATTAAAATTTAAAAAACCCCCGACAGTTTGATATACACTAAACAGAGCTAATTACACACTCGATTAAGTCACCTTCATGCAAAAAATAACTAGATCAAAATCGGTTCCTCCGTTTGGGAGCTACGATGCCACAGACAGACATAAAGATACACAGACACGTCAAACTTATAATACCCCTCTTTTTTCGTCAGGGGTTAAAAACAGCGTTCATCCATAGTTACCCACATTTTTTCGAATTTTGTCGTTTACGTTAAGATAAGTTTACCGAACTGAAGGCAGTTAATACACATAAAAATGTACCTACAAATAAAAATGTGAAAAAAAAACACGCAAGATTTCAGTACCTATACAGGGTGTCCCGTAAGTAGTGGGTCAACGTTAGGGGACAGATAGCTTGAAGGTTGACCTAAAAAATTCGGCTCCTTTAACCTACTTTTTTCTGTTGGGTCCACAAATGAGCAGCTCAAAAAATACCCTAATGGTGTAGCCATACGAGCGTATTTTTGAGCTGTGCGTCGCGTAAAATAGCGTAAATCGTAAAATCGCGTAAAATACAAATTTCAAAGAATTGAATTAGATCTTTTGTATGAAACCAGCTCATTTCACGTGACTCACAGCACCAAAAATACGCTCGTTTGGCCTCACCCTAAGTTTCGGTTTCGGTTTCGGTTTCGGCCGAAACTGGACCTAAGGCCGAAGGTTCGGTTTCGGTTTCGGTTTCGGCTGAAAAACCAGTTTCGGTCGGACTCTACTTTATTTGTTAATAAAATAAAATAAAATAAAATAAAATAAAATATATTATTATTATGTTTAGTAAACAAAAATTTGTAGTAATTGTAAATTGTTGTACCTAATTGTAGCAGTGATAGCCTAGCGGTTAGAACGTTGGTCTCCCGAACGAAGCGTTTATTCCCACTTGTCCGGGGCCCGAGTTCAAATCCTGGCACGCACCTATAATTTTCAAATATTATGTGCGTATTAGAAGTTAATTATCACTAGCTTCGGTGAAGGAAAACAACAAACATCGTAAGGAAACCAGCACACCGGAGAGTTCTCCATAAAGTTCTTAAAGGTGGTTGAAGTCTACTAATCTGCACTTGGCCAGCGTGGTAGAATATGGCCTAACACCCCTCACTTTGTGAGAAGAGACCCGGAACCCAGCAGTGGGACAGTTATGGGTTGTTGCTTTTTTTTTGCTTTTAAACAAAAAAATTGTTGCCAAATGTACTAAAGGAAGTTTCTTTGCAGATGAAGTCCAGACCTTTCACAAAAGATGAAGTACATAAGGCCAATAGCTATTGATGTAGCAGGGATACACCATTATTTCTGAAAAGGCGAAATGTTTTTGTTATAATTTCAAAATATATCTAACTTAAAAAGCTTAGTGTTCTTGTTTTATTAAAATACCTACCTACTTACCTAAAACTTTAAAGATAGGAATTGTCCTCAATTCTCATTCACTGCCGTTTTCAACCGACTTCAAAAAAAGGAGGAGGTTCTCAATTCGACTGTATTTTTTTTATGTTTGTTACCTCAGAACTTTCGACTGGGTGAACCGATTTTGATGATTGTTTTTTTAAACGAAAGCTGGTGCTTGTCATGTGGTCCCACTTAAATTTGAATGAGATCTGATAAGTAGTTTTTGAGTAATTTTGAAGTCGGTTATTTTTTGTTAGTAAAATTTAGATTATGTTTAATCTGAATATAGGTATATAAACTAAATTGGATTCACACAATTCAGTCATATATTTTATACGAGGATAATTTCGACGATCTTGGTACCTACCGTATTAAAAAAGGCGGAATCAAATACACAGGCTTCATAAAATTCATTATCACTCATCACTGATTAATAAATTCATGATTTTTTTATAAATTTTCATTACAATACGAGAAATCTACCAATTATCCGTCGAAATCGAGCGACATGAAAAACTCCGATAATTGGTAACTTCTATTACCAACAGTTAGCTGTCAAAGCGTTATTGAGACGCAAGTATTTATTTTTGTATGGACCAACATACCTACGGTATGACTTGGCCCTCCGAACGGTAGATCAATGTCATCGGTAGATATTTTCTATCCACCGAAGGTTATTGAGACGCAAAAATTGACAAATATGACAGATAACATACTAATGGTAGCTTTATCTACAGTTTTTTAAATGTTAGTACATTATTGAGACCGGCCGTTAGTCTGTTTATCCTAACGATGGCCGCTTACTACAAGGTGGGTCAGCCTGCTTGTCGGCTATTTGATTTTTTTTTAATTTTAGGTCCATAACTATGAATTTAACTATGTAAATACATAACTATGTACGCAATTGGAATTCCATTTCTTTTTCCAGGGTACAAGTACGCCATGATGTCCATGAAGGTCGCGGTAACAACATTGCTGCGGCACTACAGAGTGCTGCCACCCAGCGACTTGTCGGCCGAAAATCTAAGAAAACCGCTGCGATTAGAATTTGATATTATGATGAAAGATGTTGATAACTTCAAAGTGCGATTAGAACATAGAAACTAATTAAATTGATTGACATAGGCCTCCTCTCGTGCGCTGAGTGGTCCTGGGCCTGTGTTATCCAGTGATTACCGGCTATTATATTCATGTTGTCACTTGGTCAAAGAGCGTCCTGAATTTCTTACTCAATAAATGAAGCTCACTATCCGTCTTTCTGTTTTGTTGTGTAGACCGTTGAGCCTAATTCAATGTTTTAGTTGATCTTAATTTGAATATATTCCTTTGTCTTTGGTTTCTTAGTTTAATTCTTAGGTTTTTGTCACGTAGTCAATATCCACTAAAGGAAGCTCACGCTTTTTTGAGCTATCCAAGAGTTTGGCGCCGCACTTTCAAGTTACAAACATTTTGAAGATTGTTCCAGGTTATTTTAAGTTTGTTCTACATTGTTCTAAAACGGCAAAGATAATGAAACTTGTATCAAAGTGTAATTTTTTAATAAGTGAAGATGATATTTCGTCTTTGTCTTTGTTTTGTTTTATAATATTTATATTCATGTCTCCTGCTATTATATTTTTGTTTATTATATTTACTCGTTAATTTATGAAAAAGAATGTCAAATTTATCAAGAAAATAGTACGGGCCAGAAGTCTGAGTCCGGTAAAGACAAATAATTATTAAGTTCCCTTAAAGCATCTCAATTCCACAACATTCAAACTTCTGAGAGACAGAGCATTGTTTAAAACATTGCATCTCTCCAAATTCGAGGCCCTTTTCGACCAAAATACACACTCCTCCTCTCTGTTTATCTCTTGAATAAAATGTTGCAAAGGCATAGTTTTTTATTGTTACATTAGTCTCGTTGCCATTTTTAAGAAATGTTTCAGTAAGACATAGGTATGGCATCCGGTTGCCTTCCTTCATCTATTAATTGATCAATGGCAACTGACAGCAAATCTGGTTTTGACAAATTATTAACAACGAGTAACCACCCTCGCTTTGCTTCGGTTTTCTTATTTTTTACACCTTGGGTTACATTTTTTTAATATAATATAGCCTATGTTACTCGGGGATAGTGTAGCTTCCCAACAGTGAAAGAATTTTTCAAATCGGTTCAGTAGTTTCGGAGCCTATTCAATGCAAACAAAAAATCAAATCTTTCCTCTTTATATATTATTAACAATATTCTGATATTTATTGCAGAAGTCATATTTAACCTTAGTTTTTGGGGCGAAAAAATTTTGAGCTTACATTGTTTTGGGACAATTCTCTAGGAGGTGCTGAGTTTATCTTTGGAAAGTAATGGTTCCCTTTTTTGCCTCATTGCGACACACAGCAATTGGTTTCTTTCTAGTCTGTTGGTCAAACATGTAGTCAATGGTCCCTTTTTTGTATTTAAAATGACTGGTTATGAATGATTGCTTCGATGTATGCTGAACTCTAGTTAAATTCATTTTAATTGACATTTGTTGCGCATAAACTTAGTGTCGTAGTCAATCGAATTAATATTAAAATTTAACTGTTTACAAATATAATTACCAATATTATTCGAATTATGCCTATACTGATTAATTTCAATAAATTTACACATTTTAAATTGTTTACAAATTAGTCTTGTGATGGTAACAAAAACCGGGCAAGTGCGTGTCAGGCCACGCGCAATGTTAGGTGTCCATAGTTGTAAATTTATCGACTATTACTCAAAGACAGCCATGAATGTAAATTCATTTTATAGCCTATTTTTCAGATTTTTTCACTAGTCACTTGACTTTAACCAAAAGTGGTACCTTAAAGCTGAATATTTTCCAAACGGGAACCTGAATTCAAAAATAGTCTTTGCCGACCCATAATATTTTTGAAAGATTTTTTCAACGAAACTCCATACTATGAGATACGCGACGAAAAAAAATATCACGGACATGATGAAACTATAAGGGTTTGGACTACGCAACCCTAAAAACCATAATTAACGCAGTGAAAAACCACAATATAAAAGGATTTCTTGTTGTTTCAAAGGCATTATTTGCTTTATTTTCACGGATTTAAAAAGTATACTTTGGGATATTCATTTAAAAAAAGTGTTTTTTATACTTTCCTATAAATTTATTATTTAATTAGTCATGACAATGATATTTTATATAGTTGTCGCGTCGTTGCTGATGTGCATAATTGAAACATTATGGAAGAAAAGGAGAATATTGATTTTATCAAGAAAGATAAAGAGCAAATACATGGCTTGGCCGATATTAGGACACGCTCTTATGTTCGTTGGAACGCGTGAAGGTAATTTTTACACGCTTTATATTAGTTTCACCTGTATGTTTGTTAGTTTGTAACTTCTAACCGACTCTTTTGGACTTAATTTTGACCCACTTCAAACGGTCTGATTTCTTTCAAACTTCGTGGACTTATTGAGGACCGATGACAATTCAATATTTAAAGAAAAAAAGAAAGAAAGAAAGAAAAATAACCTAATTACAGGCTTTATATTAGCTTTAAACGGTCACATTTCTTTCAAATTTCGTAGACTTATCGAGGACTTAAAAAAGGAAATTAAAAAATAAATAATAGTAAAAAAACTAAAAACACGCTTTTATAGAAAATCCAACTAAAAAAAATACAAAATGAATTTGAATTAAGAATCGTGTAATTGTAACAAAAGCGTTGGGTGTATGGTGTCAATGAGTAGAAGGGATCACGCTTTTTTTACAATTACACGATTCTTAATCCAGATTTATTTTGTACTAGCTGTTGCCCGCAGCTTCGCATACGGAAATAAGAAATATTCACATTAATTTGTATTTTTTTGCTTTTTTTGCAATATTTTGAAAAACTGAAAAATATGTTCCATCAATTTAAGCAGTTTAATTCTGTTTGAGGATTCTTTTTTTAATCGAAAGCTGCTGCTTGCCATGTGGTCCCACTTAAATTTGAGCGAGATCTAACGAGTACTCTTTGAGCTATCCCTAATTTTGAAGTCGGTAATTTTTTTTTTCAAATCTGAAGCAAATCGGTTGATGTCTTAAAAATATTCCATACAAACTTTCATCCCGTTTCCCGGGGAAACTTTTTAATTTTCCGGGATAAAAAGTATCCTAAAACATGACCCGGAGTATTAGTAACAACTTTACCAATTTTCATCGAAATCCGTTCAAGGGTTTTCATGTCATTTTCTGTCTGTCTGTCTGTCCGGGCATCAGGACAGACAGACAGACAGACAGACAGACAGACAGACAGACAGACAATAATTCTAAAAAAAATATTTTTGTGCTCTAACACATTATTGAAGTGCCACCTAGTCAAAATTTTTACAAAGTATTCAATGTACAGAGCCCTTTGAGTTTTAATATAGTATAGATAGATTTTTTTAGTTTAGCCTATGTTACTCAGGGATAGTGTAGCTTCTCAACAATGAAAACATTTTTGAAATTAATCAAAAAATACCTGAATAATTTATTTCTCGATATAATATGTCATCAATAGTATTAAGTGCACAGCTGATGCGTTCTTCAATTTTATTTCCCTTTGTCTGTCTCATCACACACACACGCACACACTGTTGGCTGACAGTACCAACCTCTCAGAAAATGGGTTGCTACCGTCTGACTGCCAACTCTATCTCATTGGTAAAATCAAATAGCGCGCGCTTCCTCAGCTTCCTGTTACACATTTCCGTTGCATTGCACGAAATCACTACCACAGATTGCTGGAAAGCGAGAGGAAAGGTAACACATCAAAAATTCTTGAAAAAAAGTTGGTAAGGCAGTTTTAGGCTACGTATCGCATTTAAATAGACTAACAGAAACTGTGTTTTTATGTTATGTTATGTTTTTATATGATATATTTTGTTCATGTTTCTTAAATTTCATTTATAGTTATTTATACATTTCCAATACAGATCATATGAAATCATTGCAGAAGTTAGGGCGTGAGGCCCTTAAAAGTGAATATGGGTTGACAAATTTGTGGCTGGGATCTCAGTATATAGCCAGTAAGTGCATTCATTACATAGCTTAAAAAGTTTAGATATAACTGATGATTGTTTTCTTTTATAGTACCTATTTGTTTAATATGAATCACATAATATCTATTTTTAAGCTGTATTTGCGATGTTATTTTGATGATATAAATCATAAATTAATGACTGATTTTTTGACGAACGTGATTTGTAAAAGATGGTATCATTTAATACGTAACCGTAATTTTTTACGATTCGTGATTGTTTTGACACGGTCATATAAAAATCGTGAAAAATGACGATGCGGCATAAAACACGAATCGTCCTCAAGTAAATCAGCTGAAGTCACACGTATCTCAATATAATGTATTTGTTTCTCCAACAGTGACTTGTGATCCCATCATTGCTGGCGTGATACCTAAAACTTCATTCGGAAAATCAGATCGTATCTCTAAAATCTTCCGCGATCTTGTAGGAAATGGATCTATTATTGCACCGGGTAATATTGTTTATCATTTTTGGATTTAGGGGTCCGTTTGCGAAATATTTGGCTCTAGAGTGCTAATTTTGGTTAGAGTCAAGTGTCCTCCCCTCTGTTGGCTAAACGGTTGGAATTAGACAAGTAAAAATATTCTCAAAAATAGGTCATATGATAAAGTTAAGTTACAAGGAAAACTATTATGGCTATGGTAGCATACAATAAAATACCATACAAATCCTCTTTATTTGCACACCAACACAATTATTACAGAAATTATAAACATAAAGTACGGCATACAAAGAGCGACCTTATCGCTAGAGTAGCGACCTCTTCCAGGCGGCCTTTCAATAGATGAGAAGAAAAACAGAATACATGAATAGAGGGTAGCGGTGTACGAAAAGAACCAAGAGAATAAAATAGTTTCATAGATTGTAATGACAAGTAGTGTAATAAGAAAACGAAGTAAGGGTTATTCATTAAAGCATTCTTAAATTAGTCTTTAATCTGTTTTTGAAACTGTCGAGTGACTGTGCACAAACGTATTTTAAGGGGAAGGGATTTCCAAAAACTTACAGCGACAGTAGTAAAGGATTTGGAGTAGAAGGAAGAAAAATGAGCAGGCAAACGTTCTTTAAGATAAGAGGGTGAAGTTGGATTGAATAGCACGTAGTATAAAGTTAAATAAATAGATGAGTAATTGATAGTCGATAAACTTACTACTTCGGAACTCTACATTGCGTGTGGCCTGACACGCACTTGTCCGGTTTTATAATATTTTTAAATTCCTTGTCCATTTGTTTCCTACAGTACACATATGGCGGCCACGTCGGAAAAAGTTAGCTCCCATATTCTCACCGAAAATCTTGAACGGTTTTATAGAGATATTCGTGGAACAAAGTAGTATAATGATGAGTTCCTTAAAGTCAAGGGTCGCCGAGGATGCATTTTCAATATGGAACAACATGACGTCATATACGTTCAATTCCATTTGCAGTAAGTAAATATTTACAATGTTTAATAACTTGACATTAATGGACGGATTCAGTTCGGACCGTTTAAATTACCTTTCTACAACGTTTTGTCTTATTAGGTATGTTTATTTAAAAATGAAGCAATTAAGTTAATATTGATTATTATGACTTCAATTTATTTTCAGAAACAGCATTAGACGTCGACATTAATGCACAAACACAAGCCGGGCATGCATTTACGACGGCATTTGATAAATATAGCAAACGAGTAACAGCACGCATCTTCAAACCATGGCTCCGTTGGAATTTTCTTTACAAATTACTGCCTATTTACCGAGAACTCGAAAAATACCGCAAAATAATACATGACACAGTTAACGACGTATGAAAATTTTGACAATTGCTATTATTTTCAAAAGTACAATGCAAGTCGCAAAAAACAATTATAACTTTTTTTTGCTTATAATTTTATGCTTATTTACATATTTACACCAAAAGGCAATTTGTGGGAGTAATTTTGAACCTACTTATTGATTGTGATTCGCAGGTGATAACGAAAAGGAAAATATTGCTTCAAAATGAGAACGTTCACACAGACTGGAGTATCCCTCGTAAGCAATCAGTCTACTTCAGTTTCCTTTTTGTTTGCATTTAGAGCATTTTTTCATTTAGTTTCCTTGCAATCAAAAACAAAACCATTAGAATCCTAGAATAGAATAGAGTTTTTTTAGAAAAGCTTAAAAATCGCAGCAATTTCCACACTCTTCTTATCTTTTTCAGATGATAATAATGCACAACGCACGAGTTTTCTAGATCTTCTACTGAAACCATCTGGTGGAGCAGACAGATTTTCAGATGATGAGATTCGTGAAGAGATGCTGGTCCTAATGCTAGCTGGAACAGACACCTCAGCAGTTGGAGCCTGTTTTACTATTGTCATGTTATCAAGGCACTGCAAAGTGCAAGAAAAGGCTTATGAAGAGTAAGATTATAATTTTTAAATTATCTGCCTGAATACCACTTACTACAACAAAAATTTGCCATTAGTATCATGTTTGCAGTATAATTATTCAAAATCGCTATGAATTACAGTTTTTTATTACAATCGTTTATTTGGTAGGAATATATTATGTGCCAACCTAATGAATTACAATTATCCTACAATTTGCAGAGTACGTGAAATCTTTGGTGACTCTCAAAGGCCGTTGAATCTTGAAGATTTGTCAAAGCTAGAATATATCGATGCAGTAATACGAGAAACCCTGCGAATGTATCCTCCAGTGCCAGTATTTGAAAGGACAAATGACAAAGATGTTAAATTAAGTAAGTACCTATCGATTTTGTTACTTAACAAGGGGCATCTTTATTACCAGGTTAATCTTAGGGGGAGATGTATAAAATAAACTTACGCGCTGTTCTAGGTAGGCGAATTAACGCGAACGCAAAGCGACGCGGCGCGAAGCGAAAATAACAAACAGTCGAGATGTATTGAAGTGTCCTATGTGACCAAAAGCACGTAGAGGGCGTTGCGGTGCGGCGCGATTTGAAACGAACGCGATCTTGGTTTGATATTTTCGCGTGAACTTCAGCGGCGCGGCGTATGTCAGTGGCGGTGAAGTGACAATTCGCGCGCACGTAGGACAGAGTCGCCGCTTCGCTCCGCATCGCACTGAATTCGCATCGGACCGCTTCGCGATCGCGTTCGCGTTGAGTTGTCCACGTAAGACCCGGTGTTATTGCCGTATTCAGAAATGTCGCTGACCTAAGAAGGGAAGCAACGCTATGCAAAGTACGCCGTCTCTCAGTGCATTCGTTATGATAAGTCTTCTGTTTCACAGTCGACACCTAAATATTACTTGACTCAGCGGACGCATAGTGCATAGAGCCCAGTAATTGGTCCATTTGTCAAGACACTTTTTAATTTATTGTCATAATTTATAAAGGTTCAGGGATAACACTACCAGCTGGCTCTAGTACTTGCATCAACATATGGGGACTTCATCGTAATCCCCGGTATTGGGGCGCTGATGCCGAAGAGTTCAACCCTGACCGTTTCTTGAACGGAAGTGTGACTCCTGCTTCAGCATATATGCCCTTCAGTTATGGCCCCAGAAACTGTTTAGGTAAGTTTAAAAGTCAATTAATTGGTGGATAAGGTGCTTTGGTGAATTAACCGCTTACCTTTCAACCTGCTCTGCTCATGACGTCACCCTATCTCGTCTTACAATTAGTCTATTTATCTTAAAAGCGGCACGGCCGTACCATCCTTTTCTCGAAGCAATTCAGGCCATTTTCGACCCCCTATAACTTCGTTGTGGATAAAGCTAGAAGCCTGAATTTTTAGTAACCAAGCAGGCATTGTATAAACTCGGTATATTTCAAATTTCATTCAATTTGAACCAGTAGTTTAAGAATTATAACTAGTCAAAATTTCTTAATTTCGTCACTCACTGACTGACTGACCGATCATCAAAACTCTAAGGCACTTCTAGCAGACATAGAAGCTTCAAATTTGGAACACAAGTAGTGTTTAGTGTATAGATCAAGAAAAAACTAAAATGTTTTGCAATTTCGGTCCAGTTTTCTAGATACATCAACTGCATAAATAACTTTGTAATCCCATATAAATGTATAGAATTACAAAGTTACATTTGCAGTTAATGAATTACTGTACCTGTATATAATATAATGGAATAATAGGTGTAGATAGGTACCTAGATATAGGTATTTATGTTCAAAGGTAACTTGTAAAAGGAAAAAAGTAGAACTATCTACAAAAAGAAATGAGATGCCATCAAAAACAAAACTTGTAAAAAAAACCAAGTCTCGCAACTCAGTTCTTCTACCGTAAAAAGTTGTGAGATGCATGTAATACCAAGTCGGTTAATTTATTCAGTTCCTACTTAAGGGTCTTTCTGTCTTAAGTTATTACGTAATTAGCTAACCTAACAAGTAACAACATCTGATAGTGATCATAATAATATTATCAATATTAAAAATCTTTTATGTTTTAAATAAATAGATTGACTTGGCAATCGCACTAGACAATCAAATTTAATATAATATGTATGTATTACTTGTGAGATACATTGTGTTTTCATGCGATGGTCTCTGATTTGTTAAACCTACAAAAACTATAAAAGTTAAAAGTACATTCACTGATTATTAGGCGATACAAAGTTCGCCAAGACAGCTAGTGTTAAATATTTATTTAATGATGCCAAAGAAGTATAACTTCACACACGTGTACATAAATACATGTTTTTTTAATTTGAGGTTTATAACTATGAATTTATGAACTATGTACTGCGGCAGATTATACAAAAGACCGAGGAGTATAATCTGCCGTTGTGTGTTGCCTATGTGGACTATGAGAAAGCCTTTGATTCTATCGAGACCTGGGCGGTACTAAATCGAGGTGTTGAAGTGTTTGTACTCATCTGCCACCATGTCCGTCAGAGTACACGACACAGCGACGAACCCCATCCAACTGCAGAGAGGTGTCAGGCAAGGGGATGTCATATCCCCAAAACTGTTCACCGCTGCGTTGGAAGACGTGTTCAATCTGATGGAGTGGAAACGACGTGGCATTAACATCAATGGCGAATACATCACACACCTGCGATATGCCGATGATATAGTCATCCTGGCGGGTTCCCTGGAAGAACTTGGTACAATGCTCGGGGACTTGAACAGCGCCTCACAACGGGTTGATCTTAAGATGAACATGGACAAGACGAAAATCATGTCGAATGTCCATGTCACACCCGTATTGGTTGTTGTTGACGGCGCTGCTCTTGAAGTTGTAGACGAATACAATTAGCTGGGACAAGTGATCCAGATGGGTAAGTCCAACTTCGAGAAAGAAGTCACTCGTAGAATCCAACTCGGATGGACTGCGTTCGGGAAACTGCGTCATATCTTGTCGTCCAAAACACTACCTCAGTACCTGAAGTCGAAGGTGTTCGAGCAGTGTGTGTTGCCAGTGATGACATACGGATCCGAGACGTGGTGCTTTACTATTGGCCTGATCCACAAGCTCAGAGTTGTGCAGCGGGCTCTGGAGAGGGCTATGCTCGGTATTTTTCTACGTGATCGCATCAGAAATGAGGAGATCCGTAGACGAACAAGGGTAACCGACATAGCTCAAAGAATTCGCCGACTGAAGTGGCAATGGGCTGGCCACATAGTGCGAAGGACCGATAACCGTTGGGGAAGAAAGGGCCTCGTATGGCGCCCACGTCTCGGAAAAAGGAGCATAGGACGCCCCCCGACCAGGTGGACTGACGATCTGAAGAAGACAGCGGGCATCCGCTGGATTCAGAAGGCTCAGGACCGGTCAGAGTGGCGCAAGTTAGGGGAGGCCTGTGTCCAGCAATGGACCTCTAAGGGCTGATGGATGGATGGATGGAACTATGAATTTAACTATGTAAGTACATAACTATGTTCACAATTAGAATTCCATTTCTTTTTCCAGGCTACAAGTACGCCATGATGTCCATGAAGGTCGCGGTGACAACATTGCTGCGGCACTACAGAGTGCTGCCACCTAGCGACTTGTCGGCTGAAGATATAAGAAAACCGCTGCGATTAGAATTTGACATTATGATGAAAGATGTTGATAATTTCAAAGTGCGATTAGAACATAGAAACTAGTTAAATTGGGTTCGAATAAACTAACTGAGCAGTCAGTTATTTTTATTTGGATTTGAAAATTATAACCATATTTCTGAATTTCTTCCATCTTCTGGACATAGGTCTCCTCTCGTGGGCTGAGCCGTCCTGAGCCTGTTGTATCCAGTGATTACCCGCTATTATTTTCATGTTGTCACTTGCTCAAAGATCGTCCTGAAATTCTTATTCAATTAGGGTAAGCACGCATTGCGAATTTTACTGCCGCGATTTTTTTTTCTGACGATTTTTAAATCGCGTACTAAATCATAACCAAGACGATTTTGTTTTTCGCAAGTACGTGCAGCTTTATACAATTTCCATATATCACAGAATTTTGCGGAAAAAATCGCAATGCGTGCTAAGGTGCAGCGCAGACGACGCTCTTTTTGTGCGATCGAGTGTGCGGGCGCACAAATGTCTACATGGCGCGCAAACAGTTGTGCGCCGCACTTTTTGCGCGTCGTATGCGTTACTGCATATAATTGCAAAGGTTCTATTTTTACAGATTTAAAAGTGCGTCACGGACAGTGTGCCGTCTGCGCCGCACCTAAGCCTGAATGAAACTCACTAACCGTCTTTCTGCTATATTGTGTAGACCGTTGAGCCTAATTTGATGTTTTAGTTAATCTTAGAGCCTTACCTCACCGGGACGCCATGGCGATGTCGTTGGCCGCGTATCCAAACAGTTTATGTTGAAATGTATGGCGGCTATCTCACTTGGCGACGATGTGGCAACTACGCCGGCGACGTCGCTATGGCGTCCTGGTGAGGTAGGGCTCTTAAGTCGAATATTATCAGCCTTAGTCATAACTATTTACTTAGCTCGTGCAGAAATCTTGCCAGACTTTCTCCTTCATACAATTTTACCATGATTGGCTAATGCGTAGGTTAATATGGGTCATATTAACCTACGCATTCTATTAGCGATGGGCAACTCGACGAAAACTCGAACTCGACTAACTCGAGCAAACTCTGCGCGAGCTCGAGTAACTTTTTATCGTACTCGAGTTAACTCGGCTGACTCAGCGCGCGTCGTCGGTTCAACTCGATTTTACTAGTTTCGCCTCATCGAGCTGCCGATGAGGCGACGCGCGTCGTCGTCACGACGAAGTTACTCGCTATAGGAGCGGAGCTGTTACTCGGTCATTTCGTTACTTGCTCGTTCGGTGTAGCTCGTTAGTAGTTTGTCGCGTCGGCTACTCACCGTCGGTTCTACTCGGCTTCTTACTTGGATTGGTTTGGTTAACTTCGCTTCATGTCGTATTTGCGAGTTTTATTTATTTATTTATTTATGTACACTTTATTGACCACAATATGAAATATTGAAGAACAAATGGCGAGCTTAATGCTATTGCATTCTCTACCAGCTAACCATTAGGCCAAACAGAGAAACACGATGAGCGGTATATTAAAAAAAAAGGAATATATATATACTTATATATGAAAACGGTATACATAATATAATATAATGAATATATACATATACATATATATAATATACAGTACAGTTATTGTACAGTTAGTAAAGTTTGAGCCGTCATGAATAGTATAAAAAAATATATCCAAATCAGTTCGGCCCTTTTCACGGTTTCTGGTTATACAAACGAATACTAAAATTCATCAAGAAGATAGATATCGATTGTCGAGTTAAATCAAATGTCGACCGACACGGTTACATTACAACTTACATTAAGGGTACTTACTCGGAATCGGTTAACTCGAGTAACTCTGTGAGTTTGACGAGTATTTTTTACTGGCTACTCGGGATTTTTGACACCGAGGTTACTGGAGTTTACTCGAGTTTTTACTCGAGTAAAAGGTTTATTTTTGCCCGAGTAACTCGATTTGTAAAAAGTGATACTCGGCCCATCACTATCTTCTATTTCATGATTAAACGAACCTTAAGGGAAGTTATATCTGGGGTCACGGTCGTGCCCCCGCCAAGACGAGCCAAACGAAGTGCGAGGCCACTACCTACCTTTTCTCGAAGCGCTTCATCGTTTTTTTTGAACCCTCATAACTTAGGTTTGGATTATACCATATCAACAAAATTCGTGGGATATGATGTCAATAGTGGACACATAAATAAAATTGGAGACTTGGAGTGTCTGTTTGTAATATTAAAATAACCGCTTTTTACTAAGTGCATTTGGATGTATCCACGGTACATATACCAAAACAAGATTTTTTGTCTGTCTCTCTGTCTGTTTGTTTCGGCTAATCTTTGAAATGGCTGGATCGATTTTGACGGGACTTTCACTGGCTAGCTAACAAGGTGTAACTTAGTCTACTTTTATTTTAGAGAGAAATTGTTTGTTAGGCGATACGAATTTCGCCGGGTCGGCTAGTTAAGCATATGAAGTTTCAGTTGCCTAGCTCTTATACTTTAGATTTTATTGATATCTAAAAATCGCCGATTTCATCACTCACTGATGATCATCAAAATTCTTTTGTACTTCCTGAAGTCCTAGAAAGCTGAAATTTGGTATGTAAGCTACTATTAGTACACAAAAAAGAGAAAAATTCTAAAACTTGTAACTTTTACCTCCTAACCCTTAAAGGGATGACGGTTTGTATGAGACTTCCGAAAATTTTGATGCTAGAGGTCTGGAACAAACTACTTGCTATAAGTAACAAAATACAGATTTCTGGATTTTAAGTAAATCACTCCCTCCCTTTAAAATAGGAGATGGAAGTTTGTATGGGTGTTCCATATAATGTCATACTTACAAAAATAATTTAAATGCCACCAATCACATTTTCATGTGAAATGATGCCAATATATGGTCTCGATGTATTATTATGTATATTGCTTTACAAAAAAAAAGTTATCAGATCTCTTGTAGAGTCAACCTTCTAACTTCACGCGCCTAACTTCACAAACCTTAAACCTAACTTTAACCGTAGTCAAAATTATGTGGCTTGGCCATTTCGCTTTTGTCACATGAGCGTAAGGTGAAAAAATTTATTCACTGTTAATTACTTTTCTGTTATACAATTTATAGTTGTTATAGTAACAACCATGAATCGTAGGTAGATGCATGGTTCAGGTACTTTAGGTGATTTGAGCAAGAAGTTAATTATTTATTCAAACAAGAATTATGTATAATGTAAAATACATTCGTGTAGGAAGTCGGTCATGAGTTATGACCCCTAACAAACCCCCCACTTTATAACTGTGTGTTTTTCTATTTAAATGGTGATTTTAGTCAATTTTCAATCGTTATTTGTTAGTGCAGCGGAATAAACGATTGAATAAATATAGACTATAGATTAAATAAAGGAATATTTAAACAGTTTCTAATAAATCTAGTATTATAATAATGATATTATCTATACTTGTCGTGGTGTTGCTAATATGGATAATTCAAAGACTGTGGAAAAAGAGAAGAATATTGATTTTATCAAGAAAGTTAAAGAACAAATACATGGCTTGGCCGATATTAGGACACGCCCTTATGTTCCTTGGATCTGGTGAAGGTAGCTCTAATTTAATTTTTATTCAATTAGGTTATATCGTATTTTTTACTTACGATAAATTAATGTTTGATCATAAGATGGTGAGTAGAGATGCAGTCTTAACCCCAAAAGTGTTTAGTTTCTTTGAATCTTACGAAAAACAATAAAGATAACATAATAGCTAAATCAAAGATGTCAAAAAAAAAAAGAAAACAAACCCTGAATTTTTTTAATATTTTATTAAATTATTCTGACACTTTAGAGTTTTAATAACTATGTATAATGTATGTATATCTACGACAAACTACAGATTTCTAGCACTGCTTAGAATGTATGTTAAGTGGAATTGCATCTTTATTGTATCAGGCGCTGCAGCGCTTATATGGGCAATGACCCATCTTAATTTTTTTTTACTCACCGTCACTAATGAACCGATAGCTGCGAGAGCGATCAGACATCTGAATTTTATTTCTTCAACCTGAGTATTCCAAGGTGCTCCAACAAGCACTATGGTAAGCGGACGTTACTTTACGCCACGTTTATTTTTAAAGGACCCGATCTCTAAGCCTTTCCATGTTTCGTGGTAGGCATTTATTTATTTATTTATTTATTTATTTACTCCAATGATACACTAACATTACAGGGAAATCCTAATGCGTTAGCGTATATAACAAAAATAAATCGAAATGTAACAATAAAAAATATTATCATTTTTACATACTTGTCAATACCTATCAATAAAATTCCAAATCCTATGTCCAATATTAATAAAATTACACAAATGTCAATATGTCAAATAAGAATTAATTTAGTACCCATTAATAACTTAAAAATCTTATGTCAAAATATAATTACTAAAATTATACAAATGTCAAAATGTCACATAATAACGAATTAATATAATACCAACTTACAATCAATGTCAATAAATTATACCAAATTGAAATAAATAAAATTAAATAATAATAATAATAAATCAAATCAAATTACATTAGTCCAATTATATCATAATATTCAATATTCAATGCGTACCAAATTCAATAACATTCGAGACCGTCTTTGTGAACTCGTTCAGTGTACAACTGAATAAATTAATTCGCTCTGCCATCACGTTGAGCGTGCGCAGCGCCCGGGTGAGCGGCATCATCAAACGCCTCTCAAAATATTTCTTTGTAGAAATCCGAGAGTCGACATTATTATCTAATAGTTCAGTCTTACTAAAACTCAACAGTTATTAGCTTACCATAATACCGACTCGTTACAGATCGAATGAATACATTCCAGAAATTAGGTCGTGAAGCCCTAAAAAGCGAAAGTGGATTGACAGGTTTTTGGTTGGGCCCTCAGTACTATTCCGGTAAGTACCTAAATTACATTTCGGTAATTTTATGTATTTTTGAAGTTATACTTCTTGTCGTGTACATGGCATGACAATTACATGCCGTGCTGCTTGAGTCACACGTATCTTATGTAATGTAGGTATTATTTTTCTTTCTTCAACAGTAATATGTGATCCTGTCGTCGCCGGCGTGGTATCTAAAGTTTCATTAGGAAAATCAGATCTCATTAAAATAGCCCGTCATCTTTTGGGAAACGGAACACTTTTTGCGCCAGGTAATATACATAATTTTAATATGTAATAAAGGCTAGTTAGAACAAACATTATCAAATTATATATTTATTTTAAGCATAATAAAATTATGTAATTAAATCTGTTTCAAATACCTATTCCATGTTTTTAAACAGTGATTGTTGTACCTCTTCTTTATGTCGCAGAAGAATGATGAAAACTGGATCCAGAAGTGCTCCAATGACATCTTTAGTATCGTAATTACAGTGCTTTTGTTCAAGTCACGCTTTTCACATTTTCTTGCGATATATTATGTACAAAAACTGCACATATTGAAAATAAATTATTAGTTTATTCAAAATAAAAATAAGTAAATCCTTAATTTCAAATCTTTTGCGTTAATCGTTTGCCAAAGTTACCAATATCATGCATCCACTAATCCACATGGATAAAATTAATGAAATTGAGGATTTATAAGTGATTATCCACTTCTTTTCACAGTACACATATGGAGACCACGTCGGAAAATTTTAACTCCCATTTTCTCGCCGAAAAACCTCAACGGTTTTATAGATATACTCGTAGAGCAAAGTAATATATTAACGAGTTCTTTTGAGCCAAGTGTGGGAAAGGGTTCATTTTCCATATGGAACAACATGACGTCATATACGATGAATTCAGTTTCCAGTAAGGATAGTTTTTTTTTTATTTATTACACTTTATTGCACACCAAATTTACAAAGTTAAAAAAACCTTACAATGTTAATATAATTTGTGCGCAAAAGGCGATCTTATCGCTACATAGCGATTTCTTCCAGATAACCCTTATTTTATTTTCACAGTGTTGTCTTGTTAACTGCATATAGAAACAAAGAAGAGCTCTGTTTTACAAACTGTCATGGCATAATTACAGATTTGCTTAAACTATTTTTAATTTTACCAAATATTCGTTTTCTTCCATTTCTTCAATTGTAAACATATTTATTGAGTTTAAATCATGTTTTAGCAAAATTTAAGTTGTGAAATACTAATCGTATTATTAAATTTATTTTCAGAAACAGCACTAGGCATTGGATTTAGTGTACAAACGCAGGACGGGCATCCATTTGCGGAAACATTCGCAGAATATTTCAAACTGATAGCAGCACGCGTCGTCAAACCATGGCTGCATTGGGATTTCCTTTACAAATTACTGCCAGTTTACCAAGAACTTGAACAGAAGCGAAAAATAATACATGATACAGTTGATGACGTATGCCAAATTTTATCATTCCTTTTTTATTAAAAAACCGGGCAAGTGCGTGTCAGGCCACGCGCAATTTTAGGGTTCCGAAGTAGTAAGTTTATCGACTATTATTCATTAACTACTTATCGCACCTTCAGAATAGTAGTGACGTATCTCAAAAAATAATTTATTTTGGGAAAACGAAAACGAAATTTTGAAACAGCAAACTTTCAAATTTGAACTGATTTAATTAATTTATTTTGTATTAAAACATATCAATTATTTGATTTCTGTATTAAGTTTATCTTTTGTCAAATATGAGCAAAAAACATGAAATATTGCATATTTTTTATTATTTTTGAATTAAGTCCATACTATTATGAAGGTGCGTTATGCTAACATACTTAGTTGTGATAGTTTTCCTTGTAAATTCATCATATAAACTATTTTTGAGAATTTTTTCACTAGTCCTTCTCCACCCTTGTCTAACTACAACCATTAAGCCAGCGAGCGAGGGGGACACTTGACTGTAGCCAAAATTAGCACTTTAAAGCCAAACCAATAATTCCAAATTCCAAATTCCAAAAATGGTCTTAAAAGACCCATAATATTTTTTAAAGACTTTTTGAACGATAGCCCACACTATAGGGTACGCGACGAATAAAAAAATCATTCTCGCGCTACCTGTACGGGAGGTACCCTGAAAAAATGTTTTTCAATATTTTATTCTACGATTCTGGAGTTTCAATAAATAATGTATATTATATCCACGCCGCCAAATTACAGCTTTCTAGCACTAAGGGTCTCGGCGCTTTGCTTCGGAATCCTAAAAAAAATATTTTGACTTACCAAAGTAATAATTAAAAACAATTTCAATTATTTTTAATTATTCTATAAGCTTGCATGTTACTCTTTTAAGAAAACCCAAATAATTTGAAAAATATTGAACTTATTAATTTTCCCTGCAGATTATAAGGAAAAGGAAAATTTTGCTTCAAAATGAGAACTTTCACACCGACTGTGTCATACTTAGTAAGTACTCAGTCAACTGTATATATTCCGGTCAATTTAGACATTCGAAGGTGCATAAATTCCCAACAAGCTGAAAATCAGTAAGATTGTTCAAAACATAATTATAAATAAAATTTTTAAGTTCCCCATCATTCCCGTGTATGGAAAAAAAAATATTCAAGGTCAAAGGTCAAAAAAATGAGTTTTTCGCGATTTTCAGCAAAACGTTAAGTTTTATCATAAAGAACCCCAGACAAAAATTGTAGATCATAAAATTATCTATAAAAATATATCAATACTTTTTTCCTACGAGCCACCGTTTCTGAGATATTATGAATTTATGTACCTTCACTATAATTTTTTGGTCTAATTTGACCGGACTAATAATAATAATAATATGTTGTATTAACATTTGAAGCTTTTTATATTTTAATTCCTTTGCACTTAAAAATAAACCATCTGCGTGTTTAATTTTACAAAATTTGTAAAATTAAGTATATTAAAATACAACAAGTAACTTTATTTTTTTAGGTGACAGTAATCCGCAAGTCACGAGTTTTATGGATCTTCTACTAAAGTCATCTGGTGGAGCTGACAGATTCACAGATGTTGAGCTCCGTGAAGAGCTGCTGGTGTTATTGCTGGCTGGAACAGACACCTCAGCAGTTGGTGCGTGTTTTACTATCGTCATGTTAGCAAGGAACTCCAAAGTGCAGGAAAAGGCTTATGAAGAGTAAGTTAATATTTTTTTAAATCTACTTGAACTTACTAATACAAACAGCTTTCTGTAGTGTCTATTGATTAAAAATACCTGCATCATATTGTGTTCTCCGTTTATATAGGATATCCAAAAAAATACTTAGGAATTAAATTAACTGGAACACAGTTTTAATTTTTATTTACTGGAATATGAAGCACATATCAATATAAATGATCATTATTTTTTTTATTGTTCAACAAGTGCTTTAACGTTTGTACTTTCATTATCCCTGAATGATCTGCTGTTAATCTGTTTTGTCTTTTCGTTATAACTCAAATGGCAGCAATTTCAAAGCTTGCGTTAATATAATAGTACAGGATCCGAATTAGAGGCGTTTCTGAACCCATCTGCTTACCGGATAAAAAATATTTTTATCAAATATCATATGTAAATAAAAGTATCGCGAATGGGTTGCCTAAAAAACTATGTTCAAGACTATCATTAATATTATAAACAGGATGAAAAAAAATGTTGTAGGAAAAGTACTCTGAATAATATATTAATGATGGCTTTTACTGAAAGGACACATTCCTTTATTTTCAAAAATAAGTAAAACTTCATTCAAAGATTTTTTAATAAATCACCTGGTTGAACCGGAATCAAATCTGGGAAATGTAAAAAAACGCTTTGTATTTTATGATACCAATCGAAAAAGGTCTTTCACAAGGATCAATGTCTTTTAATCAACATAGTATCTTAAATTAAAAGAAGACAAAAAAATGAGTTAGTAGAAAATTTTTACCACCCTGTATACAGATTAATGATAGCCTTGAATATATTTTTAGGAATATTTGAGATACTTTTATTTACATAATGATATTTGATAAAATATAAAAATGTGGTTTTATGAAACCACCATGCAAGTGAAACTTTTTTCTACTAAACTAAGGGCCCTTAGGCCCTTAGCAAGTTGCTACTAGGTGAAAAAAGCCGATGAGAAATTTAATACCCCAGATTTGTTTTGGCACACTTGCTGCATGTTTTCGCTATCCTAGTACTTACTGCAAGGAACTTCGTTCCATCCGGGTGTCCCTTGACACCTCTCAAGTTTTTTTTTTACTTTAAAAACAATTTTTATCCGGTAAGCAGATGGGTGCAGACAGATCTCTAATTCGGATCTTAGACTATAAGTATTAAAAGAGTGTGTTGTAAAAGCTGGTACAAAATTTTGCTTATTGCCATTTTTGCAGAGTACGTGAAATCTTTGGAGACTCTCAAAGGCCAGTGAATCTTGACGATTTATCAAGGCTAAAATATGTCGATGCAGTAATCCGAGAAACCCTGCGACTGTATCCTCCAGTCCCAATAATTGTACGAGAAAATGACAAAGCTGTTGAGCTAAGTAAGTGTCGTCTTATGTTTTCATGTAAAAAGAGTAAGATTTACTTACTCTCTTTTCTATTTAGTTACTTTTCTAAAATTTGGTTTATTGGTAGAAATTAGCCTATTCAAATCTTGAATGACATGTCCTTGGAACTGAAATTTTAGGATTTTCTACACAGAACTTGGCACCCATATAGATCTGAGTTACTTTGTCGGTAAAGTCGACACAGACATATATTTTGTGCTACCTAAACTGGCACAGTAGTACCTATACTATCAATTGTCATATTTTATAAAGATTCAGAGATAACACTACCAGCTGGCTCTTGTACTTGCATCAACATTTGGGGACTTCATCGTAATACCCGGTATTGGGGCGCTGATGCCGAAGAGTTCAAACCTGACCGTTTCTTGAATGGAAGTGTGACCCCTGCATCAGCGTTTATGTCTTTCAGTTACGGACCCAGAAACTGTTTAGGTAAGTTTAATGTTAAGACCGAATTAGAATCAGTAACGTGAACGCAAACAATTTGATTGGCACATAAGAAATAATAGTACTTATAAATAGGTTTATTCACTTTTATTTTCCGTTTGAATAAAGCTGACCTATACATGATCAAGTTAATTTTTCAACTTTGCGAGAGATAGCCATATAGCCAGATACGAGTAGCCATACACTGTCAAGTTTACTGGATGCTTTTTTTTACATAAAATAAGTTAGTGCTTGACAACAATCCCACCTGATTGTAAGTGGCGATGGAGTCCAAGATGGTGAACGCGCTAACTTAATAAATGCCTATTCACTCTTCTCTTGAAGACACCTACATAGACGGGAACACCCACGCAGGCAAGCTATTCCAGTAATTTGCGGCACGCACTATGAAAGATGACGCGAATCGCGTCAGTCGCAGCGGTGGGATATTCACGACGTATGGATGGATTCTTGCGGTACGATGAGTTGTTCGATGGATGAACGGGGATTGGGAAATTAGTTTCTGCAATTCCTGAGCACACTCTCCAAAATGCATCCTGTAGAATGCCGAGAGGCTGGCTACTCCGCGCCTGTATGCGAGCCCTTGCAGGTTGGTTACTACCAAGTCTGGGTCATCAGTGAGCCTCATTGCACACCTTTCCATCGAATCCAAGGCTGAAAGGTGATATTTTGCGGCACCGGCCCAAATGTGACAGCAGTACTCCACACAAGTGCGAACATGAGCTTTATACAGTGTTAAAATGTACCTCGGTATGAAGTACCTTTGCGAGGACTCCGAGTTTTCTTGCAGCCACTTTACTTTTGGATTCGATGAACCGTCCGTAGTTGAGGTTCGAGGAAACATCGACTCCCAATAACTGTAGGCGGTCCGTGCATTCCAGGGATACATTCTGGAAAGTGGGAGCCAAGGTGAACGGAGCCTCCGTTTTGCGGTGAACAGGCATAGGCACGTCTGCGTTTTAGTGGCATTGAATCTCACAAGATTCGCATCGCCCCAGTCGGACTCTGCCCGGAGTGCGAGATTCACACGATCCAACATAGTCTCTCTTTCAGACTGTATTTCTTTCCTACTGGCTCGTGCACTGGGCAGGTATCTCTTCACTACTGTGCTGTCATCTGCGTACCCATAAATACCGGGCATAAGCAGATTATTAATGTGCAGCAGAAATAGAGTGGCAGAGATAACGGACCCCTGAGGAACTCCAGCGTACATAGCCATCGATTGTGATGAACTACCATCGACAACAAGACGGAGAAATCGTTCACTCAGAAAGTCCTTAACCCACCCAATAAGGCCAGGGGATATGCCATAACCTGAAAGCTTGCTTAAAAGGCTTGCGTGCCCGACCCTATCGAAGGCCTTCGAGACATCGAGGGAAACGGCAAGTGCCTCCCCGTTTTTCTCTAGGGTCTTGCCCCATATGCGTGTGGCATACCCTAGAAGACCTTCAGCCGATCAATTTCGGCGAAATCCGTACTATCGATCACTAAGGAGATCGTTCCGTTCTAGGTATGCCACGAGGCGCATATGCGCGATGCTGCATCAGATCAGCTGCAAACTTGACAAGTAAACTTGATCATGTATGGCCAGCTTTAAAGAACAGCAGAAGCAGTAACTACTGTTAATCTGCCTATTTTTAATGATAAAATCTTGTCACGCCCAGGTTTTGTCATCACTAATCTAAATATATTACAATTATCAATTAGTATCATTGATTTATATCTTTTGTAATTATGACTGTCAAATAAACATCGTTTTTTTAATTTTTTAAACAATCAAATGTCTAACACCATAGAACCCAGTTGCTGATTTGTGAATTTCTCATTCGTAACAGTTCTCATTATGTTTAAAACTAATCTCCAAAACACGCTTGATGTATTTTTTTCCAGGGTACAAATACGCCATGATGTCCCTGAAGGTCGTGGTGACAACATTGCTGCGGCACTACAGAGTGCTGCCACCTAGCGACTTGACGGCTGCAGATTTAAGAAAACCGCTGCGATTAAGTTTTGATATTATGATGAAAGATGTTGATGACTTCAAAGTTCGTTTAGAACATAGAAACTAGTTTGATATTTTTGTAAAACTATGCAAGTAAATAAATAATATTAAAATTAATATCAAAATTATAATACCTGTGTCGTGATGTCTTGATTTTGATTTGGAATCGTTAATTTTGCTTAAAATTTATCTGGATAATAGCTAAATTATAATTATTGGTAACTCCTAAATGGTATCTAAAATTGGTTCACTGACACTGTCTACTTGACGTAGTACTTGAAAGAGTCCATAATTCAAAACTGGTAAAGACCTAGCTTATAATAGTATAGACTACAGTTTTATTGGGTAGCACAAAACTAAGTTAGCAGTGAGTTGTTTTTATTTGGACTTGAAATATGACCATATTTCTGAATTTCTTCCATCTAATCATCAGTCTTTGGAGGTCCACTGCTGGACATAGGCCTCCTCTCATGCGCCATTCTAAGAGGTCCTGAGCCTTCTGAACCCAGCGAATACCTTCTTCATGTCGTCAATCCACTTGGTCTGAGAGGGTCCTGATTTCTTTACATTTAAATTTTAAGTAGCTCACTATTCGTCTTCGCCGGAATGCTAATGCTTACTTCGTGCTTTGTTCTCTGTGTTTTGTAGTTGTTTCTATGTTTTGTACCATTGATTCTGTTTCAATGTTGTAGTTGATCTTAATTCGAATGTCGTCCTAAGTCATAACTATTTATGTATTTACGTACAACTATTATACGTATGTACATATACGTACAACAACGAAATAGAAAAACAAAGGGAAAAATAAAAATCCAATGGCAAATAGGTAGGTAGGTATTGAAAATATAATTTTAAATAATTATAAAACATCTACCTATTACCATATTCACAGTGTCACATTTCATTTGTGTAGGCCGGAGGATTTGTACAAAAAGTTAATTAATTATTCAATTATCATGATTTTGTTGGTTCAGCATTCTTGGATTCTTTTTTATCGTTTTGATAATTATAATAGGCGAAGCTATCGGCCACATCATTCTGTTCATAAAAAAGGCAGCTTATACTCGTACATGTAAATAGTAGGTTAATGCGACCCTTCTATTAGCGATGGACAACTCGACGAAACTTACTCGAACTCGAGTAACTCGAGCAAACTCTTGGGCGAGTAACTCGAGTAACTTTTTAACGTACTCGAGTTAACTCGGCCGACTCAGCGTCATCGGTTCAACTCAATCTTACTCGTTTCGCATCATCGAGCTGCCATGCCGCCGACCCGCGTCGTCGCTGCGACAAACTTACTATAGCCTACGAAGAGCGGAGCTGTTATTCGGTCAACTCGTTACTCGCTCGCTCGGTGTAGCTCGTTAGTACTTCGTCGCGTTGGCTACTCGCTAGAGGTCTGAAAAGTCATATACGAATTCCTTGTTACGTAGGTAACTCGATAAGTTTTGTGACAAGAAAAATTATGCAAGATATTAACAATATTTATTTAACATTTTTTCGAAATACTCTCCATTCTCTATGCAAAGTTCCATTCGCCTAAACCAACTATTAAAAAAAAAAACATTTTTGCCAGTCTTGATCCGATAAGTCCGAAATTGTCAGATCTCAATAAAATTTATGTGGGACCACATGACAGCCACCAGCTTTCGATTAAAAAAACAATCATCAAAATCGGTTCGCCCAGTCCAAAGTTCTGAGGTAACAAACATAAAAAAAAATACAGTCGAATTAAGGACCTCCTCCTTTTTTTGAAGTCGGTTAAAAATATCGTAGCACGCTAATCTTTGCGGTTAAGGTCCATCGTTGCAAACTGAACTGTCATCAGTTTGTCATCAGTTTGTCATCAGTTCAAAACTGTCCATCGTTGCATGACTGGAACATCATATTTTTTTAAAACCAACAACCTGGCTATTTGCGTTCTATTTCTAAATTTTGCTTTTAAAAATATATAAAAGAGATGCGTTCCATTTTTAAATTACGAGCATCTCAAAACTTATCGAGTGACCTATGTACCTGTATAAATGATAGAATACACATTTCACGATTTTAAGTAAATCACCCACCCTTTAAAATAGGAGAAGGAAGTTTTTATCGGTTTTCCATACATTGTCTACTTACAAAAATAAGTAAAATCCCACCAAACACATTAATTTAAGATTATTATCTGAAAAACTTCGTTCGAAAAGACTAGCATTAATGAACTAAGATATGACTGTGCGTAATTGTGTTTGTGTGCAGTGCGCATTGGCTGTAGGTGCTTGTGTCATTTCATGCCTTATATAAATAATGCCAGAGGCTACAAAACTTAAAAATAATAGTACCTAATATTAGTGAAGAAATTGGTTTTAATTCATATTGTACAAATAAAGGAAATGAATTGAGTATCCATAATGTTGTGAAAATTAATTCCATCAAGGTTCATTGATTCTTTGGGGCTTTCAATGGGTAAGTAGGAATTTCAAGTAACTAAACCGGAACAAGAAACAAGTATTAGTTTAGTATTTTTTAATGTTTTTGTTGTTTTTAGCTATGCCTACGATTCAAGGTTTAGAACAGGTGATTTGAACAAGAATTTAATTATTTATTCAAATTTCGAGAATTAGTATTTATAATGTATTTTTTCCTGTAGGAAGTCAGTCATGAGTTAGGTATGACCTCTAACCAACCCCACTCTATAAATGGGTGTTTTTCTATTTAGATATGTGGTGATTTTCGTCAGGTTTCAATCGTAATTTGTTAGTGCAACGGAATAAACGATTAAATAAAATAATTATATTAGATTAAATAAAGCAATATTTAAAACAGTTTCTAATAAATCTAGTATTACTTATGGTAATGATATTTTCTATACTTGTCGTGGTGTTACTAATATGGATAATTCAAAGACTGTGGAAAAAGAGAAGAATATTGATTTTATCAAGAAAGTTAAAGAACAAATACATGGCTTGGCCGATATTAGGACACGCCCTTATGTTCCTTGGAACTGGTGAAGGTAGCTCTAATTTAATTTTTATTCAATTAGGTTATATGGTATTTCTTACTTATGATAAATTAATGTTTGATTATAACATGGTGAATAGAGACGAAGTCTTATCCCCTTACGTATTAGGCTTATCCCATTAAAAACATAAATGAAAAGTGAGAGCCAAAAAAAGAATTGAGATCTAAATGGGTGCCAAGTTCTGTGTAGAAAAGCCTAAAATTTTTTGTACAGAAATTATTAGTAAGTACTTATTCATAACGTTACTGATTAATCGTGTTACCTTATACATTAACTGTTATAGTGCTCTTCAACTAAATCTGTAGTTAGTGCACCGCGGTCCGAAATACCTATTATTTCATTCCATCCATCCATCCATCCATCAGCCCTTAGAGGTCCACTGCTGGACATAGGCCTCCCCTAACTTGCGCCACTCTGACCGGTCCTGAGCCTTCTGAATCCAGCGGATGCCCGCTGTCTTCTTCAGGTCGTCAGTCCACCTGGTCGGGGGGCGTCCTATGCTCCTTTTTCCGAGACGTGGGCGCCATTCGAGGACCTTTCTTCCCCAACGGTTATCGGTCCTTCGAACTATGTGGCCAGCCCATTGCCACTTCAGCCGGCTAATTCTTTGAGCTATGTCGGTTACCCTTGTTCGTCTACGGATCTCCTCATTTCTGATGCGATCACGTAGAGAAATACCGAGCATAGCCCTCTCCATAGCCCGCTGCGCAACTCTGAGCTTGTGGATCAGGCCAATAGTAAAGCACCACGTCTCGGATCCGTATGTCATCACTGGCAACACACACTGCTCGAACACCTTCGACTTCAGGCACTGAGGTAGTGTTTTGGACGACAAGATATGACGCAGTTTCCCGAACGCAGCCCATCCGAGTTGGATTCTACGAGTGACTTCTTTCTCGAAGTTGGACTTACCCATCTGGATCACTTGTCCCAGGTAATTGTATTCGTCTACAACTTCAAGAGCAGCGCCGTCAACCACAACCGGTACGGGTGTGACATGGACATTTGACATGATTTTCGTCTTGTCCATGTTCATCTTAAGACCCACCTGTTTTGAGGCGCTGTTCAAGTCCCCGAGCATTGTACCAAGTTCTTCCAGGGAACCCGCCAGGATGACTATATCATCGGCATATCGCAGGTGTGTGATGTATTCGCCATTGATGTTAATGCCACGTCGTTTCCACTCCATCAGCTTGAACACGTCTTCCAACGCAGCGGTGAACAGTTTTGGGGATATGACATCCCCTTGCCTGACACCTCTCTGCAGTTGGATGGGGTTCGTTGCTGTGTCGTGTACTCTGACGGACATGGTGGCTGATGAGTATAAACACTTCAACACCTCGATATACCGGTAGTCGATCCGGCACCGCTGGAGAGAATTTAGTACCGCCCAGGTCTCGATAGAATCAAAGGCTTTCTCATAGTCCACATAGGCAACACACAATGGCAGATTATACTCCTCGGTCTTTTGTATAATCTGCCGCAGTGTGTGTATATGGTCTATGGTGCTGTAGCCTTTTCGGAATCCTGCTTGTTCGGGAGGCTGGAAGTCGTCAAGCCTGCGTGCAATGCGATTTGTGAGCACCCTCGAAAACAGCTTATAAACGTGGCTCAGAAGTGCGATGGGCCTGTAGTTCTTCAAAAGGGCTTTATCGCCCTTCTTGAAGAACAGCGTCACCACACTTCTGCCCCACGCTTCCGGGGTAGTTCCAGTGTTAATGACGGAATCGAACAGTTTTTGGAGCGCCACTAGAAGGGGTTTTCCTCCAGCTCTTAGAAGCTCGGTTGTGATTCCGTCATCTCCCGGTGCCTTGTTGTTTTTAAGCTGTTTGAGAGCCTCTCTAATCTCATACAGGCTGACGTCCGGGATATCCTCTGTGTAGTGTCGGGTCAGTTTAGCTCTCTTATCGCTCTCCTCGCTAGGAGGTGGAGCTTGAGAGGAGGCATACAACCGTCCGTAGTATCTCTCAGTCTCTCTCAGAACTTCCGGTTTCGACGAAACCATGGTGCCGGACTCGGTCTTCAACCTCGTAAGCTGACTTTGCCCAATAGACAGATCTCTGGCGAACACTTTGGAGCCCTGGTTTCGCTCAATTGTGTTTTTTACACGATTTGCGTTGTGTTTTCGCAAATCGCGTCGCCTGCACTTGGAGATCTGCTCATTGAGCCGTCGGTATTCCCTCATGGAGGTTGGAGACTGCACACATAGTTCTCGTCGATCCCTCATAAGACCGAGAGTTTGTTCTGAGAGAAGCTGAGATCTACCACTAGGGTGGGTCTTGAAATACTTCGACCCTACCTCGTGGACAGTTGTTACCATCCTGGTGTTAAACTCGTCCACTGAGGTGCACGATTCTAGGCACGCAAAACGGTTTTTCAGCTCAAGTTGAAAGTTCTCGGATCCCTGGATTTGGACGGATGTTGGGCGAAGCGTAGACTTCATCAGGCGTGACCGTTCCAGCTTCAGGTCGATATTTAATGTGCCTCTCACAAGACGGTGATCGCTTCCGGTTTTGAACCTGCTGATCACAGAGACATCATTAAATATGTGCCGTTTGTCTGCCAGAATGAAGTCTATCTCGCTTTTCGTGGAACCATCAGGACTTATCCAAGTCCACTTGCGTTGTGGCTTCTTTCTGAAGAAGGAGTTCATCATGAAGAGATCTTCCTTCTCCAAAAAGTTGGCCAGCAAGTGTCCTCGGTGGTTCCGTCGTCCAATTCCGTAGGGACCCACTTTCCTCTCGGCGCCGCTTTGCGTGCCCAGCTTCGCGTTGAAGTCCCCCATCACAACATTGAAGTGAGCTTTAGAGGTATGTATGGCTCTACTTATGTCCTCATACATAACCTCAACCTCTTCGTCGGGATGTGTCGAAGTCGGCGCATATACCTGTACAACCTTCAACGAATACCGTTTGGATATTCTGAGTGTAAGGTACGCTACCCTGGCCGACACGCTCCCGACTTGCACAATGTTGTTGACGAGGGACTTGTGAACGAGAAACCCGACACCACCTTGGGACAGATGTTCGCCCTCCCGGTGATAGAACAAGTTTCCGGATTTGAGTATTATCGTGTCCTCCCCCTGTCTTCGGACTTCAGATAAACCCACAATACTCCAGTTTAACTTGTCTATCTCTTCTTCCAGCTCTTTTACCTTGTCGTCGGTCCTCAGTGTCCTGGTGTTGTATGTTGCCAGGTGCAGAAGTCGTCGTTTGGATTGGTAGCCCGATCTCTGCCGGCGATTCTTAGCACCCCCTGCCCCGCCGTTACCATAGCCGCTACCGTAACTAGGAATAGCGGGGCTGCCGGGGACTGGGGGCCGAGGCTTGTTCGTGACTTGCATGCGGGGGTTTTAGCCGGTAGTCACCACGCTTGGCTAGTGCGTGTTGGTGACCGCAGGTGACCTGACTAGTATTCGTCACGCACAGGAAGATGCTGCTGCCCATCTTCCTGGATTTGTCCTAATAGTCGCCTTTTACGACATCCCAGGAAGAACGGGAGTGGTGCTATTCTACAAAGTGAACCCGGACACCACACGGGGTGTCATTTATTATTGTCAGTGTCGGGGTGTCAGTTATTTCATTATTGATAAGTAATGATCTTCCACTATTGATATCTGCTAAATATTGAAATAATAACTAATACTAAATCCCAGTTAGAATATCGTAACAATAATAATAAATACGATAGTCGACTATACTATACTCTTATTAGTTATAAGTAGTTTGTGTTCGATGACATAACGTGCCTTAATATATTTTGAAACAATACTTCGAATCACTTTAAACTGGTATAATTTTGGAAATAATACAAAATTTTGTGGTGTACACGCCATACAAGATTAGAGAAAAATAATTTTTCACACATTAAAAATGAAACAACTAATACACTGGAAATAACGCCTACTGAAGAACCACTAATTTGCACGTAAATAATACGTACGTGCGCTCTGCACTTTCCCACAGGCACTTGGGACACTGAATATCTTCCCCCCGTTGAAAGCTTCACAAAGTACTAAAACTGATATGTTTTGATTAAAAAAAATTAAGGGTGGTATTCCACTCGTTATATATTCACCTTGAAATCCACATAATAACCAGCTGTTATCAATTTAGATTGCTATTCTTAAATTTCAGGTGTTATAAGTAAGTGTTCATAATAGAATCAATTTTTTTAAAAATTATAATACAATGTTAAAAATTTACTACTTTCTCATTTATTCCTCTGTATTCACCCGACTACCTATCTGGATGCCAAAATTTTACTATTTAGGTCATCTGGAACTAGGTTAGAGTTTTGATCTATAGGTCAGTCAGTGATAAAAATGACGATTTTTGGACGTTATTATCTAAATAACTGTTTGATATATGTTTATGAAATTTGGAACACACATGTATTTCGCAAATCTCAATAAATGAGCCAAATTTGACAGGTTTATGTTGAACAGTTTTTTAGTTATGAAGTGGTCAAAAGCATTTGGAGCCAATGGTTCGTGTAATATTACCCACGGTGCTGCTCGCCAATTCTGTTAGCTTGAAATGTTGTTGTGTGTCTAGATAAAGTGTTTTGTTTCTTTTGAATGTTACGAAAAACAATGAAGATAACATAATAGCTAAATTAGGTTCATTAAGCATTTATGAATAAGGCCCTTAGATGTCGAAAAAATAAAACAAACCCTGAAAAAAAAAAACATTTTTTAATATTTTATTAAACTATTCTAACAGTCTTTAGTATTTTATGCTTTTACTGGTACTTTTAGCATTATGGTAAGCGGACGTTACTTAGCGGCACGTTTATTATTAAAGAGACGATCTCTAAGCCTTTCCACTCCTTCGTGGTAGGCATCATCAAACGCCTCTCCAAATATTTCCTTGTAGAAAACCGGGAGTCGACATTATTATCTAATAGTTCAATGGAACTAAAAATCAACAGAACAGCTGTTATTAGCTTATGGTAAAACCGACTCGTTACAGATCGAATGAATACAATCCAGAAATTTGGTCGTGAAGCCTTAAAAAGCGAACGTGGATTGACAGGTTTTTGGTTGGGCCCTCAGTACTTTTCCGGTAAGTACCTAAATTACATTTCGGTAATTTTATGTATTTTTGAAGTTATACTTCTTTTCGTGTATATTGCATGGCATGACAATTACATGCCGTGCTGCTTGAGTCACACGTATCCTTATGTAATGTAGGTATTATTTTTCTTTCTTCAACAGTATTATGTGATCCTGTCATCGCTGGAGTGGTAACTAAAGTTTCATTAGGAAAAACAGATCTCAATAAAATAGCCCGCCATCTTTTGGGAAACGGAACAATTTTTGCGCCAGGTAATATACATAATTTTAATAATAGAGTCTAACTGAAACAAACATTATCAAATTATATATTTATTTTAAGCATAATTATTTAAGTAAATTTGTTTCAAATATCTGTTCCATTTTTACAAACAGTGATTGTTGGACCTCTTCTTTATGTCCGCAGAAGAATGACGAAAACTGGATCCTGAAGTGCTCCAATGATATCTTTAGTATCGTAATTACAGTGCTTTTGTTCAAATCCCGCTTTTCACATTTTCTTGCGACATATTATATATGTTACCGGCAAAACCTGATTTCAGGTCAAACTAGTTTGGCCTAGGCCCGACTAGTTTGTCCTGACACGATTAGGCAAAACTAGTTTCTCGTCAGTCTGAAACTGATTAGAACTAAATTGTTACGGATTTATCTTTATTCGCCAGATCTTTGTGCTTAAAACCTCATAGCTCGGTGGTTTGTATAGATTCTATACTAAGATCGGCCAGTTAAGTTAAAGGTGAAATTTATTGAGCTTTTCCGTGCTTCGGAGTGCCCATATAGCCGTCTGACCCGTGCTCAGTAGTGGGCCATTAATGGGTTGGAGTCAGATTGTTGAGCTCTTTATGAGCATGAGAGGTCAGAAGTCTTTTTACCCGCCTTCCCATGTATTACCGAAACGGCTTGATCGCTAGGGGACGCTGCAATTGTTAATTTTCTCATTCACCTGGAGTCGGTTTGGAGTCTGGTTCGTAGTGTTGTTGAGTGTGTTGTAGAGTGTGTAGTTTTGCCTAGGCCAGACTAGTTTGTCCCGACACGATTAGATCCCATGTATTACGATTACTAGTTTGGTCTTGGCCAAACTACTTTGACCTGTCACGAGTAGGATAAACTAAACTCCGTGCGATTTGCAGCCGAACGCGAAACAAATGTAAACAAACCATTGTTTAATAGGATTTTTTAACAACTGACATGAATTTGTGCACCAAATGCGATTTATTTAGACAAACTACTCAGTAAGGTATTTGTGAATTCTTAAATAAATACATATTGATCGATAACAATTATAAATTCCGAGTAAATGTGGAAACAAACAAAATTAAATAACACTGTCATCATTCAAACACTTTGCAATGAGAATCTTATTTTCAAGAAGCAATTTGAAACTTTTAACATAATGTACTGTCTTGTCTTATTGAGCAGTTTGTCTAAATAAAAAGCATTTGGTGTACAAATTCAACTTAGTTGGTGAAAACACTAGAAAACGATTTCAATGGTTTGTTTACATTTGTTTCGGCTGCAAATCGCACGGAGTATAGTTTGGCCTAGGCCAAACTAGTTTAACCTGAAATCGGGTTTTGCCGGTAACATATACACAAACTGCACATATTGAAAATAAATTATTAATTTATTCAAAGTAAAAATAAGGAAATCCTTAATTTCAAATCTCTTGGGTTAAACGTTTGCCAAAGTTACCAATATCATGCTTCCACTAATCCACATAGATAAAATTAATGAAGTTAAGAAATTTTAAGTGATTATCCACTTCTTTTCACAGTACACATATGGCGACCACGTCGGAAAATTTTAACTCCCATTTTCTCGCCAAAAAACCTCAACGGTTTTATAGATATACTCGTAGAGCAAAGTAATATATTGACGAGTTGTTTTGAGCCAAGTGTGGGAAAGGGTTCATTTTCCATATGGAACAATATGACGTCATATACGTTGAATTCAGTTTGGAGTAAGGATAGTTATTATTTTATTTTATTTTCACAGTGTTGTCTTATTATACAGAATCAAAGAAGAGCTCTTTTTTACAAAATGTGATTTGCATTATTACAGATTTGCTTAAACTATTTTTAATTTTTACCAAATCGTTTTTAGGGTTCCGTAGCCAAATGACAAAAAACGGAACCTTTATGGATTCATCATGTCTGTCTGTCTGTCTGTCCGTATGTCACAGCCACTTTTTTCCGAAACTATAAGAACTATACTGTTGAAACTTGGTAAGTAGATGTATTTATTATGTGAACCGCATTAAGATTTTCACACAAAAAAAAATTTTGGGGGTTCCCCATACTTAGAACTGAAACTCAAAAATTATTTTTCATAAACCCATACGTGTGGGGTATCTATGGATAGGTCTTCAAAAATGATATTGAGGTTTCTAATATTTTTTTTTTAAACTGTTACTTCTAAAATAAGAGAATGATAAAACTAAAAAATTTATATGATGTACATTACCATGCAAACTTCCACCGAAAATTGATTTGAACGAGATCTAGTTAGTAGTTTTTTTTAATACGTCATAAATCGTAAACTGCAATTTACCTTTCATTCAATCAACTCAAATACTAACCTACCTACCTAACCTGTAGACTCAAATACAACGAACTACAAGAACTTGTATATTATGTTACTTGCTGCTACGGAACCCTAAATGGACGAGTCCGACTCGCACTTGGCCGCTTTTTTTCTTTCTTCAATTATAAACAAATCATGTTTTAGCAAAATTTAAGTTGTGAAATACTAATCGTATTATTAAATTTATTTTCAGAAACAACAATAGGCATCGGATTTAGTGTACAAACGCAGGACGGGCATCCATTTGCGGCAACATTCGCAGAATATTTCAAGCTGATAGCAGCCCGCGTCGTCAAACCATGGCTGCATTGGGATTTCCTTTACAAATTACTGCCAGTTTACCAAGAACTTGAAAAGAGGCGAAAAATAATACATGATACAGTTGATAACGTATGCCAAATTTTATCATTGCTTTTATATTAAAAAATCTTATTTTGACTTCCCAAAGTAATAAACAAAAACAGTTTAAATTTTTTTTCTTTCCGCTTGCTTATTTATACTTTAAGCTTGCATGTGACTTTTTTAAGGAAACCCAAATAATTTGAAAAATATTGAGCTTATTCATTTTTCCTGCAGATTATAAGGAGAAAGAAAATTTTGCTTCAAAATGAGATTATTCACAACGACTCTAGCATACTTAGTAAGTACTCAGTCAACTGTATAATAATATTTTATTAACATTTGGAGCCTTTTATATTTTAATTCCTTTGCACCTTAAAATAAACCATCTGCATGTTTTTATTTTAATATACTTAATTTTAAAAATACAGCAAGTAAATCTCACTTCTTAATTTTTTTAGATGACAATAATGCGCAAGTCACTAGTTTTATGGAACTTCTACTACAGTCATCTGGTGGAGTTGACAGATTAACAGATGTTGAGCTCCGTGAAGAGCTGCTGGTGTTATTGCTGGCTGGAACAGACACCTCAGCAGTTGGTGCGTGTTTTACTATCGTCATGTTATCAAGGAACTCCAAAGTGCAGGAAAAGGCTTATGAAGAGTAAGTTAACATTTTTTAAATTCTGCTTGAACTTACTAATACAAACAGCTTTCTGCAGTGCGTATTGAGTAAAAATACCTGCATCATATTGTGTTCGCCGTTTATATAGGATATTCAAAAAAATAATTAGGATTTAAATTAATTGGAACACAGTTTTATTTTTATTTAATGTTTTATTACTGTGTTTTTACTTGATTACTGGAATATGAAGCACATAGATTATGTGTGAAATAGCACATAAGGGAATATGGCGTCCACAACAGCCACCGCTCGACCAAACTAGTTTCCGAAAATGTATGGTTATTTTGTTAGCAACATTCGAACTATGGTGGTAAAATTATAATTTTTTTTTGTTCGACAAGTAGTTTTACCGTTTGCACTTTCATTATCACAGAATGATCAGTGTCAATCTTTTTCTTCTTATAGTTCTAACTCAAATGGCAGCAATTTCAAAGTTTTCGTAAATATAATCATACAGGATCCGAATTAGAGGCGTTTCTGAACCCATCTGCTTACCGGATAAAAAAGATTTTGTATCAAATATCATAATTATGTAAATAAAGGTATCGCGAATGGGTTGCCTAAAACAATATGTTCAAGACTATCATCAATGTATATTATTATTATTATTATTATAGCTTTATTTCCCATATTTATAAGTACATCATAATTATTGACAAAATATATAGTTGAGTTTATGGGCCCTTGTGGGTAAAAGCATCCTCCATCGTCTTCCATTTGTCTCTATTGTTAGCTATCAACATCCAATTTTTTCCTGCTATTTTGGTGATGTCATCTGCCCACTTTATAAAGTCTCTATCTTCCTATACTCGTTTTGCCTGTCGGGCCTAGCCAATTTGTTATTCGATGGGTCCACCTTTTGTCTTTTAGTCAAGCGATGTGTCCTGCCCACTTCCATTTTTGTCTCAGAGCATGCTGAAGAGCATCTGTTTGTTTGGTTTTGTTTCTAATCACAGTTTTTTTGTACTTTATGGACTCTTCGCAGCTTCAAAATGCTTCGCTCCATTGCATGCTGGCAGGACATGATTTTGCTTTTGACTTTTTTGGTGAATACCCATGTCTGGCTTGTATAGGTCAGGCTTGGCAGGATACAGGTATCCATTATTATTTTTTTCATTTTAAGGCTGTAGTTCCCTTTAAAAATTTCCTTGTGAGACCAGTATTTTTTCCACGATATATTTATTCTCCTGTCAATTTAATTAGTGTTATTATTATTAAAAGAGATCTGTTTACCCAAATACACATATTCATCTACATACTCAATTATATTGCTTTCTAATTTTATTTGTTTCTTCCTACTGTTTGTAATAATTTTAGTTTTAGACGGGTTCATGTGTAGTCCAACTTTTTGACTTTCTGAATTTAAGCTTTGTAACATCATTTCTAAGTCTGTGGCAGTTTCACTGAAGAGAACTATGTCATCTGCGCACTTTAGGTGTGTCAATCTTTTGTTTATTACCCAAATCCCTTTATTTTCCCAATGAATGTTTTAAAAGATTTCCTCTAGCACCGCTATAAACAGCTTAGGAGATAGAGGATCTCCCTGTCTTACACCTCCTTCAATTCTGAATTCCTCTCCATGCCTCTCTAGTTGAATTCTGGATACACTCTTGGATCATCAATGTATATACAGGATGGAAAAAAATGTTGTAGGAAAAGTACCCTGAATATTAATGATGGCTGTTACTGAAAGGAAACATTCCTTTATTTTCACAAATAAATAAAACTTTATTAAAAGTTTTTGACAAATCACCTAGTTGAGCCGAAATGATACCAATCGAAAAGGTCATTTAGAAGCATCAATTTCTTCTGATCAACATAGTATCTTAAATAAAAAGAAGACCAAGAAAAATATGAGTTAGTTGAAAATTTATACCAGCCTGTATATAGATTAATGATAGCCTTGAACAAATTTATACATATTTGTGATACTTTTCTTTACATATGATATTTGATAAAACATAAAAGTGTGATCTTATGAAACCACGATGCAAGTGAAATTTTTTTCGGTTTGTAGGCATTTAAGTAAAAAATTTTAGAAAATTATACGATTTAGGGTACTAAAATCAATACTAAAATTGCGTTTTTAATCTTAACTTAATTACTGAGAAATGGGAATGATAATGGGAAATCAATAGTAGACAAAATACTCAATTATAATATTTAATTTCAATTAGCGTATTAGAGTACGGAATACATAATTAATACAATCATTTAGATGATAGACCCATATTAAAAACTAAGAACAATATTTATTTTAATCATTGAATCTTTATTGTTATTCTTACTCCAGGGCCGGCTGCGTTAGCGACATGCGATAGATGGACGAAAAATTTTGGGGCCATAAGTTAAAAGTTTTTACTTTAAAAACAATTTTTCTCCGGTAAGCAGATAGGTGCAGAGACATCTCTAATTCGGATCTTAGACTATAAGTATTAAAACAGTGTGTTGTAAAAGTTGGTACAAAATTTTATTTATTGCCATTTTTGCAGAGTACGTGAAATCTTCGGAGACTCTCAAAGGCCAGTGAATCTTGACGATTTATCAAGGCTAAAATATATCGATGCAGTAATCCGAGAAACCCTGCGACTGTATCCTCCAGCCCCAATAATTGTACGAGAAAATGACAAAGCTGTTGAACTAAGTAAGTGTCATCTTGTGTTTTCATGTAAAAACAATAAGATTCACTTACTTTCTTTTCTATTCAGATACTTTTCTAAAGTTTGGTTTATTGGTAGAAACTAGCCAACTCAAATCTTGAGCTTGAATTATATTATGTTCTTGGAACTGAAATTTTAGAATTTTCTACACAGAACTTGGCATCCATATAGATCTGAGTTACTTTGTCGGTAAAGTCGACAAAGACATACATATATTTTGTATAGTACCTACCTATACTGTACAGTAGTATCTATATTATCAATTGTCATATTTTATAAAGATTCAGAGATAACACTACCAGCTGGTTCATGTACGTGCATTTGTATTTGGGGAATTAATCGTAATCCCCGGTATTGGGGCGCTGATGCCGAAGATTTCAACCCTGACCGTTTCTTGAATGGAAGTGTGACCCCTGCATCAGCGTTTATGTCTTTCAGTTACGGACCCAGAAACTGTTTAGGTAAGTTTAATGTTAAGACCGAATTAGAATCAGTAACGTGAACGTAAACAATTTGATTTAGGTTTACTCACTTTTATCTTACGTTTGAATAAAGCTGACCATACATGATCAAGTTAGTCAAGTTTGCGAGAGATAACTACATAGCCAGATAGCCACACACTGTCAAATTTGCTGGAAGCTGCATCAAATCAGCTGCAAACTTGACAAGTAAACTTGATCATTAATGGCCAGCATTAAGAGATAGCAGGAGCAGTCACTATTGTTAATCTATTTTTAAATCTTGTTACGCCCAAATTTTGTCATCACTAATCTATATTACCATTGTTTATTAGTATCAGTAATTTATATCTTTTTAATTATGACTGTCAAATAAACATCTCTTTAAAGTTTTAAAATCATAATTAAATATCAAACAGCATAGAACCCAGTTGCAGAAAATTTGTGAATGTCTCATTAGTAACAGTTCTTTCTCATTATGTTTAAAACTAATCTCCAAAACAAGGTTGATGTCAGATTTTTTCCAGGCTACAAATACGCCATGATGTCCCTGAAGGTCGCAGTGACAACATTGCTGCGGCACTACAGAGTGCTGCCACCTAGCGACTTGTCGGCTGAAGATATAAGAAAACCGCTGCGACTAAGTTTTGATATTATGATGAAAGATGTTGATGACTTCAAAGTTCGTTTTGAACATAGAAACTAGTTTGATTTTTTTGTATAAATATGCAAGTAAATAAATTATTTTAAAATTCATATCCAAATTATAATACCTATCTCGTGATGTCTTGATTTTGCTTTGGAATCGTTAATTTGACTTAAAGTCAATCAGGATAAAAGCTAAATAATAATTATTGGTAACTCCCATTTATATGGTATCTAAAATTGGTTCACTGAAACTGTCTACTTGACTGTAGTACTTGAAGGAGTCCTTATTGCAAAACTGGTAAAAACCCGGAAAATAATATTATGGACTATAGTTTAATTGGATACCACAAAACTAAGTTAGCAGTGAGTTGTTCTTATTTGGACTTGAAATATGACCATATTCCTGGATTTCTTCCATCTGACCATCAGTCTTTGGAGGTTCACTGCTGGACATAGGTCTCATGCACCATTCTGTGCGGTTCTGAGCCTTCTGAAACCAGCCAATACCTTCTTCATGACGTCAATCCACTTGGCCTGAGAGGGGATCTGAATTTTTTACACAATTAAAATTTTAAGTAGCTTACTATCTGTCTTCGCCGTAATACTTATGCTTACTTTGTGCTTTGTACTCTATGTTTTGTAGACCATTGATTCTGATTCGATGATGGGGGGTCGTGCCCATTGGGAATCTTGTTTGGCATGATTAGGACTACAACATACTAAAAATTCAGAATGATTCCGCTGAAATCGAATAAATAGACTTTGGGGGGGAAAGTGCCCACTGGAGGAAAAAATACGCATTTGGGGTGGGGTCGTGCCCATTGGTACTTTTGATCAGTACGGCTAGGACTACAACATACCAAAAATTCAGACCAATCCGCTAAACCCACTTTCTATACAGTTAGTGCGGGGTCCTTTTAACTAAAAAGTGCCTGTCCAAACGTGTAAAGTGATAAGCCCCGTCCACCTACTTAACAAAAAATAGGAAAATATCTAAATTACTTGTCTACTTGATAACTAATTTTAACTACTTAATTGTCCGTTTACACATATTAATTTACTTAAAATTTAGTTTACTACTTAATACGCATAAACCGAACATTATTGCTAGGTAGTGAAAAATTAAAAAAAAATTTTAAACTTATAAAAGTTTAATTTCGTTAAGTATGTATATAAGACAGGCTCCACGAAGCGAAAAATTTATACGACAAATATTTAAACTTTTTTTAATGTACAATGAAAATGGAAGTTTGAGAAAATTTTGTTAATTAATAATCGTCTAACTTGTTGAAAGAAAAAATTCCTACGGAAGCATATTATTTGAAGTGTTCCGAATACACCATATTTTTTTTAAGTTTTTTAATTCATAATTAACACCTTGAAAAAAATATTAAGTGTGACGTACTCAGTTTTGACGCCGTGCGTGCAAGCTAAAAATGCCACGTGGAGGCCCATTTTCAGTGTTAAATTAAAATTATAATTAATGGAGATAGAGTTCTGGGAGTCGGGAGTTAGTTTTTGGAAATTTCTTCCTCTTTAAGAATCTTTTTTTTTTAATTTCTTAAATATTAACGTTTTCGGAGTTATTAAATAAAAATGAAAAATTTTTTTTTGCAACTTCATTTTTTTAATAACTTTTGCAATTTTTTACGTCCTGGTAAACGCTTCCGAAACATTTTTCTAGACATCATTCCGAACAGAATGAGCTATCGCACGTATTTTTAAGAGCAGTATCTCTATTTTTCACCATTTTGAACTTACTGCTTAGACTAAGGCGGATTAAACAAAACTCGCACTAGGCACTCCGCTGCCAGCTCACCCACTCGCTCGACCACCGATCGATTCGAGTAACAAGTCAGTGTTTGTTTTACGCGCGCTTTTTAAAATATCAAAATTTATTGTTAAAATCAGGGACTCTCAAGCGCATCTAGTTATAGCGTTTTGTCTCGGTCAAGTTGAAATATGTAGGGTAGATGCAGTGATGCTAGATTAGTGCATGCGAAGACACGATTTTAGCGCGCCCCCCCCCCCCCCCCCCGATCCTCGCGCCCTAGGCTGCAGCCTAATTAGCCTAAGGGTTAATCAGGGCCTGTGTTTACATATAAGAAAGAACTAAATTCTCACCTATGATTATGTCACATAACATGACGGTATACCGATATAACAGGCGATAATTTTGTACGTCTATTTACACAGTGAAATTACAGTAAGAAGATTACGTACGTAAGATTACTTACGAAAATCTCGACTTGTATTCGACTCACATTTTTTCAAATTAATACGAGTATCGTACAAGACGGTAGAAACCGTTTTGAGTTGAGAGTTAGCGAGGCAATTGTCGTCAAAGAGCGAGAGGTGTAAATTTAAGAAAGATTTTTTTATTATCTTTTGATAATGGTATTTTATTTATTTATTTAAATTTTATTATACTATATACAATGTGGTACAAAGGGCGGACTTAATGCTAAAAGCATTCTCTGCCAGACAAACAACTAGTATCTTCGAGATGAGAAACTGTGTCCGTCTAAATGGGCCTTTATTATTATTTTATTTATTTATTTATTGAGATAAAAATTCATGAAACAAGTGCACCACATCCATAGCCAACACAATGTGCAATACAATGTACAATGCACCACGATATAGGTCGACAAAATGTTTAAAAACCGCTGTAGTAGACATCATACAACTCTCCAAAGGATTACTTGATATAGTACATGATAAGCAACTAATAACACTGGAATAAAAAAGAGTATACAATATAAAACAAAAATGATCAGTTAATAATAATAATAATAATACAGAGAATAGTTCTTTACTTAAATATAACAGGAAAACCTATAAAAAGTCTATGTTCTTAAAAAACGGCAATAATAAATTAAATAGAAAATAACGGTAAATACATAATTGACTTACGGAACCCTCGCAAGCGAGTTTAACTCGCATATATCAAGTTTATTATAGACTAGCTGACCCGGCAAACTTCGTATCGCCTAACAAACTCTTTTTTTTCTAAAATAAAAGTAGCTTAAGTTACTCCTTGTTACATCAGCTATCTGCCAGTGAAATTCCCGTCAAAATCGGTCCAGCCATTTCAGAGATTAGCCGGAACAAACAGACAGACAGACAAAAATTGTAAAAAATGTTGTTTTGGTATATGTACCGTGTATACATCCAAATGCACTTTTATTTATTTGTATAGATAATGAATGATTTTCACTGAGTTTCAATGAGCCAGATTTTATAACACTTGTACACGATATGATGGACACTGGCGAAAACAGGCCCTTCCGCCACAGTAGCGCTAGGTATTCCTCCTTGTGGTCTACTACGCAGCAATCTCACCGACCTACGCAGAGACACCAGTGAAATTAAATTTGTCATCGATACTCCCCAAAGAAGATACATCATGTGGTAAAAGGCTAAAAGCCAAGTATCTTGCAACGCTGTGACATCTATACTAATATATAAAGAGGAAAGATTTGATTTTTTGTTTGCATTGAATAGGCTCCGAAACTACTGAACCGATTTAAAAAATTCTTTCATTGTTGGGAAGCTACATTATCCCCGAGTAACATAGGCTATATTATATTTTCAAAAAAAAAAATTAGGGATCCTTTATAAAATTCGAATAATGTAATCCAAGGTGTAAAAAAATAAGAAAACCGAAGCAAAGCGAGGGTGGTTACTCGTATTTAATAATACAATCCACCGTGCGCATGACGCTTTTACTTACGATTGAAGCTTATGAACTTAGGTGTAAATATGTGTTACTCGAATTAAGCAGAGATTTCGTATTATACTATTTGCTGGTCTCATTATTAATTATATCTATAATTATCATGCTTTTCTTGATTCACCATTCCTATATCTTCCATATCGTTTTGTTAATAGACGAAGCCATCGGGCCCAATCATTCTGTTCATTTAAAAAAAGGCAGCTTATTTAATAAGTTGCGGTAGGTACTAGGATTTTAAATGCATTGTAATCCCTCTGTTTAATCATTATTACGTACTATTGTGTCTTGGACTCAATGTACTCCTTCTCTATTTTTGTCACGTTTGACAACATTCGTAATAAACAAAGGTATTTTCCTATCAGCGGACTCGTGCTTGCATATCGTCTGTTGTTTTCTGTAGTATATGGTCATATAGAAGAAAAGGTATTTGTAATATGTCAAGAAGATATTGTCATTTTTCTATTGTTATAGGGTTAAAAGTTAAATACGCCTTTCTATTAATATCCCATCCTCGTCGCCATCACGCCACTGTAATATTTAGGGCTTATTTCGGGATCATTTGGTATCGTCAGTATTCTAAAGGTGAGAAATAGCTACCTGGGAAGGTACAATACAATACAAATATTGTTTATTGTTCACCAATTTCAACACAATACAAAAGGTAAAAAAATAAGAAAACAATAGTATTTGGGAATGACTGATTATAAAATAGCTGATTCGAACGGTAACCAAATTCATAGACTCGTCGACCAAATTATATGCCGGAACAAAAATCTTATTGTGTGTCCAACTGACACTAAAAACTAGTCGGAACCGTCTGCGGGAACGTCGACGGCGTGCGAGCCCGGCGGGACACCACCCAGGGTTTTGGCAGGAGGAGACATAGATGGCGAGTAATTCTCTAACGTAACTCGTGGGTCGTTGACAATTCGGACCGCACGTTTCTGTATAGTGTCAAATGTATTAAGCTGGTAATATGGCGCCCTTGCCCAGAGGTGGGAATAGTACTACATGTTAGGCCTATTCTGAGCTTTGCAAAGCAGGAGTAGGTACCTCGCAGTGAAGTACTGCTTAGCCCGGTTCAGGACACAAAGCTTCTTGGAGATCAGCTTGGTCTTGCCTTCTGAATGACCTAAAACTTTTACTCACGGTGAGCGCGGTATCCTGGAATTGAGGCGTTATGATAAATGGGTTTTCTTAGCGTTAAGCGCGTAAACGTGTGTCTTCACAGTCCCTTGGGTAACGCCGGCATTTATAGGTTTCATATCTGAGCAACAACCGTCTACTCGAAAGCGAACCCTCAAGAAGGAATCCTTGTTTCGGAAACACAACTATGCACGGATGTGTCCTTAAGAAGTCCAGTTATCAGTAATGTTGATAACTAAAATAGAATTTTTGACTTCGTACTCTGTCACTCATTCGTTTCAATTTCTACTAGCTGTCCGGTCAGACTCCGTTCTGTCAAAATTTTTTTTTTAAACCTTCTGTGTGCCTTATAGGAGATGTAAGCTATCCTATCTTTCAAGTTGGATTAAAGTGCACACGGTGTGCAAATTTGATTAAAATCGGTTAAGAAGTGTAGGAGTCCATCGCGGACAAAGAACGTGACACGTAACTTATATAATTATATTAAGATGGGGCTCGTATACCATGCGAAAAGTCTTTGTCGTAGCTTAAAGATCATTAACTTGAATCACAGATGATACCAAATTTTTTGCATCAAAGGAGACGAGCTTGCTCACCGTTTCCGAAGAGCTGAGCGAGAGAGTGAACTTATCGGACTCACTCTCAACAAAAGGAAAACCAAAATAATGCTTAGAGACAGAACTGATCAACTCTCTAGAACTAGAGAACTCGCGTACGTTGAATTCGTTAACAAGTTTGTACACCTTGAAGTGGTACTTATCAAAGAGGATGTGGGAAATAAATCGAGTTAAACGCAAGAAACATGGCTAAAAATGCTATAAGCAAATTAATAAAATATGGCAAGATCTAAAGATTTCTAATGTCACCAAGACCAGTACAAGACATTAGTTTTCTCGATATTTTATATGCCAGGGAATACCACGGGCACAAAGAGCAAAAGAGTGAAAGAAAATAGATGCTTTTGAGATGTTATGTTCGATGAGGAAGCGTTGCATACCACGGTCTGTCAAGATTCAATACTAGACTTATGAAGATGTTATCAGGAAATCCTTGTGTGTTTTGGTGACATTTACTGCCAACATTCAATAGTTTCTCCGTTGCAACCTTGAGAACCTTGAAAAGTGAAGGGAGTTGATAAGAGCAGTGAAGGAACTTCATCAAGGGCACGACCCTCACTAATAAAGAATGCGACACAGAAGTATCAATTGTAAAGCGATAGTGGCTTTGCCTTTTATTTCTCCCTTTTCTGTAGTGTAAAGCTATACAAGTGCTCGACTTCTGGGCTCAGTTTATCACCTGTGCTTTACAGTAAGCTAGGAGTACGGCAGGTAGATTCACTAGAACCAGGTTTCTCCTCGAAGGAGTACCGCGAGCGTGCTCAACCGCCCAGACTTTGCTTTTATTATACATATTATGTGTACTGATTACGTCGCCTTTTCTGTGTTACTATTGTTGAAATTGCGAACATGATTAGGCACGCAACATGACTTGGACACTTGCATTTATTGTGAAGAAATATCGGGTTGCCATTTTTTCTTTGGCATGAAGTCGGAAACTCTGATGCACGGAAAAGCTCAATAGTAGATCGTAGTATAAAATCGAAAAAAATACAAGCCGTCACCCTTAAGTAGGGACTGAATAAATTAACCGACTTGGTATTACATGGATCTCACAACTTTTTACGGTAGAAGAACTGAGTTGCGAGACTCGGTTTTTTTACAAGTTATGTTTTTGATGGCATTTCTTTTTCTTCTCTCTTTCTTGGCCGGCAACGCATCAGTGATGCCTTTGGTATTGCTGATGTCCATGGGCGACGATAGCTACTTACCATTAGGTGGATTGTCAGCTCGTTTGCCGGCTATTTCCATAAAAAAAATATATTATCTTAAAATCTTAAATATATCTTAAATATAGAGTTTTCGACTTATTCAATAAATACCTTCTTTTGTTCATCTTTATTTTTGTTAATATCAATAAAATTGCAATTGTTCCATGTTGTCATTCCGAATCCAAAGAGGTTATGATTCATATTTTAAGGAGCTTTAGCACAATTTTTTTCGAATGTTGTTGATTAAATTAAGGCCATAATTATACCTCCGCAGTGAACGTGTACGTTAGTATATAAGTTCATTGTCCCTATGCTATTCTGTGATTTTTTCATGTATCCAACATCAACCGTATAAGTAAGCATTATAAACGGTTAAAGTAACCAAATTAAGCACCTTGAAGCATAATATTTTGCAAACGGATTCCTAAATCGAAAGGTCCTTGCAAACATATAAACCTGTTCCATTGCCTCGAGGGTACAAAAAAAAAACAATATTCATATAAACGAATTTCTTGTTAATTTCTAGGCAGTATTCTCTTTATTTCCACGGAAGTAAAAAGTTTCATGAAAAATAAAATCGTGTCTATTAATACCAAGAAGTACTTAATATTACAAACACAGTCAAATAAATGTACTGTTAATCATGGCAGTGATATTTTCCACAATTGTCGTGGTGTTGCTAATATGGATAATACAAAGACTGTGGAAAAGGAGGAGAATATTGACGTTATCAAGAAAGTTAAGGAACAAATACATGGCTTGGCCGATATTAGGACACGCTCTCATGTTCCTTGGAACTGATGAAGGTAAGTTATCGCTTTCATATTTTTTAGTTAGGTTTCTTTGAAACATTATTATTCTCTCAATTCGATTGTTTTTCTCGTATTTTTCTGATCATAATATATTATTATGATCTATGGGGAATTGAGGGAACTCGTCAAATATTATTGGAATATAAAATATTATAGGTGTGCCAATACTGATTTCTTTGCAGTCGGTATTTTTTTTGGTATTTTTTTTATTATTTTGCAATTTTTTCCCTTGCAGATCGAATGAATGCGATCCAGAAATTAGGACGTGAAGCCTTAACAAATGAATATGGATTGACAAATCTTTGGATAGGAACTCAGTACTTTGCCAGTAAGTATATTTCAGTATTGATATGTACAAACAATCAATCAAATTAGATTAAACTAATATTTTAGTTCTACATGTTATTTATTTTGTATAAACTAAAAAATAAATATATATGATTTAAACTGTCCAGAGTCCAGACTGATAATAACATATTAGGGTGAATTGCCCAAGCAAAAAAAATACACGGCAAACCTGAGAACGGTAGTGCAATGTGCTGATTTTTAATTTTATATATTTTTTCTCAACAGCGTAAGTACTTCTCTACCTTGACAAAAAAATCATTGATTTCTACCCATTATTATATACGAAAAAAAAATTACAAAGTGTTATTCTATCATCACAGTGGCTTGTCCTGAACCCAATTCCGCTCATAAAATACCTTCCCCTACAAAAACAATCGTAATATGGATTTAAATCGATTTTGTAATCATTAAATTATAACACATTCGATCAAATAAAACTATTTTTGTTTGTTTATCTTCTTTCTCATGGATTTGACAGGCAGTTAACTTTTGTCTGGAAAAAAGTTATCATTTCAGAGGACAGTAAGTTTTAGTAGAATAGCCACGTCAACGTTGCGTTGTTACACCCCCCTCACCTTTCTTCACTTTGGATCAGTCCAGCTCAAGCTCTCGGCGCGAACGCACCGGTCCCAACGTCTTGCGGTTACCCGCCAAAAAAGTAAGTTTATCATTTCAGTGATATGAGGACAAAAATAGTTTCATTTCGGTGGCTGTTATAACTCGTGTTAGATTCGTTTAATTTGTTTCAAAATTATGTATTAAATTTGCCGTAGGTGCTGTTTTGTTTGAATAGTGTTCATATTTTTTTAATAATTTTATTTTGCAGTTAAATGTAGAACTAACCTCTATTTTATCATCTCAGTGTTATCATTTCAGTGGATTCGGTGGACTGTTATACCAATTACAGTCCACCGGAATGAAATGTATCTCCGAAATGATAAAACCATAAAGTTTTAGAGATCCTTGTGTCAAATACAAAGTCATAGTTATGCAATTGTTGGTTTTTTTTCTATTTAGATATGTAATGTACGTTTCTCTATTGTTGTAGTAATTTAAGAATAACATGATCTCAATTTGAGGTTTCTGTTATGTTTCATACGTTTATAATGTAAAAGGATTAAAAGTACTAAGCTATTCCTACTAAGATATAAACTATTCCTACGAAGATACTATTCTCGTCTCTTTATCAATTTAACTAAATTATACCTAACATTTTTCTCTTAGTGCAATAGGTAGACATTATGTATACTATTAATGTCATAACTTACAAATGCAGCCATCATATTAATCAGAAACTTTAAGCTTTCTAATCGCGCTTCGTTCACTCTTTTGAAAATATATCAAGTTAATTAGTATTAGTTCATAAACAAACAAAAATATTTATTTATCCATCCATCCATCCATCCATCCATCCATCCATCCATCCGTCCATCAGCCTTTGTAGGTCCACTGCTGGACATAGGCCTCCCCTAACTTGCGCCACTCTGACCGGTCCTGAGCCTTTTGAATCCAGCGGATGCTCGCTGTCTTCTTCAGGTCGTCAGTCCACCTGGTCGGGGGGCGTCCTATGCTCCTCCGAGACGTGGGTGCCATTCGAGGACCTTTCTTCCCAACGGTTATCGGTCCTTCGAACTATGTGGCCAGCCCATTGCCACTTCAGCCTGCTAATTCTTTGAGCTATGTCGGTTACCTTTGTTCTCCTACGGATCTCCTCATTTCGAATGCGATCACGTAGAGAAATACCGAGCATAGCCCTCTCCATAGCCCGCTGCGCTACTCTGAGCTTGTGGATTAGGCCAATAGTAAAGCACCACGTTTCGGATCCGTATGTCATCGCTGGCAAAACACACTGCTCCTTCACACTACACACCTTCGACTTCAGGCACTGAGGTAGTGTTTTGGACGACAAGATATGACGCAGTTTCCCGAACGCAGCCCATCCGAGTTGGATTCTACGAGTGACATCCCTTACGAGTGAGTCCCAGGTAAATGTATTCGTCTACAACTTCGAGAGCAGTGCCATCAACAACAACCGGTATGGGTGTGACATGGACGTTCGACATGATTTTTGTCTTGTCCATGTTCATCTTAAGACCCACCCGTTGTGAGGCGCTGTTCAAGTCCCCGAGCATTGCACCAAGTTCTTCCAGGGAACCCGCCAGGATGACTATAATGTGTATATAGTGAAAATATATAGTGGAAATCAAAACTAACAAAGTACGGAACGCTGGCTGCCAGGCACGGCTGTTCTTAGCTGTATCATTTTGGTGGATTTATTTCATTCCGGTGCACAGTATATCATTTTGGTGGTAATTTTTATCATTTCGGTAGACACTTTTCATTTCAGTGGACTCTTAGAAATTCATCCTTAAATATTTATGTAAGTTTTGATGATATTTGATGTCCACTCACGCACAATGTTATAAAATAGGCTAAAGTTTTATTTGTCACTAAAAATATGTAGATAGCATTGAAATAAAAAAATCCCACCGAAATGACACATAAAAATCTCTTGTTGAAATTCACCCATTAGGATGATTAGAGCATCAAATTAAATTGTGATCAATCCCATATTTATGTCGCACATAATAATTAGAACCACCGACGTAATCTTTGTGGAATTTCTTAAATAATATAGCAAGCTGCACAATACAAAACAAGTTCTCTTTAAAAAAATAAAAGAACCTATATTTCTGTTATTTAATATATTTTCTCTCCTAAACTATCAATCAAAAGGTTTCATGCTGCCAACAGCATAATTGTTCTGCAACACAATACCGAAGGAGCCTTCGGCTTATTTACACAAGTAACTTTCTCAGACATTTATAGTGATGAAGGTTTTGAAATATATTTGACACTTAGAAATTCATAGCAAAAGGTTAGCAATTAGCATTATGTTTAAAAACAGTTTCATACTATTTTCTTTTAGTGGTATGTGATCCAGTCATCGCTAGCGTGGTATCTAAAACATCATTAGAAAAACCGTTTTATGAAATTGCCCGTCATCTCTTAGGAAATGGAACGTTATTTGCATCAGGTAATATTATTTTCTTGGTTGAGTCTACCTGGATCTAAAATTTAAATTTAGCGATACTTGTTTCATTTAACCACAATATGTATAAAATTATTAATTAACTAGCTGGTTTAAAAACGGTGAATTTATATTGAAGTACTTATATTTAGTAATTTATATACTGAAATCCACGATAAAATCACAAAGGATTCCTCCACTAGCAAGTTTTTAAAAATAAACAATATTCACATTAATTTTTATTTTTTTCCTTTTATTTGCAAAATTTTGAAAAACTGAAAAATACATGTTCCATCAATTTTATCAAGGAACATTTGTTGCAAAGAAGCAAATCGGTTAATGTTTTAAAAATATTCCATACAAAATTTCATCCCGTTTCCCGGAGAAACCTTTTAATTTTCCGAGATAAAATGTATCCTAAAATATGACCCGGAGTATTAGTAACAACTTTACTAATTTTCATGGAAATCCGTTCAAGGGTTTTCATTTGATGCCTGGACAGACAAACAGACAGACAGACAATAATTCAAAAAAAATATTTTTGTGCACTAACACGTTATTGAAGTGCCCCCTAATCGAAATTTTTAAAAAATATTTAATGTACAGAAAATTTGCCCTTTGAGTTTTATTATAGTAATAGATGGAAGTTTTCATTAACAGAAACTTCAGAAAGATTATTTTAAAGATTATTTGAAAGTGCAAAGATTCGTAGTTGTAAGACTGTAAGTAGTTGTAAGTTGTAGTTGTTGTATTGTTGTCGACTACTTATTACCTATTTGTTAACTAGTTGCGATAAGTACTTTTAAATTCGTTATTTGAAAATCATTTAGAAAATTAGTAATTAGTGAGGCAATAGAATTCACATGAATCCAAAAGTTTAATCAAAAAAATTCCACAGTACAAATATGGCGTCCCCGTCGAAAAATTGTAGCTTCCATGTTCGCGCCGAAAATCCTCAATGGTTTTATAAAGATATTCGTAGAACAAAGTATTATAATGATGACCTGTTTAAAGCCAAGGATCGGTGAGGATACATTTTCAATATGGAACAACGTGTCGTCATATACGTTCGATTCAATCTGCCGTAAGTATACTTAGTTAACTTCAATGACTTCTTAAAATAAAACAGAGCTAATTATATTATGAAAATTTAATGGCATAATTACAGCAACGCTTTAATTATTTCTAATTTTTACTACGTACGCGTAGTATAATTTTCTTCCTTATTGTTTTTATTGTTAACATTATAATATTACGTTTAAAAATTGTATAAATGTTAAAACAGTAAAAAATTAAAGATTTATTCACAAACTGAAGCACAAATATTTTCAGAAACAGCATTAGGTATCGACATGAATGCACAATCACAAAAGGAACATCCATTTGTGACGGCACTTGCTAAATATAGCAAACCATGGCTTCAATTGGATTTGCTTTATAAATTACTGCCAGATTATCAAGAACTTGAAAAAAACCGAAAAATACTACATGATACACTTGGTGACGTAAATATGACATTGATTTTATATTTAAAACTACAATCGAGTTAAATTTGTTAAAAATTAAGAAGAAAACATTTTAAAATTTTTGTTTCCGTGCAGGTTATAAAGAAAAAGAAATTTTTGCTTCAAAATGAGAACACTCACACCGACTGTAGCATACTCAGTAAGCATTCAGTCTGCTGTATCCTTTGTTGCATTTGGACCTTTTTAACCGACTTCAAAAAAGGAGGAGGTATTCAATTCGACTGTTTTTAGGGTTCCGTAGCCAAATGGCATAGAACGGAACCCTCATGGATTCGTCATGTCTGTCTGTCTGTCCGTCCGTATGTCACAGCCACTTTTTTCGAAACTATTAGAACTGTACTGTTGAAACTTGGTAAGTTGATGTATTCTGTGAACCGGATTAAGATTTTCACAAAAAAAAAAAAAAATGTTGGGGGTTACCCACGTTACACTTAAAAGTGGTAAAATGTGTCCCCCCCCTGTAACTTCTAAAATAAGAGAATGATAAAACTAAAAAAATATATATGATGTACATGCAAACTTCCACTGAAAATTGGTTTGAATGAGATCTAGTAAGTAGTTTTTTTAATACGTCATAAATCGTAAACCGAAATTTACCTTTCATTCAATCAACTCAAATATGAATTATGTTACTTGCTGTTACGGAACCTTTCATGGGCGAGTCCGACTCGCACTTGGTCGCTTTTTCATGTTTGTTACCTCAGAACTTTCGACTGGGTGAACCGATTTTTTTAATCTAAAGCAGGTGCTTATCATGGGGTCCCACTTAAATATGACTAGTAGTTTTTGAGTTATCGCTAATTTTGAAGTCGGTTATTTTTGGTCAAGTGTTATTCCCTTTTAATATCTTCACACTTATAAATAAAACCTTTAGCTTGTTTTAATACAATTTAAAACATTCAGAAATTCTCGTCGTTCAAGTACTTTACGTGCCATAGTCTGTTCTTTACTTTTTTAGATCATAATAATGCGCAAATCACAAGTTTTCTGGATGTTCTACTTAAGTCATCTGGTAGAGCTGACAAATTGTCGGATGTTGAGATTCGTGAAGAGATATTGGTCTTATTGCTGGCTGGAACAGATACCTCAGCAGTTGGTTCCTGTTTTACTATCGTCATGTTATCAAGGCACTCAAGTGTACAGGAAAAGGCTTATAAAGAGTAAATATAAACTTTTAATAATCAGCCCAAATCAAACATACAACAACCTGAACAAAGCTGCGTTATTTTGATATTCGCAAAAAATATATAAAAATTCATACATATAAGATTGTTTTTTATCGTATGTCGTAGGTGTTCCTAGTATTTGATAATGATTTCATTTTACAGAGTACGTGAAATTTTCGGGGACTCTAAAAGGCCAGTAACTCTTGAAGATTTACCAAAACTAAAGTACACGGATGCAGTCATTCGAGAATCCCTGCGACTGTATCCTGCAGTCCCAGCAATTGTACGCCGAAATGATGAAGACGTTAAGCTAAGTAAGTTTAGAGTCGGCCTTCGTGACTTTGTAATATTACATAATACACTCACTTAAAATATGTTACACTTCATGATATGACTCGTGCGCAGACTCGTTATCAGGTAAATGTTCTAATTAATTGGAAGTATTAAATATCATTTTAATAATTAAAACAAAATAAGTAAAATAATTTAATATTGTTCCGCCATCATTCTGAGATTTTCCCGGAAGGCATTTTATAATTCTTACATTTCATATTAAAAGTAGATGATAGATACATTTCTGACTTAAGACAGCGAAAGAAGTGCGCAATAGGTAAACGACCTATCATTATCATTATGATGGGTAGTATTTATGAGTTTTCATTCAATGTCATTAGCATATTTAATTTATAAAGGTTCAGATATAACATTACCAGCTGGTTCTTCTACTTGCATCAACATTTGGGGAATCCATCGTAATCCCCGGTATTGGGGCGCTGATGCCGAAGAGTTCAACCCTGACCGTTTCTTGAATGGAAGTGTAACCCCTGCATCAGCGTATATGCCTTTCAGCTATGGACCCAGAAACTGTTTAGGTAAGTTTAACGTCAAGAACGAATCATAATCAATCAGCCGTGAATCAAAATATTGCTAATGTTAGCTCGTGGTCCCTTAAATACAGTATCAAAGTTAATGTTACCAAATGTCAGGCTATTATTATAATCGGTAGTTCTCGACAGTTAGCCAAATTAGACTACGATTCCGTCATGACTGTCGCCTTCGAGGATTCTATTATCCCGTTCAAATCTAGCGTAAAAGATCTGGTCTGCATATGGACACTGCACTCAGCTGGTTTGTATAGGTCATGGAGGTCAACCGGTCAGTTTTTGCAAGATTGCGCACGTTAAATCGTTTCCGGAATTTTCTTCCAACTCAGGTCAAGATAACCCTTATGAAGTCCCGTATATTACCCATAGATTATGCTGATGTGTGTTGCTCTGATGTCGGTATGGACCTTCTCAATAATCTGGATCGTCTCGTAAATTATGACATTCGTTTTATCTTTTATCAGCTTAAATTTCATCATATTTCCTCCTATCGCCGTTAGCTTGAAAGGCTTCCAGTTCTCGAACGTAAACAAGTACTATTACTCACTACCTTGTATACTATTCTTTTTAAACAAACAACTTCATCGTACCTTACAGAGAAGTTTGAATTTCTGTGTGACACCTATGATCGTCAGTTGCGCTCATCTGATTCTTTTGTACTATTGATTTCCATTCACCGATCTTGTTTCATGGCAGATTTCTTCGTCGTCAGCGTTACTCAACTTCGGCAAGTTCTTCCGGTTGAAATAAAGGAAGTTTCTAGCAGGTTGTCCTTTGCAAAAAGAGTGTTGCATTCCATTTTCTTAGCCAGTACCTGGAAAGTTAGACTAATTCTGTTTTGCATTAGAAGGTTTAAAGATCTTTAACTCTCACATAGATTTTACTTATTTGACTTACTGAGAAATCTTATCTTAACTACATCATCACTACATTATCACTTACATAGGTCACGAACGTACGTAACGTTCGTTTTATAGAAATTGCAATCTTGTCTTACTTAAATTACATATACTCGTAAAATAAACGACAAAATGTATTGAGGGATTGCAAAGAGGTGGATTAACTTTTAAAAAAATATTGTCATACCCTTTATGTAGTTCCTAACTTAATACGTACGTCGTTGGATATGGCATTGACGGTAGTTGTTCACTACTACACTTACCTAATTTACTGGTTAAATTATATGTATAAAAGAGAAATGTTAATTAATTAATGCATAGATATTATTTATTAAACTTCGTTTCTCCCTCAGATTGAATTTACTGCTTCATTTCTATCCTATAATATAATATAATATCCTATATTATAATACATAATAGTATCTTTTTCATAAAATTTTCACACATATACATATTATATAACTCATAACTATACCTACACATACATAACTCGTAGAGTACTTAGTATTTAATACCGCCGTCGCTGTTTTCTGCTTTGCCCAAAGTTTGGCTGGTAGAGAATGCTCTTAGCATTAAGCTCGCCTTTTGTACCATCTATCTTAGCTTCTATACTCCCGTCGGTCCCACAGACCGATTGGCGCCAAATAGATACAACTATATAGAGGTATCCATAAATGCGTGTATTCACAACGTGAAATACTTGACAGTATGTGAGGATTTAAACTTTTAAAGTATAATAATCCCAAAACGAGCTAATAAAAAAAAATTGTCATTATTATTTTCCAGGTTACAAGTACGCCATGATGTCCATGAAAGTCGCGGTGATAACATTGCTGCGGCACTACAGAGTGCTGCCACTTAGCGACTTGTCGGCTGAAGATATAAGAAAACCGCTACGATTAGAGTTTAGTATTATGATGAAAGATGTTGATGGCTTCAAAGTGCAATTAGAACATAGAAACTAGTTTAAATTTCATTGCTGCAGCACTACAGAGTGCTGTCACCTAGCGAATTGTCGGCTGAAGATCTAAGAAAACCGCTGCGATTAGAGTTTGGTATTATGATGAAAGATGTTGATGGCTTCAAAGTGCAATTAGAACATAGAAATTAGTTTAAATTTCATTGCTGCAGCACTACAGAATGCTGTCACCTAGCGAATTGTCGGCTGAAGATCTAAGAAAACCGCTGCGATTAGAGTTTGGTATTATGATGAAAGATGTTGATGGCTTCAAAGTGCAATTAGAACATAGAAACTAGTTTTAATTTCATTGCTGCAGCACTACAGAGTGCTGTCACCTAGCGACTTGTCGGCTGAAGATCTAAGAAAACCGCTGCGATTACAGTTTTGTATTATGATGAAAGATGTTGATGACTTCAAAGTGCAATTAGAACATAGAAACTAGTTTAAATTTATCTTGTGTGTGTTTCCCTTTCTCAATACTTACCCGTCTTGGACAGAATGCTTAAGTATGAATTCTGCTCTGTTGGTCGGTACTCTGTGTTGTTTAGTGCGTTCACCTTGTCTTTTTACTGAACCATTTATTTTACTTCCGTCTGCCTAAAATTTCGCAGTCTCTTTTTCGTTCTATTATAATTCTTTAGAACAACCGATAGCGCCTTTTTGCCTTTGAAATTCCTTAATTAATTTTTATTTAAAATAAGTTAATGCTTGACCACAATCCAATCTGATGGTAAGTGGAGACATGATCCAGGATGATGAGCGCACTAACTTAATAAAAGCCTATTCACTCTTTTCTTGAAGACATCCACGTTATAGGTATTTCATTTTTAAATTTTATGAAGTTTTTACTTATTTCTGTTTCCTTTTTGTCCTTTTTGCATTTCTTTTACAGTTTGTTTGTTTTTATGTTCATATTTGTATCACTGCGTGAAAAAATATTACTATAGTAGTGGGTACCATAGATCTATTATAGTTGGCACCTATTACATAATCTAATTTTGGGATGCCTGGAAGTCATCGCTATGTAGAAAATAGGGCCACTTTTTTGTCGTATATGCTATATAATACTGTATAGCTAAACTTATATTATTAGGTAGGTACTTTATTAACATTATAAATTAATAATGAAGATAAAGGAATAAATAAATTTACACTTAAACATATTATTTTAATCAACAACAAGTCAACAACAACAACAATACTAACAATATGAAAACAGCACAACATAGTGTTCTCTCTTATCGTAACACAAACTCCCCAATTCAAGGAATTTAAATTGAGATCCCTAGAATATTACAACAAGACCGCCATCTACATTGTAAGGTAGAAAATTATTACTACACCTCAACTGCCCTCTATGAAATGTTTATAGAACGTAATTAAATTAAACTGTAGGTAGATAAGAATATTTTAACAGTACAAGTATTTCACAGATGGCGCTTTCTACAATCTTTTTTTTGTACCCGTAATATCCATGGAAATATTTGACTTTAATAAGTCATTTCTGTTTGTTCCGCATCCTCTACAATGTACACAAGGAAATCCAAGGGTGAATTTCTCGTAAGTTGTTCCCACTTAAAAATCATTCTAATGATGGGTTTTGGAGACAAAATGTGGAACTCCTCAGCCGATGGGAATAAATCTTTGTTGTTAGTAACAATGACATGTAGGTACATCTCAAAAGTAGCTCAATTTCTGACACTATCACACTTTTACAGTTTAAATAGAGAAGTCAGTTTTTTACAAGTTAGGAGATAGCAAAAGCATATTATTATTATAACTAGCTTCTACCCGCGACTTCGTCCGCGAGAATTTAGAATTGGATCCTGATCCTACTAAAATTTAGACGTTTTAGATGTTAGGTATAGATGTTTGGATGTTTGTGAATTAAACTTACAGTATCCTGCTTTTCATCCCAAAGAATGGATATCATTGATGTCGACACCATGCTTATTATTTCACGTTCTAGCAAGTTGCTAAGGATTGAAAAAAAAATCATAGGGCATGTCGTGAGGAATAAGTTTAGCGGCAGGCTACCTTAAGATATGCCTAAACAGGCACATCATCGACACCAGCAACATGCAGGTAACAGACAGGTAAACGACGTTAGCAACATGCTCATGAGTCTCATGAAACAGAATGACGGAGACGGGCTGGTGCTAGAGTATGATGCGAATCACAACTCGCTAGTCTCAATTGTTAAAATCTGCCTCTGTATGAAGTACTGCCGAACCCTTGCACCCCGACCCCGATTTTCTTGCAGCCACTTTAGCTTTGAATTCGATGAACCGTCCATAGTTGAGGTTAGAGGAAATTTCGACTCCCAATAACTGTAGGCGGTCGGTGCATTCCAGGGATACATTCCTTAAAGTGGGAGCCAAGGTGAACAGGCTCCATTTTGCGGTCAACAGGTACATCTGCGTTTTAGTGGCATTGAATCTCACAAGATTGGCATCGCCCCAATCGGACACTGCCCGGAGCGCGAGATTCACACGATCCAACATAGCCTCTCTTTCAGACTGTTTTTCTTCCCTACTGGCTCGAGCACTGGGCAGGTATCTCTCCACTACTGTGCTGTCATCTGAATACCCATAAATACCGGGCATAAGCAGATCATTAATGTGCAGCAGGAATAGAGTGGCGGAGAGAACGGACCCCTGGGGAACTCCAGCGTTCGTAGCCATCGATTGCGATGAACTACCATCGACAACAACACGGAGAAATCGTTCACTCAGAAAGTCTTTAACCCAAACGATAAGGCCAGGGGATATGCCATAACCTGAAAGCTTGCTTAAAAGGCTTGCGTGCCAGACCCTATCGAAGGCCTTCAAGACATCGAGAAAACAGCAAGTGCCTCCCCGTTTTTCTCGAGGGCCTCGCCCCATATGTGTGTGGCATACGCTAGAAGATCTCCAGTCGATCGATTTCGGTGAAATCCGTACCGTCGATCGCTAAGGAGATCATTCCGTTCCAGTTATGCCATGAGGTGCGTATTCAATATACACTCCATAATCTTACAGAGTATGGAGGTAATTGAGATAGGCCGATAGTTGGTGGGGTCAGCACCCAGCATTTAATGGATGCTTCCATACGACACTTTAAGGGCATTGAAATGAAACGAAATGAAGAGACTCAGTGTTTTATGTACTCCATAGAGTGGCAAGAGCGAGGTTGCCACATGCATATCTTTTAGTAGTTAGCTAAAAATTATAGAGCGTCTTAACCACATCGACTTCAATCAACTTCCCGGCGGCTTTCGTCGATCCTATGAAATCGACAAAGTTAAGCAACAGCGGGCGCGGTCGGTAGTTGGATGGGTGACCGCTAGTGGCAAAAATTTCTTGAGAGTTTCCGTGATTTGGAGGGCACGTAAAGCCGTCGGTCCCGACTGTTATCATAACAGTCGTTAAGCCATATCGGAGGCCCTCGGATGGTTTGAAAATTTCCGACACTCGCGTTGGTCACTAACCTCTCCACCAATCCGCACTGGAGCAGCGTGGTGGACTATGCTCCAGGCCTCCTGAAGAGGAGAGACCCGTGCCCAGTAGTAGGCCATTAATGGATTGAAGACAATATTACGAACAACAAATATTTTTAAAAATTGTTTAGTTATTTCAATTGTTCCGTTGAGGAGTCATATTTCGTCTCTAAGACACACCACCATACCTGGCGATGTCAACGATTGATAATGATAACAACATGGGCGGTGTCAATAATAACAACAGCTAATATATTTAAACACGGTTTAGTTATTCCCTACGATTGAGAAGCTCACTCATTATCTCCACAATCCATCATCTCACTATATTGAAGTACAACTTGAGTAAATTCCCCATACAATAAAAAAACATCATGAAAATCGCTTTATAAACAACGAATCTATTCCTTGTTCATTAAAAACTTATTGAAGGTCTGTAGTTTTCGGTAAGAAAACACTGGTAATATATGCATGCACAGCAATAGAAAAATAAAGAAATCTTGACATAAGGCCGATCTTGACTTAAGGCCAACACCACACTAGGATTTTATAAGCGTACGCGTTCATCCGACATACTTGAATAATAATTTGCTAAATAGGTTAACAAAATTAAAATTATGTAAGTGCAATAATTAATTAGTTTACTACTAACTACCATCGATGCCACATCCAAAGATGCTTCGTTTTATAGCTCCATGTAACGTAACTTGGAACCACGAATATGGAGGGTAGAACCACAGTACACATATATACAGTAACGTGACTCGGCCCGATTCTCGAAAAACTTGCCTACGCGTCGCCGCGCGCTAGGGCTGTCCGCCGACAGTATTTTAATTTTATAAAACGACTTGAGTTTTTTTGTAGTTTTGTATTTATAAATGTTATATTTTCTATTTTAATAAATGCAATTCATTGTGAATAAAAAGGAAGTGTTCCATAAAAATCTATGTTGTGTTTTTATTAGTACTGTGAAGGTTCGTAAGCCTTCAGTATTGTATTAGAGACAGAGACTCTTAGGGTATGGTAAGTTCTTCTTGCAGGTTAAGGTAAATAAAAAAGGTACAACTGTCCGATTCTATAAACTTCAAATATTTCAAAATGGCGGTACTTGTAGCCTGGCGTGGGATTGGGGTTAGTATTCTAAGCCGCCCCAATACGACAAAAGTAATAATAATTAACCCGTCTGCGGAAAAATCATCGAAAACATTTCATCGAATTACAATTCGCCGAACACAATACATCGAAAAAACATTTCGTCGAATAACAAAACGTAGAACAACCAAGTCATCGATTGACATTTCTTCGAATAGCATTACGTAGAACAACCATTTAATCGCATGACAATTAACCGAATTACATTTCGTCGAATGTCATTTCATCGAATGTAATTTCATCGAATATCATTTCATCGAATGTCATTTCATCGAATGTCATTTCATCGAATGTCATTTCATCGAATGTCATTTCATCGAATGTCATTTCATCGAATGTCATTTCATCGAATGACAATTCCTCGAATTGCAATTTTTCTTGTTTAAAAGATTTAAAGATTTTATTATAAACAGAAACAATTTAATGTTTTTTATAACTTTTTTGTATTTTTTATTTTTTGACCAATAACAATTTAACATTTGTTATGTACATAAAAATTTTAGTTTTACTTTCTTCCTTGAGTCATTTTTTTTTCAAAACGTTTACGTTAGTGACAGAAACGAATCGCTGCAAAACCGACTCCACGTAGTCTTGTTTGCCCTACCCCTAGAGTGTAATGTAAACCCGCGTAGGCGCGGAGGGGCGAGGCGGCCCGCGAGCTAAGGAGCAGGTGGTTGTAATGCTCGCCGCAGCAGCTGAGGCTGGCCGGCTCTGCCGGCCAGCAAGCCGAAGCTGCGGTGGTGAGCATTAAAAGCATCTGCGACGATAAGCTCGCGTGGGACCGCCGGAGCCCCGCAGCGCCGGAGCCGTGACAGAAACTGTGCTTGTTGCATGTTGCATGCTGCTTATGTCTTAGTGCTGCCTTTCAAGGATGTGTGACGTTTGAAATAGTAAAAAAATATTTATTAATGATCATATGAAAATTATATCATTCGATTCGGCCAATTGTGATTCGATATATTGTCATTTGTCATTCGATATATTATCATTCGATATATTGTCATTCGATATATTGTCATTCGATATATTATCATTCGATATATTGTCATTCGATATATTGTCATTCGATATATTATCATTCGATATATTGTAATTCGATATATTGTCATTCGATGAACTGTCATTCGATGAAATGACATTCGATTAATTGTTTTCGATGAAATGTTAATTCGATTAAATGTGTTTTCGATGAAATGATCATTCGATTAATTGTGATTTCGATGAAATGTCGATTCGATTAATTGTAATTCGATGAAATGTGTTCGATGAAATGTAATTCGATGAAATGTTTTCGATGATTTTTCCGCAAATCAATCAACCATTAGATTTTTTAGCCCCTTATTTATAAATCTAGGCATTTTACTCGGTGGACTTATGAAAAATAAACAATTTAGGTACCTACTTATTGCAATACGTAAGTACGTATTGCAATAAGTAGGTACCTAAATTGAACATAATAATAAAAAATAAAATAAATAAAAACAAGTGTTTTTATTTATTTTATTTATTTATCCTACATGCACTGATCTCCTTCGGCAAGACCGAAGACCTTGAATACAATAATTTGATTTCTTATTAATAATTACAATACATTAATAAAGTTAATATTAATCAATAACGCAATAATTATACAATACCTACTACCTAAGTTACTTACCTACAATAATTATATATACCTACCTACAAGTACGTATTATATATTATTATACATATATTATATTATATAGTATTATATATACTATATAATACGTACTTGTAGGTAGGTGTATAAAAATAGTGTCTTACCTTTCGGAGTCTCCAGGTAACGTAAACAATGATATTCCTGGGTGACTTAATGTCGAATTAAAGCACCCAAAAACAGCACAATAATGTCTACTATTTCTGTTACCCTTTTCTACTGCCATCTTAAATTTTTCTAAATCCACAGCCGCACACGACCATACAGCTCAACCAGAGTAGAAAAACTAAAAAAATTGTTATTTGTACCGACCGGACCGTGGTACAAGCTCCGCTCGTTCGCCTGTCGGCAATCGCTACGCAGCGGCCGCTGTTGCCCTCGTATCGCACGCGTATTCGGATGTGGGTAGGTATAACGCGCTTTTCGGCCGTTTGTATGAAGAGCGAATACTGTAGATCCTTATACTGTGGTAGAACAATATTATTTGTTTAACGTTAACCCATTTTTATAATTGTATCATTTATTTTGTGAGTTATCTAGCAATAAGTAACTAGCTGGTAATTTTGTAACATAACTTAACTTTTTTTACCTACGCCCCTTATAATAATATTTTTATGTTATTTTTTCTCAGTTAGTGAATTATGTTAATTCTTTATGAGAAATAAAGTTCTTCTTAAACCGTAATATTTATTTCTATAACGTAAATAAAAAAATATATAGGTAGATATTTACGAACGTTAAAAACTAAATTTGATGATTTTATGCAATTAATTAAACCTGATACGGTACATATTATAAAATTTCAATCGCACCTCATACTGAGAGCTAGGAAAACCCTTGATAAGCGACAGTATTTCTTCTACGTAAAATTATTATTTTTATAGCTCATTAATCAAGCGTTGCGCGAGGAACGCTCGACAAACGCTGATGTGTTAGCAGCCTTAAAAAATGCTGTGTTGGCTTTATTACAGGTTACAGGGGGGGGGGACACAAATTTTACCACTTTGGAAGTGTCTCTCGCGCAAACTATTCTATCGTGCAAACTATTCAGTTTAGAAAAAAATGATATTAGAAACCTCAATATCATTTTTGAAGACCTATCCATAGATACCCCCACACGTATGGGTTTGATGAAAAAAACATTTTTGAGTTTCAGTTCTAAGTATGGGGAACCCCCAAAATTTATTGTTATTTTCTATTTTTGTGTGAAAATCTTAATGCGGTTCACAGAATACATCTACTTACCAAGTTTCAACAGTATAGCTCTTATAGTTTCGGAAAAAAGTGGCTGTGACATACGGACGGACAGACAGACAGACAGACAGACAGACAGACAGACAGACATGACGAATCTATAAGGGTTCCGTTTTTTGCCATTCGGCTACGGAACCCTAAAAATTATCTTAATTATAGTAAGTTGCTCTTGATAAAGCAACAGAGTCCACTGCAATAATAATTTCTTTGCAGATTCGTAATAATTTGAAAGTCATTCCCAACGATACCTCGTACCATGAGGTAAACGAGAACAATTCATCTCCTTTTTACCTGTAGGAGGGGTAAAAAATTATTTTTAAACAATTTATTCTGCCACTTTAACAACAAATCGCTAACAACTGTATTAGTAATCGGAGACCTATTTAGTACACGTTTATTTGTGAGTGAATCAGAAATTTTGCAAAAAAAACATGTGGCCGAATACTGGCATACGGCATTTTTACGCTTATGACTGGGCGAGCCAATACCCGCCCACCCGGCCGTATACTAGCGTTTTACACAAAATGGTATTCCAGTACCTAGCCACTTCATTTTTCTATAATTAAATGTTATAACTGGAAACAATACACTTTAATAATAAAGATCAGTCAATAATGAAAGTAATAACATCAGTAACTTATGTAAATAACTAATACAAAATAATAAACTTCCCTTCGAACGCCGCTCTGCTTCTTATTTTTTAGCTTTTTTATCGCATGTGATGTGCGCACAACATTTAGACAAGAGGTAAACTGAGTGGATTCTTTTAGCTACCTGGTTAAGTGAATAAAAGCAAAGCAAAGCAACAACCCATAATTGTCCCACTGCTGGGCTCGGGGTCTCCTCTCACAATGTGAGGGGTATTAGGCCATAGTCTATCACGCTGGCCAAGTGCGGATTGGTAGACTTCACACACCTTTGAGAACTTTATGGAGATCTCTCCGGTATGCAGGTTTCCTCACGATGTTTTCCTTCATCGAGGCAAGTGATAATTAACTTCTAATACGCACATAATATTTGAAAATTAGAGGTGCGTGCCAGGATTTGAACTCGGGCCCCTTCGTTCGGGAGACCAACGTTCTAACCGCTAGGCTATCACTGCTCTGGTTAAGTGAATAGTTGTAAATATTGCAGATTATTATTACTACATTAACTGAAATACGTTTAAAACTTACGCTTATATTATATCATCATGTAGAAATCTTATTATCTCAAATTAAAGAAACGTAGTCCGTCAGATGGCCGGGTACTGGCACATGGCCGGCTACCGGCACATCGACCCTACTTATTGTAAGTATGGGCACAGCAACCTACTGATCCTCTAAATAAAACGTGAATAGGGTACGTTATCCATTGTTGTACACGGACCTTTTTTTTGAAACAAATAATAGTCACTGGGGGTCAGGTCTGGACTGTGGGGTGGGTGGTACAAGTTTTCGAAACCGCATCGGTGCATGGCAGCCGTCGCAATATGGCATGTGTGCACGGGCTCGTTGTCGTCCATAAGGAGCACAGCACACCTTTAGTCAGCTTTCCTCCTCTTTTTTCTTTAATAGTTTTTTAAAAAATATCTTAAATATAGATAGTTTTCGAGTTATTCAATAAACGCCTTTTTTGTTCATCTTTTTTGGAACGAAATTCCTTATCGCGCGTTGCGAAAGGGGGCTAGAAGGAAAAAATTAAGAGGAAAAGTTGTAACGACACTTTTTGCCGTCGTTTATTAATTAAAGCGAGTAACAAGGCGACCAGAAGTGTTTGAGGGTGATACAGTACAATCATAGTATGTGGCTGTCAAGACACTTGTCAGAGTGGCATTGAGGGATTTGTTCTATCACTGTCGCTCTTCCGCATATTGATTGGCATGACGCATGACGGGGGCAATGGCAATAATAGCTTAATGTGCATAATCGTGATATGGACGTCCCTGTTGTGCCTATGCTAAATACCGAAGAGTGAATAAGACAGCCACATACTATGATTGTACTGTATCACCCTCGAACACTTCTGCTCGCTTAGTATTAATAGAAAGAAAGTTCGTTCCATCCGGGTGTCCCTTGACACCTCTCATTTTTTTGTTTATATCGATTCCAAATTATTATTTACGAGTAACCGCCCTCGCTTTGCTTCGGTTTTCTTATTTTTTTACACATTGGGTTACATTATTGGAGTTTTATTAAGGATCCCTAATTTTTTTCAAAATATAATATAGCCTATGTTACTCGGGGATACTGTAGCTTCTCAACAGTGAAAGAATTTTTGAAATCGGTTCAGTAGTTTCGGAGCCTATTCAATGCAAACAAAAAATCAAATCTTTCCTCTTTATATATTAGTATAGATATTGTGCTGTTAAATAATTCCGACATATTTTTTTAGTCGTCATTCCGAATCTAAGAAGGTATGATTCATATTTTTAGGAGCTTTACCACTACTTTTCTCGAATATTTTTGACCAAATAAGGGCCGTAATTATGCTTCTTCTGTGATTTTTTATGTATCCAACACCAATCGTTTAGCTAGTAGAGCGAGGGGAGTATACTAATTGACTCTAACCATAGTAAGCATCTTGAAGCTTAATATTTTGCAAACGGATTCCTAAATCGAAAGGTCGTTGCAAACGCATAAACCTGTTCCGTTGCCTCGAGGGTAAAAAAAAACAATATCCATATAAACGAATTTCTGGTTATTTTCTAGGCAGTATTCTATTTCCACGGGAGTAAAAAGCTTCATGAAGAATAAAATCGTGTCCATTAATACCAAGAAGTACTTAATATTCCAAACACAGTCAAATAAATGTACTGTTAATCATGGCAGCGATATTTTCCACAATTGTCGTGGTGTTGCTAATATGGATAATACAAAGACTGTGGAAAAGGAGGAGAATATTGACGTTATCAAGAAAGTTAAAGAACAAATACATGGCTTGGCCGATATTAGGGCACTCTCTCATGTTCCTTGGAACTGATGAAGGTAAGTTATCGCTCTCATATTTTTTAGTTAGGTTTCTTTGAAACATTATTATTCTCTCAATTCGATAGTTTTTCTCGTATTTTTCTGATCATATTATTATGATCTATGAGGAATTGAGGGAACTCAGCAAATATTATTGGGACACAAAATATTATAGGTGTGACAATTTTTATGTATTACCATTTCTTTGCAGTCGGTATTTTTTTTTTGGTATTTTTTTATTATTTTGCAATTTTTTCCCTTGCAGATCGAATGAATGCGATCCAGAAATTAGGACGTGAAGCCTTAACAAATGAATATGGATTGACAAATTGTTGGATAGGAACTCAGTACTTTGCCAGTAAGTATATTTCAATATTGATATGTACAATCAATCAATCAAATTAGATTAAACTCATATTTTAGTTCTACATGTTATTTATTTTGTATAAACTATAAAATATCTATGATTTAAACTGTTCACAGTCCAGACTGATAATAGTATATTAGGATTATTAGAGAATCAAATTAAATTGCGATGAAACCCATATTTATGTCGCACATAATAATTAAAACCACCTACGTAATCTTTGTGGAATTTCTTAAATAATATGGCAAGCTGCACAATACAAAACAAGTTCTCTTTAAAAAAATAAAAGAACCTATATTTCTGTTATGTAATACCTTTTCTCTCCTAAACTATCAATCAAAAGGTTTCATGCTGCCAACAGCATAATTATTCTGCAACGCAATACCGAAGGAGCCTTCGGCTTATTTATACAAGTTTCGTAAAGTAATTTTCTGAATCATTTATAGTGGTAAAGAAGGTTTTGAAATATATTTGACACTTAGAAATTCATAGCAGATGGTTAGCAATTAGCATTATGCATTATGTTTGAAAACAGTTTCATACTATTTTCTTTTAGTGGTATGTGATCCAGTCATCGCTAGCGTGGTATCTAAAACATCATTAGAAAAACCGTTTTATGAAATTGCCCGTCATCTCTTAGGAAATGGAACATTATTTGCACCAGGTAATATTATTTTCTTGATTGAGTCTACTTGGATCTAACATTTAATTTAAGCGATACTTGTTTGATTTAACGTCAATATAAAATTATTAATTAATTTCATAAACAGAAACCTCAGAAAGATTTTCAGTCTTGTTTATTTATATGTAACTGATATAAAACAGATAGTAAATTATACCAAGTGCAAAGTATCGTAGTTGTAAGTTGATCGACCATTACCTATTTGTTAACTAGTTGCGATAAGTACTTTTAAATTCGTTATTTGAAAACCATTTAGAAAACTGAAAACCATTTAGTGAGGCAATAAAATTCACATGAATCCAAAAGTTTAATCAAAAAAATTCCACAGTACAAATATGGCGTCCCCGTCGAAAAATTTTAGCTTCCATGTTCGCGCCGAAAATCCTCAATGGTTTTATAAAGATATTCGTAGAACAAAGTATTATAATGATGACCTGTTTAAAGCCAAGGGTCGGTGAGGATGCATTTTCAATATGGAACAACGTGTCGTCATATACGTTCGATTCAATCTGCAGTAAGTATAGTACTTATACTTCTACAATGATGTCTCATTAACTTCACTGACCTCTTAAAACAGAGCTAAGTATATTAAAAATATGTAATGGCATAATTACAGCAAAGCTTTAATTATATCTTATTTTTACTACATAGTATAAGTTTGTTCTTTACTATGTTTTTATTGTTAACATTATAACATTACGTTTAAAAAGATTTTTTGTTTGCATTGAATAGACTCCGAAACTACTGAACCGATTTGAAAAATCTTTTCACTGTTGGGAAGCTACACTATCCCCGAGTAACATAGGCATATTTTCAAAAAAATTAGGGATCCTTAATAAAACTCCAATAATGTAACCCAAGGTGTAAAAAAATAAGAAAACCGAAGCAAAGCGAGGGCGGTTACTCGTACTTTATATAAACGTTAAAACATTAAAAAATTTAAAGATTTATTTATTCACAAATTGTAGCACAAAAAATCTTTTCAGAAGCAGCATTAGGTATCGACATGAATGCACAATTACAAGACGGACATCCATTTGTGACGGCATTTGCTAAATATAGCAAACTGTTTGCAGTACGAATCGTCAAACCATGGCTTCAATTGGATTTGCTTTATAAATTAATGCCAGATTATCAAGAACTTGAAAAAAACCGAAAAATACTACATGACACAGTTGTTGACGTAAATATAACATTGATTTTATACTCAAAACTACAATTGAGTTAAATTTCTTTCGAAAGTTAATTAGGAAAAATTTTAAAATTTTTGTTTCCGTGCAGGTTATAAGGAAAAAGAAATTTTTGCTTCAAAATGAGAACACTCACACCGACTGTAGCATACTCAGTAAGCATTCGGTCTACTGTATCCTTTGTTGCATTTGGACCTTTTTAACCGACTTCAAAAAAGGTCCTTCAAAATGATCCTTTTTTTATCGAAAGCTGGTGCTTGTCATGTGGTCGCACTTAAATTTGAGCGAGATAAGACTAGTAGTTTCTGAATTATCCCTAATTTTGAAGTCGGTTATTTTTTGTCAAGAATGTTTCCTTTTAATTACTTTACACTTACAAAGAAAGTCATTAGCATGTTTTAATACAATTTCGAAAATGCAGCAATTCTCGTCGTTCAAGTACTTTTCGTGCCATAGTCTGTTCTTTACTTTTTTAGATCATAATATTGCGCAAATCACAAGTTTTCTGGATCTTCTACTCAAGTCATCTAGTGGAGCTGACAGATTGTCGGATGTTGCGATTCGTGAAGAGATATTGGTCTTATTGCTGGCTGGAACAGACACCTCAGCAGTTGGTTCCTGTTTTACTATCGTCATGTTATCAAGACACTCAAGTGTACAGGAAAAGGCTTATAAAGAGTAAATATAAACTTTTAATAATCAGCCCAAATCAAACATACAGCAACCAAAGCTGCGTTATTTTTATATTCGCAAAAAATATATAAAAAATTATACATATAAGATTGTTTTTAACGTATGTCGTAAGTGTTCCTAGTATTTGATAATGATCTCATTTTACAGAGTACGTGAAATCTTCGGGGACTCTAAAAGGCCAGTAACTCTTGAAGATTTACCAAAACTAAAGTACACGGATGCAGTCATTCGAGAATCCCTGCGACTGTATCCTGCAGTCCCAGCAATTGTACGCCGAAATGATGAAGACGTTAAGCTGAGTAAGTTTAGAGTCGGCCTTCGTGACTTTGTAATATTACATAATACACTCACTTAAAATATGTTACACTTCATGATATGACTCGTGCGCAGACTCGTTATCAGGTAAATGTTCTAATTAATTGGAAGTATTAATAATTAATACAAAATAGTAATAATACAATATTGTTCCGCCATCATTCTGAGATTTTCCCGGAAGGCGTTTTATAATTCTTACATTTCATATTAAAAGTAGATGATAGATACATTTCTGACTTAAGACAGCGAAAGAAGTGCGCAATAGGTAAACTACCTATCATTATCATTATGATGGGTAGTATTTATGAGTTTTCATTCAATGTCATTAGCATATTTAATTTATAAAGGTTCAGATATAACACTACCAGCTGGTTCTTCTACTTGCATCAACATTTGGGGAATCCATCGTAATCCCCGGTATTGGGGCGCTGATGCCGAAGAGTTCAACCCTGACCGTTTCTTGAATGGAAGTGTAACCCCTGCATCAGCGTATATGCCTTTCAGCTATGGACCCAGAAACTGTTTAGGTAAGTTTAACGTCAAGAACGAATCATAATCAATCAGCCGTGAATCAAAATATTGCTAATGTTAGCTCGTGGTCCCTTAAATACAGTATCAAAGTTAATGTTACCAAATGTCAGGCTATTATTATAATCGGTAGTTCTCGACAGTTAGCCAAATTAGACTACGATTCCGTCATGACTGTCGCCTTTGAGGATTCTATTATCCCGTTCAAATCTAGCGTCAAAGATCTTGGTCTGCATATGGACACTGCACTCAGCTCGTTTGTATAGGTCATGGAGGTCAACCGGTCAGTTTTTGCAAGATTGCGCACGTTAAATCGTTTCCGGAATTTTCTTCCAACTCAGGTCAAGATAACCCTTGTGAAGTCCCGTATATTACCCATAGATTATGCTGATGTGTGTTGCTCTGATGTCGGTATGGACCTTCTCAATAATCTGGATCGTCTCGTAAATTATGACATTCGTTTTATCTTTTATCTGCTTAAATTTCATCATATTTCCTCCTATCGCCGTTAACTTGAATGGCTTCCAGTTCTCGAACGTAAACAAGTACTATTACTCACTACCTTGTATACTATTCTTTTTAAACAAACAACTTCATCGTACCTTACAGAGAAGTTTGAATTTCTGTGTGACACCTATGATCGTCAGTTGCGCTCATCTGATTCTTTTGTACTATTGATTTCCATTCACCGATCTTGTTTCATGGCAGATTTCTTCGTCGTCAGCGTTACTCAACTTCGGTAAGTTCTTCCGGTTGAAATAAAGGAAGTTTCTAGCAGGTTGTCCTTTAAAAAGAGTGTTGCATTCCATTTTCTTAGCCAGTACCTGGAAAATTAGACTAATTCTGTTTTGCTTTAGAAGGTTTAAAAATCTTTAACTTTCACATAGATTTTACTTATTTGACTTACTGAGAAATCTTATCTTAACTACATCATCACTACATTATCACTTACATAGGTCACGAACGTACGTAACGTTCGTTTTACAGAAATTGCAATCTTGTCTTACTTAAATTACATATACTCGTAAAATAAACGACAAAATGTATTGAGGGATTGCAAAGAGGTGGATCAACTTTAAAAAAAATATTGTCATACCCTTTATGTAGTTCCTAACTTAATACGTACGTCGTTGGATATGGCATTGACGGTAGTTGTTCACTACTACACTTACCTAATTTACTGGTTAAATTATATGTATAAAAGAGAAATGTTAATTAATTAATGCATAGATATAATTTATTAAACTTCGTTTCTCCCTCAGATTGAATTTACTGCTTCATTTCTATCCTATAATATAATATAATATCCTATATTATAATACATAATAGTATATTTTTCATTAAATTTTCACACATATACATATTATATAACTCATTATATAACTCATAATTATACCTACACATACATAACTCGTAGAGTACTTAGTATTTAATACCGCCGTCGCTGTTTTCTGCTTTGCCCAAAGTTTGGCTGGTAGAGAATGCTCTTAGCATTAAGCTCGCCTTTTGTACCATCTATCTTAGCTTCTATACTCCCGTCGGTCCCACAGACCGATTGGTGCCAAATAGATACAACTATATATGTATAGAGGTATCCATAAATGCGTGTATTCACAACGTGAATTTCTTGACAGTATGTGAGGATTTAAACTTTTAAAGTATAATAATCCCAAAACGAGCTAATAAAAAAAATAGTCATTATTATTTTCCAGGTTACAAGTACGCCATGATGTCCATGAAAGTCGCGGTGACGACATTGCTGCGGCACTACAGAGTGCTGCCACCTAGCGACTTGTCGGCTGAGGATCTAAGAAAACCGCTGCGATTAGAATTTGGTGTTATGATGAAAGATGTTGATGACTTCAAAATGCAATTAGAACATAGAAACTAGTTTTAATTTCATTGCTGCAGCACTACACAGTGCTGCCACCTAGCGACTTGTCGGCTGAGGATCTAAGAAAACCGCTGCGATTAGAATTTGGTGTTATGATGAAAGATGTTGATGACTTCAAAATGCAATTAGAACATAGAAACTAGTTTTAATTTCATTGCTGCAGCACTACACAGTGCTGCCACCTAGCGACTTGTCGGCTGAGGATCTAAGAAAACCGCTGCGATTAAAGTTTGATATTATGATGAAAGGTATTGATGACTTCAAAGTGCAATTAGAACATAGAAACTAGTTTAAATTTATCTTGTGTGTGTTTCCCTTTCTCAATACTTACCCGTCTTCGACAGAATGCTTATGTATGAATTCTGCTCTGTTGGTAGGTACTCTGTGTTGTTTAGTGCGTTCACCTTGTCTTTTTACTGAACCATTTATTTTACTTCCGTCTGCCAAAGATTTCGCAGTCTCTTTTTCGTTCTATTATAATTCTTTAGAACAACGATAACGCCTTTTTGCCTTTGAAATTCCTTAATTATTTTTTATTTAAAATAAGTTAATGCTTGACCACAATCTGATGGTAAGTTGAGACATGGTCCAGGATGATGAGCGCACTAACTTAATAAAAGCCTATTCACTCTTTTCTTGAAGACATCCACGTTATAGGTATTTCATTTTTAAATTTTATGAAGTTTTTACTTATTTCTGTTTCCTTTTTCTCCTTTTTGCATTTCTTTTACAGTTTGTTTGTTTGTATGTTCATATTTGTATCACTTTGTGTGAAAAAATATTACTATATAGTCTGGTCAATTTAGACATTCGAAGGTGCATAAATTCCCAACAAGCTGAAAATCAGTAAGATTGTTCAAAACATAATTATAAATAAAAATTTTAAGTTCCCCATCATTCCCGTGTATGGAAAAAAAATATTCAAGGTCAAAGGTCAAAAAAATGAGTTTTTCGCGATTTTCAGCAAAATGGTAAGTTTTATCATAAAGTACCCCAGACAAAAATTGTAGATCATAAAATTATCTATAAAAATGTATCAATCCTTTTTTTCCTACGAGCCACCGTTTCTGAGATATAACGATTCAAAAACGCGCTAAGTACACTATCATGAGGTAGCGTGGTAAACGTGTGCATATTATGACGATAAAAACTTACAAAGTCAAAGTCAAAGTCAAAGTCAAAGTCAAAGTCAAAGTCAAAGTCAAAGTCAAAGTCAAAGTCAAAGTCAAAGTCAAAGTCAAAGTCAAAGTCAAAGTCAAAGTCAAAGTCAAAGTCAAAGTCAAAATATTTTATTCATATAGGTATCACTGATACACTTATGCACGTCATCATTTTTTTATCTACCAGCTTTTCGGAAGGGTGCTTTGTCATGGAGAAGAAAAGCCGAAAGAAACTCCTCGCACATCTTTTAAAAAAAATATTACAAAAAAGAAAATATTACAAAATATTTACTAATCTGAGCGGAACTGGTTGCAGAACTGGTCATTTCCATGCATCTTTGTCATTTAAATACTCGTCTATTCTATAATATCCCTTGCCTAACAATTGTGTTTTTACACGTTTTTTGAAAGATTCTATTGGCAAGTCACGTATTGATTTTGGAATTTTATTATAGAAATGTACACCAAGCCCCATGAAAGATCGCTGCACTTTACTTAGGCGGAACGAAGGCGTAACTAATTGATGCATTCTTCTTGTTTGGCGATTATGAATATCACAATTTTGTTTATACGCGCTTATATTCTTCCGTATAAAAACTACATTGCTAAAGATATACTGGGAAGCTACTGTAAGTATGCCTATTTCCTTGAACTTTTCACGCAAAGATTCCCGAGACTTAAGTTTATAAATAGCCCATACATACAACTTTTTGAATCATTATATCTCAGAAACGGTGGCTCGTAGGAAAAAATTATTGATACGTTTTTATAGATAATTTTATGATCTACAATTTTTGTCTGGGGTACTTTATGATAAAACTTACCGTTTTGCTGAAAATCGCGAAAAACTCATTTTTTTGACCTTTGACCTTGAATATTTTTTTTCCATACACGGGAATGATGGGGAACTTAAAATTTTTATTTATAATTATGTTTTGAACAATCTTACTGATTTTCAGCTTGTTGGGAATTTATGCACCTTCACTATCATTTTTTTGTCTAAATTGACCGGACTAATAGTAGTGGGTACCACAGATCTATTATAGTTGGAACGTACCTATTACATTATCTAATTTTGGGATGCCTGGAAGTCATCGCTATGTAGAAAATAAGGCCACTCTTTTTGTCGTATATTATGCTATTACTGTATACCTAAACTTTTTTATTAGGTAGGTACTTTATTAACATTATACATTAATAATGAATATAAAGGAATAAATAAATTTACACTTAACATATTATTTTATCAACAACAAGTCAACAACAACAACAATACTAACAATATGAAAACAGCACAACACAGTGGTCTCTCTTATCGTAACACAAACTCTCCAATTCAAGGAATTTAAATTGTGATCCCTAGAATAATACAACCAGACCGCCATCTACATTGTAAGGTAGAAAATTATTACTGCACTTCAACTGCCCTCTATGAAATGTTTATAGAACGTAATTAAATTAAACTGTAGGTAGATAAGATTATTTTAATAGTACAAGTATTTCACAGATGGCGCTTTCTACAATATTTTTTTTGTACCCGTAATTTCCATGGAAATATTTGACTTTAATAAGTCCTTTCTGTTCAAAGATATTTTACCATAGATATGTTATGTCCATACATTTCGAGGTTTAGTTTTCGATCCGCGATGACATGTCATAATTGTCAAAGCATAACATAGAATAGTCAGGCAGAAGGGAATAAAAGAAATAGTACCGATTAGGCATAATATTATTATTGTGATTTAACATTTTGAAATTATATTGCAAAAACAAATAACTTAAAGTATGTAATTATATAATAATAAAAAATGGCGCGATTACGATATCTCTGGCGCCTTTATTTTAGTGTGGATTACACAAATTTGGCCCATAAAATACACTTTTATAAGAATAAAAAAATCGCGATTTGGACTTTGTTTAGAACATTCAGTACATTTTACGAGTTATTCGGGATAAACTTTCGAAAAAATTACAAAGTTACATTAGTTGCACTTTTAGGGGGGAGAATTTAACGGTTTTTGATTCACCAACAGGCTTCCGAACGTCAAACAAATGGATACTGTACGCGCTGAAAAGCGTGACCTTAGTGCGTGTTTAGGTCACAGTGTGTTTACAACAGTGTAAGGTTTATTTTAAAATAATTTAAAAATTGAATTGAAAAAATACATGTGTTAGATTTATTTTTATTTTGTATCCTTTCTCCAACCCTCGTGTAATAAGGAAGTGGCATGAAAATAGTTCTATTTATTTAACCAACATGCTTTAGAAGATTTAAAAAAGATTAAATTGCAGGAAAAGAATATTGTGTACACTTATTACTGATAAAATAACTCTAATAGCGTAGGCATCCAGTTGGCTTCACTGTGAAATTTTTGAACTATGCTTACCCAATAACTTATAAGTAGCTCATCACTTGGAAATCTAGGAAAATTTAAAATAATGAAAGATAAAAGGATATTTAACGTTTTTATTTTACAAACAATCTAAAACAATCATTCTAAATTCAGTCTAAAACAATCATTATATAAAGATTTCAATTGGTTCAATTTACGAAATATGTTCACTATAGTCAAAATTATCTAAGATGCCCATAATGATAGCTGCTATTTATTAATATGAACTAACCTTGTGTGGGTGTCTTTGAGCAAAATGGAATATTCATTTACTTGACATGAATAGTTGAATACTTACGGACAAAGGATTTTGCCAAAATTTGTTAAAAATCCCTACTCATTTTCATTGGCGTTGATTATAAATTATATAATACGTTAAAATCTAGTAAAAATCCCATCACATCATAATTTATGCAAAATTTAATAAAAAATTATGACGTCGAAACAATCTTATATGAAGAAGCTTTAGGCTTCTTCTAATCTGACGTAGGGTGATGTGACGGCTTGAAACCGTTTATAAAACCAATCATAATCGATACATTACTATAATCGAAATTTAAAAATGAAAATTGATTAATTTAATTACATTGTTAAAAATGATTTGCTTGCATTTGAATTTAAAATTAGGTGCGCAATAATACCACGACGAATTGGATACTAACAAAGGACATTTTCCATTATGTATAGGCACTTCACCATCCATGGACAGTAACTGCAGATAATATGTTATCTGTAATTACGTATTTAAGGCTGCGGTAATTTTTTTTTTCAACAAAATAATAATTATGTATACATGAATGTCTTACGAAATAAGCAAGAATTTATTCACTGTACTTTTTTCTTCACGCTCATAATATAATATTATATCAAAATATTATTATGAAACTGAGCGGGACTTTCATTCTATCATGATCTATCTTTCTTTCTTTTACCTCTTTCTTTCTTGGCCGGCAACGCACCAGTGATGCTTTTGGTGTTGTTGATGTTCATGGGCGAATGGATAAAAGAATATTATATTGAAGTCGTAAATAGACCGTACATATTGAGAATACGCGGTACGAGATAGCTCAATCGAGGTAGGTAACTAGATACCTAAATATTACGGTTTTTAGTTTAAAATTTAATTATCGAATCGATTAGAAGGTCTTATAATTTTGAATCGATTTGTTGTAAAAATTGGTTTCTTTCGTGAACCGATTTTTTTGTACATCTCTAATGTCACTGTGATGGCAAACGACAAATTGGGCTTCTTAGTTCGCGGTGACTATACCTAATTTCACTTCTGCCATATTAGTCTATGACTAATAGCATGTGCCATATTAAAATATTTATTTTAATCAATTTTAAAAGAAATATTCTATATTAGTAACAAAATTTAACATAACGTTTTATGTATTTATATATGGTATGTAACTCTATCATTATTATTCAATTTGGAGAAATGATTTTTGCAAAATCTCAAAACACAACTCGGCATTTTTATGACAACTATAGACAGCCTCACTCAAAGGCAGCTATCAACTGTCTACAATGAAATCCCTACACTTGACTGGATTCGACTGACTTAATTTCAACGCCCTCTCGGCATATCTACCTCCCTATACATACAACATCATTGTTTCTGTTATATACTTTAATCTATGTTTCTGTTTGTTCCGCATCCTCTACAATGTACACAAGGAAATCCAAGGGTGAATTTCTCGTAAGTTGTTCTCACTTAAAAATCATTCTAATCATGGGTTTTGGAGACAAAATGTGGAACTCCTCAGCCGATGGGAATAAATCTTTGTTGTTAGTAACAATGACATGTACATCTCAAAAGTAGCTCACTTTCTGACACTATCACACCTTTACAGTATAAAATAGAGAAGTCAGTTTTTTACAATTTAGGAGATAGCAAAAACATATTATTATTATAATAAATTATTCATTTATAAAGTTAGAAGACCTAATGTACCCGATATCTGGGGGCACGGCAGTGCCCCCGCCAAGTCGAGCAAAAAAGCGGCACGGCCGTACCATCCTTTTCTCGAAGCAATTCAGGCCATTTTCCAACCCCTATAACTTCGTTGTGGATAAAGCTAGAAGCCTGAATTTTTAGTAACCAAGCAGGCATTGTATAAACACGGTATATTTCAAATTTCATTCAATTTGAACCAGTAGTTTAAGAATTATAACTAGTCAAAGTTTCTTAATTTCGTCACTCACTGACTGACCGATCATCAAAACTCTAAGGCACTTCTAGCAGACATAGAAGCTTCAAATTTGGAACACAATTAGTGTTTAGTGTATAGATCAAGGAAACTTGGCAATCGCACTAAACAATCAAATTTAATATAATATGTAGGTACATTATGTTTCTTACGATGGACAAGTCGATCTATTTATTTAAAACATAAAAGATTTCTAATATTGATAATATGGTCACTATAAGATGTTGTTACTTGTTAGGTTAGCTAATTACGTAATAACTTAAGACAGAAGGACCCTTAAGTAGGGACTGAATAAATTAACCGACTTGGTATTACATGGATCTCACAACTTTTTACGGTAGAAGAACTGAGTTGCGAGACTTGGTTTTTTTACAAGTTTTGTTTTTGATGGCATAAGTACTTTAAACCAGAGTAGATATAAACTCAACTCCAGAAAAACGAAGACCAATAAACCAAGCAGTTGTTAGGAACGATTTTTCTATTTGGACCTTATACTTACCTTTTTAAAAATACATACTTTATACAGGGTGTCCCAGGGCCAAGTGACCGCCCGGCGTCTATTGATTATTTGGACAAAACTATTATCAAAATTCCAATAAAGTACAGGTCTAATCGGTTTAGTTTTTTTTTATTAGTTTTTTAATTTTGTTGGAAAAAAACCTGACTTGCTGCACTATTTACATTTATTTTCATTCTGTTTTTTTTATTTACCAGTTGTTATCATAGTTTATCTATTCGAGGTATAAAATCTACCCAAAATTAAATGGAATATATTTTTTAAAGACATTAACTGAATTTTTTTTGAAAAAAAATACCCTTTTTTATTTAATTTCGCTAAAAAGTTGGAAAAATGGCCCATAAATATCATTATTTTATCAATTATTATTAAATTACATTATATTACCTACAAAATCTCAAAAACATGTTTGTAGTTATCTAAATCATTTACCGAACTACAAACTCTTCAAATATGCACCCTGTTTTCGATAATAAGAAGAGTAGATTTTTAAAACCAGTCTAGTAGAACATTTAAGTGTCTTATTATCAAAAATACCTTTTACCCTTTGATAGAATAATTTTAAATATAAGGAAACGATAAAAACAAGTGCAAATTTAAATAATTTATTAAAAAAAACAGTAATTAATTCATAACATTTTCGAAATTACCGCCATTGGCGTTAATACAGGCTAAAGCTCTAAATGACATCCTTTGACCCGTTATTTGCACTTCAAAAGGTTCGCTCTTATTTCCGTAGCAGCAGCATCAAACCTCTGTTACAGTTGAGACCTTGGAGGACCATGCTACTGGACCATCTCTCTCTCGGCCTCCTGATTTATCGCCTCCTGATTATTATTTTTAAGGCTACATGAAACAAAAAGTGTATGCTGTGCCAATAGCTACGAGAGAACAATTGAAACAGAGGATTGATGCTGTTGCTACAGAAATAGGAGCAAAACCTTTCGGAAGTGCAAAGAACGACTGAAAGGATGTCATTTAGAGCCTTAACCTGTATTAATGCCAATGGTGGTCATTTCGAAAATTTTATGAATTAATTACGGTTTTTTTAATAGATGATTTAATTTTGCACTGTTTTTATTGTCTCCTTACATTTAAAATTATTCTATCAACGGGCAAAAGGTATTTCTGATAGTAAGACACTTAAATGTTCCACTAGCCTGGTTTTAAAAGTCTACTCTTCTTATTATCGAAAACAGGGTGCATATTTGAAGAGTTTGTAGTTCGGTAAATGATTTAGATAACTACAAACATGTTATTGAGATTTTGTAGGTAATATCATATAATTTAATAATAATTGATAAAATAATAATATTCATGGGGCATTTTTCCATCTTTTTAGCGAAATTAAATAAAAAAGGGTAATTTTTTTCAAAAAAAATTCAGTTAATGTCTTTAAAAAATATATTCCATTTAATTTTGGGTAGATTTTATACCTCGAATAGATAAAGTATGATAACAACTGGTAAATAAAAAAACAGAATGAAAATAAATGTAAAAACAAAAAAAATATGTCGAAAATAGTGCAGCAAGTCAGGTTTTTTTCCAAAAAAATTAAAAAGCTAATAAAAAAAACTAAACCGATTAGACCTGTACTTTATTGGAATTTTGTTAATAGTTTTGTCCAAATAATCAATAGACGCCGGGCGGTCACTTGGCCCTGGGACACCCTGTATATCAATATTTTAAAAATTATCTTAATTATAGTAAGTTGCTCTTGATAAAGCAACAGAGTCCACTGCACTAATGTCTTTGCAGATTCATAATAATTTGAAGGACCTTCCCAACGAGACCCCACACCATGAGGTAAACGAGAACAATAAAATTCATCTCCTATTTACCAGTAGGAGGGGTAAAAAATGATTTTTATACAATTTATTCTGCCACTTTGTTAACGTAATAATTTAACTTCATTTCCAACTCGACAAATGAACTCGACAATGAACTTGTCAGATTTACAACTCGATAGATTTTCAAGTCGTCAGATTTTCAAGTCGTCGTTAAATGTACAAATTGATTACACAGTAGTTGGAAACATACGTGTTATGAATATGTGTATCACGAAAACTGCATGTAGCACGTACATGAAGTTTTCTGGGTGTCTGCGCTATGTTGCGGACGGACGGACATGGCAAAACTATACGGGTTTCCTTTTTACTACGGAACCCTAAAATGAGCAAAAATGGAATAAAATTAGACAAACGGCCCAAGCTTTGCCATAAAATGGGCGTAAGATAAATTGGACTCTTCTCCATAAAATTATTCCACGCTGTATAATCGTCAATAATTTATAAAGTGGATTGGAAAATTTGAAGAGAAGTGGTATAAAATGTAAAGGGAAAACATCCAAGCCATCTAAGATTTGCAAAGAGATGATGACCGAAGCTCTAAAGAAGATAAAGAAGAAGAAAATGACCTTCAAAAATAAGACATTAAAAAACAAAGGAAGCAGACGAAACTCATCAGTGACCTAGAGTATATCAAGACACTAAAGTGGAGGTGGACAAATAGAATGACAATGATGAAACATAACGTTTTTATTTTTATTTTATTTTATTAGGGAAACAAGCAGCAATTACATTACAGGTTTCACCATACAAATACAAGAAATATAACAGGTTCCACTAAAAATTTTAAACATAATAATTTGGAAAGTTAGAAATAAGAAAAAAATATTCAAACCAAACAAGTTAAATACATATTATCAGCTAAGAATTATTGTCGTATACCCATCTTATAAATAGTTATAGATACGTTAAATGAATCAATATTTGCTAGGTTTTTATTATAAAAACTGCAATTACGTGAGAGGGGCTCTTGCAAAATCATAAAATATAATAACCTGATTATCACCATGGAACAGTGATTTTAAAATGATAGTTGCGTCGGAGCATTTCACAAAAATGTTTCTCTTAAAATTCTCCTAAAAAAATAACCGACTTCAAAATAAAGGATAGCTCAGAATCTACTCGTCAGATGTCGCCCAATGAAATAGGAATGGAAAATGAAATGGGACCACATTACAAGCACTAGCATTCATTCTTTTTATATTCAAAGGAATGATCAAAATCGGTACAACCAGTAAAAATTTATGAGGTAACACATATTAAAAATACAGTTGAATTGAGAACCTCCTCCTTTATTTGAAGTCGGTTAACCAGCAAAAAGTCATCTTCGGGAATTCGGCTCCTTTCCCTTCTTTCTATTGCTGAGTCCACGAGTGAGCATATTTTTTTTCAAAAGAAAATTCTGAGAAAATAGCGTCATAATTGAATATTTTTGTTTTCAATTTTCTTCTACACAAGTTTACAGTAAGACTTCGAGGATTTTCCTCTGAGGACAATTTAATGCGATATAAATCAAATCAAATCAAATCAAAATCTTTTATTCATATAGGTATCACTGATACACTTATGCACGTCATTTTTTTAATCTACCAGCTTTTCGGAAGGGTGCTTTGTCATGGAGGAGAAGAAAAGCCGAAACTCCTCGCACATCTTTTAAAATCATGAGAGGTTACATAATATTATGTTATAACCTACGCGGAACTGGATGCGGCATTAGTTTCCAGGCGTCTTTGTCATTAATATATTCATTTATACTATAGTATCCTTTGCCTACTAGCTGAGATTTCACATATCTCTTAAACATTTGGATAGGTAAATCACGTATTGACCTAGGTAATTTATTGAAAAAACGTACACCGAGCCCCATATCGATGGTGGAAAGGCATATTGTATTAACCGCCATTTAGTAAAATGACCAGGAGAGACGATTAAAGTTTTAAAAACTTCATAACTTTTAAAGTATTGAAAATATCTCTATGAAATTAAGGCAAATTAGTAATAAAATGTATTGAAATGGATACATGTAATAAAAAATAACGTATGTCTAATATTTGTATTAATTTATGGAGTTGATACAAAATACCACAAACTCTCAGATAGGTAAAATTAGTTTATATCCAAATATTATACACAAAAAATTTCAAGCAAAGTGTTTTATATCCAAAGTATAATTAAGATATTTCCAAGTAAAATGTTTTATATCCAAATAAATGTAATATTACTATCGAGTAAAATGACATAAAAACAAATCCAATCATGACCAGAGAGAGGTAAACACTTTTATGTAACTTTTTCATATCTATGCGAACCTGTAAAAACAGTTGTACAGACATCATTTTATTCGAACAAAGAGGGCCAAGTGGCTTAACCATACACTTAAATATAATTTAAGCCACAAACTAAACTTGGGAAAACTTAACGAAATCCTGAAAATTGTAAAAAAAATAAAAATGAAAGTAAATGTTTTACTAAAATTATATTTATCAAAATAACAGGCATACTAGGATCTAAGACTGGTCTTTCGAATCCGTTCTTTGAACTTTGTCCTGAGCCTTCTGAATCCAGCGGATGCCCGCTGTCTTCTTCAGGTCGTCAGTCCACCTGGTCGGGGGGCGTCCTATGCTCCTTTTTCCGAGACGTGGGCGCCATTCGAGGATTTTTCTTCCCCAACGGTTATCGGTCCTTTGAACTATGTGGGCAGCCCATTGCCACTTCAGCCAGCTAATTCTTTGAGCTATGTTGGTTACCTTTGTTCACCTACGGATCTCCTCATCTCTAATGCGATCACGTAAGGAAATACAAAGCATAGCCCTCTCCATAGCCTGCTGCGCTACTCTGAGCTTGTGCAATAGGCCAATAGTAAAACACCACGTCTCGGATCCGTATGTCATCGCTGGCAACACACACTGCTCGAACACCTTCGATTTATGGCACTGAGGTAGTGTTTTGGGCGACAAGGTATGATGCAGTTTTCCGAACGCAGCCCATCCGAGTTGGATTCTACGAGTGACTTCTTTCTCGAAATTTGACTTACCCATCTGGTTCACTTGTCCCAGGTAAATGTATTTGTCTACAACTTCGAGAGCAGCGCCATCAACAACAACCGGTATGGGTGTGACATGGATATTCGACATGGTTTTCGTCTTGTCCATGTTAATCTTAAGACCCACCCGTTGTGAGGCGCTGTTCAAGTCCCCGAGCATTGTACCAAGTTCTTCCAGGGAACCCGCCAGGATGACTATATCATCGGCATATCGCAGGTGTGTGATATATTCACCATTGATGTTGATGCCACGTCGTTTCAACTCCATCACCTTGAAAACGTCTTCCAACGCAGCGGTGAACAGTTTTGGGGATATGACATCCCCTTGTCTGACACCTCTCTGCATTTGGTTGGGGTTCGTTGCTGTGTCGTGTACTCTGACAGTCATGGTGGTATAATGAGTACAAACACTTCAACACCTCGATATACCGGTAGTCGATCCGGCACCGCTTCAGAGAATTTAGTATCGCCCAGGTCTCGATAGAATCAAAGGCTTTCTCAAAGTCCACATAGGCAATACACAACGGCAGATTATACTCCTCAGTCTTTTGTATAATCTGCCACAGTGTGTGTATATGATCTATGGTGCTGTAGCCTTTTCGGAATCCTGCTTGTTCGTGAGGCTGGAAGTTGTCAAGCCTGCGTGCAATTCGATTTGTGAGCACCCTCGAAAACAGCTTATAAACGTGGCTAAGAAGTGCAATGGGCCTGTAGTTCTCCTTCTTGAAGAACAGCGTCACCACACTTCTGCCCCACGCTTCCGGGGTAGTTCCATTATTAAGACGGAATCGAACAGTTTTTGGAGCACCACTAGAAGGGGTTTACCTCCAGCTCTTAGTAGCACGGTTGTGATTCCGTCATCTTCCGGTGCCTTGTTGTTTTTAAGCTGTTTGAGAGCCTCTCTAATCTTATACAGGCTGACGTCCGGGATATCCTCTGTGTAGTGTCCGGTCAGTTTAGCTCCCTTGTCGCTCCGCCACGCTTCCAGGGTAGTTCCATTATTAAGACGGAATCGAACAGTTTTTGGAGCACCACTACGAGTAGAAGGGGTTTACCTCCAGCTCTTAGTAGCTCGGTTGTGATTCCGTCATCTTCCGGTGCCTTGTTGTTTTTAAGCTGTTTGAGAGCCTCTCTAATCTCATACAGGCTGACGTCCGGGATATCCTCTGTGTAGTGTCGGGTCAGTCTAGCTCGCTTGTCGCTCTCCTCACGAGGAGGTGGAGCTTGAGAGGAGCCATACAAGCGTCCGGAGTATCTCTGTTTCTCTCAGAACTCCTGGTTTCGACGAAACCATGGTGCCGGTCTCGGTCTTCAACCTCGTAAACTGACTTTGTCTAATAGACAGATCCTTTGGAGCCCTGGTTTCGCTCAATTATGTTTTTTACAGGATTTGCGTTGTGTTTTCGCAAATCACGTCGCCTGCACTTGGAAATCTGTTCATTGAGCCGTCGGTATTCCCTCATAGAGGTTGGAGACTGCACACATAGTTCTCGTCGATCCATCATAAGACCGAGAGTTTGTTCTGAGAGAACCTGAGATCTACCACTTGGGTCTTGAAATACTTCGACCCTACCTCGTGGATAGTTGTTACCATCCTGGTGTTAAGCTCGTCCACGTTAGTGCACGATTCTAGGCACGCAAAGCAGTTTTGCAGCTCAAGTTGAAAATTTTCGGATCACTGGATTTGGACGGATGTTGGGCGAAGCGTAGACTTCATCAGGCGTGACCGTTCCAGCTTCAGGCAGATATTTAATGTGCCTCTTACAAGACGGTGATCGCTTCTGGTTTTGAACCTGCTGATCACAGAGACATCATTAAATATGTGCCATTTGTCTGCCAGAATGAAGTCTATCTCGCTTTTCGTGGAACCATCAGGACTTATTAAAGTCCACTTACTTGCTTGTTGAAATTTACCGTAACCGAAAAGTCGATTTTCTTTTTAATCTTCGTTAATGCAGTTATTAATATTTTTTCGCTGCGGCGTCGATTTATTATGCTTAATAGATTTAATTTATTTCTACATAAAATAATTTAGTTCTACATGAAAGAAAATAGTATTACTAATAAAAAGGTTATAATGGTAAGGACGGAAAATCAAAGCAATTAATTCAACAATAAACAACACGTAACTAAACAATAACTTACCTAAAATACTTAAATAATGGCGAACCCCGAGGTTTGACAACGGCACGAAGTGCGCTCAGCCGTCCTCTCCGACACAAGAGAGGTATCTGAAGCGCCTACGCATCAGCCTGTACTTAATATTATCGTCTGATTTACTTGCAATTTGCTTTATTTTGTATGATTTAACCACCAATTTTTGTATGCGATAAAAAATTGTAAAGTAGTTTAATGCCAAAAATAAAACTAGTACAGTCAGTTTAAATGCAGATTTTATTTGTAAAAAAAACAAGTAAACTTGTTTTATTGTACTAAAATTGGTTCTAGAAATTACAGCAAAACGACTCAACGCATAATGTTACCTTATTTTGTATAGGTAAAATGTATTATCTTGCAAACAATAGCATTTTAGAGTAGAGTAAAATGTATTAACTTACAATGACTAACATTTAAAATCGGAGTAAAATGTTTTAATTCTGTTGATGAAGGAAAGTCAAGTTGGGTAAAATGTATCAATTACAAAAATGATAATATTATAATTTGGTAAATTGTTTTATCATTTAAATTTAGTTAAAGTCAAGCAAGGCAAAGTAGCATAACGTAAAATTTTTAGTTGAGATGTGTTTTAATGACAAAATCCACTATTTACTATGGAGTTAAAACACAAAAAAATATGAAAAACTTCAAAATCATAGGTGTATTAACGACCATAAAAGTTGTCAGATCGAGCTGAAATCAGGACCATTCGAAAGAGTTCATTCTCCCGATTCCAACGGTGTATATAACTCGATATCGCCTAAAATAGCGGTTAATACAATATGCCTTTCCACCGTCGATATAAGAACGTTGTACCCTACTTAGGCGAAAAGATGACGAAACCAAATTATGTCTGTTTCTAGTTAAATGATTATGCGTATCACTATTCTGCTTGAACATGCCTAAGTTGTTTTTAACGAATATAATATTGCTGTAAATAAATTGAGATGCTACTGTTAATATCCCCACTTCTTTAAATTTCTCACGCAGGGATTCTCCTGATTTTAATTTATAAATGGCTCTGATTGCCCTTTTCTGCAAAACAAATATAGCATCAACGTTAGCCGCTGAGCCCCACATCAATATACCATAGGACATGAGACTATGAAAGTATGCAAAATAAACAAGTTTAGCAGTTTCTACATCAGTAAACTGTCTTATCTTTCTAATGGCATAAACTGACCTACTTAGCTTACTCGCGAGAGCCGTTATATGGGTGCCCCATTGTAGTTTAGAATCTAAGGTGACACCCAAAAAAACCGTGGATTTTTCCATAGTTAGAATTTCATTATTTAATTTGAGGCTTTTACTAACATTCCGTACATTAGGTAATGAAAATTCAACACACTTAGTTTTTTTAGCATTTAGCAGCAAATTATTTGTAGTAAACCAGTGTGATAAATAATACAATAAATATACATATATATAAATATACATATATAGATATATATATATAATACGATAAATTTTACAATAAGCTTTTAAGATTATCACTGAACTTCTTCTTGGCCGATACGCTCTCGACAAAGCCGTCGTGTTCTTGCACCATCGACCCTGTTCTGCACAACCAACCGTTCTATAGGTGACTCATTTCTTCGCGAGACTTGGCCAAAGAATGTTAAAATGCATTCCTGTACTGTAGCCGATAGACGCTCCTTAATGGCGAGTTCTTCGAGTATAGAGATGTTAGTCCTAAATTCGGCCCACGATACTCCTAGCATTCGTCTCCAGCACCACTTCTCTTGAGCGTCTACCTTTTTAATTTCCCGCAAGGTCCACGTTTCGGCGCCATACAGAAAAATGGGGAACACAATTAGTGTACGAACATTTCTTATTTTTGTACTTTTTGTAAGTTTTCGGTTCCTCCATATTTTCTTGACCTTATCCATGGCATTCCTTGTCATCGCCATACGTCTTTTAATCTCTTCCATGCTTTCTCTATTATTAGAGATCAATAAGCCCAGATAGACGTACGATGAGACAACCTCACAGTTCGCCAGTTGCGCTATTTGAGGGTTATTTTTGTTGAGGCGGTCCACAATCATCACCTTGGTCTTTTGCGGTTAATTTTTAGTCCATACTCAAGGCTCACACCTCAGAATAAAGAATAAACGCTCACACGTTCCATTCTCTGAAGTAATTCTTCCATATACTGGTTGCACGGACGTAAAAAAAAGACGGACGTAATCCTAAGAACAAATTCAGTGAAGCACCCATAGTAATACCAACTCTGTATTCGTACAAGTACACACACCCACACATTGACACCATCCTGATATGACATTGACACCATCGCGTATCAAAAATTACAAAATTACGCACACATGGTACGCGAGCTGTCAGCTGTCAGCTTCACTCTCGATTAGACAAGGTTACATCCGTTCTTTTTTTACGTCCGTGACTGGTTGCAAATAAGGTTTTATCGTCAGCACATCTTAAGTTTGCGATTTTATACCCACCGATCACTATCATCTATCACTGAACACATGAAAATTGCCACCCTCTACTACATAGTATAATACTGCAAAGTTTAATACAACGATTCAAACTATTGACGACCCTGTAGCCTAGTTGGTAGCGACCCTGCCTGCGAAGCGAGGGGTCCCGGGTTCGATTCCCGGCCGGAGCAGATATTTATGTGACAGATAAATATTTGTACTCGGGTCATGGGTGTTATTGTGACGTGTTATATGTGTCGTCCATGCCACCCGCGACACAGGTGAAAACCTACTGCGGGGGTATGAGTGTGAAAGCGTTTATTTATTTATTTAAATCCATTAAATAATTATTTCACAATAACAAAAGGCAAAAAAGTTGTGAATGAATTCAGGACATTTCGAAATAATGTCACTTTTGATCACGTGGGTGGAAAAACAGAATTGAAGTGTGAGTGACTCATTTTCAAAAAACGGAACAAAATTAATCATGCCAAAAAAAAAAAAAATGATGCCGATATACTCATCTTTGTTTATCAATAATCTCTTTTCAAATTTTCAGTTTTATTCTATTTTTTACAACAAATTTTTGGGTGGTAATTAAACTGACTTCTATTTAATAGCATTATTGTCCTCTAAAAATCTACACTGTCCCCTAAATTACTAAGTCAGCCACCATCAATGCGCGTCTAAAAAATACTCTTTTAGCCAATATAAATCTTCAATGTAAGCTACTGTAAATACGACTTAGCATGGTAGTTATTTTTTAGCATCTACATTTGTAACATATATTCAACTAGTGAACTTCTAAAATATTTAAATATGACACCAATAAAGTAATTTTATCTACATCTAGTTTTATAACTCACCATCTTTTAATTTTTTTCAAACATAAATAATTTATAACTCGTCCTATATTTTTGAACATCAAAATACCTAAAATGATCATCAAATATATTGGAATTGTCATCAAAACGTACCTAAAATTAAGGTGTGTAATAGTTAGTATAATAACATTTAGTATAATATAACTTGAAATAATCTTCATAATTATGATATAATTTTCACATGCTATAAAAACAAATAACAAAATTTCATGTGATCTATTGTTTATTTCCTATTATAATGTTATAATTCATTAATTTGCTCGAATAACATTTACTTTAACGTTACTTCATATAATTTTTTATATAGTATAATGCTCTTTTTATATAACGTTCATTTGACTTAATTTTCATTTAATATAATTTTCAAACACATAATCTAATCTTCAAACGTTACACACCCTCAAAAGGTCTACAGCATGCGGCAAACCGCGCCTACGCGGGTTTACATTACACTCTAGGGGTAGGGCAGACAAGACTACGTGGAGTCGGGTTTGCAGCGATTTGTTTCTGTCACTTATTTAACAACGAGCGCACCAACAATAGAATGAAAATAAACAAATACACGTGATAACTCACAATAAACAAATACACGTGACAACTCATACCCGCATGAATCGAATCGCGCTCGCTGATTGGTGCCAATGGCCAGTAGCGCCCGTCTGACTGGCGTCAAACAGATCATGCAGTTGCTATTTTTATGATGAAAGAATACAATTTATTCTTTCACATGCTAAATTATAAAATATGATGTTTTCTAGTTCAAGCTTGAACTATCTTTTTTGAGGAAAATATGTTCAGGCTGTAAAACGTAAAATGTTGGTTAGTTGTAAAATCCGTGGCTGAGTTAGTAAATTAGAAGGTGATGTATAAATCAGTGGGACAAGTAAAAATAATAGTTGTTCTTTATTTGACGCTTTCTTTGGAATATTCAGGTGGCATTTAAAAAAAGGCGAATTAGTTTATTAGAAGCCTTCTCATTTTCCCATGGCTTAGTTATTAAATCAGAGGTTGGTTTCCGTGGCCTAAAAAAAAATCTGCGGCTTGACTTATTATTCCCCCAAATTTTTTCCCGATTCCATATTTGGTCTCGTATGCACTAACTAACACGTTTTTCAACAGATGTGGAATCGCATGCACTCAATTGTTTGAGTAGCATTTTATTTTTTTTAATACTAAACTTAGATACTTTTATTGTTTATTTTTTGCCTTTCCTTTTATTTGATAGAACGAACCCTACACGCTTTTATGGTAAAAACTTTTTCACTTAATTCAATTCCGGGTGATGGCATGCTTAGCGATGATGGAGATTTAGATTTCGAAAGCGATGTTCCGTCGATGCCTGACCCAGTCAGGAGACCAGTTATAGTTCCCGAAAGTGATAATGAAAGTTTTGAAGAAGACAATGTCTCACAAGCAAACCTTGCCTTGTCAATACTAAAAATAAAATCGGTCATTGTCCCTAATGAAAAGATGGAATGTGAATCGAATCAACTGGATCCATACAATCCTGAAAACTACACCTATCCAAATAAGTCGTTGAGCCCTGCAGTGTCTAATTGCAGTGTCTAATGCTGGAAACTAAATAAATAAATAATAGTTTAAAAAAACTAAAAAACCACGCTTATAGAAAATCCAACTAAAAAAAATAGAAAATAAATTTAAATTAAAAATCGTGTAATTGTAAAAAAAGCGTGGGGTGCTTTTAAAGATATTATCCCTTCTACTCATTGACACCATGAACCCTACATAAATAATGTTATTTCCACAGTGAAAAAAATTTTTTTCAACGCCTCAATAATTCATGATTTCTATTCCTCAATAATTCCAATAAATAACTGAAATTTGATAAATATACGACCTGAAAGTGTATCCTTTCAGAGGAAACTTTCACTTGCCCGGTATTTTTAGTTGATTAGCAATGGGCATTTTAGCTGAATTATTATACAAGTAAACCATCTTTCATTATTGAAGGCTGGAAATAACTAGGAAGGTATGCTCCGAAGGGGTAATTAGGAATATACCCAGGTTATCAAAAACATACGTATAAATTACTGATATCGCTATAATGACAACGGTATCTATCACCGAAAGAATTAACCCAACCGCAGTTTTTCCTGATAACTTATCGGGCTGTAAAGACATGTTATGAAGATCTATTAGTAATATCTGAGTGTCTGAAAAGCACAATAATTTGGTATAAACGACGTCCATTGAGCGGCACCGCGTTCGAGCCTTGCGCACGCGCAACTAGTGGGGGATGCCTCCCACCAATGGATGCCTCAGTACCTTCGCTAGCTCAGCGAAAGACGCACGTGTAGACGTCACGTTCGAATTTAAACAAGAAACGATCGAAAACATTACGTACTCACTAACCTTTCCATTTATCCCCAACAAACGAACACACATAAGTGCTCCTGTGTTTATCAGTGTGTGCGACGGTTTTAGTGAATGTGTGCGTTTTCCCAACATTGTTTATGTGTATAGCACGTATGTCATTGAAACGTTAGCGACTTGCAATCGGCGAAAATGTGACTGTTAGGTCCGACCATACGTGATAACGATCGTTGATCGTAAAATGGCTCTAACTGACCCCAAATAATATTGATGTTCGCTAAGATGCGGAAGTTTTTAAGGATCACACTGGTGTGTTTGTGCGCTTTTCTCTTGGTCGTTCGTGATGGGAGATGTGAGGAGTCTAGTTCTGCAGAGGTGACTTTGGAATCGGAGCCTATCGTGCGAGCTGATGAGCAAAGCGACAGGAAAGATGGCAGAGTTCCTCTATCAGGTGAGTTCTTCGCTACTAACTTTCTGCTGGGCACTGACAAGTTATAGTGTTAGAAGATCCAAGGATTTTGAATTTCATTTCTAGTTATAGCGTTTATGTTTGTTTTGAATCTTGGTTAGGGTTGCCAGAGGAGACAGGGACAATCCCACTGGCACATCCAGGACTTTTGTTTGTGGGATGAATTCTGGTGCAAGTACAACAGTAATGAATATTCATTATATTACTAATACATATAATTCCGTATGTTAATTTAGAGATAAATTGACATTCGGCCTCGCAACAGGCCTGACTTCAAAAAAATCAATTCTTCTGGAAATTACAAGTAACTAAGATAGCGCTCATTTTATAATATCAACTCGTAATTCCTATAAGATCGTTTATCTAAATGACTCGTAAAGAAAAAATCCAATACCGACCGTAGATCATTTAGTTGAATAACGCACGTTTCTAACATTAGGGGAAGGGGGGGCATGACGGGGTCGCGGGGCACGACGGGGCCACCCACATAAACAAGTAACGACGAACACTAGACGTTTGCTGTTTTCACTAATAGATGACCATTTTGTATCAATCTTTAATCCAATCGTGAATGGCGACTAGTCTGCACGCGTTTGGTTTTTATGAAAATAAACTTGTTGCGACGTTTTTTCGTCTAATTTTGAGTGAATACGAAAACACATGTAAAAAGGTAAGTGTTTTTATTACTATTATTGTCTATTTATTGTGTTTTTCTAGAGATATTATTTATTGATATATTTTGAACAAAATCACTTTAATTATTATTCATTTTTTTTGTCAATTATTTCAAATAATGTTACGTGTGGGGGCATAACGGGGCCATGGCTATGGGGCACGATGGGGTACCCCATTATGCCCCTCTTATGTAAGATATTCTAAAGGAATTATGTGAACATTTGATAATAGAATTTTCATTTTGTTTTAGGTATTAAAAATGGTACGAAAGTACAAAAAGAAAATTTTGAGAGGCAGAACTTGCTCTGTAGAACGCATGAAACAGGCTATTGATGTTGTTTTAAGCAGAACAGTAAGCTACAGAAACCTCAAACGGACGAAAAAGTATTACAATATATTAGATCCGAGATTGAATAAAACCTCGAAAAAACAAAACATCGATAAAGCTCACTCTGATATATTCAAAACGTAGACGAGGATACTTTATGCCTGTATTGACGATAACCATACATTAAACTACCTATATTTGAAGTCTGCGGAGGGTTGGGTGGCCTGCCAGCTATGTAGACGTTTGTGTCATACAGCCTGTGCTGGTGTTGACGACGAGAACCCAAAAGAAATCCACATCTGTACATATTGTGAATAAAATAACCATGTACCCCATACTGCCCCACCCCAGGGGCACAATGGGGTTTTCATGAGGGTTTCGTAAAATTAACATTACAACATTATTTGATTAGTTGCTTCGCCAAATTCTATGCCAAATGATAGCCTAATATGTAACCAAAGTGCTATGATTTGTGTTAATTACTTAATATATTTTGTTTATTCTTTTATTGGCTATTTTCCTTAACGTCCCCGTTATGCCCCCCCTTCCCCTATAGCTATGAGATTGTGTTACAATGTTGAGCGTTTTAGAATGGATGCGAATTAGATTTAACGTAATCGCTTCTAATTCCAGCAAAATTTAGTATTCTTTTCGTAGTTCGGATCGCGTAAGTAATATCTTACTTCTGTTATTTTATGTAAAGCCGACAATAGAGCAGATGAATCAGTCACTGATGGACGTCATTGACAAACGTGTCACCAATGCATTGCCAGCCAATAAGAATCCGGGACCCATCGGATTCTAAAATGTCTTTTTAGTGTTTATCATACTTAGGTGTGCTAAGTATTCTACGATTCGCAAAAGTAATTATGTTGGATTGTTCGGATTATCGTAGGTAGCCTCTAAATACGACTGCTGGGCTCGGGTGCCTCGGGTCTCCTCTCACAATGCGAGGTGGGCAGGCCATGGTCCACGAAACTGTCAAAGCCCGGAAATGCAGACCTCATACCTTTGAAAAAATTCGAGAATTTTCAAGTTGACCAGTTTGCTCAAGATGTTTTTCTTCCTTGAAGGAATACTAATATTTGCACTGCACAACATTACAACTAAGAGGCATAGTTTTGCTATATTGTGGTCGGACGAAGATTTAATCCATAAAAGGAATTATCTTAGTTTTCCCTTAGTATGGCTCCTCCTACACAGAACGATGGGTTATGCTCTAAAAATTTTAATAGATAAAAACAAACCTTGCTTGCCTCTATTGGGCAAACATTGTTATAAACATTAAGAATGCTTAAAAAATTAAAGCAGAGATTAAACAACCGACCAGAGTACCATAAACCTGTAACGCAAAATATAAACATTTTATAAGAATACCTAGGTTGGTACTTTAAGTTTTGAAGACGATTTTTAAGTAAAGTGTTGAAGGTTCGATTCCCGGGGAAAATTTTTGTGACAGGCATTTGAGTTTGTGTGTTATCGGATTTTGGATGTTTTCTAAGTTACCCGCAACAGCAAAATCCCGTGTGGTTTGGGTGTGTAAATTTTCTTTATTTTTTTTAGTGGCTTCAACTTTTTAATGGCGCACTACTGAGCACGGGTCTCTCTTCTTGAGGAGGTCTAGAGCATGCTCCACCTCCACCACGCTGCTCCAGTCGGATTGCTGGAGAGTGCGAAATTGCGGATTCCATCGTGTCATTTTATTTATCAATAGCAATAATTATAATATCAAAAATCTTCGAAGAATTATCTAAATTTTATTTCATTACAATCTAAACTTAGCCATGCTACCCTATTTCAAAATTATCACAGAAATTATTATATAATATTATACAGAAATTATAAGTGGAATCTAAACGTTTAAAATTTCTCATTTCCGTGGAAACTTTAGAATGAAAAGTATGTACTCGTCGTAAGCAGTTACATAAAAATGCTTAAGAAACTGGTAAGGAATCTTATCTAGTATACAAACAACAAGGTCATGAAGGCTACAGAAGTTTAATGTTCATTTTAATATTCTGTGTAAGAAGCAGTTTTCTAGAACAACAACAAAAATAAAACAATGCGACAGTATGTCATGCAAAAAAACTGCGGGATATGCAAATTTGAGTTGGGTGATGCGAGAGATAAAATAAATACATTCGTACTATTCACAACACACATCGAATTTTCTCGGAATTTTATCATTGCCATTGCTGTTTACAACAGGTCATCGAATTTTGTTGCACCCACTACAAATATTTTGACATAATATTATGGTAGGGATTTAGTGGAAAAGCCTTCAGACATGAAGTGTTGTTAGTAATCTATATTTACCATTTCTTTGGTGTTTGAAATCACTAAAGAAATAACATTTATCCTGCGAATAAAGCCACTAATTGTATTTATTATTCTATAGTATAGAATCTCAGATGAAAGTTAATCTGAGTATAGAATATATATTCAGAGAACTTTTAGATTTTTACCAAATTTCATGAAGTTTAAGTTCCAGTATTCAATCTTTATTGTCCAGCTCCATCTCTGGACATTGGTCTAAAATACTGCTTCATCTACAGGGTGTTACATAATAGCGCAAACTGGTTTAAAAGCATCGCACTTAATGTTGTTTTATTGCGATTCGTACAGCAATAAAAATTACACGAATTTATTTTTATTAAAACACGTGGTAAGATGAGTAGGTTGACCGTTGAAATGAATCTGTGAACGGCATCAAGGTGATTATGTTTTTGTATTAAAATACACAAATATTTACAAGGTAATACGTTTTTGTATGACAGAGAGCTGACTGGTTAATCCAAGAATATCGGTAGCTTGATTATTATTAGTAGCTAAATTTATTTAAATAAATCCAGGTGTTTTAAAAAACTCACATATTCAAAACTACCCCTAAATTACCTGTGTCGACACATAAAAAAAAAGTTTTTGTCCTTTTTGTAATTTTTCAATACCATTAGGATACATTTTATTATTAATTATTAACGTATATTTCATAGAAATAAATTGTTAAATTTATCAATTATATAATTATATTTTATCATTACAACCCCATAATAACGTGTATGTTTTTGTGTCACCATTGTCACCAATGTCACCATGACATTATGAGTAAAAGAAGTGTTTTTACTTTATTTTTGTCTCATTATGGTAGGTTCGTTCAAATATCTTGCAAGTAGGGAATTCTAGAAGTTCGAGAGCATTTTTTTTCTTGTTAATTAATTTATTCTTGTGCTACACAAAAGCCTCTACTTCCTGTAATATTTGAAAAATAGAACAACCACTAGCCACGAGCTACTTTCATGGGAAAAAGGAAAAGGACCAGACTCAAATATCAGCGCTGTGCTTTCACGGCTCATGTTGTGCAGCACGGCTTATGCTGAGTCTCAGCCTGTTTGGGGGTCACGTTGCAGCACAGGCACCCATAAAAGTTAATGTTACCTATTAATGTTAGATGTATTTTTTGTTAAGTAGGTACCTTCTATCTTTATTAATTTTTCTTACTTGTATCTCATTTCTTTGTTATGTGCTGTAATTGCTACCCTCGAATACATGCATTTCATTTCATTTCACTTCATTTCATTTCACTATAAACCATAATTATTACATTTAAATAACTATACACGCCAATTAGAAAGTGGTCACCGTAGTGGTTACTGGTGACGGTAGGTGGTAGCCACATGTAGTTCGCCTTCGACTACTGGACGGTATAGAATTACTGACTCTTGTATGACAAGGTAATTATTTGTCTATGGTTCAGTTCACTTGCTGATGACGTTGGAATTCGCTTCGATTTTAAATCAAACTTCCTGGATAAAAGGGCGATATTCAGTTACATTGGTTTAAGTAGAAAAAAATGTTTTAAAATTTTTGAAACAATTCTTATTAAATTTCATTCAAAGAAGTTCTTGAAATGGTAGCTTAGTTTTTTTTTATATTTTAAGTAACTACTCTATTCAAATTTTTTTTCGAAAGAAATGTATAACCAAGAGTCAACAAAGAAAGAAGAGAGAGAAAGAAAATAAAATGTGTGCAATTCACACGTGGTACAAGTGAAACCTTCAAAAATACTTGTAAATAATAAGGTAATCTTTCTAAAACTATTTTGTACTAAATAAAAATAAAACAGTGGTAACTAACGCCATCTCTTAACATAATATGAAGAGTAAAATGAGCAGCTAGCGCCATCTATCCAGCAATAAAACGATTCCTCTATCTTGTTCCTCGCGCCATCTATGAGTACAACTTAGCACTTTTTACAGTAACACGAACATAAAAAACACTGTGTAAATGCTTCCTATCTCATTTTGTCCCATGTTAAATCTTATGAATTTATACGTCTGTCTCTTTTTACTGTCCCTTTTTCGTTTCATCGACTTTTCAAATGACAACGATGCTAAAGAAGTTTTCACTTCAAAAAGAACTCGTTCCCAATCCAAAAACGTTAATTAAGTTTTGTCAGAATCCATTAGTAGTAATCGATTACGTTGCGAATCAAATTGGTTTTTTATTAATATTTTATCATACGCTGTATTTAATGCGTAAACGATGCGTATTAAATATGTTACAAAATTAAATATGTATACATTCGTGGCACAATTATTAGTATCAGGAAGAGAATTATACAACGGTGCTTGGTTTCTCGGTTTCACCGCAAACCTTAGATTTTGTTCGCTCTACATACTACATATGAACAACTTACCTAGTTGTTCGCGCAAGTACCTACTATTACAATTGAAATAACTGGTGGTCGACATTCGGCGGTAGGAATGACTGTTTGAACGTTATTGAGGCTGTTTTCATTTTTAACCGATTTCAAAAAAGGAGGAGGTATTCATTCAATTCGACTGTATTTTTTTATGTTTGTTACCTCAGAACTTTCGACTGGGCGAACGGATTTTGACGATTTTTTTTAGTCGAAAGCTGGTGCTTGTCATGTTTTCTCACTTAAATTTGAGCTAGATCTGACGAGTAGTTTTTGAGTTATTTTGAAGTCGGTATTTTTTTCTTGGTAAAATTCACAAATGCAACGGGTACTCATGATTCGTATTTTATAATACTGATATTTCAACCCAGTTACATGGAGCGTGGTCACGGCGAAACTGGTGAAATATTGTTATTATAAAATACGAATCGTGAATACCCGTTGCAATTATTTTTTTTTGTGTCCGCGATGATATTATAAGCTTCTGGTTCATCTTATCAGATTCTGTTCTTTTTACAAATCATAACAATTAATAACACCAATAACATAATAAATATTATTATCAATACAATGTTACAAGTTTGGCCACTGAGAAAATGCATTCCTAACTCGAGTAGTACTCGAGTAGAATATTTTTGAAAACTTTAATTCGGGATATCGTATAAAGTATGGATGGAAGTTCTGTGAAAAGGTATTGTGTATTTAAGTAATTAAAATCATTACATTTGACAGAATTTATACAACTATTAAATATATAAAACAAGTCTGAAATCGGTAACATGCTATCCACCTGTCTTGAAGATAGGTGAAAGTATGTTGTGAGTTAGAACAGCGGCTTGTGCTAATACGGTTTATATTATGTAAGTTGAAGCAAAAAAAATGTATAAAAAGGAACCTATTTCGCACTAGTCATTTCTTTGTGAAACTATTTAGGTTAAAATAAAGTCATTTTAAAATTCATAAATTTGAATAAAAGAAAATTCTAAGAAAAAATTTACAAAAATAAATAAAAAAAATATATATTTGTACTCGGGTCATGAGTGTTACATGTGTATGTGATGTTATATGTGTCGTCCATGCCATCCCCGACACAGGTAAAAACTTACTACGGGGGTATACTTATGTTTAAGTTAAAGCAAAGAATTTTTGAAATCGGTCAAAAAGTTTTTGAGTTTATCCAGTAAAACAAACAAACAAACCAAAACTTTCCTCGTTATAATGTTAGTTTAGATTACTGGCGTCAGCTACTGCATGCTGTGTAACTTATACACTGTACAGACAGATTATGTAATGTTAAATTAGGAGAACGGAAAATAATTTTGTTGTTACAGATAAACAAAATTACAAAATTATTTACCTGTTTTATGTATAAATAATGCACTTTTAGCATAATATGAATAATACACGGACCAAAATACTTTTATTCTTAAAAAGTTGATGTAAGTGATCATTTCACATTTCTTTCTAAATTTCTCATAGCGACCAAATCTCATTTTTGTTCTGATTTGCGTAGATATTTACAGTTACTTTAGTATACGCATAATATGGATTATGCATAATCGAAAAACTTGGACTAAACGTCAACAAACAGGCATAGGTTCTCAACTTTCTATGTCAATAGAATTATTTAATTGTCATGTCAGTTTCGCCTGTCCGTTACACAAAATAAATCAGCGATACATTTGATTACCACCACCAATAAGAAAGTAGAGTACCTATACGAGTATGTATATATTTATACAATTAAAAACTAGTCTTAAATTGTCGTTCCAATTATGTTCTGGTAAGTGCAAAATGCTATACTATCCCACTAATATCACAGCTAATATTATAAATGTGAAAGTTGGTATGGTTGTTTTTTACTCTTTCACGCGAAAACTACGGAACCGATTTTCATGAAATTTTGCACACAGCTGGAAATAGACTAAGCACACAGCTGGAATAAGACGTATGGTACTCATTGTCCCGAAAAACGCAGACAAAACCGCGGGAAGATCGCTACGGAGCGAGACGGGACGGGACGTGAATTTTTGGAAACATCGTTTCATATAAAATGTAAACGATACGCCACAAACACACGGACGGGACGGGAACGCGGTACGCACGTACGTCCCGTCCACGTTACGTATGCAGCGACCTTTAAGGTTTTTCAAATAAGATCATTCTGATTTGATTACAAATCTGTTACGTAACAAAAGGATAGACGTATTTATAACTATTAGGTACCATTATGAAGTAAATTATTTAAGTGTCGACAAGTTCTTGTCTGTACGTAGTAATCGTTTATAAATGGTTTTAACACCTCCATTAGGATTTCCATCAGTCGCAGTAGGTTATATAACACTAAAGATTAGCATTAATACTTTAATGGGTTAGTACGACATGTCATTAATTAGCTGGTAGATAATAGACGTTATTCATTAAACTTTAGGTAAACAATTACGTCATTGGTAATGATATTAATGTGTTTTGAAAACTATTAGAATAAATAAGATAATTGTTAAATATTTCACTTTATGATTCCGTATTTTATTGAATTACATTTCTCATAATATAGGTACACTTTAAACATATAATTATACATATAGGCATAGCAATTTAAAATTAACTCCTAAGAAATTAATTAGTTAGGTTCTATTACATTATGTAATTAGTATATAAAGAGAACTATAAGTTATTAAGTTATATAACTAATTAAAACACATTACAAAGATATTTTTACTTAAACTAATTTATAGATTCACTGTTAACTAAAGATTTAATAATGACATCAGTTAATTACACGCTTTATAACACACGTTTATAACACGAAATAAAAAAATAACAAACAAATTTAAAACTTTGTTGAGAAATACTTTTCATAGATAATATTAATTTATTAAAGTCATAATTAAGGGAGATAAGATCATTAATTGACGCACCAACATAACATCAATTCTAGCCAACTAGCCTAGCCTAGCTTCGCTTCTGAATATGCAGATTGTTATAAATCTGTAGTTTGAAATAGCAGTAAAATAAATCTATTTAAAGTCCATTCATTGAAAAACAAATCATCGATACTTGAGTGGGAAGGCTATAAATAGAGATGCACATAAAGATAGGAAAACAAACACTCAAACCCGAGTGTTTTTGAAAAGCGAAGTCGACCTTACATGAGTTGTGCAACCGTCTCCAAATGGTAGCCATAGCACAAAATAGAGAGAGAACAGAAGTTCCAATAACTGCATGCTTAGCTTGCTCGAGCTTCCCACAATAGCATTGAATCGGATCACTGAGTGGACCTCTATTATACCGTGTAATATTTACAGTAAGTCAGTTTTTGTCAAAAATGAGTTAGGTAAATTTTGATTCAGAATCAGTGCAGAGGATGAGCTGGTCGTTATTAGGTACTGTAATTTGTCAGGTACCTGAAAATATCGTCAATAAAAAACACAGTACCTACGTCCAATTTACCATACAAAATCCTCTTTAACAAAAGCTTTGGACACCACTTATTAAAAACTATGCAAAGCATATTTACTGTGGATATTAATAGCATGTAGTATGTTGTTCGTGTCCATTGCTCGAACACGCATGGAGTTATCCTTCTATATTTATCTATTCGTTGCCATGCACAGTCGATGCGTGTGAAGCCATTTGCATTACAATCGCGGTAACGCACGGCCACAATGCTGAGACTAATGAGTGCGTGTAGAAACTTTGGAAAGGAAACTGAACGGTTACATGTGTCACAAGATACGGCAGTTCGTTGACCTGATAATGCTTCGGTGGTTTCAATATTTGTGTTCGTTTATTGGCTATAAACCTTCGACAGACAACATCTGACCAGTGCTTTACAATAAAAGTGCTTTATAATCTCAAGTTTTAAAAGCTGTAGAGTCGGTTTATCTTCCTTTTATTGATAGTCAAATATCTCCTGAAATCAAAAGGTCGAAAAGATCCTGTTTAAAAGTATCAAATTTTTAAAATAGGCAAAGAAAATTGTGATAATAATCTTATCGCATACTTGGTGAGTTTGTCATCATAGTTCACTATATTTTCCCTATTGATGCGGAGTGCATTTGATAAGATTTTTGGATCTTGAGTAAAGGGTCATGTATTATAATATCACATGGCTTCAACCTAGTAACAGTCCACTATGCCTTAGACAGGCACGGATTTTCTCTCGTAACTCCTCGAGCATACTCCATCACGCAGCCTCATCGCGGATCTGTTTAGGGAGTACTCAGTGTCAGTAGATAGGGAATATGAATTCTAATGCCAAAAATTACTAAAAGATGTAATCCAAAAACCATAGATTGAAGTTTGTAAATTCATACAAGTATGGCATATAGTACTTTAATACTTATACTAATATTTCATGAAATTTTGCATATAGGCAGATCATGAATTGATAAGGTACCTACTTAATTATTAGTAGCAAGTATTACTGTATGAACTATTAGATCGTTAATTTGTTTCGGGCATAAGTGCAGTAGATTCTCAAAGCACTTGCAAATATAAATCCTCCTTTCGCTTACCTAAAATATGACCTGAATATAAATGTATAACCTAAATACAAAGACGATGATCTTGAACAAAACTTAACATAATAGTAGTTAACCGCAAACCTCAAACCGCGTCCAATGAGCTGCTGAAGAAACAGGCAAAAATGAAACAAACAGCCTCCGAAACGGCAATGAGTTTGAAAGGGTTGGAATTTGACGTGTGAATATTATAAGCATTATTATGTATTTCTAAAATTTTCGGGTCCTATATGTAAGTGGACCAGGTACTTTGGCTTGCGTGGGGACACTGGTCCAAATGTACATAGATGCCCCTTTGAGAAACATTAATAAAGTAGTTGTGTGGGACAAAAGATATTATCCTCGATTCCACAATCGGATACACCCGAAGATAGTATTAATTTAATACTACGAGTATTATTAATTTACATTACTTTTACATTTAAATTACTGTATTAATTTACACTCGATGTACGTATAGGAATTATTGGAACATCAGAGTTATGAAAGATTCTTGAAATAAAGTTTGAGGTTTCTTATTTTCAATGTAGAATAATCTAAATTTTACTAACAAAAAATAACCGACTTCAAAGTCTCAAAAACTACTTTTCAGATCTCGTTCAAATTTATGTGGAACCACATGACAAGCACCTGCTTTCGATTAAAAAAAGAATCATCGAAATCTGTTGGCGTGATATTAGTACGACCGTGATATTATTACGACGACCCTGTAGCCTAGTAGGTAGTGACCCTGCCTGCGAAGCGAGGGGTCCCGGGTTCGATTCCTGGCCGGGGCAGATATTTATGTGGCAGATAAATATTTGTACTCGGGTCATGGGTGTTATTGTGATGTGTTATGTGTAGTCCATGCCACCCGCGACCCAGGTAATAACCTACTGCGGGGGTATGAGTGTGTTAGCGTTTAGCGTTTATTATTATTATTATTTATTTATTATTATATTGAGTTTTCGTCAATTTGTCGCGCACATCTTAACACAAATTTACGACTTATGTGGTTTTTCTCATGGATGTCATTGTCAGATCTCAATAAAATTTATGTGGGACCACATGACAGCCACCAGCTTTCGATTAAAAAAATAATCATCAAAATCGGTTCGCCCAGTCCAAAGTTCTGAGGTAACAAACATAAAAAAAAAATACAGTCGAATTGAGAACCTCCTCCTTTTTTTGAAGTCGGTTAAAAATAGTAACCACGAGTGAAATACTGGAATTCACCAAATAAGTATAAAATTAGCAGTGTGGTTAATTATTTCATTAAATCCAGCAATTTGTATTCACCATGGACAGCCATTTTATTTTGTTATTTCAATTGGATATTTTTATTTATGCCAAAGTGACCTTTCTTTGGATGTTATTATAAACAATTTACGGGTAATTTTAGTGTTGATAAAAGGCTCGAGCCTTCCGAGTCTAGAGCTCATTGAAGGCTCGAGCCCTCTAATAAGGCTCGAGCCTTCGCCTCGAGTCTTACGTGAAGGCTCGAGGCGGAGGTTCGAGCTCTGGTCCAGGGCTCGAGTCGAAGCTCGAGCTTTGTCTTCAGGGCTCATTTTGTAACACTGTAATTTCAGGGTCCCCTAACCAAAACGTACTGTGTTTTGACTACGGAACCCTAAATAAGCCTTAACCTTAAAATTTTAAATTAGGGCGCGGTGCGAATTTCAAATTTTTGGAGTTTTCTCCTTAGGTATAGATTTTCATAAATAAGCCCGCGGTATGAAATTTTATGGGGAGTAAAATCAAACTTTCTCCGTAGCGTTATGCGTTATGTTTGTAATTCGTAACATAGAATCTAGATGGCGTTGGATGGCTGATCAGTAACAACGCCATCTAATGATAGTAATAATCTTGGTACATCCTATTCTTATGATGTGAAACATCATCATCATCGTCATTCATCGTTGTCATCATTAGTCATCTTCATCATCTCCTTCATCATCATCACCACCATTCAGCATCATCATCATAATCATCATCACTATCCATTATCATCATCACCATTCATCATCATTACCATTCGTCATCATCATCACCAGTCATCATCACCCCCATTCATCATCACCCCCAGTCATCATCACCACCAGTCGTCATCATCATCATAATCATCATCACTATCCATTATCATCATCACCATTCATCATCATTGCCATTCGTCATCATCATCACCAGTCATCATCACCCCCATTCATCATCACCACCAGTCATCATCATCATCATTATCATCATCATCACCACCACTCATCATTATCATCATCACCATTCATCATCATCATCACCATTTATCATCATCACCATTCATCATCATCACCATTTATCATCATCACCATTCATCACCATCACCATTCATCATCATCACCATTCATCATCATCATCACCATTCATCATCACCCCCATTCATCGTCACCCCCAGTCATCATCACCACCAGTCGTCATCATCATCATCATCATCATTATCATCATCACCATTCATCATCATCACCATTCATCATCATCACCAATTATCATCATCACCATTAATCATCATCACCATTCATCATCATCACCATTCGTCATCATCACCATTCATCATCATAATCATCATTCGTCATCATCATCATCATTCTTCATCATCAACATCATCCTCCATCATTATCATCCATTGTTTGACTGATTTGACGATTGAAAGCTAGATGGCGTTAAACTCTAGGCGTGCGTCGGAACTAACACACATTTTTTTTTATTTTAAAGTAAAAATGTTTGTATGAAACTTTCATAAAGAACCCAATTTGGTATACCTATTGAAATGCTAAGTAAATAAAGCTCGAGCTTCGACTCGAGTCTTCAATTGAAGGCTCTTGAGCCTTTAAGGCTCGAACCCTAAAGGCTCGAGCCTTCTAAGGCTCGCGAGCCCTTAGGCCTCGAGCTTCGAAGGCTCAGTAGCTCCGACTCGGAGCTCGAGTCGGGGACTCGGAGCTCATTTTTCTCAACTCTAGGTAATTTTGAAAGGCAGTTTGCCTTTCAACCTCATGCAGAAAATCATACATTTCTGCTGTCAATTGTATTTAATGATGCATTGATATCATCAAAAGTTTCTACTTAATCCTAAAGCAGCTGTATGCTATTCCACTGCACTCCCTCTCATTAATCAGTAAAAGAAATAAAAAGGTCAAATCGTGACTCGTATACGTCTACCTAATAGAAAACTAACAATGATGATTTCCTACCTTACAAAGATATTACGGAATAGCAGAGCCAACTACGAAACTTTCGTTGTTTCATACAATCGTGCTGTAATATTACGAATTAAGCACTTATAATAATTACACTTAATAATCGTAATAGGGGGATATTAGATAACTCATGATTGAATTGAATAGTAATTATTACAATTATTATTATTATTAAGCATACTTCTACCTAAAGTTCTCATTTATTTGTGGAAACTGAAATGCACAGTTGATTTTTATAGCGTAAAAACTCTAAAAACATCGTAGGCATTATGTAAAATAATCCGTAGACAATATTTTCAAACTTATTTTTAATCTGTGTAACGAACAGATGGGCCATTTGGTGTTGAGTATGTACCCATGGGACAACAAATCCTTTTTGGACCATGATAGTCAGAGCTTGTTACACGGTCTTTTATATCTAATGGTTTCATCACTATAGGCTTCTGCGATCTTTATCCAATCAATCATCGACTATTCTGATGAGGACCACACGATTTTTGGTTTACATGTCGTGATTGCCATTTGAATCCCTTGATTGGCTCTTGTTTGGGTTGACTTGATAGGTACTTTTAAATTTTATTTTCACTTGTACCGTACACTGTACTTATATCTTACCTACATAATAATAAAATTGTACATAGACGATGTTCATGGAAAATAAATCACATATAAATCGACTAAAGCGTTTCTGAGATAAGGACAATCAAACGCATAGACAAATAAATCTAAATATAATTGATAGGGTTTCGTTAATAAACACAAAATATTATCTATGTACAGCACATACAGACATTAATTAGTGTTTATTTATGATTTTATTAGTATGAATAGATTTATGTTGAGAGCGAGACAGCGTATTTGTACGAGTGTACGAGTGTCAGTCTGAAAACCCTCATTGCATTTTTACAAGTTACCAGTTTTAATTATGCCCGACAGAAAATAAAAATAAAAATGTGTGCAATTCACACGTGGTAGAAGTGAAACTTTCAAAAATAAAGGTATGAATTTAATAACGTGTATCAGTTTTAATTATCTTTCAAAAACTATTTTGTACTAAACATAAACGTGTACATATTATTATGTACGAGTACGCGCGTGAGAAGTTATACTTCTTTGGCATCATTAAATAAATATTTAACATTAGCTGTCTTGGCGAACTTCGTATCGCCTAATAATCAGTGATTCATATATTTTGTTGTTACTTTTAACTTTTATAGTTTTGGTAGGTTTAACAAAGTAGAGACTATTAAATTCCCGCTCCTTCTGCCCCCTGCCTCTCCCCCCCGCTCCCTCTCTCCCTGCCCCGCCCCTCCCCCTTCCATCCCCGCCCTTCCCCCTCCCTAACCCCGGTGATGCCCGGACAGACAAACAGACAGACAGACAGACACAATAATTCTAAAAAAATATTTTTGCGCTCTAACACGTTATTGAAGTGCCCCCTAAACGAGATTTAAAAAAAATATTCAATGTACAGAAAATTTGCTCTGAGTTTTATTATAGTATAGATTACATAACATTGATACACACACACTCTAATACAGACGTATAATAACAAATTCGAGGTCTTCACGCCTGAAATTAACCGGCCTTTATTCGATAAAAAGAAAGTTGCACAATAGCCAACTAGGTTTGATGGTACCGATGAATAACGATACACGAAAAGAGGATGAGTATACATATACAAGTATCAAATACTCGTATACTATTGTGGTAATTATCACTATTGTTATATCTTGAAGTGATATTAATAGACGATTTAGTTTTATTGATAGGTTATCGGTCTTCTTGATGATGGACGTTTTATAGTTGCGGCTACTTTTGTAATTAAGTCGTTCAATTCAAATATTTCATGGTTTGTCGAAATTTTATTTTTAATTGATTTTTGTTGTCAGTTTTTCTTACTTTTTCAAAGATAAGTAAGTTGTTGTGTACCTACTTATATAAAATCTGAGTTTATAACATGAAGACATTATATTATAGATACTTATTTTGATCAGTAATTTTTGCGTGAGGCGACCAAATTTTAAAGATGATTCTTTTGGCTCTTTTTAGGGTTTCGAAGTAAAATCGGAACCCTTATAGCTTCATCAGGTTCCTCCATCCGTCCGTCCGTCCGTCCGTCCGTCCGTACGTCCGTCTGTCTGTCCGAGGCATAGTGTCGAGGCCCTTAGTACTAGAAAACTGTAATTTGGCTTGGATATGCATATTTATTAAAACTCCAAAATCGTAGAATAAAATATTGTAAAATATTATTTTCAGAACATGATTTTTTTTCGATGCGTACTCCATATTGTGGGGTATCGTTGAAAGGTTCTTTCAAAAATATCATGGGTCATTTTAGACCATTTTTAGATTTGGGGGTCCGTTTGCGAAATATTTGGTTTAAACTGCTAATTTTGGTGAGTAAAGTGTGACCCCCCCTGCCGGCTAAACGATTGGAGTTAGACGAGTGAAAACATTCTCAAAAATAGGTTATATGATGAATTTACAAGAAAAACTATCACGGCTATGTTAGCATTAGTAGTAATAAGTAATAGTCGATAAACTTACTACTTAGGAACGCCACATTGCGCGTGGCCTGACACGCACTTACGCACCGGCGATGAAACAAGATTACTCTGTGATAGAGGTTAATCTATGGCTTATCAATCGGAGCGAAAACCAAAATTAACCTTCCAGTAAGCTACAGTACTGTTAATAAGAAGTTGGATATAGAACCTAGTGGTCTTCCACTTATATACGACATAGGAAGGTACTAAAGGTCCTCGAATTGCGCCCACATCTCGGAAAAGGAGCATAGGACGCCCCCGACCAAGTGGACTGACGACCTGAAGAAAACAGCGGGCATCTGCTGGATTCAGAAGGCTCAGGACCGGTCAGAGTGGCGCTAGTTAGGGGAGGCCTTTGTCCAGCATTGGACCTCCAAGGGCTGATGGATGGATGGATGGATTAGGAAGGTATTATTCTTTAGGTCCAGGAAGGACTGTAGGTACATATCATAAGTATCAATAACAACATGAGTATTTATGTATGTTCAAATATATGCAATAATGACCTGATATATGTTGATAGTTGACACATATTTATAACCAGTTTTGTATAAAGATAAACAATACTTGTAAACACAAGACATCTAGATAAATACCTTAGTTAATTACACAGAAATCCTAAGATAATGTATATTTTAATGATGTTATATAAATTATAGCTACAATTTATTCAAACAGTGACATGCTGGATAATAACAAGTAACATAAGGTGGTACTAATGGTACTATCGATGTTTTCAATGCAATAAAGTACTTATTAAAGGAAATTAAAATGACACGTGTGTTTATGACTTCCAAGTGTATACCTAATTATTCAGATCCGGTTACAAGCAGGTACCACGGTCGGAGACGGAGTTTTCTTTCGGGGAGGTTGATTTACCTTACCTTCGCCTGCGGTAGAGATCGATTTTTATAAATTAAACCCTGAATTTTTCCGGGATAAAATGTAGCCTATGTTTTAATCCAAGGTATAAGCTATCTTCATTCCAAATTTCAGCCAAATCGGTTAAGTAGTTTTCGCGTGATAGCATAAGAAACAAACTTACATTCACATTTATAATATTAGTATACGTATGAAGTAGGATAAGATATGGAACATCATAGCAGGTAGCCTGTAGCAAAATTAGTAGTGACTCACTCTACAAGCGACGGGTCTCGGATTTGATTTCCGGCCGGGCGCGTATTTCCGCGTATTTCCCTTCCGGTATTCAGAAGGCACCTAGAAATATTATAAAATCATTACTAACTCTTATAAAATAATAATAGTTATTAATCCGGTCAATTTAAACATTCGAAGGTGCATAAATTCCCATCAAGCTGAAAATCAGTACGATTGTTCAAAACATAATTATAAATAAATTTTTTAAGTTCCCCATCATTCCAGTATATGGAAAAAAAAAATTCAAGGTCAAAGGTCAAATAAATGAGATTTTCGCGATTTTCAGCAAAACGGTAAGTTTTATCATAAAGTACCCCAGGCAAAAATTGTAGATCATAAAATTATCCATAAAAATGTATCAATACTTTTTTTCCTACGACCCACCGTTTCTGAGATAAAAAAAATATTTATTATTATGTTTTGAACAATCGTACTGATTTTCAGCTTGTTGGGAATTTATGCAACTTCACTATCACTTTTTGGTCTAAATTGACCGGACTATATGTATTTTTTGTTATTTAAAAATCAGGTTATTCTCCAGACCGAAAATAAAACTATCCTAATATAAATATAACTTGATTCTTGAGTACACCTTGTACGTCATTGAAAATTATAAAAGCTCAGAAAATATAGTAAGTTTGTAAAGGCATAAGGAACGTTATGTGACCACGCCACAGATGTTGACGGAACCCCTCTGCGCAGGATTCCTTTCCAGACACCAAAACTTTTTCCCATCATACTACTGGCAACGAACTTCAACCAGGTTTTAACAATTGACAAAAGCTTGACCACGATTGAAAAAAGCCTAGCATTTCCCGTCCATACGCATTAGGCAGGCAGGGAAGGCTCGTATTAGGAACATTCTGTCACGAACAATTACGATATTTGTTAACGCAATCCCACAATCGCACAATCGCCAACACAATGGCCGTGGTATTTCCTCCCTGCACAATAGCGGCGCGCGCCGGCACTGGTCTTTGTTTACCTTTATGTTTTATGTTATGAAAATAGTAAAACTCAACTAACGGCCAAAGGTCAACAACACAGCTCATTAGTAAAAGCAAAAAAGCAAAGCAACAACCCATAATTGTCCCGCTGCTGGGCTCAGGGTCTCCTCTCACAATGTGAGGGGTACAGCCATAGTTTACCACGCTGGTCAAGATAGATATTGGAAACGGCCGCACTAATTAAAGGTTATTAGCACAAGAAGAAAACTTAGTATAGCAGAAGATTCTTAACTAGAAGACAATCTATTAATTATGTACATGACATAACAGAATAAAATGTCAGTCACAGGAATGTTATGCAATCGATACATCATTGAAGATAGAAAAAGTATAACTTCACAATTAAAATGAAGATATAACACGGCTGTTAGATTTTCTTGCAATTTCTATTTTTCCTTGACATGAATCTAAGAAGCTTGGTAATTCCGCCGTCTGGATATTAACTTAACTTTTTAGTGAAGGAAAACATCGTGAAAAAGATACAGTACATGATTTTAAACTTAAAACATTTGTGTGAAATATTCCGACGGGCGTATTCTTTTCAAATCATAAGTGTCGAAATTAACCAAGAATTGGTACTGCAGCAGAATTCCCGAGCTCAGCTATGTGAATTTTATGAGGCATAATGATGTCATTGAATTAAATTTAATTTACTCTCTTCTAAGCGTAATCTATATAATACTCTAGTTAAACATGAAAAACAGTAGGTACCTATCTACACACAAAGTCTTAAGGGCATCCATTATTTCAGCTGTCATGAGAAAACCAAGCAAACCTTACAAGAAAAGGCATTAAGCAAAGCAGAATGCAGCTAAATAATTTTACACATTTGCATGCGGTTGTACTGGAAAAACTGCAGGCAGGACTGACAAATTATATTAAAAAATGCACTCAACTTTAGTAGACAGTTGAAAAAATATTCAACATACCATGTTCCGCTTACCGCGTATGTTTAAAAACCACGACGTATTGCGTAAACTATGTGTGTACGTATGTGCGTGACGACAGACCAACTTCAATCTTATTCCCCGGACATAAAAGAGTCTAAGTTACGGGTAGCTGTTACATGAACGAGTTTTGCAAGCGAGGCTCAGATTTCAATCGTACGTATTGTTATTTAGTAATATCCTTTATTAATCTTAGCTCAATGAGTCTTAATATACCACAAGTGTTAGTATATGATAGTGTGGAACTATTTTAAACATTTTGAATCTTAGAAGGTTAGAGCGGAATACGCAAAATTTTAAGAAAGTGTCAACTTTATTAAGTATTGAAGGCGTATCATGGATGACTCTTTTTCGTTACAAAGAGCATACTTCAGTGGTTAGTATTTTTTTTTGTTTTTACCCTAATATGACGTCATGTTAATTTGTTCTTATTGTTAAAGGTAATATTACCTTAGATTGACTCCATATACCATTAGTCTATCAAGTCAAGGGTCTATTAAAGAGCTCTAAAGAGCACCGCTAGTAATGGTTATTGGTCAACAAAATCTCCGGAAATCCGGCCCAAATAGCAATCGATTAAAGTTATAATTAATATGGCGTTTTTTGCTTCCATCCGTTAGAAATGTCTTTTTTCCCTCTCACATAACAAAATGCATCAAATAAATTAATGAAAAGTCACTAATTACATCAAATGCAAATTTTTTAAATGAATGTTCAATTTTAAACTTAAGGTTACCGAGAAACATTTGCACACTTCACAAATTTATAATTAGCTATGTGCAATGGATTGCACATTAGCTTCATTAGATATCACGTTTTCATCATTTAGCTTCTCGAAGATCCAAAGTTACTAAGAGCAAACATTTGGCCAAGACATTTGGCCAACAACATTTAGCCGCCTACTACCCGAAACACGCGACCTCACTTGTTTAATTCTCCATTGGCCATGTGGGTGGTGAACTTGAGAGCTACATGCCATCATTCGACACAATTAAGAAGACAAATACTTTGGTTGGGATCAGCTATTTTAATTAAATTATTACTTAGTGGTTTGACTTAATGTAATCGGCAGAATATTATTTGGAATCCTTTAGCTATTTCTGGTCCAACTAAAATATATGCCACTATTATTATTTTTTAATCCTCGTTACTTATCTACTACATACGTACTACTACGACTAACGGCCGGTCTCAATAATGTACTAACAGATGGAAGACTGTGGATAGGGCTACCATTAGTATGTTATCTGTCATATTTGTTAATTTTTGTGTCTGAAAAATTGACAAATATGACAGATGACATACTAATGGTAGCCCTATCCACAGTCTTCCATCTGTTAGTACATTATTGAGACCGGCCGTAAGTCTTCGTTATTGCTCATTCCATCAATTTTGTTTTTTTCAACTACTCTTGTTCATTCTTTCAATTGACGCAAACACCCTCCTAGCATTAACAACGTAAATTAACATTTAAAACCTTAATAATTAAAATTAGAAGCAATAAAAAAATAATTAAAAAAACAACCTTATTGCGTAAAAAAAGTAAAAAGAAAAAATAAGCCCAATAGTTTAGAGAACGTTGTTTAAAGTAATACTGAACAACTAAACCATAGAAGCATTAACAGTTGGGACCCATTCTATAACCAATCAAATCTTGTTTGTTTTTTCCCAAGCAGTCCTGTAAAATTTAAATGGGTCCTGACTGTTAATCCTTCTATGGTTTTGTTGTTCTAATGGAGGCCATACACTTGATCAAGTGTACTTGATCAAGTCTGCAGTTTGACTTGACGCATCATCCAGTGTGTATGACATTACTTCTTGACATTACTTAATGAAATGAAATGAAATGAAATGAATTTTATTCGAAGTAGGTTTGTTACAAACACTTTTCGAAAGTCACTTAACGCCATCGCTTCAACAAATCCCTACCGTGAGTGGTCCCGGGAGAAGAAGCGGCAAGAAACTCCCGCGATAATAATGCTAGCTATACCGTGGCCATACACGATCAAGTATACTGAATGCCGCTTCAATTCCGCTTGACGCTTGATCAAGTACACTTGATCGTGTATGGCCTCCATAAAGTACTAACTAAAGGAGCAAATAACTATTTTATCGACGATCCAAATGATAGTAATTAGCTAGCGACACCAAAGGCATCACTGATGCGTTGCCGGCCAAGAAAAAGAAAAGAAAAAGATTGTTTCCGTACTATATCGTATAATTTCAAGAGCATCCTTTTTTATGGTTGACTAATTTAAACGCGTACCTTTTTGCTTCACTGAAGCTTAGCAGGTCGAATGTTCAAAGTTATGAAATTCAATTAGAGGTTCAGCGCTTTTTAAAGCTAACGGAGCATTTTTTATTTTATAAAGCAACACGCAGAATAACTCCTATTCACATTCAAAATAACTCCTAAATAAGCTTAAAGTGCGGTTTAGACGTATTAAATAGTTAAGTAGTTAACTAAATTTTAAGTGAAGAATTTTAAGTGCGCGTCCAAACGTAATAATTTAATAAAACTCTTTAGTTCATACAACTTTTCACAACCTACTTAATTACTTAAGCATTTTACTAAATTTTAACTAAAACTGTCCAAACGTGTTAAGTAATAAGCTCCGCCCACCTACTTAACAGAAAATAGAAAAAGCGGCCAAGTGCGAGTCGGACTCGCCCATGAAGGGTTCCGTAGCAGCAAGTAACATAATATAAAAGTTCTTGTAGTTCGTTGTAACTTTGATCAATGTTTTTTGCGGTTTACGATTTATGACGTATTAAAAAAAAACTACTACTAGATCTCATTCAAACCAATTTTCGTTGGAAGTTTGCTTGGTAATGTACATCATATAATTTTTTTAGTTTTATCATTCTCTTATTTTAGAAGTTACAGGGGGGGGACACACATTTTACCACTTTGGAAGAGTCTCTCGCGCAAACTATTCAGTTTAGAAAAAAATTATATTAGAAACCTCAATATCATTTTTGAAGACCTATCCATAGATATCCCACACATATGGGTTTGATGAAAAAATCATTTTTGAGTTTCAGTTCTAAGTATGGGAAACCCCAAAATTTATTGCTTTTTTTCTATTTTTGTGTGAAAATCTTAATGCGGTTCACAGAATACATCTACCTACCAAGTTTCAATGGTATAGCTCTTATAGTTTCGGAAAAAAGTGGCTGTGACATACGGACGGACAGACAGACAGACAGACAGACAGACAGACATGACGAATCCATAAGGGTTCCGTTTTTTGCCATTCGGCTACGGAACCCTAAAAATTCTGAATTACTTATTTACTTGCGTACTAAATTTTAACTACTAAAATGTCCGTTTTTACACGTATTAATTTACTAATAATTTAGTTAACTACTTAACTACTTAATACGTGTAAACCGAACATATGAAATGTATTGTTTATGTATTTGCCAGATTCTTTCAACATCTTGAAATTTATTCCAATAATTCTATATTAGAAACAATGTAAATGATTTAAACAAGGAAAAAAGAATGTGCCTTTAGTTTCTTTGATTTACGCATATTGTCTTGTCCAATTTTAAAAACAATACATTAAAATATAACGGTTTCTAGGAAATGTAGCATATAAAAACAATAACAAATAAAATCTACATACCTACTTAATATAAAAACAAGATCATTGCATTTTTGCTGATATGACGCACCAACTTTAACTAATTTAAATTTGGGATTCAAAACATATTTTTCCCGCGTGTTTATGACAAAATGAAGACATTCGAATATAATATTATAATAATTTGAATTTGGAATGTTCGATGAATGGAGAATCGTACGGACGGCCTTGTACGTTCCATTCTATGCATAACAAAACTTGTATAGTGGCGTAGTCGGTTATAACTTACTCGTATAACTGTATATTACGTTAGTTACGTGTTTAGCTTATGAATAAAAGAATATCATAATTTAGACCTTAACGTAATCTAAAAACACGGGCTATTTGGGTGGTATAGATAGAGAAAAAAAGAAACTACGAGCTTAAAGTCCGGTTTACACGTATTAAGTAGTTAACTAAATTGTTACTAAATTTTAAGTAAATTAATACGTGTAAACAGACATTTTGTAACTTTTTAGTTAAAATTTAGTTAACTACTTAATACGTGTAAACCGAACATGAGAGCCTTCAGTTGGCTTCTTTCTTCTTTTTTTGTCGGCAACGAATTGGTGATGCCTGTCGTGTCTTATGTCAATGGGCGACGGTAACAACTTACCCTAAGGTGGCTCATAATATAATCGTTTGTCAAATTAGATAAAATGTAATGTGCAGCAAATCGTACAATTCCTCTTACTCTGGGTGATACAAAACACCCAGTGTAATATATTATTAAGAGTTGAGATTCCATATAAACTGGAAATAATAAGAATTACTCGCATCTATCAATCTATCAATCTGTTTATTACACAGCACCTGTAATTTTCAAATTAACTTTTTTAAAGCATAAAAAAATTAGATGTGTTTGGACTCTGCCGAATTGGATAAGAGCTGTTAAAGTTCTTCAGTACGGTTATCGTTTAATAATTAAGGTTTCTATTCGCGATACATCGATTCTTAATTCCGAAGGGCCTTAAAGGTAATAGAGATAAAAATATGTATAAAAAGATACAATAACTGAATGTAAAGGTTTTTTATTTAATTATTTATTAAAGGTTAAGTGAGTGATAGCCTAGCGGTTAGAATTGTTGGTCTCCCGAACGAAGGGGCCCGAATTCAAATCCTGGAACGTACCTCTAATTTTCAAATATTATGTGCGTATTAAAAGTTAATTATCACTTGCTTCGATGAAGGAAAACATCGTGAGGAAACCTGCACACCAGAGAGTTTTCCATAAAGTTCTCAAAGGTGTGTGATGTCTACCAATTCGCACTTGGTCATCGTGGTAGACTATGACCTATACCCCTCACGTTGTGAGAGGAGACCCCGAGCCCAGCAGTGGGATAATTTATGGGTTGTTGTTTTGCTTTTTTGCTTAAAGGTTTTTATGTTCCGTAACTTGTTGATAAATAGTAGTGTAATAAATAAATAATTATAATCCATACATATTATAAAATGAAGTCCCCCGGCCGCGTCTGTCTATATGTATGAACGCGATAAACTCAAAAACTACCGAACGGATTTTTTTACGGTTTTCACGAATAGATAGTGTAATTTCTGAGGAAGGTTTAAGCGTATAATTCCATTTGATTGTATGTAAATTGTCCGAAATCCACGCGGGTGAAGCTGCGTGCGGAAGCTAGTTGTTAATAAATAGTAAGTATTTTGTGCGTTTTTGAGTTCCTTTTCCGTGTCCCTAATTTGTATAAAAAATTAGCACCCACATTTAGTCTTGTAAACAATGTCTAATATTACGTCATTGCAAATTCCACTTTTGATTTCGGCGTATCTAATACGACGTAGTTTCCGAATGAAATGGAAGAAAACATCAGATTTTTTTAACGTAGAAATCTTAACGATTTTTCTTCATCTAGCAAAAAGTCTAAACTTGATAAGTATTAAAATATTTAGTATTTAGCAAAAAGTCTAAACTCAAGTATTAAAATAATTAGTATTTAACAACCATTTATTTAAGTTTCCACCGTAAATGAAATACTTCTGCATAGTTTAAAAACCAGGGTCTTGTTTTTCTTACAATAGCGTTTCTGCTGCCAATCATCATATTTAAATTGAACTTTATTACGTTGGAGCTAAGTTTACTTCACCTTAGCATATTAATTTAGAATGTCAAGTTGTATCAGAGATCGCTTGTTGCTATTCTACACTCTTCCGCTGGCTAACCTCGTTGATAGTATCTGATTGAAAACCATAATAGGTCTGCTGTTAACCTGACCTTAACGATATTGAAATAAGATTCATTTTCCCTTAGGTAATTTGTTTTTAGTCTTAACAAACATTTTGTTCTTCAATATTGATATTCCCTTATCCCCTTATTCCCTTTAAGTATATTTTTTTAACCGACTTCAAAAAAAGGAGGAGATTCTTGCTTGGTCAAATTTGTTCAAATTTCAGATTGGTCCCATATTTATTAGTATTTTCCCAATGATGAGATCCGTTTGGAATCCGTTTGGAATCCGTTTGAAATCGGAATCCGTTTGAAATTGGAACTCATCAAACATTAGATACAGGTTTTTCAAAGGCTATTTCTTCCAAGACGGTTATTTTTTAACCGACTTCAAAAAAGGAGGAGGTATTAAATTCAACTGTATTTTTTATGTTTGTTACCTTAGAACTTTCGACTGGTTGAACGGATTTTGATGATTTTTTTTATTCGAAAGATGGTGCTTCTCATGTGGTTCCTCTTTTTGAGCGAGATCTCACGAGTAGTTTTTGAGTTATCCCTAATTTTGAAGTCGGTTATTTTTTGTCAAGAATTATTCGATAAAATTAAGATTGTAACATTTGTGATTATAATGCCAAAGGTAAGGTAAACATGATCATTATTACGGTAACAGATACGTTTATGGGTACATCACTAGTATGTTGTTATGTATTGGTTATTTAGTATACAATAAAGAGAATTCTATTGTATTATTTGTATAGTCACATAAACGAACTGCAGATTATTTACTAGTTAAAGACATTGTATTACATAATAGGATTTTTCATTTTATATTGTATTGTGCTATTTTCGTATTTATTTTCTTCCACATATGTAGGTACAGAAGACAAGTTATTATTCCAGGAAAATAACAATATTTGTTTAAATTATAAGCTAATAATATCAGGTGATACTGTGCGCTGTCGTTATGAAATCGAAGTCCACCAATACAATAATATAAGAATTAGGTACCTTCAAACGTCAATAGCAACTCTTTCACTCTTTTTAAAAGGAAACATATAACTTACTTAGCAGATACTTAAAATGCTAAGAAATTCTAGCTTATTAAGACTTAGTTTTTGACGCAGTAAATTAGTTTTAAAAAAATTAGGAATCCTGAGGCGGAACACGTTTAAATCACTAACTATTCCATCATTTCTTTTACTAATTCTTACGATTCCAAAGTATTACATGTATTGTGTTGAATCACTTGAATCGAATTACGTATTAATTTAGACGGCACAACACAACACTTGCTAGATACCAACATTCGAATATTGCTGTTCTGTTATAGACCTTATGCAGTTGTGACAGAGTTTAGATTTGATTTCATGGCATTGAAACGTTCGTGTGAAATACAGAATACGCATCAATTAGACGCAAGCGCTTTTCCCAACAGCTTTCTCGAGCAAGCCGTGCGTGACGATGCGGGGAAATACGAAACCAGAATCTGTCTCCCTCTAACATATGCATTATATCGGCGATCTATTCACGTTTCATTCTAACGTATGATATTCCACGGTTACTTGTAATAAATATCACATTTTCTTTTTATGTGAAACTTATCAATGAGTTATTTCTTCCGATAAATGTTATTGTCACGTATATGATAATAATATTGATTATGCTACATGTGTCACGCATTCTAATACTAAATATTATTTTAGTTTTTCTTGTACAGTTCTAAAAGTTCAAATAATTTTAAATGGGAAAGATCATAATTTATACTAGTTTTTACATGGTTTTACCATGTGGTTATAAGGCTTATGTTGTGCCTTTATAATTAAGTGGGACAGTTACTTATCTCAAGTAACTTTTTTGTCACGTTTATTAACCCATATGTCACTTGTACATTATGTCGTTTACATGTATAACGAGTGTGATTATATAGGCTAAAACCATTGAAGTATTATTACTAGCATAATTATAGAACCGACACCGCGAACACAATGTATGTCCCAATGAATTGGCGCCGATCGGTTTCAATTTTCAATGGATTCGTACGATTTAAAATTAATTTAAAATACAGTTAAATGAGTAAATATGTGATACCTTGTGTTGTGTATACGAATAAGTACGATCACGGTAAGACGATAACACTTTCGAGTTAATTTAAAACGAAATGTTTATTTGCATGTGATTAAGTTAAAACTGTACCTAACCAACCTGTAACTTCTTATAAGAAATAAATTATTATTATTATTATTATTATAAATAAAGTAGGTAATTTATTAAATTTCAACTCCTTAGGATAAGGTGCAGCGCAGACGGCACACTGTCCGTGACGCACTTTTAAGTCTGTGAAAATAGAACCTTTGCAATTATATGCAGTAACGCATACGACGCGCAAAAAAGTGCGGCTGCCCGCCATATAAACATTTGTGCGTCCGCACACTCGATCGCACAAAAAGAGCGTCGTCTGCGCTGCACCTAAGAGGGAGTAGTTCTAATTAGGCTTGCAAGATTTGACGCACAAAAACGGGGTAAGCTAAATAAAATCGTTGATAATAAAAACCTAAATACTTCAAAAACTAGCACATTAACACACCTTTTTAGTACATGCACTGATTAACAAGGATATTATGTACAAAACGACTTTAAAATCATTGCTCTAAGTTGCAAGACTGGTGACTTATTGGAATATGAACCTTATACGAGTTTCCATACTTATTGCGTCCAGCTACGTACTACATTGAAAAAAAAGATGGCTAAACTCCCACATGTGGGTATTTTTGTAGATAAAATTAGGTATATTTCATGCCCTTAAATAATCGCTAGTTAGTCGCGGGACACACTATTTAACTACTCAATTTTGGCATCCAAACCTGTGATTGACGCATAAAAACCTTCCAAGAGGCAATTAATGGAAAAAAATATTAAATCATGAAAGAAACTAACTAGGTATTACATACTAACAGTCACGATTTTCTTACTCACATACTATGGTTGTAGGAACTGGGTTACGAAAAATTTGATTAACATGATTATTACATTATAAAACCAGTTTATTTTTATTTCATAGATACGTTACATACATGCGTGAAGTAATAACGTATCAAAATTAATCGAATCTAATTTGTATATAAGTTTATAGCTCTAATAGAGCTTGTATAATAGACATAAGATGAATATATTATTTTTTTATAGAAAAGGTCTATTAATCAAGCTTCTTGAGCGTTTCCGTGCTTCGGAGGCCTTCGGGCGGTATGAAAACTTTCGAAACTAGGGTTGGCCACTAGCCCTTCCACAAATACACACTGGAGCAGTGTGGTAGATGCTCTAGGCCTCTTCAAGAAGAGAGACCCGTGCTCAGTAGATTCAAATTTGTAAATTTCATTCTTCCAAACGGTAGGATGGTACAGTTATAATACTGTTATATCTATACTAATATATAAAGAGGAAAGATTTGATTTTTTGTTTGCATTGAATAGGCTCTGAAACTACTGAACCGATTTGAAAAATTCTTTCACTGTTGGGAAGCTACACTATCCCCGAGTAACATAGGCTATGTTATATTTTCAAAAAATTAGGGATCCTTAATAAAACTTCAATAATGTAACCCAAGGTGTAAAAAAATAAGAAAACCGAAGCAAAGCGAGGGCGGTTACTCGTTCAATAATAAATTTATTTTAGAATTTTTATTAAGTATAATATAATTTAATGTTTTTTTTATACAGTCGGGGTTTTTGAATTTTAAATCCATTAGTTATTTTGTTATTTGAAAGTATTATAAAGACCTCGACAGCTCGTTTGCCGGCTATTTCCATGAAAAAAGAACTCTCAATAACCACAAAATGTTCCTTTCATCGATAAAACAACATTAATTTCGCAGATAACTTTAGCGAAGTTTGAAGGATTCGAACCCGTAACCCAACTTTCACACCAAAATTTTTTTTTTCTAGCGCTCTGCCAGTAGCGTTGCCTGCGTTTCGCGAGATAATTAGTACCTTATACATGATCTATCTGGGAGGTAAATTTCATGAAAATCCGTTTAATAGTTTTTGCGTGAAAGAGGAACAAGCATTCATACATCCTCACAAAATTTCACATTTAATGTTCGTAGCAGTAGCGTAGCGTGGGGGGGAGGGGGGGGGGGTCCTGGCCCCTGGCGGCACATGAAGATTTTTAAATAAAAAAAATATGTATTAAAATTAATCCTACTAATATTATAAATGTGAAAGTTTGGATGTTTGGATGTTTGTTTTGCAATCACGCAAAAACGGCTGATCGGATATAAATGAAATTTGGCACACAGATAGTTTAATACCTAGAATAAAATATAGGATACTTTTTATCCCGAGATAATGATCTATTCCCGAGGGAGAAAAAATAAAATTTATAGTAATAGGAAAACAGTTTTGACGTTTGTCATCACAGTGACATTAGAAAACTCAAAAACAGCTGATTGAGTGATTAAATTATAATATTTATTTTGGTTCATTGTTTTAATATGTTTATCTACAAACATATAAAAATTTGCGGTGAGACACATTGAGATAATTTTTATCATACAATGGAAGCTTTTATAGCCATCGATCTCGTATAAAATCAAATAAAGCAAACACAGCATTTTTTAAGGCTGCTTTCACATCAGCGTTTGTCAAGCGTTCCTCTCGCCCAACGCTTGATCGATGAGCTATAAAAAAAAATAATTTTACGTTGAATAAATATTTGCAGCTTAAAAAGGTTTTTCCTAGCTCTAAATATGAAGTGCAATTGAAATATTATATTGTATCGTATTAGGTTTAATTACTTGCGAAAAATCATCAAATTTTGTTTTTAACATTCGTAAATATCTACCTATATTTTTTTAATTACTTTAAAGAAATAAATTTGAATTTTGCTAACCTATTTAGCAAATCGTTATTCACGTGTGTCGGATGAACGCGTACGCTTATAAACTCCTAGTGTAGTGTCGGCCTTATGTCAAGATCGGCCTTATGTCAATATTTCTTTATTTTTTTATTGCTGTGCATGCATATAAATAGCCAGTGCTTTAGCCGAACACTCCAAACCTTAAATAAGTTTTTAATGAACAAGACCATTAGTATGTATACAATAGTTGTAGGTACGAATAGATTCGTTGCTTGAGAAGCGATTTTCATGATTTTTTTATTGTGTTGGGAATTTACTCATGTTGGTCCTACTTCAATATAGTGAGACTAGCTTCTACCCGCGACTTCGTCCGCGAGAATTTAGAATTATGTAGATCCAGATCCTACTAAAATTTAGATGTTAGGTTAAGATGTTTGGATGTTTGTGGATTAAACTTATAGTATTCTGCTTTTCATCCCAAAGAATGGATATCATTGATGCCAAAAACATGCATATTATTTCGCCTTGTAGCAAGTTGCTAAAAGGATTCGAAAAAATTATAGGGCATGTCGTGAGGAATAAGTTCAGCGGCAGGCTACCTTAAGAGCTGCTTAAACAGGCACATCATCGACATCAGCAACATGCTCATTATTTGGCGTCCAAGCGAGCTGCTGAAGGGTCATGAAAATCAAAGGGAACGTCGTGAGGAATAATTTCAGTAAGCTTGAGAGCTGCTACGCCGGAACAGGCAGGTAAACGACGTTAGCAACATTCTCACGAAACAGAATGACCGACACGGGCTGTTACTAGAGTATGATGCGAGTCACAACACGCGAGTCTCAATAGCCACAAGCTTCTAAAAAGGGACAAAATTTGATTCACGGTCCGTAAGGTGAATGTGTCATCTCTCAAATTATTCATATTTTTTCCGTTGATCTTAAATACGCAGATGAAGTTGCAGTTTGTTATATCGTTGAACCAAGTACTATTATTTAATTAGTCAAGTTCTAACTTAAAATTTAAAAAAATCTATTTGTTTGTGCTTCTGGTTTTACAGTGTTAATATTATTACGAATAACAAATATTTTTAAAAATTGTTTAATTATATAAATTGTTCCGTTGAGGAGTCATATTTCGTCTCTAAGACACACCACTATACCTTGCGATGTCAACGATTCATAATGGTATCGATATGGACGATGTCAACGATAACAACAGCAAACATATTTAAACACGGTTCAGTTATTCTCTACGACTGAAAAGCTCACTCTTTATCTCCAGAATCCATCATCTCACTATATATTCCTCACGACGTTCCCTTTGATTTTTATGACCCCTCAGCAGCTCGCTGGGACGCCAAATAATGAGCATGTTGCTGGTGTCGATGATGTGTCTGTTTAAGCAGCTCTTAAGGTAGCCTGCCGCTGAACTTATTCCTCACGACATGCCCTATGATTTTTTCAAATCCTTTTAGCAACTTGCTACAAAGCGAAATAACAAGCATGTTTTCGGCATCAATGATATCCATTCTTTGGGATCAAAAGCAGGATACCTACCATAAGTTTAATTCACAAACATCCAAACATGTAAACCTAACATCAAAATTTTAGTAGGATCTGAATCTACATAATTCTAGATTCTCGCGGACGAAGTCGCGGGTAGAAGCTAGTTATTTTATATTTTTTAATGTAAAGTGTGTTATGAAAAAAAAAAACAAGAAAAGTGCATTTTTAATTAATAAAAAATATTTTAAATAATGAGGGCGGCAAAGTTCATTGGGGGGGGGGGGGGGGCGCATCGGTCGGCCCCGGGCGCCCGGGCGGCGGGAGCCCACGCTACGCCACTGGTTCGTAGTATTAATTCAAGATTCACTCGTATTTTGTTGCTTCGAAATCTTTCTCGAATTGATCAAATCTTTGCGCGATACCCAGCTTGTATGAAAGGTAGTAAATGTTCTTTGAATATGGGATTTCTTAGGTATTTCTCTGCGAGTATAATTATAATTGAACCCTTTTTAATGTGATTATATTTCTTTAAGATATCAATCTGATATAGTACATTAAGAAAAACCGACAAGATATTTATTCCACGAAAGGACCTTTTTAGCCAAATTTAACTTAGTCAAATGTTTTTGGTTTAATGACCTGTTTTTGGCTTGAAAAGGGTCAAGACATTTAGATTCAAAACAATTCACTAAATCTTGAGACCTTAGAATTCTACCTGGACCTTTAGGTTTTATTTAAAGAATTTTAATGCGAAACTTACATGTTTGAAATGATAATTATATTATTTTGTTTCATTTTGTTTAATTTGTTTAATGCGAAACTTACATGTTTGAAATGATAATTATATTATATAGTATTTTGGTTGTTTTTCATTAAACTAAATGAAAGTTTTTACGACGATGTAAGCACACCAGTCCCAATTTTTATAGGCCTCCTATATTGAAAGCGTGTGGCATCATGAAAAAAAAAGTTACCTAAATAAAGTTTTCTTCCTTGTAAATTTTTTCCCAAGTTACTGGCACACCAGAACAAATAAGAAAAGTGAAACTACTACAAATTACCGGTAAGGACAATGGCGGAATGTTGTCAATGCGAACTGGTCTCCAAACCACTCGATTTGATGGAAACTCGCCTACTTCTCGTACCGGTAGTGTATTTATAATCGCACCGCCGTTTCACAACAAGTTACTTTGTTTATTATTTGAGATTTCCTAACAAAAGATACGATACAATCTAAATTATTTTGTATTACTTCTAAGTCTTAGAATAATTATTCTAAGTTCTAAGTAGTTTCCAATTTATCACATCTGTGGCTCGTTTCGACCCATTAAAGGCCCACTACAGAGCTCGGGTTCTTTCTTCTGATGAGGCTGAGCCTCTACCACACAGCTCGGTTGCTCGGTTGCTGGAAGATACAATATTATTTCGTTGCTGGAGGATACAATATTATCTCGTCTATTATTAGTATAGTAGTAGTATTAGTGTTGGGATCGTTAAAAAGGTCTTTCAAAAATATTATGGCGATTCCCCTGAATCACCAATAATTCAAAATATGTCTGTTTCCAAAATATTCGGCTTTAAATTGCTAATCTTGGTTAGAGCCAAGTGCAGTGGCCGTTTTGGCCATGTGAAAAAAAATCACGGCAGTACATATCGATATACTAATATTTTAAACCTGAAGAGTTTTTTTGGTTGAACGCACTAATCTCAGAAACTACTGGTTCGAATTGGAAAAATCTTTTTGTGTTTGATAGTCCATTTATCGAGTAAGGCTATAGGCTATATAACATCATATACTTTAGTAGTCAGTTTTTCCACAAATTAACGCGGGTGAAACCGCGGAGCACAGCTAGTATGATGTATAAAAGGAAAACTGTCATGGCTATGATAGCTTTAAGAAGTTAAAGAGTAACAGTCGACGAAATACGGACCCACATTGCGCGTGGCGTGACAGGCACTTGGCCGGTTTTTATACTTCCCACTTAAGCGACCAATTTGACTAGCAAATAAAAAGATGCGTTACTAATTAAGCACAAATGATCACTTGTAATGCAAAAGCAATCAATTACTTAGCTAATTGAAAATAAAAAATGTAGAATGATTGACACACGGATCTAAACGTTCCTTACACATCATTAGATCGGTCCATCATTGATTATAGTGATTAGTTAAATATTTCTATTGAAATTATTAAATCATTATTATAATGTTTGAATCATAGTACGGCCAATAAAAAGAAATGAATACAGTATTAGGTATAAGCGATTTCTTTCATTTTTATGAAGTAATCGTGTAGTTATTAGTACTTGAAGCTGGTTGTTTCCATAAAAAAGAAAAAAGTTAACCTTTTATATACTAATCAAAATAAGTACATTCACTAATCAGATAATATTATTTTCATTTCACTGACTTTTTTTAGTAATTACAAGTTCAAGCTTCACTACATTCCCACCTAATGGTAAGTGGCGATGTAGTCTTGGATGGTTAACAAATTAACTAATTAGAAAAAAGCCCATTTACTCTTGAAGCCACTCACATTATAATCGAATGGGAACACCGAGATGGGCGTGCGAGCAATTTATTAAAATTCTTTGCGGTACGCATAATAAAAGATTAAGCAAAGCGCGTCGTTTGTACATGAGAGGTTAAGCCGCTATTTATCCGGATGTTTGTTTGGAAGAAAGGGGATAGGTTAATTAACTCAGCTTGTCCGCTATTTAAAGTAAATATAATTACGTGACAGAAAAAAGTACCTACAATTTAACAACATTTACAACGAATCGTTCCTATGGACATAAGCTCTGCCTGGACATTGTCTATACGAAGTATTATGCGAAATAATGACTACTTAACCAACGTAATACACGCATAATCGCTATCAGTCGGTTGATTAAACCGGTTTCCTCTTACTTTCCAAGAGAAAGTGTTATGGGTTAAATTATGTGGACGCGTATCCGTTCATGTTACGGATTTTGGACGGATATCCTGGATAAAATATCGGTTTATTTTATTATAGATATTGCGTGTAATCGACATAACATTTTGCTAAAGTGTGTCTTATTAATATTAGGTATAATAATCTCTAAACTCTCATAAGTTCAACTTTCTTGTTGATGTGGACACATCAAAAAGTAGTTGATAGATTGAGTGAAAATGTTATACAAGGTAGCATTTTAGTAGAATAATAACAACATAATAAATAATTCATGCCACTCCTTCCCCCGCAATAGAATTCCGTGTGTTTAAATATTTTGTATTCAGACAAAAAACTAGGCAAGTGCGTGTCAGGCCACGCGCAATGTTAGGGTTCCGAAGTAGTAAGTTTATCGACTATTACTCATTAACTACTTATGCTAACTTAGCTGTGATAGTTTTCCTTGTGAATTCATCAGGTAACCTATTTTTGAGAATTTTTGGGGGGAGGGGATGGTCCTAAAAGGCCCATAATATTTTAGAAAGACTATTTCAATACGATTTTGGAATTTTAATAAATATGTATATCTATGCCAAATAATAGCTTTCTAGCACTAAGGGCCTCGGCGCTATGCCTCACACGGACGGACGAACATGACGAAACTCTAAGGGTTCTGATTTTACTTCGGAACCCTAAAAAAACGGTAAAATATTTCCTGAAATCAGACTTACAAAAATATGGATACGAGGACGAGGACACAGAAAGGCGAAGATCACGTTTGACTAGTGTAGAATTAAGTAATAGCCGTTTAAATGTAGTAATGTGTAAAATGTAGTAGTAAGTTACTTATTGATTACATCACCAGTGACCTTCAGATTCTTCATGTATCGCAATATAATTTTAACTAGAGCACAAATTACCGGCTTTCCTTCAAAACAAACTTTTGAAGTTGGCTTAACAATTTTGCAATTTTCTCTCAGAGGATTATTGTTTTTATTGCAAGATAGATAAGGCTAAATTTTCAACTACGTTTGTACTTTGGTCAGCATAATGCTCAGCAGGGACCAATTCGTAAAGGGTCCACTAATAGGGAATGATCTTATTATTTATAATCATACGTGTTATGTACAAAATAAATGTATGTTGTTTCTTTCTTCTTTTGGGAAACTTTTTTTAATTTTTACTCTTCAATGCCTCCACAAAGCCCATAAATAAATAATATTAGTTTATTAGAATAATACTATAAGAGCTTCTAACCTAAAAAATATTAAACAATGTCTCATTTGTTATGTCATTTGATCTGATAATATTTTTAAATTCAAACATTTCAAGGCTGAAGATAACATTATTTAATTTTCTTATCTATAGACATCGAGCGCGTTTATGTCGAATGTATGGACAAACAGACACCCAACAGAGATTCCTAGCTCCTTTACGAAAATCATTATTTTATTTTACGTCATTTGACGACCCTTGTGGCGCAATGGTTATCATGCCGGATTGCTACGCCAAGGGTCCTGGTTCGATTCCCAGCGAGACGGAAATTTAAATGATTAGTTTGGTTTATAATGAATAGTTATTTAGTCTGGGTGTGAATGTCCTTGTCGAGCATCTTACTAGTATTAAAAATGTGAAAGTTAGTAAAAATATTTAGATCTTTGTTGACAATATCGAACTAATATTCAATTCATTATAATATCAATATTTTTTATAAATTAGTGCAATACGTACATATAGTAAAATCCGTACTTACGCTCCAACTCAGAGTCACTAACGGTTACTTTAATCGCTCTTAGTACAGAATCACCATACAAATTCTGTACTAAGGATCAATTTAAGTAACCGTTAATGTCTCTGAGTTGGGGCGCAAAATCACTATAGTTATCTATATTACAAGTTACTAATAATATTCCCGAGATCCATAAAATTGACCAAGTCGACGTACCGTTATGATTCCGAAATGAATTAGCATAGAATTCGCCTAGCGACATGACTAAATACCGTTAGGCTATAAGATAACATAGATGTTGTGTGATTAGATATCTTGATATCTTATAGATAAAATCCATTAATTTTAGAAAATCATATAAGATATTTTTGTTACTGCTTATAGACTATACAATATAATAAAACTGATCATTCTATTTACATCGTAGATATTTAAAAATAACTATTATTGAGGTCATTTATTAACCAAATAGATATCATAACAATGATTTTAAACTTCCATATATTTATTTGTCTGTACGTCTATGCGTTTGTTCCCGCTAATCTCAAAAATTACTAACCGATTTGGATGCAGTTTTCACTGTGGTAAGTTTGAGGTAAAATTTTATGTATTTTTTTATTACAGTGGGGTTGCAATGAAACGACATGTCAATTTAGTGAATCTCGTTCAAACATTCCTTCGATTGAATACTATCCCAATAGCTCCCCGCGAATCAAAGGCGCTTACACTAGTAAATATAAAAATAAAAAGTTAATCACCGTAGAGTCATATGAAGCTTAAATACCAACTGATTCAAGATAAGCAACCCAATTAATTTATTCAAGAATGCTGTACTTGTCATTTGCAAAACGCGTGTCACCCAATGATATTATAATGTAAAAAAAGGTAGATATGTCACTAGCGCGCCGACAACGAAAATCGTAAGAACAGGCAATAAAATGCCTTCATGTATTATATCAATGTAATTGGTGTAGTGAAACAAAAGATAAACAAACGTGTGTGTGTTGTAGTTCTTTCCGGAACAGATTTTTTGGTTGATTTGTAAGGGTATAACGTATCTATATTTTTAAAATATCATTGGTGTCACCCAGATGTTTGTAAGCGTCGATATACTTTCTCAACTACACGGACATTCGGCATACAAACTTTTTGACCTTCTTGCATCTTGCTCTTGTTTGCTCGTCCGTGTATTGCAAGCACTAATACGGTTAAGAGTATGCCCGGACATTAGCAAACAAATTGAGGTAGTATTTAGTGCTGGGATGTAGGTCGAGTTGAGATACTGTATGTATGTCATCTATCTAGGGTTGTCACTAGGATGTATTATTAACTAATAATAACGAATATTATTATTAACTATGATTATTTATCCCAATAATATTATAAATGTGAAAGTTTGGATGTTTGGATGTTTAGATGTTTGTCATGCAATCACGCAAAACGGCTGATCGGATATAGATACAATTTGGCACACGTATGATAAATAATAATGTAGATTGGAGTGTTAGTCTTTTACTAAGTGCGCGCATCACGGGATTGTTAGCAAGCATAACTTTTTTTTAAAAAGGACAAATATTTTGTATCTGTAGTATCAGATTGTATAGTGAGATGAATTCTAGAGTATAATAAAATGTTATTTGTTTTTTCGGTTCATATTTACTACGCTTTTTTATGAAAATAGCGGACAAATGAGCTGATGATCCACCTGATGGTAAGTGGCTGAAGTGATGGGTGACGATCCCATGGACATCAGCGACACCAAATCCAAGACAGAGAGAAGAAAAAGAAATCACATTTTATGACGATTTGTTGTTGTTTTAAGCAAGTTCCACAAATTAAGCAACGATTGCCAACCCTACCTTTTCGTCCGTAGGCCACAAAGGCATCATTATTCGCCGTAAAATGTCGTAAAGCGCTGTTTGAGCTCGCAGTTTACACACCATGTATGCATCTTCTAGGAAACGTGATCTTTGCATTTGCCGTGTACTAGCTAAGAGCCTTAATGCCGACTTAAAAGGAAACACTTAGTTTTAAGCGTTTTTGCAGAAACCGTGAATGATTTTCTAAATATCATTTTAGTTGATGACTTCAAGCGGCAAGTTAGATTTGTATCAAGTAACGAGGACAATGCAGTAGAAAGGTTAAGGACAAGGCAAAAATGATAAAAATAATAATGTTTTATATTTTTGCCAAACACAGTTTTGCGGATGTTTTAGGAATTCAATTTATCAGAAATATTTTCCAAAATGTTTATAAAATAAGTAATATGCGATATTTATTGCTTTTTATATAATTTTTTTCTCACAATTTTCTCTACCTACACTTTTGAAGTGCCCATGTAACTTGAGAAGGAAACATTTAAAAATTCGTGATAATATTTGAATATAAATTCACGCAAACATTGAAATGGTATTAATTATTATGTTTTTACATTACTCGTTCATTCAATGTGAAGTTATGTAAACAGCTATTTCCCAGAGGTTTTTATAATACTAGGAAGGATACTTAGAGTTCGTGTTTCAAAGTTTTTTCGGTATATTTTAAGTATTTATGATTTGTGAAGAGAAGCAGGAAATACACTTATTAACAAAAAATGTTGTTGAAGTGCCAACCCTCGCTTTCCGCTGTTGTTACTTGTACATTGTAATTGGTATTGGTATAGAATGGTACAATGTGGTACAGCGTGGTCCTAGGCTCCTTATCAACGAAGATACCCTGCAATAGGTCGGTATTGGTTTGAAAACATACCAATGTGTAATTTACATGAAAAAGTCATTAATTTCCGTATGTGTGTGCCAGCAAAAGTAAAAAAGAAGTAGATGAATTCATTATTAATAGAAAAAAGTTTTTATATACATTCAAAATCTGTTATAACGACATTAAAGGGACTACTCATATAGTCGTAAAAACCGATAGTTGTAATAACCGGTGATGTTTTCGACGTGCAAAATATTTTTTTATGAAGTGGTATTTATGGCGACTCTACGGCATGTACGTGTTTTGTTTTTAAGAAATACAAAATACGCTCTTCCCGCCCACGTCAGGCTTTTTGTAGGACAGATAATTGGGCCGATTTTTCCTGCCATATTATTTCTGACCGACTTTTTGTACGACGTGTGCGTTGCACTATAATTGCTATCAGTACGTTCTATTTTTCTCCTACAAAAATCGGTCACCGATTATCGGACGTGGGCGGGAAGCGTAAACTTGACACGTGTTTACTTTTACGATAATATCCATTGACCATTATATTGTGCCTATTCAAATTACTTTAGTCGATGTAAAGATATGTATAATTTTCCGCAAACATTAGTCAAATGTGATTCGCTTCATGCGGTATGTCGTAGTAAGCAATATCGTTAATAATTATTTTTTGACAAAAAATAAAACCAACGAAAAAAAACTGAAAAGCGAAAAATAAAATAAACCATTTAGTATTATAAATTAAGATCCTAAATTAACTGAAAATAAATAATTTCGAGACCGTGCCAAAGAAACAAACAAACAAAATTAATTACGTAAAGTTCATTTTATAAGGGTAGTGGCATGCGATGCACACGGCAGCAGCAGCGCGGCGCACATCTTTTCACCGTTTGTTTTTTCATTGGTTTGGCACCGCCTCAAAATTATTTATTTTCAGTTAATTTAGGATTTTAATTTATAATACTAAATGGTTTATTTTATTTTTCGCTTTTCAGTTTTTTTTTTCGTTGGTTTTATTTTTTGTCAAAAATAATTATTTTTTAATTTTTAGTTGCTATGAAAATTATTAAGTTATTGGTGATATATTCAGTTACCAGGTAAAAATATAGTAGTTGAAACATAAATCATCTCCTATTTTCGTACCTTTAGGGGTAAAATTTTCTTTCCAATTTTAAACAAGAGTAACTTCAAGGTATACAATATTCAATAAAAAAAGAATCATCGAAATCGGATCATCCAGTACAAAGTTATTGGGGTAACGGGCAAAAATTCCGTGGGTGAATAATCAATCATCCCTTATTTTCGTACCTTTAGGGTAAGAATAAAATTTTCAAAAAAATATGGGACCAACTTCAAGATATACCCTATCCATTAAAAAAAGAATGATCAAAATCGGACCACCCTGTGCCGATTGCTGAGTGATCATACATAAAAAAATATACGCGTCGAATTGAGAACCTCCTACTTTTTTTTTCGTCGGTTAAAAAGCAATATTTTTAAAAAGGCAATCATATTAGAGTATCCAGCCGGGACCATTGATTTTGATCAATATAACCGGTAGTTACATGTTGTTCTATACAATGTTGCCAAAAACGGTTTTAATTGTATAAAACTAAATGGAAAATTTAATGCGATTTGAATTGATTCATAATTTGGCATAGTTTTTACTTTATTTATCTCTATGGTAACCGTCACTACATCGACGATTAAAATCCATTAATCATCAAGTAATCCATTTCCTAATGTTTTGTCTTTGCAAGCATCTTCCGTCTAAGGGCTTGTTTCACCATCTTCAAGTAGAGTCCTGAATAAGCTATTCGCCGGTTAAAGTGACGTTAAAGTGTCATTTTACATACACGAAATGTCAACTTAACCAACGAATAGCTTACTTCGGACTTACTTGAAGATTGTGAAACAAGCCCTTAGTGTTTTAAGAAATCTATTGATAAATTGATTTATTAACAATTCTAAAATTGTCATTGTATATATTAAATACATTTTTCCACATGATTTTCCTCAATTTGAGCGATTACAATATTAATTGAGGAAAATAGATAACCACGTAGTGCCACATACAAGTAAAACAAAAACAAAAAATACCGTCACTACTCATCACAATACCGCACATCATTACCGAATTTTGATTAATTAATGACTTAAACGGTAAAAACATAAGGAAGTCACGAAAGCTAATAGATTTTTATAATTGTTTAGCGTTAGGTAATTATTTCTGCGTAATTAACGACTGAACCTTGGCCTCACATACGATATATCTACTCATATTTACGTAACCGGCTCATTATAATTAATTTACAAGACGTAATTGATTCCAGTTAAGGGACGATATGTATGTAAATCGTCACAGGCGAGGTGTAGAACCAGCAGGTTAGAACACCTGTGTATTTGAAGGGAAAGAGATGCCTGTTCTGTCGGCTTTGGTGGGCCCCATGCCTTCTACGTAACGTCCTGGGCAGTGGCATAACTAGCCCTATGGAGGCCCCATATCAATATTTGTTGTGGGGCCCCCGCAACGTCAGCTGTCAAATATAAAAGGAGTGCCAACTGCAGCGGTCGCTAGCGAGCTTTTTTTTGGGAGTGTTAGTGGGGGCTCCTATACGTTGGGGGCCTCTTGGAATGTTTGCAAAAAATGTCTACTCAGTTTACCCTTTCCAAGCTTACTCCTTAGTCGGCGTGAAACTGTAAAGGCCGCTAGCAACTGTTCATGCGAAAAAAAAGACGATTGGGTTTTTCGAAAACACTATTTCATCATACATAATATTGTACATATGTAAATAAATTAATATCCTTATTATTATAATAATTCATACCAATTTAATACTATTTGATTATTCGTGACTTTCTGAGAAACTATATTTTATGCTGTTCATATTTTTATTCAATGTAAACAAAAATGTGTTATTTACTCGCTAAGTTATAAGAAGATTTAACAATTTGAATAATAATTGAAAATTATCAGAAGCCGTACAATTGTATAGCATTATAATCTTCGCTTAAATGATTTAACCTTAAAACAATGCCGTCTTACCTTCATTAACCTTTAAGAAACGCGTAGATAAGTGCTTACTTGCCCAGAGTTAATGTCATTTACTTGTGTGAATGTGTGTAAACATCAATACATATATATCGTACAGTCACCTGCAGAGAAAAGTAACCCATCTGTTTATAAACACACAGTAACAGATAAACAGATGGGTTACTTTTCTCTGCAGGTGACTGTACCAATGGCACATAGTCATTATTTTTTGGCGTAGTTCACAGTTTTAGTGTATTTATATATAACGAGAAGTAGATAGAAATAATTTCAGTTTGTTTTTTTAAGAAAAAAATTTGCAAAAAATAATCATTCTTTATTTGTGATCATAGGTATTACAGGTCTTAAAATACATTAAAAAGTACTCTATGTTCGGCCCTTTCAGGCATACAAATATTGCTAAAAATTAAATAAAAGAATAAACAGTTAAAAAAAAAATTAAATGAAATTGTCAGCTAGAAATTCATGAACTGAATAATAACATTTATCAATTAAAATCTTTTTCAATTCTATTTTAAATTTATCAATGTCATTTATATCTCGATCTATATTGATTAGATAATGTATCTTTATTGTTTGTACGGTTAATAATGTTCATTTACCTTATTCTCCATCGAAGTTTGTTCCCATTTTACCCACCTCTTGACAGTGCGCTGTCTTATATCAAATTTATACAAATAAATAAAAGTGAAGTGTCTATCTGTGATTTAGAAACAAGTGATTTTTTCAGGCTTTAAATCGATACTTGTACGATACCAAAACCGAAAAATGGGTTTTTAAAATTTTTATCGGTCTGTCTGCCTGTTTGTTTGTTCTCCCTAATCTCTGAAACCATTGAACGGATTTTAACTTATCTAAGTTATTTAAAGTACCTTCTATTTTTTCCGAAACGAAACGAGGGCAATTGCTAGTTGATAATAATAACTATACTTCAGTGACTCCATGTATCAAATTTAAACTTGTTACTAATTACTACTAATCTCATACTAATATTTCACTGATTTCTACAAATGTAAAGTCTAATATCATAATATGTAAAGTCATAATTTTAAGTCAAATAAAGTTTTTATCGCTTTATAATAGACTTTGTATCCGATAATTAAAGAAAATTCTAGTAGTTTTCTTAGTAATTAAATTTATTTATGTACGTTACTTAAGTGATAAATGAGAGGCATTGAAGAATAACGACAACTCTTGATTATAAAAATGTTTATTTTTAACAAGAAATATTAAAGGTATAACTTTATATTAATTATATTTTACAATCACGTTTCTGGTTAATTCCGTTTTATGAACGTAAACATAAGAATTTATCTAATACAATTTTTTAATATATTATTTGGTAACTGCACTGGTAAATTAATTCTTAAATGAAAATAGATTTATAATTTGTATAAAATAAAGCTGTATTTTATTAGTCTTTGAAAGCAACTTTTAAAACAATTGAGAAATTGGAACGTTGACAATTAACATTTTGAGCGCGAAACATGGCGAATTTCCAAATAAGATTCCGATAGCAGTTTCCGACGTCATTCGTCACTGTTATTTTTTAAAATTTAGTCACAGTTTAACAAACATCCGAACTTACTCAACACGATGACTTTTCGCAAACAGCCAGTATTATGATTTGTTAAAGTTCGTTATTTAAATTGTGTTGTGTTGGACATTTTATAACTGGCCGGTATTAAACGGGGTTTGGAATTGCCAACAATAAAGACGTTTTCTGATTTTTGTTAGCTTTTTAAACAGAACCTAATGCTGCGATTTTGTTATGAATCAAGGTACTTAGGTAGGTTTTGGTTTTAAGGGCAATAATGCCCGTTTATATGATACAATCACAAACACCTGTAGATATACATGAGAGCTCTCTATAAAATAGTCATATTCTCAAAGAGGAAAAAAGTCTAGATATTTGAATTGTGGACTTAGTTATGAATAGCCCTCTTTCCCCTACTGCTGTTTCAGCATTAGCATAGTTAGTTCTAAGAACGTAATCTGAAGGCTCAGCGAATGTGCTCGGCCCACCGGATGAGCCCACCATGGATGTAAAAAGAGAATTAAACCAGCCTCCAAATCGGCAATACGTCTTTTTATTTCAGTCCAAATCCTGAATTTAATTAGTTTAATTTTAGTAATTATAATTGGTTACACGCTCCTAACCAAAAGTACTTTGGGTGTAACGTCTCGCTGTGTAAAAAATACCAAAGGAGGTTGTAAAACCATGATGAAGAAGTACTTACTCTCTTTCCCACAAAACTATTTGCAGTTTTAGTATTAACAAATAACATCTACTGTATTCTGAAACTTCGGCACGTACTCTTGCTCAAAATGATGATTAAATTAAATATAAATAATATTTCGTTTATTTATGCAATTCTTGCAATTTTTTGCATTTTTTGTTGTACGTATTTGTTTGTTGAGCCTAGACCAAAACGGCGATCAATCGATCGTTCGTGGGCCTAAGACATACCGCAGTTACGGCTCAATACTTACGAAACATCGGTAATAAACTGCAAGCGAATACCTTGTTCGAATGCGGCGTTGTAATCGTGTATACCTACCGTGTAATGTGGTTTATAATGTATGTGTTACGCGATTTCTGCAGAGGTTTCTAACGTCGTGCGGTTGATGGCGGACCGAAATTACACGTTCACGAATACTGTAAACTCACTGTATCGACCTTCCAGCGTGAACTGTGCCCTATAGTGGTCCAAGTAAGGAGAGGTAGCGACAATTTTCCAAGTCACGCTACAAAAATACTTATACTGTATTGTCTGGTCTGTAAAATTTTACTAACAAAAAATTACCGATTTCAAAGTTACTCTAAAACTACTCTTCAGATCTCGTTCAAATTAATGTGGGATTGCGTGACAAGTACATGCTTTCGATTAAAAAAAGAATCATCGAAATCGGTTGGCGTGATATTGAGTTATTCGTCCATTTGTCGCGCTTACTTAATACAAATTTAAGACTTATATGGTTTTCTCATGGATGCCATTGTCAGATCTCAATAAAATTTATGTGGGACCACATGACAGCCACTAGCTTTCGATTAAAAAAACAATCATCAAAATCGGTTCGCCCAGTCCAAAGTTCTGAGGTAACAAACATAAAAAAAAAATACAGTCGAATTGAGAACCTCCTCCTTTTTTTGAAGTCGGTTAAAAAATAACCTACTTCAAAGTTACTCTAAAACTTCTTGTCAGATCTCGTTCAAATTTATGTGGGATTGCGGGACAAGCACATGCTTTCGATTAAAAAAAGAATCATCGAAATCGGTTGGCGTGATATTGAGTTATTCGTCCATTTGTCGCGCTTACTTAATACAAATTTAAGACTTATATGGTTTTATCATCGATGCCATTGTCAGATCTCAATAAAATTTATATGAGACCACATGACAGCCACCAGTTTTCGATTAAAAAAAGAATCATCAAAATCGGTTCGCCCAGTCCAAAGTTCTGAGGTAACGAACATAAAAAAAAATACAGTCGAATTGAGAACCTCCTCCTTTTTTTGAAGTCGGTTAAAAAGATACTGATATTTAGAACGATAATTTAGCAGACACTGTAGCCTAAAGTATTTGTCGCTTGCTTGCATCTTGCGTGGTAAAAGCACGAAATCTGTCCACGGAGCGGTATCGACGCATTTCCCTGTTGCCCATGTTTCATTATGCAGCTTGCATGCAATCGTCAAATGAAGCGCTACTATGGACCTAAGTACTAATAATGTTGACCGGCGCAGAATTTCGGGTAAAATTCTCAACTGGGCAAGACATTTGCAAAGTCATTCATAACATTCTTAGAATTGGCTAGAGATTCCAATAACAATCGTTTTATCTTGTAGCTTAGACCGACCGTAGCATGCAGTGTACTCACATCATCATATCACTCCGTGTAGCAGAGGTCGTTGTGTCCTTTGCTTCCAAACTTCGTGCATCTTTTATTTCCCCATCTATTGTGACAGGCAAATCATTATCGGGTTTTTGGAGTTGTTTTTATCATTTATTTACTTGTTTCTTTTTATTGTATGTATAACCTGGAAACAGGTAGATATTTATAAAGAGTGGATGCAATACCAAGAGGGGAATGCCACTTGGAAAAAAATCTAGCCCATTGTGTAGGGGAGTTGTAAACAACTATGGTTTACCGGGTTCATCATTCCAAAACAACCTATGAATAGAACAGACAAAACAACTCACCAACACCATGGTTTGGAAAAAAAAACAAAAATTGCAATTTTCTGATCTTCAGGATCAAAACAAATTCTTATCGCGGCTTTCGCTGAGTTTGGTCCTTTTCACGGCTTTATACTGCAGCACAGATCCCCGTTTATATTAATATAGTTTCGAATTAATTATTGTGATGTTTCTTTTGATCTTTTTTTTTTGGTCTTGTTCAATTTATTTACCATTTGTTTTGTTAATTTGTTTGTTTTAAGTTGTTTATGTAATTTTTTTTCCTAATAGTGTGCGGTGAAAAGCCGTGAATAAAGATTTTTCATTTCATTTCAAATTATTCGATTTGTGACAACCATAACAGTACTTAATCATCAAACAACCTAGTAAGAACTCTCCCCAAAACCGAATTAGATGGTTATTTTCCGCGAGTAAATCTTGATGCAATTAGTTGCATAACACCTGCATTACGAGACGCTAGCGTTAAATCCAAATGCAACGGTCATGAACGCAATTGAAACTGAAATAATAGAAGGTATTGTAATAATAAAATATTAAATAACCCTATAGTTCCGCTGGTGATTCCACTACCGCTACAGCCAAAGGTTTCATCCGCTCCGATCGAGACAGACTAAGCAATTTCAGAATCTTGTTTGTGATGTCTTCATTTTGAGATAGGTTGAAGAAATCACATTGACAAAGATTATGAGATGGGAGCAATAAAAATGTAATGTTGCGAAGACAGTGCACTGTATAAGTAATTTTTGGAGTTTAGCTATCGATTTCATATTTAGGCCCGCGGTATGAGATTTTGTGGGGAGTAAAATAAAACTTTTTCCGTTACGTTATGCGTTATGTTTGTAATTAGTAACAAAGAATCTAGAGGGCGTTGGGATGCTAATCAGTAACAACGCCATCTAATGATAATAATAATCTTGCTACATCCTATTCTGATGATGTGAAACAACATCATCATCATCATTACCACCATCATCATCACCATGACGTTTTAACTCCAGTCGTGCGTCGGAGCTGACACACTCAATTTATTTTTCAGGTTTTATACAGACCATAGATCAATAACGTTCATATTCTTCTACTTGCAAACAAATAGTAGATTTCATCTAATTAACCACGTCATAGTAATTCTCAGCATGGGGCTATGAGTGTGAATTTTTTCAAAAGGAATAGGGATATCTATTAACCCTTTCTTGCTTTACTTCAAGAGGCATGATTACAATTATTTTAAGTTTACAAATATTAACCGCATCCGAAGCAATTGTTACACTGTTAAACAAATATCAGCTAGTCCTCATTTGCCCTTCAACCTATAAAAAACAGGTTTCCATCGAGCCTTACTTCACCCCGTGATAGAAACGAAAAGTTAAGTCATTTTAAAAGTAAAAGCGTTAAATCTGAGATGAATTACTGAACAACGCCGATGAGGCCGTCCGATTCACGAAACTCATGGCGTAATTTTGAGGACAATCTGTTCTTTAAAAAACCAATGGTTTAAATGTTTCTATTTGCAGTAACTGTCAGGTCAACCGTGACAAGCGATGGCTTTGAGTTAAAATTGTTACTCAAATCAAACATTGCCACGATTTCAAGTACATTTAAAACAGTTTTAACGAAAACATCGTGTTTAGGTAATCCTATTGAAATTTTTTATTGCAGACCAACACAAAATCTTAGTTTATTGTAAGTACCTGTCAGTGCGCTTACATAGATCAATATTCACATTATTTACAGCGTTTAAAAGGTAGGTACTTGTCACTCTTGTCAGTGCGCTTACATAGATCAATATATTTTACATTATTTACAGCGTTTAAAAAATAGAAGATCAATTAAAGAGCAGAGGATATTGCAAAAGGAACTCCTTTAGATATTACTGTAGTAGTGGCGTAAAAAATTGATTTCCTGTTTGGAGTGCATTAACGTGATGCTGTTTTACTTCCTCATTTATAACAAGTCACTAGTTTAAAAACTTAATATTATTATACACTTTTATAGTGTCAATGCCCTAAGCCAAAATGAGTCAAGTCAATTTGAGTCTACTGTTAACCTTAAGGAGTCCCTCGTTTGGAGCCTGACCTGACTGTATTAGGTCATGCATATCACAAAAATGCATTGTCATCAGAATTAAAATTATACGAAAATATTCCTTAGGATTAGAGGAAGTAGATCTAATTCAGCTTACAAGATTTGACCCATACAAACAGGTAAGCTTTTAGCATCTATACATCTATACAAATAAATAAAATTGGAAGTGTCTGTTTGTAATATTAAAATAACCGCTTTTTACTAAGTGCATTTGGATTTATACTCGGTATATATACCAAAACAACATCTATCTGTCTGTCTGTCTGTTTGTTCCGGCTAATCTCTGAAATGGCTGGTCCGATTTTGACGGGACTTTCACTGGCAGATAGCTGATATAATAAGGAATAACTTGGCTACTTTCATTAAAAAAAAATAGTTTGTTAGGCGATACGAAGTTCGCCGGGTCAGCTAGTTTAAAAATATAATTCAATCTACTGCCATTGAACTTTAATTATTTTGTCATATGTATAGCTATTCATGCACTGTTACTAATGACTGGGTTGTATTTATGAACCAAGGTAACGTCATTCTAGCGATAGTGCTTCAATGTAATGAGAACCGACAACTGAATAGCTACAACTAATGAGCGTTTATTCAGCAATTAATAGCTTTCAACCAGCAATAGCATTGAGTAATGCGAATTTAAGTTACTCTATATTGTTTTGTGAGATCGCTTAATTCGTGGTTTGAGTACACAGTCTAAAAGGATTAGTAAGCACTTCCTGTGCAATATCGTGCCTTAAATATTTCAAGGGAATTTATAAGCTTTTAAGTACCTATTTGCTCACACACACTAAAACGAACTCATATATTTGGACTTCCTGTGTTAAATGCGGCATGGACATACTAATGATATAATGATAATGAGAACGAGTATTTACTTGTCACTTAAAAGTCTGCACTGGGAAAGGAATCTGGGACCTATTGCTCGACAGAAGAGTATGTCCTAGCTGGGCTACAAAGTTTTATTAGAACACTAATGCCACGGCTTCACACCTGTGTGCTAAATATTATGAAAATCCGTTCATTGGTTTTTGCGTGAAAGACTAACAAACATCCTATGATATTATAATATGACGATGAAGAGCGTAAGAACAGGTAATTATTGACCGTTCTGCTCGTAGTCGCTCTGTCAATACAAGACGATACGCATGCTTTCTATGTTGTCAGAAGTGCTTGATATTTGACATACAGGGTTAAAATGCCTTTGTGTATTATACCAATGTGATTGGTGTGGTGAAACAAAAGATAAGCGTGTGTATTGTAACTCTTTTCGGAACAGATTTTTTGGTTGATTTGTAAGGGCATAACGTATCTTTATTTTTTTAAATATCATTGCATCCATCCCATAAACTTTCATGTTTATAATATAGGTTGAAAAGTAATATAGGAAGCACTAAGCAGTCGTGTGTGTTCTTGTTTTATGATTTCTGCGTGTGTTGCGGGTATGTACATTATACAATTGTACATATTAATGTGTGTACTTATATGTTATTGCGTTTATGATATAGTTATATCTTTTGATTTCAGGTAAACATATTAAAATACTTTTGCTTCACGTTCTTCAAGACCTACAAAATGGTAAGTTTTTTTTTAATGGAAATAGCCGGCAAACGAGCTGACGATCCACCTGATGGTAAGTGGCTATCGTCGCCCATGAACATTAGGGTAAGCACGCACTGCGAATTTTCACCGCGCGATTTTTTTTCTGACGATTATTAAATCGTGTACTAAATACATAACCAACACGATTATTTTACGCAAGTGCGTGCAGCTTCATACAACATCCATATCTCACAGAATTTTGCGGAAAAAATCGCGCGGTGAAAATTCGCAATGCGTGTTAAGCCTTAGCACCACCAAAGGTATGACGATGCGTTGCCGACCAAGAAAGAAAGAAGAAAAAGAAAGAAAGAAAGAACAGGTTCTCAAGCCCTCAGTCGGAACACGACGAGTCGTTTGGCGCCTGACTCATGCTCAAGGGTCGTAGCAATCCAGGCGAATATTATTTAATGTTTATACTCCGGTCGTGTCTATTAGTGATGTCTAATTAGTGTTATTCATACTAACCGTATGACATGTGACACAGGAAATCCCAGTGAAAAGGTATTAGCATTATAACGCCCCAACTCAGAGTCACTGACGGTTACTTAAATCGCTCCTAAGTAGAGAATTTGTATGGTGATTCTTTAAGGAGCGATTAAAGTAACCGTTAGTGACTCTGAGTTGGGCGTAAGCATTGTATTTAAAACAAATTCGTCCTTGTCTTCCTTTTTATTTAATTCCACCAAAAACCGTCGCTAATTACTGTCGTGATGCCATTAAGAGCGTCTTCAGTAACAGTTTTTGTAAGTAGCAGCCAGTTGCAAAAACTCGTCACGAATTTTGCAATCGCGTATGGAAATCGTGTACTTACCAACTCTTCATTGTATAACTTTAATGACAATGATGACGGCGACATGGAACAGTGTATTTAATTAGGACAAAATTAGTGCACCATAATAAATAACGTTTTGTGTATACCTAATTGCGAGGTGAATTTTGAATCCACTGTAAATTAGTTAGGCCAAGAACATTCTACACCACGCTTTTTATAGTTCCGTCATGTCTCTCCATCCGTTCGTCCGCAGCATAGCGCCGAGACCCTCAATGCTAGAAAGCTTATGCTAGAAAGTAATTGGGCATAGATGTACACATTTATTAAAACTACTTATCTTCTAACGTATCCTAAGATTATGGATAGATAGATTATTGCAAATGGCCAATAATCGATCAATTGAGATCGACTTTACCCGCAGGGTATCAAGCTTCTAGCTATGGCGTATGTTTGATGTATTGTTATACATTGATATTATTATGATAACGATCTTCATGTATTCGTAGAGGGAAGTATGAACAATAAAATATGTAATAACACGGAACAATAAAATCTTATCATAATTATTATGACTCAATAAACTCTTCATATTAATTATATTTACTTGATACACACATCACTTCTGTTTTGAAAACATTGAATGAAGAAGTCACGATGTACATTGATACGAGTATTAAGTTTTTTTGTTATTTATTTGATTGTATCATAAAATAAATTTCCTGTGTATAGGACAGATATATTTTAGTCGATTTAGGAGTTTTAGGATTACTTTTGTTCGGGTGTTGTTAATAAGAAAAAATTAAAAACTCATAAAAAATTACTAATGTTAAGGTAGATTTAGGACTATTATTTTTTGTCGGATAATTTTAAGTCTGAGCTAAACTTAAGTATACTTTATAAATTGCTACCTTAGAGCCTATTCAGTTTTACCTTGAAGACACTATAATCAGACGGAAACTAAGTATTATTTATAGTTTTTTAACTGGCTGGGTTTTTAGCTTTTTAAATTTTTATTAAAGCTTTTCTTTGAATTTGTTTTGCATTATTTTCATGAGACTTACATTTATCTAGTGGAAAACGCTAAGAGTTACACGATATTTGAGAATACAACTGTATTAGATATGTACCTATTGTATTTAGACTCCTTATGTTCCTATATGTAAACAATATTTATTTTACACTAGCTGTTGCCCGCAGCTTCGCACGCGGAAATTATGCTTATCATATTTATCCCCTATTTCATCCCTTGGGGGTTGGATTTTGAAAAATCCTTCCTTAGTGGATGCCTATGTCATAAGAGGAATACGGGTGCGAAATTTTACGTTCATAGCCCTAAGTGTTTGGCATGTGCGTTGATACAGCAATCACTTTTGCTTTTATATAAATTATGCAGATTAAAATTCTGTTACTTAATTATGCAATTACACGCACATTACATACACATCAAAATAAAGGTTGCGTCTCATTAAACAGTTTTAGGATATTTAAACAGTTTGTTTACATGATTTTACTATGCGCGTACATCTTTATGTAAGAAGGATGTACCTACATATAAAGCTCTTGAATTAATATTGACTAGTCTCTTAGGTAATATCTGATATTGACAAATACGGTCACTGTGCTGGTTTTCGGCCATGCGCTGGTACTAAGTCTCTTTGTCATGAAAATTATATTTATCTATGCGAAGTTTGTTTTTATAATATAAATAATAACAGTAATAGTTGTATTAATTAACAATTAAAATCATTATTAGGTACCAATATAATCCCTCGAGGGGCCCTACCACTAGCGGGCCGGATTTAGTCGTCTCTTACGACACCCATCCGGCGTGGGATTGGGGTTAGTACTCTAAGCCGCCCCAACACGGCTAAAACATTTATTTATGACATTTACAGTGTACCTATAACATGACAATAAATTAGAATATAGTAAATTCTGAATTAAAACAAATGTAAAACTAGGCCCCTGTTAGTAGGGGTTATACTCTTTAGGTCAAAAACGCAAAAAGTCAAACACGCAAAATGACAAAAAGTAAAACGCTTCAGGCAAAATGTCAAATACGCATATTGTCAAACTCGTAAATTGACAAAGACGCAAATGGTCAATAACGCAAAAAGTCAAAATTATCTTACCAATACGCTTTAGAACGTTTCTTCATTGGCGGGTATGATACTGTAGGACCTTAGATGCTCGCAGCAGAAAAGAAAATAGGGTTAGTTAGATAGTTTTAATAGCTATAGTACTTATTTCTTTACGAAATATATTTAACAATTCAAGTTAACTGAGGCAACGGCTCGTGAGCGCCCATGGTTATTTTAATCACAGCCTCTAATCTAACAAATCGTAAAGCAACCATACAAAAGCCTACAAGTCACACAAAAAGATGTTTACGTAAAATACGTGTGGGATCACATTTACAAAGTATGCATTACTATTGTCAGGTTAACTTAACCTTCGTGATCTAAGTGCTATTGTCTCATTATATTGTCAGCGTGATGCGATAGACGATTTACTCGCTAGATACGGAAAGAGAATATTTTAAGGTAAAGCTGAAAGGTGATTGCCAGATTTTCTTTTTGTGTAAGTTCCAAACACAATGATTTTGGTTTTTAGCAATACTTACATTGACATTTTACACGTTATGTGTACCCGACATACTAATAAGGATCAAATATGCAATACTGCGTACAAAATGCAATCTAGTTTATCTTATGTATCTTACGCCCCAACTCAGAGTCACTAATGGTTACTTAAATCGCTCCTTAGTAAAGAATCACCATACAAATTCTGTACTAAGGAGCGATTTAAGTAACCGTTAGTGACTCTGAGTTGGGAGGTTAAAGGCAATAAGAAGACAGAACGAAGTAAAAGAGATTAAAAGGAAAAAAACGCAAGTTATTATGTACGAGCACATATGGATGATTTATACAGAGTTTCCTCTAAATAAAAAGGATAACCACTAACCACAATGCAAGTACAAAGTATTTTACAAAGGTTCATTTGCACGTAAATTTCTTCGCTATTAATTTTCTTCGTCTTCGTAAAATAAGTATTGTACATTTCATTGGTCATAAAATCGCTACTTCTCCTATGAATATCTCTGTTTAGATAAAGATAAATAATTACATTTAAGGAAACAGGGACACAAACAATTACCATTTGTAAACTAAGTATTTGTAAAGTACGGAACACTTCTCATAACCTATAAAATATCGCTGAGGTTTTTTCTCTATTAAAGTTGTTAGTTGTTAGTAGTATTTCTAATAAAGTTGTCAGCGCTAACTTCAGAAGGATGATACCCAGTAAATAAGAAATCTACAAAGGTAATAATAACCACGATAGCATGCATATTTCTTTATGGGAAACTTATTTACAGGACTGTCGTGTTCAGTAAATTGGTGATTGATCACTGTCTAACAACACGCATTTGCTGACAGGAACTGACATTTTATTTGAGATGTTTATCGCTTAACATATCACGCCCGAAGGTCATGCACGTCCCTTAAATTGCGCCATCGGAATATTTGCTTGAAATATGCGGCCTCTAATTAAATAATGGCTGCTTGCATTTATTCACATAGGCATTATTTCGTTTGAGTTAATTTCCCACGTTTTTGGTTAATAACCTTAGTCAAGTAGCTAAGTATGTATGCAGGTATGAATCTTAAAACTAAAGGTATTTGTCCATTTTTAACCGACTTCAAAAAAGGAGGAGGTATTCAATTTGACTGTATTTTTAGGGTTCCGTAGCCAAATGGCAAAAAACGGAACCCTTATAAATTCGTCATGTCTGTCTGTCTGTCTGTCTGTCTGTCTGTCTGTCTGTCTGTCTGTCTGTCTGTCCGTCCGTATGTCACAGCCACTTTTCTCTGAAACTATAAGAACTATACTGTTGAAACTTGGTCAGTAGATGTATACCGTAAACCGCGTTAAGATTTTTACACAAAAATTGAAAAAAAGCAATAAATTTTGGGGGTTCCCCATACATGGAACTGAAACTCAAAATTTTTTTTTTCATCAAACCCATACGTGTGGGGTATCTATAGATAGGTCTTCAAAAATGATATTGAGGTTTCTATCATTTTTTTCTAAATTGAATAGTTTGCGCGAGAGACACTTCCAAAGTGGTAAAAAGTGTGTGTCCCCCCCTGTAACTTCTAAAATAAGAGAATGATAAAACTAAAAAAAATATATGATGTACATTACCGTGCAAACTGCCAACGAAAATTGATTTGAATGAGATCTAGTAAGTAGTTTTTTTTTAATACGTCATAAATCGTAAACCGCAAAAAACATCGATCAAAGTTACAATGAAGTACAAGAACTTTTATATTATGTTACTTGCTACTACGGAACCCTTCATAGGCGAGTCCGACTCGCACTTGGCCGCTTTTTTATGTTTTTTACCTCAGAACTTTCGACTGGGTGAACCGATTTTGATGATTTTTTTTAATCGAAAGCTGGTACTTGTCATGTCCCACTTAAATTTGAGCGAGATCTGACGAGCAGTTTTTGAGTTATTTTGAAGTCGGTAATTTTTTTTTGGTAAAATTCAGATTATGATAAACTACATAAAGAATACTTTTACCAGCTAACATATTTTTGCTATCATTTCTAAACTTTTGAAGAAGTTGAAACGATAAAGATATTAAATAAATATCTGTATTGAATTACGATCACAGAAACAAATACAAACTTTAATAATGATTTTATTATAAAACAGGCTAACAGAAAGGCAGCGATTTATGGAAATACATTTAGTAATTTTATTACTTTCCACTTTGCCTGACACGTTTATGTTACCATTGTTGCGATTCCTAGAAAGGTAATTGTAATAATTGTCTATGGTAATTACGATAATATCCATTCATAGCTTGGCATTTTCGTCCCATGATTCATTTGCATCAAGGTGTATGAACTGCGCACGTGTCATCGATACGTGACATTTTTATGTGATTTCGCTTGATGTGTGACATAATAACGGGCTTTGACTTCTACAATGATATTATAATGAAAAAAAGAGGTAGATATGTCACTAGCACGCCGACGATGAAGAGCGTAAGAACAGGCAATTGACCGTTCTGCTCGGTGTCGTTCTGTCAATACAAGGCGATACGCACGCTATTGTTGTTGTCAGAACTGTTTGAAATTTGACATACAGCGTTAAAATGCCTTCGTGTATTATACCAGTGTGATTAGTATAGTGAAACAAAAGATAAACGTGTGTGTATTGTAGCTCTTTTCGGAATAGATTTTTTGGTTGATTTGTAAGGGTATAACGTATCTATATTTTTTAAATATCATTGGATTTCTACAGGAGTATGCCTGATGCCATGTCATATGTTGTATTCATGGTTGTCATGTTATTACAATACAATAGCGTTCTGTCCGCGGCTTCGTCCACGTTTTCCGGGATAGTAAGTATCCCACAAGTTATTTCAGATCATGGTCTACCTGTGAAATAAATTTCATGAAAATCTGTTTAGAAGGTTGTGCGTGAATGATTAGCAAACATCCTCACAAACAAACGTTCACATTTCTAATACTAGTAGGATTCTCAAAACTCATACAAATATTACACATAAAAAACTATAACGAAGTAGGCAATAAATGCTTTGTTTTAGTCATTTATTTTTCTACACAAACATACATATAGTATACTTATATCGCAGCGCAGCACAAGTTCTGCATCTATCTCTTTAACGCCATCTATGGAGTATCACCGGAAGTACTCTAGGAAACATCAAACATATAAGACATGTACAGTCGGCCTCAGAAGTAGCTTAACATTTTAGTACCTTGTCACATTACATTTCTTGAATTTGTCATAGATGTTGTTAGGAAACCATCGAAACAGTTACTATTACAAAGTACTATAATGTTAACTAATTAGTTAATGCTACTTCTGAGGCCGACTGTACAACACATGCTATACTACGCCGTGTCCCTAGTCTGGCGCAAGCGCAATACGTCACGAGCATGTCGAGGCCATCGGTGACGCGAACCCATAAGTTTATCCTACCAAAACTTGATCCACACGGCTACAGAAGTTTTCACTTTAAGCATGTGTAACAACTTTCTTATTGATTCCAGTATTGTGATTTATAATACTTACTTGTGATCTATTATGGTCCGGTTTCATTTTTGGAAAGTAAGTGCCCACTTCATCCATTATAATTTTAAGAGTTTTTAGGGTTCCGTAGCCAAATGGCAAAAAACGGAACCCTTATAAATTCATCATGTCTGTCTGTCTGTCTTTCTGTCTGTCCGTCCGTATGTCACAGCCACTTTTCTCCGAAACTATAAGAACTATACTGTTGAAACTTGGTCAGTAGATGTATACCGTAAACCACGTTAAGATTTTCACACAAAAATTAAAAAAAAAACAATAAATTTTGGGGGCTCCCCATAATGTGTGTCCCCCCCTGTAACTTCTAAAATAAGAAAATGATAAATCTAAAAAAAATATATGATGTACATTACCGTGCAAACTTCTAACGAAAATTAATTTGAACGAGATCTAGTAAGTAGTTTTTTTTTAATACGTCATAAATCGTAAACCGCAAAAAACATCGATCAAAGTTACAATGAAGTACAAGAACTTTTATATTATATTACTTGCTGCTACGGAACCCTTCATGGGCGAGTCCGACTCGCACTTGGCCGCTTTTTTCGTTTAGATATGAGCAATAGAAGCAGAGATTATACAGATTTCTCTGTTTGCATAAACTTGAACTTCTCAGAACCTAAGCAGAGTTGATTGCAGTGGCTAGATAAGAAAGTGTTTTAGTGACAGATAACACTTCTAAGAACTTAACGGGTCTGATGGATTACAGTAATGGTGTTGAAGCGAGATTTTTAATTCTAATAAAAGCGGGTACCAAAATGTACCTAATCATAAACTCGAAAGTGCTAAATTTTTTGAGGTTTCTGGCCATACAAATCAAGTTTATTTATCAAGTTTGCAGCGGACTTGATGCGGCATCTAGTAAACTTGACGGTGTATGGCTATCTGGCTATATTAGTTATCTCATGCAAACTGGATGCCGCATCAAGTCCGCTGCAAACTTCACAAGTAAACTTGATCCTGTATGGCCAGCATTATGTATTAGGTATGAACTAGTTTCCATAATTTGATTGAATTTGCAAATTAGCAGTATAATTTAACTCAAAATTTGCGGTCATCTAACTGCATAATATGTACTTAAATCGGGTGTAACACACGGATAGACAAACGTAGTTTATAGGTTAACGTAGGCGTTAGTGTCTAACATAATCCTACGTTTCCTGTACCATCCATCCAAAAACTGGATTTACCGGTTGATTAGATACAACCGGAAAAATATTGCGTCTCCGTGACATCAGATTTTCGAAATTTCTTTTTCTTATCTCTCGTTCACAAAATGAGCAAGATGCCGTTTTTTCCATGTTTGTGTCGTATAGTATCACTAGTTTTATATATCACGTAACGAGTTCTTTGACCATTATAATCGTGCGGTTAGTTATAACGTACAATTCTTAACCATCACTTTCACTTCTGTCATCACGAAACGTTTCACTTGAATTGTTACTTTACTGAAATGTCTCAAATTGTATCACATAGGAATAAGTTGCTATGGCAATAATCTTAAATTAAAATTTAAAAAATCCCGATAGTTTATTTACAAAACATAAGAACACTCGATTAAATCACCTCTCAGACAAAAAATCTAGATCAAAATCGGTTCATCCGTTTGGGAGCTACGATGCCACAGACAGACATACAGATACACAGATACACAAACGAGTCAAACTTATATCACCCCTCTTTTGTCTTCGGGGGTTAAAAAGAAAACATTTTTAAGTAAACTATAAATTGTTTTAAATAATTAGGTAAAATACTAATTTTACTCAATAATTTAATACAATTGATTATTTAATTATTTAGTGCAGTGGATTTAATTTTAATTACAAAATTTCTGACTACAATGACAGATCAGTGTTATTGTGTTGACAGTCTGTTTAAGCGCCATCATTATTTATTGTCTTCAAATTGTTGTATGGAAAAAGTGTAAAATCGACTTTATCAGTGGACTGAATGTGCCTAATGCATTGTTTTAGTGGTCGCAAACCACCTTCGGATGGTCTTTTAAATGAGACGGGCGCGGTCGGTTGGATGGGTGAATGCTAGTGTCTGCTAGTGGCAAAAATCTTGAGCGTTTCCATGCTTCGGAGGGTACATAAAGCCGTTTATCTCGGTTGCTATTATAAGGCCATATCGGAGGCCCTCGGGCGGCATGAAAACTTCCGACTCTTGGGTTGGCCACTAAGTTGGCCATGGAGTAGCGTGCTAAGTATTGGGCCATAATTGGGTGAAGCTAGCCAGCTAGTAGTTAAGTTAATAATTAGATAACTTATAGTTGATTACTTTATTGATACTGACGTCAATTAGATGACGGTAACTCTACTTATGTGCAATCAGATACGTCGTTTCCTCGTTGTCAATAGGCATGATGATATCATGGCGGCTTGCCATATTTTGTAGTTTTATTTTATCAAAATATTATTAATCTCGCTCATATTAATACAATAAATGCCTGTTTTGCAATGCAATAATAGGGTTTCATTAAATAAATACATAATTTTAGTGATTTTTACACGCTTTATATTAGCTTCACTTGTATGTTTGTAACTTGTAACCGACTCCTTTGGACTTGATTTTGACCCACTTCAAACGGTCAGATTTCTTTCAAACTTCGTAGACTTATCGAGGACCTATGACAATTCAATATTTAAAGAAGAAAAGAAAGAAAGAAAGAAAGAAAAACCTAAATTTCATTTCAAAAATCAAACAAAAAAAATTAAAAATAAATAATGGTTAAAAAAAACTAAAAAACATGGTGCATGGTGTCAATGAGTAGTGGCTGGACCGATTTTGACGGGACTTTCACTGGCAGATAGCTGATATAACAAGGAGTAACTTAGGCTACTTTTATTTAGAAAAAAAATTGTTTGTTAGGCGATACGAAGTTCGCCGGGTTAACTATTATTAGTATAGATAACTGAAAGAACGATTGAGTCTGACTGATCGGGTAATGTTTTTAAGATATTCTTGGTAAACTAGGATTTTTCACTGTGGGCGTAGAAAATATCAGATGCCAATGAAATAATGGTTTTCCGCTTTATATTTACCTTCTACACTTTACATTTTATTCTGATATTTATTAGATTTAGGTTAAATTAGATTCACCTGCCATATTTTAAGTTTAAATAAAACAGAACTGTACCTTTTTGTAACTACTGTTTTGAATACATTTATTTCAGCCTTAGCCTTATTATATTTTATACTAGCGGACATAGCTGCCTGCGTCTTAGATTCATCCGTTCTAGAGATTAGCCCAAACAAACAGGAAGACAGACAGACAAAATTAAAAAAAAAAGCTTGTTTTTGTTCTAGTATCATGTAAATAACTGAAAGCTCTTGAGAAAACACAGTTATTTTGAGATCACAGACAGACACTTTAATTTTATTTCTACATAGATTAAACCAAGAACGTAAACTAGGCTAGGTTTATAAAACAGTTTGTTCAGTACACAAGTTTAAGAAACTAGCGAACTGGTACCTACTTTTTATGTTTGTTACCTTATAACTTTCGACAGGGTGAACCGATTTTGATGATTCTTTTTTAATCGAAAGCTGGTGCTTGTCATGTAATCCCACTTAAATTTGAGCGAGATCTGATGAGTAGTTTGTGAGTTATTTTGAAGTCGGTTATTTTTTTTTTACTTGAAGAATCTTAACAAACACTCCTATTAGCTCAGTACGTTGTATTGAAACCAAACAATTGTATAGTTTTTGTCTCGCACAATAATGGCTAATGTTGTATAACCAAACAAAAACTTAACAATAGTTGCGAATCGTGTTCGACGTCAGGTTGTTTTTTGCTGCGATCCTATGTAGATGGATTTTATGGATGGATAGACATAGTTGGATAGAGGATAAAGATTTAGATTAATGGCTTGGTGTTTAAAATGAGGCACTGTAGTGTTAAAGGTTTAAAATCAAATACAAATTCGACTTAAAATATATTTCGAAAGCACAATTCTTAAAAATTGTTTCCGAAGTAATACGACTAACTAATGCAAAAAATACTTATATTAAGTAATAAGATAATTACCCGAAAATACAAATAAAATAATTTATTTCTGCTTATCGTTCTAAAAAGTGTGCAAATTTAACTTAAAGTTTAATAATTAAGACCATTTTGGCTTTGAAGTTCATCATAATTATGTTTAAAAAACCCTTTTACCTTACGAGTTTAATCTTCAAATATAAAAACAGTAAATAAACTTAACAGTGTTAACGATTCTACCGTAATTTAAGAGTTTAGGTGACCTAAAATTAAATTTAAAATCGTATCTATTTTAACATTAAATGCACATAACATTAATAATACTCGTGTAGTAATAGCATGACGACAACTACTACGAAACGCCCCCACGATAACTCACGACAAATGTGGAGCACCGACAAACCGGTCACGAATTACTTCAACTCTTCCGTGTGCTCTACTACGACCGAATGAAACGGTTTGATTTGAAGGAATTCAAGCTTAAACCAGTTTCATTTATAAATTAAGTTTATTGCAACAAAATTTTTAGTGGTTTATATTACAGTGAAACCTGGTTAAGTGAGACATCAAGGGACCTGCAATGTCGTTTCACTTATAGAGGTATTCCACTTACCCAGTGTCTCAGATATACAGGTATAAATAAATATCTGTCTCATTTACAGAGGGTTCCATTAATAGAGGTGAGAATACAGGTTATTTCAGTTATACAGGTGCGTTTCAGTTATATATGTACGTACTTGGAATTACGTGTGGAATTTGTGGGTAGAATAAGAATGAGTAAACAAACAATGTTATCTCAGTTACAGAGGTTTATGCATATAAAATTTACTCGCTGTCTCAGTTATAGAGGTAACTATGATGATAAATTGAAAGAACAAATCCCAGATATAGAGGCTTACCTCGTCCCACTAACAGAGGTAATTTTGTGCCAAAGTGTTGGGACCTCAGCATAAGTTCCAGTTAAGGAGGTTTCTCACTTATCCAGGTCCCACTTAACCAAGTTTCACTGTATTTGAATTTGATGTGACCTCGAAATACACACATCGACAAAGTCTAACCCCTGATTCATAATAATCTAAATTTTACTAACAAAAAATAACCGAATTCAAAATTACTCAAAAACTACATGTCCGATCTCGCTCAATATTATGTGGGATCACATGACAAGCACCTACTTTCGATTAAAAGAAGAATCATTAAAATCTGTCCACCCAGTCGAAAGTACTGAGGTAACAAACAAATACAGTCGAATTGAATACCTCCTCCTTTTTTGAAGTCGGTTAAAAATCATTTTATGTCGATGAAACTTAAAGTAAAATATTAGCCATCATACTACTGTAACTCTTATCCGAAGTTGACAATAGATTTTCCTACATTAAAAATTTGCATTAAAATTATCTAATTAAGTAGTATGTAGGTACTTAATTCTCGAAATAGTTAAATTATTGACGGGTATTGTTTACGCTAATCTTTTGCAGGTAGTTTAAAAAACCGGTCGCCATAATGTCTTTGCTGTAGACAAAAAAAAAACAACAAATATAACTATTAATCATCAAACCCACACTTGGCCAATTGTTTGTGTGGGTTTTAATATACAGTAGCTTCAACCCATTAATGGCCCGCTACTGATCAGGGGTCTCTTCATGAAGAGGCCTAGAGCATACTCCACCACGCTGACAATTGCTTAATTGCAATTATTATCGCAGAAATTGGTTTAAAATATCGGTATACAATAAACAAAAACAAAACATAGCAATGTTTATCAGCAGTAAATCAGCGCCATAGCTACCACTACGGCATGATGCTGAGTGAGCTCCATTTTCTGGGCCATTGGATACATGCGAGCGTTACAGACCAATGTAGTTGTAAATATTCATTTTGGTTTGGTTGAAAAATTTTAAATATATTTTTCTTTGATCTATGTTCGTATGTGTACCTAAATGGCACAGAAATAAACGTTTTTCTTTCTTTCTATGTTTATTACCCAGGGTTGTATCGAGCTCTGTAACCGTATACGAAAATATCGAATATCATCGAATATTTATAACGAAAATATCTATTCGAACCCATTATCGAGTCCAATTAAAGTTAAGTCATCCAACTAACTGAAATTCCGAATTGAAACAATACGAAATAATGCCATTTCCTTTACTATCCATCTACTTTTAACTACGAAATTTCATCCTTGATATTAACCATTTAATTTTCACTTGAATCCCCACTTTTTGCATAGATTTAACCTGTGGTTCAACCTATAATTGAAACAGTGTCATTCTCAGTCACACCAACCAAGTTACGCAATCGGTCATCGCGGCTTCCTTTCTTTTCTAATGTCAAAACCATAAACGACCGCATTTCCATATGAATAGTGTCCAGTGCCTACTAATTACCTTTGATGTAATACCCGCTAATCACCGTAACTTTCACCAGAGACGACGTATTAGATCGCTTTGATGACCAAGTCCAGGGTAGTGATGATGAAATTATTATGGTAGATTTGGATACAAATTAATTCATGCATTATTTTATGAATGAGTAATAGTAATAGAATTTTTTACATATTTCTCCACTTACCATCAAGTGGGATTGTGGTCAAGCATTAACTTATTTGTGTAAAAAAAAGGTAATGCGGGTGTTCGATTTCCTTTTCTATCAACGCGTCGCGTCGGTGATGCCTTTAGAGTCCATGAGCGATTCATAAAAAATCAGATTTTTTTCTTTTCGGGATTGATTTCGAAAATAAATGAATAGTTCAAAAACATTTTTAAAAGCGTGCTTTTATTACCTCTCGATGAAAAAGAGAAGTGTTAAAAATTTGACGTGTCTGTGTATCCGTGTATCTGTGGATCTGTATAACTGTCTGTGGCATCGTAGCTCCCGAACGGATGAACCACTTTTGATCTAGTTATTTTGTGTGAAAGGTTTTTTAATTTCAATTTAAGATTATTTAAATGTACAATAGGCAGCTAAATTTCATTTATTCACTGATTTGGAAAGTTGTTTTTTGGATTGGTTGTTTTTTGTACAATTTTGCCAATAATTATTTGTTGTAAAAATAACTATTTTAAGTGGGTTAAATGACGTAATACAGTATCACCGATGTCAACGTTCGTCCTTAACAACCTCGCTCATCAGTTTTTGCTCGCTCAGCATGACGTAGACTTCACGGCTAATTTAAGAAACGGATCGGTCTTTGGTCCAATGGCTACGAAAAAACTACTACAGCTAAAGATTGTACCGATAACGTGATTGTCAAAACATACCACCACGTACATTAGTTTTTGCTTCTTAGAAGTAAGAATAAAAAATAATTATGCTTCAACAAATCAACTACCCGCATCGTAATTGTTACCATGCTGGACCGTCGTTTGTAGGTTCCTGGGTTCGATTCCTAGCAAGGCCTTTGAATGATAATTTTGAAGTCGAGCCCAGGAATGGGATAGTTAGAAGTTAATGAATGCGTCTAGGTTTGACCGATTTGACGACTCTGTAGCCTAGTTGGTAGCGACCCTGCCTGCGAACCGAGGGGTCCCGGGTTCGATTCCCGGCCGGGGCAGATATTTATGTGACAGATAAATATTTGTACTCGGTTCATAGGTGTTATTGTGATGTGTTATATGTCTCGTCCAAGCCACCCGCGACACAGGTGAAAACTTACTACGGGGGGTATGAGTGTGTAAGCGTTTTTTTAATACGCTTTTATTAGCTTCAGACGTATGTTAGTATGTATGTAACGGAATCTTTGAACATAATTTTGACCCCCTTCGAAACGTCGGATTAACTCGAAATTTGGCATACCTATTAAGGACCGATGACAATTTAATATTTAAAGAAAAAAAAAGAAAGAAAGAAAGCAAGAAACCTAATTACACGCTTTATATTAGCTTTAAACGGTCAGATTTCTTTTAAACTTCGTATACATATCAAGGATCGATGACAATTCAATATTTAAAGAAAAAAAGAAAGAAAGAAAGAAACCTAAATTTCATTTCAAAAAATCAAACTAAAAATGAAAAAATAAATAATAGTTAAAAAAAAAACTAAAAAACACGCTTTTATAGAAAATCCAACTAAAAAAAATAGAAAATAAAATTGAATTACGAATCATGTAATTGTAATAAAAGCGTGGGGTGCATGGTGTCAATGAGTAGAAAGGATAATATCTTTAAAAGCACCCCACACTTTTATTACAATTACACGATTCTGAATTCAATTTTATTTTCTATTTTTTTAGTTGGATTTTCTATAAAAGCGTGTTTTTTAGTTTTTTTTTTTTTTAACTATTATTTATTAGTTTAGATTCCGTAGCCCAGTTGTATTGATTGCCAAGTAAAAACTAGTGGGTTCATTGATTTCGTGCCGGACGAACAATTTTTCGAATAACAGTTTTTCGCATGTGGTTTTTTGTATGTTGATGAGAGTTGTATGAACGAAATGTTTAAAAAAGCTTGCATCAATAACTTTACTGTCAAAACCTCTTCGAACATTAACCTTTGCTTCTTAGAAGTTATAAGGAAAAACCATTATTGTGTGGCATAGGTACTATTGTCATTTTATCTAGGAATACCTGCTATCTAAATTTACGATATCAAACATAATTATTGTCATAAATTATGAACCTTATAATTTATCATTATAATGATGTTCGGACACACTTTATATATACTTGAGTCAAACTCGTATCATAATTCTTGTCAACAAATCATTAAAATTCCTTTATAGGGTTTTCACATACTGATTTGTATTTCGCACACCAAATAACTATTAAAGAAATAAATAATCATTATAACGTTTGTGACATCTTCATTATTTTACTATTGACCTATAACAACAACACACTAAGAGAAAACGACGTAAAAACCAACATCAACAATTTTCATCATTGAATAACTCACGCTCGCACATCCTTAATTTCGTGAAGCGACTTCAAACCTTTGCACAAAATTATTGATTTAAGGTCGCCCCGCCTATGACTATAAATAGACATGACTACAAAAACCTCACAGCTATAATGGCGCTTACATGCTTTGCAACTTGGTCGTATTATATTTCGAAATACAGTGAAATCAACTTATCTGTGACTTTAAGGAGGGCGCTGCCGGACGCATTGGACCAATCATAGTGCGCTATTAGTAAGTTATGAATGGGGTGACATTAGTTCCAATTTTCGCCACGTCACAAATAAGTTCTTCACAGATGGCACTGTACAGATTATACAGATATTTCATTCCACTCAATATGCATGAGCATAAAATTATTTATAAGTTAAATTTCATTACACAAAGCCGAATAACATTTTATATTTATGTTTATGTATTTTAAAACAGTCTATATCGATTTTATACGTAACTTGTCATGTGGTCCCACTTAAATTTTATTGAGATCTAACAATGGCACCCATGAGAAAACCATATAAGTCTTAAATTTTGATTTAAGTAACCATTAGTGACTCTGAGTTGGGGCGTAAGTTTCTTAATCGAAGCATTAGCCAAAATATAAAAAACCAAACTAGATTAATGTTGAGATTCAATTCTTTTACAGATTTATTATCAACATAGAATGTTTGTTATAGATTTAATAATTGGTTTCAAAATGTTCAAAATTACAGCTGTTATTACAGCAAAAGATAATAATTGTTCCAGCGGATAATTTTGTAAGATGTTTCGGTACGATAAGTTTGTCTGATTACCAATTAATCTTATTTGTAACAAGACGTATTAGTCATTAATCTTGATTAAGCTAGATTAACCAATATTCGTTTCCTGTTGACTATTCTTAACTTTTTGATTGGATAATGTTGACGCAATCAAAGGATTGAACACACATTTTACCTAAATGGTCTTGAAGAGCAGTGTTGTCTTGAAGACAGATTCACGTACCGAATTCTCCAGAATGTCTCAGAATGTCGTCAGAATGTGCCATAGTTTCATTGAAATTAATAATAACGTATATTTCTTTTTGTTGCAGGTAATATTGATTTTTCACGATGGCTGTTGAGTTATGGTAAATATACGTATTCCTAAAAAAATCATAAAAATTACTGCCTCATATTATGGTGCTCCCTCACCGGGAGCATTCGCGTGTAATGTAACGTTACAGATTTGAGCATTACATCAGTGAAGGAGGAGAACCGAGCATTACAATGCGCACCTTGTAATGATACAATGTGTAATATCTTGATACAACTTGTAACATCAATGCGCTCCACTTCCCGTATAATGTTACATTACACGCGAATGCTCGTCAGTCAGGGAGGTAGTACTGTAATGTAATGCTCAAAGTCGAATCTATAATGTTATATTACACGTGAATGCTCCCGGTGAGGGAGCACCATTAGATAATATGAAAATTTCGTGTTAGATTAGAATATTCTTTGTCGAATCTTGGTCGAATCCAATTACATGCTTGTAGAATATCCTGGATATCTTGAGATCAACGGCCAAGGGTGAGTCGTTGATATTTCTACGCTTTTTCCTTTAAGATCCCATTGGTATGATGAATGGTTCTCAATATTATGGTACTCGTATTTCTGCTTCGCCACCACATACCTCTTAAGAACCAAGAAAAAATATCGGGCACCAAAAATTCTGCTGCCGGGATTCTCCCCCTTTCAGAGTAGGTGGCCCATCATACCAGCTTCATGGTTGTCAGCCATACTATAACTTTTTAAAACAGTTAAAAAAAACTTGAAAAAAATAAGCGTTCAAAAATATAAACACTATACAGGCACATACGGACGGGTCAATTACAGAACCTCCTTTTTAAGGTTCCGAAGTAAAATCGGAACCCTTATAGTTTCGTCATGTCCGTCCGTCCGTCTGTCCGTCTGTCTGAGGCATAGCGCCGAGACCTTTAGTGATAGAAAGCTATAATTTGGCATGGATAGGTATACATGTTTATTAAAACTCCAAAATCGTATAATAAAATATTGAAAAATATTTTTTTTTCAGGGCATCTTCTTTACATGTAACTTAAGGATGAATTTTTTGCGTGCCCCATAATGTCCGGTATCGTTGAAAAGGACTTTTAAAAATATTATTGGTCTCCTGAGACCATTTTTGGATTTAGGGTTTTGTTTGCAAAATATTTGGCTTTAAAGTGCTAATTTTGGTTACAGTCAAGTATTATCCCCGCCGACTAAACGGTTGGTGTAGGAAAAAATTCAAGTGAAAAAAATCTCAAAATAGGTCAATGAGTAATAGTTGATAAACTTACTACTCCGGAACCCTACATTGCGCGTGGCCTAACACGCACTTGCCTGCTTTTTTTGGACTCGGTTAAGCTAACGTTCTCATTTCGTCATAATCTGTCTCAATTCGTCACTCATCTTGAAAATCCATTAACAATCACGATCATCAGTCCGATTGCAATCAAATATTATTTAATCGTCCAAAAACCAAACAATGTACTTTGCCATTGCTACATTTAGTTAAACAGTTTGTAAATGTAGTTTAGCAACTATTTTTGTTCTTTGCAGCATATTGCGTTATATTATAAGTCAATTCATGTCAGTTATTGGGATAACGTAGCTTTTTACTATCGTTGTAGTTCGATAAATAAAGAAGGTATTGAATGTTGGTATTTTTATTTAGTTGTCCACAAGGCACGGCGAACTAAAGTTTACTTAATCATATTGTGGACGAAACTTTGTTCTGTTATCTTTAGTTACAGTTTCCTAAAATGTCAGTAGGTAGATAAAATAGATAATGTTACGCTGTCATTGTAATATTAGCGATTTCATCCAAATGTTATCAATACAGCCTATAGTGAATAGAACAGGCTTTTAGTAAGACAGTTTTAAGGTTTACAATAAGTAAAAAATGTCCGTCTGTAGAAGGGCAAATTCACGTCTTACTGTGAAACTTTCAACGAACAACGGGACACTTGATGTATTGTCCACGGACCTGAAAAAAAGACGGACCAACCCTCGTCTGATCGAGAGTGAAGCATGGCAATGGCCGCCCGCTTACCATGTGTGCGTAATTTTTGATTCGCGATTGAAGCAGTGAAGTGTCGATGTGTAGGTGTGTGTACTTGTACGAATAGAGAGTTGGTATTACTATGAGTGCTCCACTGGATTTGTTCTTGGGATTACGTCTGTCTTTCTTTAGGTCCGTGGTATTGCCACAGAAGACATAGTAGTACTTATAATGTATTACATTTACTTGACATTGCTCAGTGCACCGGCTGCAAAACTAGCCAGGCAGACTTTGCCAATATCTTCAGTGTTACAGCTTCTTAACAATTCAAATACCTGTTGAAACTAGTTGATGATATAAATGATGCTATTGTCTCTGGGAATCGAATTGATCGTGTCATAATACAGAACACAGCATTTTGTCGTCTGTTTCGTCAGTAATTCTAATTTATTTGACATGTTGATCAGTAATCAGAGTGTTGATTTTTTATCTTAAAACGTCAAACGTCGTAATGGGTTACTTAAGATAACAATTGAGTCAAGTTATGTGCTGCGGTTACTTGCAAAGTTTAGATGAAGGTATCATGTAAAATGCTCTATTCATCAAATCTGATTTGATAATGTCATGTTTCACGTAATCAAGATGTGACATGGTTCTGACACTTCTGACACGGTGTTGACCGTTAATGGCTGATTTCATAACTGTGATGTCGCAGTGTTTTGCTTTCATCAAAATTGTATAATGCAATCTCTGATGCCACACGAAAATATCTGCTAGTATTTTTGGTAACATTCACCAAAAGCATTGATGTGGTCTAGATAGTTTAGCACAGTTCGGGCAGACAGATACCTAATTATAAAGACTAGTATCGGGTTTATGTCAATGATATTAAAATGTAAAAAAGAGGTAGATATGTCACTAGCGCGCCGACAATGAAGAGCGTAAGAACAGGCAATTGACCGTTCTGCTCGTAGTCGCTCTGTCAATACAAGAAGATACGCACGCTTTTGTTGTTGTCAGAAGTACTGATATTTGATATACAGCGTTAAAATGTCTTCGTCTATTATACCAATGTGATTGGTGTATTGAAACTAAAGATTAACGTATGTGTTGTTCCTCCTTTCCGAATAGATTCTTGGTTGATTTGTAAGGGCATAACGTATCTATGTTTTTTAAATATCATTTACTAGTATCGGGTTCATGTACGGCAGACGTATCTAGGCACTTGGAACTATCAGGGACACCTATTACTTCACTAATCGAGTACCTATCCCTGCAATTGCAATATTGAATGGAGTAGATGTGTATATAGTCTGGTCTTTATTTTGAATTGTTACTTTTGTAAAATTACACCTTGAACTGCCTTCGAGTAAATTTTTCTTCTTCTTTATTTGTGGTCTTGATTTGAACAATTTTTTTTTTTTTTTAAACACACTCATACCCCCGCAGTAGGTTTTCACCTGTGTCACGGGTGGCATGGACGACACATATAACACGTCACAATAACACCCATGACCCGAGAACAAATATTTATCTGTCACATAAATATTTGCCCCGGCCGGGAATCGAACCCGGGACCCCTCGCTTCGCAGGCAGGGTTGCTACCAACTAGGCTACAGGGTCGTCGAAAAAACAATGGTAAAAAGTTACACTAAATATGATCAAAGAGTAAGCCAAGCCAATAAGTCAGTTCAAGATTCACTGAATCCAGGTATTTCTGGCCTGATTATTTTGGTCTCATAGATTCAGATACCGTGGAACCTCAGATTAAATTCTTTAATCTGAGCGTGGAACTATGTGTCAAGCCTGTCAAGTATGCCAGTAAAAACATAATCGTATTCAGAACCCAAAGAAAAGCGCGGAAATACAGAATCGCTGCAATCAGTGCGTAACCGCTGATATTTACATAACGGCAGTTACGCCAAATTGTGTTACATGACGTTGAGTTAACTGCGAAAATCGCGTGCGACTAACCGTCCCATATCCATAATGGACGCATGGTCAGTGAAGCGAAAGTAGGCTCGCTACTTTTCAGTTACACGGTTTTATAGCTGTTTCTTTGACCTTTGCTTATAGCGCTATTTGGTATAAGATTAAAGAGGGTATACATACAAAATCCTGCTTGCAGCACTAACGGTACTAACGCCATCTAGGTACATCTATTATAATAAAATGCTAAGAAGTATTCTTCAGGTGCAGCGCAGACGACGCCCTTTTTGCGCGATCGAGTGTGCGGGCGCACAAATGTCTACATGGCGCGCAAACAGTTGTGCGCCGCACTTTTTGCGCGTCGTATGCGTTACTGCATATAATTTCAAAGGTTCTATTTTCACAGACTTAAAAGTGCGTCACGGACAGTGTGCCGTCTGCGCTGCACCTCAAAGGTATTTTTGTTTGGCAAAGCTATATCTCTGTTATATCTGTGTCAAAATAAAAATACAAAATAAATAAACGGCTTCATCGAAAAAGAACAAGTTACTTATAGTACTAGCACAGAAGAAATAATAGTACTTCACGGACCTAAAAAAAGACGGACGTAATCCCAATAACAAATTCAGTGAAGCACCCATAGTAATACCAACGCTCTATTCGTACGTACATACACCCACACATTGACACTTCACTGCTTCAATCGCAAATCAAAAATTACGCACACATGGTAAGGGGGCGGCCATTGCTATGCTTCACTCTCGATTAGACGAGGTTACATCTATCTTTTTTCAAGTCCGTGTAGTACTTATAATAAGTAGATAGTACTAGACAGTAAAGACCCACTCAGCAGTCAAAATAGGGGCAATGGGTTATTTCACGTAGAGATTTGCGTGTATATTATGTACGAGTAACCGCCCTCGCTTTGCTTCGGTTTTCTTATTTTTTTTACACCTTGGGTTACATAATTGGAGTTTTATTAAGGATCCCTAATTTTTTTGAAAATATAATATAGCCTATGTTACTCGGGGTTAGTGTAGCTTCCCAACAGTGAAAGATTTTTTCAAATCGGTTAAGTAGTTTCGGAGCCTATTCAATGCAAACAAAAAATCAAATCTTTCCTCTTTATATATTAATAATATAGATATGTGTGTGTGTGTGTGTGTGTGTGTGTGTGTGTGTGTGTCTACACTCTTCCGCGTAACTTTTAACTATACCAAACCTATTTATTTAACGATGTAACGCCCCAACTCAGACTTACTAACGGTTACTCAAATAGCTCCTTAGTACAGAATTTGTGTGGTGATTCTTTACTAAGGAGCGATTTGAGTAAACGTTAGTGAGTCTGAGTTTGGGCGTAAGCTAGATAGATTGTTTACATTACATTCATACGCAAGTACCTATAATCTATCATGGCGTCGATAGTTTCCGGATATCCTACTTACCTTCAATGTAATCGTTTGCACATCAGTTCAGTAGTGAGAAATCACTTCAGTCTAATCACAAATCCAGTGTTTATAGCGGAAATTTTAACGATTTCCATCCTGTAGCTATCGAATCATTAATATTCATCAGGTTTATTCGATCATTATCTGTGGTACTTACAACCGGGTGGCATCCGCCTTTAAATGCCTCCTACCGTGCTATGATATTTCCTTGATATGAATAAATTATTTTGTTTACAGCATAATCTTACATAACCTGATTGCATAAAATGACGAATTGAAAAATAAGGACTTTGAGCATACTTATCTTGCCTGCAGAGCGACAAATCTAGACTAGTGTGAAGACGTTATCTAAAGCCTACAGATGAATAGCTGCATCACTCAATAGTAATTATTAGTTAATAGTTATTCTCTGCTCCCAGGGCCAATTAACGCAAACTAATTATACTCGTACTATATCTAAATGGTAGTACGAAAACCTTCTTCAATAAAACATTTAAGTCACGTTTTAACAAATGTTACTGTTTAACACCGATCAATCATGACTCAATTATCACAAAAGCAGTTAAATTCACACTCGTTAATCATGTCGGACACGACACGAGTACGACATTTTGGATCGTCACGACTTCTTTAAGGTTTTACAAATAAGTCCACCATCGTGATCTTTTTTATAAACGGCACGAAACGTCTGACTGATGGATTATCTTGAGACAATTATCAGTTGAAAGCTGCCCATATTTGATGGCATGGTCAGCTTAGATATCACAATTTAGGGTTCTTCTTATATAGACTATTGCATCATCAAGCCATTAAAGTACCACTGCCTAGTATGTCTAGTTATCTTCTTCCTGGAAGGGTATTAGGTATTAGCATCACCTTGTAACTTTTGGAGGCCTTAAAACCAAGCTGCTACAGTAAGGATGAATGAATTTGATTTTGGCAAACCCTGATCGAAAAGTTTCAATATTAATTACATTGTTTAACATCAAGAACCTGTCAATAATAAAATCAGAACAACCACTTCGAACTGCGGAAACGTTCAAGAATATTTTTTCAATCCTACTGGCCTAATAGTCTGCTGACTTTGATCTGCACATTGGGCTACGATCCATTCATCGAACCTCTCAAGTCTTAAAACCTGAAAATACGATGCGTGAAGTATAATTGCAACAGCGCGTAATAAATGACGAGTGATGAAGTTTACCGGCAGTGGTCCAAGGACTTCGCTTTCGAGAAATACCGGATATACGATTCCGTTAACTAATGACTCTGTTCTGTTATTGAATACATTGCGGTAATCAATTGATATTGAAGGAATATAAAGGTTTCCAAATTGTTAATGGTCATAATTTACTGTGATTTTTCTTCTCGATGATAGAGCACTTCTCTAGAACTTTTCGGTTGAAGAAGCAAAAATTACGTGGGGGTGATTACAAATACCTAGATAGAAAGTAATTTATAGGTTAAATAGGTCCTTAAAATTAATGATACAGCATTATCTAACACCAATAAAACGATCATCTGTCTTGCTACTTTCTACTACTAACTACTAACTACTAACTACTGCACGTGAAAACTTAGGTGATAATCACTTAGGTAACTATATGAGTTTGCAAGTTTTTTAAAAATAATAATGTATTACAGCAGTGATAATTCCAGATACCTTCTTTACAAAAATATTTTACTACATTTTCTACTTATAATCATTGTTAGTATCAGTGTTTGACACGTAAGGCACGGACATAAAAAAAAAGACGGACGTAATCCTAAGAACAAATTCAGTGAAGCACCCATAGTAATACCAACTCTGTATTCGTACAAGTACACACACCCACACATTGACACCATCCTGATATGACATTGACACTATCGCGAATAAAAAATTACAAAATTACGCACACATGGTAAGCAAGCTGTCAGCTGTCAGCTTCACTCTCGATTAGATAAGGTTACGTCCGTTCTTTTTAGGGTTCCGTAGCCGAATGGCAAAAAACGGAACCCTTATGGATTCGTCATGTCTGTCTGTCTGTCTGTCTGTCTGTCTGTCTGTCTGTCTGTCTGTCTGTCCGTCCGTATGTCACAGCCACTTTTTTCCGAAACTATAAGAGCTATACCATTGAAACTTGGTAGGTAGATGTATTCTGTGAACCGCATTAAGATTTTCACACAAAAATAGAAAAAAAGCAATAAATTTTGGGGGTTCCCCATACTTAGAACTGAAACTCAAAAATGTTTTTTTCATCAAACCTATAAGTGTGGGGTATCTATGGATAGGTCTTCAAAAATGATATTGAGGTTTCTAATATCATTTTTTCCTAAACTGAATAGTTTGCGCGAGAGACACTTCCAAAGTGGTAAAATGTGTGTCCCCCCCCCCCCGTAACTTCTAAAATAAGGGAATGATAAAACTAAAAAAAATATATGATGTACATTACTAAGCAAACTTCCAACGAAAATTGGTTTGAATGAGATTTAGTAAGTAGTTTTTTTTTAATACGTCATAAATCGTAAACCGCAAAAAACATTGATCGAAGTTACAACGAACTACAAGAACTTTTATATTATGTTACTTGCTGCTACGGAACCCTTCATGGGCGAGTCCGACTCGCACTTGGCCGCTTTTTTTACGTTCGTGACGTAAGGGTTATAACCCGATAGAAAGACAAACGACAGGTTCAAAACTCTGGTCATCGCTGGTCGTAACGGTACATTTAACCATTATTTCAGACACGTTCGGGTCTAAAGCACAATCGTGCAGTTTATCTAAGGGCTATCTTCTATCGGCGCGCCAATGTAACGGTACATAACCTAACGGTGGATAGGCGCGCTTCGTGCTATAACACGCTCGAATGATTATGGTGCGATATCGGGAAATAAATAATTTATTTTGTTCATAGTGGAGTTAGGAAGTCGGCCAGAGTTTTCAGGAAATTAAACGAGTTTCGATTTTTTCTTGTGATATATAAAAGCAGCTGGATATAAAGCATGAAACTCCGTAGATGATGATGATAATGAAGATGTGAATAAATAAAATTTATGGGTGAATTTCCCAAGTGCATTTTTGTGACGGCGAGGTTGAAAATTAATGTGTGGAGGTAAACTACAATTATGCATAATTTTATACAGGTAGTTTAAATAGTGATCTACACGATAGCAAAGTATTCAGAGGTATTTAATACATAGATTCTTAATAAAAAAATATCTAAGACCTAAAATTTAATTCCGGTGTACTGTCCGAACTCCATTTATTTACATATTTTATTAATTTAATTTTTTTTGGTAAATAAATTTCATTGAAAAGGAATGTTTTTTAGAAATACATTAGATAACACAACTAATATATATTTACGGAGCAATTTAAGATAGTGCAACAGCTCTTAAAACATCTCTTAAAAATGTCCTACAAAAAAAAGCAATACCGGTGGCGCATTTTGTATACTTCATTACTTGTTACAACACGATTTGGAAGACACCTTACTGGCTCTCCCCGCACCGTTCAGTTGTGCTCTTGCAAACTGCGTGTTAGGATAACCGACTTGCTGCGTTATTTTCCTGTCAAACAGGTAAGTACTCACTGCGGTGGCGCAGGAATACAAAATCATCCAATTCCGATGTCATGTATATTATTAAAAGTACAAAGCAGATTATCAAGAAATTTTATGGAGGCTTCCATTAAAGGTTTTCAGCCATAATTGTTAAATAAAAGTTAACCTGTGAATAACGGTGTTCTTGAAAATTCAAGTTTTGACTCTAATTCTAAGTCCGGTGGCCTAATCTCGGTGGCTCCGGTGGCAACCAAAGAGCATAGGGACGTGTATAGACCAGTGCCGATAATTTTTGAAACGAAAAAAAATAATCGTAGGATGAAACCCATTGCAAAAGGAAGAGAATATAACGAAAATTAAAGGAAAAATAATTTACGGGTGATCTGAGGTCGGGAAGTGGGGGAGGGGGGGTTCAAGGGTAAAAAATACTTTATCTCAATTTCCGGCAAAACTACAAGTCCTTTAGAAAAAAGTTAAATAGCAATGTTGTAAGTAATAAAAACATCTACAACTTTTTTATTTACACTTTTTTACATTACCTCAAAATTTATGTGAAAAATTCAAATAACCAAGTTTTTAGTTTTTTATTTTTATCTTTTACAAAAAAAAATTTTTACGAAATTTGGTAAAAATGAAACGACAACTATTTTCGCAAAAAATTTTCGGATTCGAGTTTTTAATTTTTTTTGTCAACCATTGTGTACAATTTTGAGCTATTTATTAATATTTACACTTTAATTAATCGAAAAACGTAAGATTCCATGTTACTTTGCTAGACAAAAAGTTAAAAATCCATAAAACATAAAGATTGCAAAAAACATGCGAAAATAGTTGTCGTTTCATTGCATTTTCGGAGAACATTTACCATAGTAGTTTATAGTTAGTAGTTAGTAGTAGTAGTAGTTAGTAGTTTATAGTTTTTTATATACCATTAGAAAGTAGAGATTCCAACGAACAAAAATCTCATCGATTTTTTAAAAAGTAGATATTTTGACGTGAGAATTTTCGATTGAAAATTAGGTTGCTTTTCCGATATTAAGTCAAAATAAGTGAAAAAAGAAATGTTTTAAATCAAAAAAATTACAGTATGTTAAGGACATACAAAGGTAAGTTTTCACTAAATTTCGTGAATTTTTTTTATAAAAGATAAAAATAAAAAACCAAAAACTTGGTTATTTGAATTTTTCACATATATTTTTAGGTTATGTAAAAAAATGTAAATACAAAAGTTGTAGGTCTTTTTATTACCTACAACTTTGCCACTTAACTTTTTTCAATAGGACTTGTAGTTTTTCCGGAAATCAAGATAAACCGTTTTTTACCCTTAAACCCCCCCCCTCCCCCCCACTTCCTGACCTCAGATCGCCCGTATTTTATTTTCCTTTCATTTTTGTTATATTCTCTTCCTCTTGCAATGGGTTTCATCCTACTATTTTTTTTTTTAACTTTTTACCGTTTTTGAAGCTATCAGCACTGGTCTAATAGGCCACAGAAACACAAGCGTGTCTAATCACCGCTTAAAGGAGTCCGTTCATCTAGACTCCTACTCTTCAAAATGTATCTTTAAAGTATTAAAATATGATCTTGCCTTTATTATTTCTCATTGGCATAATCAATTTTGGTGGATCAGATTCTAATTCCAGTGGTCCTAATTTTGGTGGCATTTGATAATGTAATTTCAAAGTATCTCCGGAACTAATACTTTTTTTTTCGATCTCTACTATGTGACTAATTATTACTACTATTTACATATTATTTATGCCAAATAAAATGTATTAGAAACAGCAGGTTTAAATTTAATCAATTTCGGTGGCTCGGATTTTAATTCCGGTGGTTCTTTAATAATTTCGGTGGCATTTGATAATTTCAAATGGAAATATCTCATGAACTTACAAAATTCTTTCGATCTCTAGTATATGATTAAGTAGTACTAATATTTACCTATTATTTAAGCCAAAAAAATTTATCAGAAACAGCAAATTTAAATTCGCCACTGTAATTAGGCAAAATTCGTGTTTGTTGAAATTGACCCTTATCCTCGTAATTTAGTTATAGTTTATCTAGACATATTTTATAGAAAACATACTGTTAAAGACACAGATTTTTATGAAGTTATTATAATAATATAGTATTCAACAAAGAACATTTTATTTTTAATAATTATACAAATTTGAGAAATGATCAGGATTGTGTACCTATTATATTCATAGCCTGTGTGAATCAAAATAAAATTTTGCACAAGATAAATAAATGTTGACTTATAATAATTATATGCATGTATAGCGGAACTACCAAACGAAATCTTTAAACCTTAATCAAATGGCATTGCTCATCTGTTGCTAACTCCATTAATATGTTAATTTTAAGTGCAAAGGACCATTAACAAATAAAGCAGAAGCAACTAATCCATCTAATGACATTATGCACCTGTGAGACATACGTGTGATGTATAATTTATTAATTTAAATTACTTAAAAACTGTCATAATGTTCAAAATAAATAATTAACCTATTTCAAATCACATTACAATGAAAACTGATAACGGTTAAGTGTTAGCAAACTGCATGTTAATCAATTGACAGCATCATGTCGTTAGACGCTAATGGCTGCTTCTTCACTAAACGCATAGAGTATAGAGGTAAGGAGAGCCATCTCTGTGTATGAAAAGTGTTGCCTAGGATAAAGTTTATTGAACTCAACAAACTTCACTCCACAACTCCTTCTACAACAGCTATGTTCATATTGTAGTTTTTCCGACGCCAGTGCTATTGTAGTATGATAATGGTAGGTTTACTAATGATAATGTAGTTAGTGTGCTTTACCATCCAAGGCTTCATTACTGCTTACCATCAGGTGGTTTTGTGGTCAAGCACTAACTTATTCGGTATAAAAAAAAAAAAAAACAACTGTTAACAGAACTATTCCACATGACAGGTGGTAATAAAATCGGGTGTCAAGCATAGTCTTACTACTAACAGGACTAGTGGGAATTTTTTTCCCACTAGTCCTGTCAACAGGACTACTCAACAGGACAAGTGGGAATAAACGCTATTTTCAGTATACGGCCGGAAACTTTTTCAACTTCACTTCACTTTGTATAACAATTACATTCTTTCTTGTATTAGAGGTTAACAACATTGCGGACAAACCGATACGGTTTATGCAAAGGTTTATGATTTAAAGTATTGTAAATCTCTTTGTATTAAATTAAAAAAAAAAAAACTTTCCTCCGTATGTGATGGCTCTCCTTAGCTCTATACTTCATGACCAGACGACACGACAACGACCACAGACATGTCAACGACGCAGCTTAATATTTTTTTGTGATCATCAACGCCAAAGGCATTACTGACGCGTTGTCAACCAAGAAATGGAGAAAGAAAAGAATGAACTGCCAAGCAAAAACTTAAGCTGCAAACATATTATAAGCCGCGTCCGACCGGACGCGGCTGACAGCCGCGACTGATAATGTGCACAGTCTTCGGACGTGGCTTGCGGACGCGTTCCAACGCCTATTCCACAGAGTACGAGTAAGAGTATTCCACAGATACGTACAGCCGGATTTAAATTTGTCTGACGTGTCGTGTTGTGATGGACTCTGACGAAATGGGTAGCGTTCACATCTATATGTCGCGGAACTGATGCCTTCTGACACAGGACTTTCGTAGCTCTCGGAGATTACACATTTGAAATGTTTTTCGACAAATCCACGGATTCTGATCCAGATTTTGAAGATATTCAGTTTTTAGTGCTAGCAAATCGTCTAAAAAAAAAGAAAGAAAATTCTTTATATTTACATTTTACATTCTGTATTCTTTTCATTTTGTATCATAAATCACTCGTCGTACTATTTCGATCAGGTCGTCTATACTTTCAAAAAATTTCACTAACAACAACACGTCACAACAGCGAGGCGCGTGCACACTGCTCTGACGCCACCACGTTTCCACCTCCCTCGCCTCCCCCACCCTCGGCACTCTGTCACGATCGGAATCGCTTCTGATGCGACACAACATAAGCCATCACAACATATCGCGTCACGCTAATATAAATCCCACCATATTAAATGTATGAAACCCATACCATTCTGACGCATCACAACACGACACGTCAGACAAATATAAATCCGGCTTTACGTTCTTCCTTCAGACACAGAGTACTAAATGCCTTCTGACGCATGGACGCGTCCCGCACCCCGTGCATACTATGAAATACCGTCCGCGGACGTTTTCGGCTGACGAAAATATCCAGCGCGCCAGATAGCTCTCGGATGTCCGAACGCCTCAAGGTGCCTCAAGGTCACGTCCGCGACTTACCTCCGATAGTTTGCACAGCTCAGTGTATATTCATTATCTAGATACCTATTACGTCACATCCTTCAGCCGCGTCCGCTCGGACGCGGCTTATAGTATGTTTGCAGCTTTACACTTTAGCCCAATGCATACGTAACGGGTTTTTTTCCATATGGGATTCCGCTGCATATGCACTATAGTATACATTTTCTATGATATGATGTTTCCGAAACTCCACGTCCCGTACGGGAAAACACCCGTTACGTATGAATTAAAATTTACTTTTGTGGCTGAACTTTTAAACTCCACGTTACTCCACGCATTGGAAGCTTGCAACAAAGCAAAATTTTGTCGTGTCGTCCAATAAACAACCGTCCAATAGATCTGTGACCAGTATTCAATAATTCAAAGCACGCACATTCGGCAGGCGCACGCGCGCGTCACTCGCGTGGACTAGCGCGTGCGGTTCCTGTTTATGTAACCGTTACGACGGTGCTACACCGTCCCGCTTGCTATAAATAGAAAACCCTGTGTGCTTTGATAATATTCGTATTCTATCTTAAGTATCACGCTATTCCACTGCAGGGCTGCAGTGGCGGATCCAGGATTTTTTGGAGGGAAGAGGGTAGATTGGGTCTTGAACCAGGTGAATAAATGAAATTAACGTTACTTAAATTTTGGAACGGACAGACGTAGATCATTTTTTGGGCTGGAGTCCACTAGCAAATCCCACCGTGGATCCACCCCTGCTTGGATTGGAGGACGTAATGGCATGTAGATTTTCCTTATTATTATTATAGACATTTATTTAAAACAAAGTTGAATCCAGTGTGCTTTATTTGAAACTTACAGAAATAATTGCGACAAATTGAGATCTTGACTCAAATTTCAACCTTTTTTGGTAAGGGACTATCAATGAAAGGCCATAAGAGAGCCCAATACCATTTTACACCAAACACTCTTGATATGTTCTCCTTCCACATAGATTTGTCTATAGCTCCTCTGTTACGGTATTCACGTGCCGTAATGCCTCTTAAAACATTTCCCATATGAAACCAAAACAGGCCTCCAGACCATACGATAAGTCCCGCATTCAGAAATATTAAGAACACGCACATATCTTTCATTCCTAAAGGTTCTGGTATCAAGTATCTCAATAACGGATTAATAATACGAAAAGCCGAGATAGCAAATCCGTGGTCATCAAATTTGGCAGCAACGTAGCAATAGTTGTAGTAAGTGGAGTAAACCATGGAAATGAAGATGTATCCGAGATAGGAAACGTAGTACCTTTGGTTGTACAGTCCAATGCATCTAGAGAAAAAGAAGCAATGATGATCGCGGCGTAGGATGCAAGTATTGCAACCTTTACAATGCCAGGCCTTCGCTGGACGGCTCGATTTACAAAGGTTGCAGTAGCCATTTCCTACCGTACGTGTCTTCACACTGGTATCCGTAAAAATGCTCATAATCATATTCCCGACGACATTGACGAAGCAAAATGTTGAACAAATGATATGGAATGTTTCTTCGATGGCACTAATTTTGTAGATCTTGACTACCGAAGGCCTTACGACTGTTAGTTCGAAAATGTAGAAGCCAGGTGTTATGAAGAACACAAGTGCGTAGCACATCACTTTCTCGTAAACCTTTCGGAATTTATTGATATACAACATCAAGGATGGACCCATTGTTCACAATCACAGAGTACTTAAACACTGACAGTGAGCTGCACAGAGTACTTAATCACTACATTTGTGAGCTGTATCGTTGAATGTCACTTTGATATAGTTTTAAGGCAATAGAAACTCAATCATAAGCCATTTAGCAAAGAAAATAGAATGTCAAATTTGAATTTATGTTTCTGCTATCAAGAATACATCGTCACGAATTGATTATGGCATTCTGATGCGGTAGAACAACATGTCGTTGAGAGTGTTGAAACACGATGCAAAAATCTAGATGTATCTAGTGAGTGTCGTAGACCAAAAAATGTTTCAATTTGCCAATATCTTTCTCACATTTCAAGACAATCGTAAGTTACGCAAGCTGTAGAATCGGGTTACTTACTAGGTATATCAGTAACGTATTCAACATTATGTGTTTCTCGTAGCTCCAACCAACTAACTGCTCGTATTCACAAATTGGTCTTGAGATATGGAGATATTATGTAAGTTATAAAATTGGTAAGCAATCTCAAATACGTAGGTGGATTTAACAATATAACAGAAACACGTCTATTTTAACCTACATTGACACCAAAAACCGTGTAAAGACCAATGTTGTGTAATTCCCAATGTTGATGGTGAATAAGATGATACTTCCGCACTTATACGATTGTATGTTTGTCTTTGGAACTTCTTAGTTATACAAACGTCAAATAAGTAAAGATTCACACCCTCACACTAGCTGATATCCCAGTGACGTAGTGGCACGGGAAAATCTAAATACACACATTACAAATACCGAACTCGAGGAAAAACTTTTTTTCATCTGTCACAGTTTTGGATTCTATCCTAATATAATGTATAATATAATGTATATCTTAATATAATCCCTCCTATGACAGGGTGCCTATAAACTGATCGTTTATAGGCACCCTGTCTGCTGACGGTTCTGACGGTTCGTTAAATAGTATATCTACATGAATACAGTTAGCGACTGGACCATATCACATAAGCTGTACCAACAAGGTCTCTTTACGTCATTCGATTCACGAAGTTGGCATTTACAGGCGATCGCTAATGGGACAATTTATACGACATTGCTTTACGGGCTTATAACTTATAACTGGTCGTAAGGGCTCCAATTTGCGATTAATACCTTACTGCTTATAAGTCTTGTTACGAGAATACAGCGACTTAGTTTGTCTTCAAATTGCATGTTTGATAAAATTTATCGACGAGAATATCGATGTATATCTATCCAAAAAATAAAATTGGAGTATCTGTTTGTAATATTAAAATAACCGCTTTTTAATAAGTGAATTTGGATGTATACACGGTACATATACAAAAATAAAAAAAATTACAATTTTTGTCTGTCTTTCTGTCTGTCTGTCTGTCTGTCTGTCTGTTTGTTCCGGCTAATCTCTGAAGTGGCTGGACCGATTTTAACGAGACTTTCACTGGCAGATAGCTGATGTAACAATGAGTTACTTAGGCTACTTTTATTTTAGAAAAAAATAGTTTGTTAGGCGATATGAAGCTCGCCAGGTCAACTAGTATATTATTATTTATTATGCTTACAATTACTTTCCCAGAGAGATGTTGTTCTGCAATACATAATAGTGATGTGTAATATACCCACATCTCTCGTTGTAAACTTATCTACACCATCTCTACGTCTACAATGAATCTTGCCGTGACCACGATCCTGTAACTGGGTAAATACCGAAATTATATCGGTATTATAAAATACGTTATTATAAATGTACTTACACCATAATTAAACTATTATTATGTTTAAAAGCGCTTCTATAAGAAATTCAAGATGCAAAATATTCACATCTTAATATATTCTGACGACCCTGTAGCCTAGTTGGTAGCGACCCTGCCTGCGAAGCGAGGGTTCCCGGGTTCGATTCCCGGCCGGGGTAGATATGTATGTGACAGACCAATATTTGTACTGGGGTCATGGGTGTGATTGTGATGTATTATATGTGTCGTCCGTGCCACTCGCGATACAGGTAATAACCTACTGCGGGGGTATAAGTGTGTTAGCGTTTATTTTATTCTGCGTCCTAACATTTACCGTATGGCTACACATGGTTGAGTTCATAATATTATAATAGCACGCAGATGCAATTAATTAGAGATTTACTAACTATGTATTTCTTAAAACAAAATGAATCACTCCGTACATTAGGCAATAGATGTTACATGCAACAATATGTAACTTATTCTAATTTGTATAATTACGGTATTGCATGGATACCTAATAATGTAATAGTTACGGAATTAAGATAAAGATAGGCTTGTGATACTAATTACCTTATTCTACTATCCTACTAATATAAATGTGAAAATTTTGTATGGATGTTTTTTTACTTTTTCCCGCAGAAAAGAGTGAACTCATTTTCATGAAATTTAGCACACAGGTAGATCATGATCTATATAAATAAATAAATTTGGAGTGTCTGTTTGTAATATTAAAATAACAGCTTTTTACTAAGTGCATTTGGATGTATACACGGTACATATACCGAAACAACATTTTTCACAATTTTTGTCTGTCTGTCTGTCTGTCTGTCTGTCTGTTTGTTCCGGCATCATTCGGAAAAAAGGGAAATACCGCGAGTAGAGCGTTAGAAGTAAAATAATGACATTACCTAAGATATCTTTGAGAAGCTTTCGAAAGGTAAATAATAAACTAATCTTTATTATCCTCATTACTTTTAACAACATCGTCGCACTAGCTTGCGTAACGCATACAAACATGGATAAAACTCGTAAGGCCCAGGCCAGGCGCATTACTTGGAAATTGGGTCTAATAATTATTTTTAAAATTATAAAACTGGCCAAGTGCGTGTCGTACCCAGTGTAGCGTTCCGTAGCATAAATTGATAGAATTATTATTCATAGTAACATTGTAAACTTAGCCGAGATTGTGTTCTTTTTGAATTCATCATACTACTGTGGTATTCACATGTCCAACATCAAATATTTAGTAAGAGCGGTATTTGATTCTAACCAAAACTAGGACTTAAAAGCCTAATATTTCGTAAACGGATTCAAAAAATATTCAAAAAATATCGCCACTTCACATAATACTCCTGTACCTTGAGAGGCTTAAGTCCAATGCATACATAACGGGCTTTTTCCCGTACGCGCCACGTTCCGTACGGGATTCCGCTGCGTATGCACTATCGTATACATTTTCTATGCAACGATGTTTCCAAAACTTCACGTCCCGTCCCGTACGGGAAAAAAAACCCGTTACGTATGCATTGGCCTTTAATCTTTCTTATCCGGTAACACAGATGTACACATTTCACAGATGTGATACCCCTTATTAGATCACACTAATAATATAAATATGAAAGTTTGTGAGTGAGGATATATGTATGTTGCATGCAAACAGATTTTCATGAAATTTAGCACAAAAGTAGAACATGATCCGGGATTACATATAGGATACTTTTTATCACAGAAAACGCGAGCAAAGACGCGTGCAGAGCGTTAGCTTACAAATAAATCCATCAGTATCCTAATACTATCAGTAGCATTCTATGATCTGCACTTGCATTGTATGCGGACATATCGTTACACGGTTGTTTAGCAACCGTATATCACGATCGGCCATTACTCCTCTAATAGACGCTCCTTATCCAATAAATTATGATAGATGAAACTGCAGAACAATGGACCAACTGACGTCTAATAACACCTACACTGGTCATTAGGCATACAGTTAGCGATTAGATGTACTTGTGAGTTTCACGCGAGTGTCGATTGGCATAGAAGAAATTACGAGTTTTTTGGTACCTATTGTGATTTGTGAAAAATATATTTGATTGAATAACGTTCATTTTTTTAAAGGTGAATGATTAGCTGATTTTTAACTGTAATCCTTATTAGTTAGCCATTATTTAAGACAATATTAAGTATGTATTAAAATATACTTTAATAATTACAATATTACATTGTTTCTGTTCCACTTCAATACATACTTAAAAGTAGATAATATAAAATTTATCCAGATCTCTTGTAGTTTCTGCACGAAAGAGCAACATTTACCTATCCATCTTCACAAACTCTTGCATTTATAATATTAGTAAGATTATTGCGCAATGAATATTATAATCGATGGCTTCCTGTATCCACAATACTTATTTTTGTATCGAATGGATCCAAATTGTAGTCCATGAATTGATAGTGGGTGTGAACTGTGAATGGTGTGATAGATCATTTATTTTTAATTTCAAGACATCAGTATAATTTAATGGTTGAAGCCAATATAATTTATGGCTATCATCTGTTGATTTAATTCTTAGAATTTTATTTGTGTGTGATGATAATAAAGGCATTATTGCATACATACTTAAAGAAACTAAGCGTTGAGAGACAAGAAATATTTTATCCTAATTCAATTCAATTCATGCATATTCAGCTCTTTACGTAGATACAACCACTTATTGCTTTTACCACATAAAGTAACTTCTGTAGGCCGCAAAAAAGATGAGAGAGAATTCAGGTATGTAATCGGTAAATTTTCTTTATAAGAAATTATAATTTATAACCTACAAACGCGCAAGTGAGCAACCATGATAGTAGAGGAACACAAGAGGGGATGTTTGGATTTACTCGATCGCGTCAGATTATTATAAGGAGGATACCTTACATATTGTTAATTACGTTTAGCCAGTATGAGCCCTATATATATCTATGTACGCTCAAGGGAACCTAAAAAAATCGATCGTCCGAAAGCTTTGTTCCCACTAGTTCGATTCGTTAGTTCAGTCGTCGATCTAGTGGGAATCTTTTTCAGGGCAACCCATCAATAAAAAAAATCGATCGTCTGAAGGCTTTTTTCCATTAGTTCGATTCGTTAGTTCAATCGTAGATCTAGTGGGAATTTTTGGATCCAGTGATTTGGATCGAGTGAGTTATAATAATCTGACGCGCTCGAGTAAATCAAAAAATCCTCTCTTGTGCTCCCCTACTATGATGGTACAGTCGGCCGTAGAAATAGCTTGAAATTTTAGTACTTTGTAATAGTAACTGTTTCGACGGTTTCCTAGCAACATCTATGACAAATTCAAGAAATGTAATGTGACAAGGTACTAAAATGTTAAGCTACTTCTGCGGCCGACTGTACCTGATTTATCACTGTCGCTCATGGACATATAGGATATCGGTAACACCAAAGGCAGTTCCAGTGCGTTTCCAGCTTAAATAGAAAGGGGGACAAGCATTAATTCTAGCTCTCTTTAACTCCAACTGAAATTCATAAAATTTATACATAATATATTAATACTATGTCCAGATGTAGAGTCATAACAAATTGAAATAAAACCAGTCGAAAATGTCAGAAAAACGTGATAACATCGAGTCGAATCTAAATGTCATGTCAATGATATGTAATAAAGTTAATAGGACAAATCGGAAAATTTACATCTTAATTGTGTTGTTTAATTACATCACTTTATTATTATGAGTTATAACAAACTGTATCCGTAGAAATGTTGAATAATAATTATATTTATAATATTCTTTACATGTGTATATAGGTATATGTATGTAGTCTGTTTTTTAGGGTTCCGAAATAAAATCGGAACCCTTACACCCTTATTAATAAAAATCGCTTAATCCAAGCATCATCTGAAGCTACACTTGGACTAGTTAATTCTGGATTAACTAAGTAATAACTTCGTGATTGCAATGTTATTAATAAATATGGAGTAACGTCGAACTAACAATACATTTCTTAGTCCGGTTTCAGCGAGTAAAATATGGCAACCTTTGTAATTTAAAAGTAAAAAGAGTGAGTCAGTGAATGACTTCATGCATTAAAATGACAGTGACAACAATATTTTGGGATTGACAACTTCAAACGACGTGATCAGCTTTCAATTTCAAGCGCCTAATTTCGCTCCTCGCAGTTTGTTTCATGCTATGGTTACTTGTTAAATTTAAAATTGATTTACATGAACCAAAAACGTGCTCGCTCAGTTAACTGGGATGAAGAAGAAAAGGTCAAAGAAAATATCAATGTGAATGACGTTTAGTTAGAACAACGAAGTACTCTTGATATGCGTCAAGTCAACGTCAATGTCGTCAATGCACGCCTAGTCCACGCCTAATCAGTCGCTAAACTATGTAGCAACATGGACTAACTTTGATTCTGAGATTAGACTCGGAGTATCTTACTTCTTCGTTATTCTATATTTATTAATACTGAATTTAATTAAATCTTATTTACGACAAGTTTTAAAGTTACTCTTGCTTTAGTCTATGTTTATTAATATGGCCGTTATAGTTTCGTCATACTATGTATGACGTATGTATATCGTCACGATATACATACTCGTATTTATTAAAACTCCAGAATCGTAGAATAAATATTGAAAAACATTTTTTTCATGGTACCTCCCTTACAGGTTACGTGAGGATGAATTTTTTATTCGTCGCGTACCCTATAGTGTGGGATATTGTTAAAAAGGTCTTTCAAAAATATAAGACGATTTTTGGAATTAGGAGTCCATTTGCGAAGTATTTGGCTTTAAAGTGCTAATTTTGGTTAGAGTCAAGTGTCCCATCCCCCTGTTGGCTAAACAGTTGGATTTGGACAAGTGAAAAAATTCTCAAAAATAGGTTATGATTATGATGAATTTACAATAAAAACTGTCACGGCTATGTTAGCATAAGTAGTTAATGAGTAATAGTCGATAAACTTACTACTTCGGAACCCAACGTTGCGCGTAGCCTGACACGCACTTGCCCGGCTTTTTATACCAGTCTTATTTCGTAAACAATCTTTTACTAATTATTATTTAAATTTAAGTTTGCATTAGTTTAAAAATATATTCATTGAACAGTAAACTGAAATTAGCATTAAATAATAATTTATTCTTTAATTATTTTCATTTTAATGTCTTACTTATTTAAATTACAAATTAAGATAAAAGGACTCTAAGGTTATTACAAAAAAATATCTTATAAAAAAACTGACCAATAACCATATGTGAGTCTGTGTGCGCGTTTGTGGATTTAAAAGCATCATATAAATATCTATTCAGTAGGAATGTTGACTATAATTATTGTAAATTAATATAAATTTATCTTTAAAGTGTTGGTGGTAACATTTCAAGGCCTAAAATATTTTTATTTTATCGAAATAAATCACAATACAATAAAAATCATTAGTTTAAAATGTTAAAATAGTATGCACTGTCACGTGACATCAAACGCCATTTTGAGAATATGACGTCATTGTTCGTATTTTAAAAGCAAATTCAACAAACTTCATTAAACAGATTAAGTATCGGTTAGTGACGTCACGTGGCGTTTTTGGTGGGAAATTAGATATTGATTTCTCTTTATCAATTTTTGTTTTTAAATGGAATATTATTATTTTTATAATATATTTTACGTGAACATTAAGGTACACCTATCACGGACCTGAAAAAAAAGACGATCGTAACCTCGTCTAATCGAGAGTGAAGCATAGCAATGGCCGCCCGCTTACCATGTGTGCGTAATTTTTGATTCGCGATTGAAGCAGTGGAGTGTCGATGTGTGGGTGTGTGTACTTGTACGAATAGAGAGTTGGTATTACTATGGGTGCTTCACAGTTTTTGTTCTTGGGAATACGTTATTTTTTAGGTCCGTGGGTCCTATCTATAAAATAAAATTGAATTCGAAAAGTCAACATCCCTATTATACAAGACCATAATGTTTAATCTTTATGAATTGCAGGATTTTTATAACCTCGGCACTATTACAAAACGCATCTAGCTAACATAATGCAATCATTATTATTATCGATGTGACCCATCTGCCTCTGGACTTAATCTTTGGTCGTCATCACACGCAATCCTACGTGACTGTATTTTCACTCTGTTGCAAAATGTACTAACCCATGAACGAATACATCAAATTACTATTGCTTTAAATGGTCTTTATAGTTTACCTTTAAACGCTTTATGGCTTGTGCACTAAGGATCGCTTAGATGCGCTTACCTTTCACTAAAGTCCGTATTAATAAACCGATCTCGGCTCAAGAGTACTGCCTCAGATAATAAAAATAAATAAATAAATAAATAACGCTTCACACGCATATCCCCACACTAGGATTCCCTGTTTCGTGGGTGCCATGGACAACACAATAGACAAGGACATTCTCACCCAGACCGAGAACAGAAATTCAAACTCATCATTTAAATTTCCGCCTCGCTGGGAATCGAACCCAGGACCCTCGGTGCGGCGATCCGGCATGGTAACCATTGCGCCACACGGGTCGTCAATGATGATATGTTACAAATGTCGTTTAAACTAAACTATTTATTACTAATACCTACTTTAAGATAAAACAAGCTTAAACTTAAACTGCAACCAGCTTCGCCTAATGACATTATACCTTTTGACAATATCATTAGCTATTTATTTATTTATTTATTTATTTATTCAACAAGATACTTGTTGTGCTATACCCATATATGTACGATTATCATATTAAGGGTATTAATACTATTACCGCAAAGCGTTATTTGTCTGTGTGATCATTATCTATAGATTTTTCTTTGCCGATACATGTAGTATGTTGGGTAATATTTGTTCTTTGTTTTATTTAAATTTCCCATAAATATTTTTGTTGTACTCAGGCAAAGATTTCTCGAAGCGAATATGGTTGCCAGTTGAGTCATAATTCTAGCCGTTGGGCAGTAATTGATAGGCGATCCACGACAGGGCGTTTCAAATCGCCCCAACCACCACGTCCAATCTATTAACCGCACCAATGATTCGATTAGCTTCAATCGGTCAAAAGCAACCTATGACGACCTGTGACGTCGGTAATTGTACACAAATAAACGTTAACACATTGCCATAGATCACTGCAGAAGCCGCAATCTAGGGAGTTACTTAATCCCACCCGGCCGAGTCAAAAAACTGGGACCCCGGAACATCCTACGCTTTGTCATAAGAGTAGGACTTGGCGAATAATAATAATAATAATAATAATATCTTTATTTCATATATAAATGTACAAAGTATAATTTGTTGCAGACATAGTTATTATAGTAATAAGGACATTATAGTAAACAAGGATCTTTAGTTACGTAAACTGGGTGGGAAACCTGTATTATAGGCAACCGAAACTCTCCCAACAATGAGCATATATTAACATACTATAATCACAGAAGAAGACATAATAGTACTATTTACTATCTAACTATTTAGTAGTACTTATCCATAAATTAAAACAATATATAATAGATCTAACTAAGAAACGGATACGACTACTATAAATCAAATCTCGTCGCAGTGGCCCTTGGGATAGCTGTCTCAAGCCCTTCACTTCATAAACATGTGTAGTTTATTCTGATGTATTATTGAATTACTTTACAAGCTACTGATGAGAACAAGAAAAAAATTGTGACTTGTAAGATATTGTTGAAAGTTTTTCATAAATCCTTTGCTTAATATGATATATACACCCTAAAGATTCTCTGAAAAATAAAATTACTAAGTGTATGGTCTGTTTTGTATTTTGTGCATAATTACATAATTACATTCTGAGAGAGGAATCATGTCCAACAGTGTCAATCATGTCCGAAAGTGTCATTTATGTGTTGAGGAAATATTGGCGAAGCATGACACTCGAAAAGTACATTTATACGGCTCTTTAGCATTCTTTCATTCCATAAATAATCGAGTCTATAAATTATAAAACAATAACAGAACTCTCCGCCCTTCTAACGTACAAGTATAAAATTTCCAACTAACCAAGGTAGATTCCTAAGTCAATATAGCCGGTTAGGTCTCACACACCAATCCAGGCTTTAGGCCTACGAATTAAGGATGATTTTACCTCGTACTACCATGAGCCCTTCTCCTTAAAGGTTACGCTAAGATAACAGTGCCAATGTCGTTTAAAGACACCTGCTGGTAAATAAATTTAGCTTTGAATACAAAGGTTTAAGTTCCTAAATTAAGTTTTTGTGGTTGGTTCTTTTATGGTAGAATTTATGGGTTGAATGAAATATGATGAATATTCATTAATAATAATCATAGTTATACGGAAAGTTATAATTAACCTGTCAAACTAAACATTTGGGTTCAAATCCATGCGACTTTGTTTTGATTTTGGAAAACACATGACTGAAAAATGTTTTGTTCATTAAATTGGAAACTTTGACAATTGGAAACTTTTTTTTAAGTTACAGAGTTTGTAAACCCGGAAATGAGAATTGAGCTATCTCGGTCTTTTAAGTTACATCATCATATTTAGTTATAGTATACGAGTAACCACCCTCGCTTTGCTTCGGTTTTCTTATTTTTTTACACCTTGGGTTACATTTTTTTAATATAATATAGCCTATGTTACTCGGAGATAGAGTAGCTTCCCGACAGTGAAAGAATTTTTCAAATCGGTTCAGTAGTTTCGGAGCCTATTCAATGCAAACAAAAAATCAAATCTTTCCTCTTTATATATTAGTATAGATATCAAATAGGAAATTGAATCGCTTTTACGATAAAAAATAATGTGAAAAAAATGCTGAAACTTAATATTGTTCATCGACGGGGGCTTGTTCACTGGAGCCCTGACCCTACATTCAACAATAAAATTGCGCTAACGAAGCATAGTTATTATTTCGATAATTTTGATATATCAATACTTCACGGCATATCAGTTACCGGACGATCTCTAGCTTTCTATTCTACATTGGTTTGCCCGTGTTTAATACACGCCCTCTGGCATATTATTATACGCTACGATCCAGATGAGCGGAGCGGCTAATGAACCGCGAAGTGGCGTGTATAGGGCGGAATTAGCGTTATATGCCACTCCGGGTCAGAGGGTACCGGTTTAGATTGCAACCTGCTGTTATATAACTTAAAGGTTACCTTTAACAATAAGGTTAATGTATGGTTAAGGAATGTTGCTATTATAATTCAGCTTTCTGTAACTGGGAACCATTGTTAGTTTATTTACAATAGTTTCAGGGAACAGGAACCTTTTATCTACATTGTGGATGCATTTATTCTGTTAAATTTGAGGTATTTATTCTAAACTAGCTGACCCGGCGAATTTCGTGTCGCTTAAAAATTTTTTTTTTCTAAAATAAAAGTAGCTTAAGTTACTCCTTGTTACTTTAGATATCTGTCAGTGAAAGTTCCGTCAAAACTGATTAACTGGAACAAACAGACAGACTGACAGACAGACAAAAATTGTAAAAAATGTTGTTTTGGTATATGTATCGTGTACACAATGAAATGCACTTAGTAAAAAGCACAATAATCGATTTTAGATAGGTCTAAAACTATAGGATAGGATAGATATTATAAGCATCACAAAGATTTAACCCAAAGTTTAAGACACATTTCCAAAGAGTCATTAATAAATACAATTTGTTAGTAGCCCTTCCGTAAAAATCAAACTTAGCTTTCAAATAATTACTTCGTTGCACTTTTGAATAATAAAATAATAAGCAGCTTAAGCGTGTCTATTTTGTTTCATAATGTATAGTAAACACTAGACAGGCAACGCATCTGTGACTGTATTCGAGCATAGACAACGATTACCACTAATAGATATGGCCTATCCCCTCGTTTGCAAAATATTAACACGAATAAATCTTAAAGCAAAATAAAACGCACATTAAAATGATCGATAGTGTATGCTTAGAGGAAATATTAATTTATGTAACTTTACGCACATAATATTCGGCTTGTCTCATTATTCAATAATCATTAGCCTATCGAATCGAAGGACGTCCGTGGCAAATTAGTTTGGCATCCTTTATCATACTCAAAGGACCTTTGATTTCGTACCTGACATGACTCGGTTAATGATTGGTGCAGGGATGTGTCCTACGTAATGTGGTTGAGCGATATGTTCAGATTTCGTTAAGCTGTAAAGGCCAACAGCAACTATCCAATTGAAAAAACCTATCATTTCACAAAATTGCAGAAATTAACGCGGATTTGTTTCAACCTGTCGTTAAGCCATGATCAACACCTTCGGATGTAAACTTCTGATACTTCCGTTGCCCTATAGTGGCCCTTGACCAGTTGAAGCCATTCCTAATCACTATTGAAACTGTTTTACATTCGGCAGTTACGCGCCGATATAGTAAGTGATTTAACAATACTTGAAACTAAAATTGGACTGTATTTGTCAAAGGATTTGCTTCACGTTAACATTGTATATTATGCTGGTGTGTGTCAAATACATAAGTGTTTGTTATGTTGCTTTTTATTAATTTTATGAGTGTCTAATGCATGTTATTAAAATGCTTTATTAGCTTTTTGCACTCCTCCATGTAAACTTTAACTGCGGCAAATTTCATACTCCTCCTTTCGCGTAATAGTGATGTTGACACAGATCGTAAATTAATAAAAAAATATGTTTTATCAAAATCAATCACAATAAATGAAATATTTTTAATACAAAATGTTAAAAATAGTACTCACTGTCATGTGACCTCAAACGCCATTTTGAGCATATGACGTCATTGTCCGTATTTTATAAGCAAATTCAACGAACTTCAATAGATCACTAGTTATGAATATCGGTTAGTGTCATCACGTGACGTTTTTGGTGGGAAATTTGCAGAAATTTGATAATAATTTTTATTTATCTTTTGTTTTTAAATTGAATAGTATTATTGTTATAATATTTTTGGTGAATATTAAGGTTTTATCTATAAAATAAAATTGTATCTTAAAATTAGTCAACAACCCTACTGTTGTAAAAAGTGGTATAAACTTTATGCTTCTTAAAGATAGTTGATCGCGAATTGTATGACGTCGCCACTGGCTAGCGACAAAGCTGTTTAAAAACATTTCATCATTATTATTTGCTGGTGTACCAAGAACGACTGAGGGTAATTTAACATTCAAAATGTTGCAATTCGCTGCGGTCTCCATGTGAGCTATGGGTTGTACGGTCGAATAATGTGTTTGAAATTGCCTATTAAAATATATATTTCAAATAGTTTAGTTAGAAACTGGCTGATTTCGAATAGGATGCATGTTAGACAAGGATCAGTACTATAATCTAAAAAAATTGTTTTCTTTGGACATTTTGAAATTTAATTTTAGTTTTTTTATATGAATTATTTGATGAGTGAGGATTCAGACTTATTAAGAGGAACCTAGTATAATACCCTCATCCATTGTTCAGCTAGTTGGTCAGCGATAGAAGTTTGCACTCAATGATGAATAGCCACAAACACACATTTGCTTATCAGATATTTCCGTGTTAATTATATTGTATTTAAAACACAATAATAGAACTAATGCAAATAAATTATATTGTAATCAAAGGCGTCAACGAATCTAATTACATATATACGTACACCGCTCGATAAAACATGGAAATTCCAAGTATCTTCGGCAATGTAAATAAGCAGTATAATTTGTGGTATATGCAAGGCCATGTTGTGTCTCTTATAAATATTTATTTTTAGATATAATTTCTTGGAAACCCCGATGAATGCAAAAGGAAAATTAATCTGTGCTTTAATAAAATATACCTTTATATTTTTTACCTATGATTATGATTATTTTTATCAAAGAATATGTACTTCCTATCTATATAAATCCTAAACTACTACGTATAACGTACCATAATCATAAAAGAACACTAACCCAATAGGGTTACGTAATAATCTAAATTTTACTAACAGAAAATAATCGACTTCAAAGTCTCAAAAACTACTTTTCAGATCTCGTTCAAATTTATGTGGGACCACATGACAAGCACCTGCTTTCGATTAAAAAAAGAATCATCGAAATCAGTTGGCGTGATATTGAGTTATTCGTCAATTTGTCGCGCACATCTTAACACAAATTTACGACTTATGTGGTTTTCTCATGGATGCCATTGTCAGATCTCAATAAAATTTATGTGGGACCACATGACAGCCATCAGCTTTCGATTAAAAAAACAATCATCAAAATCGGTTCGCCCAGTCCAAAGTTCTGAGGTAACAAACATAAAAAAAAATACAGTCGAATTGAGAACCTCCTCCTTTTTTTTGAAGTCGGTTAATAAAATTTAAATAGCTACATCTAAGAAAAATTTTCGACCAAAAATGTGATCAATGCGTTATCGATGAAATGCGATTCGATTTAAATCATTTTGCAAAGTTATGCGCCTTTGAAAAAGTAATTGTACCTACATTGCTTTTAAGGGAAAGATCGTGTGAAAAGGTCAGGTCATCTCTGACCGGACCTGACTTGACCTGAAAATTCTCCTTAATTTCTCAATGTAGTATTAAATCTAACCCTATCTATATTACCCTTACGAAAGGCGAAGCTCAGTAATGGGTTATGATAATGAAGAACGAAGTAAAATTATCTTCACAATTGAAATTGCATCCACAAATGCACTGGTGTATTATTACTCTGAATCGTTTGCTTGCAGAGTAGGCGTACGCGCGTGGATTTATGGGCACAAGTTATTTCGTTGGCTACAGGCCACGAATGTCAGCAGTCAGAACTGTTTGTAACAATCTTTAAGTGAGATGTTTGATGTACTTAGAACATGAAACAAATTTGTGCCAATCTAGGCGTCTCTGCATAATATAAAACAAAAAAATGTGTGAAATAAATTACACGAACTTCTGCGGGCAAAGCCGCGGTAAACAGATAGTTAAATAATAAACTCAAACAATTAACGATCAAGCTCTGTTGGTAGTAAGCTGCCTAATGAATGAAAAATTTCGAGTTCGGCTGGGTCAGATCTGGTGAGATATTCATTTGATAGATACATTTTGAGATGTCATGTGTATCATGCCACACAGAACTCGTGATAACATAAATACCTAATTATGTATTATAGCGAGTCGATCACACCCACCCCCGTACTAGGATTATGACCTGTGTCAAGTCATCACACGATAAAAGCCCTCAAAGACAAAGCTTAAGGCGAGATTATTCGACCGTTGTAGGCATTTTGTTCACTTCCCTGTACCCCGCTCCCCTGAGTGTAAACTCGACCGCCGCGCCGTGAGCCGGCCGCGCGCGGCCGTGAGGTTAATGACCCCGTGCGTAGCTGTAGACCCTGTAGCCTAGTTGGTAGTGGACCTGCCTGCGAACTGCGAAGCGAGGGGTTTCGGGTTCGATTTCCGGCCGGGGCAAATATTTATGTAACAGATAAATATTTGTACTCGTGTCATGGCTGTTATTGTGATTGTTATATGTGTAGTCCATGCCACCCGCGACACAGGTAAATACTTGTAACCTACTGCGGGGGTATGAGTGTGGAAGGGTTTTATTATTATTATTATTATTAGTAACTGCTCTGAGTTGGGGTGTAAGTATACTTTATTTTGATTTATTCATTGGAATTTTAGGTGTAATAAAATAAGAGTAATGATAATTTTAGCTTATCCAGTGGAGACTAGAGGTAAGTGGAGACTGACTTGAAATTTTATGAAACGACACTGTCCAGTGGAGACTAGAGCCTAGAGGTGAGTGGAGACTGACTTGAAATTTTATGAAACGAAACTGTCCAGTGGAGACTAGAGTTGAGTGGAAACTGATTTGAAATTTTATGAAACGAAACTGTCCAGTGGAGACTAGAGGTGAGTGGAGACTGACTTGAAATTTTATGAAACGAAACTGTCCAGTGGAGACTAGAGGTGAGTGGATAACAAATAAGTAGGTACTTAGACTTACATACAAAATTGACTAATATCATCTAAATACTAACAAAAAATAACCAACTTCAAAATAACTCTAAAACTACTTGTCAGATCTCCCTCAAATTTATGTGGAACCACATGATACGCACCAGCTTTCTATCAAAAAAAGAATCATCAAAATCGGTTCACCCACAAATAAGTAGGTACTTACATACAAAATTGACTAATATCATCTAAATACTAACAAAAAATAACCAACTTCAAAATCGAAACGAGTTTTTTTTTTCAGAATGGCGGACTTGTAGGTATGCCAGGTTCCGTACAAAAATGTTCAAACCCTTTGGATAAGATATTTTACAAGTATATTGAGAATGATAAAAAGTATAAGAATAATTTAAAATAAAAAACCTAAAGATATGTAAAAAATAATAAAAACAAAAAAATTAAAATGTGTGCAATTCACACGTGTTAGAAGTGAAACCTTCAAAAATTTTGTTTTCAAGATAATGAGACGAATGTAAAATTTCGGGAAGATGATAATTGTAGGTTTTACTATTCCACTCCACTCCACTCCACTCCACTCCACTCCACTCCACTCCACAAATTTTGACATTTGACTTTTGACTTTTGACTTTAGACTTTAGACTTTTTTGCCTTTTTTGAATTTTGACTTTTTTGACTTTTTTGTCTTTTGACTTTTTTGACTTCTGACTTTTGACTTTTTGGACTTTTTGACTTTATTGACTTTTTTGACTTTGACTTTTTTGACTTTTGACTTTTGACTTTTTTTACTTTTTGACTTTTTGACTTTTTTTACTTTTTTGACTTTTGACTTTTGACTTTTGACTTTTGACTTTTTTTACTTTTTTGACTTTTTTGACTTGTAACTTTTGACTTCTTTGACTTTTTTGACTTTCTTGACTTTTTAGACTTTTTTGACATTTTTGACTTTTGACTTTTGACTTTTTTGACTTTTTTGACTGTATTGACTTTTTTGACTTTTTGACTTTTTTGACTTTTTTGACTTTTGGCTTTTTTGACTTTTGACTTTTGAATTTTTTGACTTTTTGACTTTTTTGACTTTTTTGACTTTTTTGACTTTTTTGACTGTTTGACTTTTTTGACTTGTAACTTTTGACTTTTGACTTCTTTGACTTTGACTTTTTTGACTTTTGACTTTTGACTTTTTGACTTTTTTGACTTTTTGACTTTTTTGACTTTTTTGACTTTTTTGACTTTTTTGACTTTTTTGACTTTTGACTTTTTTGACTTTTGACTTTTGACTTCAAGAAGTTTTCACTTCAATAATCATTTTTTCAAAACAATTTTCCATTTATTTCATAACGCGCCTAAATAAGGTATAACTTCAAAAAAGAAAACTGTCTCTCAAGCTCCCAGCCGTCACGACGAGTCGTTTGGCGACTGACACATGCTCAAGGGTGGTAGCTGTCCATGCGAACCCCATGGAGAAATAATAATAGTAATAATGGTATTAATTAACATTTAAAATCAATATTACCAATATAATCCCTCGAGGGGCCCTACCACCAGCGGGCCGGATTTAGTCGCCTTTTACGACACCCATCCGGCTTGGGATAGTGTTCTAAAAACGCGAATAAAACGCCATTTTTATGCCAGATTAGACCCCACTTTGTGATTTATTTCTATCCAATGAAATAATTGCTATCGTGTATCAAGTATGACGAAACGAAAGAACAAAGACTGTAAAATAACATATATTTTTTTTAGAATTGTATTATGTACCATTTATGAACAAAACACCTTCAAAAATACCATTTTTTGGGATAATACCGCCTTAAGTTGTTATAGCCGTAAAATATTTCATATCCGTGATGTAAATGCGATATTCAAATAACAATTTTATAATGAACGTACAAACATTATGATACATTCAGATTGTTAGTTGAAGGAAGAAAAACATTTTTTAGTTGCAACAAAAAACTAACAAAGGGCAACTTATGGGTTTAAGTAAATATTCCAGTGCATTAGCATATTGTTTCGAAGTAATTAGTATACACGGAACTACTTGATTGTCTGAACACACCCGGTGATTGTTCTTGCCCCCTCGAGCATCCAAAGACCGGCGAATGACTGACATGACGCTTGGCTTAACTTTTTTGACTCCAAGCTGAGATTTTTTACGTCAATGGCCGACGAACGAGCAGACGAGGCAACTGGGCCGTAAAGCTGACATTCTGACATAATCCGACATCTTACATGATCATTTGACTATTCAACAAGTTTGTTTCATTTATGAAAAAAACTTTTAGGCGACAAAATTATCATGGAATAAAATTTACAATCTGACTTAATGTTTATCACTTTTTAACCGACTTCAAAAAAGGAGGAGGTATTCAATTTGACTGTATTTTTTATGTTTGTTACCACAGAACTTTCGACTGGGTGAACCGATTTTAATGATTCTTTTTTAATTGAAATCTGGTACTTGTCATGTGGTCCCATTTAAATTTGAGCGAGATCTGAGGAGTAATTTTTGAGTTATCCCTTTGAAGTCGGTTACTTTTTGTCTAGAATTATTGACAAATTTGTTGCATCGTCAGCTTCATGATGGCAAGTGGTCATCAATATGGAATAAGTCAAATGTAAGTAGCTATTATAAAATTGTATTCTTATAATGCTTACATTCGCTTTGAACTATGCCTGGAAAAAGCATATATATGCCTGGCAGGAGCTTTACATCAAAGACCTTACAGCATTTTTTCAAATAAACATCGCCCATTAAAATTATACCACAAAGAATAATAAACGAATTTATGAAAGTTACATTATATTATTAGCGGAAAGTTAAAAAAGCAATGTAAGTACGTGCCTTACCGCGGTCCGCGCCTGCTTTGTTTATGTACATGCCGCGTGCCGGCGCCGCGCGTGGTATTACCACCGACCACTTTCTCCGCTCGCTTTTACTGCAAGGACGACCACTTTCTAACCGCTCGTATTGTTACCGTTCTGACGCGGTCACGCCGGTGTTATGAGTTGTTTTATTTTGGGTATCGTGAACCACTTAAAATAAACTGGTAACCCGCTCTCGCTTCGCTTCGATTACAATGACCCTAGTAACTACACCCGAAGCAATTTTCACTCGTAAGTAGGCTAGTCTTTATATCAGAAATGTGAAATTCCCTAGTATGACAAAGTGCTCGTAAAGAGATAGCTTACCAGTTTATGATCATCTATACATCTATGCAAATAAATAAAATTGGAGTGTCTGTTTGTAATATTAAAATAAGCGCTTTTAACTAAGTGCATTTGGATGTATACACGGTACATATACCAAAACAATTTTTTTTTACATTTTTGTCTGTCTGTCTCTCTGTTTGTTCCGGCTAATCTGTCTGTTTGTTCCGGCGAAGCTGGACCGATTTTGACGGGACTTTCACTAGCAGATAGGTGATGTAACAAGGAGTAACTTAGGCTACTTTTATTTTAGAAAAAAAATAGTTTGTTAGGCGGTACGTAGCTCGCCGGGTCAGCTAGTAGGTAAGTAAATCTTATAACAGTCTTTATAATAATAGATATCATTTTGTTTATCCTCAAAACGAGCCAATCTTGTTGAGATCCATCCTTTCAGACAGGAAATCAAAATGTTAATTAGGTACATACTTAATGAAAAGCGAAAAGTACATACTTTTGTGAAAGTACAAATACCAACATCTGTTTACCATTACCCAGTTATAACGAAGTAGGTGTTACACGTCATCTCCTTAAAATACGTGTAAGGATCTTCTTTGTAATAACAAAAACCAGGCGTAAATAAAATCAGAGTTCATTGCACCTTTAAACAATATCTGTGAATCCATTAGTAATTAAACACGAATTATGTGTTATTTTTAATTTTTCTAACAGGTATCTAGTCCCGTTTTGTTATTGATGATAGTTAATAGATTTTTAATTGTGTAGATATTCAACTGAAAGAAACGGTACCTATCTCCAATTTGACAATGATACAATTGTTTAGAATTGGTCAATGATATTATGTATATGTAATGTAAAAAAGAGGTAGATAAGTCACTAGCGCGCCGACGATGAAGAGCGTAAGAACAGGCAATTGAGCGTTCTGCTCGTAATCGCTCTGTCAATACAAGACGATACGCACGCTTTTTTTGTTGTCAGAAGTGCTTGACATTTGACATACAGCGTTAAAATGCCTTCGTATATTATACCAATGTGATTGGTGTAGTGAAACAAAAGATAAACGTGTGTGTGTTGTAGATCTTTTCGGAACAGATTTTTGGTTGATTTGTAAGGGTATAACGTATCTATATTTTTTAAATATCATTGGAATTGTTTAAACAATACCTATACAATAATACATCACTGTAAAACATTGGATACACATTAGAAAGAACTTAAACTGAACATTTATATAATTATTCCTGGAATAAACCATACAGACGAACTTAAAGCGTATTTAATAAGCAATTGAATAGTCTTATGGACTATCAGCATTGTTTTATCTTGACATTATATTACTATTTAATAAACAAAAATAATTGAAGGGTTGGATTATCCGGTAGCAGGAGTTCGTACATGAGAATGGAGCTCGGAAGACATTTGGCACCGATTTGACTTATTTGGGACTTAATTGACAGCTCTGAATTGTCAAAGACATTTCTGGCGTTCTAAATCGAGCTAAGTATCGTATTTTGGTACTAAGGTTATGAAAGATTCTTTTTCATTTTTTTCGGAAACGGCGTCGCCGAGTTGCGACTGTTGCGAGTGGTACCTTCGTAATCAGCAATCACCCCTTCCTCCTCCTCCGCCCCCCTCCCCTCCCCCTCCTGCTATCGTATTCAAATTTTTTTGATTTGAATATTTTTTCACATTCTGATGAAAAAGAAATCAGCGGCTCTGTGATCTTCGATAACTATTTTTCTTTATCGCTGGGCGGTATGAGGTGGTAGAATTGGACACGGTCAATCATGAATCACTCACGCAAAAAAAATGACAAGAAAAAGAATTACTATGTACCTATTCTTGGTATTTTTTAGTTTAGTTACACCTATAATTATACTGATAGTTATATTTAAAATTGTTATAGAGATGTTCTTCACAACTAAATTATTCAGTAATTCTAAGTGAATTCATCCCTTTTTCAACTTGGTAATTTCGATACAATTAATTAACTTTGAACTCAGTATACATGTATCGTATTTTAATAAATCTTCCTTATCAATCTTCTTTATTTTAAATTTTCATACGCTTTTACGTTTGGATCGACGCCATGTTAAAGCAAAGGGCTGTACAAATTACAGTAAACGGCACAACACGAGCCATTGTGTCGAAGGGCTGCCCGCAGGGAGGGGTTGTCTCGCCACTATTATGGAACTTGGTAGTGGACGAGTTAATCTCCACACTGAATGAGGCGGGCTTCTATACTGTAGGCTATGCAGACGATATCGCAATCCTCGTAAGGGGAAATTTGAAGCTGTCCTTTGTGACCTTATGCAAAGGGCCCTAAAAATCGTCGAACGATGGTGTAGCGACCACGAACTGTCGGTAAATCCATCAAAAACAGAACTTGTACTGTTCACAAAAAAGCTAATCACTAATATCCACCGCTTGCCAAAACTCCGAGGCACAACCTTAACTCTGACCAGAGAAGTCAGATACCTGGGTGTCATCTTAGATGACAAGCTGCTATGGAACAAACACCTAGATAACAAATTACAAAAGGCCTGTGCCATATTCTGGCAATGCAAAAGGCTACTTGGCAAAACATGGGGTCTCCACCCCAGAATTGTCATGTGGCTATATACTGCAGTAATAAGGCCAATTATCAGCTATGGCGCGGTGGTCTGGTGGCCCAGAACCAGACTAACCACAGCCAAAAACAAACTGCAACAATTCCAAAGGCTAGCTTGTGTAGCTACAACGGGTTGCATGAAAACCACCCCCACAGCGGCACTGGAGGTACTGCTGGGATTAACGCCCCTCGACCTGTTCATACAGCAAGAAGCGGCGTCAGCAGCCATCAGACTTAAATCGCTCAATCTCTGGGGTACAACAAATGGGATTCACACCAAAATCCTGGAGGAGGCAATAGTCGATCAACCATTGATAGCCTCCCCCAATGATAAGGTCCCCAAACAACTCAGTTTTGATAAGAACTACCAAATACAGCTCACTGAGGAAACCAAGGATCAAGCCGGTATACATGAACTACGCATATATACCGACGGATCAAAAACTAAGACGGGAACAGGTGCAGGAGTGTACTCACCCGAAATAAACATACATATATCAATAGCCTTGGGCGAGCACAGCTCCATATTTCAATGTGAATGTGTCGCCATAATACAGGCAGCAAACGCAGTCGCCAAACGGGGCCTGGCAGGCCAAAATATACGAATCGTTTCCGACAGCGCTGCAGTACTACAGGCCCTGGACAGCAAAATCATACAGTCTGGGCTCATACTAGAGTGTCACCAAGCATTGCAAGGCATAGGATTAAAAAACCAAATTACCTTGCAATGGATCAAAGGGCACAGTGGCTCTCTAGGAAATGACATGGCAGACCAGTTGGCCAGAAGGGGATCCGACCAGCCAGCGGTTGGCCCGGCCCCTATGCTACCTTTAGCATTCAACCAGCTAAGATCCTGGCTACGTCAAAGAACACTAAAACAACATGCAGATCAATGGGCACAAATCAAAACGTGCAGACAATCTCGGGAAACAGTGCCCTGTCCCGACGCACGACTGACCAGGAGGCTACTGTCACTTGACAGGAGGGACCTGCGAGTAATTTTAGGTAACATCACTGGACACTGCCCACTTAACAAACATTTATATGTTCTAGGTATGACCGACAGCCCTCTATGCAGGGCGTGTCTATCGGCCGACGAAACAGCCCCTCACGTAATCCTGGAATGCGTGGGCGTAGCTACCCAACGGGCTGAAATCCTCGACACTCCGAGGTCGTTCCGTGAAGCCTGTGGAGACACCAGGAGGATCCTGCGTTTCTGGACGGAGCTAGGCTGGCTAGACAACTAGCCGGCACACACATTTACGCAAAATGGCCCAACCTAGAGGCTAAATGCGGAAATCGGAGCCCATCACCATTACCATTACGCATTTACGTACATTAATTGTAATAGTAATCATTTTAATTTTTATCTTTATAATTATTTTTAAAACATTAACCCTTACAAATTGTAAAAATAAAATAAATTCTCATTATACATGCTGTAACTTGTCCGAATAAGCCCAGAATAGCATTGTCGGAAGAACTGCAATGTTTACTGTTAAATCAGTCAACATCAGTCAAAATCCTGTAAAACAAATTCGACCTTATTATGTGCATCTAAAGTCCTTACCACCTTATCAAGCACTCTTCAGTGCCGTCATATTATTCATCTGAATTTACATTCATAGTCTAGTGAGTAAAATTTATTCTATACATTTCATTCGTTAATTAATGTATAGTATAGGCATGTAGAATGATCATATTCGTTTGATAATAAATGACTGAAAAAAGATATAAGCTTTATAAAATTTCATATTAAGTTTGCTGTCATATTCAATGCCGGAAGAAAAGTCTTGAAAGACTTTTATGGTAGTTATAAAAGAAACTTCCTTCGAGTTCATGAAGGTCATTGACATACCTATTTTATTTATTTTCATAATGTTTAGTGTTAAGAATTATATAAATATGAATAAAAAAAATATTATTTGACACGTTACCTATAGGGGAGGTACCCTGAAAAAATGTTTTTCAATATTTTATTCTACGATACTATAGTTTTAATAAATATGTATTGTAAGTATATCCATGCCAAATTACATGTTTCTAGTACTAAGGGTGTGCTTTGCTTCGGACAGACGGACGGACGGACATGACGAAACTTAGTTAAGTATAAGGATTCCGATTTTACTTCGGAACCCTAAAAAGTGAACTTTTTAAAATTCCATTATAATTTAATGTTACCGAACTGTTTTCACCTACATAATTATATTGTTGGTACTACGAAATTAAGGAATGTTTTTTCACCTACATTGTTGGTACTACGAAATTAAGGAATGTTCAGGTCATTCGAGCACAGCATGAACATTCGTATAAATACAATTACAAAGTTGTCTAGTTTGTGTTACTTCATAAAATATAAATCCGAGTAAAATGTATGTCAGCAGGTATTTGGTCAGTGTATTAGAACTCGGAAACGGCCACAGATAGTTGTGCAATACACTAAAGGCGACATCGTTGTTTAAAACCCTGCTTCCTTGACATTTCCAGCAACAGATACATTTCGTTATAAAGTATGTTGTTATATAATGCAGCCTCATCTAGTCCGATGACTCAGTACATTGCTTGTCGGTCAACTGTCCGTGGAAAAAATACGGATTTGCCTTATACGGTATTTTATCCTGATCTAGATTTGTAAGCGCCACTCCCTGACTAACTTAGCATTAATTTTAAGCTTATACAATCGCGGACGATATAGATTTTTACGATCTATATCTATACATATAAATATATAAAATTGGGGTGTCTATTTGTAATATTAAAATAACCGCTTTTTACGAAGTGCATTTGCATGTATACACGGTACATATACCAAAACAACATTTTTTACAATTTTTGTCTGTCTGTCTGTTTGTTCCGGTTAATGGCTGGAACGATTTTGACAGGACGGGGATGATTTTTCACTGGCAGATAGCTGATGTAACAAGGAGTAACTAAGGCTACTTTTATTTTAGAAAAAAAAATTGTTTAAAAATAATAGGATCAATGAAAAATTTAATAATATTAAATACCACACGGACGAAGTCGCGGACAACAGCTAGTTTAAAATAAAACAAGCACAAAAATAAGTTCTTTGAATGTGCTCTATCTATGAGACTTTTATTTACCTGATATGTATCGGCAGTAATTACTAGCAGTATTCTTAAGACACGGACCTGAAAAAAAGACGGACGTAACCTCGTCTAATCGAGAGTGAAGCATGGCAATGGCCGCTCGCTTACCATGTGTGCGTAATTTTTGATTCGCGATTGAAGCAGTGAAGTGTCAATGTGTGGGTGTGTGTACTTGTACGAAGAGAGAATGGGTATTACTATGGGTGCTTCACTGAATTTGTTGTTGGAATTACGTCCCTATTTTTTTAGGTCCGTCTCTTAAGGTTATAGTACACTTTTTTCTACATTACATGTCCCATCAAATAAAAATTTAAAAATAACTAAACTAAAAACACACTCAGTCAAACAGATATTCAAGTACTTGAAGTTCTTATCTTATCTACTGTAATTACGAATCAATCAAAAAAATCATATAAAAACCTTTGGATTAATACATCGTGAGAATTAATTATATTAGACAAGCAAATGATGTAGTGATGTATGATTTGTGGTTTCATGTGTAACGAAGCGGTATTAAATTCAATCTACAAAAACGATAACCAGATAATTAAAGTTAAAAAAGTGTGTATAAAGTAGGTACATGCTTTTTAACCGAATGCGCGACGCAAGGAAGAGTAATGTGTTTATCAGTCTATGTATATATGTGTATTCATATGTGGCGTTGTAGAGACCAAACGTGTTTGCAAATGCAACTAACTAAACTTGCAAATGCCACTAAAGACATGACAATAATCAAAATTTAAAATAGTGGCAACCAGACGTGTTATAGTCAAAAATTAAGAATAATATCGACGAACTAACAATAAGTCAAGTAGGGTATCGTTGAATAAGTATTAAAAAATGATTTGTAAGTTCCTCATTTTCATTTTATGTAGCAGTTTAGGATATATAACGATTTAAAGTTGCTTAGAACAACCATTCTCGCTAATTTATTAACTCCCGTATTTAAATGGTAACATTGCGAATTTTACCGCCCTATACTCGTAATCCTAAAAAAGAAGTCAATGAATCCTAACTAAAAAGTGTAAAAAAGTGTGTGTGTTTTATTAGTCACCTTCCTTCATCGTTCGTCCCTGAATATTACCAGGAGTATATAAAGACCAGAGTACCTACTTCTCAAGATATCATTTAAACTAACCAGATCATCATCAAGCGAATGCAAACTCGAAAGGGTTATGTAGAAAATTCGTGATTTTAGGTTTCCTACTAATGCATGGCGTTTAGTGCAATAAAAGGCGACTTAAATCATAAATTTTCGCAAGGTATAAAAAATTCATTGAATTCTAAAAAAGCGTGACATTAAAGAATATTATTATCATCTAAACTAAGAACAGTTGGACACGACAAACTTAAAACAGAGAATTTTGTATTTAATTGTATTGTAATAGTTTGTTTTGTAGTAGATATTAATTTTGTTCCATTCGAACCCGGAATACAACAAACCATTTACTAATTCTGCATACATAACAAGATTCTTGTTGATTATCCAATGGCTGTGTTCTCAAGCTTCCAGTATTGAAAGCGGTCGACCTTTCTTAGAGATTGCTCATTCATTTTCCGTTACTATAGTGGGCGCATTAGTACCTGGTTGACTGAGTTTTGGTGTTTGATTTTGCTTATACTCTATGTACTTACCCGACGGAGCCAAAAAGAGGGTTAAGATCATTGAAGTATTATTACTAGCATATATGTATAACTGACACCGCGAACACAATGTATGTTCCAATAAATTGGCGCCGATCGGCTTCCATTTTCAATGGATTCGTTCGATTTTGAAAGGAGAACGGGGACTCAATTTTGAAAATAGAACCTCCCGGCGGGACATACATTTTATTCGAGATGTCTGTTCTATGACATTATACTTCAATGGTTATGATTTCTGTTTTTTTCCCGTAGAACATCCTATTTATCGAATTGTTATGAATAATAAGGAATCGTTAGAAGCGTCTTGATTGTCGGCAGGTAAAATACTACGTGACGTCGTATCAAAATTATAGTCATACTCATATACCTACTTGTAAATATGATGTCCTCTAGAGAACTTAAAGCATAATGCGTTTCATATAAGAGGTCCTCTGGCTACCATATTATTTGTATGGGAGGGGAAGTCTTATGTAAAACGCATTACAGCATTAGCTTAAACACTCCAGGCTGTCTTTATACCGGAACCAGTGCTTTATAACAGTTAACGGGTTGAATGAAGCAGTTCAATAATATGCCTCTTGTACATGAACGCCATGATGAACGCGGAAATTTGACCTTATTTCGAACTTGTGACTACGAACCTTGTGAATCGTAAGGTCAATGTATTTTTGTGACTACGAATATGTATGGACTCTGAGCACTCGTCAATTAGCACCATGCCAAGATATTTTTATGTATTGTTTCATAAGATTTTCATTATACTGAATAAAGTCGACGGCACCCTCTATTTGATGTTTGCCTTATCATGGATACGTAATCTTTTTATACTACAAAATATTTATTACAAAAACGTAGACGTATTTTACTTTGAATAAATTTTCTGTTTAAAAAATCTCATTGTGAATGCGAATAATAATAAGTGAGTGTAAAAAATGGAATTTTCTATTTAAATCCATATAATTTAAGAACAATGACCAATAAAGCAAAACAATAGCAAATCAACTTGAGCAATCATAACTATAAATAAAATACAGCATTATTAATTATTTTCACCCATTTATCAAGAGGAAGGACTTAAAGTAGTGGTAATTTACCTATTTTTCATACGGGTCACAAACACGTGTTAACACGTTCGATGCGAAACCAGGTCGAAAACATGTTGTACATGACTCGCTTGCAGTGCGGCTAAGAAAAACATAGACTTCTCTGTGGTGCGAAAGGCATAACTTCGGTTTGCTTTGGTGTAGGAAGGAGATGAATATATATCTAAGATGTGCTTCTAAAGTAGAGTTCAAAGGAGTGGCCAGCTTATTACCAGATTTTTTAGATCTGGTACCGCACTGAAGAAATAAAATATAAATACAGTGCGGTACCGGGTAGAATGCACCTGGTACCTCCGCGCACCTTGTACCGCACCCTGCGCTAGCTTTACGCGGCCAGTGTTGTGTTGCAGTCGATAAAACGCACGCATCCGTCAACATGTCTTCAAAGAAAAGGTGCCGAAAAAAGATCGATTTCAACTTTGATGTTGATGACAACAAAGATAACAGCAAAATGAAATCAAATTATAGATTGTTATATCAAAAACAGGAAAGTCATCAATAGATACGTAATAAACGTTCTCCGTGTTATAACAAAAAAACCTACGTGCAGATGAAAAAAAAAGTTATAATGTACCACGAATGTCTAGCTTTCTTGAAATAACACGGTCAATGTTTGAGTGAAATGAGAAGGTTATAAGCAGATGAGCCACTTGTCTAGTTACTGCATACAACTTTTTAGACCTAAATCTACTTTTTGTTCGAGTTTCTTAATAGGTTAGACCTATTATCACCTGTATTACTCGTATAAGAGAAATTGTATTAATAACTAATTATTAGAAATTGTAGAAAAAAATATTGAAGCTTTTTTAGAAAACAGCGTGGAAACTGACACAGGTAATTTTTGAAAACTAATATCAACAATATATTTTATTCACGCGCCTATGTTTTCCATTATTGAAAGATTGCACACACACAGACACACACACGAACACATATATAAATTCGTTAATAATACATATATTTTTTCAAAGCCTGCACCGAAACTAAGTAAACTCCATCTGGTAAAGGGTGACAAGAAAATAAACTGTGTCAGATGTTACGAAAAATTACGAACCTTTTTAACAAGCCGACAAAAAAGTAAAAAAAAAATACGAAATGTGCAGAGTGTCAAAAATACTTCTGTTTACCTTGTTTTAATGAAAAACATTGAATATAATAATTTTTTTCTTTTATAATAAACCTTACATAAAGTTATCGATATTTTTACTTTTCAACTCTAAAATATGTGCAAAAAATCCCGTATTGAGTGCGGTACAAGGCGTAAATGACATTGTAACTTATTTTAGCTACAGATTCTAAACAAAATAAGCTGTTCACGTACGCCTTCAGATTTATATAAATCACTTCATTATAGATAATGTCCAAGGCAAAAAATTATATATTTTTTGTTAAAATGATGCCAAAAACAGACTTTAGTTTCTGAAACGCTACATGGTCTAATAGAACTTGTATCGCCACAATGAAAGGTTTAGGACCAGGTTGAAAACATCTTGTACCGCAGTAATGGAAAGAAATAAAAAATGGGTGCCGCTTCGAACGTGTTAATCTGCTGTTGCGACTCGCGGGCCGCAAAACAAAGAAATAAAAAAATTGGTATTGATTTCTTAAGTTTTCACGATTATTATAAATAAAGGCAACCCCAGATGGGCCAACTACAAAAGCTTGGCGGGCCGCACGTTGAGTATAGCTAATTTAAAGCAACAAGCATAGTTACTAGTCTTTGTGCAGTGACTTAATCTGTGACTTAGTAACGTGTCCCTTGAACCGACTTCCAAACGCCATTTTCCATCAAAACGACATACAATCATGCAAAACATTGAAGTCATACACGAATGGTTGCTCAGTATAGCACAACAACCGGTTCAGAACCAAGTTGATGTCGAGGTCACACATGTCTAAGCAAATAGGCCCTTCTAAAGCACCTTCACGACTACATACCGCACCTACAAGATAGTAATATCTAGATTATTCAGAGATTTGAAACGATCGCGTATGTCAGGGGTTTTAAACGATGGTCCGTAGTGGTGTTCCCTAAATATATTATTGTTATTACAAGTCCTAGTTATTACTAAATATTTGTATAGCTAGATGCTCATAATAAAAACCGATATAAATTATATTTCTGGAATTTTATTACCTACTGTAAATATATACCTATGTAGGAGTAAAATTCAAAAATTCAAAATTATTCATTTAGGTATCACAGATACTCTTATGCAGATCATTTTTTTAATCGCGAAACCTATATGATACATTTATCAATGGACAAAATTGTATTCAAAACAATATGACTAAATAGGTAATATTTTACTACAATAATTGGGTATAGGTATTATTTTTAGTTGTTTAATACTTAGTTTCAAGTAATTTTACTTGTATACTTATTTGTTTTTTTTTTTCACATTATTGTGAAACCGCAAAAAATAATGGATATAACAACATTTTGCCTCACAAGTCCTCATTACTAAAAAGGTTCAGAACCACTAATAGGTACACGTCAAATTGATAGGGCCTAGGCACATGATTAGAATACCTAAGGCCATACTTAAACTAGATAGAATCAGATTAAGCTGATTCTGGGAATTGGTTGTGAAACTTTATCTAATGAGTGCAAAGGATTTATAAAATGGTTATTCAGTCATTCGAATTGCTTCAAATGTCAGGATGTAAAAGTGATCTAATGAGTGTCGCTCTCATGGTTTCTAATTGCCTGTTAAACATTTCATTAATTAGAACGCAGTAATCACGTTGTATTCACGTGAACCTCTAATGCTAACGATGTCAAAATGGTAATGCTGGTGCTGGAAGTTTAGTTGGAAATCAAAAATCTTCGTATGTTACATCAATTTCACTTCAATTTAGTTAATTTGTAGCTGGACATGAGAAGCATTAGGTCGGATGTGTTAAATGCTAACTTTTCAGGAGAGCAAAAACAAAATTGACAAACATTTTTTCTTCATTATTATTGAACTATAAGTATTTCAGTCAATATTCTTTTTTTATTAGTGTGTAGGCAATAGTACTCTTCGATTTTAATTACAAGCATCACCCTAACTGTTAAAATTAGTTTAATATAATTTTTAATCTATTATTTTTTTTTATCAGACTTTATGCCTGAAATATATTGGATGAGTGCTTAAAACTGCAAGCCTAAACACTATTATTACAACAATAAAATCCTATATGAAGAACAGACTTTATGCCTTTGTAGAGATAAGCAACATTTTTCAAGCATAATGCTATATTTGAAGTAAACTTTAGAGGCATAAATGCGTATCTGCTGATGCTACCAGCGTGTTGGGCCAAACATTTTTGATTCATAATAGCTTAAGTTTAAATACGGATCATAAAACTATTAATAATTTGGTGCATAAAGGTTTAAGTTAATATAAATGCTTATGGCTCTCGGGTATTTGAAAAAGTCTGTATAACCGACATTATGCATGAGTGTATCTTTACAACGGTAAGAGATAGAGATACCACGGTCAGATCGTTAGAAAGAGAAACAAAAACATAATATTGGTATACTAAAAAGTCATTTTCGTAGTATGTGCACATCCGACCTAATGATTCTCATGTCCAGATGTTTGGGGTAAGAGAATATTTTTTATACTCACAGTCGAATTTAATATGATGTCAGTAACATCGTCCTTCGAGGTTGTTTAAGTTTAAAAATTCACCCTGTATACCCTAACAATAATAATTCGTTTTATTTTATTTTTATTTATAATTAGTTTTAAAATTCATCATGTATGCCCTAAGTATAATAATAATAAGTCTTCGTTTTAAGTTTTAACTGACTTTATACGTATGTTACGTACCAACGGAAATATAATATCACTCGTAACCTTCTATCAGCTCCATATTATTCCCACGAGCAATAGACCGCTGTCTCCGTTAATAAATCACGTTTGTTTAATTGAATGTAAAAGTAGCTTCCACACTACTCCTGAACAATAATCGGCATTGACAACCGACCTCGTCGGGCGGGCACTTAGCGTGAGAATTAACACCCTGTCGCATTGTATAATATTGTATAACATTGTATAACAGTTTGATAAGCTTTGATAATAGACCGTGTCCCGAGGCCATTGTTATTTACGTTTAGGTATTGTTTTTATGTTAACAATGGACAGTGGAAGACAAATAAGTTATTGTTATTTTATTTATCTAAAAGTGTTTCCCAAAAATGGGTCATTATAACCTCCTTGTGGATGTTATAGACATTGAAGCGAGAGAAATCAATAAAACGTTTAGAAGCATTCAGTTGATCTAATTTTATTAATTTACGCGGTAGAGTTGGCGACTCAAAATTTAAAAAGCCAGGACACTCTAGGTTCCAATGATATAAAAATCCAGACATTTTTAAAAAGTCCCGAAATTTAAAAAAAATATGAATCTAAAATATAATTTAATTTTATATTAAGATACAACTTGATTTACTTAAGTGCTACTGATTCGAATGTTGACTACACGCGATGCTAATATTTTAAGGAAAATAAATTAATCAATGAGACTTGGTTGGCAATGATGGTTCTAACTGATAATTATTATTGAATTCCAATTAACAAACTCAGCAGCCAAGGCGAAGGCAAGTACCACTGAACTATTTAGCATATAATGCTGTCATATCGCATCGTGTTTGGCAACTATGTCACAACCATGTATATAGTCCATTGCGCAATTTGTAACAGTATGTCATATATAGATTCGCGCGTACTTAGCATGCAGTGTAAATCTGTTGAGGTAATAGTTAACACGTTCGTCGTCGTTAATTCGTTTGCCATTTGAATTATAAGGATATCGTTATATGTTATTATGGGTGCTCTAACGGTATTTCTCAATTTGCAAATCCCTTGCTGTGACGTTTCATTAAATATGTCGCTGTGTAGCAGCGTTTGAATTAAAACACAATAGAATAGATAGAACAGAACAGAACTGATATATGATAATAGAGGTATATACATAGAGAGAGTCCCAGCATATATGTATAATAGGTGTTCCACTTATGTGTGTGTGTTATGTGTGTATTCTATTAATTTAAAAAATGCTTATTACTTGGCGTCGGTTAAAAGTTACAAAAAAATTAACACATTATTCTTAAAAGCTTTTCACGCATTAATCAATATAAACAAACGCTAACACACTCACACCCCCGCAGTAGGTTATTACCTGTGTCGCGGGTGGCATGGATGACACATATAACAAACACATCACAATCACACCCATGACCCGAGCACAAATATTTATCTGTCACATAAATATCTGCCCCGGCTGGGAATCGAACCCGGGACCCCTCGCTTCGCAGGCAGGGTCGCTACCAACTAGGCTACAGGGTCGTCAACTATCAATATCGATATAAATTTAGTTTTTGAATCTCCGGTGAAGATGAAATTTAGCAAAGAGGTAATTCTTAGTACTTACGAAACTTCACCTTAAAGATTTTTGGAAATTCATTCGTTATAAGAAAATGGGGGGTGAAAGTTTGTATTTTTATATGGGCTGGGTGACGAGTAAATATTGCTTAAGAGACAAGGAGACCACCCTACGTCAAATTGACGAACATGTTTCATCACATTCTGCAATCACTAATGCCTATCAAAACTGGATCACAAGCATGCAATGCGTTAGTGGATCATATTCAAATTAGATCTCAAATTATAGCCTTTGCAATGTTGCATGCAGTGATATTATGATAATCGGTTTATCAATGTTATGTTACGCTTACGATCCGTGTTTTGCAACTGTAAAACTGCCGATGCAAAGTTACATGAACAGTTAAATAAATAGAGTTTGAATGATAAGTTTAAATTGACGTTCGCGTGGTCTGTGTATTTGTGCATTATCTGTGGCACCCACAGGGAATTTTGGTATGGGATTAGGATGGTAAGCTTTTAAGTAAACTAATACTTCCACATACCATAATTAGGCTTTGCTTTTTTGGTCAAGGAAAACGATGAAAAAAACATGCTTCGGTAAAAAAGACATGAAAGGAATCAATTATAACAAACATAAATACCATAGACAATAAACATAATTTATAGTACATAACCATTTTTTTCACTTAGTTAGGAAAATAGTGCAATTGTGTTATAATTTCCTTTCGAATAGGTCACCTGACATAGTCACTGCACAAAAAATTGTATTTACTATATTACATTTAAAGTAGTACTATTCAATTCAATATTATCCGAATCTGAACTAGTTTTTAATCATATCGCAACAGCAATCAATCATTGATATTAGTTAAATATCGTTGTTTCTCTTTCATTGTTAATTGAATAGCAGTCGACCTACACCCATATACATCTCATACTGTGTCAACATCTTCATACGATCATACAAAGATTAATATAAATAATAACCGGTTATACATACTACATGAACAACGTCTACAACACGTTAGTTGTGTTATTTACTATAGTTATCATTAGTGTTATTATAGTCAACTTGTTGCGTATTTGTTAATACAAATTGCATCTTGGGATGATGATAATTGTGTCTACAGTTTGCTCTACTTGTGATGCATGTTGAATTACTACTAATAATTCTTATAACGTGTTAATAACAGCACTTACTAATCGGCTACATTCCCTCCTACAATCCTATTCGAAGTTCGTCACAGATATCAGTGACCAGCAGGTGATGATGGCACTGCAACCTCATTTACTATCCCCATTACATAAAAAGAACGGTTTGAGGACACTGTGCTACCAACTGTGCTGTGTATACTACCCTTTTTTATGGAAATAGCCAACAAAAGAGCTGACAGTGCTAATAGTAAGTGACTATCGTCGCCCATGGATATCAGCGACACCAAACGCATCACTGGTTCGTCCCCGGCCAAGATTGAGAGAACTGGCTCTCAAGCCCCCAGCCGGAACATGATGAGTCATTTGGCCGCTGACTCAAACAAGAGGATGGTACTGAGCTATCCATTTTATCCCGACGATACTGAAGCTTGGCGATAATATATACGGTATACTCCCAACGGCCACCACCTTATGACATCAATAAATAAATTAGTGGAAATGTTAAAAAGTACAAGTATTATTTTTGAAAATTTATTATTGATTTATTTGCAAAAAATATTGCAAAAAATATTTCTTAAATATACAATTTCATGTTGACATTAGGATTCTCCAAAATATTGAACACCTGATAACTAAATATTGAGCCTTGGTGGAATCGTCACTTTCAATCTGACAAACCGGTTTTCACTTAGTTTATTTGGCAATAACCCGATTGCAATCTTAATTTTACCATGAAGGCAATAAAAGTACTTAATTAGGAAATTATTATTGCTTATTGTAATTTCCAGATAATTCTGTAAAACCTACCGTACCGAAATGTTTAGTAATTAGCCAATTGATATTCAAAAAGAGATTGACACATTGAAAGACAATCTACTGAATTGGATTTGTACTTAGTATGTAACGTATAAGATAAATGTAATTTGTATCGAAAGTTTAAAACTTATTTAACTGAAGGAACTGGAATGCTTTGCAACATATTTGAGTCATTATTACGTAGGTATATCTAGTATGTATAATATTAATACTTGAAAAGAAAATCTTGGTACCCTGTTAGCATAACGCACGTGTATGTAGGAGTGTGAAATTTGACATAGCTATTAAAAGTTTACGGAAAGAAATGCAGAAAACTAAATTTTATTTGACAACAAAGTAAATAAAATTTGAAAGAAAAAGTTAATATCGACTGCAGAGCGTCGCCAGATTAAATAAAAAATAGAACTATATTTTTGTTGCTTAAAAATACATAAAATGGATAGCTTATTTCTCTAAAATATTAAATATTATAATAATCTCTGATATTGGGTCAATTAATTATGTTCCACGAGTTTTGGTTGATTTCGAACTATTGTGAAACGACCGATTAAACCACCTCTCTGCGACATACCGTACGAGTCACCATCATGTCTCATAAATAAGGTACTTGCACCAATCACGCCATGTATAGTAATCCTACAAATCAAACTTCCTCCCTTAGTTTGAGCTATTCTCGTGAATTATTTTACCGTAGTAATTATGATTGATTGATTAGTTATTATGGTTAAATTAACTATAATTCTAACCATTATACAATTATTACTCTCCTCACGGAATCAACTGTATTGTGTGTAAAATTAGCTCGCCTCGACAGAAATTCTCAAAGTATAAATAATAATATAAGTAAAAATGTCATACTTTCATTTTATTTATTTGTTTATTGTACTATTTATGGAAAATTTAATACCAGTTACTTACCATGATTGGAGTCTAGGATACATCCTATGTTACTTTAAATCAAAATTATTTAAAAATGTCCAGTACTGGTACAATCACTCTTTCGCATGCGCCTACGCAGGCTTGCGTCACACGTGCGTGATGCTGACGACACAGCGTCGCTTTGTCTTACGAATTACAATGCGATTTGCATTCAAGTCAGATTTCGACTTAAATTATATTTAGTTATGCGAGGGACTGGCCTGAGCGCGTCTTTATGTGCATGTTCCCGATGTCGGCACTCGTTAGGTCTTGGCTAATATTTTCTTTAAGCTGATTTATTCATTTTGTTTGAACAAGGATATCTTTTATTACCTTTGTAAAATGAAGTATTTTTTTTACCTTTATTATGTCAACCTCTACCTACTTGTATTCTACGCGTTTTTTTATACATGAGCTTATTTTTATCATACGAACAAATTTTAATAAATACTATTATTTTGTTTCAGGTAAATACTTTTGGCTATACAAATGCGATTAAGAAAAGAAGATTTATTTTGCTTGTTTAAGAACAAGAAACCACTTAACTGGTAATGTATAATCATTAATAAGATATCTCAATTAAGTATGATGTGAGATTTATAATTTAGATATGAGTGTGTAAGCGTTTTTATATAATTTTGGAACGTATGAGACTCAAACACTAAAGGATCATTTGAGAAATAAAATATAAAAAAGATAAAACTTCACTTCAGACTGACAAAATAAAGGACTACCATAAACTCAAAATTACCTTTTAATGCATGAGACCTTTTAAACCGTAATAAAATGTTTATTTTAGATTGGCTTCAAAATCTCTCTCTATACGACGATACCTACTATTGTAAGCATGACATGGGCCAAGGATAACATTTTTATAAACAGGATTGTAAATACCGCATATCCTTTTAAGGTGACAAACGCCAATAATACAGTATTTATTTGTTCATCACGCAAATTTAAATCTTTGCTCCAGAGTGTAGAATAATAGCAGAGAATGATTAACAGTTAGGATATAAGTTCGTAAACTATTTTTATTTTTATTTTGTGACTTGCTTATCCTGAGGTCGTCTTATTAAATTAAGTAACGTCACATAGTCGTACACGACATAGCATTACACGTCATATGTCACTAGCGGCCGATTCGGACGCTTCTAATCTGTATTCATTTGTTTAATGAAGTTTAGGAATTCTACTGGCATAGATAAACAATTTTATTAAAAACATACGTATAAATCATGGAGGATAGAGTAGAAGGAGGGCCTCTGTATTTGAAAAGTGTCTGCAAAAACGCGTCCAATTACGGATGGCGCTGCGGTGCGGTCTACAACAGCTATGTTCGAATATCTATTTATCAGACTCTAGCGCCATTCTGAAATGGCCATTATTGGAACCTCTATTTTCAGTAAACAGCTAGACACTTTTTCAACTTTCCCCTCATATGAGATGGCCCTCCTACCATTCTATGCTCCATGTTACGAATATACGATGTGAAACGATAACCCTCCTTTTGACTTTGACCAACCTGATCTCCTTTTTTTAATTTGGTGTTACCAATGTTACCTTCATCCATGGTGGCGGTGACCACTTGCTCCACATAATTATATTTTACTCTACAGTTATGTAAATAAATACAATACATTCACAAGCCGGAAGAGAATGAAAAACTATATTTATTATGACATCTATAAATAGCAATGCATTTTCTTCTCACACTTATAGTTATCCAACTCTTCCGCAATTCCAAGCAAAATGGTTTATAAATCATCGAGCGATGATCTCGCTTCCCACACTACACTTTTTAACAAAGATATTTGAGGTGGCGAAGAGAATTCATTAGTGTTGCAGTGATAGTTAACGGTGATGTAAGATATTTGATGATTCATAGAAAGTACAGCGTTATGTGGAAGCCAACAACGTCGGTTTTTCGAGTAACTTGGGTAGAAATCCTGCGCTCACTTTTAATTTTACTTTTTTTTGAATGGACTGTTACTGTTGGCTCAAGCGGCTCCTAGAGCTAATTAAAATAGACTACATAAATAATAAATGGCTTCTTATTATTACAGTAGTCTATTTTAATTAGCAGCTCAGATAAACCACCAATCTAAGAAGACGCATAGCTATCTCTGGGAAGTAGGTTATCTGTGGAGGGCGAGAACTTACTCTATGACGTAGCGCGGGACGACGAAGTGGCGGGAATTACGAGTATAATTTGGAAGTGAAGTGAGGATATCTTAAAAGTTATTAAAGGGTGTGAAAGGAGCCGATTAATTATCTATACAAATAAATAAAATTGGAGTGTCTGTTTGTAATATTGAAATAACCGCTTTTTACTACCTGCATTTGGATTTATACACGGTACATATATCAAAACAACATTTTTTACAATTTTTGTCTGTCTTTCTGTCTGTCTGTTTGTTCCAGCTAATCTCTGAAATGGCTGGACCGATTTTGACGGGACTTTCACTGGCAGATAGCTGATGTAACAAGGAGTAACTTAGCCTACTTTTATTTTAGAAAAAAAAATAGTTTATTAGGCGATAGGATGTTCGCCGGGTCAGCTAGTAATATGGATAAAATACAGTACACAGCATTTACAGCTTCATGCGAACTGAATCGTAATTTTATCCGACTATAGTCAAGCCAGAAGGAGGATTATGATTCGTTATGATTTTAGCCCATATGTAATATTGCTTAGCTTAGTATAAAAGCTACTTATCATAATTCGAAAAATTAGGTATTGATATCTTGATCGTGCGCAGGTGCGCTATGTGTCGTCAGGCTAAAGCCAATATGGCGCCCTCTGGAGGACGTTAAAATTATAACTTTTTTGAAGGTATTTCTTAGCCGGAGAAATTCCTCCCAAGTTTAATACTTAATTATAGCAGCTGTGATTTGGGGTCAGCCAAACGTCTATGGTATAATTATTACGAGATTTGTAATTTTTTTATGGAAATAGCCGGCAAACGAGTTGATGATCCACCTGATGGTAAGTGGCTATCGTCGCCCATGGACAATAGCAACACCAAAAGCATCACTGATGCGTTGTCGGCCAAGAAAGAGAGAAAAAGAAAGAAAGAACTGGCTCTCAAGCCCCCAGCCGGAACACGGCGCGACGAGTCGTTCAAGGGTGGTAAATATTCAGGCAAACTCCATGGAGATATAATGTTAACAGTAATAATGGTATTAATAAACAATTAAAATCAATGATGATAATATTGTAGTTGTGATGACTGGCATTTGAGCTTCCGTGAATAACATCCATCAACACTCAGGAAATACCAAGGAATTTTATATTGTATTACTATGACACAACATTATAAAAAAAATATTAAAACATGGTAGGTACAAAAATAAATAACATACAATTGATTGAATTAAAAAAATTAACGAGCGAAACATTTGCTTATCAAAAGTTGTCAAAATATTTATGAGGTTACTTGTAAAAAGTTTTCGATTATATTTGAATTTTTATCAATAATATTTATATTTCCATTATGAAACTTAGTATCAACAATTCGTTTTGAATTACCCGTGTTTAGTTCCGGGTTTATTACAATAGTCGTTGGCATGCCCAACAAATGTACATCCAATAGTGTTACTCAAGATGCTTACAAAATAATTGTAAGATTGGTACAAAAAAATCAAAGAAGTTTTTGTTGATTATGATGTTAAGATATTGCAAATATGTTTTTAATAATTATGTTTAATTACTTATTATCTTAACTTATTATATTGACGACCCGTGTGGCGCAATGGTTACCATGCCGGATCGCCGCACCAAGGGTCCTGGGTTCGATTCCCAGCGAGGCGGAAATTTGAATGATGAATTTGAATTTCTGTTTTCGGTCTGGGTATGAATGTCCTTGTCTAGTGTGTTGCCCATGGCACCCACGACACAGGGAATCCTAGTGTGGGGCTAGGAGTGTGTGGCGTTATTTATTTATTATTATTATTTATTTATTAAATGAATATTTCGCCCTGTACGAATTTCCTCAACTCGATATGTCAATTTCATGCGATTTTTACTCTATAAGGACACCTCTCAAACTTTATTAATTTATGTTATTGTGCGTCTTACTATATTCAAATCGATTTTTATTGATACACATGGATATTACGCGAATATCTTTAGTGTAATATCGCTGACTCAATTATCTAGCAACTCCCGTACATTAATAAATTAATAAATTTGCTTTAAGTTTTGATCTTTCCATTCCATTCCATCCCATTCTATACAATATCCCATCTCAACGCCAACGCCTAACCTAAGTTTTGCCAGTCAAAAGCTCCGTAAACAATCGTTGACGTAATACAGTGAAAGTTATGTTGCCGACGACGAGATAAGTTTATGACATAACCCGAAAATTGTACATGTCATAGTCGGAGTGAAGTTTGGCGTCTTATTTGCATGTTTTAAAATTGTATGATGTTTCGAAAATAACGTTATTGAGGACGGGGTTCAAGTGTTTGTTGGGATTTGAAATATCGACTTCAGATGTTCCTTTCTATTAATAAACCTATTTTTAACAGACTTCAAAAAAGGAGGAGGTATTCAATTCGATTCGAATTCGAACCTCAGAACTTTCGACTGGGTAAACCGATTTCGATTATTCTTTTTTTATTCAAAAGCTGATGCTTGTCATGTGGTCTCACATACATTTTAGCGAGATCTTACTAGTAGTTTTTGAGTTATCCCTAATTTTGAAGTCGGTTATTTTTTGTTAAGTATTATCGTTATTAACATACGCCTGACTTTACAGGTTACACAGCCATACTGAACTTTTACGTCGTGTCGTTGCGATGTCGTGTCGCACGTATAAATAGACTGGTAGTCACACACAGTCATACAAGCGTATAATGATGTAACTGTATGGTCTGTATCCAGTAACGTTCAGAATAGCCTTTATCTGCAGTGGACAATATGTGTCCATCCATCCGACATATCCGGTTCCGGTCTTTTATTTACCGATCGACTCTGAAATGCAATACTGTTGTGCGATCACACAGGTTAAACGTTGGGAAATCATAAACTAGAACAGGCTGTAACAATACATTTTGTGATTAGGTTTTCCTCTACTCGAGTTTCAACTCGGTGTACTGAGCGCTAGCCTCGAGACCCTCAGGGAAAGAGTGGTTCAGTTCCCCCTTGAAAAACACGGAATATCCTAATACCTTAAATATAATATTAGATAGAATATTAGATAAAATATTATTAAATAGATAGTTACTGTGTGTATGGCTGTGTGTTTTTGTATGTGTCGGCTCTTGCTAATCCGACAAAACTAGGGGCTGGCTATTATTGTGAATGATAGTGAAAATAAAAGATAACTCACTTGTTTAGATATTATTATTATGCACCACTTATAAACACTGATACACTTGTACACTATTACACAATTGTAGAGCTTCTTGATCGACGTCCAAAAACTGACTGCCCGACGAGCGGGCAGCGTTGCCACCTCGTGGGAAAAATCCCCACTCCACGACTCCCCTTTCCACCAGAGCTTGTGATTGGTCGAAAGAGCTGCCCGCTCATTGGCCGACGTTATCGGTGGAAGTCAAATCAAGTACTAATTTAACAATAACGTTAATTACTGTTAAATTAGTACTTGTAAATTAACAATAATTAAATACTTATTTTGCTTACATACTTATACTCAAACTTAATCATGAAGTTAAATAAACGGTAATTTATCCAATGTTGCTGACAGTCGGCCATCCAATTTGGTCGTTCGCCCTCGGACGACTGATGATAAAACAGGGTAGATTCCAGTTATAATACTAATGTAACCAGGTACTATTTTACATGTTGACCATATATTTTACTTTTAACCAAGGACCAGGGTTATCCTAAATATGAATAAGGACCAGGGTTGTCCCAAAAACTAATATAGGACCAGGGATGTCCTAGAAATAACGGACCAGGGTTGTCCAACACGTTAACAGGACCAGGGATGTCCAACATAGTAACAGGACCAGGGGTGTCCAACATAATAACAGGACCAGGGATGTCCCAAAATATTGCACTCAAGGACCAGGGATATCCTTGAACTTAAAAGTTATACAAAGGACCAGGGCTGTCCTTCGAATTATACGCACAAGTCTGAATTGCTTTATATTTATATATTAATAATTTTAGACATATTTATCATCACACTATTAGGAACAATCATAATTCATATCGTTGAGTGTAATTAATATTATTTACTACATGATCACAATATAATTATGTAATTTTACATAAACGAAACCATTTAATCTTAATATTATTTGATCAATTATTATAATTGCTATTATTATTATTATTGTTTACTTAGCATATTATTATAGCTAACTATGATTCCTCTTCTGAGGAGTCATTGGAAGATACCACGTCTTCTCCATGTGGTCTACTAAAACTGAGCCAAGGTTTTATTTTATCAATCGCTACGATTGTTGAGAATGTCCTTCCTCCCTTACGAGTCAAAGGGGTGTCTTCCACTTGCAGACGGTCATAATCAAGTACCGCGGTGATTCTGTATGGGCCTCGAAACTTGGGAACCAGTTTTCTGCTTTGGCCTGTGGCAGGCACTGGCCGTTCAAGACTGACCAAATCACCCACCTGATACTGAGGAGGCTTACTGCGTTGCTTGTCATAGGCTTCTTTTTGTTTCTGTTGGCACACTTTAATATGGTTATTAATCTCCTGCCTTATGTTCGTTCTATCTGGGTTAGGCTCACCATCAGGTTCGGTTGCATCGCCTGCATCAGCTATCTCTGACAATATCCTACACTCATTAGCACCCGATAGTCGGACTCCAAACAGTGCTTCAGCAGGGGTTCGGTTGATGCCCTTATTGTAAGTGTTATTCATACCCCATTGGATGTCAGGTAAGTGATCATCCCATTTACTATCTGCCGTACCTATAGATTTAGCCGTTAACGCATCTATAATGGTTTTATTGTAGCGTTCCACCTGCCCATTCGCTCTTGGGGTGGCTACCGCATTTAGTACGTGTTTGATGCCCTTTTCTGTGATGAACTTTGCAAAGGCGTCGCTTGTGAACGAAGTACCCCTGTCAGATATCAACCTGCGCGGGACCCCAAATATACCAAAGTATTCTTTCAAGGCTTTTATACTCGTATTTGACTTCGTGCTTCGAACAGGTTTGAGATAAATGTATTTTGTGTAAGCATCAATAATAACGAGAATATGCATATTTCCTCTACGGCTGCGGATAAATGGACCAATATGATCGACGTGTACCGTGTCAAAAGGGATATCTTTCTTCTCAATAGGGTGCAAAAATCCTGGCCTCTTTCCTCCGGAAGATTTTGAGTAGGCACATTCGAGACACGAAGTAACGTATTTTTTTATGAAGTTCCTCATTTTAGGGAACCAGTAGGACGATTTTACTTTCTCCAATGTCTTGTCGACTGAAAAATGACCAATATCATCATGGTTTAACTTAACCACCTGCCACCTGACTCCCTTGGGTACCACCCATCTATCTCCACCTGAGGTAATCCTAAACAGTTTGTCTCCCCTAAGCTTGTAATGGGTTTTTATCTCGACGACATCGTTAAGATTGGGGTCTCGTAAGATTCCAGCGATGCGTTGAATGTCCGGGTCGGCATTCTGTACCGTTACTAACCAGTTTTCCTCACCTACACTTCTAACATTTACAGTATCGTCGCCGGTTTCGGGAATCGGATTGCGGCTAAGCGCGTCTACATGAGCCATAGAGGTTCCTGTCCTGTACTCAATATCAAACTCGTATTCCTGCATGTGTTCCCACCATCGCGCAACTCGCGGTAACATATCTCTCTTCTGAAAAGTGGCACGCAACGAATTGCAGTCTGTTACGATTTTGAACTTCGTTCCGACTAGATAAACTCGAAATTTGTGAAGAGAGGATATAACAGCAAGTGTCTCGAGGTCGTATGACGTGTAGTTTTGCTCTTCGGGTGTTGTTTGTCGGCTGAAATACGCGACGGGTCTCAACATTCTTTGGTCATCGCGTTGCAGCAAAATCCCGGCAACGCCAATTTTGCACGCGTCTGTATGCAATTCTGTTTCCGCGTGAGGGTCGTACAGTGCTAGAGTGGGTTTTTCCGTTAATCTTCTTTGTAATTCACGAAATGCATTTTCCTGTTCCGGGCCCCAGACCCAAGCGACATTCTTTTTCAAAAGGTAAGTAAGAGGTTTCGCTATGATAGAGAATCCAGGCACAAAACGTCGGAAAAAACTAGCCAAACCTAAAAACTGGCGCACGTTATGTTGATTCTGTGGAACAGGGAACTGCGCTACTGCCTTTATTTTTCCAGAGCCAGGACGGATGCCTTCCTTCGATACCTCAAAGCCCAAGTAGTCGACAGTGCCGCTAAAGAACATGCACTTGGATACCTTAAGTGTTAGGTTGGCTTCAGAGAAAGACTTCAGAACACTCTCTAGCCGACTCAAGCCTTCCGAGAAGGTTTTTGACGGAATAATTACATCATCTAAGTAGGCTAAAGCCTCTTTGTGACGAGCTGATCCCAGCACCTGGTTCATGATACGTTGAAAGGTTGCAGGGGCATTCGCGAGGCCGAAAGGCATCCTAGTAAATTCGAAATGCCCATCCGGTGTAACAAAGGCTGTTTTGAACCTATCCTGCTCACGTATTGGTATCTGATAATAACCAGATGCTAGGTCGAGTGTGGTGTAAAACTGATGCCCGGCCAGGACATCGAGCTGGTCATCAATTAGCGGCATAGGGTAATTTTCTCTTATAGTCTTTCTATTCAACGCACGGTAGTCAATACATAACCTGTACTCTCCTGTCTTTTTGCGGACAAGTACGACTGGACTCGCGTAAGAAGAGGTCGATGGCTGAATTATTCCATTTTCCAACAAGTCAGAAATCATGTCCCGCACTATTTCCTTTTCTTTAATGGAGAGCCTGTATGGTCTATAGACAACTGGTTCATTGTCACTGAGGTTAACTGACATTTCACCTACACTGGTAGTGCCCAGTTCAGAGAGGTTAGAAGCAAAACAATCTCTGTGTTTATTCAAGAGTGTCAATAACTGTTCCTTCTCCATGGGTAGTATGTCCACACCTACCTTAATCTCGGCTTCAGTCAATGGAGGATAACTCTTGCTGCCTCTATCCACCTTCATTACCTGCACTATTGTGGGTTTCTCTTCTTCCGCTCTACGCCCACGGGCCAATAAGTACCCTTGCTTTAGAGACACTGCTCTGCCTTTAGGGACACTAACCACCATCTTCCCTACTCCCCCTTCTTCTATTACAAACAAGCCCGATGGTACAGAAAACGTAATGTCAGACACAATGCGGAGGCCTCCTTCCACATACACATCGCCGGGTGTAATAGGGTCAGTATAAACATCTATTAAAGACGTTCCAGATAACCTAACATCTTCTTTAACAAATAATTTTGTTCTATGATTATGTACCATAGTGTCACTACTATCCCGCAAAAACAACAATTCCTCACATGTTTTATAAATAACGACATGTGACTGCTCCGTGAAAGTCTGTCCTATCATGACTGATACGTGCATCACGTCGTCTGGCACTATGAATAGTTCTACCTCTGCTTCAATTTCATCAATCTCAATGCAAACACAGCATCTTCCCAACACACGTACCACCGAGTTCCCGAATCCCCTGAGGACAGGGAGATTATTCTTATCTTGATAACTACAGATTTTGTAAGAATCGGAAGCTCTAATCATGCAACACTCGCTGCCAAAATCGATGAAAGCTTCAAACGGAATTTGGTTGATTCTAATAGTCTTACGATATTTATCTCCGTATGTGTGGTCATTTAGAACTGCCATAACTGTTTGCTCGGAAGAATTGGCTACCTTTGAGTAGCACTGCTCAGTTTCGTGGCCAAGCTTATTACATTTGCCACATTTTTTTATTGGATGAGGACATTGTGAGGCGTTATGCCCCTCAGACCTGCAGTTGAAGCAACGAGGGACCTTCACATTTTGTTTAGACCTAGTGTCTGCGGGCTTAACCGTTATCTGCGTTTTTAATGATTTTCTTTCACCTTGTGGTCGTACATTCCTGGCGTTTCTTAAGTAGGCCAGCAGCTTATCTGGATTTTCGTATTGGGCCGCCTCTGCACCCAACCGTACAGAGCGGTCGTCAATGCCATGCAGAATACATTCTACGGCTCGTCTACCCTCTATGCCACACCTATTTATGAGGGTGATTTTATCATAGTAATATGTTTCCAATGAATCTCCAAATCGGGCACGCTTAGCTAACATATCAGAAAGCATCTGTCCGTAATTTTCGTCAGATGGGAACGCAGTCAACAATTTAGCTTGCCACTCCTTCCACGAAAAAAGAACAGACGAGAGCCCCTCGTACCATCTTTGGGCCACTCCACGCAATTTAGGTAGCGCAAAATGAATTATTTGCTTCTCACTCCATCCGTAAATTGAAGCACATTCGTTTACTTTGTGAAGCCACATAGATATCGTTTGTTCTTTTCTCGCAGGGTCAAACTCCGGAATCGTATTATGTAAATTTCCTAGTTTGTCAAGGGAATCAGATCGACTCGTATTTTTCAAAGCATCTAAGAGTTTCAAAAAAGTATTAGTCGTGATACTATCACCCTTTACTTGGCTGTCCCGGCTGCACGAGCGGCGGCTGCTGTCACGGCTGCGCGGGCGGTGGTTGACACGGCTGCGCGAGCGGTGGCTGGCATGGTTGGAGCGGCTGCGCGAGCGACGGGTGGCCCGACTGTGCGAGCGGTGGGTGGCCCGACTGCGCGAGCGACGGGTGGCCCGACTGCGCGAGCGGCGGGTGGCCCGACTGTGCGAGCGGCGGGTGGCCCGACTGCGCGAGCGGCGCCTGGCGTGGCTGCGCGAGCGGTGGCTGGCGTGGTTGGAGCGGCTGCGCGAGCGGCGAGTGGCCCGACTGTGCGAGCGGCTGCCGCGCGAGCGATGGCTGGCGCGGCTGACCCGGCTGGCTCGGCTTCTCGAGCGGTGGCAAGCGCGGCTGCGCGAGCGTTGGCGAACAGGGCTGCGTAAGCGGCAGCTGGCTGGATCGCTCGTGTCAAGGCCTCGGAGAGTTTCACCTCCCTCCTCATGGCCACTTTGCATTCCCGTGGGACGTGACGGAGAATAGGCACCGTCTCCTTGTTCGGGAGGATTCACTGAAAACATTATAAAACAGAAGGCAATAAAAGTTCCACAAGTACAATAAAGTGTTTTATTTTATTGTATTATTTATTTATTTATTTATTTAGAATATAAGTATTAAGATTCAACGGGTCCAGTAATATAAACGGGCGGAACAAAACTTACTTGGGGTATAGAATAATTTGCAGTGTTTCGCTTAGATAGATGGCGTTTATTTCGAATTTTATGATTAAAAGATCATTTAGTTTCCTTTATAACTACATTATAATTAGTGACTGAGAGAGTAACACAAGTCACAAATGTAGTAATTACTCTTAGACCTTACTTTAAAAACAAACGTAATTGATTAATTTGTATCAGCTACAAATACATGCATAAATTATCATCACCTCTTATAAACATGGCATCAAAAATGTAAGCAATATTAGCAGAATAAAAACTTAAAAGCCTTAAATTTAAGAACCGAAAGAATAATGCGAATCAGAACAAGTAAAAGATTGGCCGGTTTAAAATATTCATTTATTTATTAAGAGTGCACTTTATCCTTTAAAGTAAATGTCTACAAATATTTATAACCTACACTACTAACGTGACAGTCTGTAGTAGTACCGGCCACTAAGGTTCTGGATAGATTTCCAGCTCGACCAATAATTTATTTTCAACCCAGTGACATTCAGTCGTAATACTAGTTCTCAAAACAAGAGAGAGAAGAAAAAAAAAATTAAATAAAAATATAACAAGAATAAGGTGCCCGAACGCTTATAAAAGACTGTATATTCTTCATAATCAAGATAGATGGCATGCGGTCTACACTTGATTTTGTCAGTGACTAGCATTTGAAAAGGTCGTAAATAAAATAAATAGATTAATGTTACTTATCTTTGTGGATTTTGCGTTCGATCCCACTTCTGAAATGTCGGCTCTTGCTAATCCGACAAAACTAGGGGCTGGCTATTATTGTGAATGATAGTGAAAATAAAAGATAACTCACTTGTTTAGATATTATTATTATGCACCACTTATAAACACTGATACACTTGTACACTATTACACAATTGTAGAGCTTCTTGATCGACGTCCAAAAACTGACTGCCCGACGAGCGGGCAGCGTTGCCACCTCGTGGGAAAAATCCCCACTCCACGACTCCCCTTTCCACCAGAGCTTGTGATTGGTCGAAAGAGCTGCCCGCTCATTGGCCGACGTTATCGGTGGAAGTCAAATCAAGTACTAATTTAACAATAACGTTAATTACTGTTAAATTAGTACTTGTAAATTAACAATAATTAAATACTTATTTTGCTTACATACTTATACTCAAACTTAATCATGAAGTTAAATAAACGGTAATTTATCCAATGTTGCTGACATATGTGTGTGTTTATATTAGAGTTGAGTTTTTCGCAATATCGATGAAGGCTTTTATCTACTACGAGTAACCACCCTCGCTTTGCTTCGGTTTTCTTATTTTTTTACACCTTGGGTTACATTATTGGAGTTTTATTAAGGATCCCTAATTTTTTTTTGAAAATATAATATAGCCTATGTTACTCGGGGATAGTGTAGCTTCCCAACAGTGAAAGAATTTTTCAAATTGGTTCAGTAGTTTCGGAGCCTATTCAATGCAAACAAAAAATCAAATCTTTCCTCTTTATATATTAGTATAGATAACAAAAGTATAATAATAGATGTGATAAACAAGATAATAATTATATTATTTAAAAATGTAGGCAACATCTTACCCTGGATATCATCTAAGACCAGAGTACTTCGAATTTCGAAATACACATCAAATGGGCTACATTTGACCTAAGACTAGAATCCTTTCTTGAAACGTTAGATACCTACTACGTTAAGCTACTTACGTGTTTGATCACCCAAAGTTGTAATCATCCTAAAAATCACTACTAATCGATCGTTTCTTGCCGCTTATTCTACCAGCTAGTAACAGTAACGGCACGGCAAATATGCTTAGTTTGATTTTGAAGTGTTTGTAAAATCACTGCGAATAAATTTCACAAATATTGTTGGAAAATACGTTTATTTGTAAACAATGCAAGAAGTATACCATCAAACGAAATTTATACTAAAAGTTAATGAAAAAACAGTAAGTATTCTCATCGTTTGTCAATGTATAAAATTTATTTTCCGAGCAGTATTCGGTCAGAGTACATTTTCCTTATGTTATGGCGATATTGGTCCAATTCCGCGAACTGGCTGGAACCTCGCCATATTATTATTTGCAGGTTAGACGCGATCTAGGGTTGTCAATAAAATAAGGTTAAATAAAAGCTACGTAGCGGAGCGGTAGTGGCCGTGCCCTAGGGACAAAAACGTTCACTCTTGTTCCTAGTATAATTGTTATTATAATAATATTAAGATTTAATTGTAATTACTAACCCCTGGTGTTTAAGAAAAACATGTTACTAACAATTTATTGGCTGATACTGCCTCAAATAAATATTTATTATTATAATTATAGAAAATCGTAGGTCTTCAAATGTTAGGTATAGCTAATAATTGACACGACAGCGATTGATTAATATTTTTTTTTACTTGTTTTATAAAACTTAACTTTATGCACCGTAAAAATTGTACAAAAGCAAAGACGGACTTGATGCTTAGCATTTTCTCTCAGTCAACCTTCAATGTGAATAAAAGATATGGCGTTATATCTTGCTGTGGGAGATGAAGAAAAATTTAAGTAATTCGTAAATTATAAATAAATTAATAACTTTTTTGAAAATATATTCACAACGACCAATATACCTAAATACGCGTATTAACATGAATAACTATTCATATACCTAGGAGAACATAAATACATTTATCTATTACAATTTCTGCCCCAGCTAGATCTCGAACAGTGCCTCATACTTAGCAAGCAGGGCTATAGTTTCATTATAAATATGAATTTTTTACACTGCAGAAATATGATATTTTCTTTTTCTGACAACCCTATTTACAGTGGACGTCACAAATCTTTATTGAGTTAAAAGTCCACTCGTGTGCATCGTTCCCATAGATTTACGATCTACATTTTCCTATAAAGAAGAGTATTTTATTATATTTAATTCCATATACAATAATTAAAGATTCCTTCCAATGAAATAGTAAAGAAACATAACAATAACATTCATCCGAAACAATTGTAAAGACATTTTTTTTATTTGTACTGAGTATTTTTTGTAGTGTACATAAGAACGAAATAAAATTCTGACACAATGCCTGCCGGAAAAGCCATTCTTTCAAGAGACCAAAAAGTTTTTTTATGTACCTAACTAGTAGACGAACAAGCTGACGATCCACCTGATGTTAAGTGGAAACCGTCGCCCATGGACGTCAATAACACCAAAGGCATCACCGATGCGTTGCCGTCCAAGAACAGAAAGAAGAGATAGAAATGACTGCCAAGCCAGAACACGAGTCGTCTGACGGCTGACTCAAGCAATAGGGTTGTACCTTGCCAGGCAGGTCACACAGGAAGATATTTAATAATACCAGTAATAATAGGAATTACTTACTTAATACCTATGTTATAACACTGGTAATAGCCTAGATACTCGAGCAGTGATAGCCTAGCGGTTAGAACGTCGGTCTCCCGAACGAAGGGGCCCGAGTTCAAATCCTAGCACGCACCTCTAATTTTCAAATATTATGTGCGTATTAGAAGTTAATTATCACTTGCTTTGGTGAAGGAAATCATCGTGAGGAAAGCTGCTCACCGGAGAGTTCTCCATAAAGTTCTCAAAGGTGTATGAAATCTACCAATCCGCACTTGGCCAGCATGGTAGACTGTGGCCTAATAACCCTCACATTGTGAGAGGAGACCCCGAGCCCAGCAGTGGGATAATTAAGGGTTGTTGCTTTATAACACTGGTAATATAATCCTAATATGATCCTTATTAATTTAATTTAGATCAGCTGTAACATCAACTCATAAATAATCATACGGTCAGCAAAAAGGATGCGATCGATTATTTCGGGCAGACCGCGTGGATCGTATAGGTCAAGGATAGCCATTATGCAATTATAGTGACTAGCATCCGTATCGGGATCTTGCATAATAATCAAAATTGTGTTTATGTTTTTTTATTATCTTTTAACTATGAGATAAACGCAAATTAAGCAGTGAATTGATCATTTAAAAACAAAAAATCCTATGTATTTAGTTTATGTACGCACATCAGTTACATATTCATTTGGCAGAACAAAGCAATAATATTCCTTTTGTAATTATTTCCCGTGTTAACTATGTGTTTAAGTTTGGCCAAGTACAATAAAATAATAAGGAAAACGATGGTTAAATAGAACACACACACACACACACACACACACACACACACACACACACACACACACACACACACACACACACACACACACACACACACATATTTTAGTAATCGAAGAAAGCAAAATCAATCCAAGCCAATCTGCCAAGTCTCAAACATCAGATCGCTTTTTATCACGCTTAACAGTCACCCAGAATACGAACATTATCTGACGTATAAAATGTAACCGGGAATCGAATCCGGCACTCCTCGCCCACCGGCAATCAATAATTTAGCCTACAGGGTCGTCTAGCACTTAATCTCAATTGTCCTTACGCTACAGTTAACCGAGGAACTCAATGCCACCTAGTATCAGTAACATTGTAAATAATGTATTCTAGGTACGTACGCGTCGCCTCAAAACGAGATTAGGATTTAGGCAGTGCAAACCTTGGGCCAAGTAGGAACCTGTTTAGAACTACGTAATTTATATCCATTGTAACTAATTTATCTTAGTTTTTTTTTGCGAGGTTTTAGGACCTAAATATAGCACTTAGTAACCCCCTCTTGTTGGCTGATCCAGTGAGCTGATATTTTTATGTAACCAGCCGTCAAACTAGCAGAGGAGTTACCAAAGGCATTGTTGTGTTGTCGGCCAAGAACGAAGAAAGAAGGAAAGAACTGGCTCTCAAGTATAAAGGGTAAATGAACCGAATTTTCGAAATGATAAACAATGTTCAAAATCTCGAAAACGGTGACACTTCTTGTTTTGACATAGGGCAGTTCAACTCTCAAGCTATTTTCCTTCTAAGGTTGATCCGCTATTTACGGGACACCATGTCTATCTACGGCCTTTCCGTCTATAACAGACGATTTAAACAGCGTCTTGTGGATGGCACCTCTTTTCATGACTATAGAGACCAAGCTGGGAGCGACAGTTTCTACCGCAGTGGCGACAGGAGAGTGTAGAGTGGGCTGGTCTGGAAGCTATTTTCTGTTTCTTGCCTCTCCTGTCGGATAGTAGAACCAGTCCCTATCATGATTGTCTCTGCCCTCTATGGTATTCTTTCGCCAGACGTCTCTATTCATCGCGAGTTGGTCCCAGTCCTTACAACTTATTTTGAATGCAGACAAGTCGCGCTTGACACAATCTTTGAACCGCAGTAGTGGTCTGCCAACTTTTCTCCTACCGCCGGCTATGACTCCGAGCATGACTCTCCGTGGTAAACGATTGGGGGCTATACGGTGCACGTGCCCTAGCCATCTCAACCTTCTCTGCTTGAGTAGAGCGGTGAGGCTGGGTAATTGTGCCCTTTCTAGTACCCTCTCGTTTGTCACCCTGTCTTTCCACGTGATGCCAAGGATGGAACGAAGACAGCGCATGTAGTAGGTGTTGAGCCGGCGCTCTTGTTTTGCGTACGATGTCCAGGTTTCCGCTCCATACAAGAGTGTACTTAAAATACATGTTTGAAAAACAGTTATCTTAGTTTTCGTAGTTAAATATTTGTTATCCCAGACTCTTTTCCTGAGTTTCCCGAACATGGTCGCTGCTTTCCCGATGCGCGTATTTATCTCCGAATCAAGGGAGAGGTTATTCGATACGAAGGAACCTAGATAGCAAAACTGCTCAACCACTTCTAGCAGGTTGCCGTTCAGTTGAATCTTCGGTGGTATCGCACATCCCTGCGCCAGCACGACTGTCTTTTTGATATTGATACTCATGGAAAACAGAGTGCATGCTTCGGCGAATTTGTTCACACCATGTGGCATTTGAGGACACCATGTATGTATATTATTAATTTGTGATTTTTAACCGACTTCAAAAATGAAGGAGGCTAAAAATATGTCCCGCTTATTTTTTACGTAATCCGATTTTATTTAAAATAGGTTTCTTGCTCAAATATTTGCCGCATATCTTAGTGCGAAAATAATGAAGGGCCTAATCTATACTAATATATAAAGAGGAAAGATTTGATTTTTTGTTTGCATTGAATAGGCTCCGAAACTACTGAACCGATTTGAAAAATTCTTTCTCTGTTGGGAAGCTACACTATCCCCGAGTAACATAGGTTATATTATACTTTCAAAAAATTAGGGATCCTTAATAAAACTCCAATACGGTTTCATTATTAAAAAAAGTAAAAAAAATAAGAAAACCGAAGCAAAGCGAGGGCGGTTACTCGTCTATACTAATATATAAAGAGGAAAGATTTGATTTTTTGTTTGCATTGAATAGGCTCCGAAACTACTGAACCGATTTCAAAAATTCTTTCACTATTGGGATGCTATATTATCCCCGAGTAACATAGGCTATATTATATTTTCAAAAAAATTGGGGATCCTTAATAAAACTCCAATAATGTAACCCAAGGTGTAAAAAAATAAGAAAACCGAAGCAAAGCGAGGGCGGTTACTCGTAATTAATATAAGCAAACGCGGGGACATTAGACCGCCCACGTAAATAACAATGTAATCATTCCTAGCAATCGGAATCTCAAAGACTCAAACCACATTGTCATAGAATATTACACTAATTTATACATAGACAGATAAATTCACGAAATGCTTCTACAGTTACCAGTTATAATGAATACTGTATGGTCCTGGGTAACCAAGCTGTGCTGGGGTGAAAATAGGGAAAACTTTTTTCCCGGATACAAAACCACTTAAACTTATAATGCGAATTTTATCAAAATCGTCAGAGCCGTTTTCGAGAACGTATAAATATAATAGAAAAATACAAAATAATGTGTGAAAAAATAACTGATAAACGGTAACGAAAAATTTGTCACGAAACAATGTACCTACCATGTAGCAATTTTCTTTAATTATTATTTTATCTTTAATTTTAACTATACAGTTTGATTCTTCAATTTAAACCAAATCATACCAAAAAGCCGAAGTTTTTAGTAACTTTTGCTACACATCCCATTTTCTTAGGTTAATGATTTCAGTATTTCATATTTCTAAATATTATTGTAGTTTGCTGTTTCAAGCACTATAATGAAACTTTATAATAATATTAAATAAATAAAAAATAAATAAACGCTTACACGCTACACGGTCGTCAAACAACAACTATTAACAACTCTTAACAACTATTTTTAACCGACTTCAAAAAAAGAGGAGGTATTCAATTCGACTGTATTTTTTTATGTTTGTTACCTCGGAACTTTCGACTGCGTGAACTGATTTTGTTGATCTTTTTTTTATCGAAAGCTGGTGCTTGTCACGTGGTCCCACTTAAATTTGAGCTAGATCTGATGAGTAGTTTTTGAGTTATTTTGTTTTGAAATCGGTTATTTTTTCTCAAGAATTATATTAATTCTTAATTGAAGTAAATATTGGAGATTTCGAATTTATGACGATAACACCGAAGCGGTCTCCAGGACCGCACGTAGGTGGTCATGTGACGGAAGTAAGTGACAGAAGGTTAAGGGTTCTGCAAACAGTTTTACAAATATTTCAATTTTTTTATCATTACATTTTTATTTTCTGAATGATCTTCCTACTAATATACTCTTAAATAAAATTCTCCGACATAGTTTAAGGCGTGTAATGCGTATGAATTTGTACACAGCCGGTTGCATGTATACCTATTTATTTATTCACAATCTTTGTTTGATACGAACACAAGGCCAGTGCATACTTTGTTCCGAAGCAGTTCTGAGCATGATCTGTTGAGAATGACTTATGGCCGCGTGTTTATATGATTTATAAATGTTTCTTGCATAATATGGTTAGAGTACCAATTTTATATTTCTATTCATATATGCTGACATGGTTTTTATATTAACATATAATGTTATCACGGGCCATCTCTGTCATATTCATATAGGCTACTTCCAAGGTGCCCAAGAGAGATGGAAAATAAAACTTAAGTTTAAGAGTGATCTTAGCAACAAAACCTAGAATTGTGTCAATTGTCCAAATAGTGATAAGAAATGAAAATTATCAGGTATAATTCTTTATTTTTGTTTACACTTTGCCCGCATTTTCCGGTGTAAAAAGTACCCTATATTTTATTCCACTTTATATACTTAACTCTTGATACAATGTTTCATCTGAATTGTTTACATATACTGTACAATACGATGTGAGGTAGCTGTGAGTACGCGAGGAATACTATCCGACCGTCATACAGTTTTTAATAGTACGGAGAGTAATATGAATTTTATTAATTCTGGCACAGTTATAATCTCCTATTAATTACGTGTACGTAACTAAGTTTATAAGATCTTGTTTGTTATATTTATTAACCTACATTTGTTAATCAAGATATTAGTAAGAAATTTTAACTGTTATATTTTCACAATAAAAAATTGAAATGTGTGCTGGGACACATTTAAGAAGTGAAACTTCAACGGACAAGTGGAAAAACGAATGGCAACGGATAAGTGGAAAAACGAATCGCAACGGACGAGTGGAAAAAAGAATGGCAACGGACAAGTGGAAAAACGAATCACAACGGAAAAGTCACAAAACGAATCGCAACGGACGAGTGGAAAAACGAATGGCAACGGCGAAGTGGAAAAACGAATCACAACGTACAAGTGGCAAAACGAATCGCAACAAAATTTTAATTCGAAGTTTTACAGGCAGATTGTTAATGTACTTGTCTAATTTGAAAACCTGCCTGTAAAACTTACCTTAAATATTAGATACCACATGCTGTTACAACAGTATGTTCAGTTCAGGGTGTGGACTGCATACCATCGCTAGTCCGCAGCGTTATCAGCGACTTAACCTTTACGTCTACTCACGTAATTTATTATTTTAGCACAAACACCGCAACGATATTATAATTAAGTCCCTTACAACTTTGACATTTTAAATAATGAATTAATACAATACAATACAAGTTATCTTTATTGTACGCATAAAATTACAAATAAAAATAGATACCATAATAATACAATCTATACGAGTACATCTATACAAATAAATAAAATTGGAGTGTCTGTTTGTAATATGAAAATAACCGCTTTTTACTAAGTGCATTTGGATGTGTACACGGTACATATACCAAAACAACATTTTTTACAATTTTTGTCTGTCTGTCTGTCTGTCTGTCTGTCTGTCTGTCTGTTTGTTCCGGCTAATCTCTGAAATGGCTGGACCGATTTTGACGGGACTTTCACTGGCAGATAGCTGATGTAACAAGGAGTAACGTAGGCTAATTTTAATTTAGAAAAAAAAAATTGAAAGAAATAAAAATAGATTAATTTCCTGTGTTAAAGTATTCTATTAACTAAAGTGTATGGTACCATATCTAAATATTGGATTTGTATGTATGAACAAATAATAAATGGTGACTCCGCTGTTTGTGTTCCAGTCATAAGTGTATTATGTAATATTAATATGACCATCATCTTTTACACTGAATTAACTTAGGTATATTTCATCTTTATATCTTTTTATATTTATATTTTAATACAGGCTTCGGCTTAGCTTTGACACCAGATCTCCCACAAATCAAATTACCAAAATTTATGTAATTTTAGATCAATAAGAACATCTTGTTTGTAATTTTTGTGTGGAGATGAATAAAAAGTTATTGTATTGTATTGTATTTATAAAAGAAATCGTGATAGGCTTTAAGGCCCTTTCCGCACTCGCCGTGGTAATTAATCCCTTTCCCCTTTACTTTACCTCAGCTACCTTCTAACAGAAAGTAAAATAGAGTCTCGCCTTATTTCACTTTCTCTATTGATTCCTGTACTCTTTATCTTGCTTTCTATTGTGAATCTCTTTTCTACTTACTGTTATGATGTAACGTCACCGTTTCCAAGCTTTCTTTCATGCTATACATAGGTCTACTCAACTAGTCACGTTCGGGCAGCACCTTACTGACTTCAGAACCTGTAAATAGCTCGAATACCTCACAACAATAACTCACAACTCATTACTCATTGGCCAGTACTTCGTGTTGATACGGCACGCTCGGTGTTTACGTTCGACGATTTTATGGAGTTTCGCTCAATCAAATGGAATTCACTGAGGTCATGTTGGTGATAAGGCTTGCAGTGACTTCGGTTTTAAAATTCTATTGTCTGTTTTTGAATTTACATAGAATATGTTTTTAAGTTAAACTTTTCCTATTCTATCCTACTATTATAATATTCTAATTGTGAGAGTTGTATGATTGATAAGTAAAAACGACTGAACGAATTTTTATGAAATTTACCCAGGTACCTTTACCATGATTTAGGAAAAAATACTTACTATCGCGGACCACGCAGGTAAAGGCAAAGGTAGATCGCTAATTTTCATACACAAAGAGAACTTACCTGTTTCTATAAGGCAATTATTTGGAAGTTACTCACCAAACCAAATAAGGTTACTTGATGAATCAAGGGTTCCAGATGACTTGATATTTAAAAATAAATATTATCAAACCATTAGATTCAAACATGAAATTCAAGTTTTATTATAGATAGCAGAACTCTGATAAGTCTATAAATAAATAAGATCTGTTTCACAGAAAAAAATCTTTGGAAAATAGTCTCCGAGGGTCTCTGTCATGGCTTAACGACTGTTATCTTACGATAACAATCGGGAAGCTCGGAAATGCTCATGTTTATGAAACTAGAGGTCAACCATCCGACTAACGACCGCGCCCGCTGTTGCTTTACTTTGTTGAACACAGGATTGACACAAACCGCCGGGCTATGAGCGCTTCCGAACTTCAAAATATATTGATTGAGAACAGTTGGTAATCATATTCTATGAATAGCCATGCTCTAAGATCAACATTTACACTTTTAGATTACGTCTTTCAGGATCTCTTAGAATCGTGATGGACGCGTGCGTAAATATAACTTTATGCATATTTACAATTGCATGATACAACTACAAGAGAATGTTGTTGAAATGATACTTTTAGTTCCGGAATGTCTCAATATGACTTTATTATGTATCCATCCATCCATCCATCCATCAGCCCTTAGAGGTCCACTGCTGGACATAGGCCTCCCCTAACTTGCGCCACTCTGACCGGTCCTGAGCCTTCTGAATCCAGCGGATGCCCGCTGTCTTCTTCAGGTCGTCAGTCCACCTGGTCGGGGGGCGTCCTATGCTCCTTTTTCCGAGACGTGGGCGCCATTCGAGGACCTTTCTTCCCCAACGGTTATCGGTCCTTCGAACTATGTGGCCAGCCCATTGCCACTTCAGCCGGCTAATTCTTTGAGCTATGTCGGTTACCCTTGTTCGTCTACGGATCTCCTCATTTCTGATGCGATCACGTAGAGAAATACCGAGCATAGCCCTCTCCATAGCCCGCTGCGCAACTCTGAGCTTGTGGATCAGGCCAATAGTAAAGCACCACGTCTCGGATCCGTATGTCATCACTGGCAACACACACTGCTCGAACACCTTCGACTTCAGGCACTGAGGTAGTGTTTTGGACGACAAGATATGACGCAGTTTCCCGAACGCAGCCCATCCGAGTTGGATTCTACGAGTGACTTCTTTCTCGAAGTTGGACTTACCCATCTGGATCACTTGTCCCAGGTAATTGTATTCGTCTACAACTTCAAGAGCAGCGCCGTCAACCACAACCGGTACGGGTGTGACATGGACATTTGACATGATTTTCGTCTTGTCCATGTTCATCTTAAGACCCACCTGTTTTGAGGCGCTGTTCAAGTCCCCGAGCATTGTACCAAGTTCTTCCAGGGAACCCGCCAGGATGACTATATCATCGGCATATCGCAGGTGTGTGATGTATTCGCCATTGATGTTAATGCCGCGTCGTTTCCACTCCATCAGCTTGAACACGTCTTCCAACGCAGCGGTGAACAGTTTTGGGGATATGACATCCCCTTGCCTGACACCTCTCTGCAGTTGGATGGGGTTCGTTGCTGTGTCGTGTACTCTGACGGACATGGTGGCTGATGAGTACAAACACTTCAACACCTCGATATACCGGTAGTCGATCCGGCACCGCTGGAGAGAATTTAGTACCGCCCAGGTCTCGATAGAATCAAAGGCTTTCTCATAGTCCACATAGGCAACACACAATGGCAGATTATACTCCTCGGTCTTTTGTATAATCTGCCGCAGTGTGTGTATATGGTCTATGGTGCTGTAGCCTTTTCGGAATCCTGCTTGTTCGGGAGGCTGGAAGTCGTCAAGCCTGCGTGCAATGCGATTTGTGAGCACCCTTGAAAACAGCTTATAAACGTGGCTCAGAAGTGCGATGGGCCTGTAGTTCTTAAAAAGGGCTTTATCACCCTTCTTGAAGAACAGCGTCACCACACTTCTGCCCCACGCTTCCGGGGTAGTTCCAGTGTTAATGACGGAATCGAACAGTTTTTGGAGCGCCACTAGAAGGGGTTTTCCTCCAGCTCTTAGAAACTCGGTTGTGATTCCGTCATCTCCCGGTGCCTTGTTGTTTTTAAGCTGTTTGAGAGCCTCTCTAATTCAAGCCTCTCTAGCCTCTCTAATTATTATGTATATCTATATTTTTATCCGACTGCCAAAGAAGGGTTATGTTTTTCGCGCGTATCTTCGTAACGCATGCATGTAATATTCTTTACCAATACCTCGTATCTATCAAACCGCTGAACGGATTTATATAATTAAGATATCGTTAGTTTCGTCTTAATAACCCAAGTATTTTTAGATGAGTGAAATAAAAAAAAAATATAACAAATATGGTGGCTGTGAGATGCCATTGTTTTAAGTATCAGAAAATAAAAATAAATCGAAATATGCAATATGGGTTACAAATTAAAGAGCTCATATTAAGGATTACAAAAGGTATATCATGATACCTTTTTTGATAACAGGTGTGTTTTTTAATTTTTTAAATGTATACTAGTTATACAATTTATTTAGATATTTAATTAAGCTAACTTAAAGACGTATTGTCATTAAGATTTGTATCATGACATAATACATAATAATTGACATAATACAACATTTGTATCATCACATAAGCTAACAGTATGTTTTTAAGTTAAAAATGAGAATAAGACGAGATAAATGTCTTCTATTTCGTAAACTTCCTCCTACTTATAGAATTAATTTAGAAAAACACATCGTAAAACGAAAAAAATCCATCTAGTTACATAATTCAGCTAAACATGGTACCTACATCCCAACATCCATATTGTGTTCGTAATACTAGTGAGAAAAAAAATTCCCACTAGTTCTACGATAGAACTAAGCAGTAGAACTAGTGGGAATGAACGATATTCCTGATATTGGCTGAGGGCCATAATGCCCGAGCGCAGTTATGAAGCCTAAGATATGCGTAGTACCTCACTTTCGCTAAGGAAACCTTCTATTACAATAAAATATTAATAAAATATCAAAGTACATAGGTACAAATATAGGCATGTTTTTTGGCCGGCAACGCGTTGGTGACGCCCCCAGTGTTGCTAATGTCCATGGGCGGCGGTGATTACTTACCATCAGTAGCTCGAGCACGAATATTTGCGAGAAAGTATTCGTATGGTTAACGTAAGCAATTTGTCAAATTTGTATGGCATTTTAGTACCATTTACGTACGATAGGTGCGCTTTTGAAAAAATGCCATACAAATTGCTTACGTTAACCATACGAATACTTTCTCGCAAATATTCGTGCTCGAGCTACAGGTGACCCGTCTGCTCGTTTGCCTGCTAAAAGCATAAAAAATAATGTACCTACCACTGCACCAAACCGCATTCGCCCTGACACCTGGGTGAATTAACTCAGGTGAATAAAGCCGACGACGGTGGTAATACATTTACCCTACTTTTATATTTTATCGATCACAATGTCAGTAATATTTTTTTACCTTTTGTATACCTCTTTTAAGTACCTTATTAAATTAATAATAGGTATTAACAACGACGTCTTAAGTACATACTTAGACCTTAAAGGCATGTTGAAAAGGTGGCAAAAAACAATAATCTCTCACACAATTCGGTTCTCACACAATCAGAATAATGCGTCTTTGCTTTCCGCACTTCGCAAAAACTAATCTACGTATGTGTACAATACATTGTTCCTGTTATGGCTGTTGGGTAAACTTTGTAATTTCATGCTCAAATATTTCATAAATATGGTTCCAATCTTACTAATTTACGTAGTTTCATTAACCTACATAAACGACAGATTTATCTGATACGTTTAATTGCGGCTTTTTCTCAAGATATTACTAATATTTGCTTCTAAAGCGTATGAAATTCTTTAAGTTTTGCAAGAAGTTCCATGGTTTTATCACATTACTACACAGAGGAATTTTGAAATGTTTTTGGGAAACTTGACTTATTCTTTTATTCAATCTTTACATTGCAAATCTCACATAAACATTTGCATCTCTTTGTTTATCTTATACCTTCAGACAAGATTTCCCTGAGTCGCGAGAGGCATGGACAGACAAAATTAATAATTCACAAACATGAATGGATTGGAAATGAATCCGGAACTCTTCGCAATCAGAATCATTACCAACTGAGCTACGAAGATTGCCTCTTGATGTGTGATCTCCTAATGATAATTTTCTTCGTTGCTGACAAGGAACCAAATTGATTCTTATAGTTCGTTATTTCACCTTTTCGCTTTAGTTAAAAACTTTATGTATCCCGCCTTCTGTTCAATGGGCATGTGGGATTCGACATTGTTGATTGTTGCCGTCCTATCATTGACATAGCTCACATAATTGTTACACATTAACCTTCACATGAGCACTATAAAGGAGCTGTAGAGGCTCTTTGTAATGCTGCAGAATATCTCTGACTATAAGTTCGCGAACTATGTAGGAACAAACGCATTACTAATACTAGGTATTCGTTCACTTCACTCAATGTTTCAACAATACTAAAGGGGGATTTTTGAAATATTTTATATAAAGAGGAAAGATTTGATTTTTTGTATGCATTGAATAGGCTCCGAAACTACTGAACCGATTTGAGAAATTCTTTCACTGTTGGGAAGCTACACTATCCCCGAGTAACATAGGCTATATTATATTTTCAAAAAAATTAGGAATCCTTAATAAAACTCCAATAATGTAACCCAAGGTGTAATAAAATAAGAAAACCGAAGCAAAGCGAGGGCGATTACTCGTATAACTATATTATTATTTTCTATGTGTCTTTCTTGTGCGATACTGTGACGTTTTCACAAAAAAATCACAAACCTCGAAACACGCAAAAATAACATGTCCTAACTTCACAAATAAATTAAAAGTTTAATTTAATAGGTAATTAATTAATTATTACTGTCATAAAATATCGGTTACAAGTAAATCTTGATTGACTGGAATGAGTAAAATTCGCAGATCGCAGTCATCCAATACTAACCTACTACCTTGGTTTTATTTTTGTTTGGAGAAACCTACCATAACCTACCATTTACTTAGTAGTATTTATTGATATGTAAGGTGCGTTTTCAGTACATATTAGTCTAAGTCGCATTATCGCAGACTGACTAGGCGGACCGCTACATAGAGCTGGCAACAATATATCGATAAAACAAGTGTACAAATACTTGTACTCATTGTTCTGCAAAATATATGAACATGCTCGTTTCACGACTGGAAAAATATTGGTGATTTTATGACTGGATATAATAAATTGATTAACTAATGATCTAAATCAAGTCGTTCAGAAATCATTCTACAAGTAAATGATTACGCCTATGATTATCTATACTTCTATACTAATATATAAAGAGGAAAGATTTGATTTTTTGTTTGCATTGAATAGGCTCCGAAACTACTGAACCGATTTGAAAAATTCTTTCACTGTTGGGAAGGTACACCATCCCCGAGTAACATAGGCTATATTATATTTTCAAAAAAATTTGGGATCCTTAATAAAACTCCAATAATGTAACCCAAGGTGTAAAAAAATAAGAAAACCAAAGCAAAGCGAGGGCGGTTACTCGTAATTAATATTTTACTATTAACCGCCATCACTTCAGAAAACCTAATTGGTAGGTAGCTCTTCCTGCATTCGAAATAATGCTTAGTCGGGATGCTTTTGATTAACATATATTTTACTTTTGTGAATTGATTTTATGTATTTTATGTAAATTAAATCTATACATCTTATACATCTATACAAATAAATAAAATTGGAGTGTCTGTTTGTAATATTTAAATAAGAGCTTTTTACTAACTGCATTTGGATGTATACACGGTACATACACCAAAACAATTTTTTTTCCATTTTTGTGTCTGTCTGTCTGTCTGTCTGTCCGTCTGTCTATTTGTTCTGGCTGGACCGATTTTGACGGGACTTTCACTGGCAGAAAGCTGATGTAACAAGGAGTAACTTAAGCTACTTTTATTTTAGAAAAAAAATTGTTAGGCAATACGAAGTTTGCCGGGTCAGCTAGTACAACAATAAATATTAGACACCCCAAGTTTATCATCAAATACCATCATTCATCATCAAGTATCATCAGTGAAGGAATAATATTTTGGACGGACGTAATACTTAAAGCAATCCATATCCCTCTCTAGATCCCACTCTAGATTGCTCCGCAATGAGCTAAATTTTATTAGGGGGTAATTTTATACCTGAAGTAAAAACCAAGAGAGAAGCTGTAAATTATCATATACGGATCTGTATTGAGTTGAGGTAAAGTGAGTTGAGGTGAGTCGCGTGCAGAGGTGAGAAGAGAGAAAATTTGAGAGTATATTGCAAAAAGTGGAAGCGTATTTATTTTGAGCGTTTAAAATCTATAATCGATGTTAGACTCGCGTCACTAGTGCCACTCCGCGGCTTGGCAGCTCACTGACCGGGAATGGGGTTACCACACGCCACTCACATATCTGCTAAATCTCCGTCATGCACTGTGTATACACTTGTCGTTTGAATGGCGAACTGCATGCGATTTGTAGCTATTATCTAACAACTAAATAACTTGGATGATATTTCTATTGACTGGTGTCGAGAGTGGTCTTAGTTCAACCTTGTTATGATTTACGTAATAACAAAATGCTTTTATATTACAATACCTATATTAATAGTACATTAGAGACCATACTCTTATTTAACATTTTTCCTCATCTTGAGCTCTTTCGCCCTTATCGTAACCTAATTTAATCTCAATACCTATAAAAAGAAGCTGGACACCAGATAAAGTACTGACCCCATGTCGTAATATTTGATTGCAATTCACAGATTATATTCGACTTCAAGGGAATTAGATGTTAGTCATAGATCCAAAACTATTTGCAAATGCTGTAGGTACTTAATTAAGAACGTTGAATCATCTAATCATAGAGAAAGTGTAGATATCTAAACTTAGTTACTCAATTACTTTGCTAACCAGGTTTCCGCCGATCTAATGCACGAAGCTCCTGGATGGATTGGATACCTATACCTAAATGGAATTTCATGGAAGTGGATTTAACTCGAGAATTTTGCGAGTAACATTCGTAGAGTGCTTACCCTGACGATGTTCCGTTGGTACCGTCGTAGTGGGGATTTTTCGTGGTAGGATGGATCCTTCGGTTTCTAGAGTTTGATTTACTCATCTGGATGGATGGACGTATAGGTAGATGATGAATTGGATTGATACCCTTAATACATAATTTTAGATTCTCTTTGATTACAATATTCTGGATAACGATAGAATCGATTCCTGATTTCTTGTAGTCATCTGGTACCACTGAACAAAAAGGTTCAATGATATATGATGTCTTAATTGCAGATAACCAATCCCTAAAAATAGTGACTGGTCATTCCTTTCCACTATTCTAATGTTAGTCGTGTTTTACTAAATATGTAGTTACTAACGAAGCAGGTAAATGAATGCGGCCGGCGAAGGGACGATGGTTCCGTTCCGATTACGCGGAGCTGGCTGCTGGCCACCGCGAAACTAAAATGCTGCTCCGTCTATCAACTGTTGTTACATGTTAATGTTAATGTTGTTGTTGTTACATGTTACTGTCGTTGTCATGAATGTTTCAGTTTATATAGCTATGAGCTTTGATTATGTTACGCGCTATTATACCATACTGTAGCAAAGTGGTATGACAGTACTGCGTATATAACGTTCCAACTCAAACTCACTAACGGTTATTTTAATCGCTCCTTAGTAAAGAATCACCATACAAATTCTGTACCAAGGAGCGATTTAAGTAACCATTAGTGACTCCGTGTCGGGGCGTAATACTTATTACTAACATTCTACTAAAACTTTGGATCCACCTGCTTTACGAAGAAAACTTGGTATCTACCGCTCACTACAGTACCAACAATTTTTTTAAGCGGAATCAAACCCAGGTCTTCGTTCGGCATGTTAGGCGATATATGGGATGGGAGTAGCCATAGTAAGACAAGCAGGTATGATATTACAATATTTTTAGTAGAAACATAATATAATATCAATAAGTACAATATTGACACTTTAAAGGTAAAAAATTATAATATCTTTGTTAATAACGTAGTCGTAGCGAAAAGTATTATAAATGCTTACGGGTAAAATGTCAACGATATTGAATTTCAAATCAGAGCGTCATTTTAGATACGGGCTATGTTTCGAAATACGAATTTTCCCATGGTTCGCTATTTACCGCTGTTATAACGTATACCCGATGCGATTTTGCGTAATCCTTTAATGCGTAGTTTGTAGAGAGTGCAGTACAGTTTATCTGATATTTAGGAGAGAAGTGCCGCCTCCAGATCTATTCTGAAGCAATTAATGCTGCCCACTTCGAGTTTGACTGGTTTTTTAAGGTTCCGTAATCAAAACGGAACATTACTTTCGTCATGTGCGTCCGTCTGTCTGCAGCATAGCGCCCTTGGACAACAATAACACCTATTTCATCATTATGAAAGAAAAGGAATAAGAAAGAAATAAAACAAAAATCCTCAAATTATTCTAATGACATGTCTGTCTAACTAATTCTGAATTGAGCATTATTGTGACTGAATATAATAAAGAAAATAACGAAGAATGCTTTTCTTAGGCCTCTGGAAAAACCTAGGCCATAGCTTGGAATTTTACAAAAGAAATCTTGTTTCTATTTAAGAAACAAGTACCTAGGTGCCTATCAAGATTTTTTTTTTGTGAAAAGTAAATTGGCTACAACAATATTTGACAATTTATTTGAGCAAATATTATAACGCGATTAATGTTAATGAATTTAGACAAATGAAATGTAATCATCGCGAGTGTTAAAGATTTTAATAAAAACCTTGACACAGTATTCACTTTTTCATGGTAACGTTGCAATTATTTAAAAATAACGTAGATTATAAAGCAGCCATTGAAAGATTTATTTGATAATTAAAACTGAAATTTAAGGAATTTCAATTAATAACTTTATAAATTTTTTCTCATTTTAATTAAATACGTTGATATTTATTTTGGCAATGTTATTGTAAACGTAATTTCAGTAAATTAAAAAACTACGTTTTTAAAATGAAATAGGTATAATATGTACATTAATTCTAACCAAAAATGTTAAACCCTTTGCTAACTATTATTACTATCTAATAGTGAGAGTGACGGCAGATTGGCAGATAGGTACATAATATGTCACTAAATCACTGAACGTTATCATTTCGCAGACAGCCAATTAAAGCGGCAATTAGAAAACATCGCGTGCGCAGGAGTTTCACCGCATCGCGCATTCCTTGGTGTTTTTCAGCGCTTGTTATTGCTTGAAGTGGCTTAGTGCGTTGAACGGTATCCAGGCAGCCTTAGCCAAGGATTTATAGCCAAGAATTCTGTAAATCCGTTACGAAGCTCTAGTTTTAAGTGCTTATAGGTACTTTTAATTGAACTGTAATGATCGTTAACTATCCATGGAGAATATTAATTTGTGTATTTATCGACGCAATTGAATAGATCCCGTAATAAAGTTACTTCTACTGTTACATTGTAGTAGGATTGGGAAAATCGGTTCACTTATGTTCTTTCGTTATTTCTATTCCCGTTAATTAAATATTGCCGTCTTTTTAACCATAAGCTTTGGTATACATTTAATATTTATTAGCTATATTGCATTTTGAAATTATGTTAATAAATTCAAAACTGTGACTTTCGCTTCACCATGTCACGGCCTCCATGCAGCCACAGCCAAGTTAATCTCTATTTTTCGCGGGGTGAAGGATGGCTGATTACGTGTCATTATTGCTATTGTCATCACGCGATTACACGTTTATGGAGGTTGCTACTGGTTGATGGTTACTTTTGTACATTATGGTACGGTGGTAAAGTAATATTAATCATAATTTATCAATAGATTAACTCCAAAAAGCACGTTAAGCAAAAATAACTGTGATGGCATCAATGTTTTACATCTTTCATAATTATATTTTTACATTTTTCATTTCTTTTATAATATAATTTGACGACCAGTGTGGCGCAATGGTTACCATGCCGGATCGCCGCACCGAGGGTCCTGGGTTCGATTCCCAGCGAGGCGGAAATTTGAATGATGAGTTTGAATTTCTGTTCTTGGTCTGGGTGTGAATGTCCTTGTCTATGTTGTGTGTTGTCCATGGCACCCACGACACAGGGAATCCTAGTGTGGGGCTATGAGTGTGAAGCGTTATTATTATTATTATTATTATTATTAATTTAGACATTTCTGCTTGCGAAATGTCATAAAATTTATACACACATAAATTTTATTATAATATGAAGACTTTTTTTTAATTTCTACTTGTTTTGTAATATTAAATGTATTATGAATCATTAGCAAAATCTCCAGTAACACTTTTTTGATCACCATTGGGTAACCTATTAAATTGCTTGATTTGAAATCTTATCACAGGAACTTCACCACCCCATTAAACTGAAAACATAGATAAAATAATTACTTACCTCAAATGCAGCTGTTTTATTCTTGTCTCTTTAATTTTCGTATTTTCATATACAGCAAGTCAACACACAGTGAATTAAAACTCGAAAGTGATGAAAAATTAATGATATAATATTAGACGCACCTGTAATCCATGCAAAGAAGTATTCAGTACAAAAAAATAAAATCGGTTTTATATCCATTGCAGGCGGAGTGCGGCGTACGACAACGCAGAGTTCCACTAATGCGACAAGGGACTCGCAACTGTTGTCGGTGCTCGCGGCGCGGCGACGCCAACTCCTTTCGGGAAGACTGAGTACTCACATTAGCACCCTATCCGCTCTAGCTAATAAACCTCACAAGTAAGTACAATCTAGGCTTCTATCATTGTAAGAGTGCAAAAGCACTTGTTAAATCTCTCATCTCTCATCTAGGGAGCCAGTTCTTTTTTTCTTTCTGTTCTTTTTCTTGTCCCTTGTCTATGACGTCGCTGCTGTCCATGGGCTTCGGTAGCCACTTACCATCAGGTGGCTTTGTAGCTCGTTTGTCGCTTCCATCAATCTATCCATTTCGGCTGGAGGAAACGTTGTATATTTTATCGATTTGGATCTTTCATTAGCTTTTTACCTCAAACACCTTTTATGTTGGAAAAATTTGTCTAAATAATAAACATTGTATATTTAGTAAGTTATATAATTTATTTCTCTTATTTTCAGAGGTAATACGACATATGCCCAGTTGGAAATCAGAGATACAAATAATTCTGTTGTCAAGAGGATTACATTTGATAACTCAAGTAATGAAGCAGCGCCAACGCTTAGGCTTGTCGCGACTGATGGTACAAAAGAAATACGACAAGACCTTAAGCCACATGAAATAAGGCATCTTTTCATACCAAGAATATACCAGGATAGTAAAAATAGAGCAGGGTTCATAAATAACAGACGGAAAGATATAGGAAATTCAAGTAGAACCGTGGCTACAACTGAATCCGTCACGGAAAGTGCAGTAGTATATGTCCCACCTGAAAAATTAGAGGGTCTTGATAAAGAAGTTGAATTAGACCCTGATGAAGAATTTCAAGTAGATGAATCAAATCATGGTTTATATTTACTTAATTATTCGGACAGTGATAATTTTACAACTAACCCTCTTTCTTTAAATAAATCAATAGCAAACATAACAGCTAAAGATAATGTTACTCTAAATTATAATGAAAATACGACATACATTAATGATGAACTTAACAAAACTACTACGATTAAACCAGATGAACTGGATAAAGAAGATAAGACCGAAACGAATATAATAGCTAATAGTACTGATGTTCAAAATAATAATAATAATAATATTCTTAATAAACAGCCTAAGACTGAAACAGAAAAAGATAAAGGAAATCAAACATTGTTTATGTCTGAGGAATTATACAACCATTTCAGACCACTTGAAACTAATTTACCCGATGAAGAAATGGCTCCATTTATTTACTTTGGACAAAAAATTGGTGGATCTATTGTAGGCGATAACTTGACAAATTCTCCTTCATTGTCGGCTTCAACAAAGTCTGTTAATTTTATATCCCCTCCATTGGAAAAGAGAAAATTTAATTCACGGTATTCAGCAACTGAGAAATATAGAAATACTAGCGCAGGAGAAGATGAAATTAATGAAGATATGGATGTCTCCGTCGTCAAAAATATCATAGAAAAAAATAAAATAAGAAATACGGTAAAAGGACCTGCACCAGCTAGACCAGTAGGTTTAGTAAATGCCTATAGAAAGTATTCAAGTACTACTCAATCAACACCAAAACCACAAATCACTACAGCACTAGTTAACATTACTGACACAACATTACAAAACGTAACTAGCTTAATAGATAAGGAACCTGATCAGTTAACTATTGCAGTTAAAGATACTGCTAAGGGCAATGGGACAAGTTTCAAAGAAACATACCAAAACAGAACAAGCACAGTTGCACCTTTAAGAAATTTCACTAGAAATTATTTTAATTTACGCCGACGGCCATCTCGACCAACTATTCTTTCAAGTACTGAAATTTCATTACCAGCAACCTTGAATAGTACAACAGAAAAAGTGTCAACTTCTGTATATACAGCGGTAGTCACATCAGTATCAATTACATCATCAATGAAAGGACAAAATAAGACTGATGGATCGTTAAAAGATTTAGACAATTCCACTTTAGTAGAAAATACTGAAAACAATAGCAATATTACAGAGTTAAACACAACTGCTATAAATGATACTGAAACATCTACTGTTCCATCGACGACTACACGGCCTTATAGACATAGAATCAGGATTCGAACTACAACCACCGAAGCAAGTTTGAACACTACGCTAAGTTCTACACCTATAACTTTTACATACAAGCCAACAGATTCACCATTAATCAGTGATTTATCCACAAAAAAATATGTAGATATTAAGCAAGAAACGACAACATCAAAAATATCTGAAAGGTTAGCGAACTTATTTCGACAAGACTCCGATGATTCTAATACAGGCAGTACGCCAAGACCTAAAAATATTCTAAGAAGGCGAAGGCCCACAACCACTACAACGACTTCTACTACGATTGAACCTACTGAAAATGCGGTCCCCGTGACTCCATTACCACCAGCTACCCAAAAGTATGAATCAACGCAAAGTACTATTAAACCAATTACTGTCACGTCTAAAACGCCGTTAGAATCTAATTCTAAGCCAATCGCAGCCCCATCGAATGGTTCTGAAGCAAATGGTAGTAAAACATTGGTTAATGCAACGCGAGAGGATGATGGTGATGAAACTCAGAACGAAGAAGTTGTAATTGAAGCAGAGAAGACTTATACGGCTTCTTATGTACTAGCAGGCCTCGGTTTTCTTCCAGTTGCCGCCGTCGTGGCTTTTGTAATTAGAAATCTTCTAAGCAAAAAAACCAAAGAAATTGATACGGAATATGAAGGTTATTTTGAGGACGGGGATATAAAGAAAGAGTCACCTATAACACCCGTTGCTAGGCCACCATTGCCTACTCCCACCAAGCCGGATCAAAAATGGGAGTTTCCTAGAAATAAGTTAAGATTACAAACTTTGCTTGGGCAAGGAAACTTTGGTCAGGTGAGTTATAGTTTTCAGTAATAATTGACGAAATTTCACCAGAATGATTTGAAATACTATTTTAAACCTAGTCAAAGGTGCAAAAAAACTCTTCTAGTCTCTAATACCGCTAATAAATTTGCCATCACGAATTGATATCACGCTATAACGCATCATCATCAAACACTACGTATCACACGTACCCCTCATGTGCATGTAAAACTCGTTACAGGTTTGGAAAGCAGAAGCTGATGATCTCAACGGTCATGATGGACTGACGCGGCTGGTCGCAGTGAAGAGCATCAAGGAAACTGCCTCGCAGAAAGAGAAGCAGGAGTTACTCCACGAGATATACATCATGCAGAAGATCGGAACCCATCCCAATGTCGTGACCCTTCTTGCTTGTTGTACTGAACAAGGTATTAATTACTCTTATTTTTTTAAATAAACTAACTCGATGGATTACTCGGCATGATAATAACAGCTTTAAATACTACAGAAAACAATGACAATAACATTCATTTATTTTCTAATTAACTGCGCAACGAATAGTTTTTACGACATTTCAAACGTTTTCTTTTTTGGTCATCGCAAGCGCTCGTCAATTCGATTCTTGTAGGTGTAATCTTGATGTTCCCAAACTATGCTATACTAGACCAGAATTTAATATTTTTTTATTAGAATTTCAAGAAATTTATTAATTAATTACTATACTATAGCATAGTTTGGAGTTGATACTAATATAAGTTAATAGTGTAGTACTAATGTGTGATTCAGGTATCACACTTAAATTAGTACTACACTTTATTAAGTAGCCATGAAGCCGTGACATGGCATGTCAAGGTATTCGAATTTACCAAAACGTACGGTAGAAGCATGCAGAGTATCACAGAAACCAGTTAAATTTACGAAAGATCCTTGTGGTATAGGACCGTTAATATATCAAAGCTAAATTAACAATTCTTATGTTTACAGAGCCGTACCTCCTCATCATGGAGTATGTGATGTGTGGCAAGCTCCTCACGTACCTTCGGGAGCGACGTTCTAGGCCAGATCGCTTCAGCGGCAGCGGAGCTCTGACGTCACGGGACCTCACAGTATTCGCCTATTGTGTTGCAAGGGGCATGGATTACATTGCTTCGAAAGGGGTGAGTTGTAACTTTGTAAACAAGGATACAACAACCATTTTTTGTATTGGGAACGATGTATTTTCACATGTATCTAGGTTTTTAATATCAACGAATTATGCAGGCTATTAGAAATAAATAATGAAGTCCATAATATCTGCATTTTAAATGTAATATAATCTTGTTTGACAGCCAGTTATCTCTGCAATTTGGCAAAAGATGCAATGAGAAGAAAAAGAGAAGAAAAGGCAATGCGTACTATGTATATTCTAAGAAAATATTTTGTGTCATTATGTTTAATTTTGATGTTCTTACGTAAAACATTAATTTACCTCATGCCGTAATCTAATTACAGTTAAATTATACTTTGTGTAATTATAAGGTAACAATTCTATTACTTGCGCTTCATTTTACAATTATCTCATATGTCATTAAATTATTTATTCAGAAAGTGTAATTTTAATTACAGTATAAGTACGTATTATAAGTACTATTATTTCTTCTGTGGTATAAGTTATAATAAGATTATTATTACTGCCTGGCTACAACCCTCCTTTCTGACATCTCTCTTCTTTGATGGTCGGCTGATGGTCGGCAATATGTATATAATGATACCTTTGCTGTTGAATACAATGATATAATAATGTAAAAAGAGGTAGATATGTCACTAGCGCGCCGACGATGTAGAGCGTAAGAACAAGCAATTGACCGTTCTGCTCGTAGTCACTCTGTAAATACAAGACGATACGCACGCTTTTGTTGTTGTCAGAAGGACTTCACATTTGACATGGCTTCAACCCATTAATGGCCCACTACTGGGCACGGATCTCTGCTCTTGAGGAGGCCTAGAGCATACTCTACCACGCTGCTCCAGTGCGGATTGGTGGAGGGGTTAGTGGCCAACCCGAGTGTCGGAAGTTTTCAAACCGCCCGAGGGTCTCCGACATAGCTTAAGAACTCTTATCCAATGATAACAACCGGGACCGACGGCTTTACGTGCCCTCCGAAGCATGAAAACGCTCATCCAACTACCGACGAATGCCTTCGTGTATTATACCAGGTGATTGGTGTAGTAAAACAAAAGATAAACGTGTGTGTGTTGTAGCTCTTTTTGGAACAGATTTTTAGTTGATTTGTAAGGGCATAACGTATCTATATTTTTTTAAATATCATTGGTTGAATAATACTGATATGGGTGACGTTGACCATTTATCATCAGGTGGCTCTTTAGCCTATTTGTGGACGTCACATAAACAGTGTTTTTATTTCAGATCGTTCATCGTGACCTAGCAGCTCGCAACGTCCTAGTAGATCATAACAAGTTGTGTAAGATAGCGGACTTCGGTATGTCGAGGTGCGCTGGCAACAGCTCCAGGACCGGACGGGGAGCTCTACCAGTCCGTTGGATGGCTCCTGAAGCGCTACTGTACAATGTGTACAGCCATCATACAGATGTATGGGCCTTCGGTATTCTTCTCTGGGAAATTGTCACGTTAGGTAAGCAAAAAACAAGTATCTACACAATTTCTTGAACCTTCTTTGAATCCCCTGATAACTGAAGAAGCCTAGAACGTACTATCACGATGCTTCAATAAGAATTAGTGGAGTTTAGTGCCCAACCAGAAGGTTTTTATGCCACACAAATGCCTCCAACAAAACGATTGCTATATAACGATAACACCTAGACACGATGCTTTATGTCCTCTCAGAAGCACGGAGGTCATGCTTCAGCCAGGAATTTATTCAGGGGTCATTTGTTCATCAAGCAAGTTCACCAATTGCAGGGTTTTATTACTCGTACTTAAGCACGCATTTCTTATCCAGGGTCAACGCCCTACGCCGCAATGTCCGGGCGGGAGGTTCTCGCAGCGGTCACTGAAGGCTACAGACTCGAAAGGCCTCCACACTGCAAGCCCCAACTGTATCGTGCCATGCATTCCTGTTGGCACGCGGACCCATCCCAGCGGCCATCGTTTGCCCAACTCAAAGCCCAACTAGCTGAACTGCTGGACAACGAGCCTTCTGAAGGAAACTATGTTGATTTGGACTCGTTCTACCAGGAGTCGTCAGTGTACAGCGACCCGTCAGCGATCATACATGACGATGATGGGTTGTCTGCGGAGTATGATCGGGAGAGGCGGTGTTTTAGAGAGTTAGTATTAAAATTTTCAGTATGTTTGCTATACGCGCGCCAAAGATGCTAAAGATTAAATAATCTTAAATTTAAATTTAAAAAACTCCCAACAGTTTTATTAACACTAAATATAGCTAAGAACACTCTTCATTAAGTCACCTTTCAAACAAAAAAACTAGATCACATTCAGTTCATCCGTTTGGGAGCTACGGCGTCAGAGATAGACGTACAGATATACAGATACACAGATACATAGACACACAGTTACACAGACACAGAGATACACAGACAAACACACACACAGATACACAGACACACATATACACAGACACACATAGACACAGACACTAATATACGCAGACACACATATACACAGACACACATATACACAGACACACATATACACAGATACACAGATACACAGATACACAGATACACAGATACACCGACATGTGTAACATATAACTTCCCTCTTTTTTTGTCGGGGGTTAATAAAATTCAAAAAGAGTTACTAATAGTTAAACGTCGATAGTTATAAATCACAACCTTTACGTTTCATAAATTGTAACGGTTAAATTTATTTATTATATTATAGTTTCTTTGATAACTTAAAGATAAAATCTAATGAGAAAATTAATAAAATTTCAATGTCACGTTACAGGTTGCAAACGGGTCCTCAGAAGTTCGATAATCGTTCCTTTAATTTGCGGGATGAGGAGATGCGAAACAAATTCGGTATCGGGACCCCCAGGATGGGTGGTTTTGGCATACGGGACGTGCCCTTCATCGAAAGGAACTTCAGCGACGGAGAATTCAACGAACGAAATTTTACCGACAAAAATTTCACCGATAGAAACTTCAGCGATACGAATTTCAACGAAAGAAAAGACGGTAAACTGTCAACGTCAAGTTTTCACAGGGAGAGGGAGAGAGAGAATCCGTTAGTTAGTCGAAACAGCTTTAACGGATTCCCGAGAATCAGCCCTAGAGATAACCATTTTCAGATGACAGGAGATGGCAGAAATAAAAGAGTTTCAGAATTTGAATGTGACATTTGAGTTAATTCAAAAATGGAATAGAATTTTCTTCGATCTCTTCAACTGGGTTCTAATTTTGAAAGTAATACAAGAAGTAAGAACTGATTCCAAATTTTTTTATTAGAACCAAGCATAATGGATTGTTTTTTTTCACTGCATGTGTTTTAATTTAAACTTCGTTAATCGGTCAATAATTAGTTCGAATTTGAACATAGAAAGTTAATGAATGTTTTGTATTAATAACTTGCAGGCAGGGTCAAATCGGTTTTGAAATGAGTTTCAATGAATGTGACTGAAAATTACTCATTTTTTCGTGAAACATTTCTCTTGCACCGAGTGGATTTTTGATGACAATTATAATAGGCACCAGTTTGGGATCATGACATGGTATTGCTTTAAGTTTCAATTTCAATTATTTGAAATTCAGTTACTTAAGACTTGTGTTAATATAATGTACATAATTAATTTATAATTATATACTTTTAGTGAACTGCGTGAAGTATAAAGTTTTATTGCGATATACGGTAAATGTACATAAGTATTGTAGTTTTAAATGTAAAATTAAGGATTGAGAGTGGTGTTTATATCCAATTGTATATGTTTGTGAGAATGTATTTAGCGTCTAAGTATCTATTTTACAATATTGTTCATTTAAATGTATATAAATGCCAAATTCGTGACAAACTTAATAATATATGTTTTTATACGTCTGTTAACCATGCATAACAAAATGTTATCGTTAATTTTTAACGTATTATTTTTTTAAATGTTGGATTATAGTGGTGCTAACGTTCTATTTTCCAAAAAAATAATGACATTGTTATTGTAAATATCAGGTTTACTTTTCAATTTTTTGTTATATATCTCGTCTTCCAATCTCAGTTCAATATTACTTCTAGTCTTAAAATTGTATGGAACTATGGATTGTTATAGATCTGAATAATTGGGTAAGCTTAAAGATTTATTTTAATATAATGTATTGAACTTTAACTTGACTTTTATTCTTCCCTAAGGCAATATAATTTTCATCAACCAACCGCAAATTGCCGTAAGTTACCATTTTTGGCCGTATTTGGGCAGCTTAAAACATTGAGCCAATCCCATGTCAGTAGAACAGGATGTAGTTACCATTTTTGGCCGTATTTGGGCAGCTTAAAACATTGAGCCAATCCCATGTCAGTAGAACAGGATGTAGTTACCATTTTTGGCCGTATTTGGGCAGCTTAAAACATTGAGCCAATCCCATGTCAGTAGAACAGGATGTAGTTACCATTTTTGGCCGTATTTGGGCAGCTTAAAACATTGAGCCAATCCCATGTCAGTAGAACAGGATGTAGTTACCATTTTTGGCCGTATTTGGGCAGCTTAAAACATTGAGCCAATCCCATGTCAGTAGAACAGGATGTAGTTACCATTTTTGGCCGTATTTGGGCAACTTAAAACATTAAGCCAATCCCATGTCAGTAGAACAGGATGTAGTAAGAGGCAACGGAAAACGGTCCCCTGCTTAGTGATAGGGCTTTGCATAAGGTCAATCAATAATATTGCTAACTTCTCAATATTAATAATTATGAAGCCTTCCTGGCTACCTCTACCCCCATTAATTGAGTCAGCCGCCAAACTAGTCGTCGTGTTTTGGCTTTGGGTTTGAAATCCAGTTCTTTCTTTTTAGTCTCCTTCTTTTTAATTTCTTGGCCAGCAACGCAACGGAAGACGCGTGTCTGCTTGTTAGTCAGCTATTCACATGATTTTTCATGTGAAGCATCGCACCAGCGACCCGAAATCAAACGCTCATTTTCTCTGATGTAGTTAAGTAAGCCTGGGTTAATTTAATGTTTATTTTTTTAGCCATATTTGTAAGCACGGACCTAAGAAACAGACGGACGTAATCCCAACAACAAATTCAGTGAAGCACCCATAGTAATATCAACTCTCTATTCGTACAAGTACACACACCCACACATTGACACTTCACTGCTTCAATCGCGAATCAAAAATTACGCACACATGGTAAGCGGGCGGCCATTGCTATACTTCACTCTCGATTAGACGAAGTTACGTCCGTCTTTTTTCAGGTCCGTGTTTGTAAGCCAAAAATAATCAGTTTAAATAATACCATCTAAACTTCTAGACTATGACTTTTTTTAATCTAAGCGTCTATAGTACGTACATATTATTATGTTATTTGAATACTACTAACTGCCCAAGCTTTGTTTCGGGAAACCTTTGTCTTAGGCCCGTATTAATAAATCGATCTTAAGATCTCTGTGATCAAAAGATTCGGTTTGAGATGCTGACTGTCGTACGTCAGATAATACGTAAAAGTGACATTTGTAAGATCTGAGATCGCGCTCTTGAGCCGAGATTGGTTACGTGCCTTAGGAGGTACCTACGTCGAAAAAATGTTCAATCTTTAAATTGAGATTATCTTTTCGCCACTACAAGCCTGTGCTTTTCGCATTCAAATTCGTTTAGGCCGTTTCTGAGATTAGCCGGAAAAAGTCTATAGACAAACACGTTAAACATTCTAAAAATCGTTGTTATGGGATCTAGTAAAGTAAAGAAAAAGTAAAGAAACAACCCATAATTGTCCCACTGCTGGGCTCGGGGTCTCCCCTCACAATGTGAGGGGTATAGGCCATAGTCCACCACGCTGGCCAAGTGCGGATTGGTAGACTTCACACATCTTTGAGAACATTATGGAGAACTCTCAGGTTTGCAGATTTCCTCACGGTGTTTTTATTCATCGAAGCAAGTGATAATTAATTTATATTAATACGCATTTGAAAATTAGAGGTGCGTGCCAGGATTCGAACTCAGGCACCTGCGTTCGGGGGACCAACGTTCTAACCGCTAGGCTATCACTGCTTTTTTTATACACTGTCACGGGATCTATCACGTTAGTAAATAATAAAAATGCCTAGTAATAGTTATTCTCAAATATCTTCCATGTACAGAAATCCATCAGTAGGTACTAGTTTTATTAGATCTATGATATATCTATACCGTGTTTGTGATATTGATGATAATGATGATAAGTTTCCCAAAGAGAAGCAAGGGTGGTAACTGCTAGTAATATAATGTTTTAAGATAAATTTCGAGGGCTGTACTTACTTTGTCGTCAGAGATCCTCTGCAATATTTCGTAACAAATTTAAGAGATCCTATTAATACATACTTACCTCTATATAGACACATTATTTTTTGTAAACTAAGTATTTTTTCTAAAAAAATAGCCGACCAACAAGCTGACAATCCATCTTGATAGTAAGTGGCTATCGTCGCCCATGGACATCAGCAACACTAAAGGCATCAATGATGCGTTGCCCGCTAAGTTTTCACTTGTCATTTAGAGATAACAAAACATTTGTTATTATAAAAACTTATGCAACCGACGAACAAGTAAATGTCGACGAAACGCAATGATTGTTAACTTGCAAAATGTCAATTTTCAAACATTACAAGACGCGTTATCGAATCAGAAATAGACTTTCAATGTCGACTCTAATCCTTTGTATCGCGGTTGAAATTCGCATGTAGTTGAATGTTATTAGAAATGTGCTTATAACTTAGGTACTAGATAATAATGAATTGCAGTGGAAAAAGGAAAAGGTTTAGGATTAAGGTTGTGGTTAGCGCTGATCGTTACTTTCTTTGTGATGGTAACTGCGCAGTATAATATGACTGTGTCATGAAGCTCTATAATAGCTTCATGGACTGTGTACAGTACAATATTAAAATTATGTACTTAGGTACCTACTAGAATTCTGCCAGCGGCTTTTCTCAAGCTTTCTGTGATAATATAAGTACCCTATACGTTATTCCAGATGGAACTGTCTACCATAATTATGGTCTACGCAGGGATACACAGGTGTGTGTGATAATGTGTGCAAAATTTCATGAAAATCCGTTCAGTATTTTTTGCGTGTAAGAGTAGGTGTTCACGCAAATTCACATGTTATCATTAATCTACAACTTAAATTGTTATTTATGTGCATTCAGTAGAAAGCCGTAATAATAATCTGTGTCAGTTGTTCTATGCGTTGTAGCTAATCTGTGTTCGCTCTCTGTTCCTGTGAATCTCGTAACGAACGGTTGTATTCAGTTCTAAGCTCAGAAAATTATAATTGTATCAAGTTTAGAAAAATATAAAGTGATCAGAATTCAGTTCTCAGTTTTACTTAATCAGTCCTGCGACCTGCGATCCTGCCGAGCCCGTCTGGTGGCCCATGCTATTTTTCAATTATCAGAACTACATCAGTTTATAAGGGGAGCAGCCATCTTGTTGTACCGGGAAGTCATCGACGTCTCAACACACATTTTCTAACTAGTTCAGTCCGATCCCCAACATCCTTTGATGACTTCAGAGAGACCAGCCCATATCAGTACTCCATATCAGAATCAGCACATCATACATCAGTCACGGCCACAATTTTTTGGCGATTCCATGAGGGGAAACCATTCTCCTCAACAGTAGGTAAATCCTCATAAATAAAATTTGACATTTATGATATTAGCAGGATCTATGTATATTTAAATAGGCTAGCGGCCGTCTTCAATAATCTGCCTATCCATTTTCTCTGGTTATGTAAATCGTTAAATTATGACTATGTAGTTGCTGCGTAACAAACATGTAACAAATTTAAGGATTATCACTCCGTTACCACGCACCTCAACATACTTACCTGCGCGGGGCACACGTGTACCCCAAAGTAATTGATGGATATTTTTTTTATTACGTAGAAAATTATAAATTATTGGTCTTTACAGAAAAAAAAAAATTTGCTGCGTTCCTCACAGGCGTATATGCCACTGACGTTTAACTATTTCTAGAGAACAAATCTATGAGCCGATGTTCATGAAATGTTATATACTGTTGATGAATGATGGAAACATTAATTTACAGCAGCTATAGAGAGCAGCTAAATTTTAAGTACATTTAAGAAATAATAGGCAAAAATGTACTTTTGGGGCACGCCTGTGCCCCTCGTGTGTCCCTCGTGTGTGTTAAGTACTGAATGATTGAATATTGAGAATGGCCGTATGTAAGAGAAAAGAGTTACACCCCCTAAGTCCTCTGTTTATCAATTTTCCTCTATTGCTTTTTATTTGCTAATTTTAAGCAAACTTTACCTAGTGCTATTTAAAAAAACAGCTTTGGAATTATTTTTATTTTATTAAAAAAAAGTTCTAAAAATATTAATCTATACTAATATATAAAGAGAATAGGCTCCGAAACTACTGAACCGATTTCAAAAATTCTTTCACTGTTGGGAAGCTACACTATCCCCGTGTAACATAAGCTATATTATATTTTCAAAAAAATTAGCGATCCTTAATAAAACTCCAATAATATATCCCAAGGTGTAAAAAGATAAGAAAACCGAAGCAAAACAAGGGCGGTTACTCGTTCATAATAAATTGCTCTTAGGACTGCTGTTAGAATACTCATAATTTTAAGTAACTTTCTCTTCATAAGAACATCCTGTACAGCACACGTTTAGTTGTAAGGAAAGTAAACAGTGTACCATTATCACTACCACTACGTTCTCTATGCAGTTATGACATCATTTAATTTGTCATTAGTTGAGAATTTATGAGACTCGACTAGAGAAAACCCACGTTATGGACAGGTGAAGTGCTTTCGAAAACTAATTTTATGAACACTTTTACGAAAATCATGAGAAGTTTGAAGATGAATTACATGGGTTTGAAATGCAAAAGTTTGCGTTGCCGATGAAAATTTCTTCTTCAAATGGTTAATAATCCACTGATGGGGAGAGAATCTCTACAGCTAAGTAATTGAGAAGGCCCTAAGTTTTTACATGCTCTCTATTGTGGATTTTTAGCCCCCGACAAAAAAAGAGGGGTGTTATAAGATTGACGTGGCTGTGTATCTGTGTATCTATATGTCTGTCTGTAGCATCGTAGCTCCCAAACGGATGAACCGATTTTGATCTAGTTTTTTTATGACTTAATTGAGAGTATTCTTGGCTATGTTCAGAGTAAATAAAGCTGTCGGGGGTTTTTTAAATTTTAAGATTATTTCTGGGTCTCTCTAAACTTGCCCTCCTAAACACGAAAAAAGAAACCAACCTAAGCATCTTAAGTTTTGCCTTCCTAGGTCTTCAAACATAACAACTGTACCTAATAATCTAGGTCAGTCTAAACTCGCTCTTTTAAGCAGCTGTTAGAAGTAGGTACTATTATGTCTTCTGTATTAGTAGTCACTCATTCGACCCGTCGGTCATTCACTTAAGATCGATACAATTCGCCTAGAATACGAGATTCTTACATTACAATAATTTATCTAATTGTTTGTTTAGTAGGCGGATTTTATTGTTTTCACTCAAGTATTGCTTTTATTTCACTATTAACTTTTATAACATCGAATCACTGCAAGTATGAATTCGCTTCTCAGAATAAGACTGCAAAGACAAGCCACGAGTAATGTGGAAGATTTCACACATGCAACAAAACATCTGGACAAAAAGTTACTTGGAATCAAACTCAAGTTCGCGACATAGAAAAAGCTTAAATAACTAGTTAATCAGGCCTTAACTAATCCATCTTCTGTACAAATGACATTTAAATTCCGATTACATTATGCATATTAGGCGAAATGGCATATCGGCACTACACTGTTTACTAAAACTTTTCTAAATTATCTTAGTTTAATAACGATATTTATTACGAAGGGAGAAAGTCCACAGTTCAAAGGCAAACTTTTGGCACGCGCAAATGTAAGTTTGCTGATAATAATCATCAGTTCCGATATCTTTCGTAACTCTGACGTAACTCTGTGAAAGCATGTCTCTAGTACACCCGAAGAAATTAGATAACGTTTGCCGTCATCGGCAAAGCCTAACGCTCTTATTATGTAAAGTATAAAATCTAATTTCCTTTAAAAAAATCTTTTCCAATCATCCCATATAAATTTGTTTGTCATACACAGTCATTGTCGAAATTTATACGAGTACAATATCAGTACTGGGGTATTGTTCATGTGCCAAATGTGACCCCAGTGGACTCACTCTTGACCCCGGTGAAAGCTGCCAGTTCCGGTACAATCTGACACCTGTAAACAAGAGTTGCGTGCGTGTATGCGTCCATTCGCCGTCGAGGCAGAAAGCGGCGCGCGCGCATCGCGAATAAGTCGTTTATACGTGCCATGCGTGTTTTTTGCTTAATCAATGGACACACGTGAAAAAAATGACATTTTGTTGCTGAATAAAAAATAAATCTTTTGTGCACAAGATGGCGTTACGTGTGTTATTCATATTGACTATAGCGAGTATCGTCAGCGCTGAAAATTTGAGAGACTTTGATGATGATTCTAAGGAAATGATGATAGCTCAGGAGTCGAGACACTATCAGACAGTTGTCAAACCACCAGTCCGGATCATTAAGCCAACAGGAGTGACTAATTCGCACAGGCCGCAGTACAATCTTGACTCGTTAGAAGCGGACTTGATAGAAGAAGAGTTGGATAATTTTTTCGAGACTACTACAAGGAGGAATTTGTTTAAGACAAACAACGTGAAGAGAGACAAGGAGGTGATGATCAGAGATGCGGTGTTGCGGGCGTTGGAGAGGAAGGACCATGTAGGGAAGTTCGCACAGATTCTGCCCATCATTCGGGCCATGTCGGGCAACCAGCGAGTGGCTCTGGCGTCTTTGGTAGCCAGCCAGGTCAGCACGCCGCCTGGACGGCAGCCGCTCAATCTTCCACAGGTAAGTGAATTATCTCGATCTAGAAAAAAGAAGTTAAAGTTTATGTATTAAAATTCTCTAGGATGTATGTAAATACTATAGTTGTTCAAAATATAAATTAGCTTCACCGAATAGTTAATACCATTCTATTAGCTAAGCGGTATCTTCTCATCATTTAGAAATCCTACTCCACTATGTTTGGTACTCCACATGACAGTTTGGTAAAAGAATTTCTAGTTATGCCGATTACATTTTCTAGTCAATTTTCTACTTTTAATTTTAAGATTTCACTTATAAACCTTTGGCATGGCTAGATAATGATGACGATATTAAAATGCCCTACGAAGTACGGCACCTAACTAATACTATAACGCAACAAAACATAAAGTTATTAAAAATAACAGATTTATGAGTTATCTGGTTACTGTAACTATGTATAATAGATATCAATGAAGTTACATAGTTCATGAAGCAGAGAAAATCGATCATGATGCTTTTGGTACATGTGATAGATATCTGTGTCAAATGGACACGTAAGGTTATAGTACGAAGATATAGTGATAACATCGTATTGTATCAATCAGATCATCATATTATAAGGTCATCATCTAAAATCAAATCATTTGACGTTTTAATACATTTCAGGCAAAATAATGATACCTCACATAATTTGATCATTGCTCATTAATTAAATAATATATGCAGTTCAAATAAAGGTTATATTAACGTTTGTAATAGGATGCATTAAAATGTTATCTGTCCACGGAGGATTTTTGTAGGTACCCATTGCAAGAAGTTCTTCTCGTCCTTTGCTCCTTTCTTTAAACTCAAACCAACCTGAACAACATGCGAAGTAGTTTCAGTTGCCCTACTAATGCAGGCTATAGGGCTCATTATCACGACTTCTGATTTGATCCCGATAGTATTCATACTCATATACGTTCTACTAGAAACAATTACAGTGCTTATAGTTACTAGATCGTATTGGATCGTCTCTAATCGTTTGAATCTGGGTTTAAGAGATCTCTAGTAAGTGTTACTGTCCAGCTATTGTTTTCGATGTTCTTTTAGTTTTTCACCACATTCTCCTCTAAATTGCCCTCAATGTTGCTCAGTAAATTTTGCCTTTCAAGGCTTAATTTATATTGTTTACACAAAAAGGTTGGGTGACACGTTGTCATTTCTTTGTAGTAAATTTCTTTAGTATTTAATTTCTCTGTAATCAACTTCATTATTTCAAACCACAATAGAAGTTAGTTGACAATTACATGATCAGAGGTTAACACAATACGTTTAGAGAGTGTGGGAACTTCAATGTGTTGTACACTCAAAAAACTAAAAATGAAATAAGAATGTGTCAAGTGCGAGTCGGGTGTACCTACATTTAGTTTCCTGATGCGAGAAAAATTGTCTGTTTTTCTATGTTATGGATTATCTATCTATCTACTAAAAAATACAGTAAGACAAAACTTAATGACTATTCATAATGCTTCGTAATATTATTTAAGCAGCAAGCATTCTAAGTTAAAAATAGACCATTTTCACTTACAGTGAATGAATGCTGCATTTAATTAAAAAAAAAACAGTTTTGAAAAAAATATTAATAGACAACTAAAAATAAAATTGTGTTACACCAATCCGCATTGTTGCAGCGTGGTTGAGTATGGCTCTAGGCCTCCAAGAGGAGTTGAAGCCAACAATTGTGTATCCATTATATCAACAATTTCAATACCTTAATTTAAAATAAGTTTTTACAATAAGTAAAATTATGATACAACAATCGTAACTCATCTCATAACCAAATAAATATTTCACATGTCATTCTGCTATTCAATGTTGGTTGGCTCGTATCAATGAGAAGCCATGATTGTGTAATAACTTTCCAATATGATTTAAATGACACTCAGCAGTAACAATAATTTAAATGATATAATACGCCTTCCGATGAGAGGATTGTTAGAGGAGACTTGACTCCGATACGACACTTAGGGCTAGTGTCCATCGAAACTGAGAAGAAACGTCTTGGGGAGATGAGAGCTGTATAGCAGAATGGCCTGGGTATCTTCACCTACGCTGAGTGGATAGGTATTTTAGCTGGCTATTATCTTGCCCTATTTATACTCCATTTAAATTCGGTTTGGACTTAATATAAACAAACCATTAAAATTCCTTCGTACGGTTTTAACCAACTGATATGTATTTCATACACCAAATAAGAACTAAATGTTCAATATAATATCTGTATTATTAATTATTTTACTATTTATTTAGACTTTATCAAGAACACACTGACAGAAAACGAGGTAAAAACCAACATCTTAAAACAATTTCATTTCGTGAAAAGAAAAGCGTGTTTGCGAACGATCGATTCTCGGTATGCGGGTGAGCAGCAGGGAAGCTTCTGTGCTCTGCACACATGAATGTAATCTCCGTTTCACTCTGCACCTCTCCATCCGATAGTATCCACCCCATAGTTCCAGAAAGAGAAATAATGATATAATAACGACTCCTACGTTATAAATTACTCAACGTTATAATCCAGCCCTTATGACTGGTGGTATTCCTCATTTTTGGGGAATTTTTTTTCTACTTAGATACCAATGATATTTAATAAATATCTATAGATACGTTATGCCCTTACAAATCAACCAAAAAAATTATTCCGAAAAGAGCTACAATACACACACGTTTATCTTTTGTTTCACAATATCAATCACATTGGTATAATATACGAAGGCATTTTAACGCTGTATGTCAAATGTCAAGCACTCCTGACAACAACAAAAGCGTGCGTATCGTCTTGTATTGGCAGAGCGACTACGAGCAGAATGGTCAATTGCCTGTTTTTACATTCTTCATCGTCGGCGCGCTAGTGACATATCTACGTCTATTTACATTATAATATCATTGTTAGATACATGTTCCAAATGTCACTGTTTCCGATTATGTTTACGAGTTATATGACAATGTCGAACATTAACATTATCCTTCGTTTTTATCGATACATTTCGCAGTCCGACTAATGCTCCACTTTTAATTTACGACACGATTAGATCGGATAGAGAATTTTCCCACAACGACAAAGTTTTTGCTATTTGTTTGTTAACTCTATTTATGTTGCAACTGAGTGTGTGAATGATATAAACTTATCTTAGTGGGGAAGAGAAATGACACTTAAGATTATGATCATCCCGGCAAATGAAAGTTGGGTCTAAAGTTCGGTTTACACATATTAAGTAGTTAAGTAAATTTTAACTAAATTTTAAGTGAATAATTTTTAGTGTGCGTCTACACGTAATAATTTAGTAAAGCTCTTTAGTTCATACAATTCTACTTAATTACTTAAGCATTTTACTAAATTATTTAATTACTTAAGCATTTTACTAAATTTTAACTTAAAAGTGCCTGTCCAAACGTATTAAGTGATAAGCCCCGCCCACCTACTCAACAGAAAATAGAAAAATTTCTAAATTACTTGCCTACTTGATTACTAAACTATTAAATTGTCCGTTTACACGTATTACATTTACTTAAAATTTAGTTAACTACTTAACTACTCAATACGTGTAAACCGAACTTTAAGTATTATTTTTAAGTAAGTATTATTTTTCGTCGAAAGACTTACCACGTGGTACATAATTACTATTTATCATGGACTTCAGTATCATCAAAGGCTTAACAGTGACTGTTAAGTTTCCGACCGAAAAAGAAATGGTGTTAGTTCTCCAAGCTGGCTTGAGCGTCAGTTGTTTCTTTCTTTTTCTTCTTTCTTTCTTGACCGGCAAAGCGTCAGAGATCCCTTTGGTGTTGCTGATATCCATGGGCGACGATAGCCACTTACCATCAGGTGGATCGTCAGCTTGTTTGCCGGCTATTTCCATAAAAAAGCAAATAAATATAATATAGGGGATAAGTAGTTAGGTATATATTTTTTGTAATTTTTTATTCGATTCGATACATCAATATTCTGTTTCCAAATATAGCTAAGATACTGAAAGGACTATTATAAAACCTAACTAGAGACCCAAATCAATACAGCTGTGTATAGCGCTTGGTACAATCAGAGTACGTAGCTATTCGGTCTATTAGACAATAGGAAACAAGCGTAAAGATGTATAAAAAGCGACCCCGTTCCGCCGTAGCACCGGATCGAAATCGTGCGTTAATTTCATCTGCGCATTAACAGTGGGTATTGCTATTCCAAAGCTAATTACTATCTAACTTTGTTGCAAGGAGGTAAATAAATTAGAAATTTAGGCAATTCAAAGCGTTTATTTTCGTTAAAGGCACTGATTATTTCGTAATTCGCAATTAAAAATGCTTTACACTATCTGTTGTTTTTATAGCGCAAGTGATGAAATATTTAGTTTAACTGGCATGCAAATAGTGAAATATACTTTTGAAATATCTCGATTTTAGTTATAAAAAAATAACCGACTTCAATCAAAATAACTCAAAAACTACTCGTCAGATCTAGCTCAAATTTAAGTGGGAGTACATGACAAGCACCAGCTTTTGATTAAATAAAGAATCATCAAAATCGGTTCACCCAGTCGAAAGTTCTAAGGTAACAAATATAAAAAAAATACAGTCGAATTGAACACCTCCTCCTTTTTTGAAGTTGGTTAAAAATAAGTTAATGCTTGACAATAATCCCTCCTGACGGTAACAATAAATTCCAAAATTGAAGCAGTGCCTTTTTAAAAACGCTCTCCTTACAATTTCTCTATCTTCACAGCCCATTAAACTCAAGCCATCAACCCAACATTGCCAGACTTAAAACATAAAGGTGAAGTTTCAGTCATGTACAGTCGGCAAAATAATAAGGTATGCAGGGCATAAAACAAAAACGTTCGTTAATGATTTAATATTACAGAATGTTTGTGTTATAACCAACGTAAAATGCTACCTATACACGCAAGGTACGATTTAATATTGATAAAGTAACACACACATTCTGTAGTATTAAACATTACTGAACGTTTTTGTTTCATGCCCTGCGTACCTAATTCTTTTGCCGACTGTACATATACTGACAAAGTTTTCCTTCACGTTAGTGAGTAATAACTAATTTCTATTACATACATAACTTACAACTGCGTGCTGGAGAGCGACGTTCAAACCATTAGGTTATGACTGCTTGTCTTTCAATATGATTTAATAGTATAGTAAGATAATTTATAGGTGTATGATTAGTGTAAACCAAAGCATAAAACCAAGGCATAATGCTGAGGTCTAGGTACATTACACAACTACTTCGTAATTAACTGAAAATTAAAAAGACTAAAGTTCCTTGAGAATAAATTTTACAATCATACGTAAATTATTGTTTATGATTGCAGTGTCGTATATTCAGTAGTAGCGGCGCGCTTCCTTCATTGTAATCCTTTGGTGTTGTTGGCGATGGTCACCAGTTATCATCGGGTAACCCATCTGCAACTTTATCTATGCTTAACATAAAAACATAAACGAGTACTCATGTACTTACGCGCCTGAGAAGTTATGCTTCTTTGGCATCAAAAAAAAACAATAAAAAACCATTTAAAAAACAATTTCCAAAAAACAATATTAAAATAACAATATTCAAACAATAATATAAAAAAAAAACAATATAATAAAAATAATTTTTCCATAACGCGCTAAGAACGCGCCTTAAAACATCACTTGTGATGTTTTCGTCACCTAAGTTTCACAAATCTTAAAAATTTACTCTTATCTTTTTTTCCATTAATTTCATAACGCGCCTAAAGAAGTAGGTATAACTTCAATAAAGCTTTTGAACGTAAAAACTGCTAGTACGTGTTGTTTTAATAACTTAGTTTTTAATCTAGGAAGCTTGGAAAACATGATTTGAACTCCATTTAATCAAGATCACCAGCGCAGCAGGTAGAAACTGGGTGCAAAACGAAAATTTTAATTTTCAATATTAAACTTTCTGATTTGCGTTGTTCATGCCACCCACGTCGCAGGAGGGGACCCTTGTGCGGGGGGTATGAGTGTGTGAGTGTTCATTTATTTATTTCCCGAACCAAAATAATCTAGTTAAATACATAATAATAATAACGCTTCACACTCATAGCCCCACACTAGGATTCTCTGTGCCAAGGACAACATACTAGACAACGACATTCACGCCCAGACCGAGAACAGAAATTCAAACTCATCATTCAAATTTCCGCTTCGCTGGGAATCGAACCCAGGACTCTCAGTGCGGCGATCCGGTACGGTAACCATTGCGCCACTCGAGTCGTTCAAAATGCAAAACTACTTCATATAACTTCATGTCTCAGAACTAAACCACATTGATACGTCTCAAGTTAGCTACCGAGCGTAATGACGAGTGATTTCGAGGCAACTGTAAACGCGAGGCATCCGGCGTTGATATACTTGAATGGCGGCGAGCTATGTCTCTAACTACCGCATTAATATGGAACATTATCAGTCGTACTGTAGTCGTAGAGTCCATAGACACTCACTTCTCACTCACACATAGAACACTATATACAGTTTATAGACACATGCTTTTTATGTAAACTGGTCGTTAAATGAGCTGACGATCTACCTGATGGTAAGTGGCCACCGTCGCCCATGTTGTCAACCAAGGAAGAAGAGAGAGAAAGAAAGAAAGAAATTAACACTTACTACTTCGCACATTTAACACCTTTTGTCTTGTTACATGAAATAAATAAGGTAATTTATTTCAACGATGAGAGTTGGATGCAAAAGGATTCGATGGGCCTTCTCATGGTAGACCAACGACATTTCTGGGAAAAGGAACTCTTTAATTATTATCCAACAATAGGTTGCATTATACAATTCAATAATTTTCAGAGTTGATTTTAGCATGAAGCTAACTTGCCGATCGGTTTGGATCAAATATGTAATGAGTCGAATGTGCCACTCGAACAAGTGTGTAGCACGCCTTAATGTAGGTATCCGTGTAGGATTTTATTATATGTATATTCGGTAAGACTGAGTTAACAAGCAGGTTATTGAGAAAATATGTAATTTGCGTATCAATTACACACAATAAAGACGGTAGCTCGCGTGACCACGCATGATCAGATACACAGGAAATAGATGATTTGATATGCGTCGTATTTTGCAGTAATTTGTGATTAGCACGGTGCTTCTTCGGTAACATTCTCATTTGAACATTCAACTTCTTTTCTTGACGGAGCCTCTTTTTAACCTCTCGCGCAAAAAGAGGAGTACCTAAGTTTAACGGCTCTGTATGTGGTAAGAAGTATGTGCCATGTGGCATCGTAGTTCCTAAACGAATGGACCGATTATGATGCGGTTTTTTTGTTTGAAACCTGACGTGATTGAGGTGGTTCTTGGTTATGTTTAGTATAAATAAAATTGTCGGGGGTTTTTTAATTTATAGTTATAACCTAATTACATTAGTGTATATAATCTCCGAATTTACATTTATTGTGCATGAATAAATAAAGAAGAAAAAATTCTATTACAGGAATCCTCCAGGGATCTGAACTGAAAACCAAATTATTAAAATTTTTCTACAAAAAATGTATATTAGTCACAAAAAATTATGAAAATCACATTTAATTAACTCCTGTTTGTCAAAGATATTTTAACTAAATAAGATTGAACACAAATATTACTGCTGAAATGTAATAAAAGGTTAATAATTTAAACCAGCGATAAATGTAATTTAACTGCGTAGGTTTAATAATTCGCACAGTTTTACAATTAACAAAACAGTACATAGTTATAATATGATGACAATTAAGATAAACTACCTGATTGTGTCGAACCTGAATGATTCCAAAGTTACTTAATTAACAGTAGATAACCCAAAAATAAAGAAAAAATGACGCTTAATTACTCAGCACCTGCTATTATTGTCTAAACACAAAACGAGATTCATAACAAAAATATCGCCAAATCTCTTGACCTTTCTGAAAAAAAAAACAATGTACAATGTAGTGAACTAAAATTATGAAAGTTGGCTCACTATTGAGCAGAGTTTCTCATGACCGCGAAACAAATGCACATTTAACTCATTCAGATGGTACAAATGACGTTAGATAATACAATTTGTCCAGACGACGTTCTTGACCATGACACACAAACAAGTTTTATGCTTAAAATCTGTGATAATTACGATGAAGCTTTATTAATTAGTAAACAAAATGTTTATCAAAAAGGCTACAAGAATTAATAATTAATTAATTCCATTCGTAGTAGCTGCATATAATCAAAATGTATTGTGTCCACAAAAATATTGCTTAAATTTTACTTAAAATAATCTATAAAGATTATTTATAATTTGATTGGCCTTCAAAATATTTGATTTCATTGATTAATAATGACTTAAAATTTTTAAAACAACTGCTAACTCAGGTTTTATATCGTTTCAGGTGAGATCCATGTTTGGTAACAACAACAACATTTCGTCAGATCTTATGCTGCCTATACTACTAGACATGGCGAATTTGATCCGGCGTGCTGTCAGGTCTGGAAAAGAGCCCAGAGAAGTAAAATCAACTCTACCACAAGCACAGTTTCTAAGACGATCATTTACAGACGCTGATGACACCACACTCGATGATGAACCATTTGAAACAGGAGATGAAAACAAAACAGTTCAGACAACAAATGTACCACAAGTCACTCAAAGACCAATACAACAGAGAAATCGCAACATCAGAATCAGACCACAAAGAAATATACCAGCGTTTACGAAACTAAATACACTAGTTGATAGGAAAACCGCACAAGATAATAGAATTACAGACACCACTACACAAAGCAATACTCAAGAAAAACTCAATGAGGTTGTAGTTCAGAATGATGCTGGAGACAATGTGAGTAACGTAATAAATTAAAAATAATATATTTACCACACTTCTGGTGCTTATAAAAATAATATGACTTTTGATGGGAATAATTTGCAAGAATGGAGACAAAAAATACACCTAATTCTTTAAAAGTGTTAGATAATATTTGAGTGCCGAGCTTCTCAGTACAAGTATTGCAAATAAAACAGTTAACACTCAATAAATCTACTTACATTTTTCATAACACATTAACATTAATCGTATTAAGCACAGATTTAACTCTTCTTTTGCAATTACAAGTTCAGCTCTCAGAAATTGTTTTGTGAGTTGTAAGTGCTGTACGCCTTATTAATAATTTTCTATTGCTATTATTGCAGAATATGCAATTAGTTTACCTACCTCTAATTTCTTCATAAAAATATCGAAAATCTTTGAGTAAGTGAATTTAATTTCTCTAAATTTCTACATTTTTTATTCTAAGCTACTAACCAAGGTTTAGTTTTAAATTTAGACACTTTCGACACGGTAAATTTACTTGCTGAATATAATAAAACTGTAAACGTTAAATCTGTCAACCGCTAATAAACTGATGAGAATCTACCGCAAAACGATGGCAATATTGAAGTGAAAATGTACTTCGAAGATATTGCGTACGTTTATTATCTTTGTTTTGCTTCCTTAGCTTCCTTAGTTTCTTGAATATTATTGTCAACGGTTCACAGTGTTTGTTGTAAACAATGTTGTATACAATAATAAAACGGTATTGAAAACTGTGGTAAAATCATAAATTCCACTAGAACTACTTTTACTACGATAGAGTTTCTAAGTTTTATTGTTTTAGTATAGCATGTCACAATTGTTTATACTTTAAAATTTTGCTTCAACTCATTCAACTCGTTAATTTTAAACTCAAATGTAAACGAGAAAAATTAAAAATATTGATAAAACAATTCCAGAGAAACCTTACAAAGACCGTAATAACCACGACTACCGAAGCTGCAGTTTCAACATCGAAGAGGAGCAGGTTCGAGAGCACTAAGGCAGCTGAGAACAGCACCTTGGACCTAACAGCTGATGCTACCAATCAAACACTGGCTCAAGACTTACCAGTTGCAGAGAAGTTGCGGTCTCTAAATAGATATATTGACAGAAAAGGTAAATTCATATTTCAACATCTTTCTTTTAAAATGACTAATTTTGATTTTCATGGACAAATTTTACGTAGATATCATTCATTTTCATTGATATAATATGACTTTGAATGCAGCTTATAACCTTAGATATCGACAAAACTAAAGATCTATAGACACTTAGATGTAAATAAAATAAAATCAATGTTAATCAGTCAACAAATTAACCAATGAAGACAAAAATATTTCGATTAAAATATAACCTTACCGACTTCTAGGTAATCTCATCCGTCGGGGCACCTATCCACCGAAGCCACCGTCATCTAACCGTCGCACTACAGCAGAGCCAACACTCAGTCCCGTGAACCCCATCAGCCGCCGTCGACCGCTCCCAGTGAAGAAGCTTCCTTCACCAGGAGAACAGGCCAAATGTGAACTATTTACCAACACGCTGTGTTTGCATGCAGATGACTACCCAACGTAAGTGTACCTGAGAGGATTCTTAACCATATTTCTTCTGTCCTCGTATGCGATAAAAGAGAGCAAAATTAGGTCCTTTCTTCTGTAGTTGGATGTGGTTACAGAATTCTATGAGAAGGATTTGCGGTTTTATCTGGAGAAAACCTGAGTCTGATAATATAATACTTAAGAGTCTTTAATAGCGAATAAAAGATCGAGAGATAAAAGAAAGGGGAATAAATTTAAATAATGTACAAGCCAAAATAGTAAAATGTATAAACCAAGTAAATGTATAGCAAATAACTGGTTCTAAACCAGTCCAATCTAAAATAATGTCCAATGATGAATGTGAAAATAATTATTTATTAAGGATGATGACTAATGATAATGGATAGATGGAATCCGCCGTCGATAAGAACATGTAATTTTTTTTTTTAATTTTCAATAGTAATCGTGCTACCAGTGCGGTGCCGCAGACACTACCGCAGACCGCTTCTAAAGCGAGTATAACCTCAGCACATATATGATATTTAGATGAATATACAGAGTGTTGAAAAGGGAGTAGGACAATTTGAAAGGGAAGATTGCTTAAAGCTTGAGGGTTGACCTACCATTATGTCAAAAATGGACCTTTGTAAAAGTTTTACGTTTTCCACATTCTGACCTTTGTTTAACATTTCTTAAATTCTGCTACTTTATCCTTCTTTTTATTGCTGAGTCAATAACTGGGCAGATATTTTGATATTTTTTTGCTAAGTTATTCTCAGATAGTTGTTCTACAGTATCAATATGTAAGTAATATAGTTCTAATCCTCCAGGAAATAGTGAGAAAATATTACGTGCTTTGGTTATCTTCGTTTTTGATGTGCATAATAAGCGAGGTATAAAGAACACGCTACAAACCAACAGAGACATGAAAATAAATACAGATTCATTCAACCTATTCAGTATTTACAACCAAGCTCTTCGTGTGAACCAATAGTAACGTTTATATCATTAGGCTCAGCTAAGAACATCAGGTCATTGCCTAGTAAATGCGCTACCACTTTCGCTGTCCTCAACCGCTCCGTTATTTGCCTTACTCTTACTTTCCTCTTATTCTTGATGCTCTACTTACGCAATACCTAACCTCGGTTTTGGTTTCATCTAAACAATGTCGGTAAAATTTATGTCATGCCAAATTAATATTTAATTCCTCGGTTTATTTAGCCGTTTTGGCAACCGGTATAAAGTGGTTTCTAATTCAAATATTATTGAATATAATGATCTGTTTTTAACGGTTATAAAATTTTTATTACTATAGCCAGTCGATCAGTAGAGGCAGAGGTCTGTCAGTTTGTTTATTGATGTTTATTAAAAATTGCGCCACTTGTTCTCCACATTATTTAAAGTTTGTAAAAACTAGCGTCATCCGTATATGAAGGATGTTGACGACGAAGTCAATATCCAGCGTGCATAGGAACGTTCGATGGTGAAAAGAAAATGGGAGAATGAAATCGTGTATCGTGAAGAATTTGAATTCTTAATTGGCCGGCTTTTTGGATGTTTTTTGGTGTTTCCGATGTCCATACACGGTAACCATTTAACTTTAGGTTGATCATATTATCATTTGCCGTTTAAAGCAAAGCAGCAACCCATAATTGTCCCACTGCTGGGCTCGGGGTCTCCTCTCACAACGTGAGGGGTACAGGCCATAGTCTACCACGCTGGCCAAGTGCGGATTGGTAGACTTCACACACCTTTGAGAACTTTATGGAGAACTCTCCGGTGTGCAGGTTTCCTCACGATGTTTTCCTTCACCGAAGCAAGTGATAATTAACTTCTAATACGCACATAATATTTGAAAATTAGAGGTGCGTGCCAGGATTTGAACTTGGGCCCCTCTGTTCGAGAGACCAACGTTCTAACCGCTAGGCTATCACTGCTACTACATTTGCCGTTTATTTACATAAAAATAATCTTATTTCTGCAAACTAATCAACATGCCATATTGCGAGACACCTTTATCGCTGCAGAATTACAATTATTGGAAAGTATCCTTTATGGGAAATTTCTGCAATATTTGCCCATTTATTTACTTCCTATTGTTAATTCAAACAGTACGAGAAGATATTTCCATTGAAATATAATTATTATGTGTTATTTAATTTGTTTTTAATATGAAATACAATAGAAATGCATAACCTAATCAAAATATTTTGTACCTAAAAGAATAATAAAGAAGGAAAAAAGCTTGTGACTTCCCAGAGAAGTCCAAGTGACCACTATAAAACAACCCATAGATTCCTACATGGCTGACTGGCTGGCTGGCTTCAACCCATTAACGGCCCACTACTGAGCACGGGTCTCTCCTCTTGAGGAGGCCTAGAGAATACACCACCACGCTGCTCCAGTGCGGATTGGTGGAATCCTACATTCATATATTAAATTAAATATGAAATGAACAGAATTTTTCTGCCATACCTGCGTCCTTACGAGTTATTAATCATTACGCAGGTGTGGCCAAGAGCTAACGCACTAAAATCATAAACAAGCACGCTAAAGTCATCGGAACCAACTTCGTAGGACGAAGGAAGTAGTTCTAATTCAGCTTGCAAGATTTGACCCGAATATGATACGTACATTGTAAGGTAAATAAAATCGTATAAAAATAATACCTTTTACTAACAACATATTTTTTTTCCAGGGAAGCTATCGTCTCATCGATTAGACGTAACAAAGCCGCGGCGGGCGCTCTGCTAGCGGACTTCAAGGACCCAGGAGAGGGCGCCGTGGACGGCATCACAGCTGCCCAGGAGGCGAAGTATACTGCTGAACATTACCTGGTATCTAACAGGTAAAAGAAAACATCTAACCACTATATTAAACTATTTGTTGACTAGTTTCTGATCGCTTCGCCCGCAGAACAGTGGTTGAAATTACAAACATATTATTACGTCCAAGTGATCCCAGGGGAATATAAATATCGGAGGTTCGTGATTACTGTGGAGGTTGATATGTGCAAGAAGTGGGTTTTCTTTCTCTGCAATCCGATATGTTGTCGCGAAACAATCATATGCAGTAAAATAATGCCAAATGTATTATGTGAAGAAAAAAATGCACTCCGGGAGTGCAGAAGTGAAAACTTGAACAATAACGTGTGTATTTCAATCGTCAGGAAATATTTTATTGTGCAGGAAATACTTTTAAATGAAGTGTATCATTTTATTCATTACATTTTTAGTAAATGGCTGCCAACGCCTCGTAAACTATACATATGTAAACTACAATCTTGATATTAATACGAGTTGTAAATTAAGTAACTATAGTTCTGTAATTCTCTCAGAGATGGCGTTACAGTAGGTGTCGATTAAAATGATTACAGTGTCGCGAGCTGATTGGTTTTATCCCATTTCAAAAATGCCCAACGTTTCTAAAATTTTCACTTCAAAAATTAAAATTACAACCGGGACAAAACCTGTTAGTGCGGGACCTCACTTGGCAACGGTGTGGCAACGTAGCCAATTAGAAAGCGTAGCCACAATTCAATATAAACTGTTTGGATACGTGGTCGGCGACACGTCACCTTGGCGTCCCGGTGAAGTACCGCACTTACTGGACACACGGATAGTCCACTATCCGTGTGCAAAGTTTCATCTTAATCCGTACGATTAGGGCAGGGCAAGTACACTTAAGAAGAAGGCTACAAACGCTATCTTACCAGCACTTATCGGCCCTGGTACGCGCAGTTAATAATATGAATGACTTAATAACAATATTGATAACACAATTCTTACGCAAAGCCTTACTACCAAGCCAGTGGCGTAGCGTGGGGTGGGGGACGGGAGGGCCATGGCCCCGGGCGGCACATGAAGAGGGGCGGCAAGTCACTCGATTTTTAAATAATAAAAAATATATAGTACACTAAAATTAATTTTATTTGAATTTTAATGTAAATTGTGCTATGAAAAAAAAGAAAAGTGCATTTTTAATTAATAAAAAATATTTTAATAATATGGGGGCGACAAAGATCATTGGGGGACGGCAAATTTTCGGCCGACCTCGAGCGGCGCGGAACCGCGGCGTGAGCCCACGCGTCGCCACTGTACCAAGCAGAGTTGGAGTAGGCGTTTGTCGCTCTAACGACATAATGTTCTGTCGGCATGCCCATGGGATTGGTATTTGAATTCCAGCCCACTCAGTACTACCAGATACGCAATGGTTCAATTAACAGAACACAGGTTACAATTACAATAAAAGTAGCAATGACGCCTAATAATAATACAGTCTAAAGTTTAAGGTCCAAGTTTCTAATTAGGCAACTACAAACTTACGAAAGTTTAATTTGTGTATTGTACCTAGATAACTGAAGATAAATTAAGGAAATACAAAAAATGAAAAGCTAATTAATCGCAGTAAAGCAATCGGCTGTAAATCAGATGTCAATTAAAAAGCTGTTTAGCGTTAAAGTACATTATATTCGACGCTTGAAAGGCAAAAATTACCAAGCGACATGTTAACAACGACTAGAGCATTTTAATTTTTAATTTTAGAAAAAAAATCGTAAAAAATCGCTTTATTAAGCATTTAAGCTGCATTTAAAATTCATTGGTATGAAGCAGCTATGACTAATAGGCGATTTTTTTACGATTATTTTTTCTAAAATTAAAAACTAAAATGCTGTAGTGTAAAGTTGTCAATATTTCGCTTGGTAATTTTTGCCTTTCAAGCGTTGTTATATTATAACAAAAATGAAGCCGACATTTTACTGATAACCCCAAATGTAAAAGTCATTGAACGCTACAGAACGTTACATAACGTGCGCGTGACCTACATCTTATCGATGTTGTAATTTGGAAATAAAAATAAAATCAAAATAATGATATTGAAAATAACTTTGAATGTTGCAACGAAAGCTTTTTGGTTGCAACCATTTGCAATTCAAATACCGGTTGCCACTCTTGCGGCAATGTAATGCTACGTGCTTCGACTCTTTAAATAGTGAAAAACTTTATCTTTGTTAGTTGCACTTCATAACTTATACAGTGCCACGCTTCATAGCTATCGATTAAAAATAAATAAATTAAACATTGTATACTTTTGTAAATAAAATTCTGATGTATGTAGGACTGATCCCCAGTTTTTGACTCAAAATAATTATATGTATTCTTATATATTTTCAAATTTTATTAGTATATTAAATTCACGTGTATAATTTTATTGTACCTTTAAAACAGCAATTTATATATTCTAAGGTAAACCGATTTTATGACATAATGTTGGACAGAATTGAAAAGCCACAGACAGGACTCCAAGTCGGTCCTAAGCCTAGTCTGAATGAACTATCCAAAAACTTCTGATACTCAATTTGGTCTAAACTTTACTGCAAACCGCCCTAAAGTAGTGTAGTGAAATGCGCCTCAGGTCTTTTCAAGTCTAAATATATAAGTATATAGATTCTAATAGATCTACTATTAGGCAATGTGTCACTAATGTACCCAATTTATAACAGAGGTACAACGGCAATTACCTTTTTTAGTTACACCACTTGAATAAAAAGCAATATATAGGTAGTTATATGTCGTAAAATATTCGCTGAAGTTATCTAAGAGTGATAATAAGAAGTTATTACTCAACCATAATACAGTTAGAAGTCTCTGTGACAAAGTTATTGTAATTCATAGTTGCATAATTCAATTGTTATTTTTCATTTCTTTGCTTCCTGATAAATGCAAGACTAGAAGTCTCTGTGGTGTACGCTTGTGAACAGAGCAAAGCAAAGCAAAGCCAAGCAACAACCCATAATTGTCCCACTGCTGGGCTCGGGGACTCCCCTCACAATGTGAGTGGTACAGGCCATAGTCTACCATGCTGGCCAAGTGCGAATTGGTAGACTTCACACACCTTTGAGAACTTTATGGAGAACTCTCCGGTGTGCAGGTCTCCTCACGATGTTTTCCTTCACCGAAGCAAGTGATAATTAACTTCTAATACGCACATAATACTTGAAAATTAGAGGTGCGTGCCAGGATTTCAACTCGGGCCCCTCTGTTCGAGAGACCAACGTTCTAACCGCTAAGCTATCACTGCTTATGCTGCGCTGCTGTTGGTTAGCTTTGATTTAACAATGATACTAACACAAACATTTCGTAATATTAAAGGCCAATGCGTACGTAACGGGTTTTTTTCTGACGGGACGGGAAAAACACCGTCGGCGACGATGTTTATCCTGTTCCGTACGGGATTTCGCTGCGTATGCACTATCGTATACATTTTCTATGAAACGATGTTTCCAAAACTTCATGTCCGTCCCGTACGGGAAAAACCCGTTACGTATGCATTAGCCTTAAATATGTATTAAGAAAAGTATCCTATGGAATTCTAACCAACAAATATCTTCTTCAGGCGAGGCGACACAGCAAACAGGGACTTTGCAAGCGCAGGTGAAGCTGGGTTCATGTGTCCTAGTACAGTAAAGTATGCACGGCCTCAACGGGCAAGAGCTACCTCAGGCCAATGGAAGTACATTGTCAACACCGGCGAGCATACCCAGACACTGCGACTCGAGAAGTGTTTGTAAGTTAATGATTCAATTCCTTATTATCAAAGTTCTTATTTAGTACCTACTTCTGTATTTTAAAACTACATATTTAAGTATAACACTAATAGGTTTACATGCCAATACCTACCGATTCTCATTTTTTTATCACTCCTATTCATTGTACTTCATTTTTATCACTTCGAATTTTGAAAAAATATTCATAAATAAAGAGTATTTTTATAAGACCAATAAAATTGTAATTAAATTAACAAAAAACTTATATCTCCGATCTAATAAATATCTGTTACGATATTTACTTTCGCAGGAAGCCAAAGGAATCCTGTACTTATTTGACGGACAACTTTAAGTCTAAGTGTGTCCAAGTATACAATTACCACCGACTTCTCACATGGGATCAACAAAATGGATTGCATATGGATATTTTCAAGGTATAATACTTGATACTTATTGTGACATTAGTAATCGCCCTCGCTTTGCTTTCGTATAGAACTCCCAATTTTTAAATAAAATATAGCCTATGTGACTCAGGAAGAAAAGAGCTTCCGATAAGTGAAAGAATTTTTCAAATCGGAACTGTACTTTCGAATTTATCCATTACAAACAAACAAACAAACAAAAAATCAAAACTTTCTTGTTTATAATATTAGTAATGATAAATAGAAACATTAAATATTATGACAAATTAGAAATTTTGTAAAAAATAAACATTGTTCCAGGTTCCTACTTGCTGCTCTTGTCACATTGAAGGGTATAGCGTGTCTTTCCCACCTCTTGGCCATAGGATACACGAAACATCTTCCGAACAATTTCCAGGCGAAGATTTGTCTTCAGAGCATGGTAACCATGCATATGAAGCTGTGCAGTCTACCGTCCAGAGACCGAATGTTGCAAAAACACCACCTTTTACGTTTAGCAAACCTTTAGAAACCTTCACACCATTTGCTGATAACAACCCGAATGTCATTCCAGGATCATTCTCAAGTTCAAAATTAAATGACAACGATGAATTTGAAAACATACCTCAATCGAAGCCCATGGACTCATATGGTAATACCTATTTTACAGACTCTTTTAATCAAGCTAGTTCTATAAGGAATGTAAAAAGACCCTTACAATCTCGAATTCAACCAAGTCTCAACTCTTTTGATGAAGTCACTTTACCTAGTTACTTAGAACCTCCAACACCATCTGCACCTGTTTCATTTGCCTTCTCGAAAGATACAAATAAATATAAAATGACTGAATCGTTTAAACGAGGTCCACTTAGACCAAGTCGAAGACCAATTAGAAAGAAAATATCAGGGGTGCCCGATGATTTAGTGTCCTCTGGTACTTCAGCTGTAGGAGCATTATCGAGTGATACTTTAGAAACAATGGAAGATTTTAATGATGATTTAGAAGAACCAGATGTTCCAAAATTGATTCCGAGTATTGTTAGACCAACTATTTCTCCTAAACTTCATGCAGTTACTACTGAACTAATGTCTACAACATTTAAACCTGTTGAACACGCCAAAAGAGAAAATAATACTACAAGCGGAAAAAGGGTGAATTATAATTATCATCCAATAATAGACTTCTTTGATGAAGAAGGAAAAGAAGACGAGTCTATTGATCGAGAAGACAGTATAGCAGCTTATGTACCACCGATTGAATCAGAGTGGAAACCTATGAATCACCCTAATGGACAAAATTATAAGTCTTCCAACACTGGACGTAAGAAACATAAATAAATGTAATAGTTTCTTAAGTCATAGCCTACGTTAGTTAAGGTTTGTACTAAGTTATTTTTGAATAAGTATTTGCTAGCTATTAAGTTATTGTGTAAGATATTTAATTTTTATATAATTATGTAACGTAACAATGCCAAATCGAAATTGCAATGTAAATTATTTTATTTATTTTAAATCACTAATTCATACTTATCTAATGTTATTAATTTAAAATGTTCTTAGAACGTAAGCAATAAAAGACTTGCCAGTGAAATAAAATATTTACAATAAATTTTCAAAGTTATTTAAACTTGTAATTTAATTATGTACCTAACATTGATCTTAACTGTGGGATCGACAACTTACATCAGATGAGTCTTATCCAAACTCTGAAGTGTTCCTACTGTTTGGTTTAAATAAAATAAAAATAAGTTACATAGCTCTAATGATATTCAGTTACTAGAAATCTTAAGTCAATAAAAAGTTGACTATGAATTGTTGAAAATAAAATATCGTCAGTTTATATAATACGAGTAACCGCCCTCGCTTTGCTTCGGTTTTCTTATTTTTTTTACACCTGTGTTACATTATTGGAGTTCTATTAAGGATCCCTAATTTTTGAAAATATAATATAGCCTATGTCACCCGGGTATAGTGTAGCTTCCCAACAGTGAAAGAATTTTTCGAATCAGTTCAGTAGTTTCGGAGCCTATTCAATGCAAACAAACAATCAAATCTTTCCTCTTTATAATATTAGTATAGATAGATGAACACGCATTTTTTATTTTGAATTATGTTAATCTTACAGAATAACTTCTGTTTACATGAGGTTTTGTATTTTAATGTTGAGTTGTTGATATTAAATGTAAATAAATATAATTACATAAAAACATTTATTTATCACAGTAGTTTTGAAATATTATAATATTAATAATTACATTAAAAATAATAACAATATACCTTTGTCACTTTAATTTTATACTATAAAGCATTGATTTTTTGTCACACGACATCAACAATAATAACAAATTTTGTGGCACTTTATCTTTCCTAAAAACCTATTAATCTTAAATACATTGAACACGGAATAATAGGCTTAGGCTTCAACATAATAGTACATTCGTTTACTAGGATCCAATATATACGGCGTAGGAGTGGTCAAAACAGAAACAGCTCTTGCAAAGCTGTTTAGCAATACAGCTGAGTTTTGCCTTACATCAGTCGAGGATTCTTTCTTAGGAACTTTTTCAGTTTGCTTATAGGCATTGTCATCTGCTTTAATCAGTTTCGCGCTTCTATAATTGCCCCCGTGCATTTGGTGTCTACCTCCACCCCTAGATCCATAAGATCTCGAGTTGCTTTCATGTTTATTAGTAGGATGGTTATCTCTATTAGGTTGATCAATTAATTCAACAAATTTTGCATTTCTAGTACCTCCTCTTCGCCGTATATCATGTATTGATCTAAAATTTCCACCATGCATCGGTCTAGATGTAGTTTTTTCGGCAGCATCACTTAATTCAATAAGCCTGGCACTTCTATTTCGGTTATTTCTTGCCCGCTGAATATCACTTCTCCTTCTCGAATATGGGTCATCTTTAGTTTCAATAATCCTAGAAGTTTTACTTGGGGATGCGATTACGTCGCCTATGGAAGACGTTTCTTTTTGATTTCTGAGAGATGATGAGTGCGGGGTGTTGTCTGTAGTTAAAACCTCAGCACTTCTGTAATTTCCACCGTGTTTCGGGCCATTAACAAGGTCTAAATCTTCTTTGAATACTTCAACACCTCCTAATTTATTTATGTCTTTTGCTAGATTTTCGTCTTTATATAATTCTAAGGCTTCAATATTCTTTTGAGGTATCTTTTTTTTTCTTGAAGGTATTTCTTTGATTATTTCAACTTCCTTAATATCTTGTTTAAATTCAGTTACATGTGGTGAAGATCTATTAACTGGCAGTTCTTTGTGAACATCAAGCTTCTTCATAAAAACAACTGGTTCAATTTTTAATTTTGCACTGTGGGCTTCTGTTGTTGTTAAAGGAGTTTCCGTAGTCCTAATTAGAGTTCTCTTGGTTGGTTCTGCTGTAGTTATTTCTGGTTTTGAATTTACTTCAATTTCAGCTTCTTCATCATCGTCAACATCTTCATCCTCGTCATCGTCTTCATCATCATTTTCTTCGTTATTTTCATCGTCTTCGTCATCAAAGCTATGATCATCTTCTTCATCATCCTCTTCGTCAACCTCTTCACTGTCAGACTGACTATCACTAGATGAATCTTTTTTGCTGGTATCGATTTCATATGTTGGTAAATAGTCTTCAATGTCATGTTTAACGCCAATAAGTGCATCGACCTCACCTTCTTTACTCCGATCGTCATCATCATCATCATCTTCACCATAACTATTGGTATCAGTAACTAAAGTACTTTTCGAAATTTTCTTCTTTTTTGCCCGATACTTAGGTCCTTTAATCTTTTCAATGTCTTCATGGCTATGGGTTGGAATTTCCTTATATTTTGATGGTACAGGATTTTCTGTTTGATACGAATTTTGGAATCTAGTTACTAAACGCAATTTCGGTAATTCTGTTAATGATAAATTGTCCTCCGTGTCAGTCTTAATTTTAGTTGAGGTATCAATAACTTTTCGCGTTGATGGGTGTTTTACTGTTGTTGAAAAACTACGTGCATATTCAGTAGTGTCATCGTTACTTTCCTGAGTCTTGTCTGACTGAGATATAATTGGTTGATTAGATGGCATTTCAATTTTACTTTTCACTCCATCATTTTTATGTGTTTCTTCTTGTGGAAGAAATTTGGATACATCAAAGTACGGCCGTGTCGTTGTTGTTGTTGGTCTTCTTCTTCGATTAGTTTTTCTTCTGTTTTGTGACTTGTCTTCTTGTTCATCTAAAGTTTTTGATTGCGCTATCGTAGATCTTTCATTTTCTGCTGTTGAATCTTGGCTCTTATGATTGACGGTTCGTAATTCATATCTTGGTTCACCACGCCGATTATCAACGCTTACATCTACAAAACTTGCATCGTAGAGTGGTTGAGAACCCTTTGATTCATTATTTTTGTCTCTTTCAGTTTTGCCAATATCTTTATACGCTCGTATACCGGCACTTCTTTTAACAATTTGATCCTTTCCTGTGTTCGCTATTGTAACTTTGTCAACCACCCTACTCGATTGTAACTGTTTTATTAGAGGGCTTATATTGTTAGTCGTAGTAGTTTTTTTTGAATCCTGAATTTGACTATCTCTGATTGTTTTGTAAGGTTCATAAACAAAAGGTGCTGCACGTCTTTTCCGTGTGCTAACATTTTTTAAATATTTTTTAGTGGTACTTTCGTTACTTTTCATATAAACCTGAGGTTTGATTATATTATCTGAACTCACTGTAATTGATGGATTAGCAGTTATTTTAGTTTTTAATACTGTCGGTATATGGTTTTGATTACTGTGTTTGAGGTAAGGATAATTTTTCAGTTTAATTTTTTGAAAAGATTTTTGTTTTTCTTGTTTAAGTCTGTATATATCTATACTCGGAATAGTCACTGGTTCTGGGTTAGATATAATTTCTTCTTTGAAAAACGGACTGTCTAAGGGATTTTCACCAAAATATTTTGCTTTAAAACAATCGATTTTATCGCCCAAGCCATTAAGTCTAGGCGTTTTATTCAGCTCCCTAGATTCAGGCTTTCCTATCTTTTCTTTACTGTCCTCGGTATCATCATACTCGTCTTCTTCATCGTCATCTGGATGGCCATCTTTTTTTAACTTTTCAGGTATTGGATCTATGTTATCTTCCACTTCAGGACATTGTAGTTTTGCTCGTGAATCATAAAACTCAGTACCTCCTTCGGATTTTTTAGGTATAAATTTGAGATTTTCTGCGTAACGAAGAGGTGAATCCTTATGTATTCCTTTGAATTTATTATAATAATATGGATATTTTTGATTAATGTCTTCTACATTTTCCTTAAACTTTATTGCTGATTTTTGTTCCGTCGCGTTTAGGTTTATTTCTGGAACTTCAATTTTAAATATATCTTTATCTTCTTCATTTTCAAAATTATTGTTTTTTGAATTGTTTGACGAGTTTTCTACACTAGTATTGCTAAAATTTGTTGGTTCTCTTTTAATTCTTTTAACCTCGTCTTCTGAAGATTCATAATTTGTTCCATTTACATCTTCGTCTTCACCATTTTCATGATATTTTGATTTATAAGTATTTTTTTCATTTAGGTCTTCTTGTTCGTTTTCTGAATATTCTTCTAAATCTGTTTCCTTGTCAGTATTTTCTTTTGTATCCTTCCATTTTTTGCCATCTAATACTTGATTACGGTATTCAAACCCTTTTTCATCTTCAAATTTATTACTGAGCGTCGGTACTTTGAATTTTCCATTGCTTTCTTCCTTTTCTTTAAGGGAACCTCTATGTTCTTCGTGATCAGAGGCATGTTTCTGTTCACCAGCGTGATCGTAAGCGGAATCTTCATATCCTTCTTCGGAATACACTGTTTGTGCTTTACTACTTTTAATTGCTTCTCTTAGACGAGGAGCATTTTGAATTTCTTCTAATGTGTCAGCATCATGATATGCAGCCTCTTTGGGTAAATGTTTAGTTGTTTCAGTTTTTCGTACTTGCGCATAATTTTTAACTGGAACAAATTCATCCTCTTCATCATCGGTATTTGTATCATCTTCATTTTCATCATCATCATTCAACTCCAACTTTTGATTTTCTGCAGGTCTATTTTTTTGAACAGCCGCGTTAGAAAACTCATCAACGTTATTTCGTAATTCCACAAATTTAGCTTTCCCTTTTTCATAAATATCGTAACCTTCCGGTGCCTCGTTATGATTTTCAAGAATAGGTAACTGTGGATACTCATTTTGATCATCGTCGTATTTTAAAGCGTGTTGTTGTCTTAACCGTTGTAAGTGGTTTTTCACGGGACGATAATGTGCCGGCTTGACCTTGATATGATTTTGATGCCATGGATGTCTCAGTTTCTGATTAAGGACTTGTTCTCTTTGATTATAAACAAAAGGTGGTCTATAGTACACTGGCCGACGTTGAGGACGGTGTATTTCATACGGTGCAGGCACGTTTTTATGTGGTACTTTTTTTCGATCTGTTTCTTCGGGACTTTCTAAATATTCACTTGTATGAACATCAGGTTGACCAGCTTCTATTTCATATTTTTGTAATCTGTTTTTGTTATTTTCTAAATCTTTTCTAATCTTTTGCATAACGGGGTCTCGGTAAAGCTCCTTTAACGCGGGTTCCTCTAGTTTATATGGATGAAACACTTCAAAGCTTGTACTCGACGGGGACACAATCCGAATGGCTTCATTTTTCTTTGGTGATTCATGATGTAGATGAAAGACATTTTTTTCATTATTTGGTAGACGATGTTTTCCTAATTCAGGCTTTGCGACTCCTGTGTGTGGCTTGATTGGATATGCTTTGTAGTATTGTTCCGGCGATTGAACCCCGTGCAATTTGGCGATTTCAGCAGCAAATTTTGGTTTTTGAGCAGTATACTGGAAATACTCTGTCGGGATCGGCTTCTGATTGCTAGTTGCAACATTTTGGGGTGCAAATTGTTCGTATGCAAACTGGTCAGGATTATTCACTTCACTACTTCCATCATTCCACGCACTGGGGACCCTGATAGCGTGACACAGGGTGCACTGCAATGCCAGGAGGGTGGCCACTGTGACGTGCATGGTGACATCGCGCGCGCGTGACGACGGTCGACTAACCGCGCCGGAGGGCGGACGTAGTGTTTTATTTCCTCGGGTCGTCGTCGCGGCCCGATTGCTCGACCGTCTCTTTACTTGGTTTTGCGTATTTAAGCTACAAGATTTAAGCGGAAGAAACTATTGAATTTTTATCTCTTATTGCAAGCAGCACGTATTTTTATATTTATATAAAAAAATTAATATCAACATATCTATTATAATAATACTTTCACACATACTAAGTCTAAATCTAAATGGATTGTTGTAAAAGGCTAAAATTTTGCTCAACAGCTCCTAAATTAACATAAGCTAGTCCTAAAAATAAATTTAGGAATAATCAAAATTTTATCGACAAATTAACCGACTTCAAAGAAACAAGACTTCGAAAAACATATGTCTAAATTACCCTGAAGCTACAAACATGAGAAACACAAACGAATGATGGCACATAAACCTTGGCCTGTTTTTTAAATTAAGGTTATAAATGGTTATGGCTTTGGGAACTCCACAGAAAAGCCTGACATATTACATTTATCAAGTACTCATCTTTATTAACCCTGTATTATTACTGATAAGAATAAAAATTCGTATTTAATTCATTCGTCTTTTTACCATGGGTTTTTCCATAGACTTATGAACACCCACCTTTTTAAGTTTTTACGGATTTTAATATTTTTATACAAAAATAATAATTATTAAGTTAAAAATCTTAAAATTATTATTTGGTGTTTTTGATCTGTTTCTATTTTACGTTACAAATCTGTAATCTACATACTTAAAAAAATATTAAGATACAAAATCCATCCATTTTAACAGACAGACAGATAGACAGACAGACATACAGATTTTGTTATCAAAATTTATGTGCTTCACACTAGACAAGGAAATTCACACCCAGACCGAGAACAGAAATTCAAACTCATCATTCAAATTTCCACCTCGTTGGGAATCGAACCCAGGACCCTTGGTGCGGCGATCCGGAATGGTAACCACTGCGCCACACTCGTCCGCTTATGACTTGTACATAAGACGCTCAGCGAGGGAGAAATTGAGCAAAAAGTGTACACAAGTTTAATGATTACCGGAACGATATCTTAAACTATGGTGTTAAGAACAAAGATGAAATCCGGACGTCGTGAAAGTAGGTATGAAGTTCCTTGAGTATTTGCACTAGATCAACTTTCGTTGCAAACTGTTGTTCCATTTTCAATGAATCTAGATTGAAACCGGTTCCTTCTAATCCCAGCTCGCACGCATTCGAAATAACTAAAATTTACAACAACGTTAATATCTAGGTTGGACCTTTCGAGAAACTGTACCTCATAGTCATTAGGGCATCGAACTTACAGAATTAATATTGGTTGAAACAACTTAAACCATGTCTACTTCGTTCTTAAAGTGAACTAAATGTTATAATTATGATTTTATCTGAAGTATACATATATGAATTTAAAGTAAACTCATTGTGAACTGTGAATACCTAAATGTACGGGTACTCACGATATATCTAAACAAATAAATAAAATTGGAGTGTTTGTTTGTAATATTAAAATAACCGATTTTTACTAAGGGCATTTGGATGTATATATGGTACATATACCAAAACAACATTTTTTACAATTTTTGTTTGTCTGTCTGTTTTGGTTAATCTCTGATATGGCTGGACCGATTTTGACTTTGGTTTGATTGAGACTTTCACTGGCAGATAGCTGATGTAACAAGGAGTAACTTAGGCTACTTTTAATTTAGAAAAAAATAGCATGTTGCAGAACATCGTCTGCCGGGTCAGCTAGTATTTTATATGCCTGACCCAGTTGCATGGATCTTGGTCACGACAGAACTGCGGTGGCTATGAGGTTAAATTTTTTCGTGCAATATTTAAATTTATCACCTGTAAATCTTTGTTTTCAGCTGTTATATCGATTTTTGCTTCGATAAATTCTAGATTATAATGGGCATCTTCCATCATTGGAAATAAATATACATATAGCTTCTTGCAGTTACACCTGCCGACCAATAGGACTCATGAATTGGATACATAAACTAAACGATCCGTTGCCGCTATACTCATATTTATGATTGTAAATTTTAGTACCTGCCTTTAAGTCATGGATTTTTTGCACTTTGTTAAAGTGAGCAGGTTTATAAGAGACTAGATCACTTTATGACTGGCTTTTTAGGGATCTGAAGTAAAATCGGAACCCTTATAGTTTCGTCATGTTCTTCCATCCATCCGTCTGTCCATATGTCCGAAGCAAAGCGCCGAGACCCTTAGTGCTAGAAATCTGTAATTTGGCATGGATCTACTTATATATATTATAACTCTAGAATCGTAGAATAAAATATTGAAAAACATTTTTTTATCAGGGTTCTTCCCCTACAAGTAACGAAAGGATGATTTTTTTATTCATCGCGTACCCTATAGTGTGGGGTATCGTTGAAAAGGTTTTCTAAAAATATTATGCCATCAAAAACAAAACTTGTAAAAAAAAACCAAGTCTCGCAACTCAGTTCTTCTACCGTAAAAAGTTCTGAGATCCATGTAATACCAAGTCGGTTAATTTATTCAGTTCCTACTTAAGGGTCCTTCTGTCTTAAGTTATTACGTAATTAGCTAACCTAACAAGTAACAACATCTTATAGTGACCATATTATCAATATTAAAAATCTTTTATGTTTTAAATAAATAGATCGACTTGACTATCGCACGAAAACACAATGTATCTCACAAGTAATACCTACATATTATATTGTTTGATTGATTGTGCGATTGCCAAGTCAATCTATTTATTTAAAACATAAAATATTTTTAATATTGATAATATGGTCACTATAAGATGTTGTTACTTGTTAGGTTAGCTAATTACGTAATAACTTAAGACAGAAGGACCCTTAAGTAGGAACTGAATAAATTAACCGACTTGGTATTACATGGATCTCACAACTTTTTACGGTAGAAGAACTGAGTTGCGAGACTTGGTTTTTTTTTTACAAGTTTTGTTTTTGATGGCATCTTATTTCTTTTTGTAGATAGTTCTACTTTTTTTCCTTTTACAAGTTACCTTTGAACATAATTATATCTAGGTACCTACCTACACCTATTATTCCATTATATTACATACAGGTACACTGATTAATTCACTGCAAATGTTACTTTGTTATACAGGTACAGTAATTCATTAACTGTAAATGTAACTTTGTAATCCTATATATTTATATGGGATTACAAAGTTATTTATGCAGTTGATGTATCTAGAAAACTGGACCGAAATTGCAAAATATTTTAGTTTTTCCTTGATCTATACACTAAACACTAATTGTGTTCCAAATTTGAAGCTTCTATGTCTGTTAGAAGTGCCTTAGAGTTTTGATGATCGGTCAGTCAGTCAGTGAGTGACGAAATTAAGAAACTTTGACTAGTTATAATTCTTAAACTACTGGTTCAAATTGAATGAAATTTGAAATATACCGTGTTTATACAATGCCTGCTTGGTTATTAAAAATTCAGGCTTCTAGGTTTATCCACAACGAAGTTATAGGGGGTCGAAAATGGCCTGAATTGCTTCGAAAAAAGGATGGTACGGCCGTGCCGCTTTTTTGCTCGACTTGGCGGGGGCACTGCCGTGCCCCCAGATGAAAAAATATTGCTTAGAATCAAATGAAACTGCTGGCTAAACGGTTGGAGTTGGACTAGTGATAAAATTATCAAAAATGGTTTATAAGATGAATTTACAAGAAACAACTATTATGGCAATGTTAGCATAAGTAGTTAATTAACTACTTATGCTAACATTGCCATGTTAGTTAGTTAATTAACTACTTATGCTACTTATTACTCATTAGTAATAGTCGATAAACTTACTACTTCGGAACCCTACATTGCGCGTGGCTTGACTCGCACTTGCCCGGTTTTTTTTTAGCTGTTAACGTACTTGCGACGCTCTTGGCTTTTATCACAACACATAGATATGTATTTTCTATAAAGTCAAAGTATAAAGTAAGTCTTCTTCTACTTATAATATTTGATTTACTAGTAAAACAGATAATAGATGATGATAAAATAATTTCTATTATAGTGAATAATAATGTTTTATGCTCTAATAGTTAAAAACTAGACGTCATTGGACAAAGGAATAACAATAAATCAAATAAAGTAAGAAACTTTGAAATAATCTAATTTTCAACATTTATTTCGAAGGAATCTTGCAATCTTCAGCTCTTTCATCATACAAAAATAACTTTATTTACGCTTCGTTTGGTATAAATATTTAACAAAATGTTATTTGCATTTTATAGTGCACCCTTGAGTTATGTAATTTTAAAATTCTTCCAACACACAGATTTTTTTTCAAAATGTATTTATATTCCAGCTTTTCGAAGTCCTCTGCTGCACCCCTAATTAACATCAATCCACCCGGTCCTGGGCCCGTTTAATTCATTAGCATCCCATCTTCTTAAAATCCCTAAAGTCCGGTTTAGGCGTATTAAGTAGATAAGTAGATAACTAAATTTTAACTAAAAAGTGCCTGTCAAAACGTATTAAGTGATCAGCCCCGCCTACCTACTTAACAGAAAATAAAAATAAAAATCTAAATTACTTGTTTACTTGCGTACTAAATTTTAACTACAAAATTGTCCGTTTACACGTATTAATTTACTTAAAATTTAGTTAACCACATAACTTCTTAAGACGTGTAAGCCGAACGTTAGGTTTTGGAGGATTAGGATCATACAGAAGCGTGGCTGCCAGTCGAGGACTTTCGACCCCAAATCCATCATCATCCATCCACCTCCTACATCATTTAATCGAATTAAATATTTTTATAACTCTGTCTGAGTTACTGCTTTCTCAAAAGTAATTACAGGCGAATCTATAGCAAGTATTTGCATAATAACGTTTAAAATCAATATAGACTGACGTAACTTCAGTAATTATTATTTAATTGGGTCTCTCCGAGAATAATCGTTCAAGGTGTTCTAATTGACGAAAATGGAAGCCTTTATCTCTTTTGGCGCAACGACGACAATTCAGTGGTAATAGTTTGTGCAACGAATTGAGGGAACATTATTTTATGTAATTTGTTTGCCAGTCGATTGGAATTGGACAATTGTCGTTGATGTAATGTGGGGCACCTGTAAGTACCTCTCGAACCAGTGCAATGCTTAACCGGTTTACGAATGTGTATTTTACCTCCCCTGTAGTCTTTCCTTTCTTGACTATTCTTCTTTGATTTCTTTCTTTTTTGATATATCTTACTACAGAATCAGGAATAATATTTCTGTACTAATTTTGCAAAAAATTTGTACAAACTAATTTTTCCTACTCCGTTTGAATGGACATTATGTCATTGTATGAATTTTTGATTGTAATATTGTGGCTATATCATTATTTTTGTACTTAACCTGCTACCTAGGTACTACGTTGCCATGCATTGATGAAATTTCAGAACTGGTAACAATTTAAAATAATTCTTCAGATTCCTACATAATAGTAATTTTTAAAAATAGTTCTTATTACTTAAAATATCGGGTAATACCTCTAATGTTAATGCTCACTTTTTAATACGAGTCTCTTACTACAATTTATCTTATTAACTCTTTCCCTTTTCATCTTTATGTTTTTAATGTAAGTTTACTATATTTATCTAGTTTCACTTTTCAGTAAGTTGTACTCGTATTCTCTCTAGTGATATGTATCATTGACTTTGTTCATCATTAATTTCCCCTCCCATATCTATTCGTTATTACTGTAATGTTTGCTTTCTATGGTTATTGTACCGCCTTCAACCATTCTCTGCACATCCTGAAGGTTGACTGTTAGAGAATGCTACTTAGCATTAAGTCCGCCAACTGTACCACTTTTTGACGTGACTACGTCTATTAAAAAGATGAACGCCAGGTGCACGCACGAAACAGCATGACTCACTGTCACGTTCCGTGACGTCATGTCACGTTCCGCGAGCGAGAGCGCGGAACAAGCGATAGAGAGGCACGATCGGCTACGATCGGCCGAAGCGCTCGGTTCGTGCCGCATGTATCTCTCTTCCTCTCGATCAGCCGGTGCGTCCGAGTAGAAGAGAGACAGCGGCAGCACACAACTTACTTCCTTACCTACGCGTGAACTGTTTTCGTCAACTGTTTATAAAGTGAAGTGAAATGTTCATGTGGTTTTCATTGTGTACATCACAACAACAATAGCGGTAATAAAGGTAATTAATTCTTGTATATGTATAACATTTCATCAATGTTTTGTCATGACGTTGTTACGTTAAACTATAGTCACCGCGAACTAAGAAGCCCAATTTGTCGTTTGCCATCACACTGACATTAGAGATGTACAAAAAAATCGGTTCACGAAAGAAACCAATTTTTACAACAAATCGATTCAAAATTATAAGACCTTCTAATCGATTCGGTAATTAAATTTTAAACTAAAAACCGTAATATTTAGGTACCTAGTTACCTACCTACTACCTCGATTGAGCTATCTCGTACCGCGTATTCTCAATATGTACCTATTTACGACTTCAATAAAATATTCTTTTATCCATTCGCCCATGAACATCAACAACACCAAAAGCATCACTGGTGCGTTGCCGGCCAAGAAAGAGAGAAGAAGAAGAAAGAAAGATAGATCATGATAGAATGAAAGTCCCGCTCAGTTTCATAATAATATTTTGACATAATATTATATTATGAGCGTCAGGAAAATACTACAGTGAATAAATTCTTGCTTATTTCGTAAGACACATTCATGTATACATAATTATTATTTTGTTGAAAAAAAAATGTTTACCGCAACCTTAAATACATAATTACATAATATAACATATTATCTGCAGTTACTGTCCATGGATGGCGAAGTGCCCATACATAATGTAAAACTTTCTTTGTTAGCATCCAATTTGTCGTGGTACTATTGGGTACCTAATTTTAAATTCAAATGCAAGCAAATCATTTTTAACAATGTAATTAAATTAATCAATTTTCATTTTTAAATTTCGATTATAGTAATGTATCGATTATGATTGGTTTTATAAACGGTTTCAAGCCGTCACATCACCCTACGTCAGATTAGATTCAGGCTTCTCCATATAAGATTGTTTCGACGTCATATATTTTTATTAAATTTTGCATAAATTATGATGTGATAGGATTTTTTCTAGATTTTAGCATATAATATGATTTAAAATCAACGCCAATGAAAATGAGTAGGGATTTTTAACAAATTTTGGCAAAATCTTTGTCCGTAAGTATTAAACTATTCATGTCAAGTAAATGAATATTCCATTTCGCTCAAAGACACCCATACAAGGTTAGTTCATATTAATAAATAGCAGCTATCATTATGGGCATCTTAGATAATTTTGACTATACCGTCCGTAAACCGAGTTTACAGACAACCAGTTGTTGGTTCTATAAAGATTAAATAAATAAATAAATGTTTATAAGTACCTTCAATCAGTATAATAAACATTGATATTTTGTCCTTTTCAGTACAGTCAGTACAATCAGTATTATTGTAATAGAAAACAAGTAACCACAGTGAACGCAATGGGCACTCCCTAGTCCAAATAAGCCTGTTCCTTCGGCGCTTATCCCTACTCAATCGATTGTGCGAAATACTGACCAAAAGCTAGACTAAACTCGATACGAAATTGTTTTCTACAACTATTTCATTTATTCATTCGGTTGCACAAGTCCCGTGTTTAATCCCATGTAAATACAATGGTTGAGAAAGCTTATTGACTGGTTTCTGTTAAACACTTTATGTAATTCTACAAAGTATCAGTATGTTATTGAATGTTTCGCCAATAGTTTAGAACAACAAAGAACTTACGACCTAGTTTAGTTAGTTTTTGTTATGAAAGTATTCAATCATTTGTCGCTCATACCTTAGTGTCTTGGCTTGGTTGTCTGATACAGTTAAGTAATCTGTGCTGTGGTTATTTAAATATATACCGGTTGTAACGAAGTTTCGATACTACTTCCGTGGCTTACATATTTACAAAACGTTGCTTATAAAACGTTCACTTAGAATTACTTATTATTACTTTATTGCTAAATACCATCAGGTGGGATTTTTGTCAAACATTAATTATTTATCGTAAGAAACATTAATTTGGTAGTCATCTAATATTGATAAACTGGATATCAGCGAAGAGAAGAGGAAGAGAGAAGAAGAGAGAAGGAGGAAGAGGGAAGAAAGAAAGAACCTACCGGAATTTCTCACCATCACCCTGCATTGACCGGTAGAGAATGCCTCAAGGCATTAAATCCCACTTTGTAAAAACCTGTTTTAGGTCTTACAAAAAAGATTAAATAAATAAATAATATACAAAAATGCTCTCAAGTCCCCAGCTGGTAACCGAAGAGTCGTATGGCAGGTGATGATAGCTCGTCAGGCAAGCTTCTTTTTTTATGGAAATAACCAGCAAACGCGCTGACGATCCACCTAATGGTAAGTGGCTATCGTCGCCCATGGATATCAGCAACAACAAAGGCATCACTGATGCGTTGCCGGCTAAGAAAGAGAAAAGAAAAGATAGAAAGAACTGGCTCTCAAGCCCCCAGCCGGAACACGAAGAGTCGTTTAGCGGCTGATTCATGCTCAAGGTTGGTAGCTATCCAGGCGAACCACATGGAGAAAAAATAATAGTAATAATGGTATTAATTAACAATTAAAATCAATATTAACAATATAATCCCTCGAGGAGCCCTACTACCAGCGGGCCGGATTTAATCGCCTCTTACGACACCCATTCGGCGTGAGATTGGGGTTAGTATTCTAAGCCGCCCCAATACGGCTACAATTCTAGTAATAATATTTTATTGATCGCTCACTTCTTACGACATCCTGGTCTGCTGGCATGGGATTCGGGTACCTTACAGGATCGGGGTGTCCCGGGTTATATTCCGGCTGGGACAGACACATGCATTCTTGGAGTGTTCTGAGATGTGTCATTTAAGAACGTCCATGACTACACCACGTAAGTATTAGTGCAAACTAACAAAGCTTGGATTTACAGCTAGAATAACCCAAAATTTACAAATATAATTCGTAATTATGACACACATGAGACACACGCACATAATAATATAAAATACTAGCTGACTCGGCAAACGTTGTTCTGCCAAAAATTTAGGGGTGGACCACCCTTGACATTTAGGGGGATGAAAAATAGATGTTGTCCGATTCTCCACCCTAGCCGATATGCACGCTAAGATTCACGAAAGTCGGTCGAGCCGTTTCGGAGGAGTTCAACTTCTAACACCGCTTCTAAAACCGCTATGATTCATTCTATGTAAACAAGAGGTCATTCCTGCACAAAACGTAGCAAATTATTCAAGTGATGGCAATTACCGATGAACTATGACGCAGCCGCGCCGTCACCAGATGGCGTTGTGAAGTGAATTCGATCCGCTCTCGATTGGAGATCCGTATCATTTTTGTTTTTTGTTATGGGTTAACTTAAATGTCAAAAAAATTCAATATTCGAAATTATTTATTCACCACGTAATTTTCAATGTACCAGCGTTTCACCAAGGTGCTTTGTCATAAAGAAGCAGAAATGCAGTTAATAAATTCCTCAGCACATCTTTTCAAAAAAATACAAGTTTACTACAAAAATTAATTCTGAATATTGTAACAATTTTGATACAGTTGAATTTAATCGGACACATGACCTAATTTATCAAATTGTCATTCCCAAGCAAATACATCTCTTTACTTTATATTACATCTTGGTATTGGTATATCTCCACTTTATATTAGGGTACATCTTGATAAACGGAAAATGCAATAGCGATTTGTTCCGCTTTTTAGATGTCACTGTGCTCTCTACCTGCTATAGTTTCTGCTATCCTGAAGAAATCGCTATTTAGCGATAAGATCGACTATTGAGACATCTTCCGAAAGGTTATATGGAAAAATCTGTATTGCTATGATAGACTGTTGTGCACAAGCATCATACATTTGTAAAATGATTTGTATGCTGCACATTAATAAGTGCGGTACCTCACCGGGACGCCAAGGCGACGTCGCCGGCCACGTATCCAAACGGTTTATATTGAAATGTATGGCGGCTACCTCACCTGGCGATGGTGTGGCAACGTAGCCAATAGCCACAATTCAATATAAACTGTTTGGATACGTGGCCGGCGACGTCGCCTTGGCGTCCCGGTGAGGTATCGCACTAAAGTGTATAAGAGCGGCCCAACTAAATCTCGAATATCTCTGTAATGAATGTAGGTACCTAACCATTTACGATTAGCTCGCTAGCTTATAAAGAAACAAGTTTCGCAGCATGTTGTATGGAACCCATTCAGTTCAGCAAATATTTAGTTATTAGTCTCTTTTTAGAACAATCCGTCGTTCAAAGTCGGCTGCCGATTTTTGTGTCGCAACTGTTCCCAGAAAACAAGGTTTTGAAACCCTTGATTAGAAAATACAAGTCAAGGAAATATTGTGTATTTATCGTTGCTCTTTAAACTTTGCCATTTATGTGTTTTTGTGTGACTTTGTAAATAATTGTGTAAAGAATTACGGAAGTTATTGGAGTATTATAAGAAACAAATTGTCGGAAAAAATTCAAGTTCGACGATATCTTAACTGGAGATTGACGGAAAAGATCCTAGACTTTTAGCCGTATTGGGGCGGCTTAGAATACTAATCCCAATCCGACGCCGGATGGGTGTCGTAAGAGGCGACTAAATCCGGCCCGCTTGTGGTAGGGCCCCTCGAGGGATTATATTGGTAATATTGATTGTAATTGTTAATACCATTATTGCTATTATTATTTCTCCATGGGGTTCGCCTGGATAGCTACTACCCTTGAGCATGAGTCAGCCACCAAACCACTCGTCGTGTTGCGGCTGGTGGCTTGAGAGCCAGTTCCTTCTTTCTTTTTCTTCTCTCTTTCTTAGCCGGCAACGCATCAGTGATGCCTTTGGTGTTGCTGATGTCCATGGGCGACGATAGGCACTTACCATCAGGTAGATCGTTAGCTTGTTTGCCGGCTATTTCCATAGAAAAGACATTTTCATAGGTTATGATATTTATTTTTAACTGTATTAATATTATTATTTAACTATAATTATTTTTTTACGATAATTATATCGTTCACACTTGATCGAAAGTAATTGTAATAATATTTAGATATAACTTTGACTTTGACTGTGAGAATGAGAATTTTCTGCGGTAAAATATAGCCTACGTTACTCTCCAGCTTACTTACCACATCTCCACAATAAACCCGTCACCTCGTTGCTCTGTTTTGATGTCAAAGAAAAACAAACATGCGAGGGTGTAGATCCTCCTCCAATCTGCACTGGAGCAGCGTGGTGGAGTATGCTTTAGGCCTCCTCAAGAGGGGAGACCCGTGCTCAGTAGTGGGCCAGATCCTCCTCAAGTAATAGGTAAGGCTCTCAGGGTGGGGTAAGTAAATCAAGGAAGGAGGCACAACTCCGATTGTTCAAAATATTATATTGTTTTACACACAGTATCAAATTAACAATAATATTAAGTAGGCACTGTTAATAACACTGATGAAAGTATTCAAAAATAAAAATAACGTTTTTTAATCCCATCCTCCATGGGAACCCAGCTGACAGATGCATTTTTTCGTAAACTAAACCAACTGTCAAGATTTAATTTAGAAGAGAAATGCACCTGCCAGCCAAGGAATATTGAACGAGGTATTACCCCACGTTACAAACAGACATTTGGGTGAATATCAGAAACGTGCATTTTTTTAAATTTTGGTGGTGATATTTAAAAAAATGCACATTTCTGATATTCACCCATTTACATTTATAACATTAACGCCCCAACTCAGAGTCACTAATGGTTACTTAAATCGCTTCTTAGTACAGAATTTGTGTGATGATTCTTTACTAAGGAGCGATTAAATTAACCGTTAGTGACTCTGAGGTGGGGCGTAAGTCCGGTTTAGACATATTAAGTAGTTAAGTAGATAACTAAATAAACTAAATTTTAAGTGAATAATTCTTTAGTCCGGTTAAGACATATTAAGTAGGTAGTTAAGTAGATAACTATAACTAAATAAGTGAATAATTTTTAGTGCGCGTCCAAACGTAACAATTTAGAAAAGCTATTTAGTTCATATTATTCTTCACAACCTATTTAATTACTAAAGCATTTTACTAAATTTTTACTTAAAAGTGCCAGTCCAAACGTGTTATGTGATAAGCCCCACCCACCTATTATCAGAAAAATAGAAAAATTCTAAATTAATTGTTTACTTGTGTACTAAATTTTAACTACTAAATTGTCCGTTTACACATAATTTACTTAAAATTTAGTTATCTGCTTATTTACTTATTAACTACTTAATACGTGTAAACCGAACATTAGTCTGGATATGGATAATCGATTATATAAATAATACGTACTACAAGGACCGCACCGCGTCAGTAGTGAGATTGACTTTCGAGATTACAGAATCAATGCGCTAATGAGAAGTAGTTTAATACGTCACAGATATCTCTTGAATATATAACACCTTTTTATTTTTGCCTTTACGTAACAAGTAACTCAGCGTCAATAAGCGTCCGTAAAACTATAGGCGTGACCAATGTGTTGCCGATTAAAGAAAGCTGTGACATATTTTACTAAGCCCCGTATTCATGGTAAACATTTGTTTAAGAACAGTTGATCAACATTGTTGGTGAGCGGCGAGAATGTTGTTAGCAACTATGACGCTATCAACTCTGCAACATGCATTGTTGCCAGCAACATGTTGACAGCAATTCCGCAACACGTTGATACAAATTTGTTGCTAAACAAATGTTTCCCATGAATACGGGGCTTTACGCGGTGTTACCATGTAAATAAAAAACTGAACTAGACATCGTCTACGTTAAATATGCTCGTGCCGCCAGTCGCCACTCAATAGTATTGTTACAACCTGTTAATTGAAATATTTATTTCTATTTTTAATAAATCATTGAAGTGATAAATGACTAAACCTCTCACTTGAATTGTTAAACATATTTTTCAGAATAATTATTTTTTGAAAACTAAGCTGGTCGAGCAATGGTTGAGTAATTCTATGTGCTTATTGGCATATTAAGCACATAGAATTGGTTAGATACACAACATAGATAAATAAAAATAAAAAATGTATACCTATACACTTAAGCCCCGCGATAGGCTTCGCTAAGTCGAGATTTTCATGGAAAATACAAATTAAAAAGAAAAAGAAATAAAACATATTTGATTCAGCCATAATTAATAGTCCGGTCAATTTAGACATTCGAAGGTGCATAAATTCCCAACAAGCTGAAAATCAGTAAGATTGTTCAAAACATAATTATAAATAAAAAATTTAAGTTCCCCATCATTCCCGTGTATGGAAAAAATATATATTCAAGGTCAAAGGTCAAAAAAATGAGTTCGCGATTTTCAGCAAAACGGTACGTTTTATCATAAAGTACCCCAGACAAAAATTGTAGATCATAAAATTATCTATAAAAATGTATCAATACTTTTTTCCTACGAGCCACCGTTTCTGAGATATAACGATTCAAAAACACGCTAAGTACACTACCATGAGGTAGCAGGGTAAACGTGTGCATATTATGACGATAAAAACTTACAACTTTTTGAATCCTTATATCTCAGAAACGGTGGCTCGTAGGAAAAAGAAGTATTGATACATTTTTATAGATATTACTTAATAGTATCATTTTTTTGTCTAAATTGACCGGACTATAAACCCAAGAACAAACATTTATCCATCATAATAATATAAATATTGCCGAGGCTGGAAATCAAACCCGGTATCCCAGGCTTCGCAGACAAGTTCAATATCAAATAATATATAAGCTACATAATAAGGAGATCAAAAACAATACACGCATTAAACCTATACTGAGGTTTACATGAGTATGTGCAGTTTAAACGTGTGAGTGAAGTGATATACTTGTGTTAATACATATAATAACTTCCTTATCGCTAAGGCCACAGATCACAATAAAACCCGTTCAAACACACAGTTAGTTCTTTATTCTCTACGATTGGCATTTAGTTGCCAAGGTTTCAGATTTAGGTGCGAAACAAATGGAGCAGTTACACGCGCGAGTAAATTTATTTTTTTGTGGTAACTTTTAGTGTAGAGAGATTTTCCTTCTACGTTATTAGGGTTAGGGATTTGCGTAAGGATATTATGTATTATGAATATTATCTATATATCTGTACATAAAATAAATTTGATGTGTCTGTTTGTAATATTAAAATAACCGCTTTTTACATTATACCAAAACAACATTTTTTACAATTTTTGCCTGTCTGTCTCTTTGTTTCGGCTAATCTCTGTAATGGCTGGACCGATTTTGACAGGACTTTCACTGGCAGATAGCTGATGTAACAAGGAATAACTTAGGCTACTTTTATTTTAGAAAAAAGCATGTTGCAGAATAACATCTGCCGGGTCAGCTAGTTGATAATAAATCAACATGATTAATGTCATGATAATTGTCATCTTTGTGTGAAGCCTGCCTAGCAACAACAATGCTTATATCTACCACCACCATACCACGACTCATTGTGCTCCGACCGGGGGCTTGAGAGCCAGTTACACTCTCTCTGTTTCTTCTTTCCTCTTTATTTGCCGTCATTGCTGTTGTGCCTTTGGTGTTGCTGTTGTTCATGGGCGATGGTGAATATTTCACTCTTCTTCTTGTACATCTTATTCATGTTTAAAATCATTGAGCATTTTTTTACGCTTTGCACTACGCAAATTTGCAAAGGGTTAAGAGCAATTACAAAGCATTTGCTTAGCTTACACCGGTGCGTTCACCAGACATCCCGGAGCGTCACCATATGAGCAGGATGGCAGCCAAGGGGGTTTTAGTGGGTAGAAATCCCACATAACCCACAACCTGTAGCTTCGAGTATCTATGGAAGATTTCCCCCTCTAAATAATAAAAAAAGCTTAATTTCTGGTCTATTTCTTGGTTTATTTGTCCCTGACATTAAAATAACTGATTTCAGGATTTCATACAAGCTTATATTAGGGAAAGTATATTATGTACGGAAAGAGGAAAAAACGCTGCGTTTGTTTGCTTTCTATTCTCACAATACATTTATCGCTTAATTTAAGAATATCCACCTGTCTCATATATAAACTTGGGTGATTCTATTAATCTAATAAATAAAAATGAATGTTGCTAAGCGTAAAACTAGAGTATGGCTCGACCAATTCGGCAATTTTTTTTTGTATACTCCTTAAGGCACACGAAAGGTTTTAATACAAAAAACTTTTGACAGAACGAAGTCTGTCCGGGCAGCTAGTTTTTAATGAATATGATGAATTATTCGTATTATTTATTTTCAATATTGATAAATAGTAATGAAAATTAACCTAGAGGTTAAGGTATGTAATGCAATGACGTGTAAATAAACCTTTAAATAGAAAATGAGGGGATCCGTGCCTCAATGGACACAGTTGTTATGGCGCTACATAGTCGTTAATATTTATAGAAAATAAAAAAGGTTTAAGTTTTCTCTAAATTCAAGTAAGTGACCGCTCTTACAGATCAACAACTGGTTCACAGTACTTGAATAGAAGCAGGAGCCCACAAATAATAGACATAAATAATAGAAATATAAACTCACCATTGTAATTTCGGCATCGCTGGGAATCTAACCTAGGATCTCTATGTCTTTCTTCTCTTCTCTTCTTACTCTTCTGTGTTGTATTCTTCATTATTCGATCAAGGTTCTTATAATCTACCCGTGTGGCGCAATGGTTACCATTCCGCATCGCCGCACCAATGGTCCTGGGTACGATTCTTAGCGATGCAGAAATTTGAATGATGAGTTTGAATTTCTGTTCTCGGTCTGGGTGTGTGTGTCAGGAACACACACTTGTCCGTGGCACCACGACACAGGGAATCCTGGTGAGGGGATTTCATGTGTCAAAAAAAATTGCCTCCATTTCTCCAGATACTCCGCTTAATAAAATTATAATATTTTTGGAGGATTTTACCAAGATAATTCCCATGTCCCGCGTGCGTGTACGAAATATATTTCCTAATAGTAGAACAATTTTGCTCTTACAAAACTTTGCAATAATCTGATACATTAAAGAAAAATATACATATAAAACTATATTCCGAGTAACTTATATTCAATATATTTTATATTTATATTTAGAATTATTTATACTAAGAATAATTTGTTTGTCTTTAATTATTTATATTTATAATGTCAGTATCTTGGAGATGTGTGTCCAACGTCCATGTTACAGAATAACCCGTCTCGGCTGGCGGCCGCATCTCTCAATATAAATAGTGAGTGTGTCGCGCGCGGCGCACTCTAGTGGCTGTTATCAACACTATGCTTTGTCAACGACAGGTGCGTTTACCTTTTGTTTATTTGTCATAACAACGCTTATTACTTAGAATTTAAAGTTAAATTTTGCTTGACTGGTGATAGAAAAATTGTTCCAAGAAATCAATTTCAATTAAAAATACATGTAAAAATGAAATTTTATGATATTTGAAATAAATATATTTAATTAACATCAATCGTGATAATACAAAATCGTATAAAAAGGACGTGGTGATTTAAAAAAAAATAAGCTATACATGGCATTAAGTAAAAAAGATAACTAATAGGTAATAGGATTTAATAAATACTACGATAATAAGAAAATCATATTAATCAATAAATTTTTTGAACTCGATTATCTCATCGATTTGTATAATTAAGACGGAGAGCGTAAATATTTAATCATTATAATCAATACTGGTTTAGTCATAATAACTAGGTAATTCGGTTTTGAGGTTTCCAGTACTTCCCATTCAATTAAACATACAAATAAATAAATAAAATTTTGTTCAAGGACACTTACCGCAACCGAATGTTTATTTACAAAACTTGTATAGATTTACATTGACGTCATTAATTTTAACATTCACTTATTTAGGCTTTTACATAATTAAAAGATGTTGAAAATGTATTTGCGCAATTGAATAATAAAATTAACATCTTTACAATTATTGCCTGTAAAAGACTTTAACGCGTTACACTTGTATAGAGTCAAGAAGTATTATTTTATGCTTCTAAAGTTACCACGAATCCTATTGGTAAGAAAAAACTTACCCTTGGCTTGTCAAGTTCTTGGACAGTCATTACCATCCAAGGGTAATTTCTTTAACATTCCTCAGAGTTCTTAATAATCCTTAACCTTAATTTGACAATTATGATTAGTAAATCAAATCAAATTAAATGTTTTTATTCAAAACTGGTTTGGTTCACAAACACTTTTTGAAAGTCATGCAAGCTACGCCAATGCTTCAACAAGGCCCTACTGTGAGAGGGCCCGGGAGAAGAAGCAGCATACCGGGGTTGTTTTTTTACTTACTACAATCTACATTCATAAAACTCATGTCCAAGCAGTGTTGTCTTTAAAATAATCAATTTGTAATATCCTTTCATCATAAGAATGCTTTTAATATGAGTTAGTTATAATAGAGTTAGAGTACTTTATAAGCGTGTATTAGAAGTTAATTATCACTTGCTTCGGTGAAGAAAAACATCGTGAGGAAACCTTCATACCGGAAAGTTCTCCATAAAGTACTCAAAGGTGTGTGAAGTCTACCAATCCTCACTTGGCCAGTGTGGTAGACTATGGAATGTACCCCTCACATTGTGAGAGGAGACCCCGAACCCAGCAGTGGGACAATTATGGATTGTGGCTTTGCTTGCTTTAGTTCATAAGTCCTGCCTAAACAAATTAACAAACATATAGTATCAACTCCGTAGCCTATATTGATACTGATTATACTGATATTGGTATTGATAGTGATATTGACCCTACCTGTAAAGCAAAGGGTCTCGGGTTCTACTTCCTGTCCAGGGCAGATATTTATGTTACACTAAATGTTAATATCTATACCATTACAATAGGAAATTATTGTTTCCTAGTTAACAGCATAAATACCCAATAAATTGTGTCCCCTGCTTACTTCTTAGTGTTAAATCCACCAAAGAAATGTCCATTTACATCAGTGTTTTTTTGCCATTAGACTACCCATTAGTTATTTTTTAACTACTGACTAAAAAACTAATTTATGGTATTTTAAAGAGATATTTATTTCTTAATTTCTTTCTAAAGGCTTTGCGGTTAACAACGCTTTCTAACGGTAATCTCTTTATGTGAAAATCCTACTGTATATTTTTATGGTTTCTTGATGTATTAGTAGTAGTATTGTATGTAGGTCGTGGACACGTAGTCTATATCTATACTAATATATAAAGAGGAAAGATTTGATTTTTTGTTTGCATTGAATAGGCTCCGAAACTACTGAACCGATTTCAAAAATTCTTTCACTCTTGGGAAGCTACACTAAGCCCGAGTAACATAGGCTATATTATATTTTCAAAAAAAAAATAGGGATCCTTAATAAAACTCCAATAATATAACCCAAGGTGTAAAAAAATAAGAAAACCGAAGCAAAGCGAGGGCGGTTACTCGTAATGAATAAAAATGCAATGACCTAATATCGCACCTTCAGAATAGTAGTGACGTATCTCGAAAACTCATTTATTTTGGGAAAACGAAAACGAAATTTTGAAACTACTAACTTTCAACTCTGAACTGATTTAATTAATTCATTTTGTATGAAAACATATCAATTATTTGATATATTTTTACTTTACTTTTGTGAAATATGAGCAAAAAAAATTAAATGTTGCATATTTTTTATAATTTTTGGGTTAAGTCCATACTATTCTGAAGGTGCGATATTATTTATGTGAATTTAAAATGATATTCTACAAAAGCTTTGAAATCATGTCAGTTGTACAACTACGCCCTTGTCCGACCTACATTATAACTGATATATTACTAAGTGGCAACAGATTGTCATTGTCTTTACGAAAGCCATGCGGCCCTGGTACAATCTTGACCTCGCATCACAGATGTGACATGATATCACTCGCGCTATCAATCAAATGCATTCCGCTAACACTGATATCATACATCTAACAATTAATGATCTTGTTTAATACTTCAGACGTATTTGTGTTGAAGTTTAATAAATTATGCAATGTTTTTACGTACAAATAAATGAAAACTGGGTCGTTTCGCCTTATCACAGCTGATGTTATCTTTTTAAAAAATATGTTAGTTGAAAATAGTCACTAGGGCATGTTATTTATGAAGGTTTTCAATTCTGATATTAATTTTCGATATTAGAACCTAATATCAGAATTCTGAAATCAATATCTGAATTGTACTTATTTGTACTCATTCGTTGCAAATATCACCTAAATCAATTCGGTGTGGTTTCCACGTTAAACTAAAGACTCACTAAAGCTTATAATTTCGAAAATACTTTAGTTTACAGTTTTATTTTTACTTCAAATTACTTATTAGAGATTTATTTTGTTACTTAAATTAACGGCTTATTCTCAGTTGGATAAATGTCTGCATCGTGATTAAACGGATCCGTTATTATTTTTACAGTGGCTCACGTTGACCTTTAAAACGTAGTTTTCATTTAGACAATGAGTCAAAGATTAATCTCCATCGTAATAATTTCGATGCTTTTCGAGACGAGATCGAGATCGAGACGACGCGCGAGGCGTAATAGTAATGCCGGACCGGTCTTAGATTCGATTCCCAGCGGTGCAGAAATTTCAATGAGACTTTGAATTTCTGTAACACAAAGGAAATTGAATACAGTCCATTTGTATGTTAAACTGATGAATGTTCATTTAAATTTGCAGGTTACATTCCTGATATGTGCCCTGATGGCGCTCGTGGCGACAGTCCTAGCGCGCCCGGACAGTGCAGGCCACTACCCTGATCCTCCACCAGGGATTTCTCATGGTAAGCATACTTTGAAACTTCTAATACTATAGTAAAGCTAGATCAAAATACTATTTGCTGACAACTCAGTATATTTAGGTATCTGTTGATATGCAACCAGGTTGTGCATTGGGAGATTTTGTATCCAACCTCACCTTCATAAATTTTTCCTCGAGTCTAAGCCAACTTCAGCTGTAACTACTGTAGCTTAAAGACTAATGGAAGAGCAAACGGCATTAGGTCCTTTTAGTGGACGCCAACCTCTGACTTTTGTAGAATGCGTTTCATTTCAACGAGAATTAAAAGCAACCGAGGCTTTACGCGTTTCGGTAACAATATCACACAACTATACCTTCAGTGATGCTTCTTGTAGGGATTATGGTATCCAATGGTGACGGTGGTGAAACCGGTGGCCTAGACGAGCCGGACGGCATTTTTTATATTCTTACAGTTGTTGTAATTGTCGAAACTGTATTTGTATATTTTTCAGGTGGAATACCCTATGGCAGCGTAAGTGGAGATGTCGCAGCATATTTTAGGAAAACAGCGCCATCTAGCCGCAGTGCTTCACCAAACGTTGATTTTGCACCTATCGAACAATGGTTGTGATAATACAATGTTGTCGTGTTCATGCTTTAAGTAATAGATGGCGCTTATTTAATTTCTTAAAAAGAGCGCTACGGGTATTATATACAAAACATTGAGTGGCTGTTATTGTCGTGATTTAATAAGATGTTATGTACCTAATTTAAGTGGGAGTGCTGTGATAGACAAAGAAGTATTTTCTAGCTTTTCCATTGTTGCACTTAAGTTTATTTTACAATTACTATGAATTAATTTATAATAAATAATTGAAACTACAATACAAAACTCCATATTTTAGGTACAACAAGGTGTTCTAATTTTTTGGCCTGTAATAAAGAAATTTATTTTGTGTTATTAGCTTCTTCAGTAATTTTTATAAAAAAATCCTTTTCTTTTTCCACTTTCTCATCTCATCTGTGGAATTTTGTTCCCAGTTTCCATATTATGCTGAGTCTCTGTACTCTTTTACGGCTTGAAAAGGCAAGCTATAGCGCATTATACTGTCATTATATATTATAAATTTAGCTCGTTAGTAAATTTTTTTCCATCACTTATTATTACCCTAAATAATTATTATTTCCGGTATAACTTTATGTATCTTTTATCGTTTAGTTTTTTCATCTCTTTTTTTCTCTCTCATTTAGTATTAGTTCCATTGAATTAATGAACATCATACTTTACACTTTAGTCGTTAGAATTAGAGTTAGAGTTAAAGGAGTACCTTAAAGTTAAAGAAGTAGATTCTCTTTGGGTTAGCTTGATCGCTTAGCGTTAAAATCGCCTAAATTATTTACTGTATATTGAATATTTTATTTTATTACTTACATTCTTGAATTGGTGTACAATAAGATGTTTTTATATTGTACTGTATAACTCATAAAATAGCTACCTATTTGTTGCAATTATGATTATGGTACATCCATAGAGGTACAGCTTAAGTATGTATATACCACCTTATAATTCTGTATAATTAAAGGGAAATCACGTGGTGCCTACTATCTGTAGTGTAATTGTATGGAAGTACGGGATTTGATTGTTTATAAACGATTCCCACGTGAGTCGCTGGTATTGTCACACAAATTAGAAGATAATACCGAGTGTCGCCAATGTTAAGTAGGTAGTTGATAATTATACTAAAAGTACATCAGTACTCGGTGCACTATGCGAATACGAGGACCTTGCAGCCTTGTTGAAATGCGAACTGCTGAGATGGGTGTCCTGGTTTACAGGTTCATTCCTGGTTGAGGCAGAGATGATTTTTATATACACACTTACACACTCATACCCCCGCAGTAGGTTTTTACCTGTGTCGCGGGTGGCATGGACACATATAACAAATCACAATAAAACCCATGACCCGAGTACAAATATTTATCTGTCACATAAATATCTGCCCAGGCCGGGAATCGAACCCGGGACCCCTCGCTTCGCAGGCAGGTTCGCTACCAACTAGGCTACAGGGTCACCATTTTGTTTCATAAATGTTTACTCTTTTTATTTTATTTATTTATTTATTTATTCTTTATTGCATTCACCTTACACTAGGAGATACAAAGGGCGAACTTAATGCCTATTGGCATTCTCTACCAGCCAACCCAGTGTGACGGAGAGAAATGCGAGGTAGGCGTAAATGCGAGTACACAATTAAAAATTAACAATTTAAAAAGAAAACATAAAATTTTACAGTTAACTAACAATTAATAACTCTTGAAAGGTTCATGTATAAAAACGGAGAACTACGGTTTAATTCTAACACATTTATACGTAGAATTTATTTGCCCAAGTTATTTACGTATTTGAAACTAATTACATTTTCTGTAGTGACTGAAAAATGTAAGCAACATCTAGTGAATTTTTTTCTTATTTAGGTGTGTGCGTTTTAATTATTGAAAGAAACTGAAGCCTGGTAGGGGAATAGTTGTATAGAAATACCGGTTTAATCAAGTACCTAGCTGATTAATTATTATTTTTATAATGATTATATTTTTGTTACTAAATAAAGATCAATTATTGTGTAAATTATATTTTGTAAATAAAAAGTGGTTATTTGTATCGAATCTGGATTTTCAGTCTGTTTTTTTGCACTGTATATTATTTTTATTTTTCGTTTATTTTCTTTCACATAATATATTTTAAAGATTTTCATTTTCACGGATTTTTCACCCCGTTTGCCCCACAGAATGTTAAAATTAACCTAATAAAGTTATTCTGTCAGCAGGTTCAGTGACGAATATGAAGCGCTAATCTCTTTACAATTAATCTATTCAATAGACTGTAGTGTAATACTCGACCGGTACAGAGTAATGCAAAAATTTATTAAAAATACCTACTTACTTATCTTGGCTCAGTGACCCAAGGGGAGTCTCCGATACAGGAGTGCGTCATTTTTCCCTATCCTGATCTATTTCTCGCCAATTTTGGCTTGGCCATGTAGAAACGATGAAAAGAAGACTTGGGAAGACCTTTGAAGCGATAAAACCAATTTTTTTCAATCTGTAATTAGATTAAATTTTCATTCATTAAACTCCAGTTTTATTTTTACATTTTCTTGTTTACTCCAGTCTTACGGTATCTCAATCGGTGACGTGGATGACGTAACAAGTCTGTCAGTGGGTCCACGGTCACACTTGACTGGCTCGAACCATGGAATTAAACCCATGGCGCGCGGTACACGTAATGTATTGTAATGGTGAGCAAATAGGTCTCGATGATCAACTTACAACATTGTTGATTTTTACTGATGTTTTCGTAATGTTGAAGTCATGCTTATCTATAATTTTTAGGAAATAAAATAAACATACGGTTAAAAAAAATACCCAATATTTGAAAAGAAATATTTTACAGGTCCCAGAGTATTTCAGGAGTTCCCCCAACTCCTCATGGGATCTCCATCATCTCTACTGAATTTCGATAAACCAGTGTGACCAATCTAACGACAGAATTGGAAAATCGGTTGATAAATGAGGGGGTCTGAAGTCCGTGTCCGATTTCCGAGTGTTTCACTAAAAAGTAGCCGTATACAGTGTCACGACACTCGGTAAATCAGTCAAACTCTTGTTGCTATACCGTTAAGTATGTAAATTGTAATCAGATTAACTTAATTTTATTTTTTAATCAGAACAGAAATTTTCACTTACAACTAAATACAATGTTTAGTTAATGCACTTATTTTGTAATACTTTTTAAATTTTTACTTAATATTATAATCATATTTATATGCCATCAAAAACAAAACTTGTAAAAAAAACCAAGTCTCGCAACTCAGTTCTTCTACTGTAAAAAGTTGTGAGATCCATGTAATACCAAGTCGGTTAATTTATTCAGTTCCTACTTATGGGTCCTTCTGTCTTAAGTTGTTACGTAATTAGCTAACCTAACAAGTAACAACATCTTATAGTGACCATATTATCAATATTAAAAATCTTTTACGTTTTAAATAAATAGATCGACTTGGCAATCGCATGAAAACACAATGTACCTCACAAGTAATACCTACATATTGTATTAAATTTGATTGTTCAGTGCGATTGCCAAGTCAATCTATTTATTTAAAACATAAAAGATTTTTAATATTGATAATATGGTCACTATAAGATGTTGTTACTTGTTAGGTTAGCTAATTACGTAACAACTTAAGACAGAAGGACCCATAAGTAGGAACTGAATAAATTAACCGACTTGGTATTACATGGATCTCACAACTTTTTACAGTAGAAGAACTGAGTTGCGAGACTTGGTTTTTTTTACAAGTTTTGTTTTTGATGGCATCTCATTTCTTTTTGTAGATAGTTCTACTTTTTTTCCTTTTACAAGTTACCTTTGAACATAATTATATCTAGGTACCTATCTACACCTATTATTCCATTATTTTATATACAGGTACACTGATTCATTCACTGCAAATGTAACTTTGTAATCCTATATATTTATATGGGATTACAAAGTTATTTATGCAGTTGATGTATCTAGAAAACTGGACCGAAATTGCAAAATATTTTAGTTTTTCCTTGATCTATACACTAAACACTAATTGTGTTCCAAATTTGAAGCTTCTATATCTGCTAGAAGTGCCTTAGAGTTTTGATGATCGGTCAGTCAGTCAGTGAGTGACGAAATTAAGAAACTTTGACTAGTTATAATTCTTAAACGACTGGTTTAAATTGAATGAAATTTGAAATATACCGTGTTTATACAATGCCTGTTTGGTTACTAAAAATTCAGACTTCCAGCTTTATCCACAACGAAGTTATATGGGGTCGAAAATGGCCTGAATTGCTTCGAGAAAAGGATGGTACGGCCGTGCCGATTTTTTGCTCGACTTGGCGGGGGCACTTCCGTGCCCCCAGATTATTATAAGCAGGATGCAATTTTTGTTTAGAATAGTCTGCCGAAAGGATTCTTAGAAAGCTGTTTACACCTTTAACTGAGGTGACACTTACCCCCGTATTCAAGAACAATACTTGTATAAGTAAAGAATCAATACTATGCGAAGTAAGGCATTTCTCAGTGCGTTCCTTATGGCAAGTCTTCTATTTCATAGTCGACACTTAAGTATTACTTGACTGGCGAACGCATAGTGCTGTATACAGCCCTGTAATTGGTCCATTTGATGTGGCAAACTTCACTCTAGTCATTTGACAAAGGTAAAAGACAAAGATAGCAGTACAAACAATCGATCCTTTCTTTCTATTTTGATAGAAGTCAAACCAACACTATGCGTTCGGTAAAATAGCTCGTCAGGCACTTTATCGATTTTGACAAACGCATAGCGATGGATTCTACTCAAGTATTGTTTATGAAATGATTTTAATGCCACTATGCACTCGCAAACACTGTGAGACCTCACAGTGTTGTTCTTGAATACGGGGGTTAGTTTGTATCGTATAATTGCATGATCTTAAATATTTGTATCTGGTGTATATCTCTTTGGTGTAACATATAAAATAAATAAATAAAATAAAATAAAATAAAGTAGTTAAGAGTTCTGTAATAACTACTAAGTAAAAACTATATATACCCTATCCTGCAAATACAGAATTGATTGATCGATTGATTAAATTAGTATTCTGCAGCGTAAACTACAAAAAACCTAATATGCCGCTTGTATTGACGATTTGATGCGGTAATTAATTACTTGAAAAAGTTGCAAGAACATTACAAAGGTCAGTAAGAATAGTTTTTTATTAACTCTTTATTGGATGAAACATTAATTAACGTTTTACAACTTTTAAGAGATTCTCTTGATTATTTTGGGTAGATACCACGGACCTGAAAAAAAGAAGGACGTAACCTCATCTAATCGAGAGTGAAGCATAATAATGGCCGCCCGCTTACCATGTGTGCGTAATTTTTGATTCTCGGTTGAAGCGGTATGGTGTCAATGTGTGTACTTGTACGAATAGAGAGTTGGTATTACTATGGGTGCTTCACTAAATTTGTTGTTGGGATTACGTCCGTCTTTTTTTAGGTCCGTGGGTAGAGCAGAATTTCTTATAAAAATTATCGGGATACAAAATGGATTCCATGGGGGCACAGAGCTCACGTATAGCTACCATTTATGTGTGTGTTATTATAAGTTATGTTATGTTATTACAGCAGTAATAGCCTAGTGGTTAGAACGGTGGACTCCCGAACGCAGGGGCCCGAGTTCAAATCCTGGCACGTATCTCTAATTTTCAAATATTATGTGCGTATTAAAAGGTAATTATCACTTGCTTCGGTGAAGGAAAACATCGTAAAGGAAACCTGCACACTGGAGTGTTCTCCGTAAAGTTCGCAAAGATGTGTGAAGTCTACCAGTCCACATTTGGCCAGCGTGGTAGACTATGACCACTCACATTATGAGAGGAGACCCCAAGCCCAGCAGTGGGACAATCATGGGTTGTTGCTTTACTTTTTTTATTACAAGTTTATGTGTTTATTTGTTTTGATAGTGATTGGTTGATTTTCATTGTGAATTTTACATTAGGTATTGGTTCATAACAAATAACTAAAATAATTAACGAATAAAAAACGGCATTTAAGTAATCCGATCAAAACATTTTTTCGGAGGCATGGGTCCCCGAAGCAAACTGAGGGCAGATTCCAATTATTGCAGCATAAGAATTCTTGACTACCTATATATAATACTGTACCTACCCTAACTACCTGTGTATCGTAAAATAAAAAACAACTTAGTACAATGTTATTTTTTTTACACGCTTTATATTAGCTTTATTTAACTATGTGGTTTGCTCGTTACGCGTAGAAAGAATTATAGGAATTCATACATTGTCGTGTAAAATTCTTAGTAGGTGACTAAACTCTTGTCTACACTTATGTAAGTCTGTCTCATCAGTATCTGAACGCGAGTCGCGACAAAAACCGACGATATTTTTACAAAACTGAGCTGACTATCATATTATTATTCCCAACCCTCCCAACAGGTACCGCCTAACACTATTCGTTCGTCCTTGATTGAGCAGGATGCTGTCCTGAAGCCTTCGTGAGCCTTGAGGGCACGTAAAGTCGTTGATCCCGGTTGCTTTTAAGATAATGCGAGGATGTAGATCCTCTTCAAGTAGTAGGTAAGGCTCTCAGGGCGGGGTAGGTAGGTAAAGCAAGTAAAGAGGCACAACTCCGATTCTCCAAAGTATTATATTGCTTTATAGTTTCAAAACTATTTGATACCCAATACCATTATTATTACACATAAAAAATATTAGTAGAACTGATAAAAATAATCATATGTTAATATTGGATATGAAATATTATAAAAATAATAGAACGTTCTTAACAGTTTTAAGAACCTCCATCCATGTTGGAAGCCCAGCTGACAGATGCATTTTTATAAAAACTAACTGTCACGATTTAAAAATTTTACACGAAAAATGCATCTGCCAGCCAAGAAATATTGAACGAGGTATTGCACCTCGTTACAATAATAGTCGTTAAGCGATGACGGAGGCCTTTAGGTGGCAAGAAAACTTCCAAGACTTGTGTTGGCCTTGGCCATTAACCACTCACCAATCCGCACTGGAGCAGCGTGGTGAAGTATGCTCTAGGAGGCCTCTAAGAGGCCCGTGCTCAGTAGTAGACCGTTTATAGGTTGAAGCCAAGCTACGTTGTATTAACTACAGTACAATACAGGTGTAGGGCGTGAGTTTGTAACTAGCTAAGTTGTAGCTGTCCTCTTTTACCAAATAAAAACAACCATTCATAAATTCTCACCATTCAAGTTTTATGGTGCACAAAAATCCTCTTCATGCCATTAGTTATTCATCTCGTTTCACCGCGTTCTTTCGGCTACGTGACAAGTGTGACGTTAGAATCAAATAAAAACATCAATGAGTTCAAAGAATACTTTAAATTCTTCCATTCATAAGTTTCGCAGCTACGATGCTGTTTTAATTGATGTTTTTTTTGTTCCTTATTCTTAACGTAAGATATTAAGACAAATAAGGTATAGTTTATTACTCGAGAATAAACTCATATCATTTGATTTCATTCTGCATTAGGGGATTTTCCTTCAGGAGATTATAACGACGATTTCAAACCTCCTGCATTAAAATATCAGGGTTGTTGTTAACTCGTCACCTATACTCGTATTCTATTTGGGCATGCAGTAACAAAAACAAATTTATTTACATTTTACTCACATAGTGTTAGTGTTAATAATACCTACTCATTAAGATCTAGTTTTGTTGTAATAAAACAATAGATTTCTGTAGATTAATAAAGCAAAATTGAATACTTACCAATTACCGAGGACCTGAAAAAAGACGGACGTAATCCCAACAACAAATTCAGTGAAACACCCATAGTAAAACTAACTCTCTATTCGTACAAGTACACACACCCACACATTGACACTTCACTGCTTCAATCGCGAATCAAAAATTACGCACACATGGTAAGCGGGCGGCCATTGCTACGCTTCACTCTCGATTAGACGAGGTTACGTCTGTCTTTTTTTCAGGTCCGTGCCAATTACCCATTTTTGTCAAATTATGAGAAGATTATTTGTTTGTTTGTCAATTATGACACAATATTTTTCAATGACAGATAATAATGATAAGAATCTCATCTGTCGGAAGGAAGATGCGAGGAGACACAAAATTGGCTACAATAGAACGTCCGTTGTACTTCGTTACGTGATGAGAGATGCGGCTGCGGGAGCGATTTCTAAATTGAATTGAAATAATCAAAATTGAAAAAAATATATATTTCAATAGTAATATACATCCATATTTTTTATTTCATTTATTATATAACTGCAGATAACTAAAGTTATTTTTTAACATACATTTTATTCAGTACGTTCGTTATTGCAGTCCTTAAAGTAAACCACCCAATCTAATTTATTATTGTGCAGTTTTTAGGGCGCCAATGTTAATTTTATTGGGGCTGCATTCAAAAAACATTTTTATTTTTATCAAAATCAATATCGATTGAATATTGTGGATGATAAAATCCGTTGGGCAATATTAAAATTTTAACATCTACAACCTATTACCAATATTATTTTATATTTTACTCACTATATACAGAAGTTTAAAATACTCGTACAATGTCCATTTGTAAGAATCTACTCGCCTCCTCTTATGACTATAGACAAGGGTTCAACTTAAGTGGAAACAACAACTATTGTATTAATCTGCAGCGTCCCAGCGTCTGTACTAATTACGTATCTTCCTCCATTACAATTGGGCTGCAGATGTTACTATCGTTAATTGTTTGTTTTGAAGGATTTTATCTTCCAAATAAAATAATCAAAACCATTTTATTGATATGACGTTGCTGTTATGTTAATTACTTCTATTATGTATAGCGAACTTCTCGGTATTTAATAAGGATTTTTATAACCTAAACGGAACGACTCTTTTGGGATTTGATGACTAAGAGCTTACGCTTCAATATGCTCAATATGCAATGGTGTAGTGTAGTATTACAACATCTGCCCAAATACTGTTCGGTGATTAGAAGCCAACGTGAGAGCCAACTCAAAACTAAAAATGAGGCCATTCATTAATTGCGTAAGGACAATTCTGGCCATTTTTGACTCCTCCTACCCCTGTGGTATTAGCACATAATATTTCTTGGACTCCCCCTCCTCCATTGTTATGTAATGTTATAATTGATTTCAGAAAAGGATTAAAGGCCCCTAACTACAATTCTGTAAGGAATTAAACAGACTTCTCAGGAAATAAAAAAAATATGTATTAGCCAAATCCCTGTGCCCAAGATTCTCTTGTCTTTAAATTGTTAGTGGCCCAATGCCAGTGCTGATTACAGGCTTCTCCTCGTAATGATAAGCCTTGAGCTCACTCTACCAGGCTCTTGTATGCATTGAGGCGTTTGGGGCTTGAAAAGTATATGTGGATTTGTGTCTTTTATTACTTTCGTGACTTGATATTAGTGATTATATTTGGATTTAAACTCGATTTCTCGCAATTTACAAAATATTAGATGTGCCCTTTGTCCTTACGATGGCAGAATAGTCCATGAGCGCTTCAACCTTACTGAAACAAGGCTGCGTATTCTTGTATTGTAAACTCAATGACAAATAAAATCTACAATAACATTGGATTTCATTATTCTCATCGTATATTTGTGGACAAACAATAGGAAATTAATTTAATTTTAATGAGGTGGACACAATTGATTTCATTTGGAGGTTAACTATTTTCGTTTCATTAGGATTGGAATTAAGTTTTAAGGTAGTTTACTTCATGATTTTTCTCATAGTCAAGTTTTTTTTTTAACTTCCAGAAGATTCGGGACTCTGTTTCTATATAAAAATATGGAGGTAATTATTGAATGATAAATCAGAACCCAATGTATTATTAAATCAACAGCATTCAAAAGGACATATTAATAAAATTTAAAGAATACAGCTTCCCAAATACATGACATGACATTATAAAAATAGTTTCAAGAATTTAGCTTCATTGTTTACACGAATTCTTATAAAAAAATACCCTGCTATCCAATAACATAAGGATATATATTATAATATTATGTACAACACCAAACCTACATGAATAAGTATGATCATTATAAAAATTGGTAATAAGTCTTGGATAAAAAGGTTAGAAGATTTAACATCATGTCTTAACAGTTACGCCATAGCAAAAATATAGGTTCTAACTCATACCTTTGTCATCTAGGCACACTGCAAGTTACTGTGTCAATGTTTTATCCCTATCCCTTAATTAAGCGTGGATTAGACATCCTATGAATATTACATAGGCAACGCCATGACATGTCATCCATAAAAAGGTGTGATAGCCATCCTTGACTTAGAAAATATGTTACATCTGGTTGTATGTAATCTGTAGGTGCTAATATTATATTATCAAGAGGAAGGTGTTGGTTTTTCTTTTTTCTAATAGATAAACTCAAAAACAAATGAACTGATTTCAAATTTTTTTTCACCAATAGAAAATTGCATTATTCTTGAGTGACATGATATATTTGACTGTGATTATTAATTACTGATTAATAATATTTTTTACTTAATCACAAATAAATAAATATGTTTGAAGCCCAGCAAAGTGGGTACGGGGAAGTTATTAACTTATTTAAGAGCAGTAGAGGCTTTACTATGTGACCGATGGTGGCAAAAATTTCTTAAGCGCTTTTGTGCTTCGGAGGACACGTAACCGTCAGTCCCAGTTGTTACTGCAAGGTAACAGTGGTTAAGCCATTTCAGAGGTCTCCGGGTGGCATGAAAACTTCCTCCACTTGGGTTGGCCACTACCCTCTCCATCCATCCACACTAAAGCAGCATCTGTGCTCTAGGCCTCCTCAAAAGGTCCATCAATGGTCAGCAGAAGGCGATTAATTGGTTGAAGCTACATAGGCACTATTATAGTAGCAGAATCCACGTATATGTTAGACAAGTGAACTTTCTTGCTTCTCTGTGGGTAACACTAACCTATGAGTTAACCAGTGCCGGATTAACCATGTAGCAAGAGTAGCAAATGCTACGGGCCCCGCGCGAAAGGGGGCCCCACACATTTTAACTTTTGTACTTGACAGAGCCTAGCAGGGCCTACAGTAATTTGCTAGACTATTAATCACCCACAAAATTGTAACCTATAGATGGCAAATAAACGTATTGAGTATTGAATTTTTTTTACCACTTAAGAACCCATAGTACATTAAGAGCTCTTTGAAAGAATTTGCTACGGGGCCCGCGCTTGCTTAATCCGGCGCTGGACTTAACAATAAATAAATAAACACATTCGTATTTAAGTTTTTCTGCCAGTTGATTGGTTTACTATTTTTCTTTAGCTAACAGCTTGTGAATGCCTCTTATCTCACATGTGCATGTTTTTGGTATGTAAACGATCTAGGCAATTTAACTTACTCGTACCCCTACGTTACATTCTCTATGTCCCGGGTGGCTTGGACAACACAAAGAAGACATCACTAATGTGCCTGAGATCACACATTTATTAACATGTTCACTGCGGATCACCCACAATCGGCCCGATGCTGTACCAACGCGCTGTGCGTACAGGAAAAATAGGTTCCTCCCGCCTGTGCGGGACCGGTTTCTTAGGAATTTTTACGAGTATGACAGAGACAAATATAGTTTTCGATTCGTGACTAACAATGTAGAAATATAGCAGTTTAATAAAGTGGGGGGCCTTTTTCGACCTCCGCCGCACAGAACGTAAAAAAAGTTATCTCAGTGCGGGAGCGGGCCTGTTTTGGTGGATGACCGCCTGCGACCTGATCCCGCACTGTGGAGATGCGTACGCGTCGAGCCAGCAGTAGTGTTGTGCTTGCTACACGAGGAGCACGCGCTCGTGCTCGATATAATGACGAATCGCAATAAAAAATTGTTATTAATAGAAAATAAAAGTGCCAAAAGAAGATTTTTGAGTTTCATTTCTGCAAAATAATAATTGTGTTTGATTTTTTGCCATGAGGTGCATTAATTGCTCGTATGATATTGAGCGCATGGCACGTCACTCCATGTCTTCGCTAGCAAGAAACCTTCAATCCATATTGGTAGAATGGATCACTGCAGTACAGGTATGGCATTTTCACATGATGACATTAGTTTGATATTTGGGGTGGGCACGTCATCAAGATCACATAGAAGCCCCTGCATCACTTTTAGATTTTATATTAATTACTGCTGATCTTGAATAGAGAACAAGTAGATGGGTACATCAGATAAAATCAGCCAATCCACCACCTTATTTGCCTTGTTTGGTACTATAGTTTTATTTCCTCAATTTTTACATATGCGTACCTAAATGTATATATTTAAACAATAATATCAATATGCAGTTTTAGAATTAAAATAATATGTGAAGCAAACTTCATAATTTCTCATCAGATGGCGTTCATGTAGCTCGGCCGAGCATTCGCTTAACGTGTATGTATGTATATGGTACGACTGTACGAAGCTCGCACGGATCGAGACTAGCTGCTCCGAAATCGGACGAATATGTAAGCAGCTGTTGGTGAGAAAGTATATAGGTGTATAGGTATCTATCATATCTTTATAATGCCACACTCACCGCATGTGCACCCCGTAAGTATAGGTACATGTAGGTATATATGTATACATAGGTACACCTATACCTATGTACAACAGTGAATAGCAGTTGCTGGTGAATAGCTGTACGCGTAAAATTTAAAAAATAAATAATTAATTATAATTGCATAAGTTGATAAAAAATGCTATGCAATAGCTTTACCGCGGCAGTCCTCGAGTGCCACACGTATTTTTTAAATCAGTATTTAGTCACCCCTGCAACGCTCGCTGTTCCTCAAATCAACAACCTGTCCAGTATAATTTTTTTTATTTTTCATAACGTTTAATTTTTTTTTATGTTTACATAATTTGTTTTGCATATTTTTCTAACACATATTAAAATTGTACTTGTTAAAATTTTATTAAAATATAATGACTCGATATTTTCTTTTCTTTCACTATCCCATCACTACAAAAATAACGCTACAGTGCGGTATCGGGCCTTATCGACCCGACATTTTCAATTGCTAATTACTCATTTTCTGTTTGGAGAATCCAGGGGCGAGGCCAATGCAAACACAAGTGATTCATGACGATTTTAAAAAGCATAAAAATTGTTATATACCATACTCCTCGACTAAGATATTGAGCTTTAATACCACTCAGAGGTGTCGGATCGAAATGGCCCGCCCCGCACAGTAAGAAAGTCAAGTGGGTGCCTTTTTGGACCGCCACCGCACCAGCTGAAAGTCACTGCTTTTAATGCCGCAGTCAAGGTGTTAATATGTAATATAAAATTGAATATAATTATGCCTGGGCCGGGAATCGCACCCAGTACACCGCACATCGCAAGCAGGATCTCTTTGTAATATTACGACAAACCAAGCCAGGGCCAGGATGACCCGATGGTGAAAGATCAACGTGGCACATGACAAACCAAGTCCACAGTTATTGAAAACCAAGAAAATTTCGTATAACTCCTTTATAAAAAGTTAAGGAATATTCTGCAGTTTAAGTTCCAAAAGAAAACACAACGAATACAAAAAGATATTCTTTGAGCTATAGGTACTAATTGAATACTATTTCCTATGTTTTACTATTACCGGAAACCTATAATTATATCCCACACATCTCCCATTATAGTGTTTAATCCCCAAAACTATAGGTCAATGGCATACAGGAAGGCGATCAGTCATTCGTGGCTCTAGGACGCGACCACCATATAAATGGTAGCTTACCAACATACCCACCAGTATCGCATACGTCGCCAAACCAACATGGCTTGCAAAAAAGTAAGTACCACTGTTTACTCATTGCGTAATATTAATATTTTGTAACTGAAGATAAATAGGCTTGCTTAAAAACAACCGTGAAAAGAAATCTTATTTGAAATTAAATATCAATGAAGCTTATTAGTACTAAATTAAAATTCAGTCTGTATTTCAATTAATCTTTTTTTTGAAAATCAATATAAAAAGATGCAAGTTATTTTGTTTAAAAAAATCTTAATTAATTTCATTTTAACTATACTACAAAATCTTAACTCATCTCTAAACTATAAAAGTTGCAAGCAAATTGAGACAAGCCAACGCAAATTAAGCATTTTCATAAAAAGTGTGAAAATTTTAAAATAATTTCATAGATTATAATTACTTAAAATCTGAAAAAAAAATGTTTAAATGAATTAAAAACCTCAGTGTCTGAACACAATCGCGTTAATTCAAAAGAAATGATGTACATTTGTTGAATATTAATTACGTTAAAGTGCTTTGCTTAGCGAATGCATTGAGAAATAAGTGACTTACTCCCATGAATAAGAACATGCAACACTATGCGGGTTTTATCTTTCTAATACATTAATTTTTATTAATTACCGAGTTTAATCACTCAGTGATTGACGTTGTGTCAATAAACTTAAGGCCGATTTATTTATTAGTGTTATTCGTCCACGTTAATTTAGAAAAAAATAGATAACTCATTGGAGATTAAGCTAAAGAGATGCCTAAAATCTGTTATTAGGTACTATATTCTATAATCAAACCCTTTGAATGCCAGTGTAACTTTGAATACGATATTTTCTTACGGGAGCTTGGACTTAAAATATATCGTGTAAAAACTTACAATAAATAAGGACGGGTTAAGAAGGATAAGGGCTTATTTCACAATCTTCAAGTAAGTCCGAAGTAAGCTATTCGTTGGTTAAGTTGACATTTCGTGTATGTAAAATGACACATTAACGTCACTTTAACCGGCGAATAGCTTATTCAGGACTCTACTTGAAGGTGGTGAAACAAGCCCTAAGTATAATTAAACGAAAACAGAAGTAAAGATACACTTAAATTAAAACTTAACTTAAATTATTTTAAATTATATAATACGAAGTAAAGGGCATCGAACCTAATTGGCACACCTACAAGTCCGCCATTTTGAAAAAACCTCGATTCGGCGGCCAGTGATGAAACATGTGTCAATCGATAGACTAAATGATTAAGATCAAAAAGTATTCAGTGATGAAATGTCGTAAGTGATATACTTTCTGAGATAAGTGAGTTCAAAACTATAGAAAAATAAAGCAAAAAACTTCGTTTCGGCGGACATTGATAAATCATATTTCATTCGACAGGCTAAATAATTACAATTAAAAGGTATTCAGTGATGAAATGTTGTAAGTGATATAATTTCTGAGTTAAGTGAGTTCAAAACTAGAAATATAAAGCAAAAAAACTTCGTTACGGCGGACATTGATGAAACATATGTCAATCGATAGGCTAAATGATTACGATTAAAAAGTATTCAGTGATGAAATGTTGTAAGTGATATACTTCCTGAGATATTTGAGTTCAAAACCGTACAAAAATAATGCATTAAAAATTATCATTTACTTATTTTGAATTTACTGGGTCAATAATGAAAAATAAGTATTTTATGTCATATGTGTATGTGCTGCATAGGTACTTGATTTATTAATAACGGGTAGATTTGAATTAAAAAAAAAAGCAAAGCAAAAGCAAACTACTAGGTTGTTTTATAAATAATTTATTTGCCACCACCGGCTACAGCTTTCGCAATTACTCTAAACCAAAAGTTAAAATTCACTATTGGCTTAGTTTTCTATATCATGTCTGACAATCACTGAATCTAAAAATTCCGCTGGTGATAATGGCAATGTTTCCTGATGTCAAGCCCATGCCAAGAACCATATAACACACATTATATGGGAACAACATGACAAGGTTCTTTTTCCCACTATGCATGAGCAGTACCATCCCGCGATTTTATCTCTACCCTTAAGTTGTTTGTTTGACGAATTTGTTTAATTTTTATAATACATAACGTAACTGAGGTGAGGAAAAAAGTGACCGGTACACTTCAATTGCTGTATCGCCATAAAAACTTAACCATAAATACGCCATATACACTGTGGTCATCCCTCACCTTGATTACGCTGATGTGTGTTGTACAGATTTGTCAGAGGAACTTCTGAATAAATTGGAGTGCCTTCTTAATAACTGTATTAGATATATCTTCGGCTTACGTAAGTATGACCACATTTCCCAGTTCCATTCCTAACTTAAATGGCTATCCATTTGATACAGGCGAAACTTCAGAATTCTCTCAACATTTTATGCCATTTTGAATAATGTGTCTTCTCCTGTTTATTTAAAGGAAACCTATAGCACTGCTTATTTCGGGAATTCCTTCACAATACAGTTCATACTGTTCTGGAACTCCTTGCTTGTAGACATCAAAAAATCATAGACTACCAAAAGCTCCTTCAAGAAGTCCGGCAGCACTACCTGAAGCAATTAGAATGTTGTCGCCCGTGGTCTTCAACCAGATGTTATATATGTAAATCTGAATAAAACTGTATTTATTTAATTTTGTTTATGTACCTATATTGTGATTTTATATGTATATAGTAATTATTCTAAATATTCATAATATTTCTTATCTGGCATAACACTGATACAGTTACAGATACACTAGAAATAAAAAGATAATTAATTACAAATGTTTTATTTTTGTACGGTTTTGAACTCAAATATCCCAGAAACCATATCACTTACGACATTTTATCACTCAATACTTTTTGATCGTAATCACTTAGACTATCGACTGACACATGTTTTATCAATATCGGCCGAAACGATGTTTTTTGCTTTATTTTCCTACGGTTTTGAACTCAAATATCTCTGAAAGTATACCACTTACGACATTTCATCACTGAATACTTTTTGATCACAATCATTTAGTCTATCGATTGACACATGTTTCATCACTGGCCGCCGAATCGAGGTTTTTTCAAAATGGCGGACTTGTAGGTATGCCAGGCTCCATACAAAAATGTTGGAAGCCCTTTATACTTCATTACATTGGTATTAAATGCTTTAATTTCAATGGATAGGTAATTAACTTGGATAAAATGTTCAGTCAGTCAGCATTGCCATGAGATGTTAAAAATAGGTGTGTTACTTTGGTGTAAAAATAAAGTGTATTTTATTTTTATTTTAAAGATTGATAATGAGATAAAATATTATCTCATCAATACGGTCTAAATTTCCTTCATTGCTAGGTTACGTAAGAATGTGGGATGTAAAGTAAGCTTCTAAGCTGTACCTAAGCTGACAAAATGTATTAAATATTTCACATGCGATTAAGAACTTTGTGCAGCAAAACTCAAAGTCGCTAAAAAACTAACAAATATTAATAATTCTTGACAAAAAATAACCGACTTCAAAATTAAGTACAACTCAAAAACTACTAGTCCTATCTCGCTCAAATTTAAATGGGACCACGTGACAAGCACCAGCTTTCGATTAAAAAAGAATCATCAAAATCGGTCCACCCAGTCGAAAGTTCTGAGGTAACAAACATAAAAAAACAGTCGAATTGAATACCTCCTCCTTTTTTGAAGTCGGTTAAAAAGTTGCACTAATTGGACATACTAAATACGTCACACTAATAGTTAGTTAATATGGCAAAGTTATAAAATAACCAACGTCAGTACTTCGGCGTAATGTCATAATGTTAAGTATATTTTACGAAACATTTTTTCTTTCTTACTCTCTTAATCTTAATCTGTGGTGACGTCATACTGCTAAAGTTTATACATATTCACTTCATTCGCCCATAAATATTTTTATCAAACAAGAACAACTTTTTATGATCGAAAACATTTCGATTCTTTGTGACATTTTCGGTATAGCTAAAAGAGATGATTGCATTTTTTTATATTTTGATGAAAAAACAACAATTGCTGCCCTTTACGCGTATTTCTTATGAAATAAATATATTTTTAAACTAGGGGAGAGGGGGGCAGTTTAGTACAGGGGCAGTTTTGAATTATTCGATTTATGAACGCATTCTTTATCTTTCCCAACCTCCATAACCTTTTTAATACTGGTAAATCCGAACTACACATCTGTCAGATCCCAACTACCGTCAACGTCAGGGTAATTTTACAAAAAAATTGCCGGTTACTTTACGGAGACGAAAATAAACAAATATTTTTTTGCTTGTAAGCAAATTACTGAAAACATAAGTATTATTACCAAGTTGTGATTATTTCATAGTGTTTCATATATTATAGACTCAGTATTTACAAATATAAGATCATTAAACACAAGTTAGTTTTTCGTCTAGAAATTTTTAATTCTGAAGGTTGGTATTGGGGCAAATTTGAACAAAATCACTGGGGCACTTTTGAATAAAATGTTCAAAGTGCCCCATACATAAAAATGACATATGGGTATTTATTTTATGAAAATATAAGGAAGCGATTTCATTTTTTATTGTCTTTACAGTCATTGAGGACCGCTTTTTGAGATTGTTTATTTTATATTCAACACTTTTAAAGTATATATCTTCCTAAGGCTCTTTAAAATTTCATATTTTTTAAGATACTTATGGATGTTATTACTTTTTATTATTGTTTCGGAATATCTAATTTGATCTCGGTTATAGCAATAAGTTTGTTACCTTTGTTCAAGACTGCCCCGGGCCGTTCAGAATTTTATAAAGTTTATTCAATTAATAGTTATTTTAAGAAATAATTTACAGTGTATTATGATAATATTAGATACAAATAACATAAATATACTGTTGATTATATTCTAAGTTTCTAACATGGTTTCCATTTAATCCTGGTTTTTCAAAACTGTGTGTGTGGTGTTTCAAAAACCCGCGAATGGGGCACATTTGAACAAAATAGAGCTAAAAAGAAAAACTAAATTGTGTTACTTTAGCAAGTCAAAGTAAATTAATATAATCTTTAGTATGTAGTATAAACCCCATATGTAATACTAAAATAAAATAAATCTTGATTGGTAATACTATACGAGAAATATAATAATTTATTTAAAAAGTGTTCGAATGTGCCCCCCTCTCCCCTACTCTTGGGAATTGTGAAAGGCGTAGAAGCGCATATCCTCTAGGTATTGAATGAACAAACGCTATTGTTTTTGGATTGTCAAACGCGTGAAAGATTTTGAATACTTCATCGACATGGTTTTGTTTGTTTTCTATTATAATCGTTTCATTTCGTTAGTTCAGTAGTGAAATCAGTTATCAGTTTCAGTCTATTTTCTATGCCGATAGTGACAATGGGCAGTTACAATTCGAAAAATGAAGAAGGTATTATCGCGCAACAAGGCGCTAATTACGCAAAACAAGTAGAAGATATAGATATAGATATATTATAAGAGAAAATAATACATATATCTCGGTAAAAGGAGCACTGGTCGCCCCTCGACCAGGTGGACTGATGACCTGAAGAAGACGGCGGGAAGCCGCTGGATTCAGAGGGCCCAGGACCGATCGGAGTGGCGCCAATTAGGGGAGGCCTATGTATATCCAGCAGTGGACTTTAAAAAGCTGTTAGATAGATAGAGATAGAATATATAAGAGAAAATAATTGAATTTTTTGGACCTGCTGTTATCATCGTGGCCGTAACATTTTTGTTCATGTGTCTATGTGGAAAACGTTGTTGTGCTCGCACTACTAAGAAATAGACAAGAAAGGAATTAGCATCAGTGTGGCCTGCAGGACCGGCAGTCAAAGCTACTATGCAGCCAGTCACATCGCAAGTTCAATGTGTTACGAAAATCAGTGTTAAAAGTTCGTGTGATATTAATAAAAAACGGTGATTACTAAACAGTGTTCAAACTAAAATGTAAACAACATTATAAATTATTTTTATATTACTAAATTAGTATATTGTGTTCCTAATTCTTCGAACAAAAATAATAATATTCATTTTGTAAAGTAATTCAATAATAATATAATTTTGCAGTATTCGTATTGTATAAAGAAAATGTAATGTAAGTTATTTGTTTATGTCTAATGGATGGTACTAGTATCATGTAACCGACTATCTTTGCAGTTCAGCACATTTTTGACGACTCTGTAGCCTAGTTGGAAGCGACCCTGCCTGCGAAGCGAGGGGTCTCGGGTTCGATTCCCGGCCTGGGCAGATATTTATGTAACAGATAAATATTTGTACTCGGGTCATGGGTCATATTATGATGTGTTATATGTGTCGTCCATGCCACCCTCGACACAGATAAATTTAATAAATCTATTGCGGAGTATGAGTGTGTAAGCGTTTATTTATTATTATTATTTTTTTTTCCTGTGTGTCTTTGTGCTTTAATTTGTAACATTTAAATTTTATAACTTTGTATTAGAATTAAAAAAAATTCAAGACTGGGACGTGACCTATTTTTTGACAACATGAAATCATAAACCTATGCACCCGCGCAAGTCACACGTCTCTACAGTCGTCTGCTCACCCGTTTGATTAACCCGTGTCTAAATTATCCCACCAAAAACATAAATGTAAAAAAGGAGAGCCAAGTTCAATACAAAAATTATGCTCGGCTGTGGGCTTCGCTGCAAAAAGAATGGAGATCTAAATGAGTGCCAAGTTCTATGCAAAATCGAAATATGTATTTATAGGAACAAAATAACATTATGAACAAGTATTAAACTCTATTTCTTTGCTTTATTGGATACCTATAACAATTGCTGTTATTTAAAAATGTGAGATTTTAAAGTAGGTTAGATTTGACTTGGCCAGTTTTCATTACATCTATCATTTTATAAAGTTATTCAACATTTTAATTCTGATAAAAACGTAGACTTTAGCGCATGAAAGACAGAGATAGCGACACGAACACGATAAGGTGCGACTGAGACATAATACGCCGCGTACCGAGCATTGCCGAATTGTATTACTGCGCAGCCTTCTGCGCGAAGTTCAATAGATGTGTTTGTTATTAGTTATTTTTGTTGTAACTTTAGTTTAAAATATCCTTTTTGTTATAGCTCATCTTCGTCTTCGTGGCTATTCTTCTAGCAGTAGCTTTTGCGGCACCTGCGGAAAAGGCAGAAAAAGAAGACTTAGTAACAGGAGATAAAGAAGACTTACAGACTGCAGCATCACATTGGGGTGGTCACTACGGCGGTTGGGGAGGGTACGGTTACGGTTACTACCCTCACTACGGATACTGGGGTTGGCCTAGCTACGGTTACGGATACGGATACGGCTGGCCCTATGGTTACTATGGACACAGCGGCTACTGGTGGTGATTGGAAATACTTTAGGAGTGATATATCCGAGGCTTTGCACCCAAAGAGATTTAGTGTGTTATAAAAATTAAATCATTAATGTATTTTTAACTGTATTATGGTTGCTTTATACAATGTATACTTTATACTGCACTACACAATTATATCTGTCTTTTTCTCCAGCTGTGTAGTCTGTGACTTTTGTCTTCAGTTCATAATATCACAGTGTAAGAACTTGCAAAAGAACGTCTTAATGACTATAAACGGCCGAAAAAGTCTAGACAGTGCGTCATAGCGACAAAACAAATAATAAAATAAATAATTATGGAGATACTTAAAATTAAAGCTTATAATTTTATTTTGCGCCAATCCTCAACGCTCTTCCCAAAAAGCTGTTAGTGATTTGGGAACACCTCCCCCCGCGCGCCCAGCGATTGGCTTGTCTAGATGTCGGTTTTGGCCACTCTATAGTTCATAGACTGTGGTAATATCCTGTATTGTTACCATATTTGTCAGTAAGTTTATTTTTATTGCTTGCCGTAATATAGCAGTAAGTTATAGATTAATCAAACCTTGATTTGTGCTTTGTGATAAACCTGATGTAACTATGTATGTTATTCTTCAGATCTATGAATACAACTCTGATACTTTTTTATAAATAAAACAATTTGTCATCAAAATTTTATAATTTATAACCGTTCAAGTTATGTCTTTAAATCTTCCATGTATATAATAGTTTTAGCCAAATTATATTTATTAAATTGTACCATGCAATAATGTTAATCTTTTCACTTCTAAACAATGGCTTCACCCTATTAATTATTTTACAGGTATGGTCTCCCTCATAACTAAAAAGTTCATAAAGAACTTTACAACGCTGAGTTAGTGGCCAACCCAAGTGTCAGAAATTCTATGCCACCCTTCGATATAACTTAACGACTGCAATCGAAGAAGCAAATAAATGTTTTTTTTTTGTTTATAATACAAACACAAATTGTGGAAGTCATAAAAGACCATTAGTTTGCAAAAACATTTTTGAAAAACGATAAAGAGAAACTATAAAAGCGCTAAAAAGGTACTTATTATTTTTAAGGCTTGCTATATTACTAATATACCTACTATCGAACTCTCCATTGATCAACGTACGAGACGTAGACCTTTGTGGCAATACCTTACCAATATCATCACGCGCGAAACGTGATGCTCATAATGATACCGTGACAGTTATGTTCCAGCGATCACTTCTCGAAGGTATATCGACGTGATTGGCATGTTACACTGGTATTTTAGGATATATTATGTCACTAAACGTAGTAGATGAAACATGTTAGTTGTTCGGTTTGGTGTTTAAGGGCCTCTCTCCGATAGTCCAAGCCAGTGTCTTCGCTCTTGGTGCTTTAACCATGCTATTTATTCGGCGTATCCAGCTTTTAGTCCAGATAGGCCCATGGGCAGTTTAATAGAACCGTTTGTGTTGAATAATAGGACATTTCTGACTATAGAACCTTAGACCTCCTCAATAAGAAAGTTAATGTTACATTTCAATTACGATAAGAGAGCAAAAAAAACTTAAAAAAAACCTAAACTGAAGCCTAAGTGCTTCTTGAAAAAGATACTTTGTAAGTTCGAATATTCACATTTGAAAACATTATGACAAAGTTGATTATATTGGTGTCCTTACGGCTACTTCCCATACACTATCAACCCCGCATTCACACACGAAGAGTTCGTTATAAATTCTACACGTACCTTATAATTTATTGCTAAACTAGTTGCAATACAGAGACGCACTGAGTCCCTTGGAACAGTGACTTAATTCTCTAATGATTGAGATATTACTAAATCATTTTGAAGTGTCTACTGGCTGCCGGCTTCCCTGGGGAATTTGCAACAACTGTCTGTGTTCCGTTCATAATGGAATTCATTTTAGTTAAGTAAATATAGAAGAGGTCGACTTTTTGTAGCGACATACTTGTACCTATTTAAAAACCATCGTGCATTAGTAGTTGGCAGTACCAGCTTCAGAACTGAGACCGAAATTTCGAGACCGGGAATTTCCCGGAAATTTCGAGACCATTTCGGTACCAGCAAATTGAAAAGTATATAAAATTAGGGTACGTTATTTAGCTGCAATTGTGTGCATTATTGATGTTGATTTTAAAAATATATTTCAAAAATAAATAAAAAGTAACAAAATAGTAGACGCTTACTGTACAGCCCAGCGTTGTTTGTGACAATAGCAATTAGTTATATTATCATTATGTCATTTGAATTAATTTTATTTATGTGTTGATACGCTTCAAGTATTAGCACAGAAGAAATAATAATGTAATATATAAAATTCTCGTGTCACGGTGTTAGAAGTTGAACTCCTCCGAAACGGCTCGACCGATTTTCATGAATCTTAGCGTGCATATCGGCTTGAGTGGAGAATCGGACAACATCTATTTTTCATCCCTCTAAATGTTAAGGGTGGTCCACCCCTAAATTTTTGGCAGAACAACGTTTGCCGAGTCAGCTAGTAGTACTTTTAAATAAGTAGTATTAGTAGGTAATGTTATTTAAAAAACTAATGACACAGCTCAAATGTTTACTTTTTAAAGTGGATACTTTTGAACTCTGTTTTGTGGCCAGTATCAAGGTCAATGTTATTTGGTAGAACATCATACTCGTATTATAGTGTAATAATAAAAAGTATAGGTATAATGTTTAATTGTTGAAATTTCTCCTGGAGGTGAATAAATTGCAATCTATTTTAAATAAGTAAGACCTTCATCTTTTTACAAGCTTGCTTTATGCGTTTGATTGTTACCACTTGGCATGTAGGTATAGGTCAAATCTTGCAAACTGGATTAGAACTGATCCTGTTCAGTACAGACTTGAAATTTCACAAATTGATTTTGTTCCGATGAAAATGTATTTTTGTGATAATTTAAATGGCATGGGCGTAGCCATGAGCGTAGCCAGCCGGACTCAGGGTGGGGCAGCAGTCTAAAATAATATGAAACTAGAAAACTATACGCGCAACCGCCCCACCCTGGCTCTGACCTGTAAGCCTGTAAGGTACCAATCAAACTTAAAAAACATAATTATCTAGGTACTAACTGCAATACTTAATATCTGTAAGAAAGTTTACACTCGATAGTCGTCAGTCGACACAAAAAATGCGATCAAAACAAAAAGCACGCCAGTTTGCTAGTTACATATTATTTTAGACTGCTGCCCCACCCTGAGCCCATGGCTGGCTACGACCATGGATAATGGTGACCTGATACTTCGCTCAGGGTTGGCTTCAGACGAGGGATTTCCTCAGCGGCAAACAGCACAAACATAAATTTCAAAAGCTTATTTTAAAAAGTAATTTTTAAATATTACTTTATATTTGCTGTCTCGGGCATCACCGATGCGTTGTCGAACAGAAAAAATAAATTATTCCAATATTTAAAAACTTTAATAAAAAAGGGTAGCACTTTTTCTTTTTTTTGATTTTTGAGTCAGTTTTGATGCTTTTGTCAGTGAAAAGCCCTTACGCATTTGCGCCTACTAAAACAGCATAGCTATTTCGTATTTATTCAACATAAGTAGGTAAAACAAAGCTAAGTAAGGAGCTCAATCCGTTCATGAATTCAGCGACTGATCAAGAGATCTGACCGCCCTAGGCTAATTATGAGGACGCGCCCCTGCCAAAAAAGTAGTGAGTAGAGTAGGAACTCTTGATTGGCATGGTTAGAACTACAACATACCAAAAATTCAGAATCATTCCGCTGAAATCGAATAAATAGACTATGGAGGAGGGGGGGGGGGGGTTAGCCCGCCCTGAATGAGAGCACACGCGATATGGGGGGTCGTGCCCATTGGGACTTTTGATCAGTACGGTTAGGACTACAACATACCAAAAATTCAGACCAATCCGCTGAAACCCACTTTCCAAACAATTAGTGCGGGGTCCTTTTAACTAAAAAGTGCCTGTCCAAACGTGTTAAGTGATAAGCCCCGCCCACCTACTTAACAGAAAATAGAAAAAATCTAAATTACTTGTCTACTTGATAACTAAATTTTAACTACCAAATTGTCCGTTTACACATTAATTTACTTAAAATTTAGTTAACTACTTAATACGCATAAACCGAACATTATTACGAGGTAGTCTAAGCAATAAGTTCAAAATGATGAAAAATAGAGGTAAGTAGTGCTCTTAAAAATACGTGCGATAGCTCATTCTGCCCGGAACGATGTCTAGAAAAATGTTTCGGAAGCGTTTACCAGCACGCAAAAAATTGCAAAAGATTCTTAAAGAAAAGGAAATTTCCAAAAAATAACTCCTGACTCCCACGTTACAGCTCTACATACTTAACGAGATCACGCCATTAAAGTTTAAAAAAATTTAATACTTTGTTTATAAGAATTTTATAACTTGAACAAATATTTTTTTATCTATACTTTGTTATATATGTTACCGGCAAAACCCGATTTCAGGTTAAACTAGTTTGGCCTAGGCCAAACTAGTTTAGCGCGACACGATTAGGCAAAACTAGTTTCTCGTCAATAACTTTGGCTTATGTTTAACTTACCACCAAATAAATCATTGTTATCCCAAAAGTAGTAAATGATCACCAAAATTAAAACAGCATTTTAATGTAAAATTATAACCAAAAATGGTAATTCATTTTTTGATTCACAAACAGGCTTCCGAACGTCTCCGGCGCTGCGGGAAGTGCAGCCCCTCCGCCCTTGCGTAACAAACTAAGTCGGTTTTGTAACCATTTCGACCTACATTTGGAAATTAAAAGAATCCAAAAAAAAAAAAAATCCAAAAGAAACAATATACAAGCGAGGAGTTAATTTGGTGATCATTTATTACATTTCGTGTTCGAATACAATTTGAAGTGCAGTCGTGACTAAAATAGCTGTAATTTAAGAGGTTTAAAGCACAAAGATTTGTCGAATAAATATAAATCCGTAACAATTCGGTTCTAATCAGTTTTAGACTGACGAGAAACTAGTTTTGCCTAATCGTGTCGCGCCAAACTAGTCTGGCCTAGGCCAAACTAGTTTAACCTGAAATCGGGTTTTGCCGGTAACATATTGTATATCCATCGTTGTTTTTGTTATTTTTAGGAGTTTCAGAAAAAAAATATAAAAAAGTTGAGAATTGTTTATAACATATTGTTAAGTTAAAAAACAATGAAATTGTTGATAAAAAAAATTGCTTTTTTACACTTCTATTGAAGATGGTCAATTACGATTTTAAAGAAAAAAAATTCTTAACTAATAATTTAAACAATAGAAATATTAAAAAACGATTATACACAATAAAATATTATTATTAGGAAAAAAAAATTCTTTCAAAAATCATATTTTGTTTAGAATAAGGTATTAAAAAAAATTCTTGAAAGCATTGAAATAGTCCATTTGTTTATAAAAAAAGTTATAAAAAATGAGGGATTTTTTTTTCAAGGCAGTAAATGTCTTTTATGAATGCAAAAACGATTATGTAATAATAAATTGGAAAAAAAAAATTCAATATCATTTTTTGTTCAACTTATAAAATTATTATAAACAAAGTATTAAAAATTTTTAAACTTTTATAGTGTGATTTCGTTAAGTATGTATGTAAGAAAGGCTCCACGAAGCTTTTTTTAACTTTTTTTTTAAATGTACAATGAAAATGGAAGTTCGAGAAAATTTTGTTAATTAATAAAATCGTCTAACTTGTTGAAAAATTAACTTTAAGAAAAATTTCCTACGGAAGCATATTCTTTGAAGTGTTCCGAATACACCATAATTTTTTTTAAGTTTTTTAATAATAATTAACACCTTGAAAAAAATATTGAGCGTGACGTATTCAGTTTTGACGCCGCGCGTGCAAGCTAAAAATGCCGCGTGGAATTTAATTTTCAGTGTTAAATTAAAATTATAAATAATGGTGATAGAGTTCTGGGAGTCGGGAGTTGGGTTTTGGAAATTTCCTCCTCTTTAAGAATTTTTTTTTTTAATTTCTTAAACATTAACAGTTTCGGAGTTATTAAATAAAAATGAAATACCTTTTTTTTGCAACTTCATTTTTTTAATAACTTTTGCAATTTTTTACGTGCTGGTAAACGCTTCCGAAACATTTTTTTAGACATCATTCCGGACAGAATGAGATATCGCACGTATTTTTAAGAGCAGTATCTCTATTTTTCACCATTTTGAACTTATTGCTTAGACTAAGGCGGATTAAACAAAACTCACACTACGCACTCCGTTGCCAGCTCACCCACTCGCTCGACCACCGATCGATTCGAGTAACAAGTCAGTGTTTGTTTTACGCGCGCTTTTTAAAATTTCAAAATTTATTGTTAAAATCAGGGACTCTCAAGCGCATCTAGTTATAGATAGTGTTTTGTCTCGGTTTAGTTGAAATAAGTAGGGTAGATGCAGTGATGCTAGATTAGTGCATGGGAAGACACGATTTTAGCGCGCCTCCCCGATCCTCGCGCCCTAGGCTGCAGCCTAATTAGCCTAATGGTTAATCAGGCCCTGCATGAATTCAGTAGATACCTACTACTATTATATGTATAACTGCATTAAGTATAAATATAATAAAAATACGTACCTATACCTACGCCTAAAATTATATAGCGATCATTTCTAGAAACTAAACTAAAATCATTAAAAAATATGCAGAAGCTCACCATCATAGACTTCATCATCATGTGAATGTCGAGGCTATCCAGCTTCTCGACCACACGGATCTAGTGAGAAGACTTAAAAGAACAAAACCATTTGAGTTAGTGTAGTGCAAGTGTTATAGTGAACCAGATAGTGCAATGTAGTGTTAGTGCTACCGGTAAAGACACATGAACAAAGTGACTTCCCCTTAAATAGAGACAATAAGAAAAGTGTTAATGGACATATTCTTATATAAATTTAGTTTATTAGTTTAAGATAAATTAATATTACTTATTAGTCTTGTAGGCTAGATCGTAATATAAGTGGGGACAAATACGTGTCCTACAAAGGAGAAAAAAAAAAAAAAAATTCTAGAAACAAAAAAGTATCCGTTTTTTTAAAGCAGCTGATAATATAGATTGGTTCCATAGCGCACCGTACTTACATGGAGAAGACAATTTCCTCAACTTTTCGAATCGCTGTATTAAGTAAATAACAAATCAAATCAAATCAAAATCTTTTATTCATATAGGTATCACTGATACACTTATGCACGTCATGTTTTAATCTACCAGCTTTTCGGAAGGGTGCTTTGTCATGGAGGAAAAGAAAAGCCGAAAGAAACTCCTCGCACATCTTTTAAAATCATGAAAAGTTACATAATACCTATCTTCTAACCTACGGAACTGGATACGGCACTAATTTCCAGGCGTCTTTGTCATTAATATATTCATAATAGGAAGTGATTCTTTGGGGTGAACAGTGATTTTTTGGGGGCTTAGAGTATAAAATACTAACCTCAATCCCACGCTGGATGGGTGTCGTAAGAGGCGACTAAATGTGGTAGGGCCCCTCGGAGGGATTAGGTATTATACATATATAGATTTTAATATTTTAATAATAGGTAGTATTAATAATTCTCCACGAGGTTCGCCTGGATAGCTACCACCGTCTTACTTGAGTTGCCACTTTGAGACCACCAAACGACACGTCGTGTTGCGGCTGAGGGCTTGAGATTCAGATCTTTCTTCCATGCTGATGTCCATGGACGACGATAGCCACTTACTATTAGGTGGATCGTCCGGTCATTTGCTGGCTATTTCCATAAAAAAAAACAACGTTTGGCTGAAAAATGCCAAAGATCCATTTTTGACAACTTTTACCTTCATTTTTTTAGGGGTCAGAGCGATGGGAACTTTTCACATGATGTTCCAAATATTGTGTACCAATTTTCAGCTGTAGGTATACGAATTATTGTAAGCTTACCATTAATTTTTGAGCTAATCTAACCAGTACTTGTCCCACGCGGCTAGTAACACCACAGAGTAATAACTTTGGTTTTAGCGTTTGATTTTAATAAAATAAAGACACCACGGTGTATCATTTCTAGACAATTTATATTTTATGAAGCCCTCGCATCTATTTCTCAGGCATTTATTGATGAATTTCCAAAATTCATTCGATGATTGGTTATTGATGATTATTTCAATGTAAAGCGAGATTCTTAATAATATTCTTAAAAACTGCCTTTTTTTGTTTAGGCAAGTTTTTTTAAAACGATCGCTCTGATTTATACGCACTGTAAAATAAAATGTTAATTTGTTTCATGTTAAAGGTCAACTGATGAAGATTCGACCTGTTATTTATTTGTGTCTATTTAAAGTGTTATAGATAAACACGTTCGAAATTGTTAATTAACATTATCATTGTATCTACCCTGTGTTGTGCGGTGCGGTAGCATAATTAATTATTTTAATTTATTTAAGTATATTCATTATTAGTATCAATCATTATAATACTTTAATCACTCAATCTCCAAAATAATAAGGAATTCGCGTGTAAAACAAAAATACTAAGACAAAGTTTTTTATGGTTTGGTTACAAATTCTAAACGTCGCATTTTTATCTTGAGAAGTACGATAAATTTTAGGCAGAGTCCAAATACAATATTATGAATCCGGAAAGAGGCTACGAATGGGCTACGAGGATAGTATGATTTTAATTTTTGAAGTGAAGTTTTTTTTCTTCTTTAGGCGCGCTGAGGACATTATTTTATGGGTATTGAATGAGACTGGCCATCACGCTCGGATATCTAACATAATGTAACGCTCTTTTTTACCTCTTTTTAACCCCCGACTAAAAAAGAGGGGTGTTATAAATATGGCGTGTCTGTGTATTTGTGTATCTGTGTCTATGGATCTCTGTATGTCTGTCTGTGGCATCGTAGCTCCCAAACGGTTGAACCGATCTTGATCTAGCTTTTTTGTCTGAAAGGTGACTTAATCAAGAGTGATCTTGGTTGTGTTGAGTGTAAATAAAACTGTCCAGGTTTTTTTTTTAATTTTATTTATTTATTTTAATGAAAGTTTATAATCCTCACATGTTGCTCTTCGTTAATATTAATTTGTTGGTGGCATTGTGGACACGTTCAGAAAAATTCAACATAAGTAACAAGCAGTCGCAAAAGTCACAGGATGTGATCTTCGCAAAATGTCGCTCAATAAAAAGTAAAGATGTGGATGCACCATTACCATCCCACTCAATACGGTGAGCACCAGCCATAAGTAAGGTAAGTATTCGAACGACCTTGCTTCCGGAAAGGTCGTAGCTACTGACCTTTTGGTAGTCGCAACAAATTTATTCTCGCCTTCTTCGAATGTTTGTGCGATCTTAAATCCTAGTGATGACATCTACTTCAAATCGCGGGTCTATTCTCAGAACTTTCGATATATGGATTTATCGATTGATCAGCATTCTTGTCAGTTCTCTACCGAGCTCTATTAGTCACTACCAAATTGGTCAATTGACTGAGATCATAGCTGAGACGGAAACCATAATCGTTTTTGATATACCTAACTGTAATTTTGTTAATGTGTTACTCTCAGAGAGTGGATTTAATAGAGTAAAAAGAAGCCATATACCTCTCCTCTCAATCGTCAGTTCTCTACCGAACTCTACTTAGTCACTACCAAATTGATCAACTGACTGAGATCATCTGAGACGGAAACCGTAATCGTATTTGATATACCTAACTGTAATTTCTTAGAGTGTGTTACTCTCGCTGAGAGTAGGTGTAACAAAGTAAAATAGAAGCCATAAAAACCTCTCCAGATAAATCATTGCTTAATTTGATTTGTTCACCCAAATATTAAAGTTTCTGAAATCGATATAAAATAACATTCAATGCACAACCTACTTATTATACGATATACAATTGCCAACTTCTTAAAGTGCTCGCTCACCGGGAGCAATTTCATGTAATAGAACGATACAGATTCAGGCATTAAATCAGTGAATGAGGAGATTCGATTACTTATTACATTATTATTATTACATTACATTGACCAATGTAAAATAGTTTGATACAACTAGTTATATCAATAAGCACAACTAGTAATTGACCGTGTTGACGTAGACGCAGGGCGCAATAAACTGGTGAAATGCTTAAAATCCACAGTTAAAATCGTACCTGAAACATTATATTACATGCCAACGTTCGTCAGGGAGGCAGTTAGCATAATGCTTAAAGTTAAATCTCTATCTTTTTTTATGCCTTAAGCAAGCAAACGAGCAGACGGGTCACCTGATGGTAAGTCACCACCGCCCATGGACATTAGCAATATCAGGGGCGTCACCAACGCGTTGCCAGCCTCGAAGAAAACAACAGACTCTACCGCATACGACTTACGCAATTTAACCTTTGTAATTAGTAATTACTTATCTATACTAATATATAAAGAGGAAAGATTTGATTTTTTGTTTGCATTGAATAGGCTCCGAAACTACTGAACAAATTTCAAAAATTCTTTCACTGTTGGGAAGCTACACTATCCCCGAGTAACATAGGCTATATTATATTTTCAAAAAAATTAGGGATCCTTAATAAAACTCCAATAATGTAACCCAAGGTGTAAAAAAATAAGAAAACCGAAGCAAAGCGAGGGCGGTTACTCGTTTTGAATATTTAGAGAATAAATGCCCGATTTCTTTTAACATCGTTTGACCTATTTCGCAATTAATCCCACTGATATGAATAGTTTGAGTTACTGAAATACTTAACGAGCTTCTATTCAAGGTTATCGGTGAGTTTGGTGACAATTACATTATAGTTACCTATGCATCGTATATCATGCATTCGCCCACGCTCTTGCTTCTGCATTTGCTACATGCATGCTATGCATATTATTGAACTGTTCTAATAAATAAATAATTCTAAATAACGCTCAATAAATAAACGCTTACACACTCATACCCCTCAGCAGGTTATTACCTGTGTCGCGGTAATAACACATATACGAGTATAACACATCACAATCACACCCATGACCCGAGTGCAAATATTTAACTGTCACATAAATATCTGTTCCGGCCGGGAATCGAACCCGGGACCCTTCGCTTCACAGGCAGGGTCGCTACCAACTAGGCTACAGGGTCGTATTGTAACTTGCAGAAAAAACATGAAATTCTTCTTTCTTCTACCTTTCCACCTTTCTTCTTTCAGAAGAGGAATCATAATAATTAATTTACTTCAACAAATGAAACCAAGCATCATATTTTGTTACACAATTTCTCTCAAGGAAAACTTAAGGCAAGGGCCTATTTTGTTGTGTCATTATTGAAATTAAAACTTTTCATAAGCATAACGAATGCGATTGTTTCCTCAAGAATCAAAGTCCGGTTACTATTAAAATAGTTTTAAACTGATAAAGTTATTCAAAGGAATTAATAGAATGTCACTAAAGAATGTAAAAAATCTCCTTCGTGGAAAACATAAATATGCGAAGGCTTGCGTAACGCCGGGGCATTGAGATGCGTTCTTGAATTTGTTTGTAATATCAATTAATTGCCACACGCTGCGGATTGACATATCACAGTGAACGAACCGCAGGTGTAAATACGGTTCAATGTCTGTTAAAAGTTTAAGGGTACACTGTTATACTACACTCTATAATTTACTTCAAATAAATAAATAAATAAATGAATTAATAAATAAATAAATTACAGTCACATAACATACAGTCTATAATACTAAGACGTGAGTTGTATGTTAAACCAACGGCTTTGCCACAATGATATTAAAAAAATTAAGTTATGCCCTTAAAAATCAATAAAAAAATCTGTTCCGAAAAAAGTTACAACACACACTCGTTTATCTTTTGTTTCACTACACCAATCACATTGGTATAATACACGAAGGCATTTTAACGCTGTGTGGCAAATGTCAAGCACTTCTGACAACAACAAAAGCATACGTGTCGTCTTGTATTGACAGAGAAACTACGAGCAGAACGGTCAATTGCCTGTTCTTACGCTCTTCATGGTCGGCGCGCTAGTGACATATCTACCTCTTATTACATTATAATATCATTGCTTTCCCCGCGTTTATCGAGATAAAAGTATCTTATGTTACGTTATACCAGGTCATAGTTACCAAAATCTGTGCAGTAGTTTTTGAGTAACCGATCAACGGGCAAATGAGCTCTCTGAGGGTTGTTTGGCGACTGACTCATACAAGAGGGTGTGGTTAGACAGGTTTCAAGGAAGTTTTATATTACTAAAGTGATGACACTGGGTAAAAAACTCGGAAAATCGCATCTCATTTGACTTAATTGAACAATTAATTCATAAATATAATTCACGTGTAAATCCGCTATCCGTGTTATATTTACAAAAACGGTACGTAAATTCCCCTAGTGCATTACAATAAAATTAACACATATATGCTGGATCACAAGACGCCGAAACTCGCCGAACACGGATCTACAACATGTGGAATGCCGCAGATGATACACCTTTACCATCCGACAGCGACCTTGCCGCTTCCGACAAAGTAGTAAACAGAATGTATGAAGCGGTCAGCGACAAAGATTTGATATTTTGCCGAAAGTATGTATGATGGTGTAAACAACGTAGTAAATGAACTGAGCGATGAAAGATTTCAAGTTGATCAGCGAGAAAAATATTTATATTTTTCAGCAGCCGGCAAAAAGGAACGCAATAAAAAAGAGAACCTTTTTGATTTCTGGCCTTCTTACGCCCCAACTCAGAGTTACTAACGGTTACTTAAATCGCTCCTTAGTACAGAATTTGCATGAAGATTCTTTACTAAGGAACGACTAAAGTAACTGTTAGTGACTCTGAGTTGGGGCGTTATACTCGTCAAATAAATACTCAACATAGTACAGAATACAATCTGCAAGAGGGGTTATAGCGTCTTATTTTAAATTTTGTTCAGCAAGGTACACCACAAGACGAGAGAAAGATAAGAAGATTTTGGTTGGATTTAAAGAAGAATCCTTCATATATCTCAATTGTTATGTTATTAGAAACATAGCGAACCTTGTGCCAATGTTAAAGCTAGTTGAAAAATTTTGGACATGATTGGATAGTGGATGAGCAATAATTCTTAGGCACTTATTAAGATTAACAACAGAGGATGTCATTGTAAGATAACAGGTGTCTGCAATTAGATAATTAATTAATTTTTATTGATCCACATCAGAAATTTTTCAAATTATTAGCTCTACATTACGTGTTTCGCTAGGCTATGTCAGAGGGCTTTAGAAAATTCTAACTATTGGGTGGCAAAACTGATTTAAAAAAAAGTGTAAAAGAAATGTGTAAAGAAACGGACAGAAAGAAATAGGAATTTTGTTTAATACTAGTTGTTTTTACACAGCTAATAATAGGAGTAACCTTCATTTTTCCCAATAACAATGGCAATTAACACTGTTTGCTTAATTAAACAATTTATTTTCCGTTAGCTTTTAGCATTTCTGCATTAGGAATTGTATTTATAATTTTTAAGATTATCACATATCATGTATAATTTTATGGATTTTAAAATTCTATCTGAATTTAATTGTATTAACCTTACATAATCCTTGTACATTACAAGATATTTTGTTGCGTAGTTGTATTATAAGTCTATCCTTCAGTCTAAAGTCAACGTCATATTCCCTACTGATCAACATAATTGTTCAATGAAGTCAGGTCCGACATTTTGCTATTTGTGATCTACAACTCCGTTAAATCCATAATGTACGATACTAGAATTCTTAACTTGCTTGCTAAATCCTTCCTTCTATCTGCCAGCGTAAATACGAAATACGAAAACATAAAAAAAATTCTGAACGGCAATATTAAGGTTGATTTAGGACCATTATTTTTGTTTGGATAAATTTAAGTCTGAGTAAAGTTAGTGTGGTTTAATAGATCCCTGAACCTTAGTGTTTAACGCCTTAGTATTACATATTGCAAGGTTTCTATATACATCATTGCAGTCGATGGATATTACGAGGTAAAATTAATTTATATCACAATACCATATGCGGTCGATGCAAGGTTGTGGTTACACAAGTTTTTTAACCAGCGGCATTCAAGACGATCGGTGGGGCATCCAAATACTTGGCCTAATCGTTTCCTGAATTTTTACATAAATGTTAATCTCGTTTCATTACCAGTTTACTATTTAATTTTTTCTCTTGACTGTTTTATTACACTGGTAAATATGTTTTTGTGTTTGTTTATGAAAGACTAGCTGACCCGGCGAACTTCGTATCACCTAACAAACTACTTTTTTTAAATAAAAGTAGCCTAAGTTACTCCTTGTTACATCAGCTATCTGCCAGTGAAAATAACGTCAAAATCGGTCCAGTCATTTCATAGATTAGCCGGAACAAACAGACAGACAGACAAAAATTTAATTGTTTTGGTATATGTACCATGTATAGTTGTATACATCCAAATGCACTTAGTAAAAAGCGGTTATTTTTATATTATAAACAGACATTCCAATTGTATTTATTTGTATAGATGTATAGATTAGCGCTCTGCCTGCGGCTTCGCCTACGTCTTCCGAGACATACGTACCCTACATGTTATTTCATGTCTATCTGTGAGCTAAAATTCATGAAAATCTGTTTAGTTATTTTTTGCCTGAAAGAATAATATTTCACCTCACAAACTTTCACATTTATAATATTTGTAGGACTAGTCTAGTGGGATCGGATTCACTTGGTGTTAACTCTACACAGTATGGGCAGTGTTAGTTGCATTCAAAGGGATTTTCTGTATTGAGAAAATTGGTTTTCGTCCGTTTATTTTTCAAACGTATTTTCATGGTATACAAAGTTTATTTTTCAATTTGACCCAATTTAACCGTCGGAATTTATATAAAATTTTAGAATTTGATTGAATTCTAGCCAACTTATTAATTACCAAAATGTATGAAACACCAGTCTTTTATTATGAATATGTAAAAATATCTATAAATCTAAAAGGTTTGGATATGATTCCTTAAATTGAAAAAGGTAAGGTAAAGGTATATTTTTTATTTGTGAACCGAATTAAATTCAATAAATCGGTTAAGCTACTTCTCAAGGTTTACGGCAACAAAGGAAGAAACAAACAAACAATCTTAAAATCGTGATTATGGGATCTATTGCGTTAAAATACCCCCAATAAGAGGTATTTTTTCTCATCCATTATTCACACACAGACAATGTATAGATATACCAGCAAATGCCATCTATAAATGGCGAAGATCTGATGATAAGATCTGGATATAAATTATGAACTAAAGAATTGTACAAAATTTTAGCTTTTTGATAGTTGTACCTAGTTGTTAAATGTTAAGTGTTAGGAAATTGTACGGTATACATACCATATGAAAAACACGGGTAAGTGCGCATCAGGCCACACGCATAGTAGAGTTCCGTATTTGTAAGTTGATTGAAATATCGTAAAATTGACTCCGACTTAATTTCGAAAAACAGATTTCTAAATCTAAAAATTTTCTTTACAAACCCATAATTATTTTTTAAAGACTGATGTAGATGGCGAAAAACAAAACACTTCTACATTACGGGTAGGGGCGAGTTACATATCTAAGGGCATGGGATCAAAGCGACCGCTCACTAAATTTTTCTTTACAAATTAAAATAAGAAATGGGCGTATGTCATGGAAATCATGGAATGTTCAACTAGAGGGACGAACAACCTATCAACCTATCAAATGAAAAAATAATCTTCTAAATGATTTGATAAATGACGGAGTTCTTAATTAACAAACATTAAAAGAACCGAAATGAGAACCTCCTGCTTATTTAAAGCCGGATAAAATTATTTGCGAATATTTTATAAACATTTTCAGCATCGCAAATAACTTAGTCTCCGTGTAATTGATAATAAAGTACGATTGTGCCGTCAATCAGGATAAATGCAATTAGTAATAATATTGATTGTGCAAATTGCGTTATCGTAATTAAATGTATGTATTGATAGATTCAGTTTAGAACGTAAAGTCATATATTCCGGATGCTTTTTGATAGTTATTGTGCTTACGTTCTTGAACTAAAATTGTTATTATACATGATGATCCACTCTTTGAATAAAACGTTACGTAATTACAAATCCACATATCGAAACATATTTTTTCCTTTTTTCTCTATAAAATAGATTATTCAACGTCCTACAGTTGATCATAATCCGAATATATTACAAGAAACTTTGTAAATAAATGGATGCGCTCTGAATTCCAACTATTATTCACCAGTTTATGGCACTGGGCGGCCCTGAAATTAAACAAATCTGGGAACTGGTGCCCTTTATATGAGACGATACGATTATGAATACGAAAAAAGACTACTATGAAATTAATGCTACCAACTTCAATTTTAAACAGGAAAGATATATTTAAATGATAGACAAATTAATGTACAATTTTCTTGGCGACGTTTTCCTTCATTGAGATAAAATTAAAATTTATTTTCATACCCATTAAAATTTTAATCGTGTATTAACACGACTACATTTTCACTAGTTACTTAGCCAATTAATTAGATTATTAAAAAGTGGTCAATAAATCCAGTTTCCAGTTTCGCAGTCACTCCAAAGTCCAATTTTTTTAATTGATGACGTTGTCACATGACGTTCTATCATTCACGTATTGCTGTATTCACATTGAAGTAGTATTGCTCTATCTAGTCTAGTTTTTTATATTGTTCAATGTCGTATCTATGAGTCGTCGTCTGATCGTCGTATGTAAACAATCGTTAACGACATGTGTCTCACCATAAGAAACAGTCCGATTGGGAAGGTGTTTTGGTATTTCAATAATCTAGTTTTGTTATTATTCTAGCACAGGTGTTTGTTACGACATTAGGAATACAGAGCAAAGTGTTATATAGCGTAATGGGCACTTTATGATCTTGTTTAACTACTTAATTTCTCATCGCAAAGGTTATACGCTAATTGTTATGTATGTTTCTGTGTGGTTTTCTGAAGAGGAAACGATTTTGATGATTCCGAAAATTCTTGATGATTGATGATGATTCTTGCGTTACCGGTCAAGAAAAAGAGAACCAAAAGAAATAACTGGCTCTCAAACATCCGGCCGCAACACTATAGTGAATAATCGTTTGGCGGCGGACTCAAGCAAAGGTGGTATCCAGATGGACCCCAGGAAAAAACAATTAAGTATGTATATGTGTTAATAATGGAATTACTGAACTATAATCAATATTATCAATATTATTAATATATTTATTGAAGCTCCGAGGGGTCCTACCATCAGCTGGCTGGCTTTAGTCGCCTCTTACGACATCCACCCGGCGCCGCGGCGTGACAAAGGGGTTAGTATTCTAAGACGTCCCAAAACGGCTAACACTCCTAACTCTTACTAACGAATAATAACTAACTCTAGATTTATTTTCATTTTAGTTCCTAATCGATTTCAACAGAAAAATATATTTCAACTCATACATAAAGTTTATAGTTTTATAACCTTGAAATGCCATGAACTTATTACTAAACGGCGATTTTCGTTTCATGTCAGTAATAAAGTTAACACCTTGAAATATTATTATGATTGTAATGATTGAATCATAAATATCTTCAGTGAACAAGCCGTTACTGAATCAATTATAGCATACAAATATAACAAACATAATAATATAACAGCAATCAAACATAACAATTTCATTTTTGATCGATTTGTTGTCTGTGTATAATTAGACATCGATCAATAACCCCGACGCCACGCGTTTCGAAATTATAAACGCAACAAATTAAAATGACATGACACTTCTGTGATTTACATGACATTAAAATTTAATTTGTATTAGCTTCTTATTTAATTCTGTGTTAGGTATAATTTTAAATTTTCATGTCATCACAAACGTGTTTATTTTAACATTGAATAATAATAGCCTGTTATTTATTTTAAGATATGTACGTAATACAGTTACAATTGTTATGTTTTAAACCGACTTCAAAAAAGGAGATATTCAATTGGACTGTATTTTTTTATGTTTGCTACCTCAGAACTAACGACTAGGTAAACCGATTTTGAGAATTATTTTTTAATCGAAAGTTGGTTCTTGTCATGTAGTCCCACCCAGAGCGAGATCTGACGGGTAGTTTTTGAGTTATATTTTATTAAAGTAGCTAAACAATTTTTGTGTAGTCTTTACAGTTTAAACGTTAAATGAAAGTGGAATTAATATGATTTGCTACAAAATATTCCGACATTAAGTTCATCCTATTCTGAAACATGATTTTTGTGTGTTTTTGCTATGGAGAAGAAACGGTGCGGCGCGGTGGCGCGGAAAACATTGTAATACATGTTCTAAAGAAACAATTGTTCATCCATGCGTGTCATTGTAAAGTTGTATACATATACTAGCTGACCGGGCAAACGTTGCTCTGCCAAAATTTTTTTAGGGGTAGGGGGATGAAAAATAGATGTTGTCCGATTCTCAACCCTAGCCGATATGCACGCAAAGATTCACGAAAATCAGTCGATCCGTTTCGGAGGAGTTCAACTTTTAACACCGTGACACGAGAATTTTATATATTAGATATGTACAACTTTACAATTATCATCACTTTACATCTTATCATTTGAATTGGTCTTTATGTAATTGTGAACATTTTTATATTATATTCTGTCGGATTTATGTTTTTCTTTGGGAGGAAAATAATACTTTTTTTTATGTACTAGGAAGTTTACATGTTTATTCATTTAATTTCTCTCTGAACCATTTTTAAACCTTGCTGATCAATAGATAAATATATGGCATCACATCCACATTCTCTTTGCCTACTATGGAGTCTTAATCCGTACAGTCAGAACAGTCAGGTTCGTACTGTCTACTTTATATCGTCCACCTTAATACTTCCCGTACAAGGTCTTGCTAGCTATCAGAATGGAAGCAACGTAATACCCAAGAATGAGGTGAGGAATCACTTCCATAGGTTGGTGACGCATTTTGTTTCGGACACCAATTGTGGTGGATGGCCATTTTCCAACAACCAATTTTTATGCATCACTAAACGCATCACCGATGCGTTGCCGACCAAAAAGATAGAAGAAAGAAAGGAAGGAAGGTTTATTAATTTGTCGAATGTTTTTATATAAGCATTGATTCCTTATTTGGCAATGGTGACACATATTAGGGGCCATCCGTTAATTACGTCACACTAATTTCATGACTTTTTGACCCCTCCCCCCTCCTTCTCATAGCTGGTCACATTTGTGAGACCTCCCCCCTAGTGTGACGTCACATATTATGAAATTTTACACCTAGTAATTATTAAATTAAAACAGCAGTTCCAAAATAAGTTTTATTTCCATTAATTGTTTTTTTTTTAATATTTACCTATACATACCAATTATTCGATTAGGAGCCCCTCCCACCCCTTGTCACACTATAATGACCCCCCCCTACCCCTAACGTGTGACGTAATTTATGGATGGCCCCATAAAGCGATGAACCTAAAAAAATTACATTAGAATAATATTTATTATGAACAATGACTACTCACTATTTTAATACAGAAATTCACAATCTTGGTACACATATCAGTTAAAAAAAACTAAGAACTGATATTCTTTTTCATAGTTAACATTTTAGTGGTACTTTACTGTTATAATTTTACTATGTCAAGCTGTGAGTGGAGGTTAAATACATCAATACGAAGGTCTCTTATGACGACACTTGCGGCTTAATGAAGGGAATATTTTTAATATTACACACTAATTCGGTCGGTTCTGAGAATAATTCATGTCAAAATGTTTAATCTGATATAATCATTTGAATAAGATTAGTATGGCTGAATATTTTAATGTATTTAGTAATGTACACAATATGTGTGTATTTTTAATGAGACTTATTCTCGATGAAAAAATAATAAATAACAATTTACTAATATTACCTAGTTGAATATTTCAAATAGGTAATGTTGCAATAGTTGATTACACCAACAAACCATTACACAAAATAATATACTCTGAAGTAATTATGAGCTGAAGTAATTACATATCGTCGTTGCGACTTTAAGACCTCTTATGTGTAAAAAATCAGCTTTTTGAGGGAATCGATAAAATCGATGAAGATTTGTTTAGCAAGCACATAGGTGATTTTGAATTTGGTGAATAAATTACGATGGAAACGTCGAACACACATGAGGGTTTTTGAATTCGAAGTGCTTCAAAGTGTATTCTACACTACATTTGACGTAAAAAAAGTGATTTTGCCAAAAGTGGCACATAACACATAAGAGGTCTTAAAGTCGCAACGACGATATACAACGTCATTCTACCATATCACTGAATAGTAACACCCTAGGACCTGGTTTACTAACCTGCATAGGTACCTATTTAAAAAAACTGAGGACGGAATAGTTTACATCATTATAATTCGAAAAAATGATCATATATACACATTATAGTATACATACCCATCTTGAATTGCACTTTATAAACATTGCTTTTATTTTTATTTGATTCATTATTAAATCGTCTACTTTTGGAAACACAATTTACGTTAACTACAATGGTAAAACGGAAATGAAGCCGCTAATTAAAAGTATATGTTAATTATTAATTTAAATAGACTTTATTGACCACAAAATTACGGTACAATTGGCGAGCTTAATACTTAATGCATAATCTAGCAGTTAACTAAGGTTGACTGGCAGAGAATGCTTTTAGCATTAAGTCCGCCTTTTGTTCCATTACTTGTGTAAGGTTCAATAAAGAATAAATAAATAAATAAAAATAAATAACTATTAGGCCAAACAGATATGCACGAAGAGCGATCCTTGTGGTTATCAAAATAAAGGGACATAATATGATAAGTAAAACTCTTATTTCTTCTCTCTTAATTCTCGGTCGGCTAAGCATCGGTGATAGCGTGCGCCCATTCTCCTATTCCTCGCACAAACCCTAACGCTTCCCGCCCACGTCAGACTTTTTGTAGCACAGATAATCGGGCCGATTTATCCTGCCATATTGATTCTGACCGACTTTTTGAAGGACGTGTGCACTATTGCTATTAGTACGTTCTATTTTTCACCTACAAAAAATCGGTGGGCGGGAAGCGTAAGTGTGATTTGTTTTCAGATGAATTTACGGAAGTAGGTACCTATTGTCAGTATGTTTGAGATTCTGTGAGCGAGATTTATGAACGAGTTGTCTTTAATTTATGTAATTAGAGTAATTAAATTAAAATAAATAAATAAATTAGCTAGAGTGCGGTCTTCGTGGTGTCTTCAATGACTCTATTCAAAGTTAATTACCTCGTTATTTGCGAATGTAGTTCAAAGTTGTTAAGTTTGACTTAAAACGAATAACGAAATATTAGTAAGAATATTTAATGTATATTAATTATGCATGTATCATTGATGAGGCTTTTTTCATTATGTTTTTTTTTTTGACTTATGATCGACTGATGCTTTTACGGTTATATTTTATTTGACTTCTTTTCAAATAATGATTTCAAGTTGAGAAATGTTTTAACGGCTTTGGGTCATTTTGAATATTTAATCTTTAATCGGTAAATATCACAGACTAATCTCATATAATTATGACTTAATGCCGTTACTGTGTGTCTGTAAGGTATAATTTTTAACCATAAGATGTAAGATATACCGATTTTAATAATGCAACGTTTGGGTACTGATTGTCAATAGTTAGGTAATAACTATTCTATAAAGTTCACAAAATTATTGTGGCATCCTTTCACTAGGGTCAATCTAAACTCACGACACAGCGACAAAAACTTAAGATAGGGAGCCTAGACAATTGCTATGATATAATACCTATTTTAAAAATACAGCTAATAACTTACTTTATAAGTATCTATACAATTACTATTAATTAAAACCTTTTTAGGCAAAATTTTGAAGTAATTCAATATCGGTTGTGCCTTTTTGGTACTAAAAGATAATTATTAGAAATTAGTTTTAAAAGATAAATTAGCATGGAAATTAAATTTACTTATTCAAAGTTGGTTTTCACAAGCACTCAAAGAGCTGAAAGTCACTGAGAGTCAAAGTACGCCATCAGTTTAACAAATCCTTACAGCAAGTCACGGGAGAAGAAGCAGTGAGAAAGCAGGTAGGTAGAATTTCTTTTTTCCTACTCACAGTCACAGCAAGCACTTACTACGAGTACATAAAACATAGTCGTAACCGCGACAAAATAGTCTACAGTCTAAGAGCCTCTGTCCATACGGGGTATTTTTACGGGGCCGAAAACGCCCGGAATCTGCGCATTTTCTGTACCTCAAACGCGATCGAACGAGGAAACGCCTCGTCCGCCTTGTCATTTGCAAGACGACGCGCTTCAAAAATACGCCGTGTGCAAAGGCTCTAATCTACAGCAACCTGCGGGTTACATTTCAGTTGTTGCAGCATACAGAGATCAGTGACCAAGAATTGAGTATAATAATTATTGAAAGGTAAAGTTCGGCGTGATGGACTACGGCCTTAACCCCTCCTGAGAACCTACGATTCTAAGAGGGCAAAGATTACCTGCAAATTGTGATTCTGAAATGTAAGTACGCCTTATTTTATTTTATTTTGTATCTAAGCATTACAAATTCAATCTAGAGTTTTTATACAGAGGCAAGGATTCAATCTATAAAAATGTTGGGGTTAGTGATTTGTAATGTTACCATGAGCAAAAGAGTTAGCTATCTTGTAAAATTTAATAAAAATACAATATAATAACTCCGATTTTATTAGAGGTTGACCTAATAAAACTGTGTTAATTAACCATATCTTCGGTTTGACCGAAGATATGTTAGAATATTGAACTATTGATAATAATAATATAGAATATTAATTAATAGAATATAGAATAATATAGAACTATTGATAGTTGGGTTAAACCGCTATAAAATTTCTTGAGCGCTTCCGTGCTCCCTCCGAAGCACGCATAAGCACATAATAATTATAAGCTCGTCGCTACTCGATCCCCATTGTTATTGAGTTGTTGAGTTATATCGGAGGCTTGCGTGGCATGGCAACTTCTGACACTTGAGTTGGCCACTAACCCCTCCCCGAATCCGCACTGGAGCAGCGTGGCGGAGTATGCTCTACGTCTACTCAAAAGAAGAGATCCGTGTTCAGAAGCTGTTAGTGGGTTGAAGCTAATACAATGCATGAAATATTTCGGATGTAAGATGTAAGCGTGATGTAAGAACTGCTTAGCGAGAAAACCGCACAAGAAAATATGTTTCACTTGTCAATATTACTTAAGTGCAAATATAAATTATGCATAACCGACACATAGGTACGTTGTACAGTAGAATGAGATTGCCATATTTATTTTGAAATTTTTATTATGTTTGCATTAGGATTAGGCTCGATATATTATGGTGGTTTTACGAATATTTTAAACATAAAAAAATGTGATGAATTCATAACACAAAGACAATAAGTCAAGGAAATTGTTTATGTAAGAGTTTAGTAATCTATTAGTATGACATTCAGAGCTCTTCTCAAATTATTGAAAAAGAATTGTATTGTGAACAGAATAAAGGCCTTTGTTAAATATGTTACAACAGCCCGATCTGCAGACAATATTGGATTAATTTACATAGGTAATATTGTCATACGAATTTTGCGTACCATCCAGTAGAAATCAGCCTTGTTCTATTTCCATATTGACAATGCATTTTAGTAACATAATGTGAATATCTGCCATGGACAATTTTTTAAATTAATTGATTAAAATGTTGATTATGATATTATTATTTCAAGTTTATAATTAACTAGCTGTTGCCCACAGCTTCGCATGCGGAAATTATGCTTATCATATTTCTACCCCTTGCAGAAAAAAAATTAAAAACAGGTTAATTTATATGTAAGTACTTATATTTAGGAATTTATATACTGAAACGTACGATATAATCACAAATCATTCCTCCGGGAAGGATTTTAAAAAATAAACAACATTAGATAACGTTAGTTTTTTCTTTTTCATGAAAAAATTTGAAAAACTCGAAAACATGTATTTCATCAATTAAATGAGGAATATTTGTTGCAAATTTAAAGCAAATCGTTGATATTTCAAAATATTCCACACTAAGTTTCATCTTGTTTCCGGTGAAAACTTTTAATTTTATCGGGACGAAAAGTTTTTTAAAACGTGATTCCGTCGAAATCAGTTCAAGGGTTTTCATGTAATGCCCGAACATATAAACAGATAGACAAACAGATAATAATTTTAAAAACAAAATTTTTGGTGTTCTAACACGTTATTGAAGTGCCCCTAACCGAAATTTTGAAAAATATTATATGTACAGAAAAACTGGCTCTTGAGTTTCAGTAGAAAAAAAAACAAAAAGGTCCCGTTATTTCCATCCATCCAGGAGTTACATATCTTGTCTCGAAGTAACACCACCAGATCCTAAATGGATCAATGATGAACTGGTTTTACGATGTCAACATGAACAGTACAAATATTTTTAAAAACGGTTCTGTTGTTTCCATCTGGACACTTACACTTTACACTCCCTCTCCCTCTCCCGCTCCCAATCCCTCTCCCACTCAAACTCTCTCTCTCTCTCTCCCTCTCCCTCTCCCGCTCCCTCTCCCTCCCCTCTCCTTCTCCCGCTCCCGGGTCTTCTCCCGTTTCCTATCCCTCTCCCTCTCCCGCTCCCCGGCCCTCTCCCGCTCCCTGTTCCTCTCCCGTTCCCGGTCCCTCTCTCGCTTCCTGTCCCTCTCTCCTCCCCCTACCGTCCGTAAAGTCCTCTACACAATTTTTTTGTTTCTCACTATAAGCTTACATATTAATTTTCATATTTCTGAGTTCGAAAATGACAAAATTCTGGAAAAACTTGCAACCTCTCTATTTACCTCTTAGGGGATGAAATTCCAAAAAACCTGTTACAGTTAATTTTTGATTTATTTTCACATTTCTAAGTTCGATATTGACGAAGTTTCGTACAAATTTACATCCCCTGGTTTTACCCCTTAGTGGATGAATTTCCAAAAAAAAACTGTTACAATTAATTTTTGTTTCTAATTATAAGTTAACATATATATTTTCACATTACTGAGTTTAAAATAACATTTGTTGAAGTTAACTTTTGTTTATTACTATAAACATCATAAAAAAATCATATTTATAAGTCTAAAACTGACGAAGCTGATTTATATGTAAAAGACTTCTAACCCCTATTTTTAGGGGATGAATTTCGAGAAAACAGTGAAACAGTTATTTTTTGTGTCTAACTATAAGCTTATATACAAATTTCGCCCTTCTTACTTCAAAACTGACGAAGTTCTCATACAAACTTGACCAACCTTATTCAACCCTTTAGGGGTTGATTTTCCCAAAAAAACACATAACCATTAAATTTTGTTTCTAATTTTGAACTAATATATAAATTTTCATGTTTTTAACTTCAAAAATGACGAAGTTACGTACTAAGTTCCATCCAAGAAATTAACCCTTTAAGGGATAATTTTCCAAAAAATGTGTTGAAGTTAACTTTCGTTTATTACTATAAACATACATAAAAAAATTCATACTTATAACTCTAAAACTGACGAAACTGATTTATATGTAAAAGACTTCCAACCCCTATTTTTAGGGGATGAATTTTGAGAAAACAGTAATACAGTTATTTTTTGTGTCTGACTATAAGCTTATATACAAATTTTCACCCTTCTTACTTCAAAACTGACGAAGTTGCCATACTACTTCCACAACCTTATTCAACCCTTTAGGGGTTGATTTTCCAAAAAAACACATAACCCTTAAATTTTGTTTCTAATTTTGAACTAATATATAAATTTTCATGTTTTTAACTTCAAAAATGACAAAGTTGCGTACTAAGTTAAATTGAAGAAATTAACCCCTTAAGGGTTGATTTTCCAAAAAAACACGTGACCCTTAAATTTTGTTTCTAATTTTGAACTAATATATAAATTTTCATGTTTTTAACTTCAAAAATGACGAAGTTGCGTACTAAGTTAAATTGAAGAAATTAACCCTTTAAGGGATGATTTTCCAAAAAAACTAACATAAAAAATTTCATATTTATAACTCTAAAACTGACGAAGTTGGTTTGTATGAAAGTGACTTCTAACCCTTATTTGTACCCCTTAGGGGATGAATTTCCAAAAATCCGTTCTTAGTGGACGTCTCCTTAGCAGGAACTATCTACCTACCAAATTTCATCTTAATCGGTTCGGCAGTTTCTGAGATTTTTTGTTTAATCAGCGGTGTGTCGCTTTTCAATTTTATATATATAGATAAGTTTAAATAAAAATGTAGTTTATGTAAATTATTAAAGTTAATTAACCTGTATTAAATCATAAATTATACTGACTACTGTTTAGCAGATTATTATTTTTATCTTTAGTATGTATCTATCCTATTAATCATAATCGGAATAACTCATGGACACATATTGGCACTTGCTAATAAAATATTCGTACAAATGGAATGTTAAGTAAAATCAATAATGATACTTTTATTTAAAAACGAGTAACCACCCTCGCTTTGCTTCGGTTTTCTTATTTTTTTACACCTTGGGTTACATTATTGGAGTTTTATTAAGGATCCCTAATTTTTTTTATATAATATAGGCTATGTTACTCGGAGATAGTGTAGCTTTCCAACAATAAAAGATTTTTTGAAATCGGTTCAGTAGTTTCGGAGCCTATTCAATGCAAACAATAAATCAAATCTTTTCTCTTTATATATTAGTATAGATAAATAAAAAATATTTAGTATACTAGTAACCTCAATCGTTTCGCTTGGAGAAGTACTCACGAAACAATACTTTAAATTGGCATATTACCTTTTGATTTGTGACCTAAATGAAAAACCCTGAAAATTACCCAAAGTCAAAGACATGAGTGAAAATTGTATCGAAATAAGTTAAGCTCAAACTCAACACAACACGTTCTAAAAAGTTTTTTCGATCAATCAGTTTTCGTTCTTTGACATTTTCGCTCTTTGGGCATTCATAATTATTTTACTAAATATATTTTTTTTCATTACAATTTTCAAGTACTTTAATTAATGATAAGATTCGTATGGAGTTAGACAGTTAAGTTATAAACAAAATTTAAATACACTTGTAAAATTAAATGTTATTTAAGAAAATATATTGCGGAACGACTGTCGATTAAGTATAGTTAATAATAATTCTCAATTAATCACTATAACCCTGACATTACCTGACATTGCTGAACTTTATCGATTAAGCTTTAGGCTATCAGTGGTTCATCAACGTACATAATTAGGGTAAACTGAAGTTCCACTTGTATAATTCATTTCAAATAAATATATAAAATTATATTATAGATGCTAGTTATTAAAAAGGATTTTAGTTATCATCATAAGTCAAATCAAAAGAATACAGAGAGTGGTCAGTTATTGTTAAAAACCCAATGATATTATAAGTAAAAAGAGGTAGATATGTCACTAGCACGCCGACGATGAAGAGCGTAAGAACAGGCAATTGACCGTTCTGCTCGTAGTCGCTCTGTCAACAAGACGATACGCACGCTGTTGTTGTTGTCAGAAGTGCTTGACATTTGACATGCAACGTTAAAATGGCTTCGTGTATTATACCAATATGATTGGTATAGTGAAAAAAAGATAAACGTGTATGTGTTGTAGCTCTTTTCGGAACAGATTTTTTCGTTGATTTGTAAGGGCATAACGTATTTATATATTTTTTTAAATATCATTGTAAAAACCGAAAATTTTTCTTTTTAATATGTTATGTTTTGCATAACTCTGTATTATTGATACATCAATCACTAATACGTAAACCGGAAGAATTTCAGCTATCCATAGATATGCACTATGCAGTGCAGAACTATGCCTTTGATATGATATACGTACATAAATTATTTAGTTGAAGTATTCAGATCTAGTAAAATGGTAGTTAATGCTGACTTTACCCTATTTATTCTAGCAAAGCATCGTGATAAACAATAATAACTAGATGCAAATGGCATGGATGGGAAGTGTACTATTTTTGGCATTTAAAGCTTCATGCGTCTTTAATTTTTACCAGTTTGATTAGTTTTGATCTTCCTCTTTAAATTAATGGAATATTTCACGTTTGGTTTTTCAAAGTTTTGGAACCAATAAAGAATTAATTTTTCATTGAGTAATAAATTCCATTCAGATCATCAGGTAATCATTTTCATTCATTTTATGTTTTTTTTATTATAAATTATTCATTAATATCATTACTAAATTACCGATATGTTAGCCTTGTGTTTTTCAAGTTAGTTAGTGTTAACATTCCACAGATGTGTGGTATGTTTTTTAAATTAATATATTTAATTTGTGAATTAGTGATCGTATTATTACTAAAATTAATTGAAATCATATTCATTCAAAACGTATTGTCATTTTGATGATTTATAAGCTTATCAGACATGTCGATATCGCTTTAGTCAATTTATGAACAAACAGATAACTGCACGGACCTAAAAAAAACCAGACGTAATCCCAAGAACAAATTCAGTGAAGCACCCATAGTAATACTAACTCTCTATTCGTACAAGTACTCACACTCACACATTGACACTTCACTGCTTCGATCAAGAATTAAAAATTACGCACACATGGTAAGCGGGCGGCCATTGCTATGCTTCACTCTCGATTAGACGAGGTTACATCCGTCTTTTTTTCAGGTCCGTGACAGACTGAATTCATAAAATATTTTTGTTAGCTGAAGTACAGAACGGTAGAAACGTGTAATAATTCCGATGTTCTGATAATATTATTTTGTAACTATGTAAAAAATGAACAGCAACTTTATTTCATACGAATAAGACAACATTTCATCTAACGTTTAAAACCAACATTTAATTTCGTGACCTTAATGAGATATTTGATATTGTTCACATCACAGACATGTTCTTTCCGTATCTTCAACTCGTATGAACTTTAAGTAATAGTATTCAGCGACTGACATTCGGTTCGTTCGACAGATGATTGACCGTTTAATATAAGATTAAGAAATCATTTGTCACAATTCATTGAAATTAAAACTTCAACCTGTAACCTTTACAACTTTGACATTAAAACACTGTTTTCTATACCGTATTCTTGATACATTGTACTTTAACGCCTGTCAGTTTTGACACGTGTAGTGTCTGTTGATATCAGCGACTGCAATGCGAGAAAGACACAACAAATATCGCGCGTGTGAGTAGGGTCTCTGAGGTCAAGAACTTTAAACATAATAATCATAATATGCATGTGGAGGGCTTTGACGAGGTACCTGAAGATAGATCACATAAAACTGGATGAATATCTGCGTCCTATCGCACTAACTTCAATCAGGCCTGTGATTGTTAGAAATTATTCACCCAATGTCACGGACCTGAAAAAAAGACGGACATAACCTCGTCTAATCGAGAGTAAAGCATAGCAATGGCCGCCCGCTTACTATGTGTGCGTAATTTTTGATTCGCGATTGACGCAGTATGGTGTCAATGTGTGGGTGTGTGTACTTGTACCTACGAATAGAGAGTTGGTATTATTATGGGTGCTTCACTGAATTTGTTGTTGGGATTACGTCCGTCTTTTTTTTACGTCCGTGAAATAAATGCTATATTTCAGTATTTGCTTTTTATCAAATCATAAATTGCTTAAAAGTCAGATATAAACTCATTTTCAGAGAAAAACAATGGAATCGTCGTCTTCGAGATTTTTTTTTTTATACGATTCCGTATCGTTCACATTTCACAGTCTAACATTAAGGTGCAGCGCAGACGGCACACTGTCCGTGACGCACTTTTAAGTCTGTCAAAATAGAACCTTTGCAATTATATGCAGTAACGCATACGACCCGCAAAAAGTGCGGCGCACAAAAAATACGTGTAATTTGGGCAGACCGCGCCACACCGCGTCGCGCAGCTCCGCACAAATGGTGTGCGAAAGAAATACAACGTTTGCGGTTTGCTTCAAGTACAAAATAATGCATTGCGATCTCTGCGTGATTTCCATAGCGGGTACGTCCCTACAGTTCTGCCGACAGAATGATCGAAAGTGTGCGTCGTGTGCTTTGAGTCTGCGAAAAATCCGAGACAGACTGTTTGCGCGCCATGTAGACATTATGCTCCCGCACACTCGATCGCATAAAAAGAACGTAGTCTGCGCTGCACCTAACAGTTCATTAAATGTTGTAACAAACATTTTATAGAATTTGAAAAATTTATCCGAATATTGTTTCAAAATTGAATGCTTAATATGAAACTGTCCTTTCAGTAATCACTCCGAAAGTATAGGATGTACCCAAAATTCTCTATTTCTTCTTTTTTTCTGTACTTCAAGTACAAAATAATGCATCGCGATCTCTGCGTGATTTCCATAAGGTGCAGCGCAGACGGCACACTGTCCGTGACGCACTTTTAAGTCTGTGAAAATAGAACCTTTGCAATTATATGCAGTAACGCATACGACGCGCAAAAAACTGCGGCTGCGCGCCATGTAGACATTTGTGCGTCCGCACACTCGATCGCACAAAAAGAGCATCGTCTGCGCTGCACCTAGCGGGTACGTTCCTACAGTTCTGCCGACAGAATGATCGAAGGTGTGCGTCGTGTGCTTTGAGTTTGTGAAAAATCCGAGACAGACTGTTTGCGCTCCATGTAGACATTTGTGCGCCCGCACACTCGATCGCACAAAAAGAGCGTCGTCTGCGCTGCACCTAACAAAGACTCATAAAATCTTGGTCGATTGTAGAGAAAAAACATTTATCTCTGAACCCCGCTATTATTACTATCATTATAGCAATCTTTATAAACGTATTATTACGTACAATTGTTCACGGTGTAAATTGTGGTCTAGTTCACAATATTGTTATCTAATAGTAAACATTTTTGTTCCTTCACGTCCATTAACGCCTAAAACAAAAATTTACAATAATATCTGAACCAACAATAGGTACATAAGTAACATAATTGCAAACTAACACCAAAATAGTACAATAAATTCTCTTTAAAGCTGTTACAAAGATTTATTATTTACTTTGTGGTCCGGATTATATTTTTAATAAAAATGCAGCTTTTATATGACAAAATCAACAATATTATAATGTAAAAAGAGGTAGATATGTCAGCAGCGCTACGACGATGAAGAGCGTAAGAACAGGCAATTGACCGTTCTGCTCGTAGTCGCTCTGTCAATACAAGACGATACGCACGCTTTTGTTGTTGTCAGAAGTGCTTGACATTTGCCACACAGCGTTAAAATGCCTTCGTGTATTATACCAATGTGATTGGTGTAGTGAAACAAAAGATAAACGTATTTGTGTTGTAGCTCTTTTCGGAACAGATTTTTGGTTGATTTGTAAGGGCATAACGTATCTATATTTTTTAAATATCATTGGGCAAAATGCAATAAAAACAGTTATAATAATAACAATATAAATTATCGGACCTCAAGATAGGCGTTAACGTCCAAAATATTAACAGTTCAGAGTGGATACTATTGACAGTTTATATTTAGCTAGTACGCCTAATTTAATCATCGTTTAGCACAAGATTTGGGTCAATGGCAGTTGGAATTCGGTGTTGATCTTACTTGACCTTGAATTGAAAGCATCTATTTAACGTCAAAAGTCATTCGTCTTTAAAAAACATAACTATAATTATCTTTTATCTGTCTTTGAAAATATATAGGGCATAGGCGTAGATGGTCAAGTACTAATTTGGCAGACATTTGTGTAAATAGCTGAAAGACGATCAGATGAAACACCTGATGGTAAGTGGTCAAATTTCAAAGTGGTAATTGACCCACTGATGTCAGCAACATCTAAGACATCACTGATGCCTTGCCGGCCCAGAAAAAAATTGCGAAAAAATTCCCCAATACGACGAATCGTTTTTCAGCCAAGTCAAGCAAGAGGCATGCCAAACAACTTTTAAGAATAAAGATATTGTTTCACGATATTTTTCTTCAAGAAAACAAGTGATCTAAATTCCAAAATAAATAAATGAACGCTACACACTTATAACCCCACACTTGTACTTCCTGTGTTGTGGGTGCCATCGACAACATACAAAGACAAGAACTCACACACCTAGACCAAGAAGAGAAATTCAAACTCATCATTCAAAATTCTGCCACGCTGAGAATCGAACCCAGGACCTTTAGACCGGCGCCGCGGTACGGCGGCGGTCCGGGATGTTAACCATTACGCCACGTGGGTCCTTAACTATGAACTAACTTTCATAAGATTTGGTTTGCATGGATTCGAACTAGTAGGAATTCTCTGGCCAACGATAAAACTACTAGGCTAACCCTGATAATATTTAAGGGTTGAGATGGGACATGCATTTCGTGCCTAAGACGTCTAGTATACTTGTAATATGTAAATTGTATATAACATGAAACGTCAACAAGGATCTCAGGGCATTGTATTCAAATCCCTTCGCGGATATCGAATTGATCTTGACACAATATTTAAAAGAACTCGATGACCCCTCTTTCTCACACTTACAATTTCCTTATACTTCCTTATTAGATATCAAATCTGTGTTCTATACAATGATATTTAAAAACATATAGATACGTTACACCCTTAAAAATCAACCAAGATTTTTTTTATTTCACTACACCAATCACATAGGTATAATACACGAAGACATTTTAACGCTGATATAAAATGTCAAGCATTTCTGACAACAAAAGCGTGCGTATCGTGTTGTACTGACAGAGCGACTACGAGCAGAACGGTCAATTGCCTGTTGCCAAATAGATACGGGTTCAACGAAAAAAGCGTTGGCAGGTTGGCACGCGTTATCATGACAGCACGTCAATGCCCCTAGTAATTTTCAATTAGTCAATGAGGTGTATGTGTAGTATTTTCTTTACATTAGTAGTAGGCCAGCTATGAAAATGAAAAATGTTTTTTCATAGGCACGTTCTGTCCACTTTGACGCACGTCGTACGCACGCTGTCGATTGTCGCTTGCTTGCAGCTTAAGGTCGATAAATACGTAACATGAACGGGACAGGGACGGGACGGGGACGGGGACGGGACGGGGACGGGACGCGGGCGGGGCATAAATACGCGCGTACCCCGTTCCCGTACCTCTGTGGCGTATGCGCTATCGTATACATTTTCTATGAAACGACGTCCCGTCCACGTTACGTATGCATCGACCTTATACTCGCAGCTTGCTTTCAGCTTGCGTAGTAAAATGAAATTATCTGTCCACGGAACGCACTGTCGCGTTTGCATTTGTTTTGTAATACTCAAATGCGACGATGCCGCTCCGTGGACAGATATTGTCATTTTTAATCGACGAAAAAAAGAGGAGGTTCTCAATTCGACACTTATAAACGTCTATTTCTTTTTTTTAATGTATGACCACGCAGTAATCGGCACAGGGTGGTCAAATTTTTATGATTCTTTTTTTAATGGATGGGGTGGGATATGTCTTAAAGTTGGTCCTGCTTTTTAATTGTATTCTTAACTAACCTACCTACCTAAAGATAGGAAATTGATTGTTGACCCACGGAATTTTTAACCGTTACCCCAATAATTTTGTACTGGTTGATCTGATTTCGATGATTATTTTATATTGAATAGTGTATACCTTGATGTTATTCTCATAAAAATTTGGGAACAAAATTTTACCCCTAAACGTACGAATATAGGAGATGATTGATATATCACCTACTTTATTTTTACCTGGTTACTGAATCTACCATTCCATAATTTATTATTAATTTTTATAGCAACTAATAAAACGCCGTCTCAAAATTATTTATTTACTGTTAATTTAGGATCTTAATTAATAGTACTAAATGGTTTATTTTCAGATATTTTTCGCTTTTTTTTTGTTGTTGTTTAAATTTTTAGTTAAAAAGTAATTATACTACGAAAAATGCAAGCTGGCTTTAAGCAAGTGACAGTTGAGTTGGATGAATTACTAGTTCATCCAAAATCTCTAAATTGAAAATTCGAAGCCTTTTTAAGGCCATTACCAACTACCATAGTAAAAATGAACACTAATAATTTCTTGAGGATCCATGGCACGACCATATTTTCAGATGCCTCAATATTTGTGCAAGGAGGCTATATATTATAGCCGAGTCGGCCGCCGCCGCTCAAACGCGAATCTCGCTTCGCTTCGAAGCGCTGTGTCAGTGCCGTGATAAGATGCAGTGTGTGTGCTAGCTCGAAGGAAACATGGTGAGCTTTGTGCGATATATAAGACGGATTCCGGGCTATTTATCTTAACCGACATCTTTTAAACTTTACAGCTTAAACGAGGTAGAAAAATTCGCTGATTCCAAACATGTATAAAAGTCTATATCGCCCAGAGTTGTCGCTTAATACAATAAGCCCGGAACCCGTCGTATTTTAAGTTCTACTAACTTTAGTCACTCAGTTTAGTTCACACTTAATTTTATATGCAAGGTTAATTGACTATTGGTAGAAAAAAGTTACGCTACGCATGGGCACTATAATGAAATATAAATATGAAACTTAGTTTTAAGATCATTCTTTGCATAAGTGTATTATTTTTAAGAAATTGGCATTATCTGGGTTGTAATTATTTAATGAAAATTACATAGTTTAATGCTTATAAATTAAGTTGAGCTTGAACTTAGTTTTTATTAGATTTTATTTTATTAGTTTGTATTTAAGAACTAACTGGCGCTTTTTATTAAAATTAATTAGTGGTGAGAAAGAGTGACAAACATCTGTTCTCACAAACATTCACATTAATAATATTAGTAGATTATTACTACTACTACATACCTACTAATAGGGTCATAATCTGAATTTTACCAAGAAAAAAATAACCGACTTTAAAATAACTCAAAAACTACTCGTCAGATCTAGCTCAAATTTAAGTGGGTCTAAATGATAGCACTATCTTTCGATTAAAAAAAGAATCATCAAAATCGGTTCACCCAGTTGAAAGTTCTGAGGTAAAAAACAAAAAAATACAGTCGAAGTGAATACCTCCTCCTTTTTTGAAGCCGGTTAAATAATTGTCATCGTAATCAAGGGTCATAATACATACGATTGACACTCTCAGTTACGAATAATATTATAATTTATAATTGTAATGTAAACAATTTTAAGGAAGCATAACCAGTTTTGATCTAATAATAAATAACCTTTATATGACAATAAAATTTTATTAAATATGAAAAATGTCCACATAATTATATTTATGCTTGCGACAATTTATATTTCGTTTTTTGGTTGTTGTCATTTATCTCATTATTTTAATGTGAGTAGCTAAATTAATTACCCAAAACTACCGAATCTTTAAAACTAATTTAGAATCATTGGTTTGACGACCCCATAGTCCAGTTTTTAGGGATCCTGATGTGTTATTTATGTTGTCCATGCCACTTGCGATACAAGAATATTATTGTGAAGATAATCAATGCGTATTCCTATTTATTTGTGGGATACATTCTTTATTTCTGCTTCACTCATAAAATAAAACGTTTACAACTTAATTTATTTTTAACCCTTTGGTTTTTTGCTGTAAGTTCCCATTGTAAGTTCTATCTTATTAGTCTACTAGCTGACCCGGCAGACGTTGTTCTGCAACATGCCATATTTTTTTTTCTAAAATAAAAGTAGCCTAAGTTACTCCTTGTTACTTTAGCTATCTGCCAATGAAAGTCCCGTCAAAGTCGGTCCAGCCATTTCAGAGATTAGCCGGAACAAACAGACACACAGAAAGACAAAAATTGTAAAAAATGTTGTTTTGGTATATGTAACGTGTATACATCCAAATGCAATTAGTAAAAAGCGGTTATTTTAGTATTACAAACAGACACTCCAATTTTATTTATTTGTATAGATTTGTATAGATGTATAGATTTACTGGATGGAAACTTGCCCTGTTTATTATTTGTTTGGGTCAAATCTTGCAAGCCTAATCAGACCTACTTCCACTTATCCTAAGGAGTTGAAATTTTACACGTTGCTTTATTTCTGACGAGTAACCGCCCTCGCTTTGCTTCGGTTTTCTTATTTTTTTACATCTTGGGTTACATTATTGGAGTTTTATTTGGGATCCCTAATTTTTTTTTAAAATATAATATAGCCTATGTTACTCGGGGATAGTGTAACTTCTCAACAGTGAAAGAATTTTTCAAATCGGTTCAGTAGTTTCGGAGCCTATTCAATGCAAACAAAAAATCAAATCTTTCCTCTTTATATATTAGTATAGAGTATAGATGACAATGCATTTTTGTGACAAGCTTGACCTGATACTACTCCCAGGTTTGGCTCCAGCCGATTTTTTTTCTCAGTATCTATTGACAATATAAAACCGTGTATTTAGTTTTTAAAATTATCTAATATATAAAATTCTCCTGTCACGGTGTTAGAAGTTAAACTCCTCCGAAACGGCTCGACCGAGTTTCGTGAATCTTAGCGTGCATATCAGCTAGGGTGGAGAATCGGACAATATCTATTTTTCATCCCCCTAAATTTTTATTTTTTTATTTTTTTGACAATTTTTTTGTTTTTATTTTTTATGGTACACCATACAAAAATAATAAAATTAAAAAACTTTTGACAGAACGAAGTATGTCGGGTCAGCTAGTTACTTCTATAATATTTTAAATCGACTGTAAAATATTTTACGTTATCTGTTATGGTAAAAAGAGTGAAGGAGAAATAATGTAGTCTCCAACTCAAATTTTTCGATCGCCTCCGCTCAAAAAAATCTGAATGCCAAATTTGGACTAATGAAGCCTTAGCCAGCAACGGTATGCCACAAGTGCATCCTTACGCGTTATTTAACGCGTTGAGAAAGATGTTACGCAGGTGCGTGGCCGTGTTAATGCCATTACACGTTAAGCGATAATCCGACTGACGGTTTTTCCGCAAATCGTGGACTTTGAAACACGTTAAAATTCACTCTAGTTTATATTAGCCATATTTGCAGCCTAACGCGTTAATAAGTAATTCCGGCGCAGTCGTTAACATTAATGTTAGCGCAGATGTATTGGCTGGCTTCAACCCATTAATGGCCCACTACTGGGCACGGGTCTCTCCTCTTGAGGAGGCCTAGAGCATACTCCACCACGCTGCTCCAGTGCGGGTTGGCGGAGGGGTTAGTGGTCAACCCGAGTGTCGGAAGTTTTCAAACCGCCCAAGGGCATCCGACATGGCTTAACGACTGTTATCTTACGATAACAACCGGGACCGACGACTTAACGTGCCCTCCGAAGCACGGAAGCGCTTAAGAAATTTTTGCCACTAGCGGTCACCCATCCAACTACCGACCGCGCCCGCTGTTGCTTAACTTTGTCGATCGCATAGAATCGACGCAAACCGCAGGGCTATGAGCGCTTATTAGCGCAGATGTAGCAGGAGCAATTTCCTAATTTTTTATGTTATGTTTACAGAGACTTGATTCTTGTGTCCAGAAGAGTCCGATTTATGTGTACGAAATGTTTGATTTACCACGCATGGTTACAAACGTTCAACAATTGACGTAGACCTCTCTAATGTTGTCATGACTATAGGCAAAGTTGAATATTTGCCAACATGTAATCCAACTTGTTTGTCCTTTTCATATTCAAAACATCTATAGCTAATAGACCTTTGTCTAGGTAACTAGGTATAGTTAGGTACTAGATAACAAGTTATTTACTTGCCTAACGAATTTAAAATCGCGCTGATGACCAACTACATAATATGCACAACTAGTTGTGCCATTAGGAATATTTTTCAAAAATCCTTGCCATTGTCACAACTACATTATTGTCAATTAATATTAGTTTTCAGATACACAGCTAAGTACAATCGTACAAAAAAGTACAAATATTGTAATGAATTTTGGTCATATTGCTATGAACGAACTGATACTATAAGGATAAGTATACAGATAATTATTAAAATTCATCCTTATTTTATTATTAGAATTTTGAATAAAAATTGATTTTATTTGATTATTAGAAAATAATTAGATACCTTTACCTACTAATTCTGTTGATGGGTTATGTAGTATTCCACTCGGTTCGATTAGAATAATCTTCCTGATAATTAATTAGCTACCTAATTAGATTATTTGTAGGTGTCATTTACACATGGTGTTTGACTGCATAAATGCTGACATTATCTATACAAATAAACAAAATTGGAGTTTCTGTTTGTAATATTAAAATAACCGCTTTTTACTAAGTGCATTTGGATGTATACACGGTACATTACCAAAACAACATTTTTTACAATTTTTGTCTGTCTGTCTGTTTGTCCCGGCTAATCTCTGAAATGGCTGGACCGATTTTGACGGGACTTTCACAGGCAGATAGCTGATGTAATAAGGAGTAACTTAGGCTACTTTTATTTTAGAAAAAGAAAATAGTTTAGACGATACGAAGTTCGCCGGGTCAGCTAGTAATTGATACAATACTCTAGTAACTTTGGCAATTTCCACTTCAGCTGCTCCCCAGCTGGTGTGGTGTGGTAAACTGGTGAAGTAATAATTATTAATTTCAGATTACTCAAATTCTCTCGCCACACGACCCTCTTCATGGGTCATGTTGAAGGTATCATTAATGATTGCAATATCGTTTTTATAAAGGTGAAGTTTAGGATGAAGTAACTTCAACTTTGAGCTTTACAAGCTAAAATATCAATGTTTTAATGATTTCAATGAACTTTTTGTCAAGTGTTTTGTGTCTACAATATCGTGAAATATCAAAATAGTTTAAATACGAAGTGATGTAAGTAGCTTAGGTAGAGTAATTACCATGTGACAGGATGGTAGTTGATAGAATGCCGATTCGTTTCTTTCCTGGCGCCAAAGATTATACATACAACATCATTGCCTGGCGCAGATATACAGAGAGACTCGTATAAAAAACCTTGGAAAATTTTAACCAATTTAAAAATATTAAGGTGAAAGTATGAAGTAAGTAATCAATTACGAACCTACATACATACATAATGCGGGTCGAATATAGAAACTTTTTTGAAGATAGAAAATAAAATATGTTAGCGTATAAATATGAAATTGTTTTAATCATCAATACTTAAAATAAACTTATAGTATAAGATAAGTATTTACTTAACGATAAAGGCATATAATAATTCACTATACACGAAATAGGTCTTGAACTATTGAACAATATACCTACAGAAAACACACTGAACGTATATCTTTCTCTATCTTTGGAATTTATTACGGCGGCAAACCACAGATTGCGATTGTAAAGGATATATGACAGTAAGGCCCATAGCACATGGCGTATTTTATACGCGCAGACGACGCGCGTATTAGGAACGCGCGTCTTCGGCGCCGTAGACGCTGATTGTTGCGTTTGCATCGATGATACAAGCGCGCGCATGAAGCGCGTATACCTAAAGCCAGAGCAGTGTTGTCTCAACCGAAGCCATTGTACAAGTGAAATTCGAGGAGTCTCTGATCAAAACGCAAAAGCTACGAGTAACTACAGCGCGTATACGCGCAGTAGATGCGCGTTTCACGATCGCCCCGTGTGCTTAGTTTACAAGACTGCGTTCAAATCTCGTATGAAGCGCGTATACGCACGTCATCTGCGCGTCGTCTGCGCGTATAAAATACGCCGTGTGCTATGGGCCTAACTTATGGCAAAATAAGTGATTAATAAAGCCCAAATAATATAAAAATCGGTAATACAAATCCTAAATAACTGTACCATGATGATGACAAACAAACAGACAAGATGTCAGTGGTCAAATCATGTACATTACAGGCTAAAAATCAAGCAAGGGATATTATTTCTCTCCCTGATACTAGGACAAATTTTCGTAAAAATCATTGTCCAGGCGAGTTTTGTCAGAAGTTGTTGACCAAAGCAGCCACAAGCAGGGATGGGTTGGGTTTGAGTCCAGGATGGATGCAGCCACTTCACCTTGAAAAGTCCCCTTTCAGTTGTAACAAAAAAATCGGGTATGCTAGATAGACGTATACAAGCGATCCAAAACCGAAACTACCACTAATTGAAGTATTATTACAAGCATGTAGAACCGACACCGCGAACACAATGTATGTCCCAATGAATTGGCTCCGATCGGCTTCAATTTTCAATGGATTCGTTCGATTTTGAAAAGAGAACAGGGGCTCAATTTTGGAAATAGAACCTCCCGGCGGGACACACATTTTGTTCGAGATGTCTGTTCTATGACACTATACTTCAATGCTGTTACTTATTAATTTCATTTAGATAAGATTTTATACAATTAGTCGGTGTACTCTTTAGATGTGAAGTTTATTTTACAGTTATTCATATATAACTTAAATTTACTTAGAGGAAACATAAATACTTACCACTGAACAGGCTCTCATTTACATTAAAGTTAACATTTTGAACGTCGTATTATTATTGATTATTATTAGTAATAATTTATTAATATATGCTCTCATCACAAAACCGGCTTACAGTCAATGTTAATCCAGTAATATTTCTAGGTTATATCACTACCTTGCAAGAGCTTGATGTCTCTGCCAGGGTATTCTAATTCTAAACGCTTAAATAAACGCTATGAGTGTCATAATACCCCCGCAGCAGGTTTTTCCTGTGTCGCGAGAGGCATGGACGACACATATAACACATTACAATCACAAAACACTCATGACCCGAGTACAAATATTTATGTTTCACATAAATATCTGTCTCGGCCGGGAATCGAACCCGGGACCCCTCGTTTCACAGGCAGGGTCGCTACCAACTAGGCTACAGGATCGTCATATGTATTACAGATCTTCAAACCTACACCCTAGCGATACTTATTAGAACTTTAGGTTGATAATAACATTTAGAGAGTTTTATTTTTATCATTTTACTATAACTGGTTTAATTCGTCGATGATTCGTCGATGATACGCTGTTTCATCGATTACCATAGCAACGTAAATCTATAAATATAAAACGCAATAAACGTTTTACGAATGTCCATAAAAATTTGAAACCATCCAACCGTTATGCCTAAAATAGTTTCATTTAAAAGGCAATAATGCCAAGATGGTTTGAGACCACTAAAACAGTGCATTAGGCACATTTTGGGATTTCCACTTTTTCCATTAATTTTTTTTTATGTGTAGCCCGGTATCCATTTGCTGTTATGAATAAATTTGCCATTTCTTTTAGCATTTAGAAATAAGTTTATCGACTTCAAAAAAGGAAGTGTTATCAATTCAGTTCCGTTTTGTAATGTGTGGGAGCACTGAGAACGCTGAGAAAGATTTTTAAATTGAACTGATTTGAGACATACCAATTACCTAAATAAAATACTATATAATCTGAATTTTACCAAGAAAAAAAATAACCTACTTCAAAATAACTCAAGAGCTACTCGTCAGATCTAGCTCGAATTTAAGTGGGACCAAATGACAAGCACCAGTTTCGATTAAAATAAGAATCATCAAAATCGGTTCACCCAATCGGTTCAGTAAGTTCTGAGGTAACAAACATAAAATAAAAAAATACCTCCTCCTTTTTTGAAGTCGGTTAAAAATAAATTAAATCTGAATTACAGTACAGAAAAAAAAACAATTTGAAATAGCCAGTCCAAAATCTGAAGTTGTAAACATTTTGAGTAGTAATTATTAGTACTATTACTTCTTCTGTGGTAGTAACCAATATTTGGCAAGTAACAATGACATAACTTGTAAGCTTTGGCGAGTTGCCATGGGTAATAAGAATAGTGTCCTTCATTAATATTTATTGAACTGGTTCTGACATACCGCTGCGATGAATAAGGATGTAGGATGTGTGCGGTAAGAAAAAGATGCGAGTGAATGTCACGCCGATCAGTGATAATCGCGGCCATATTGACTAGTAGGTACCTTATCTTTTTAAAGGAAATGAAAATTTTATTGTTGTCAAACTCAAATAGGTAGAGAAATACTTTTTGTATTTCTATGAAATTTACAAAGTCTATACGTTCTTTCTTTTTCTTTCTTTTACTTCTCTCTTTCTTGGCCGGCAACGCATCAGTGATGCCTTTGGTGTTGCCGATGTTCATGGGCGATGATGGCCGCTTACCATCAGGTGGATCGTCAGCTCGTTTGCGGCTATTTCCATAAAAAAACGTACATTTACATACAATATCTCTATATTACAAACAATATAATACGTACACAATCATATAAATAGAACTAAATATTAAACACGTGCTTGCTTGGGACCGGTAGATGACTCTCAAAGTGGGTGATAACGGCCCTAGTGGGCGCCAAACACCTTAGAGAGGGCGGTGGAAGCCATAAAATCATTTGGAGGCGTTGAGTTGTTGTAATCAAAATATGCAAAGTATGCTATTATTGAAGCTGCCTCACAATTTTCCAAAATAATAAAATTAATAGTCCATCTAGCCCCACGGGACAAGTGAGACTCAGATGTGCTAAACAGTCCCAGTTCCCGTCATGGAACAACTCAACGGGACTAGTGGGACTGACCCAAATAAAGTCTGCAATTATTAAATAAGGGGGACATATCTAAGCTTTAAATAGTTTACTATGACTTTCATTGTTGGATTGCTGAATCTCAAAAGGGGCTGTGGTTGAAAGAAATAAGTTTAAAACCTGTGCTTTGGACTATGCAGTGAATCGCGAAGAAGAAGAAATAATGTATCAAAACTAGTAGGTATACATTTATAAATTAAAAAAAAACCCGCCTACTGTAAAAAAAGCTATCATGATGTACCTTTTTGAAATCCTTATGGTAAGCTCTTTAGTAATATGGGTAATATTGCGTTATTCGATTTATTTTTATTTTTTTAAACTTCAAACAATGGCATCTCACAGCCGCCATTTTTTTTAATTTCACTAATTTATCAAAACGAATCTAAAGATATCTTAATTATATAAATCCGTTCAGCGGTTTGTAAGATACGAGGTAATAAAGAATAATACATACATATAGTCTAGTCAACAAGTTCAAAAACGTCAATAATTTCCTATTTTGATTGAATTGGAATACTTCCAACGGTTATAATGTTAGAATGTGGAATGCAACGGGTACTCACGGTGCATGTTATTCCAGATTGTGGTCTATCTGTTTTTTTAAATTTCATAAAAATCCGTTCAGTAGTTTGTGCGTGAAAGAGTAACAAACATTCATACATTCTCATTTCTCACAAAGAAACTTTTACATAAATATAATACTCGTATTAGTAGGATTTGGCTTGTTAAATCCATCGTATTTATTTAAAACTGCATTGCAAACAGCAATTTGAATATGCCAGCCCTTAATCACCTTCAAATCTCCACACAATAAGCTGAAACGTGTGCAATCATCTCGATTGAAATGTCAGTATTTCAATATTGAATGTCTATTAATTGTATGTAACTTTAGTAAATATAAATCTTCAAACTGCATGAAACATTGATTGCAAATTGATTGATTGCAAGAATATAAAAATATTGAGTTTTACTCTTTTTAATGATTTAATAACTGTAATTTAACTTAACCAAACATAGCTAAAAATATCTCAAATAACAAAAAACAGCGTCAAAATCGATCTATTCGTTTAAGAGCGACGATGTTATAGATAGACACACACACAGAGACATATACTACGTCCGCAATGCGAAATATTAAGCTTCTTAAATTTACAGAAAGAAATCATAGCTTATCACCGATATATCTTCATATGACAGGCATATAAATGCATGGCGATCATTATCTACAGATAATCGTTTCTGTAAGTCCTCGAGTTTATTTCCTAACTATGTGTTATTATGAAGTAAATACTTTAAATTCATTTACGCAACCGTACCTTGGCGTTAACAAGTGATTGATATTTAAATTCAATTCAAAATGGCCGACCAAGATGACCACTTAAACGATCGGTTTTTAATTACTGTAATATGATCTGCAAAGCACTAATGTAACCTTTAAATGTTTAATCTCATTACGTAATACAAAACGCTTTTATTTTCTTATTTGATACAAGTGGCTTTTATTTCGTTTTAGAAATACAATTAAATACCACCCAAGGTGAAAATAATCGTTACAATTATTATATATATTTTGTATAAATTAAATATTAAACAAAATATTTATACGCAGCAATATAACTGTGCACAAAAAAAAGTTGTGATTTTATAAACATTGCTCTTTAGATAAATTTTCAGAATAGAAGAGGAAGCAAGGAGACTGGATAATTATCACTAATAATTGGTATTGATTAATATTAAACCTAAATTATTTCTTTCAATTTAAATCTATAGTAGAATTATAACTAGAATTCAAAACTGTTTATTTCCGTCCATTTTCTACACAAACCTTTGATGAAATATTGTACCCAATTACTAAGGTAATATAGGCTATGAGCGACACCCTCAATTCTCAATTATTTTCGACAATTCATAACATAGCGTTTACTTTATAACAAAGTTAAGTCTAGGACAACATAAAATACATAGTTGCAGGCTTGGCATTTACTTGTTAAAATTACGACCGATGCACACTGATCTACAAGCCATAAACATCAGAGATCTATAGATCCTCTATAGATCTTTAAACCAGAGACAACGGGCAACAAAATCGTTAAAGAGAACAATAAACAATACCCGACACTGTAAAATACTCGATGTATAATAGCATTTTTCTCGTAACGAAAATGTTAGGAAAACACGCCAAATGCACAATAGTAACAGATTTGACTGGAATGTCGCACATAAGCGCTGCAACTCGCCTGTGGTGTAAAAACAAGCGGTAAGCGTAGATTAAAGTTGCCACAAAGAAATTACATACGACACAATAAAATGGTTTATGACCTTATTTCAACAAAAATTGTTCAAAGTGCTCAGGTTACTCAATAATTTATATATTTTTTTTAATATATGGAAATCTTTAACTATAGTAAGGTACATTTGCAGCCGATACAAATGTAAACAAAACATACAAATCGTTTTCTAGAATTATAACTAACTGACATGAATTTGTACAATGCGTTTTATTTAGACAAACTACTCATTAAGTTATTTGTAAATTCTTAAATAAATACATATTGATCGCTATAAATACATATTGAACATTAAAGATGGTTGCGAAAGGGTGGGTCATTTTGTTTTATTATTAAGTTCTAATGTTATATTACCGAAGTTTATTCCCGGAAAATATTCTGTATACTTGTACCACATCCCAGGCAATACGTACGCAACTCAGATACAAGATGGGACGTTAGATACTTTTGTTCTATACCTTTGTTACCGTACAGTCGCTCACAGAAGCCGTATATCATGTATCATGTCACCCATCGACGCGACAGTACATTAATAATATAGATACGATTCATTCTGGCTACAAATTTGCATTGTATTGATCATACAAATTGGATCATACAAGGGCCATTGTATATATAAGGAATGAATTATGAATAAAACTGAAGTGGCTGTCTGTCCCCTTGTCTCTCTTTTTGTTTGTCCGGGCTAATCTCTGGAACGGCTGAACCCATTTTGGTGGGACTTTCAGAGGAAGGAGGTTATAGAGCGGAATTCCAAGAGGATCGTGATTTACGCGATTGTCGCGGACACGGCTAGTTATTCATAAATATTGTAACAATAGTTATTCGAGTTATACTTACAATTACAGTAATCTCGATGTAGGAATACTAACATTTAATTATATTCATCTGACATTACAAGAGTTAACAATTATCTACATAAAATCACAGCCTAGCATGTTATAATTCTAAACACAGAAATTAATGAGGAATCAGATGCGCTCACTTCATTTAAATGTAAATGGCGGTCTCTGATTGAAGCATCAATAAAAGGACCTACTCGGTCATAATGATCTCAATGTTTCAAATAATAAATATTTATTGCAGGTGACTTAATACGAACTTAATAATAAGAACAGATTCACAACTTCTGATTTTGTTAAATTTTATGACATCATCATCATTTATATAAAGAAGAAATATAATAATCCTGTTAAATAATAATACATAGTATCTTACATCATATAGTTTATCCATTTTTAATATCCAATACGGCAACACGCTTATCTGAAGAATAAGGTGGGATACAATGTGATGTACTTTGGGGCATAGCATTAATACATTTTTTTTTCTGGAATACTTTTGCATAAAATATATTTTTGTTGCCATATCTGATACAAGTGCGAAATAGAAAGAGTTATAAATTGTTTATAAACAATTTACATATAAATACGTAAATATTCAACAGAAATATATTGATTACATATTAATACCATATTCTGCGTCTATTTTTTTTCTCATATTTTATTAAAATCTTGCGATTTACATAATCTTATGGTTACATAGTAATAATTATAATCACACACGTGATGTAGAAAACGTGATTACGAGAATGCATCTGTCAGGATGTAAAATGTAATAACATAATAACGAGGAATTTTAAAAAGGTTACAATTATTACTGCAATAATTACATAATTTATTATTAAATCCATAGCATTACACAATTATAAAGAAATTATGACCGATTAAAAAAAGCAACGAAGTATGTAAGCTATTTTAATAATTAATTTGTTTTACTTATAATAAATTAATGCTTGACCACAATCCCACTTACACTTGCAATGTAGTCGGTGAGTAAGAATCATTAGTAAATTCTTTTATTATACTTGTCTTTCTTGGCCGGCAACGCATCAATGATGCCTTTGGTGTAGCTGATGTCCATGGGCGACGATAGCCACTTACCATCAGGTGGCGCGTCGGCTCGTTTGCCGGCTATTTCCATTAAAAAAATGCTTAAAACTTTCAACTTGGAAATATAATCAACGAGTGTGTTAAGACGTATAATTTCAAGGTTGACATGTTGACATTATTATAATACGAATTCAATTTATTTTTTTATGAAATGATTATTTTTTTATTTTTTATTTGAGGAACAGAATTCATCCATATCAATAAAAAAAGCTCGACGAAAGAGCAGAAACTATGCACAAGTTTATAAAACTAAACAAAAATTTTACTTTACACTACAAAAGTGCCCGGATGATCGAGCTTTGGTCGGTATTTTTTTTGGTAAATCGTGTTTTTGTAAATTATTACTGGTTGCTTAAAAACGCCATCTACTGAAGTAGCTTTAGTGTTGATACTCGCCAATAGATGTCAGGAAGAATCTATCGTAGCAGTTTTTCATCGCTTGAAAACATGGATAAAACGTTATTTTCTAAAAATGAATAACAGCTAGTAGTATTAGATAAATAATGACAGTGATAATGCCAGTGATCATATATTAAAATAGCGTAACAATAGATACTGAGAACAGTCATTTAAATGGCTCATTCTAGACTTGTCTAGGTCTACTAGGAATCGAATTTGGAACACTTCACTCGATAAATTAGACTTAAGTTGTAAGAAAACGTTAGAATTTTGTGCATGAACATACTCAGTGTTGCAAGTAGGATAGCCGCTGAACCACAGTGTTGTATAACTGTTGATTTGTTATCTGTGTAAATTCTTACCGACTATCTCTCCTAAACATCTTTACAACAGAAATAAAATGATAATTCTTTAAAAAAAAAGAATAATTTTATGTTTTTTTTTTTCAAAGCATAATCTGCAATAACCTATAATTTTATTTATAATTATAACAAAAAAGTGTTTTCATTCAATACTGTTATCATTAAAACCTAAAGATATTAAAAAAACTAACTATTAAGGTACTCATTACATTGCTGGCCGAAAAAGAACAATTGAATTTAGATCTAAACAATAACCTTCAGGGAATTTAATAAATAAATTAACAATACTTACATTCCATGCTTGACAACTAGAGTACTTAACCTACAGTATTTAATTTAAATATTTTCTTAATTTGGTTGTAAAATATCCCATTCATTATTAAAATACCGTTAAAAATACGTACATACATATACTTAAACGCGTTGATGTCTTAAAGACTTCGAAAGTAATAACTAAACCGAATTCAATATTTTATATTAATATTAATGTAATAAAAATTTCATTACTGTGTGTACGGGTAAAAGATGATAATTATAACCTTGGGTAAAGATCTATACGTGCACAAAATAAATTCTTACCTTTAGATACGATATATTATAAATTCGCTACACTTCCGCGTAAAGGAAACTTAAAATTAATTTTGTATGCTACTGCTCATTTTGTTAAAGTAATATTTGTCTATTTTAATATCTATAATGCAATATCTATTTTAATATTGCATTTATGTTAAATATTGTATTTTATATTCGACACTAGATAATTATAATGAACTACTAGATAATTATATTATCTTAGCTTAAGAATTCTGTAAAAATAATGTTGGCAAAATTTTCTTACCGTATTTATTTTTAGTAAGACAGTTCGTTAAATCATAATCTTTGTCCGTTTGTAATAACTCGGTATATTTTTACAACTTGACAGATCACTTAATCAACACTTGTGTTTTTAGTTAGTTCTCCATAAACACTTAAGAAGATTTAACTAATCCATTAGCGGTTATGTTTGCCAATGACACAGTTTTGGTGTGATAAAAAAAGACAAAAAATATAATGTTAAAACTATCATTATGCTAAAATCAATATGCCTTGTAGTAACAAAATCTTTAAGGTCAAAATGAAAACTAATGAGGTAAAAATTTAGTTTATATAATATTTTATGTATCGAGTATTATTATACTCGATTTATTAATCGTCGTATTCCAATAGAGGCCTTGAGAGCCAGTTCTTTCCTTACCTTCTTTATTATTTTTAACAAGCTTTTATTAGTTTCGTATCTTAGATACGTAACGGAAACTTTGAACATGACTTTGACCTCCTTCAAAACGTCGGATTAAATCGGATTTTGGCATACTTATCAAAGACCGATGACAATTTCAATATTTAAAAAAATAGAAGCAAAAACGCAGAGTACTTAAGTTTCATTTCAAAAAATCAAACCAATAAATGAAAAATAAATAAAAGATAGAAAAAACTAAAAAACACGCTTTGTAATTGTAAAAAAAGCGTGGGGTGCATGGTGTCAATGAGTAGAAGGATTATCATTTTGATAATATGTTAAAAAGCACTTCACGCTTTTATTACAATTACACGATTCTTAATTCTAATTTATTAAAATTTATTTTCTATTCTTTAGCTGGATTTTCTATAAACGCGTGTTTTTTAGTTTTTTTAACTATTATTTTTTATGTTACTGATGGATATGGACAGTGGGCAGTGGTAACCAGTTATGATATGGTCGTTTGCTCATCTGTAAGCTACCTACAGAAAAAAATACATTTGAATCCCACCGCTGCCATTTATTTATTTATTTATTTATTTATTTATCATTTAACAAAAGTTACATACAATCATAGGATAGCATTATAAAAACCACTGAGGTTTGTGTCATAATGCTATAAGTTTACATCAATTTTTCTAATGATTTAATACAAAGTATGGCCATCTTAAAGTACCTACATATAAGTATGTTAGATTAGTTAATGGTTGTTCTAAAATGTATTTTTTAAAGTAATTTAAGCTGTTAGGTACAATTATTTAACAAATATGTTTTTAATTTATTCTTAATATTATTTGATATTATTTGAAATATTTGAAACTCTTTATGATATAATTTTTACACGCTAAAAGAAAATATTATGTTATTATTACATTACAATAATAACGGATAATTAAATAAGTAGGTAAATTAGATTTATAGTTTTTTTTTATTTTTTATTGAATCATTTATATTATTTCAATACCTTTACGCATTACGTATGGTAAGTGAAATCCTATTTTGCAACGTTACATTGCAGCGCAGGCAGCGAGGCGAGGATAATAATTATTTGTAAATAATTAAAATTATTATTAATTCCTACTTCTTATTACATCAGTCTGTGAGTTTTTAAAAAAAAGAGCCTTAAATTTTTAATATTTTTCCGACAAGAAATTTTCGCGAGCATTTCGGGAATTCATTTCACGATCAATATTAATAATCTGCGCATTTTTGTTGTGTTTTTTTATTGCTGTGAATATTTAATTTAATAAATTATAATATTAATTTGACTAAGGTTGATAAAATACCATTCATTTGACCTTCAACTTCATGCGTTATGTATAAGATGCAAAGTTGTATTTTGATCACCAAAAATGTTGGCTCTGGTCAGAAAGTAATGATTCATTTATATGGTCGTGTTTTATCGAGATGGGTCATGCTGTAAGCGAGAAAAGTTTTGTGCGAGAAAAGTGACGATGAGAGCCGAAGACGAAGAGAGACAAATTAGTCCAATTTTCTGTTGAAATTGTGTAGTTTTAAATATTATACTATGTTATTATACTAGATGAATCTCTAGAGCAGTCTGCGATGGGAATGTTAAGTCTTTCGCTATTTTTTTTGGATTAATAAAAAATGGCGTACGCAAGCGTATAAACATTTATTCGCATTTTGAATATGCATTTGTCACTCGTGAGTAATGATTAAAAATACCTTTTCTCGCTAATCTTTCACGATAGGGCAAGTAGTTACGCAACCCTTACATTGTGGATGGCGTTATGCAACAGCTGAAGCCTCGTGGACCTTGGCTGTTGAATGACCAATCTGGTTCCACGAAGATGGGCCAATTTCTCAATATAATGACACGTACAAAAATTTTCAAGAAATGCGGCACGGAGTTGTACGAACAACCTTTTTTAGGACGTCACTACCTCATTTTGAAATTGATACGAACACCCAGAGAGATAAGTGCGTCTACCGTGCCGCCTGTTATATAATTTTAGCTACTTGCAACGTAATTATATTAATTTCATCATCAATTATCATTATGCTATTGAAATCAAACAAAATAAAATGTTGTAGCCCTTAAAAGCTTTTCTCTTTTTCGTTAAAGAACAATGGTGTATTCCCATATATTGAAAATCTTGATAATGACAGTTTTTGTATAATTGTATTTAACATTTAGTAGAAAAAGTACCTGTAAGTAGTTTAGAAAATATTGTCAATATTGTAGTTTAGAAAATATTGTCATATTATGACAATATTTTCTAAACTTACTCATACTATGACAATATTTTCTAAACTTACAGGTACTTTTTCTACTAAATGTTAAATACAATTATACAAAAACTGTCATTATCAAGATTTTCAATATATGGGAATACACCAAAAATCTATATTATAGATTTTTTTACGATTTAGAGCCTACGAAGTCTAAAAATATTAACGGTACTTTTTAGGTTAGAATTTGCCGTTATCGAATAGGTAATAAATAAATAAATGTGCTGGAATATTTTATTAATGCTCGAACTTTAGTCAAAAATATAAATATTTACCTAGCTATGGTCTAAAACGTCTATTGCTTAGTAACGAAATAACTCTGGTGTTGTGCTCATGCGTCGAAAGGTATTTAAGCAGACTTTGCAGTTTAAGCAAAGTATACGTCGACATTTTGCTGTCGGAGGCATTGTCAATTGGACGGATTTACAACGGAATGGTTAGTAAAGGTCGTCAGAATCAAAAAAAATGAATATTTTAATTGGAAGCGCAATTTTAGCCATCAGATAACAATTTAAGATAAAACATAAGCATTTAAACATTTAAAAAATGCCAATAACCTTGAACCCAAATCATATTGGCAACATTAGATAATAAATAAATAAAAAAGCGGCCAAGTGCGAGTCGGACTCGCCCATGAAGGGTTCCGTAGCAGCAAGTAACATAATATAAAAGTTCTTGTACTTCATTGTAACTTCGATCGATGTTTTTTGCGGTTTACGATTTATGACGTATTAAAAAAAAACTACTCACTAGATCTCGTTCAAATTAATTTTCGTTAGAAGTTTGCACGGTAATGTACATCATATATTTTTTTTAGATTTATCATTCTCTTATTTTAGAAGTTACAGGGGGGGGGGACACACATTTTACCACTTTGGAAGTGTCTCTCGCGCAAACTATTCAATTTAGAAAAAAATTATATTAGAAACCTCAATATCATTTTTGAAGACCTATCCATAGATACCCCACACGTATGGGTTTGATGAAAAAAAAAATTGCGTTTCAGTTCTATGTATGGGGAACGCCCAAAATTTATTGTTTTTTTCAATTTTTATGTGAAAATCTTAACGCGGTTTACGGTATACATCTACTGACCAAGTTTCAACAGTATAGTTCTTATAGTTTCGGAGAAAAGTGGCTGTGACATACGGACGGACAGACAGATAGACAGACAGACAGACAGACAGACAGACAGACAGACAGACAGACAGACAGACAGACAGACAGACAGACAGACATGATGAATTTATAAGGGTTCCGTTTTTTGCCATTTGGCTACGGAACCCTAAAAACAATGAAACCAATGAACCGAGATGTTATTGTTATTAGCAATTCTCTATTTTATTTCTACTGGATGTTACTATTTGTAATCAAACTTGTTTCATGTAGGTAAATGTACCCTTTATTTATATGCCAATGCAATAAAAATACAATAAGTAGAATACGAGAAAAAAGCGGCCAAGTGCGAGTCGGACTCGCCCGTAAAGGGTTCCGTAGCAGCAAGTAACATAATATAAAAGTTCTTGTAGTTCGTTGTAACTTTGATCAATGTTTTATGCGTTTTTCGATTTATGACGTATTTAAAAAAACTACTTACTAGATCTCATTCAAACCAATTTTCGTTGGAAGTTTGCTTGGTAATGTACATCATATATTTTTTTTAGTTTTATCATTCCCTTATTTTAGAAGTTACAGGGACACAGTTTACAAGTTAGACACACATTTCACCACTTCGGAAGTGTCTCTCGCGCAATCTATTCAGTTTAGAAAAAATTGATATTAGAAACCTCAATATCATTTTTGAAGACCTATCCATAGATACCCCAGACGTATGGGTTTGATGAAAAAAACATTTTTGAGTTTCAGTTCTAAGTATGGGGAACCCCCAAAATTTATTGTTTTTTTTGCTATTTTTGTGTGAAAATCTTAATGCGGTTCACAGAATACATCTACTTACCAAGTTTCAATGGTATAGCTCTTATAGTTTCGAAAAAAAGTGGCTGTGACATACGGACGGACAGACAGACACAGACAGACAGACAGACAGACAGACAGACAGACAGACAGACATGACGAATCCATAAGGGTTCCGTTTTTTGCCATTCGGCTACGGAACCCTAAAAAGGGTGCGTGTACTTTTGTACGCGCGTTAGAAGTTATACTTCTTTGACATAATTAAATAAATATTTAATTTATTAACGTGTATCAGTTATCTGAATCACGCTGTTGAGATTCTGTGAGATTTGTATAAGTAATAGATAACAATAAATTTTAAAAGAGGTAAAGATCTTTAGCTAGTTAGTAGCTAGGGCCATCTATCCAGTGCTTTCATACCCCCTCCATGGTAGCGCAAACGTTTAACGCAGCCGTTTAACGCAACCTTTTTGCAAACCGCATAAGAAGTATAACTTCAAAAATAATACAAAAACAAATCGGTAAATTGGCACAGAAAAAAACTGTAAGTTGAAGCTGTAATAAAAGCTGTCTAAAACCGTGCACCCACAAAATAATGTTCATCAGTTATGTTAACCGGTCAATTAACCATCATAATTATGTCTCGTCTACTTGCTAACATTTCAAAAGCAAATATTTACTTTATTTGTTGTTTCAATATGAATTTTACAGCTATTTGTTTTTTTTTTAAATTTTCTATACTAGCGACTTTAAAGTATTATTTATTACTCCGTTGATTATAAATTCGCTTCACCTTACTCAATACAATAGCCGCGAGAAGAATTTATTGGTATCATGAATTGAAAAGTTAATTATTTCACTTTGTTTATTTTCCATTAAGTACTTTATAACGTGTAATTTAGTAAACATAAAACTTATATTTACGAACGTGGTATTTTGGTGACCAATTAAGAACCATTTCTTGTATTCATTAATTTAACTAAAGTAACAATAAATTATTACTTTTATGCACGGACCTAAAAAAAAGACGGACGTAATCCCAAGAACAAATTCAGTGAAGCACCCATAGTAATACCAACTCTGTATTCGTACAAGTACACACACCCACACATTGACACCATACGGCTACGACATTGACACCATCGCGAATCAAAAATTACAAAATTACGCACACATGGTAAGTGAGCTGTCAGCTGTCAGCTTCACTCTCGATTAAACAAGTTTTATGTCCGTGCTTTTATGTTATTAAATTCAGTATTCCTTCGTGTAGCTCAATCTTCTTAATTAATTTTACCCAATCATGAGTAATACTTTAAGCCGATCAAGCTTATGTCAATTGTAAAATAACGGTTTTGTTAAGCAATAGGGATATTGAAGAATTTTAGGATTCAGTTTTATTTTAAAGATGGAACTTTAATATTCACGAAAAAAAATATCATAATAATAATAATCTTTAATTTAAAAACAAAAATTGATAAATAAAAATAATTATCAACCAAAAACGTCACGTGACGTCACTAACCGATATTCAATACTATCGGCCGACTGAAGTTGGTTAAACTTGCATATAAAATACAAACAATGACGTCATTAGCTCAAAATGGCGTTTGAGGTCAGGTGACAGTGAGTACTATTTTGAACATTTTAAATTAATTATATTTAATTTATTGTGATATATTTCGACAAAATAATAACTGTTTCCCTCAATACTTTAAACATAATTTTATATTAGATTACAGTTAGTGTGAACATCCCTATTACAGGCGTGGAAGTTTATTTTGTGTCCGCTTTTCGCTTCCCGCCCACGTCCGACTTTTTGTAGGACGTGTGCATTGCACTATTGCTATCAGTACGTTCTATTTTTCTTCTACAAAAAATCGGTCACCGATTATCGGACGTGGGCGGGAAGCGTTAGGCAAAAATTGTTTAGTGCTTTCATGCTTCGCAGGGCCATGATAAGACACTCGTAAAAAGATAAGGTGAGAAGCAAATAACTCCAACGTTTTAGTTGACCCCTTAAACCCTACACACTGAAACATAATGAACGTAATGACAACCCTGTAGCCTAGTTGTTAGCGACCCTGCCTGCGAAGCAAGGGGTCTCGGGTTCGATTCCCGGCTGAGGCAGATATTTATGTGACAGATAAATATTTGTACTCGGGTCATGGGTGTTATTGTGATGTGTTATATGTGTCGTCCATGCCACCCGCGAAAAAACTTACTGCGGGAGTGTATTAGCGTTTACTGTTTCTCCCAAGTCAATTTTAAAACGAGATCCGTCTTGTAATGAAACTCTTATGGCGAAGGTCAAGTTACAATAACCACATCTTGCTTAAGTGTATGGAATTTGATAAACTTGTATCTCTATTGTTCTTAAATTACTCTCGTACACCAGGATTTCCGTTAAAAATTCGTGATGAATTTAGCTGAATATTTAGAATATTTTCGACACAGTCGTCGACTTTATTACCTCAAAAATAACGCCTAAAATCAAACCAAAATAATTAATGCAAAGTTATTAAGTTATTTCAATGTCGCCGCCTACAGCCGCGGTGTTCATCGTTCAACTGCGACCTATTAAAATTTTTCAAGCTACTTTCGTTCTTAATCGTAACGTAGTAAGGGTCAGAATGATATATACGTTTTAATCTTTGACATGGATGTTTCTCCATGTACAAACTAAAAACAAATAGATTTCGTCAAAGGTCACTGGAGTGTCTGTCGCGGAAGACCATAAATCCTTATCAAGCAAAAAACTGTTTTATTTGTATAACATTTAGTACCTTTATTAGTATTGACTGAAGTGCTTTTTATTGCGTCATTTACGCGTTATAAAGAGGGTACAGTATTCAGTATTGATTGACATTTGTCATAAGTCATTAGTCATTACTTAAGTACCAGATCCTAGTTTAGCGGTGTCATTCACACGGTAAATCTCAGATGTGCACATCTCTGCACTATGACCTAATGCTTACAAAAGATTTTGGACTTTACACGGCAATATAACTATATTAAGTTTTTTTACCGTGGTTTAAGTCCATGAGCACTAAAACACGGTCGAAGTCTCACATAACATCTCTAAGATATCTATATGTATCATTAGATTTTTTGAGTAAATCGATAATCTATTTTTAACACATTAATAATCTTAAATTAAAATTAAAAAATCCCCCGACAGTACATAGCTAAGAACACTCTTCATTAAGTCACCTTTCAGACCAAAAAAGTAGGTCAAAATCGGTTCATTCGTTTGGGAGCTACGATGCCACAGACATGCAGATACACAGACAGTAAATAAGCGAAATTCCGTGTGCATAAAATAAAACTATTCAGCCATCTTGATAATTAAACACCTAATTACAAATATTCAAATATCATAATGTGATTAATTACCCCGGGAATCTACCCCGGAAGTATGTATTCAGGTAGGGTTATACCCCTAGTTAATTAACCCCCCATGAAAAAAGAGGTATGTTATAAGTTTGACGTGTCTTTTTATCTGTGTGTTATCTCAACTACAGAATAATAAAGTTGATCTTATGTATGTGCAATTAATTGCCAAATTAACTGTTCTTACTATTAATAAGGCTCTAAATATTCATCTCGAGAAGCTAAATTAGCAAACCAGCGACCTCTAAGCGTATCTTTGTCAAACAAGTTACAAAATGGACTCGCTATACATATATCGGTTACTAAGCCCCTGAGAAAAGGTTATCATATAGTACTTGTACTAACATTTCTAAAGACGAACACACCCTCAGTTACTTAGCCTATTAGTTATTATTCTAAATTTAAATCGAATTAATATTTAACGTTGAGTTGACATTCTTTAGTCAAAATCATTTACATAAAGTTCTGTTGACAAAAGGTCAAATTAATTAACCCATTAATGGACACGCTGCTCCAGTGTAGATTGATGGGTTAGTGGCCAACCAAGATAACCGGAACCGACACCTTTACGTGCCCTCCGAATGCAAGGCAAAAGCCCTCACGAAATCACTCAAGAATTTTAAAGTGAAACTTTTATTCTATCGCCCCAAAATTTTTCGTCCATCTATCGCATGTCGCATTACAGCCGGCCCTGGAGTAAGAATAATAATGGAGATTCAATGATTGAAATAAATATTGCTCTTAGTTTTTAGTATGCGTCTATCATCTAAATAATTGTATTAATTATGTATTCCGTACTCTAATACGCAAATTGAAATAAAATTTTATAATTGAATATTTTATCTACTGTTGATTTCATTCCCATTTTTCAATAATTAAGTTAAGATTAAAAACACAATTTTAATAACCTAAATCCCAAGAACAAATTCAGTGAAGCACCCATAGGAATACCAACTCTGTATTCCTACAAGGACACAAACCCACACATTGAATCCATACGGCTACGACATTGACACCATCGCGAATCAAAAATTACGAAATTACGCACACATGGTAAGCGAGCTGTCAGCTGTCAGCTTCACTCTCGATTAGACAAGGTTACGTCCGTTCTTTTTTTATGTCCGTGCCTAAATCGAATAATTTTCTAAAAATTTTTAGTTAAATGCCTACAAACCGAAAAAAAGTTTCACTTGCATCGTGGTTCATAAAACCACTCTTTTATGTTTTGCCACCTGCGTTCCCCCAGTCAACTACCGACCGAACCCCTTGTTGCTTAACTTTGTCGATCACTTAGGATCGACACAAGTCGCCGGACTATAAGATACTACGAGTAATAATAAGTAGGTAATTAATATTTTTACACGCTTTATATTAGCTTCACCTGTATGTTTGTTTGTTTGTAACTTGATGACAATTCAATATTTAAAGAAAAAAAGAAAGAAAGAAAGAAAAAACCTAAATTTAATTTCAAAAAATCAAACTAAAAAATTAAAAATATGATAAATAATAGTTTAAAAAAACTAAAAAACACGCTTTTATAGAAAATCCAACTAAACTAACTAAACTAACTGGTGTCACCGCCATTAATAGAGTCTAAAGCGTCTCGTAAAGACGGTCGCCTGCTGTGCACAAGCAATTACTAAATGACGTAAGTGATTTGTAAGCTATAATAACAAAATTAAGTTAATTTTAAAACAAAATACATATTTTCTTGGATAATGCGTTTAGGAAACATGCGAGCTTCACTTAAAACTTTCATATAGTGTCTAATGCTGTACCTATAGATAATGGTACGGAACCCTTCGTGCGCGAGTCCGACTCGCACTTGGCTGGTTTTTTGTTTAATTTGTTATGGCGTTATACACACATGTTTTTATCTAGTCATTATTTATCATTAAAAATTCTGAACACCTCACCTGAGTGAGATATATACATATTTCATTAGCAACAATTAAAACGCAACAATTTATTGCTTCTGATCAAAATTTTCATCAGATGTGACTGGCTGCTTGAGTTTCTGTACATAACTAGAATACATTTAAAAATAAAAAAAAATACCCACCTGTTATCAAAAAAGCTATCATGATATACCTTTTTGAAATCCTTATGGTGAGCTCTTTAATTTGACACCCATATTGCACTATTCGATTTATTTTTATTTTTTGATACTTCAAACAATAGCATCTCACAGCTACCACATTTGTTTTTTTTTAATTTCACTTATCTAAGAAAACTTGGGTTATCAAGGCGAATCTAACGATATCTTGATTATATAAATCCGTTCAGCGGTTTAGAAGATACGAGGTAATAAAGAATATTACATACATACATACATACATACATACATACAAACATACATACAAAATACGCGCGATAAACATAACCCTTCCTTGGCAGTTGGGTAATTAGTCAGTATCATTAAGATATACATTAGCATGTTGTAGTAGACATTTAATTTTGTATGAAATATTACTAAGATGAACCAAACATTACATCAGCCTTCTTATTTGATTTGTAAACCTTAATATTTACACAGCATAAAATCTTCAAGTAATACCCTAGCTCTAGGTGATTAAATGTTGGCCACCTGTTTTGATTAAACTGATTATTTCTTGTATAAATTTTTAATTTTAGAAATTATAAATGCTTCAGTGAAAAAAATTACAGATATCTCTGCAACCCCATGAACTGTGCAACCTGATTACCGGAAAGTTCTTCATAAAATTCTCGAAATGACTGTCAAAATTTATCTCAACCCCGTTGGGTGTAGGCAGAAGCTTAGCTTATTCTGAACCTCATAATTTTTAACCCATTACCTTCATTCATACATCCAAGAAAATATTTGAATGAATGAATTTGCAGAAATTTCATAAGCCATAGTCGTATAGTATTTGTGTGGATATAAAAAACTTCTACAATAGCCCTAAGCCATTACAAATACTGGATAGTTGGATTCTTCGAATGCTTACTTTCATCAACGTCTTGGTGTCTCTAAGGCTACCTACGTACCTAATGTCTTTACCACTTACTACCAGATGCTCCGTAGAGTTAAAATTTCAGTTCACATTGATGGTTCATTGTATCGGAAAATATGCTAATATACAAAAGTGAATATGTCTGCATAAAATGTGACTGTTAACTTGCATCATCATCATTGCACAACATCTTTAAATTTAACCAAACTGCCGTTGATACTTAATTAATCAATTCGAAACGGGCTCAGCTCATCAGTACACAATAAATTATGCAAGCGTCCTTATAGGGCATATGGCGACACCCCCCCGACAAATAAGAAACCTTGCGCCATCGGTCAAGAATGTCAGATTTTAGTAGCAAAAATCAATAATCCTCTACGTTCAACAATGCATGTATAATCTTTCATTTTTGTTATTTATAAATCATTTTTATCACTTTCGTATACAAATCGGTGTTTCGTTATATTCTAATTGATATTCCATATTAGGTGATTGGTGATTTTGTGACCTCTCTAAATGCTGTGTTTATTTGATTCGCTCCAGTTGTAACTATCTCTAAATTTCATTCGCGTTTTTGACGGTGTCCCTGAATGGTTTGATAATATTTCCAATCAACGTCACATACTATTATTCTCTTGTACATTTTACTATTTTTAATGGTTACCTCATCAGTTCTGGATGGTTAGCTTTTCATAAAGCATCATGTTTAGTCATGTAATTACGCACATTAACGACATGTGTTTCTGTGTCAAATGCTTCTTAGATCACCATCTAATTGGTGACAGTGCCAACCATCGCTGAGCTTCAGCTGATGAATTGACTATTGTTTGCAATGGATTGCAATATCTGCGATACAAGATCCCAAATGTCAGAGTCATACGTCAATTACACAGATTGGTTTATGCCATGATTAGTTACGTCGACGGTGCAGTTTGAGTCCAGCCTATTTGAACTGACATCGATTTTGCCTCGAAATGTTAATTATCGTCTAAATTTATTATAATCATAAACTGCATCTCGCCTACCGTTAAGATATATCCCTTTATTTATAATATTATGTTTAGTTGTTAGTCTAGTGTGCCAACATTGATGTTTGGCACAAAGGTCCAAGTTTAAACATTCACCAGAATTTTTTCATAGTTCATTCTTAAACCTATCATTACTTACTTGAGTGAAGAATAGATCGTGAGGAAATCCACACCCAGAATGCTCTAAAACGTTCTTTGCCGGTGTTTTGTAATCTGTAGCGTGCAGTAAGACAAGAAGAACTGTTTCCGAATTTTCAGATTTTCAAATATTTATTAAAACATACTGTAAAACAGACAAGACAAAATGTAAAATAGACTTCGCTCCAATATTACAAAATAGAATTTAGAAATAAGAACAGACACCGATCGACAGTGGAACAAATTTTCCTTGCTTCTTAAATGTTTTCCAATTTGGAATAATATCTTTTCTTAAAATGCAAACGTGCCATTGTAGTGTATGTAAGGAGGTCAAGTTCAGAGAAAAGGCGTCGAAATGTTTATGTAAAGTGTACAGACGAGTATATGAGGATGTATTATGACCACTTATGAGTGTTTATATAAGTATGATAATATGTCTGAGTTTTATAATTACGTGGACTTCTAACTAGAGGTTATTGCTCCCAGCTTCATAATAATAATTAACATGTAGATATCGGTGTCCCGAACGCGATTTTTCATTTGGAAACATAAAATATTGTTTATTTTAAGGAAGGGTCACTGTTCCCTTGCCTATCTCAAAATATTGAGTTTTTACAAAATTATAAAATTACTCCTTTCTTCAATATTTCTAAATGTACTTGTGAAGTCAATAACAAAGTCGAAGTGACGACGCTTATAAGCCCACGTACGCTGCTTACATAATCTACACGTTTAAATGAATTCTAGACTCTTTGCCTAAAGCTTGGTATTTACTGCTAACGATTTGCTTTTGCTACTTTAGAACGTTATTGTATCCTATTGACAGTTATTATTGCTACCTAACGGTAGGTAACCTCAAACAAAATAAATAACTGGACCAAAGACACTGTCATTTCAACTCCAAGATAGAAGAAATCATTTAGAAGATTGCGACTAATAGCCCAGCTAATAGGGGACAATATTCCTTAATGTGAGATCTCAAACAAAATGTTTCATATTATTCGGAACGCTTGGTAATGCATTTCTGAAAGCTATCAAGTTTCAGCGGACTTATCCTGTGCCCTATAAATTACTGTCTAATCTATAAAACTGTCCCGTATAAATTTTGTACATTTTGTCTAAATTTTGTTATAATATCTATGTGTATTCAGTGCTGGTTTCATAAAGGTGCTCCCTCACCGGGAGCATTCGCGTGTAATGTAACGTTACAGATTTGAGCATTACATTAGTGAAGGAGGAGAACCGAGCATTACAATGCGCACCTTGTAATGATACAATTTGTAATATTTTGATACAACTTGTAACATCAATGCGCTCCACTTCCCGTATAATGTTACATTACACGCGTCATGCTCGTCAATCAGGGAGGTAGTATTGTAATGTAATGCTCAAAGACGAATCTATAATGTTACATTACACGAGAATTCTCCCGGTGAGGGAGCACCTTAAGGTTACCGATTCCATCAAAGCGTGGTGTCCAGTCGAGGCCTTTCTCCACACCTTTTATCTTTTCTTCATATTCTCATAATTTGTTCTTTATTAGAAAACATAGTTTTTTAAGATGTTTGAAAAACAACTTGCTAGAAAATTAAGTGATGCTTAGTTATTTTACCCGTTTCCTCATGGTTTCTATAGCTCACTGTTAGGTACTGTGCTAAATTGTATTGTTCTAAATGCATCCTGTTTTCCAAAAACATAGTCTGTCGTGTCGTTTTGCTAAAGATCACTTTAGCCATATCATAAAGGTTTTACACCAGTTTTAATTTAGGGCATTAAGCGGGTAACACCCGAATTACTTCAACTATGATGTACCTACTTATATTGACTTTATTTACATATTAGTTAACTGTTATATCATATCCTATTTCATCACTTACATTTAACATAACCGGATATAGATAAAACTAGTATCCAAAAAAACCTAAAATATTTGAAAGTAAACTACGAGTAACATTTGTGTTTGTGTCATTGATATTGCAAATATGCATAACAATGATAATTATATCATCAGCTGATAGTTTCGAGTCGGTTTTTCGTCGAGTTTGTCGACTTTGTTTTACTAAAACCGTGACCATATTTTACTTTTGTTTTTTTTTAATTATGTGTATTATTTTTAATCTGAAATCATTACTTCATTCAGAACTGGAACTAAAACCAATAATGATAATTTATAACCTCTTCTCGTCTTTCCCTTGCACTAAACACCGACCTACATTCTACCAGCCAGTCAAGAAAACCTTGAGCTTCTGCAAATTATGCTTCCCGCGGGCCAACAACTAGTAAAATTATCTAACGCGCAGGATGTGTGCTACGCCAATATGATCATTGCTGTTATATTATGTAATGTTTAAACTTATCTACCACTGGCAATACGCAATCGATAGAATTTTTTAGCAATTGATGTTAGAAAAAGTTGGAAAAACAAACATTCTCTCTCGATTTTTTAGGATCATTTTTTTTTCAATTTCATATGTTCCTATGAAATGCAATAGAATTGAAACCACTTAATTGACAAAAAAAATATAAAAAATGAACTATGTTAGTTAACCTAACTCATTTTGCTTTTAAATCACATTACTTAATGTTAAAAACTTAGTTCTGTGCTAATGACTGTGCTACTCTTCATTTTGACCGCCAACGTATTGGTGATGCCTTTGATGTTACCACGAACGATCAATGTCTGGTCGTTTGACGGCTACTAACGCTCTGATCGCGGCTATTCCCTTTTCCATTTTTCCTTGCACTATAATATGTTATTCCAGTTCGTGGTCTATGTGCTAAATTTCATCAAAATCCATTCAGCAGTTTTTGCGTGAAAGAGTAACAAATATTGTTATAGTGTTATATTGTTATTGTATATTTATTATTACATACAGGACATGTTAATGATATAATACAATTGTATTGTTCATCGAAATGCAGCGGGCATGTTGGTCTTGAATAGGTTCAATTGCTCGCATACTCACTCAAGGCGCTGAAACAATTTCTCCGCGTGCTACTTTAACTTGACTTTTACGCAGTGGCATAGCTAGCCCTAAAGAGGCCCCATATCGATATTTGTATTATCTAATTAAATAAAAAATATGACACATTTTTTTTACAGTAAACTGAAAAGTAAGACTGAAACATTTGTCATCATTGGTCAGTCGGTTGCAATCCAGATGTCGTTAAATATGTTTTGAAATTCAAGATTTTTAGTAAATATTTCACAAATAATGTAGGTATTACCTGCTTACATCAATCAGGTCAACAGCGGCGGGCAAACAAAACGTTGACTGACCTCTGCGACACGGACTGTGATAAACGATTTTAAAGAATATTTTAACACTTAGTAAAACAAAGCTGTCATGCTTATTGCAAAGATTGATTAACTTCTGTGTAAAATAGAAAAATACGGTGCGAATGAAGGTTTGAGATACTATTTACATGAAGTCGGGCAATATCATCGGTAACATTTTAAGTATAAAAAGGCAGCCCCAAAAATACTTGAATATCAGACGTTTTATATTTTATTAACTTTAGATGGACTACTAGGTAGATACTACTATCTAAACCCTATTAATACTAAGGTACGTAGTTATTTACGAATCTGCAATAAATCAATGCAATACGGAAAACTAATCATTTGAAAGATCGTTGCTCACACGCAACTATACAGGCCAAAATGTCATGTCCAGTTTACATTTAAAAACATCGTCGTTTTGCCGCCAAATCACGTATGTTGTCGACATGGTGTAGATACTATCTCAGTGATAGATCTCAAGTGACCCGCGCGACAAGAAGCTGACCTTAGGGTTACCTGTGAGGGTTTCATCCATAGAATAATTAAGTAATAGAAGCGACACGCTGAAAACAAAAGGGACATGAATTCGCAAAACAAATAATGACCTCTGTTTAAATAAATTAATTGATTGTTTATTTATTACAACTTCATGAATACTTGTCAGTTAACCTTTTGACGTTTAACAATGAAGTTTAAACTATTAACAAATGTTTGAATAGCATTAAACAAAGGTAGTATTTTCGTCTGTCTGTCTGTTTTGACTTAGACCTTTTAACATGCGCTAGCTTCTTAATTCAACGTAGGTTAAAGATCTCGTGCCTAGTTGTTTTAAATTTTGATTTGGGATTTAATGTTTATTATGCTAATGTTTCTTATTAACATCCTTCAGTAGATATAATTCATTAGTCATATAACTTTATTAGCAAAATTATTTTGTAACCTGTGTATCTTACATTATCGTTACAGTTGACTTTCGTTGATAGTTGTAATGATTGTGTACAATTTTCATTCAGTGCTGCCACCTATGTCGTTCTAGACAAATAATGGATTATTTGGATATACATTTTAACGAACTTTTAGTGGGTGTATTGTTGTCAGTTAACCTTTTGACGTTTAACAATGAAGTTTAAACTATTAACAAATGTTTGAATAGCATTAAACAAAGGTAGTATTTTCGTCTGTCTGTCTGTTTTGACTTAGACCTTTTAACATGCGCTAGCTTCTTAATTCAACGTAGGTTAAAGATCTCGTGCCTAGTTGTTTTAAATTTTGATTTGGGATTTAATGTTTATTATGCTAATGTTTCTTATTAACATCCTTCAGTAGATATAATTCATTAGTCATATAACTTTATTAGCAAAATTATTTTGTAACCTGTGTATCTTACATTATCGTTACAGTTGACTTTCGTTGATAGTTGTAATGATTGTGTACAATTTTCATTCAGTGCTGCCACCTATGTCGTTCTAGACAAATAATGGATTATTTGGATATACATTTTAACGAACTTTTAGTGGGTGTATAGTGCGTTAATTTATTAATTAAGATGCATCTAGACTAATATAAAGACTGTGGAAAAAATATCTTACATCAAGCAAAATGACATTTATAAATGTACCTACTAGTACCTAGAAAACCAGCGGCGCAACTTATATAAAGATAGAAAAGGAATTTCTACGTAATATTTGTTCTATGACTTAATTTAAACTAAGCATACTTTGCAACACTGTTAGCGTTATCCTTGACATCTCAGTTGAAAATGATAAATATTTTTAAATTCTATCTAAATACATCTCTATCGAGTTCATCTTAAGAAAACATTTCACAATGTTATTTACTGTTGGAGGTAATTTTTTTTTTGCTATTTGCGAAATTCTGTAAACAAGTGTTTGAAATGTGTTGGCGATAGAAAATACTACGAGATTTGAGAATTAATGTGGTAGCATACGAATATTATTTATGTATGTAAGCTTAATATTTTATACTTAATTAATTAAATACATAATGTAGTGCATCGCGTATAATATTGAAGGCAATGTATTGTATGAAGTAAATTATTGCTTCCATTCAAGAATACAAATCATCAAGTCTTTAGAATTCATATCTCCCTACTTTGAACTGCGAACCTTGATTTTTTATCTTGTCCTATCGTGTCCATATGACCAGAAACTTGGCTACCATTTTTTTATCACGTCATCTAGTTCCAAAAATACAGCCAATATTGATTTTCTTGAATTTGTCATGCGGACACCTTACGGTACATGTCGCAAGGCTCAGAAGTATAAATAAATACCTTAATTTTATAGTTACTTCCGATATACATCCTATGTGGGAACCCAAGATACAAGGTCAACATGCTTAACATACCTTCTGATCCCAGAAGCAGACCTGAAAGTTGCCAGTAGTGGTCATCAATCCTGCAGCAAAATAGCTTAACTTCAAAACCATCGAGCCCCAAAATGTCACAGACAATAAAACCGCTTTATTTCTCAATTTCCAGAGGCTATCACTGCACATCGCGGTGGTCCTGCTGGCGGTGTACCACACCTGCACAGCTGACCGTCCGGCGCGTGCGATCCAAAGCTACGCGAACCAAAACTATGCCGTCTTCGGCGCACCCATCGATGCTGATCTAAATGAAGATGGGTACTTCTATCCGAAGCCGAAGGTCCCGTTCCCGCCGCCGCCACCGAGGACACCTCCTCCACCACCACCTCCACCGAGAACACCACCACCGCCACCGCCTCCACCAAGAACCCCACCACCACGACCACCACCACCACCGAGAACACCACCACCTCCTACAGATGAAGGATACTTCTATGAAAAACCTAAAATACCATTCCCGCCTCCAGTGACCAGGCCTCCGCCACCTCCGCCACCCCCGCCAACCAGGCCCCCACCACCTCCACCCCCACCACCAACCAGGCCCCCACCACCTCCACCCCCACCCCCAACTAGACCGCCACCACCCCCACCTCCCCCGCCAACAAGACCACCTCCGCCTCCCCCTACAACATACTACTACAATACCCCTCGCATCCCATTCCCACCACCAACAACAAGACCTCCCCCTCCCCCTCCTCCACCACCAACTAGGCCACCGCCTCCCCCTCCGCCACCACCGACAAGACCACCCTCTCCTCCTCCTCCACCACCGACAAGGCCACCGCCTCCACCAACCACCCGAAGACCACCAACAACTGGATACGATTACCCAAAACCAACCGTGCCATTCCCTCTGCCTACGCGCCCGCCACTAACAACCCCTAAACCTACCTATCTACCACCTCCGCCACCTACTACCAGAAGACCACCACCTCCACCTCCTCCACCACCGACCAGACCACCACCTCCCCCTCCACCACCACCAACAAGACCTCCCCCTCCGCCTCCGCCACCACCAACCAGGCCTCCACCACCACCACCTACTAGGCCTCCACCGCCTTCCCCTACAACATACATCTACAATACCCCTCGCATCCCATTCCCACCACCAACTACAAGACCTCCCCCTCCACCACCGCCACCACCAACTAGGCCACCCCCACCCCCTCCACCACCACCGACTAGACCACCCCCTCCTCCTCCTCCACCACCAACAAGGCCACCGCCTCCACCAACTACCCGAAGACCACCAACAACTGGATACGATTATCCAAAACCAACTGTGCCATTCCCTCTGCCTACGCGCCCGCCACTAACAACCCCTAAACCTACCTATCTACCACCTCCGCCACCTACTACCAGAAGACCACCGCCTCCTCCTCCACCTCCACCAACCCGACCACCACCTCCCCCTCCTCCACCACCGACCAGACCGCCGCCTCCCCCTCCACCGCCACCCACGAGGCCTCCCCCTCCGCCTCCACCACCGACCACAAGAAGACCTCCACCACCACCAACTACTAGACGACCCACTTATTCTACAATAATACCAGAAACAAGAACAACTGGATATAGTTATCCTACGCCATCAGTAAAGTTCACGTATCCAACCAGACCTACCCCACCACCATACACTAGTCCTACAACTAGAAGAACACCCCCACCACAGCCACCCACTTACTTACCCCCAACAACAAGGAGAACTCCTCCACCCCAGCCACCTACATACTTACCTCCAACAACGAGAAGAACGCCTCCACCACAACCTCCAACTTACTTACCCCCCACAACAAGAAGAACGCCTCCACCTCAACCTCCAACTTACCTACCCCCTACAACGAGAAGAACACCACCACCTCAACCCCCAACTTATCTACCTCCTACTACTAGAAGAACACCACCACCACAACCCCCAACTTACCTACCCCCTACTACAAGAAGGACCCCACCACCACAACCACCTACTTACTTACCCCCTACAACTAGGAGAACGCCACCGCCACAACCCCCTACCTACTTACCCCCTATCACTAGACAAACGCCACCACCAACTCGCCCCACACCACCACCAACTCGCCCCACACCACCACCAACTCGCCCCACACCACCACCAACTCGCCCCACCCCTCCACCAACCCAAGGCACTACTGGTTACGACTACCCCAAGCCCTCTAATCCCTTGCCATACCCAACAAGACCTCCTTATGTTCCTTCTACTACAAGACCACCTATATACATCCCGTCAACGACACCGGCGCCAGTTTCCATCACGACGAAGCGACCAACATACCCCACGTATGTTCCTTCAACTACAAGGGCCCCATTCACAACACGACCTCCCTTCGTACCTGACGAAGGTTACTATTACGACAAACCTTCAGTAGCATTCGTGTTTTAAGTAATTCTAACAGTACTGTGAGGTACATAAAGATGCCATAACTATAATTGTGATAATACCAAACAAGTACAATGTACTTTAAGGAGTGTTTTTGTTATTGTTTTAAAATGACATATGTCACTACAAGTTATATTTTGTAACGAATATTTTTATGGTGCTTGCACTAAAATTTAAAATACAAGGAGACTGCATTCTGAGAGTTTTACGGACAGTCCTTTGCTAATGTAGACATTTTTCTGCTTGTTTAAAATCCATTGTGATAAGTGAATAATTAACTATTGTTAACGCAATTAAATAAAGAACAATTAATAAATCTTCAACGACAAAAAAACACGTTAATTAGGCTACAATTTAGGCTACAAACTTGTAATGCAATATAATTCTAATGCTTGATATACACGAAGCAAGCTTTATGAATTGAATAGCTAGAAAAAGCCTTTATGGGGATTGTTATATCTGATCGCCAGGACATCCAAATTAAGCTGCGAAGTGACTTAAAAGAATGAATAACTTGACTTCAATGTATATTATGATGAACTAAGGAAAGGATGGAAATAAAGTTGGACAGCGCAAAGGTTAAAAATAGCTTGCAAAGTGTAATCGGCAATTTAAGGATAATTAGTACAAAATTTACTGTATCTATTTTTAATTACGTTTTAAAATCTATATTTTGCATGATGAGTTTCTAGTCTACGGAATTATTTCACTCAATGATTTTAAAAACATTTTGACATAATTTTTTCATGTCTACGATATAACTTTAATTAAATTGTGCAATTACATAATAATATTATTGATAAAATCAAATTGTATTGTATGTATTGTATACTTTGAAGTTACCACACCTCTAGGAATAACTATTAATAAGTTTAATATCGTAATACTCAATAATATTGAAAACGACACTGCCTTAAACTAACTACCTATATGTTTTAAGATTGTAAAAATATATTTTATAAATAAAAAATTAAGAAATAATACATTTTTTTTGTTAATGTATCGTGTATGATAAATCAACCATCATTAGACGTATTAAAAAGTACTTAATCAAAGTACTCTATTATAGTATTTCGGCTACAAAGTTGTAGTATTGGTGATCAAGAAAATGCATTATCCCTTCAAACCAACACCCAGCTTCGCTTCGGCTAAAGTAAATTCTTCATGGTCTATTAATATTGGAGATGACTTTCACCTCGGTATTTTTATTCCAAGGTGATCAACAACAATAAAACTCTTTTCTGTTGGTCTGGGCGATAAATACAGGATGAATATAATCAGTGATTATTTATTAGTAGTGCTAGCATGCTGGGCGAGATTTCTACGGCACCACCCTGCTGCCTTTGAAACCCATACAAAAATAATAAATAGGTACATAATTATGTATATCCATGCCAAGTTACAGCTTTCCAGCACTATAGTTCTCGACGCTAAGCTGCGGATGACGGACGGACGGACGAACAGACAAGACGAAACTATAAGGGTACCGTTATGAGTTATGACTACCTGCGACGCCCTTTCAAATCTGGCGCCCTACGCGGTCGCCCAACTGCGCCCTACCCGGCATTGAACATAATAACAGGATGTTAATGTATAATTTATTTCTCTAACGCAACACGAGTTGTGAATTTATTCAGTGACTACCGCATGAAAGTCATTTGATATATGGCCATACATCAATGCCAATACTTTGTCATACTTATCGGAAATTGCAAGCAAAACAGGTCTATGTATACTTGTTGTCAATCCCCTGCGTAATTAACCACGTCATAGTTGGATAGACGCGTTTAACTTGTATATTGTTAACTAAATTTTTTACCTAATTTAATGGTGGCTTTTACTTCTGCTAACTGTTACTTAACTTATTTATTTATTTTCAATAATTTATTTATTTTATTTACAAGTTAAAAATGTCAAAAATTTATTTGTTCCAGTTTTACACAAAAGTTTTGATTGAAGTTGGCAAAATAAATTAATAATTTATTATTAGATTTTGAGGTCCAAGATATGTACCTATTTTATTTTTAAAGTTACATCGAATAAAAAAACAAAATTACAACTAAAAGATATTGTTGCGTATTCAACATTTATGCTAAAGAAAAGTAACCTTAAAGACACCAGAAACAGAAGAGAGAAAAGAAGAGAGAAGAAAGAGTAAAAATACTGGCCCCCAAGTCCCCAGCCGATTCAATAAAAGTCACTTTGTAGTTTAAGTATTAATCAAATCCAATGTTTTTATTAATAGTAAATAAGTACTTTCTTTATTACAGTATCGATAGATGAAATCGGTCGATATGATGAAGTATTTCTACGGTTCGTTGGTGACTGGAAATGGTATTAATAACTGTCACTAGCAGCCTATTATTCACTTAACAACAACTTTTAATTACTGAAATTGAATTTGCTCTTTGTATAGTGCTTGATTTAGGATATTAGCTCTGAATGAATTAGTGGCAGAACGAATTCAAAGAGTCATATTTATTTTGGGACAAAATAAATAATTTGATATTTATAACTGATTTGAGTTTGATTTAGGCAAGTCTGGTCCATTTTTTATAGAATAAATGCCAGTTGAAGTCAGTTTCGCCATGTCTGCCTATACTATAATAGATGCCTAACATCTATGTAACATTAGCAACCAAAACTGACTCTAGGTGAGATACCCACTGTGGTGTCTAGGTTTACCTGATTAGGTATTAGAAATAAAACACAAAATGGTTTTCAGTGATACAACACAACCCGCGCACTTGACGGCTGGATGGTGACTGCCTCGTGTGCGGGTAGTACAGATACTCTTTTATTATTATGTATGTCACATCTCTCCCTTTCAACAAAATTTTAATTATGTAATTTGTCCACTGATAAATAACTGATAAGTTCAGCTTTGATTAAAATATAATTTGTTCGAACAAAGTACAGAACTTATTTCTAACATTCGTAACATTTTATATCTCCAAAGATTACCTTTTTTTGTTCAGTTAAATCACTATTTTTACAATATACAAAAAAATAAGTTACTATTATAAGGATTTATAACATTATTTTCTTATAATGATTTATTCCTATTTAGTCTCTTTTATTTTTAATATACGGCCCTCTCTGCTTTCCCTTGTTTTTCCTTTTTTTTTAATTATTATTTTTTTATTTTTCCTAACGTAACTGGTTCGCTATGTGTTATCGTTGTGGAGAAGAACCAGTTGAAGAAACTCCATAACAACACTTTTTTATTAGGTACAAAATATTTGATTATTTTGTATACTTTTTAGCACCTGACCCAGTACATCGTCGCAGCACGGCTGGACCAAAGGGTATATTTCACACTGGAAGTGACCTGCAACAAAACACAACGAGAGCATTTCTCCAAATTTAGTGCTGACCTGGCCTTTAATGTAGTTTAGTTATCAAGTTCTGGTCAGGAAATTCAAACAGACCTGTCAAACAGGGTATATCAAAGAAGTGAATAAATTCATCCGGACTAACGTTTGATTGACTGTAGCGTATTTCATTTAAAATTATTGCATCAATGAATAACCCAAGTTAATTTATAACCTTATCATTGACTAATTGTAAGTAATTTAGTCTATCGACAAAGCAATATTCACATTCTATGGGCTGAGTATGAATTTGAACTCATTTTTATACTTTTACCTTGCTTGTAATACACGTAAAGAAACTTCCATGAGCTTGTGCGAGTTTCATCAAGCGCTTCGATCTCGTCTCTTGCTCGAGCGTCTACCACCAATGCGTACGTGAAGTGTTGAAACACCAACGCTCCTGAGCGTCGTGTTATGTCAACTAGAAGCCCAGCGGCCTCAAATTCTTCGTTATATCCAAATTCCCCTTTTTCCTTTTCTTACATTTTTGCGGTGTTACACATGGGGATGTTAATAGGATTATAATTTTCTAAAACTTGTATTTCACACTTGAAATTCATTATTGTGATTCTTGAAACTTAGAACGATTAACGTCATTTTTTTCCATAATTAAATTATTACTTCATTACTTTCAATGCAATTACGTATCAAGTACTGGCGCTGAGCTTACACGGCTCATGTTGTGCAGCACGGCTTATGCTGGGTCTGGGCCTGTTCGGTGGTCACACAGCACGCTGCAGCACTGACACTCATAAGATATATCTCGTGTTACTTATTAACATTTATTTTTGTTATTTCTTTTTCTTTCTTGTAACTATTTTTTTTTGCTGTAATTAGTACCCTGGAATATATGTATTTTCATTTCATTTCATTTTCTTTTCATTTCATTTCATTTCGTTTTCGTTTCATTTCAAGTAAGGATTTTATTAGTTACTCCAAAGTATCTTTGTACTTGTAATTGATTAATGAATATTTTTTGTTCGTTGGAACAATTAAATAGTAGGTCCTGTACATGTCGGTGATAACTGTTTTATCACTTATTCAAACATGATTGTTTTTAATTATTATTGAATTTTCAATATTTAGTGAGCAGATCTGGTCCACAACAACAAATGTTGTGATTCCATTTAGCAGGAATTCTGGCTCATACTAAGTTAATTCAGGCTTATTACGAGGATATGTAATAAAATAAAGCGATAATGTGCAAATATATAGATATTTACTTAGACAGCCGTACAGTGATATCGGTTTGTCATTGATCATTCGGAGCGGTCGTTAAGAGGTGCGCGTGTGAATACCTTTAATAACAACTTCGCACGCAAATACATTAAAACGATAAGATTCGTTATTATTAATACATGAATATAGGTATTTTAACCATAGGAAACATTAAATGGTATTCCATTAATTTATGCGTTTTGTTTACATATCCTCCCATTAATAGCCATATCCTCGTATTTGTTGACCAGCAGGGGCAATTGGTATAGGAGTTAATAGTTTCGATACTTATCAAAACGTTCTTTCAATATTATAAATCTTTTGTTATTGTTCAGTACTTAACTGACGTTTTCGTGACTATGTCATATTTTGTTTTCGATATCATTATTGATATCTTTAGTATTGGTCAATAGTGTAAGTACTCAACTGACGTATTACGATAAACATTACCTCCCACGGTTTAGTGCAACATTGATTTCGAAAGCGGTTCGATACCACAATAGATATCTTGTATTATTGGTCAGTATTTATCTGACTTTCGATACCATAACAGATATCTTTTATTATTTTTCAGTACTTAACTGATTTTCGATACCATAACAGATATATTTTATTATTTTTCAGTACTTGAGTGATTTTCAATACCATAACAGATATCTTTTATTATTTTTCAGTATTTGCCTGATTTTCGATACCATCACAGATATCTTTTATTATTTGTCAGTACTTGACTGATTTTCGATACCATAACAGATATCTTTTATTAGTTGTCAGTACCTGACTGATTTTCGATACCATAACAGATATCTTTTATTATTCGTCAGTACTTGACTGATATGACTTGATCGATATCATAAATACCTTTTATTAATGGTCTATATTTGACTCAGTTTATAAGTATTTTATGCTTCAACCTTTGCATTTCTAGTACGACATTTAAGACATTTTGCAGCAAAATATTTGATTACTGATAATATGATTATTGGTTCCCATGTCTACTCCATTTAGATGTCGTTTGATCTCGTTCCAGTTTTATGTAGGTACGTGAAAGTTAGTTTTCGTTTTTTAATGCCTTTCATTACTTAACGGTTTAACTGTTTGTTCAGTTTCTCAATTCATCACGATATTATTCAGCAGATGCAAAACTAAGCTTATAGGTTGCATTCTAGTACAAACCAGGTAGAATCAGTATTATACCGGCCAATGAAGGAATGTTCTAAATTATTTTGTTAAAATAATTTTGACTTTTTCCGTTTTTGACCTTAAGAGTATAATCCATTTAAAACATAAATTTATTTACAATCTTGATTTTAGTTAGGAACAATATTACCCGGAATGAACTACTTGGTAATCAAGGTGAAACGGTTCCTATAACTGGTTTGTACTTTACCATGAATCAACTTATGCAAATGGTGTAACCAACGCATGTGGTGTATATATATTTTTTTTCAAAAACACAAATAATTGCGATTACCTTGCACTTATCCTCGACTACAAAATTTCATCGAAATCTTTAGAGCATTTTTTCGAGATACTGATTATTGTTTTAGCGAGGAATACGCAAGATCGTTTCCGCCGCAATTTGGAAACAGTAATAATTTAGTCCCTTCGATATTTTAGATTATTACAATTGTCCATTTAACGTTAAAAATACATTTTTTCAAAATGAGATAGGCGATATGCAAAATTGCTCGCTTATTTAGTGAAATGTTCCATCAATAAAATCGGAAACACGTTTCGATACGATATAAATAAGCAAATACTTATTAATTATCATTATCATACTTTTGTATCTCAGAAACTAAATATCATTTGTTTATGAAATCTGTAATGTATATTATTATTTTTCCCCTACGTGATCATTTTAATGGCATTAAAGCATAATTACAATTGGAACGACTTCTTGATTTATTTAATCCAATGTTTTACACATGTCAAATATATTATGTTCTTGACGAGTTTTCACTCATCTGACAATTTTGCAGTGTATTTGACTTGATTACATGGGGCGTTTCTCGGTGGTCATACTATGTAGTCATTACATATTTGTATGTATGTTTTTTCTTTTAATTTCGAAAACGTAAACAGGTACAGTTTCATGTATGTATGGTTAGGATCTTCACTTACAACAGGATCTATCACCCTATATTCTACTAATAGGTACGGGCAAATTAATATGCTTAATTGTTTTGTTGGTCTCAAACCATCTTCGGATTATTTGCCTTTCAAATGAACCCTGTTTGGAACACATCGGTTGGATAGTTTCAGTGTAAAGGACATGGCAGCAAACATTGTTTGTGGTTTATTATATAGATTTTGTTTAGAATCAATGATATTCAAAAATATATTTTATACATTATAATATCATTGCTTAGAATAACATCAGTAAAATAACATCGTTGAATTTACTTGCTACGTAAGTACTATACTTTAAATTTAAATTTGGCACCCACGACACAGGGAATCCTAGTGTGGGGCTATGAGTGTGAAGCGTTATTTTAAATAACATAGTAAGTTAGTAAGTACTTCTATTTTTGAGACAAACTATGAAGATACCGTATAGCAATATTGCTATGATATTGTTTACGGTTATCTTATTAAGATATTTGATATATTAATGTGAAGACTGAATTTGGATTTATATTGACATTTTAAATTATTATTATCATTTTGGCAGGTAGAAGTATCAAACATTTTTCAACTTACTATAATTAATAATTATCATTGTAAACTAAATATTACTTATTTAGTTTTTAACCTATCACACGAACAAGATCCTTTTAATCGCATTTTATGATCCCAAATAATCCCAATGCTTGTACATTTAAAGTAAACTGGCCGTGTCGATACCGACCATACAACAATGAAACAATATCTTAGGTATATATTACCTATTATTGCGCCAACACGCATTGTTTTTATTTTGTACCATTAATACGTGTATTTTGTAACCTATGTGTTATCAATACGAATATCAGGCTACAATATATGGAATGTAATTTAATGTACTAGATGCATTTGTTAAGAAAATACCTTCGTAAATTCAACAATCAACTTTGTTAATCAAGAATCATCAAAGATTGAACACAAATGCATTTGTAGGTAGGTACTTAGTATTTTATCAAATGTTTTCTTGTCTTTTCTTTTTCCGTAAAAATATACGATTCTTTTAAAACGTTCCAAAACTAAACATAGCACGCGTTTCCAATATTTCAAATAGCACAGACATTTTCGTATGATAACTCAAGGTTAACATTTTGTGAACTTAAAAGAACCACAAATTACTCACACTTTTTCCTTTTGTTTTATTTTTTACCTCGGTCGCCAAATGTGGTGTCTCGGTTTACCTGATTAGGTATTAGAAATAAAACACAAAATGGTTTTCAGTGATACAACACAACCCGCGCACTTGACGGCTGGATGGTGACTGCCTCGTGTGCGGGTAGTACAGATACTCTTTTATTATTATGTATGTCACACCCACTAGCTGCCTGAATACTTTTATCTTATAGCTCTTATCTTTATCTATTCAGACAGGTAATATAAAACCTTACTACCTTAGAATTAGATAACTGCAACCTTCAAGCCCCAAACTGGGAGCTTTAACTAGAAATTATGAATTGGTTACTGGAAGTTATAGGTAGGTGCGTATTGCACCGGCTTCTTGTATGGAGAATCCAATGAAAGTTTTTTCACTAGCGGAATGCGGATCACAGCTTGATATGCAACTAAACCGCTAATTCAGCTGAAACAGTATTGGCGATTAAAATTATTGACACAATGTTTTATTGAACTATCTTAAACTACTAGTAGGTAGGTATACTATGCACTCATGTCTCATATCCCGAGTGAAAACCGTAGATTCGGGCGATAAAGTTATACCGTCAGTAGATTTATATTATGATAGCATGATAATAATAAGGGGTGACCAACTATGGACATAAGTAAACACAAGAGGAGTCGCCAATGCAACGCCGACCCCGAAGGAAAACTCACTTAACACTCATTTTGAAGAAACCGATGTCACTCTAGGCTTCACTACAATTAGAAATCCTTAACCTTCTCTAGGATTTATGCCTGTAGGGTTAATCATCAATCTCCAGCCAATGCTATGCGGAAACAGACGTAAACTAAACCATGTGTATTCATAAAGTTATAAAGTTAATAGTGAATATGCAAAGTTGTGATAAACATACATAATAGGCGTTTCACTCGTTCAATGCGGGATGGTGCCCGGCCGCACTGGACACGCTCTGATGGTTCCTAGTGGTGGGATGTTGATGAAAATATCGATTACTAACTCCTCGTTTCTTTCGCCATTTCTTCTCCTCCATAACATAGCACCTTTCCGAAATGGTGGGAGATTAAAAAAAAATAACGTGCGTGTATTTGTGTTACCTTCATGAATAAATAATTTTAAATTTTATGTCTTTTTTCTTATTCTAACTACGAATTTACATAAATAAATAAATAAAACAATAAAAAAAATAACAGGCTATGTGGTCTCAGAATGAAAGACGTCGATATCCAACTAAAGAAGACAAGTAAATGATGTATCAATTAATTTTGTTAATTATGTTAGATGTCGGAACCATCAGCTAATTCATATTATTATTATCAGAAGAAATCTGTATGGTCTGTATCTGTACGATATCGTATATTTACGCTAAGAGACTTTAGAGGAAAAAAATTGTGGGTAAAATTCACACTCAACCCTGTCGGTTTCTCATAAACGCCCGGTAGTTTCCCCTGAGAAAATTGTAAATTATTGAAATCTGTTGCTCGACATATACACACTTGATATAGGCACCTATCCTTAAATTCGCACCTTTCTGATTGAAACTAAGGTAGTTAACCAACTTTCAGCCCTTTCAGCCAACTTCAACTAGGCAAGCGGCATGATTTACTCCTTTTGCCAAGGCGTGGACGCCATTCGAAGAGCCTTTTTATAAAAAAATATAAATATCGACTAAATGAAAGTTCCCATCCCTACCCTACATACAACAATCTCTAAGAAGAAAACATCGCACCGAACAATCGGAAAGAATTCACATTTTTGCGCGCGGCCGCGTGCAGTAAACAAGGCATTCTTCAGTCGGAAATAGTGATGTGAACATGTCTAGTGACGGGTCGGTCAGTTCTCGCATTAGCCAGTTTGGATTGTACAGGACTATCGACGCGAGGACAGAGGAATTCTTGAAATTGTCAAAGAAGAGGCAGATTAGACAAGGATGTGTTTGTGCTGCCATTTCAACTGCCCTCACGGTTACCGTTGTAGTTGTAAGTACATACATTGCGATTGTACTTGTAGTTGCAAACTGTTGTGTTTGTAATAACATGACGAATAATAAATATCCCCAAAATGTATTCTAATTCCCTAATGTTTGTTTAACGCCCCAACTCAGAGTCACTAAGGCTTAAATCGCTCCTTAGTAAAGAATCACCATACAAACTCTATACTAAGGAGCGATTTAAGTAACCATTAGTGACTCTGAGTTGGGGCGTTAGTAGATATATACCTAAGCTATGTAGATTTTAGATTATTATTGATGAATAATACTAAAATCAAATGTTTTAAACGTAGATACACCAGTAGATACCTTTAAATTTATGTAATTATAACAAAACTTTTACTAACTAATACATAATACTCTTCGGTTCCTATATTCTTATATCCTGAATGCATTCATTTAAATAATAAATACTGATTAGTTAATTAAGTGAACAAATTGAAATTTTAATGCGCTAAATGCATCCGCATCAGTCTCAATCCTTAATATTATATTTAAAAAACAATTTTTTATTGATTTTTATACTTATGTAGTTTGCATTATGCACATCAGTCATAAAGGATCGTCGCGGAGCTTCAGTACTATCTGAAAACCTAGGTATATAATTATAAATTAACCAACTTACTTGGACTTATTTAAATATACTCAGTTCATTTCATTCTGAGGAAATGATTTGCCGTCCAAAAAATCCTATGTCTCAAAAATATTAAGATAATATCGACGGTCCCTACGTACATACCCCTAACTACAAATTACAAATTTTACAGAAGAGCATTTTGAAGGTTCAAACATGTGTACCTAACATGTTCTACTTAACGTAAATTTTGAAATTTGGTATGAAGGTTTAATTTGTAATATATTTTATAATAAATAAAAAGATAGGCCATAAAGATCAATTTTTATGCACTTACTTACTTATACATGGGAATCTAATCTATCGAACATAGTTTAAGTTGTTACATACTGGATTTTTTGTAATTGGCATTTATGAAATTGTAGGTGGGAAACATGGGAAAAAATATTGTAAACAGTTATGTAGGTAGGTACATGATGCACTTACAAACCAGATTTTTTTGGAACTGTTTTTTTTGCATTTCACGGTATCGCATTACAATATTTTGTAATACTTGTCCTTTGAGGCATTATTCGCCTATAATTAATTGACATTAACCGTCTAGGAGACGGTGCGTATGTCCCGCAAGTGGCAGTAGCGGGAGAGACGCCGCGAGGATACGATGAATAGTCCAAAATTACTGAATTACCACTGCTGTTGTTTTACGTCGGAAATTTTACTTAATTTTGTAGTTATGGAATATATCGTGTACAGATTTAAAGTTCAGTTTGCCAATTATTACTTATTTTTATTAAACTAAATGATAGTTTAGGGTGCCGTGAAGGTTACGATAGCAAAAAGTGCAAATCACGTATCTACCATTTACGGGATTGTACGTAGGGACCGTCGTTATTAGATAATTAATTGTTTTTTGACGATGACTTCTCATAATTTATATTAAAAATTTAACAAAAACACGTATTTCAACTTTGAATAATTTCAGCTCATGATAGAGCCTTGGATAGATACGAGTACCTATATTCTCCTATTCTATAACATGAATAGATCGCATAATTCTGCTTTCCAGTACAACACAAATTGATGGGTCTTCAAAAATTGGTCGATTGTGCATAATCATAGCGTGATATAACGTCATCGTACAAGCTCTTGTTTCATTTGAAAAGAGAAATTCCCACAAAATACGTCGAAGCGTTAAAACGACGTCTAAACAAGTAGGAAATAATCGTGGCAATTATTGTCCACGACAAGCGTAACTTTAAAATAATGTGACATGCGTGAGCGCAGTTCCATAGTGTTATAAACGTAATAATGTTAGAAAAATCTGTGGTATTTAACAAAATTAAAATTTAAAAACTTAAATCAGACTACGTAACAATCACGCTGCGAAAATTAAATGTTTTTTGAATTGTGCTAACTAAGCCCTATAATTTGATATCCAATACTGCAGCTTTATAATATCTATGACTTTATGTCCGATATACGAATGAATGGTTTTAAAAATTATTCTATACATTATATGCTCTATGGAGAACTTTTGTTTGCATGCGTGACAATATGTAGTACTAAATAGTGTTTAGTAATCGCAATCTTGATCAATCATCGTTAAAATAACTAAGATGCACAACAGATAACAATGGCTCTGGAGATACAATGGCTCGGGTGTAACCAAGAAGTTTATACTAACCCGGAGACCCCACTTCAAAGAGGTATCTGAAGACGGATCACGTTTCATTAGATGAATATCTTCAACCAGTCATAGGACTGACTAACATTGATCTTAAAACGATACTAAAGCTCATCAATAGCTACAAAGAAATAAAATCAAATCTATTAACAAACAGAGAAGAAAATGGTTCTAAGCGATCACTGTTATTACTGATCGAAGTTCTAAGCTGTTTTGTTTAAGCTTATTTATATGTATCTAGACATAATTGAGTTCTATCAAGCCTGCGAGATATATTTGCACAGATATTTATTAAAATGTTTTATTTTCTCTTAACACGTGTGTTGTAATTAATTCTCTAATATAAGTCGATAAGCTCAACCACTTGATTTCTCCATTTAGTTACCATTACCAAGAAATGATACTTTCAATACGATTACGTTATATTATGGCTATCATTGCTAATAGTTACGTATTCAGTGATTCAGTGTTTGTTCCTTTCCTTTTCATGTGTATTGCTATTTTTGTTTCATGTTTTACGGTAAGTTTATGTTTTATTAACAATATTATATTATTATCGTATTATCTAATATTAATAAACTAGTAATGCTCTTATTTGCTTATAAATGTATCATAGCTTGTGTTAATCAACTAAATAGTAACAGTGAAGTATATAAATCTATTGCGGTCACTAATTTGGTGAGTAATAGCGTGTTAAAAATTTCGAGCACAGTTTTTATAATCTGAATTTTACCAAGAAAAAATAACTGACTTCAAAATAACTGAAAAACTATTCGTCAGATCTCAAATTCAAGCGGGACTACATAAAAAGCACCAGCTTTCAATTAAAAAAAGAATCATCAAAATCGGTTCACCCAGTCAAAACTTCTGAGGTAACAAACATAAAAAACAGTCGAATTGAATACCTCCTCCTTTTTTGAAGTCGGTTAAAAAGGCATATTAAGCTTATTTTTATGATCGTTAAACTTTGTTGAAAGCCTTTGAGTGTCATAGAAACTTACAATAAGAGTAAGTAAGATTACTTACAGCCCCAACATGGTGAAGTTATCTCCTCAAAACTAAGGAAAAATCCGTACCAAAGAGCTAGCGGCTAAAAAGTTGTAATGTATTAGAATAAAAGGAAAAAGCATTTTTGAAACACTGAGAATCATTTAAGTAATTAATTTTTTTTTCTTTCCAGATAGTCCTCCTGATTTACGAATACAATGTCATAGCAAAAGCAAGAAGAAGCAATTATAAAACTAACTGGCTTGGTCTCATGAATAATAGTGCAAACGATTCAAACTTACTAGAAGTACTTAACAAAGAAAAGATCGATATTGACAAGACTACGCTGAAATTACTTCCAATACTAATAAAAGCACTCAATCGAAATAGTTACATGGACAAAATAATAGACGAACCTACTAGTCAATATGCACCATATGAAAAAGATATTACAACAGAAACAACTATAACAAAAAATATATTTGCTGATACAAGAAACTGGATGAAAACACCACCGTCTCGACTCTATGCTATTGAATATAAAACTTCACCAATAGTGTATTTCAAAAATCCTACGAGAAATATAGAATATTTTACAAAAATAAGAAAAATAAGGGATTATCAGAGAATATTAAATTACGTCGATAAGATGATAAGTGAGAAAAATTATTTAGGATCAACACAGCCTATGAGGAATGATTATGGTCACACTGAAGAACCATATATTACACCTTCTCTAAAGCACAAACCAAAGCTTAAAACGATAAAGAATAATTTAACGCCTCTTAATACGACACTGGATGGAAAACAAAGGAATTGTAAATGCTTTCAGAAGTTCAGTGGAATAATGTACAAACTTCTGAATAGTATCCAGCAATTATTGTCATTTTTTTCAGGACCTAATTCCAAAGAATTATTTGGTGGTAAAAATAACACGCCAATCCAAACAAAACCATTAAAACCTTTAATTGAAAACTCTACAGCTAAAAGTGTGCACAAGATGATAACTGAAAATTTTGAAGCTAAATTGACCAGAGCTCCATCATACAAAACTTTTCTGAATAGACATAAATATACCATTGACTCCCCTATAAAAGGTATCGATATAAGAAGGGACCATACTGTAAATGCGATTATGAATTTAATAAAACCTAACTTCAATAAATTTACTGAAGTTGATATAAACTTCGAATCTAATGAAGCTTTGAGTACCACTAACAGCTACTTGAAAGCTTCGGAGAATAGTATTTTATCCAAAAATATTGATAATACCAACACGAAATCATCAACTGATACTGTTACTACTGTAGCAGATTATATCCTACAAAAAGGATCATATGATGTTTCATCAGAACTGCGATCACCACTTTCAACATTTCCTGAACCTGATTTTAGTGATGATGATGATGACTATGTAGACACGACTGAAACAACTAAAATGTTTAATAATAATAATATTAAGAGATTTGACACGCATGATCAAGACGTAAAAAATAACATAATTTCAGGAAAGCAGATAAATATTTCTATGAAGGATAAGTCATATCCTTTTAAAGGTGCAAGAGTCAGTCAAAAATTATATAATATTGGATCAATGCGAAAAATGGGGAACTTAGTCTCAAAAGATAAAAAAGAGTCTCTTTTTTTACCCTATAAATATCGTTTCGCTCCAATTACAAATCAAAGTACAAAAACAACAATAAATCCAACCAACTCAATATTAAATTATAAAATAAATATCACCTCCACCACTAAACCTACCACACGAACAATAGCGACCGCCACTAAGAATACTACGGAGATAAAAAGGATAGAGTCTACAGATTACAAAAATAATTGTACAAACAATTTCCCGTCAAAAGAAAAAACTAATAAAATGCTTGACGAAAATATTTCAAAAGAATCTTCTCTAAAGCATATAGAAGAAGCAATTATGATACTAAATAATGAAACAACGATAAAAGAAGTTAAAAATGATACTAAAATTTTGGAAGACACCTATCTATGGGAAATGGTTAAAAGCGGAGAAAATACTACTGGAAAAAAATCTATGTTACCTCAAGGCAGATCCACATATTTGGAGATGCAGAGAAATGATTGGAAACATGAAGAAATCCATGATTTTGATAACGATATGAACTACATATTTGATTAGAATCAGTTACTTGCTATTATTTACTTAATTAAATATACTATAACACAATTATACTAAATCACATTTAATTTCTGTAACCCTTATTTTAATGTTCGTACAGGAATTATAGTAATTTGGCACTATTCATTTTGTCTTTGCTATCTCAATGTTACTTTAATTCAAAACCTGATAAACATCAGCGCTAGTTATGACGAACGGTCATTGTCAGACACTGGAGATCGCTGGGCTTTGTGCCACTCTGTTTAATTCCAACGATAATCATCCATGGTTATATCCATAACTAATACCCTGTTTTTTTAGAATTAACCTTGTAATCATTTTTTTTTTTATTTCTCCATGGAGTTCCCTGGATAACTGCTACACTTGAGCATGAATCAGCGGCCACAACGACTCATTGTTTTCCAGCTGGGGGCTTGAGAGCTAGTTCTTTCTTTCTTTCTCTTTCTTCTCTCTTTCTTGGCCGGCTAAGCATCCGAGATGCCTTTGGTGTTGCTGATGTTTATGGGCAACGATAGCCACTTACCATCAGGTGGATCGTCAGCTCGTTTGCCAGCTATTTCCATAAAAAAACTTATGTTTTGGTTACAGTGTCAGAGAGCCAATAATGCGGATTCTTTACTTTCTACTTGGTCAGCCACTGTTACTGATAGTAACTGATTTCCATAGAAGGTGGTGACCAGTTTTCACATGTTATATGTTTCTTCTGATCGTTTCTGAACTATTCACATAAAAAATATCTATAATCTGTTAAAAACTAAAACAAATATCCTTCCTGTTCCAGATAGTTCTACTGATCTGCGAATATATGATTGTTGTAGAAACAAATATAGTACAAAATAGAAGAAATTTTAAAAGAAATAAAACAGTTGCACTAAATGATCATCCAATTGCCGATAGATTAGATCGCAGCTATTTTGGATTTGATCAGGACTATTATGAAAGAATGCCCCTTCTTGTAAATGCTATGCAAGAAAATAGTTACGCAGACCCATCCACAGAAATATTTGAGATTCCTCAAAAGAAAAGAAATTTTCCAGACATACGGAACATTAAATTAACAACAGAACACTATCGTCCAATAAGAAGAACCAGCCCGCGGCCATTTTTATATGAATATAAAAATCCCATTCCTGCGCCTTTCAGTAAGGCCCACAGTAAATCACATGCCTCAAGAAGCTGGGTTGAAAGTTACCGAAACGCCCAAAGACTAAAAAATCTCAATGAGATAATAAGATATTTGGAAAGAACTATAAATGCAAAATTTGGAGATCTAAGAACGCAAACTCAAACACGAATAGCTTTTTCTGGAATCTATGTTGAGCCATTCAAGGAAGAACACAAGGAGTCAGATCAAAATGATTTATTAACTCAGAGTTCTAATAAACATGAATTTAAATCTAACCACAAATCAGACCCTTTATTTACTTTCAAGCCTGATCATCCAGGAGAAATAAATTTACTAGCTGAGGGAATGAGATTTGCACCAGTACCAATGCTGCATTTTGTGAATGAAATTATTCCAAACGTCCCGATATTTAGACCGATTTCGAACAACAAGAATAATTGTTTCGGTCGTGTTTGTAATCAAGTCGACATAAGTAAGGAAAAACTATCTCATTTAGGTTCACCCGACAAATCAGAGTTAAATGATGCCAATACACTTAAACCATTCGGAGTTTTTCTTAATCTATACCCGATACAACCAACCAAGTCTATTGATACTTATAGCTCATCTACCCCCTCTTCTACTGAAATAGATAAAATTTATTTTACCACATCTCGACCAAGATTTCAATTCAGACGAAAATCGTCTTTTCCAGTGCGACGAACATCTGTGAAAAATAAACCAAGATTTTCTAGTAAAATAAAAAATGTCAAAACTAATTCATCAAAAGCTCGTGATGTGCCTAGACTCGCCGATCCTGAATCTGCTACAATTCCTAAAATGATAGTCCATGTCAATGTTTTTTCATTGAAAAAGGAAATCGAAAAAAATCACAATCATACAGAAAAAAATATCAGTAGCACTCAAACTGAGCCTTCAATATCTTCTACATCAAGCACTTTTAGATCGATCATCGATGAATATCCCATTCTAAACTCTTCCCACGTCGAAGATTACCATATTGGAAGTTCGGGAATAATCCCTATAGAAGAAAGGAGTACACAACCTCCTACTTTACCGATTGTAACTCCTATTATACCAATGTATAGTATGTCTGATACTAGCTCTGAGGTACCAAGAACAGCAGCCCCAGAAGTGATAAAATTTAGCCCAGAAGATGCTAAAATTCCTGACCAGTATTTAAATCTACGCAAGACAGATGAAAAACAAGAAGAAGTAACAGAAATGATAAACTTTAGTGAGCCAGTTAAACATGAGGAGAATGCTATTGAAAGAAGAACCCTTATTACAAAACTAAGAAATTCTGATACTTCTAGCACAACATTGGACTCAACAGAAGAATACGAAGAAGTTACACAAACATACGTTCCACAAATAAATGGTCATTATAGAAATTTACATAAAAACTTAAGTGCTTTATTAAGAGAAAATTCTGAAAGGTATAGACGGAAATTGGAAAAGTCAGTTGCTAATATCCGTAAATCTACATATGTACCGTATGTGGAAATCCATAGAACCCACGATAGAAGTCATCAAGGTGACGACGCGACTGAGGAATAAATATTGTCAAAAGCTTCTGTAGTTTATTACCTATCTATAAAATGACATTTTGTTATGTATGAGAAAAATTAATTACTTAAAATTATTGACAAACGTGCGCTATGTTGTCTTATATTGACTATTGTACTTATCCCAATTCCCACCGGTTTAGATTACTTGCACACTGTTAATGTCAAAATATATTTGATTTGTTTTATTTCAGTTTCACTTTCATTTTAATTTTAGATAATTATGTTTTTTTTTTTTATTTCATTCAATTACAATACACGACGTTGGTAAATAAAATTTTTATTAAGTCCGACTTGTTTCATTCCCATAAACTGACACCTTTATAAAGTGAATAGCATATTCGTCAGTCTGCACATCAAATTATGAGTGAGAATACGTCTTCTTTAAGATACAAGATCCAAGGATTTCTAAGACAAATAAGGAAATAATATAATATGTGCGTGCGTGATTTAAAAAAATTGATGATTTGAACATCAAAACGAGTTACTAATTTGTGCGTTAATTAATTATGCGTTAACCAATCCATCTTTAACTTCATCGTCATTAAATAAATAAATAAACTCTTACACACTCATATCCCCGCAGTAGGTTTTTACCTGTATCGCGGGTAGCATTGAAGACACATATAACACATGACAATAACACCCACGATCCGAGTACAAATATTTATCTGTCACATAAATATCTGCCCGGCCGGGAATCAAACCCGGGACCCCTCGCTACGCAGGCAGGGTCGCCACAAACTAGCCAACCAGGGTCGTCATTAACCAGTAGGTATGATAGTCAATGTTATGTAGGAAAATCATCATCATCATCCACGCATCGAATTCTGCTTACATATATAAATACATATTTATTTGTAAACAAATTATTATACTCCTTTTTGTTGTCCGTGGATCCAGGCTTTTTGTTTGGAAGGGGAGGAGGGGTTAACTTGTTCTTTATAGGCACGTAAACTTGATACAATTTTATTTTCACACACAATGACTTTGTAGTCCCAACAACACGGGAAATAGAGGACTATGAAGGAATATGTAAGTTCTATCGTCGTTTCAAGAAAATGTTAAGTTACTAAATACGATAAATAACATCCATTTAGATATGAAAAGTGTTATTCTATACCTTAAGTAAACCATTTCTTCCATAATTTAGTTCATTGCGCTCCGAATACTACGTCTATTAAAAAAACTTTACTTCGAACTTTACATAAACCTTTACAAATATCATCATCAAATTTTATAACATTTATAACGGTGCTTTTGGAGCTTTACTTATTACCTTTAGAGCTTTTGAAATTTATTTATTTTAGGTACATTGTGAACAAAATAAATCATGTGTTGTAGTTTTTTTATTCCCATGACCTTAATGGAGTGCAACTATTTCATTTGCCCTTTTAAAAGACTCAGCTATATTTGTCTCGCTCTATCATATCTGGCTCTGCATTTTCTGTCTCGACTCGCGCATCTCAAGAAAAACCCCGTTACTTTTACCCGTGCAAAAAGGCATTATCTGCAGATACATACGACGTAAGCAGTAGAATATGGTCATCTCTTTTCAACTTGCGATTAATGATAGAGGTCTAGTTGGTAAGAAGAGTGAAGGAGATACATGTAATACAAATCCAGTCTCGAGACCGGTGCTGCAAGTTTTTGACAGTACGTTTCAAACTTAGCGGTGTAGGTAGTGACTTGGACATAAAAATGTTTTGTTTATACGAAAAATTAAATTAAATTGTTATTAATTAGTGCGTGTTTGGATTAAATGATGCGGGCATGTTTGTGATTTGTGGTACGTGATTTTCGTGTTGGAGGACATTTGAAAACAAGGTGCGTATTTGGGATAACTGTGCGTAACAGTTCCAAAGTTGTATTGACATGCGGAATTTGCGGAACTTTCTTCATGTAACGTTAGTCATCAAGGACATAGGTATTTTTATCTGTGCTTAATGTTAAGGGATGTGTGGAGTGTATGAATTGAGTCATAAACACTGAATTTTTATAGTTACGACTTATAATCTTCGTTATATCAATATTTTTTCGTACCCTACCTATCTATGTACCTAAGTTAAGTAAGTATTATATGATGTATACCAATGTATACCCAATTACATTTTTTAAAATGTAAGTAACTATCTACTATTTTCAGTTTCTATTTTATGTCACTTTCTATTTTAAAATCATTACATTGTTAAAACCTACCCAATTTCTGTAGTTCAAAATTCATTAAGGTAGGAAATAGGACAAAGTTAATTTATATCATTATAATTTATTATCATTTCACATAATTTACGTTACCGCGGTAGGTACTTTGAAAGATTAAATTAATTTTTGAAGTAATTTTTCGCACTTCGGGTTGAGATTTATTGGATCCTAATGCTACTCCCTACTTCCGTATAATATTTTTTTTCTGTTTCTTACCTGTGAGCTTAAAATAGATGATAGAAGTAAGTACCTATCATAATTGTAATCAGTAACATGAATAAAAGTTTTAATTTTACAATGTATTTTGTTGTAAACTCAAAATTCAAGATTTCTTTTACAACAATCAATCCGGAAATCAGTCCTAAAATAAACTGGCACCCAACCATCTCTTTCACTTTTATCTTTACAAGTGGAGCTTCTTTGTTCACCTCAATTAGTTCGTACCTACCTGTGTCGATACAGACAGACCTTATTGTTCCGTGCAAATAGTTCCGTGTCACGTTGGAGACGACTGTGTGACCTAACTTTAAAAAAAAAAAAAAAAAAAAGTTAGGTTAGGTTAGGTCACACAGTCGTCAAACACACTTAACCTAACATAACCTAATCTTATCTAACTTGTATGCCACTGAAGAACTGGAGAACTGAGTTGGATACGTAACCCAAGATTTGGATTAGCCAGCTAATATATCTAACAGGACCACTTCCATGCTTCAATGGGAACATTATACACAGAGTTGGTTAGTTGGACTGAATTCTGCAGAAATTGCAACAACTAGGGGAAGGGGTTTTGTATAAAACCTCAAATTGTAGTCGGAATATCATTGAACCTTCAACATTGATTACTAGAAACCTTACTAGAAAAGTGTGAACACACACATAAAGGCGAGAACATCTAATTAACATATTCCCACGAGTGTTATTGTGTTCGGTTACTGACTCGCACCGACATCCACCGACTATCACAATGATCAATAAACAACTTCGAAGGTATGAATCTGTTTCAACGACGTTGTTTTAAGACAACGGTTTCTTACGTGTTTTGGCTTGAGAGCCAGTTCTTTCTTTCTTTTTCTTTCTTCCCTTTCTTGGCCGCATCAATAACGCCTTTGGTGTCGCTGATGTCCATGGGCGACGATATCGATTCAACATCTGATGGATCGCCAGATCGTTGTTGGCTATTTCTATAATCCAACTAATTGTTTTTCTATTTACAACGATATACATAATTGACTTATTAATGAATGGGATATTTTTTTTAAATTTTCCTTAAAAATTAAATTTCTAAAGGGCTTCTGACTTCCCGACTTGCTTTGTAAGATAAGATGCTTTTGATAATTAAATAATTCGACTTCAGTGTTTTTAAATGGTAGGTACCTAACAAGTGCTACACTTTTTTATGCTGAATAAGTTAGTGCTTGACTACGGAACCACCTGATGATAAACGGTAATGAAGTCGTGAAAGCACACTAACTTAGTAGAATTCACTTTTGACTTGAAGACGACCGGGCAATTTATTCCAGTCCTTCGCGGTACGCATAATAAAAGACGAAGACTTTCCAAGACCTTCTGTTCTCTTGGAAACATTGATAAATAATTTACACGTTATTGAAATATTGGAATAGTTATCATGCTCTTTCATCAGCTGAATCGAATTGACAACCGTTGCTAAAGCAAATGTAATGAGATCTTTGTAAGTTGAAACATTTTAAAATTGTATATTTTTTATCATAAACTTCCACAGCCAGATAGTGTTTGGGACCCCTGGCCTCATACAGCGACAATGTCATTAATGAAAGTGTAACTATACACCTATAAGTTACTAATTATACCTACAACTAATTCCTACATTTTTCCCTTTTCTGCGTCTATATTTTTTCATCTACGAAATAATAAAATAATCAAGGAAAATTGAAGGGTTTAAAAAAAGATAAAATGGGATAAACTAACAAAAATACGAGTTTATCCTTCTGATTCCTTAACATACCTAAGTCATGGTATTATTGTGCTTTACTTTCTTCACGTTATTGTAACTGTAAACGTTTTAAATATAATTAAGCTACATTAATTCAGAGATAATCCAACATCCAGCGAAGCGGTACACACAGAGTTCGTTATGCTCGCAAGTGTAATTGCTGACAATTTATATAATTATCTTAATAGTGCGTTATGGCCGTATTACCCAATGTAAGGTAATAGTAATACAGCAATAATCACGCATCACGATAATGAAAACTGTAGTAGGAAGCGACACGTTCCTCCGTTCCCACGTGATGCAAACTGCGCGATCTGCAATATTTCGCAGTATCTGTGCGGAATACTGCAGAGTTGACAGTGACATAATGTGTGAAGACTGCACTTTGTTTAAAACAAAGATATTAGAATAACAGAGCTTCTTTTAAAGACAAAACCGATTTTAGGTACATTATTATGTAAGTTGTAAAATAAACTAACATAATCTATATATATAAAAGAAAGTCGTGTTTGTTACACTATTTATAACTCAAGAACGGCTGAACCGATTTGGCTGAAAATTGGTGGGGAGTTAGCTTAGAATCAGGAGACGAACATAGGATACTTTTTATTACGTAAAATAGACCTGTTCCTGCGGGATAAGGTAAAATTTTGTTATGTGTAGTTGATAGATAGCTATTAGCGGGAACGGGAGCGGGAGCGGGAGCGAGAGCGGGAGCGTGAGAGGGAGAGGGAGAGGGAGGAACACACAGAAACTGTAACGGCTAAGAACGGCTGTACCGATTTTACATTCTTAGGCGATACGAAGTTCGACGGGTCAGCTAGTAAATAAATATATCGTACTAGGCTGGGTTGGAGTGTATGCTTTCGTATGTTCACATCTTCTCTGTAAACCATGTATCAAAGAGCACTTCAGTACTATGAACATAGATCTCCCTCTGTGGGCGTAGTTACATGTCAGGACTGTCAGGATACAAAATAAAACGCACTGTTCGACAGGCACAAGTATAACATTCGTTTATTGCCTGATAACACCCGGTTTCATCAATTTAACGTTATTTAGTTTCACTTTCGTTTTGCGATCCTACAAATCTGTCTACCGTAATGACAGTTCTTCTATTTCTTAATTTCATAGATTATACGAACTTATTTGAGACTGCGCCGACAAATATTTATTTATGTTAATATGATGAAAACTGAAGGAAGAAGCGACACGTTCTGTTCCCCCGTGATGCAAACTGCGCGATCTGCAGTTTCTGTGTGGAGACTGCAGAGTTCACAATAACATAGTGTGCGAACATTGAAGTATAATGTCATAGAACAGACATCTCGAACAAAATGTGTCGAATAATTTTCAAAATTGAGCTCCCGTTCTCCTTCAAAATCGAATTAATCCATTGAAAATTGAAGCCGATCGTCGCCAATTCATTGGGACATACATTGTGTTCGCGGTGTTCGTTCTATATGCTAGTAATAACACTTCAATATGTGCGAAGACTGCACTTTGTTTAAAACAAATTACACACACACACACATACAAATAAACACACACACACACACACACAGAGAGAGAGAGAGAGAGAGAGAGAGAGACTCGTCAAACTTATAACACCCCTCTTTTTGCGTCGGGGGCTAATGAATGCTTGTCTTTTGTAACCTCAACATCCACTGCAACGATTTTAACATCTGTTGTGCAAATGATAAGCAAATGCGCATGGTCTTCATGATTACGAACAAAACTCTTGTTTTCCCAACAAAAAGATTTAAAATAAAATGATCGAATCTTATTGCTGACCAGTGACAACCCTAGGTCTATAACAAAACCGGAAACTTGGTATTTACAAGAGCCACCTGTTTTATTACAACAATACAACCCTTTTACAACACTCACAATAAAAGGAAGTTTATTTCTGTAATAATTAACATCTGGCCCTGGCTAACACCTTTTTGTTTTTATATTAGGGTGATTCCTATTATTGAACATCATGATTGATCTGGCTTTTTTACTTACAAACTTTTAAATTAAAGTTTTTAAGTTATTTTTATGGAAGTGCCCGGCAAACGAGCTGACGATCCACTTGATGGTAAGTGCTATCGTCGCCCATGGACATCAGCAACACCAAAGGCATTACTGATGCTTTGCCGGCCAAGAAAGAGAGAAGAAAAAGAAAGAAAGAAATGGCTCTCAAGGCCCCAGCCGGAACACGACGAGTCGTTTGGCGGCTGACTCATGCTCAAGGGTGGTAGCTATCCAGGCGAACCCCATGGAGACATAATAATAGTAATAATGGTATTAATTAACAGTTAAAATCAATATTACCAATATAATCCCTCAGAGGGGCCCTACTACCAGCGGGCCGGATGTAGTCGCCTCTTAAGCCGCCTCAATGCCCCCAATACGGCAAAAATCTGTTAATCTGTTATTTTTTCCTGTAAATAGGTACCTAATTCAAAAATAAATTATGTTTTATGTAAATAGAACCACATCATGGTAAGTGGTCTCTGCAGCTATTAGACATCAGTAACACCTTGGGCGAAATAGTAAAGAATTAAAAATAAAATTGATAATCCGAAACCCTCCAAGCCGGCCCACTTCTGTCGCCTATTACGACACCCTGGTTTTCCGATGGAACTGGGGTCAATATCCAAGACCGCCCTAATATGGCAACAATAGAAAAAACAATCGAAAGACTAAGATTGAGCAGATTTAAGAATAAACACTTAATTATTGAAGTTTAAGTATGTAGTAGAGAGGCAGTAGATAATGCGGGTCCCGTCCGGTCCCCGCTTCCCTCTTGAGTCTTAACTGTCAACGCGGCAAGGATATTCATGAACACTTACTGTAGTAAATGATAATAATAACGCAACACACTCATAGCCCCACACTAGGATTCCCTGTGTCGTGAGTGCCATGGACAACACACTAGACAAAGACATTCACACCCAGACCGAAAACAGAAATTCAAACTCATCATTCAAATTTTCGCCTCGCTGGGAATCGAACCCAGGACGTAACCATAAGCGGCACACGATTCTTCACAACATGAAACTCGGATTTTTGCCATAGAATAGATAATCTGTATTACAGTGTAACAACTTACAATTAGTTGATCAACTTTAATTTCGAAAAAAAAAAATTATTTTTTTACACTTTGGGTTACATTATTGGAGTTTTATTAAGGATCCCTAATTTTTTTGAAAATATTATATAGCCTATGTCACCCTGGAACAATGTAGCTTCCCGAACTTTAGAATCTTTCAAATCGGTTCTGTAGTTTCCAATACTCCATGGTAGTTTCGGAGCCTATTCAATATTAGTATTAGATATTATAATATACACAAATGTATATTTAACGGTTGTATTTTCTAATAAGTAACGGATAATATCGTTCAAGAAACACCGTTGAAAGTATTTCACGCATACTATCCTATGACTCTTGAGTCACGTCAAAATGACCCGAATGACCCCGTTTGGTAAAACGATTGTTATATACACACCCGAACTCGAAACCACGTCAATATAACGTTACGTTTGGCCCGTGGTCTGGCCAACCAATTGTTTCTCCTCTCAACTGACCGCAACCGTTGGCTCTTGAGAAACGAGATAGTTGCGACATTGGACATTGGTAACGTGTGGGCTATAATGAGACTGAGGCGATTTTGCGACTCACGATTTGAACTGAGAATAAGATACGAGTAACTGATGTGTGAATTTATTATTAACATACGATTTGTTGATAAATCGTATTTAGATCGTAAATAGATTTGATATATCGAAACTTTAATCAATTTAAAACGCCGTGTATGGATCTGGAAATAGTGAGGAGCTGGAATTCATACAATTATTTATATGATATTGTATTTTCAACTCATGCAATGTTTTTATTATTATTATAATTATTTATTATGTCCCGGATTGGTGGTGGTACCTGCCTTCAAATTGGTCATCTCGTCTGTCTACATCAAAAAAGCTTTGAAGTAGGCAACAACTCGTTGTCGTAAATAGATAAAAATAATAATAGTAAAATATAAAAGTAACATAATAATAATTAACGTTCCACACTCATAGCCTCACACTCCCCGGTACCTTTAGCACCATGGATAATACTCAAAGTGACAACACACCCAGGCCAAGAACAGAAATCTAAACTCATCATTATAATATCTGCCTCGCTGGGAATCGAGTCCAAAACACTTCAAACGGCGGTCCGGCATGGTAACTATTGCGCCAAACGGGTCAACAAATATTAATATGAAGTGAAGTACAAATTATCGGGCGACATTGCTTTATATGTAAATTTTCACAAAATTAATCTAAAATTTGATATCTACTTCGAGAGAAGAACGCGGCGAAGTATGTGTTTCTAGTTTTGACACAAGTGACCTTGTAGTGCCTTCTTTGGATCATTTTTATTTCTATCATTTATTTCTTTTAATAAAAAATCAGGGTGCAAACTTTTGGTTCTTATCCCAGATGGCTGAAATTATATTTCAACGGCGGAAGATCCCAACAGTGTTGAGTGAAGCCAATCCCTTGATAATTCTCCTGATACTACAACTGCTGCAGCTATGTGCCAGTCAGGTCATCAACCGGGCACCTCACTTCGTCCCGGGAAGCGGCGACATGTCACAATTCAGCATGCCCGAAGATACACCTGTCGGCACACCCGTGTATCAGCTCAAAGGTTTGACCCTAATTTCTAGAGTAATTTTGGACAATTCCAGCAGTATCAAAGAATGCTACAAAACCTCTTACGTGATAATAGAGATACAAAACGCATATTATATAAAGAAAGTTAGGATTTTAGGTATCATAAAAGAGACTGAAAGTGATATCACGAATTAATTATTATCAAACATAATTATGCATTTAATCTGCTTTCGAATCTCTCTGTTTTAATGAAATTAAATTAAACTTATGCAAAGTTATTTTTTACAATGAATGCAACAACGAAGATGTTACAGCCATGATAATCCTTCCAGGTATTGACCCAGAGAATGGCCAACTAAGGTATTCCATATCTGGTCAATATTTCAGCGTGGATCCAGTCACTGGAGTAGTGACGCTCGCCAAAACACTTGATCGAGAAGAACAGGACTCGTTAGAGGTCATCATAAGTATAACGGGTATGTATGATCTGATTAGTAATTAATGAATAACCACATCTCTCAATTGAGAGAGATGAGCAGGAGCGCTACTGGAAGATAGAGGTCATCATCGCCCATGGACAGCACTTATTATAAAGGACGACATATTTCCAATAAGCAAATGCCATTTTACATGGTGATTACGTGTTTCGGAGGCACTGTCAAACAGTCTAATAATTGAGTATTCCGATTTCATATTGGCTACTAAAAGCGTTGGAGACAATTTTTGACGTCAATCCCCTTTCCTCCTCCAAAAATCCACATGGTGGGTATTCATTCCCTCGTTGTCAAAATCTCTCCTGTAGGGCTACCAAGCCCATCTATCGACGACCGATTTGTTACAAATTTAGTCACTCCATAATTATAAACACTGAATTTTTTAAAATTATCAGTTTCCAAAACTTCGAATACGTCAAAATAACTTACTGTTATTTTCTTTTCTCTTGTTCCTATTTTTTCCTCCTATTGTAATAATTATATTTCTTCCAGACGAAGGCATGGCTAATGCTGAGCCAAACACAGTGTCTTTGCGTCGTGTAATACCAGTGACGGATATCAACGATAACCCACCTGTCTTCCACAATCGGCCTTATATTGTCAATATCAGTGAAGCTACTACTGTGGATAGCGAGATTGAGGTATGCAACAGCTTACATTAGCACAACAGGAAACTAGCATTGAAATCGTCTTCAAGGCAAGGATAAAGGCTATCACTAAGAATAGATCACAGTGCCGGCGTTAGGGTAAGGTGCGGTTGGTCATCGCCCAGGGCGCCAGATTCGAAGAGGCGCCGCAGGTAGTCATAACGGAAGCCTTATAGTTTCGACCTGTCTGTCCGTCCGTCCTTCCATCCGTCCGCAGCATAGCGTCGTGCCCTCGTAGACCCTTAGTGTTGGAAAGCTGTAACTTGGCTTAAATTTACATATTTATTATTTTCATTTGGGTTTCTATGGCAGATAGGGGGTGCCGTAGAAATCTCGCCCAGGGCGCTGGTAGAGCTAAAACCGACACTGCTGCTTACCATCTAGTGGGATAGACGGAAGAATTGGACTGAAGAATCTCCACGGTCCAATTCTCATGGTGCTTTTCGCCACGTAAATGTAAACTGTAGATTGGGACCCCGGCTGAGGATATGGCGTTCTAAAAAAATGGTATATGAAATAATTATGGAGTGTTGTTCATGTTCATAGGTAACTTTGACTACTTACCATTAGGTTGAGAGGCTGCTTTTTCCCTTCAAGCTATATTAGCACTAAACGTTACCATAAACTGTTGGGTTATGTCTTACAAAGGAAGGACATTATTTTTAATCCATTCACATTTCTCGATCTTCATATTGTAACATTTGTAACGTGTACCGCTAGAGAAAACATCACTAAAGCATACTCGTATCATTTCATTATTATGTATAATCGAAGAAAGCGATTTTTATCATTACGTCTCATCATTTACATGATCATTTAAAATAATTTAAATGCATCGCATCGTAATCTTCAACGCATTAATACTCTTTGGAATCTGCATCAGCAATTTTAAATAAATTCAAAGTAAATTTATGCAGTCTCATGATGCTGCAAATCTCCTTATGTAAAAATAACGGGCACATTATGCAATCTCAATATTTTTTACTTTATCTTTACAAAGTTGGCATTTATGCAGCATTTCTGCAGTGAGATCGATTGTACGAAGATTTTACAATAGTAGGTATTATCTCACCCAACTAATTGTTTATACTATTTCAGGTCACACCAAAGATTATAGTAACGGATCGTGACGAAGGCATAAATGCAAACATTCGAGTGTCGTGTACTAAAGAGAAAGGGACGGATGCCGAAGCATGTTCAACTTTTAGGGTTGTCACTGAATTGGTAAGTATATCAATATTTTAATTGCCGTAGCGTAGCCCAATCGTGTAATTAGATACAATAGAAGAAAATAGTTTGATCGTTCTGAAAAGGTACAGATTCGTTTCGTTATTGGGACCTCCTTTTAGTAAAATGAATGCCTGAGCCTTCCCATATCTTACAACTTACAAAACTATTTCAGCTTATCTTGAGACTATTTCCTTCCAAATCATAAAAATACTAAATTACAGATCGATCAAAACAAGTACGAAGTTCGAATCTTCCTAGCGAAACCGTTAGACTACGAGAGCCGTTCTGCCTACGTGATCAGCTTAGAGGCAATGGATGCCTCTGACCGGCCGTTACGAGCCCTCGCGAGCGTATCTGTCGCAATACAAGACGTACAGGACCAACCACCGGCGTTCCTCAATGCACCGTATTCTACCACTGTCCCAGAAAACACACCTCCAGTTAGTACGAATGTTTACTACGTATTAAATATGCTAGGTTGTTTCTTTGTTTGTTATGCTTTCACATCTCAATCATTACCATGATTGACCTCTTTTGGTTACATAGTATAAAAGACACAGAAAAGTAAGAAAAACACATAAAGTATTTTTATCAAGAAACTTTAGAAAATTCCTGCAGGATCCAGAAAATAGCATCTTCGGTTTTCAATCAAACGCAATCGAAGCGTAGAGAAGATAGTATAATCTAAATCCATCAACTTCTATAAATTCTTATTAATATCACAATTGTTACTTCAAGCATTACTTTATGGAAATAAACTGAAATACTAACACGAAAAAATTAAAATTTGTGTTTGGACATTTTTAGGGCACCAGTATTATGGACATCATAGCTAAAGACGGAGATACGGCGAACTCCCGACCAGTATTACTCACCCTTGAGGGTGATTCTCAGCAATACTTCAAACTGTTACCTGAAAGACCTCTTGGCAAAGCTACTCTTGTCACGACTGACTTGCCTATAGACAGAGAGAGCGATGTTGTCATGCAAAATGGAGGTGTCTACAGCTTTTTTATTAAGGTAAGGAGATATTGCAAAATATGTGAAAAGAATATTTGGTGGATTATGTATCACTTTTAGATTTACTACATGCTCAAAATAATCATAATTTTTTTAAAAAATTATACAAAATGTTAATTTAATTAGATTTTTTAACTAGCAAAAGACCACTATTAAGGCACCACTTATGAGGTGTATTTTTACTCTATGTAATAAGTTATATTTTATTCGAAATTGTATAATTTTTCTAGGCTACAGAACTAATTAATAATGAAGTGCCATCCGATTTTACCGTCACGCCCATCACAATAATCGTTACAGATGTTGATGATCATGTGCCTCAATTTAATAGAGACGTATTTGATATATCAATACCTGAAAATATTGAAAATGGCAGCCCTATTCCTGGACTATCGATATATGTCGAAGATAATGACATAGGACAAAATAGCAGATACGACTTGAAACTGCAAGATGTATATAATTCAGAAGGCGTATTCTCGATAAGCATTGATCATGGTGAAGGAAGAACTCCCATTAGCATAAAAGTGAAAGACTCCACGAAACTCGATTATGACGTGGATAATGAAGATGATAGGATATTTAGCTTTAATATAGTAACGTCCGTTGGTGATACAGAATTATCATCTGCAAGAGTTAATATCAAACTTCTAGACGTGAATGATAACGCACCCATTTTTGATGAATCTAGTTACAAATTTAATGTTATAGAAAATTCACCTATAGGATACAAAATAGCTGACGTGCAAGCAACTGATAAAGATTACGGAATTTTCAGTGAAATAGAATATTCCTTGACAGGTTTTGGCTCCAACATGTTTAGAACAGATAAAAATAATGGTGGTCTATACGTAGCTCAGGTATTAGATTATGAAACGCAAAAGAGCTATAGCTTGACGCTAATTGCCAAAGATGGTGGAGGAAAAGCATCTACTACTAGTATTTTCATCGATGTATTAGATGCTAATGATAACGCACCGGTATTTGAAGCTTCTGAATATAGTCGGACTATTAGAGATGGAGCTACTAGTTTTGAACCACAACTTGTTGTCAGGGTAAGATAATCATTTTATAAAATTTTGATAGTACAACTTTAAAAAAATACATGGGATAGAAGGGACTGACATAATATTTTAAACATTTTACAGGCAACAGACGCCGATGGACCTAGCCAAGGTGGAGGCAGAGTTCGATACACTCTAGAGTCGGATAATAGCATCGCACACAAAGGCCAAGTTTTTGCTATTGATGAAGATACTGGCGAGATCAGTATTCTAAACAAAGTAGAAACAATGGACACACCACGGGGACAGTATGAGCTAGTCGTCCGAGCGACAGATTACGGTAAGTCAAACATACAAAAGATACAAATAGCGATATCAATAAAAAATAGCAGTGGAAAGTTTTGCAACGTTAACTTTATTACAGGTAAACCGCCCCTAACAAATGAAACACGAGTCTATATTCGAGTGGGAGTTCCTGGTAATCAACGACCAACGTTCAAAGGAAACTATCACCACTACAAATATACAGTAACACAACGTAACCCTGATAGTAATGAAGATTTCACCTTCGACTTGAATCCCATGAACTATAAAACAAGTATAAGAGAGGATGCGAAACCAGGACAAAATATCACCATGGTTGTAGCAAATGATCCTGATGGATTAGATGATTTACTAACGTACCACATAGTATCAGGATCTAAAGATAACTTTGTTATTAATGAGAAGTAAGTAAATTCATTATGTAGGAAGTAAGTAAACTAAATACTCATAATTTTAAGACCCTTTTTAAGCTTTTGGTTTTTGTATAAAGAAAAATAAAAAAAACTTGGAGCAATATTTTGACATAAGTTATGTTATTGTGTTAAATCTGTATATCTTCAATATATAAAAATCTCGTATCACGGTGTTTGTGATCGAACTCCTCTGAAACGGCTCGATCGATTTTTATGAATTTTTTTGTGTTTATTTGGTAGATATGAGAATAGGTCGTAAAATATATTTCATAGCACTAGGTGATTAGTGTGTCCCTATATGTAGATATAATTTATATGGCAGAACAACGTTCGCCTGGTCAGCTAATTTTCCATTATACATAGTGTACGCACCTTCGAAATAAGTTTACAATAAAAAAGTAAATTGATTCCTTATCTTTTTTGCAGAACAGGACTAATAACCGTTTCTAACGACGCGAATCTTGACCGGGATGTTAACACCGACCGATATGAAATCATAGTCTCGGCCGTTGACAGTGGCATGCCCATCCCAGAAACTGCAACAACTACAGTATTTGTCACTATATTAGATGTTAATGACAAACCACCTAAATTTAACGTCACCGAATCCACAACCTACATATCAGAAAGAACGAAAATTGGCGACATTGTAACTAAAATAAATGCTTATGATACAGATATGAATTCTAAATTAAAGTACAGTATAATAGAACCTATTAAAGCTTTGTCAAAAGCCGGAGTTCAACTGAAACCTAATGCCCCATATAATTACAAGAACATATTCCGTATCGACGAAGATACGGGGGAAATAATTGTTAATGGTACTTTAGACTACAGTCAAGCATCAAGAGTTATTCTTAGCATCAAAGTTACTGATGTAAATGCAGAATTAAATAAAGACAAACAATTTGCTGTCACTGAACATACAATTTATATTCAACCATATGCGGATAAAAATCCTCAGTTTGTAAATCCCGGGTGGTCGAGTTCCAATCCTGTCATTTACCACAAAATAAAAGAAGAACAGCCAATCGGAAGTACTGTTCTTATACTCATGGCTGAAGATCCTGTCTCTGGTCATGTAGTAACAAATTTCAAAGTGATACATTCAGAAACTGGTTTGCTCCAAGTTGACCCCTTAAGCGGTCAAGTCGTGCTAACAAAACACTTGGATTATGAAGAATTGACCTCACCAAATCTGACGTTAACGGTTCAGGGTACCAGCAGTGATGGAAGTAAACACAGTACTGCTAAGATTATAATAGAAGTTCAGAATTTAAATGATAATCCACCAATGTTTGATAAGGAGGTAAGTTCAGTTATTACTTTACCGCTAAAATATTACAGGGTATTCATAATTGTAAGGTATGCATGGTGAATTAGAATTTTAGAAGCGTCAGAATCAAGATGTAAATTAGGTCCATCAAATCTGTATGTATGTTGTACCTATAACAGCTAAAGTCATAATACACAGAACTATTTGTTTTTCAGCTTTTCAAAGTGAGCGTGTTAGAATCAGTAAAACACCCAGAAACAGTACTCGTAGTGAAAGCAACGGATGCAGATGCGGTGTTGACTGCAGATGACCAAGCCAATGGATTTTCCGATGTGCGATATGTTTTACGTGGAGAGAATGCAGAATTATTTACTATAGACAATGTAACTGGAGTTATAAAGGTAATAATGGATTAATAATTTATTAATGCATTTTAATATGATAAAATTGGCCGCAATATGTATCGAATCATATGTAATTTATTAATATTGTTACAATGAATGAAGTCAATTTAATTATCAATGATTATGTACGCCTAATAGTTCCTTAAATAAACCAAGAACATTTTTTTGTATTCGTATAAAATGTAGGCCATAAGCATGAGCATGAAGTTAGCTGAAATACCTCAATGAGATACGCATAATAGTATAAATTAATATTCTTTCCTCAGGGTTCGGTAATAAATTGAACCTAACTGTTGACATATTGGGGAACTAAATAAAAGGCGCAATCAACAATGCAAAGCAATTAACAATGTTATCATATCCAGGTAGCTCCAAACAAGACTCTGGACCGCGAGCGTCAGTCAGTCCTCAGATTGGAGATAGAAGCCTTCGATACACCTAAAGGGGGAGCTGACAGACTGAAGTCTCATGCCACCATTCTGGTTGATGTTCTAGACGTCGATGATAACGCGCCGACGTTCGAGAAAAACGTTTATACTGGTAAACCGATATTTTAATTATTTTCTTGGATTGTCATCATGTTTAAATTACCTGAAGTACCCATAGCTGATATTATTTAAATTGATATATAAAATGCTTAGACAAAGAACTTATTCTTTGTATTAACATTTTGTATAAGTATCATGTAATTAACATAGTGTCAATGTAAAAAAAATGTAAATGTAAACCAATGATATTATAATGTAAAAAAGAGGAAGTAAACTAGATTATTTCAAATACCGTCACTTCTTGCATAATAATACAATATGAATTAGACTTTTAGTCATAAACACAGTGAAAAATTTCCTAATGAGTTTCTCGTCGCTTCTTCTTCCGGTAACCGCTCATGACATGAACTTGTTGACATTTTTTACTGTGTAAAAGTGACTAAATAAATAATCATCCTTTAATACTTATATGAAACGTTATAACACCAACTGTTACTTTTATTCTTATGTATAAAAATATTTCTATTAATTACTATGAATGTTATTTTAGCGGTGGTACCAGAGAATGTCCCGATCGGAATCAGCGTTATTAAAATGACAGCAACTGATCCTGACGAGGGACTGGGTGGAGAGATCAAATATGAATTCCTAGACGAAGGAGAAGCTAGTGGTAAATCTGTTAATTAATATTGTTATGTTAAACTCTTGTTATGTTAGTTAACTAGTATAACAGCCATCTCTATCCTATCAGCTTTAAAACAAAAATAAAGCACAGCCTCCTTGGAGACAGACAGACACACACACGCACACGCACGCACGCACGCACGCACGCACGCACGCACACACACACACACACACACACGCACGCACACACTTCTACACACACATCTAACTTATAGAACCCTTCTTTTTACGTTGGGGTTAAAAAATTGCCGACGAGCCAGCAAAGGAGCCACCCAATGTAACATCTTACAATTCTTACACATCACCGATTCGTTGTCGGCCAAGAATAAAATGAGAAAATGGATAGGAAAAAGTAAAGATGAAATATTAAGATTAGGTTAACTCCATGACTTAATCTATTAAAAAAACTCTACATAAACTACTCTACACCGACAAACAAAGAAAATATCTGAAAAATCATTGCTATAAAGGTTGCAATTAGGTCCTTGTTGCATAAGAAATACCCTCAATAATAAACTAAGTATACCCTATTATACATATTACGAGCCAATTAATTTCCAGGTCTGTTCACAATCGACCCCCTAACAGGCGAGATAACGACCCGGCGTGACCTAACTGGGCGGGGTCGAACTGACCCCTACCGCCTGCTGGTGGGCGCTACGGACGGCGGCGGTCATAGTGGAGATGCGTCTTTATCTTTATACATTGGAGATGTCAGCGCTAATGACGGGGTTCCCAGATTTATCAGACCTTCTGATGGCGAGAGCTTGACTATTAGCGAAGTAAGACATTCACTTTAAATACAAGTATTAAGATTGAAAAATTGACTACGAAAATATTGTTAAAAATTATCAACTTGTAGCTTTGTTGGTAGTGATCCTACTGACCCTGCCGGCTAAGCGTTCTTAAGTGCAATCCTGTATTCGATTTCCGGATGTAGTATTTATGTGAGAGGTAATATTGGCTTTGAATTGTTGGTGGTAGATGTCTTATTGTGTTATCTTCCATCCATCCATCCATCCATCAGCCCTTTGAGGTCCACTGCTGAACATAGGCCTCCCCTAATCTACGCCACTCAGACCGGTCCTGAGCATTCTGAATCCAGCGGATACCCGCTGTCTTTTTCAGGTCGTCGGTCCACCTGGTCGGGGGGCGTCCTGTGCTCCTTTTACTTTACTTTTACTTTAGTTCCCCAACGGTTATCGGTCCTTCGAACTATGTGGCCAACCCATTGCCACTTCAGCCTACTAATTCTCTGAGCTATGTCGGTCACCCTCGTTCGTGTACGGAATTCATCATTTCTGATTCGATCGCGTAGAGAAATACCGAGCATAGCTCGTTCCATAGCCCGCTGGGCGACTCTAAGTTTATGCATTAGGCCAATAGTGAAGCACCACAACTCAGATCCGTATGTCATCACTGGCAACACATACTGCTCGAACACCTTCGACTTCAGGCACTGAGGTAACTTTTGGACGACAAGATATGACGTAGTTTCCCGAACGCAGCCCATCCGAGTTGGATTCTACGAGTGACTTCTTTCTCGAAGTTGGACTTACCCATTTGGATCACTTGTCCCAGGTAAATGTACTCGTCTACAACTTCGAGAGCAGCGCCATCAACGACAACCGCTACGGGTGTGACATGGACATTTGACATAATTTTCGTCTTGTCCATGTTCATCTTAAGACCCACCCGTTGTGAGGCGCTGTTCAAGTCCCCGAGCATTGTACCAAGTTCCTCCATGGATCCCGCCAGGATGACTATATCATCGGCATATCGCAGGTGTGTGATGTATTCGCCATTGATGTTAATACCACGTCGTTTCCACTCCATCAGCTTGAACACGTCTTCCAACGTAGCGGTAAACAGTTTCGGGGATAAGACGTCCCCTTGCCTTACACCTCTCTGCAGTTGGATGGGGTTCGTTGCTGTGTTGTTTACTCTGACGGTCATGGTGGCTGATGTGTATAAACACTTCAACACCTCGATATACCGGTAGTCGGTCCGGCACCGCTGAAGAGAATTTAGTACTGCCCAGGTCTCGATAGAATCAAGGGCTTTCTCATAGTCCACATAGGCAACACATAGCGGCAGATTATACTCCTCGGTCTTCTGTATAATCTGCTGCAGTGTGTGTATGTGGTCCATGGTACTGTAGCCTTTCCTGCTTGTTCGGGAGGCTGGAAGTCGTCAAGCCTGCGTGCAATGCGATTTGTGAGCACTCTCGAAAACAGCTTATAAACGTGGCTCAGAAGTGCAATGGGCCTGTAGTTCTTCAAAAGGGTCTTATCCCCTTTCTCACAGAACAAAGTCACCACACTTCTGCTCCACGCTTCCGGTGTAGTCCCAGTATTAATGACGGAATCGAACACCTTCCAGAGCGCTTCTAGGAGGGGTTTCCCTCCAGCCAGTTGTGTTATCTATGCAACATGAATCATAGAATGAGTGTTATGAGTGTGTAAGTTTATTATTACTCATTTATTACGATGAATATTTTCAGAATGCAACAATCGGTACAACGGTATACCAGGTAGTAGCCAGTGACCCGGACGACCCTACGCAGCCGTCCGGCCAGCTGCACTACTCAATACAGCAAAGCAACACTGATGCTAAGGTGTTTGCTATCGGTGAGTCATTTAATAAAACAAAAAACGAACTTAGGGTAGCAAAGATATCTACCATTTTACGGTATAAAACTAACCTTTTCTGGATAAAAGTTACTCATATCCATCTCTGTGCTTGTGACAATACGAATGGAATATTTAAAATCGATCAATTTAGTGGTTCAAGCATAATAAAGAAACTCATTTTTGCATGAATACTAGGACTTATATTTCAAATATTGTTCTCAGACCCAAACACTGGTATAATAACAACGCGCCAGTCCCTGGACCGGGAACGTAAGGCCGCGTACACACTGGTGCTGCTGGTCACGGACGGTGGCAAGCCGCCGCAGCAGAGCTCTAGGATAGTGACTGTGCGCGTCGCCGATATAGACGACCACAAGCCACACTTTGGAAGGAGCTTGGTAATTAAATAATAATAATAAATAATAAAGTTTATTGAAACCAAATTGTACAAAGGCAAAGGCATGAGGGTCGTTGGTTGCACACTAGGATTCCCTGTGTTGTGGAAGACCAACACCTTCCTCTTATACATGTGTGTGTTATATACTCGTACTTATGTTTAAGAGACTAGAAAGCAATTCTTCTTTATTTTTTAATACTTAATTTCTTAATATCTTATTACTTTGTAGCTCAATGTTCGTTGTTCTGAACTGCGCTACAAGTTGAATCTAAAGCGTTTACATTCCCGTGGGAACATCGAAGTTCCCGAAATTAACTATTAGCTGCGCGTGTTCATTCGATAGTTAATACATGTGTCTACGAATATCGTGGTGATCATGGTATGCTTAAAAAGACTCCATCACGTTACAGATCTGAATTGGTGACTAAAGTACATTTTATCATGACATCTTCGAGCTTAATCTTCTTCACTTCCTCAGGATGATCCGCCAGTTCTAATGACCACAAAAGAAGAAGTACCAATCGGAACAGTCATTGGAAAACTGGAAGCGATAGACGAAGACGAAGGAGATAATGCTGCTATAGACTATACGATAACTGGTAGGTTTGACAAATATCATCGGGTTTGATTTTAAAGTATCAAGTGTGGATATCCTGTCTTGTCCAACGATTATTTTATGGATGCCCATAGAAGGCTGTAATAAAAACCTCCGAGCAATTGCCAGATATGGCAAATAAGACATTAGAAAACTTGTTTTCCTAGTTGGCTATTTAAAATAAGAAATGGTGAAACCAATTCCTAAATCTCAAAGAACAGAAACACATAGTTTGCCAAATTCCAACCATCCACAGCATTGTAAATAATCACTTCGCACTTTTTTAGCTGGAAATGAATTTGCCCTTGTGAAGCTAGAACGTACAAACGACAGCAAGGCCCTTATTATAGCCGCAGCAAGGTTAGACCGCGAGATGCTATCTAAACAGTTGATAACTGTTAAGTGCTTCAAATACGGTACCAACCCAAAGCTGAATAGGGTGTATAACAGACTGGTACGTATATCAATATTCTAATCTATATACTTATATAAAACACAAAAAAATGTTTGTACGGGTGTCTTTTAGAGACTTTGAAACTATCCAACCGATATAAACCCTAAAATGGTTTAATTTGAAAACAATAATCTTCTAAAACGTCAATCACATTGTCTATTACAGGATCCATCAGAGATTCAAGTGCTAATAAAAATACTGGACATAGACGATCATTTACCAGAATTCGATAGCGCAAACCTTACCGTGGGAGTTCGACTAAATGTCCCCGTAGATACTACCATAGCGACTGTAAAAGCCATAGACAAAGATCCTGACGCTCTGCCCATAGATTACAAGATAGTTAACATGAGTTTCGAGTCGCCGATCAAGAGTAAATCACTTAACAATATAACAGATGTGATTGTATTGAACAATGTTACCGGCGAGTTGACGATTATGAAGAATTTGATTCATTATGCTGATGGAATATTTAGGTATGTATTTTATTTATTTATTTTGCCTCATTGGAAAATAAAATGGCATAGGCAAGGATTTTAACTGTTTTAAAATTTGTATACCTACTTCTATAACTCTGAAGGCATAATTTTATTTTTCAGATTGGTAGTGCGTGCAAATAATTCTGGAGAGGCAGGGCGCTTCAGCGACATATTAGTGGAGGTATATTTTTGACACATACATCCATACCCTTCGTACCTCTTTGATGTAAATACAAGACGAGAATGTCTGCACTCTTACAGACTGATCTCTATCACTTTATCTTTAATGCGTCTAATAATCGACGAATATAACATTTTGATAATAATATAATATTGTGACACAGTGGGGAAAAAGTCATTAAGTCCTATCAGTGTGGCACAGTGTGAACCAACGCTGCTTTAAGTTTCCCTAATAATCAGTACGACTGACCGGGAAGTTCTGAACTATGCCAAATCTTTCCCAGGTTGTAGTGGTCCGTGAACGAGATCTTCTTAGGCTGGTTTTGCCGGGCGGGCGCGCGCGCATCGCCGCTGTTAAAGAACGCATCGCCGAAGTACTGGCGCCCAAGAAGTTACGACTACAACTACACGACGCGCCGCACGCAGCATTTTATGATAATGCCGGGTAAAACTTGTTAACTTTTGTAGAAAATTTACTGTAAATTAAGTACCTTGTATCATCGTAAGTAATGACTCCTCATGGACTCTTCTACATCCCAGCAAGAGACTATTGTTTGATGGCTAGTTGGGACAAAGTTATACGACAGAAGTTTGTTACAAAAATTAGGAATATATGCCCAATTAACATGATCGTTTCTTTATAACTCGCCATAAAGCGCGAACAAATACAAATTAATTCCTTAAAAATAACACTAATACATAATATCTTTTCAGACCATGTTTCCAATTCCGCAAAATGGAAACAGGCGAGGCATTAACCCCTAAAGCGATGAAAGCGACCATCAGGTCCCTCGGGCTGGAGTTCCAACAGATCCTGGAGGCGTACAGCGTCCACAACATCACCAGCTGCGGCGTGTCTCGCACCAAGCACACTCCCGCGCAGCACGCGTTACTAGCCCTGGCTGGGGTGCTGCCGATAGCAGCACTTGTTGCGACTATTGTACTCTGTTGCATGCATTCTAATGGTGAGTTTAGAAACATTTTTTAAGGTCGAAGTACATACTTGGTGAAGTTTTCCCATTGAGTCAAGCCAGTGCCGGATTAAGCACGTAGGAAGAGTAGCAATTGCTACGGGCCCCGCGCGAAAGGGGGCCCCGTATATTTAAACCCACTCACCTCTAGCGTAATTTTTTGAGTGAAATTTATTAAGATAATTACCCATAAAATTGTAACCTATAGATGACAAATAAAATTGAGTATTGAGTTGTTTTTTTTACCACTATACTTAAGAACACTACTTAAGTAGATCAAGGGCTCTTTGAAAGAATTTGCTACGGGCCCCGCACATGCTTAATCAGGCACTGGCTTTACAAATTAGAATTAGTATGGCCACTACTGTACGGCACAGTGCAGGCATGTATTCTATTGGTGAGTTTGGCAGTATAGACGAAGTGGGGATGTTTCACACTATTTCTCAAAAAATGTTTTTGCTTATAGTGCCATGAAATCATGTGTGTGTTATTTAATAAACAAAAGTTTGACTTATACTATTTTAACCCCCGATGCAAACAACAAAACCCCTCGTTTTAAGTTCGACGTGTCTGTGTATAAGACTGTGGATCTGTATTTCTAAAGTCATCTGAGTGTAATTGAAGCTCCGAAACGAATGAACCGATTTTTATCTAGTTTTGTTTTGTTTTGTTTTAAAGGTGCCTTAATCGCGAGTGTTCTTAGCTATGTTCAGTGTAATTAAAACTGACAGGGGTTTTTAAATTTTAAAATGTATAGTTATTAAACTATAATCTTTCAGCTAAACGTCGAACACGTTCAGCCCTTCTGTTATCAAGAGAAGCGCCGACGGTCGCCGCCAGCAACATATCCGGCCCCACCAGACTTTACGCAGAGCCCTTATATACCACGTGATACGGTTCAAATTGCTTTGCTTGCGCTTGCCTTAGATATTGTAAATACATAATTATATTATTACAAGGAAGCGTAAAATCGTTATTGAATACGTGACCGGAAAAGGAGGTAACTCCTTTATCAAATAATAAATGACGAAAACCGGTCAAAAAATCGGTGTCATTGTCAAAAAATCATCAAAAAATCGATGGCAACACTGCAAAATTATAATTTTGAGTGCTCAAACCGGCACTGGTTAATAAGTACCTAATTTTTAACATTTAGTAAAAGCCTTTTTTAGACACTTATACTATAATGAAACATTAGTCTTTTTGTAATATTATGTAAAATTTAATGCCGACGTATAATTATTATTAACTATCCAACCAACCGAAAGTGTACGAAAAAATATAAAAATACCGCATCACACTTTAAATAAAGACTCATATTGTCATGGAAATTAAAAAATATATATACTTATGTACCTAATATTAATTAAATTTTAAAATGGTAGTAGTATTTATGATTAGGAAACGTGTTTTCATAATTCTGTACAGAAATATTTGTAAAGATGAACAAAAATAGTATATAAACGTAGGTATTTTTTTTAGTCAGAGTATGGGTAGAAAAATCAATTTTTTAAGTACTCGTAAGTTAAACCCATTTATATTATTTTGAAAGGAAAGAAATAATAAGTAGGTATGTTTTCCGTAACATTTATATTAAATTATATAAAAAATATTAAAGATCTATAGTAGGTAAGTAGTTAAGGTAGGTACTTCTGTGATTATTTGGTGCAGATAATAAATTGCGTAGCTTGAAATATGGTTTTTAAACTTTTTAAAATATAATTATATCTGTTGAAAATAAAGTACCCACATACAAAAAAAAATCGGTAAGAAATGGACCCGTATGAAAGAGTTTTGTATATACTCGTAGTTATGAAAATATTTGCATAAAATAATGACTATTACGATATGTACTTCAGGGAAGTTCTATTATGTATTCTAAATATATTAATAATTCAGTAATTCACATCCAGTACCTAGTTTATCTTCATGATATAATCAGTTATACACAATACCTCGCATTATAAATAATTATAAAGCAAAAATATATTTTAACCGACTTTATTTTTCGTTTTTTATCTATTATTATCAGAAGGCACAGAGTAGATCCATGAAAGAGATAACCTATGATAAATCATGTCATAGAAATAACCTTTTTTTAACCTTTATCTCTCTTAAATATTTACTTCTATTTAGGAATGTTTTGATTTTTTATGTTCACTGCTGTCTTAATTTACTTAAATGAATTTTTTTATTAGGTATAAGTGGATTAAATTCAAACCGGTTAATATTATTGTTTAATCGAGTCGAAATAAAAATATGTTGTACTTATTACAATCTAATTACTTAGATATAGGTACAGACTAATCAAACACCATTTTTAGGGTTCCGTAGTCAAAGCGGAACCTTCAGATATTTTCATTCTGATATATATAACTTTATTATAACTTATATCTCTAGATTACCTACATATATTTTAGTTTTAAAGTTAATACTGTTTAAATATGAATTTGTTTTCACTTATCTCAAAAACGGTTTAACCGATATGGATATGGTTTTCGATCATGTAAGTAAGCAAATAACATTTATTATTTCAATCGGTTTGTAAATAAAAAAAGCTCTGACAATTTTCAAAATCCTGTCTAAACATTTTCTCGAGAGCAAGTAGGTACTAAACCATAGTATTTTTTTATTAATATCTAATGTACCAAGGTAATACCTACTCTAAGTTGTATTATATCGTATCATGTACAAATAAACGGTGACCATATTTAAATAGTGTGATAATGTTAATTAAACAAGTATTTCTAAGTCACAATGATGAATATAATACTGCTAAACTAGTATATTTATATAACGTTTATAAATATATATTTTAGAGAAATAAATTATTATTTAATAAGTGTTTTTACTTTTTGTTTTATTATACCTACATTATAGGTACCTATATACATATATGTTTCTAAAGATAAGATGATGATCTAAGAACTGAGTCAACTATTAGGTATATCCAGTGTTCGCCTATCGGCCGATCATTGTCGTTATTGAATCGTCAACAGCTACCAATTAACGCCGAAAACTTTGTTGTATGAGAATTATTTTCCCCTGTGTAGCTCACAGACCACATTTCCTGTAGTCTGTGGTATAGCTTTGTATTCAAAAATTTTTTTTATGGAAATAGCCGGCAAATGAGCTGACGATCCACCTGATGGTAAGTGGCTATCGTCGCCCATGGACATGTTTATATAAATATCATAAAAATCGATCGTAAAAAGTGTTGTAAAAGATTATCTCATCAAATCTTAAATGTGAAATGAGAGCAAAGTTCAAAAAAGGAACTGAGATCGAAATGGGTGCCAAGTTCTGTGTAGAAAAGCCTAAAATTTCAGTCACAAGAACATGTAATTCAAGCTCTACATTTGACTTTGTTAGTTTTCACGTACCTACCTAGGCTATATTACATTTGTATAATTATCTTCGTTAAGTCTGTTAGGTTGTACGGTTGATATAATAATACCTATGTTACTTTTCTAAAATTTGGTTTGTTGGTTGCTAATTAATGAAAATAATAAGTTAATATCTAAGTGACCGCTTGAGATGTGCTTACATAGACTTAAATATATAGACACGCTGTTCCGAACAAGATTCGTGTCACATTCGCCAGCCACAGAGTACTCAATCACAGAGTCATTATGCGCCTGCCTATGGTGCCGGCACAGAATACAGAGGGCGACGCTTACGCAGATGCGACAATCATGGATACATTACTCTAACTGGAGATATACCATGGATATATTACTCTGTCTGGATTACTTTGTAGAGGTACCTACCTGAGGATTAGTTACGTCATAACGGAATGACCATTTTTGTATTGTGTTCATCCATTCATTGTGTTGTGTGTTATTCATTGTATCACCTTCAACATCCGTTTTCATGACATAAGGACAATTTTGAAGAAATTATAATAAAATGTGTTAATTCAAAAATATAATTTTTTACCACCAGAAAAATTATTAGAAAACATTTGGAAAATAGGACATAACACCCCACAATTATGAAGGACAATCTTAATCCGGTCTGCGATTGGTCGAATAGTCATTCCGGTGTGACGTCATCCGTCTTCAAGTACCTCGAAGTTATGTATCCAATTAAAAGTTATAATTATATCCATGGCGACAATCATACGATTTATGCAAAGTGCAAATTTGATTAAAATCAGTTAAGTAGTTTAGGAGTCCATCACGGACAAACAACGTGACACGTAATTTATATATATTAAGAAGATTTTATTTTAATTTATAGTTTTACTTATTACTTTTCTTTCAATTTGGTTTTGTAGACCGCCATCTCTAACTAATTAAAGTTTTAGTACTTACATTAAATGAATCGTACTATTTTTTTTTCTGGAGCCTTCTTAGCAAATACGACTTTTATTTACCCACCGTACGATCTCTCACTCCGCGACGTCTGGCAACCCTGTTCCGTAGTGATTATGTACTCTGTGTTCGTTCTGTCAAGTTTGGTTCAAGATGGCGGTATTAAATATTTGACACTAAATAATTTTTAAAAATGTAAATAAAAATATATTTACTTACCAATTATGATTAAATAAAGTGAAATAAAGTTCAAACGTAAATAATGAGAACGTTTTAACTGTGTTCAATAAACAATAATACGTTAATATGTGTTCTTGAACAGTCGGAGTTTTTCTAACGTGACATTTACTTGTGTAGCTTGATCGCAGCCGACTAAACTGAGTTGGCCCCAATTGGGGTCAACTCAGGTGAACATACTGTAAGTACTGAACAGCCTGTCTATATATTTAAGTCCATGTGTGCTTATGAAATTTGAAGCACATATGTATTTCGCAAGTCTCAATAAATGAGCGAAATTTGACAGATTTATGTGAAATAATTTTTGAGTTATGAAGAGGTCAAAAGGGGCTCCAAGTGGTTCGTGTAATATTACACACGGTGCTGCTCACCAGTTCTGTTAGCTTGAACTTGGCTTGACACGCTACCGCGTGTCTAGATGATATGAATAACCATTACTATTTTTGATTAATAGTGCCTAAAGATATGAATACCTACCATAAAAAATTGTTTAATGTACATGACATTAAACAAGCCTTGACCGACCCTCCGCAACGTTGAGTTAATTAGTAGATTCATTATTATTATTTCTTACATAATTAAAAAAATGGTTGAGCCAACCTTACATTTGCATAATGGACTTAGAGACCTACACTAATTATTCCTACATAAATATTAGATATAAGCACAGTAGAAGGACATCTGTCTTAACGTCATGTACATTAGCATAGTAGCTCTAATAATTTCCGTATATTTCATACATGTGTACGGAAAAAGTAGGAATAAATTCTGTAATTCAAAGAAACGACTCGATGGGAAAACGGTCCTCATCACAGGAGGTACTTGTGGCTTGGGCTTGCAAGCAGCTATCGACCTTGCGAGACGAGGTGCTAGGATCATAATCGCATGCCCATTTGAAGAAGAGGGAACCAACGCCAGAAAGGAAATTGAAGGAAAATCTGGAAACAAAAACGTCATATTCAAGTTCCTCGATTTATCGTCTCTGCAATCAGTACGTGACTTCGCAGCTGATATTATTAAAACTGAAAACCGATTGGATGTTCTGGTCAACAACGCTGGTGTAGGAATCCCTGGTGATTTTGAAACGGCAGATGGTATGAACTTTATAATGCAAGTAAACTACTACGGCCACTTTCTTCTAACACTGCTTCTTCTGCCGCTGCTAAAGAAGATGGGAACTCCAACAGAAACAAGTAGAATCGTTTGCTTGTCGTCAATACTGCACAGATTGGCTTTAAGTGACGTCACAAAATATAACAAAACAGGTTACTACTGGTTCAAAGTTTTCATTTATAACAACAGTAAGTTCAGTTTCGTGCTCTTTGCTCGGGAGTTGAGTAAGAGATTGAGGGATTCAAATGTTGTTGTGAACTGTGTTGATCCAGGGCTTGTCGCGACGGGTATCTACAACAGCGTGGGCAACATTGCTGGGATTGTTGCACAGATCCTGATCACTCTGTTCTTCAAGAACCAATGGGAAGGCGTTCAGACAACACTCTACGCAGTTCTAGAAGACGAAGCTGGTGATGTAAGTGGCCAATTTTTCAAGAACTGCAAAATAACCCGAGCGAGAAGTTTGGCTTATGATGACAAGAAGGCTGAGTTACTTTGGATGGATTCAGTGGAATTGGTTAAATTAAGAGATGAGGAATTAAAGCATCTTCTTGATTGAAATTTAATTGTCCTAAAAACAGTACGTAATGGATTTTAAGGTTTAAGAGTTCTGATCTCGGCCAGTCATCTGACAGACGTGGTTGATCCAAGAATGAAATTTTTAAAGATCTTCGCATTTCTGTCCAGTGGGCACCTCCGACCATCAGTAGGTAGATAGATATAACACCCAACAATATTTTCGTTAAATGCTTACATATTAACATTTTTAATTTTCTTGTTTTTTTACCAAATGGTGAAATTTTGTAATTATTATTGTTTATTAAACATCAAGATGGTGGATATAATTAGGAAAGTCAGTGAATTGGGGACATGAATTTATAATCATAAAGTTATTAATTATTAATCAATGCTTATTTATTATTAATTAATAATTAAATTGATCATACCTAGGTTGAATAAGTACCTACCAACTTAATTAAATTCAATTACTTTTGGAAATTTAAAATTATGCATACCTAACATAAACTAACTACCTATTTACTTAATTTAATTCTAAATTAATAATGTAAACTTATCTAAGTACAATTGAAACTTCAACGTCATTCTTCAAATATAAAATTTAATATTATTATTGGTAATAATGATTTTAATTATTAATTAATACCATTATTACTATTATTACTTCTCCATGGGGTTCGCCTGGATAGTTACCACCCTTGAGCATGAGTCAACGGCTGGGGGCTTGAGAGCCAGTTCTTTCTTTTTTTTCTTCTCTTTCTTGGCCGGCAACGCATCAGTGATGCCTTTGGTGTTGCTGATGTCCATGGGCGACGATAGCCACTTACCATCAGGTGGATCATCAGCTCGTTTGCCGGCTATTTCCAAAAAAAGAAATATGATTGTGGTATAGGTATACTTATGCAACCGTAAAGATAAAAAGTTTTACTAACAATTAGATCTATTTGTTATTTCACGATATTATTATCATACGAGGTTAAGAGGTTATCCGCGGATTGTTGCAAATTAGACCAATAATAACTTAATAACAATGGATTTCCGCAAAATAACGCCTGATACTATTAAGTATATCATACGAGGTCTTTGAAAAAATAACCGAACTTTATGTAAAAAAAAATGTATTACCCATTCAATTTACACTCATATTTTTCAGCAATGTTTGGAATTTATAAAAAAATCATCGATGACTGCTTCTTGCTGACGATCCACTTGATGGTAAGTGCTATCGTCGCCCATGGACATCAGCAACACCAAAGGCATCACTGATGCGTTGCCGGCCAAGAAAGAGAAGAAAAAAAAGAAAGAACTGGCTCTCAAGCCCCCAGCCAGAACACGAGTCGTTTGGTGGCTGACTCATGCTCAAGGGTGGTAGCTATCCAGGCGAACCCCATCGAAAAATAATAATAGTAATAATGGTATTAATTAACAATTAAAATCAATATTATCAATACAATCCCTCGAAGGGCCCTACCACCAGCGTGTCGGATTTAGTCGCCTCTTACGACACCCATCCGGCGTAGGATTGAGGTTAGTATTCTAAGCCGCATTACTCACATGATTACTTAGCATTTATCTTTTTCTTGTATCCATATTTTAAAATGTCACCTGAATGTAATTTGTGGATGAGAAGAAATAAAGATTTTTGTATTTGTATTTGATTATGTCGGAACGGCTTCTTTACAGCACTGATTTCAAGCAGGAAAAGGGAAAAATTTGGAGCCACAGTAGGTGAGTGAGCAGGGAAGTTAAATTATAACGCTAGAAAGCTATATGCTCATAGCCCCACACTACGATTCCCTGTGTCATAGGTACCATGGACAGCACAAAAGACAAAGATTCATTCAAATTTCTGCCTCGCTGGAAATCGAACCCAGGATCCGCTTGGCACAGTGATTACGCCAGACGGGTCGAAAAGTGAGATAGCACAGTCACTTGGTTATTGCAAATGCACAACAATAGGTAGGTACTAACTAATGAATTGACTTTCCGTGAGCTAGCGCGTAGCGCGTGTCATAGCGAAACAACTACCAGTTGTCTTGCCACAACTTTGGGTGGCTATGGCAAGAAATTTAGGCCTGAAATTACCAACCGTAAATAACTACGATAGTTCGTTGACACGCAACACTCAATATAAAAAGTTCGGGTATTTATTAGCGGTGAAAATGATACTAATTGAAGGACAACACAAACCGCACAAAAATAGTAAAACGGGCTGAAGCATGAAACGCCTGACAAAAATAAATAATTATATTTAGTAGTACGATCTGTAACGTAACCATGTCCACCAAGATAAAATAATGGTATGGTAAGTAATATTATAATATGCATATAAAATAATGTACACGTCAAATCATTGTCATGCCGAGGTGAAATTCGATTCTTATTCCATTCAAAACTTAACATGCATGGAACATGTCATCATCGTTATCGCAAACCATAAGGCGCTAAGCAAGCCACCTGTCTGCGCGGACGTAGCCTTAATGTATGGTATGTACAGTTCGGCCGCTGTAACTTGGCGCGTCTGAACTTCGCGCAGGAGGCTGCGCAGTAACATAATTCGCCAATACTCGATACGCGGTGTATTGTGTCTCAGTCACACGTTAGCATGTTCGTGTTGCCATCTCTGTCTTACATGCGCTGAAGTTCGCAAAGCCTATGTTCAGACGCGCCAAGATACAGCGGCCGTACTGTACTAGTTTACATGGCATGGCATGAAAACTATTAACACTTGGGTTGTCCTCTAACCCTCTACCAATCTGCACTGAAGCAGCGTGGTGGAGTATGCTTAAGGCCTTCTCAAAAGAATACACCCATGCTCAGTACTGGGCAATTAATGGATTGAAGCCAGATGCTACAATACCCCTTATATCATCAAATCAAATCAAATCAAATGTTTTTATTCAAAATTGGTTTGGTTTACAAACACTTTTTGAAAGTTATGCAAGTTATGCCAATGCTTCAGACAAAGCCCTACTGTGAGAGGGCCCGGGAGAAGAAGCAGCAAGAAACTTCCGGGTTTGTTTTTTTCCTGCTCACAGTTACAGATAGCACTTATCATCTACTACAATCTATATCCATAAAACTCATGTCCAAGCAGTCTTGTCTTTAAAATAATCATCTAATTTGTAATATCCTTTCGTCATAAGAATGCTTTTAATATGAGTTTTAAATTTAAGGTAAGGCATTTCTGTAAGTTTCGATGGAATTTTATTATAAATCTTTACACATGTACCCATGAACGAGCCACTAGTTTTACATAGTCTAAAATTTGGTACAATCAGTTTAGCTTTTGTTCCTCGTATTAATATTGTGGATGTCACTCTTCTTAAGAAAACTATCGTAATATGTCTTAACATACAAAACATTATCCAATATATATTGTGACACCACAGTTAAAATATTAATTTCCTTAAAGAGATCCTTAAGCGAGTCCAGGCCTGAGGTTGTAAATGGCACGGACTGCTCTTTTCTGTAAAATAAATATAGACTCAATATCTGCAGCTGAGCCCCACAACAACAGACCATAGGACATAACACTATGAAAGTAGCTAAAATAAACTAACCGTGCTGTTTCTACGTCAGTTAAGAGCCTTACTTTCTTAACCGCGTAAGCAGCTGAACTCAGTCTCCCAGACAAGGCTTCAATATGAGGACTCCATTGTAATCGTGAATCTATGGTAAGGCCAAGGAATTTTGTTGAGTTTACAAGGTCAAGTACTTCCTTATTTATAACTATTTGAGTGGGTACCTGTTTTACATTTGGTAAAGTGAATTTCATACATTTCGTTTTACTAGCATTTAACATTAGGTTGTTACATGTAAACCATTGCATACCATCAAAATTTGTGTTGCTTTCTGTAATTATAACGCAAAATATACTTAGGTATTATTTATTTGCTTTAATCTTCAATAACTACCCACTCCAGGCCACTCCTGTATTCATTTTATTTATTACATGGGTACTGATTTATTGAGATTGAAAATGACGCAGTATCACGATTAAATATAAAAGCTTAAACATAGATACAAATTACGAGTAAATATGGCAAAATTGAAGTGGAGACTCCCTGGCCAACAACTTAATGAATATGAGGAAGTCCTGCCTCCTTGAACAGCTGATTCCAGAACTCCATTCTCTCTCTGTCCGCGTAATGTCCCATGCAAGCCTCTTCTTGTAGCTCAAGGTACTCTTTCCCAGCTTTCGTGTAAGGGGTCCAGTTTAGCCCTTCCTTAGGATTTGGTGTTGGACGTCTGAAAAATAATCAGATATAAATTTTGATAAATATGGGACCAATCTGAGAGTATTTCTTTCAAATAAAAGAAAAATTTTCCAAATAAATAGATAAATGACGGAACTAAGGTTATACTCGCGTGAAGAGGGTTTCGTACGTTGATTATTTACCTATTTTCCTTTATTTTTGTTTTATTTATCAAAAGATCATTTTTTTTTACCTGTAACTTTAAAACGGGGTCGTTGAGGTAAAAATGTTTGCATGTTTTATTAAATTTCATAATTTTCTCGAAGCGTTAAAGTCGGTGTATCATGTGTCAGTGTTAGTCTAGTCACAAGTGGTGATCTATCCTCCATGATGGTGACGTAGTAACAATACTTCAGTATGTCAGTGTTAGCACCCAGAGAACAAGTCATTGTTATGGAAAACCCAGCGACGGGAAAATTGTTGCTCATAAGGAAAATATGCAATTTAGCTTTGTTAGTAAACTAGATTTAATGTGAATTTTATCGTTCATCTTACAACTTACGAGGAAAATGTCTAGAGATCGATTTGATAATTCGATATTTGTTCATAAATAAAAAGTTGAATCAGAGAGATACGTAGACCAGTTGACCTACTATTTGACGAGGTGATTTGTTTTATTAGATAGGTACTAAGTACATTAGGTATTTATTGAACTAACAATGAACATTTTGTAAAAACAAAATTAACTGATATTAGATACTGATAATCAAGCGTTACATAGTAATCAGTATAAATAGGTATATATTGATAGGCGATAAATAGTAGGCAAAAAGTTGATATTTTCTCGTGAATCACAATTAGTTTAGCTATTAAACATTAAATAAGTACGTTTCTACACTGTCTGAGAAATAACAGTGATAAAGAAAAATCTAAGTTCTTACCCATGTTTAGCGAAGTCAGCCCAAATCTTGGTTACATTGAATACAATGTCCCTCAGTTTTTTCTGTTCAGTATACACCTTTCTGTTCAGATCTTGTAGAAAGAAATAGAAGAGGTCATCGGCATGGCACGCTCCAGGCAAATTCGGGTACCCCGATATTGCTTTCACAACATTTAAATCAGTATCGTAATTGAACCTATACATATACACTGGCACGTTCAGATCTGTGTACAAATTTGTGAATCTATGGGATTGGTAAGCAAAATGAAGGTCAGTTTGCAAGTTACTGATAGCTACAGTATCGTCTTTCGTTATATCTCTGTCCCCAACGTAGAATTTTTTCACTCTTTCTCCAAATTCTATTAACTTTTCACGAGACACCTTCTCAACCAGCATTCTCGGAACGTAGTTCGAAGGATTTTTGTTGTTAACGTCCAGCCTCTGTATCTGGTAATTTATCAAAATAATGCCTTCTGCTGAATTGTATCCGACTATAAGCGGGACTTTATTCACGTTTCCTTTGGTAAGGATGTCAATAGCTCTTTCCGTTATAAATGCTTCTTGGTTAGAGAATTTCTTTTCTACTACTGGGACGAAATGCTCTGGTAGTCCACGACGCTTTTCATCTTCTGTCATAGTCTGGTACGTTACATTAGCCAGGTCTAGTGGCTTCACTTGTCGCAGGAATTGCAAAAGCTCATCAGTATTTTTTGTGTCCTTTCCTAGCGTCTTTGCTAGCCTAAAAGCTCTTTCTCTAGGATTTTCTTGCAAACCCCAGTCATCGATGCAAACTCCACTTTGTGCTATCGCCCCATGAAACAGTCCTCTGGACATTGGTGATAATAGATGGAATGTCACCGATCCCGCACCAGAGCTTTCGCCGAAAATTGTCACGCGATTAGGATCGCCCCCAAACTTAGCTATATTCTTCTGAACCCAGCGAAGTGCTGCAACTTGATCCTTCAAAGCAGCATTTCCAGGAACTTCCGGTGTATCTAAACCGATAAATCCTAATACTTCCAGTCTGTAATTGAACGTTACATATACTATGTCATGTTGTAACAGGAACTCTGGTGGATACAATTCATAATTGCCAGATCCATATCTGTTCGAACCACCGTGGATGAAGACCATGACAGGTGTCTTGGCATTAGGAGACAAGTTCTTTGAATAAACGTTTATGAAAAGGCAGTCTTCACTTCCTTCTACAAATTTTTCGAACCCATCGTCATATTGTGGACATACTGGGCCGTGTTCGATAGCATCACGAACGCCCTGCCAAGGCATAGGTGGTCGAGGGGCCTGTAATTTGTTAATATTTTTTATCATTAATGGAGGCCACTTACGATTACCGACAATTCTAAGAATATTTGCGGAAATGTTTCACTTACCGTAAATCTCAAGTTACCGGTAGAAGGCTGGGCATAAGGAATACCTTTGAAGCTGTAGTATTGTTCGCCATTGATAAGAGTCTTCAAAGCTCCTTTTAATTGTCCTTCGTTAACAGTGATGATCGGATTTTCCTGAAAATAAAGTTTTTTGTAGATATTTCCATCTACCGATTAGGCACCTACTACATTATAAATAGAAAATTAGCTTTTGTTAAAACGTACAGCCTTCAATGTAGATTTTCGTTCTGCAAATTTAATATTGCATACATACCTCATTTATAACACTTTACATGAACTCAAAATAAAAGCAATAACAATTTAACAATGAGGATACATTAACGTTGTCGAAAAACATATGTCTTATGTTTGTATCTAACAAACATAGGTAGGTAAGTCATGTTTTTCGACAATAACAAAAGATAAGGTGTATCGTTTTCCACCTTAAGAGGCTCATCATGTTCCTATTAATTTTATAGATAAGACAAACTGGTAAACAAACAACAAACATGTATTTGGTAAATAAAGCACTACTTTTTCAAAAGTTTAATTTTGATTAATTTAAAAAAATAAAGTTAATGGTAAGTACCTAAACAGAAATTAGTTTTGGCATTAGGTACATGTTTATTCATCTTTAAATTATTCTCATCTTGTGACCAATAACGATACAAAGACTTTGTTTACTAAATGACTCATAAAAAACGGAGTAAGTACCTATAGGTACGGTATAGATATAATTATGCACTAGCTGCTATAGAAGCTGTGTTACATATAGATTTTAGACTCAAGTCATACCTATTTGAAGCACGTTTTAAATTAATGTGTTTGTATGTAATTTACATAAAAACACAATAGTAGCCTACCTATAGGTATAAGAAAAAAAATAAGAAAACGTTAAACCAACTTTAAGGGAGAAAACTTAAAAAATAACGAAACCGACAAAAAAGTGAAAAAAATAATAAACTGAACTTATTATTCATTAATCTAATTAACTTAAAGTAGTACCCAATTCAAAATCTTTATTGTTAGATGGGTCATTCTACTTTTTAGTGCAGGTTTTTGGCACTGATAAAAATAGGTTTCAAAAAATTTATGGTTAAAGATAAATGAAGTAATTTAATTGTATTTATGCGTAATTATACCCACACTATTGCAATTAACTGACAGCAGCGAATTTTGCACATATTTTTTTCTGATAATAAAGGTTTTGTCGACCAAGGTAAAAAAATCATACCACTTTGTTACCAATCAATATATTTTTATGGAGTACCTTTAGTTACTCATTACTAACAAACAATTAACTAAACGCATTTTAGAAACATAAATCTTTCTCTTTCATAACTAAAATTAGATATTATTTTTTAATAAGTCTGATAAATCACATTTAAAAGACAACTATGTTACTGCTGTGCACTTTTGTCTACAAAAAATTTACATAAAATGTATATTATGTGTAAAAATATCTCAGCAACGTATTTAACATTGATAAAAAATATATATATCTTGCTTCTCATATACCTGTTATGTAATTTATAAGCCAATTGTACAACTCAAGTTGAAAAACGTTTACTTAGAATTAGGGACATAATGGTAACACAGTGGTTCAACAGTAACATAGTTGTTTCAATAGAAAATTCGTTTCTATTAAAATAGTTAATCAGTCTCTTAGTTACCACAAAGGAATGTTCTACAAAAAAAATCTATCATAGATCATGTTGCAACCAATCTGAGTAAGGACAATTTTCACATGGCAATAATAGACTCATCCCTAACAGATCATAGACAGATATATATAGAATTAAAGAAATTTAACCCTCCACCTAAAAAGCGTGTGAAATATACAGCAATAGAATATGATAGATTAAATGCATCACTAGACAAAACTGAATTTAACGAAACTATGAGCGACTATACTGAACTGGAAAATAAAATCAAGAATTTAATAGAGCAAAGTAAAATTATAAAGACCAAAATCCTTAATCCACCCCAACAGGACTGGATAAACTCTACAATAATTACTGCTATTAGTCAAAGAAATAGTTTGTGGACAGAATTTCTAAAGAATCGTGATGATGATACATTAAGATTACAATTTAGTAATTTTAGAGAATATGTAGCTAAGCTGATTCAAGATACCAAGAATACTTACTATTATGACCAATTTGTGAAGTGTAGTAAAAAACCTAAAAAAATGTGGGAACTAGTAAACACTCTATCTTGTAATAAAATTAAGGAAAGCTCTGCTCCCTCAAAATTAATAATAGACTCTAATGAATTCACAAATTTAGATGACATTTGTGAAGCTTTCAACAATTACTTTTCTAATATTGGATATATACTAGCAAATCAGATACCAATCTCTTTTCACGTAAATACACAACCTGCTATACCAAATCAAATATCTTCAAACGTAGAACTATCCTCTTTTGACTTCTGTACCAAGGGCGAAATCATTAAAATAGTAAACAGTCTTGACACAAATTCTAGCGTAGGTGTGGATGGCATAAGTACAAAAACAATCAAATGCGTAGTGAATAAAATATCAAATAGTTTAGCAATATGTTTTAATACATTATTTCTTGAAGGAAAATTCCCAGATACTTTAAAAACAGCTAAGATTACACCAATATATAAATCAGGACCAAAGACCGACCCCGGAAATTATCGACCAATATCTGTTTTGCCAGTTTTATCAAAAATACTCGAGAAAATTTTATACAATAGATTGGATAAATATTTAAATTCTATAAACTTTCTTTCTGAACGACAATACGGTTTTAGATCAAAAAGTAATACTCTTGCTGCAACTGTAGATTTAGTTACAAAAATAAAACATAACATAGATTGTAAGAATATTGTGCTTGGTATATTTATTGATCTAAAAAAAGCTTTTGACACGGTTAGCCATAAATTACTATTACAAAAGCTACAATCAATAAACATCACCGGTTCTGCCTTAAAAATGCTTGAATCATACTTGACAAACAGATCACAAATTGTTAAAATAAATGACCATGAAAGTTGTCCGCTACCTATAAGATATGGAATTCCTCAAGGATCGATATTGGGCCCTCTACTTTTTCTAATTTACATAAATAATATTCAGGAACTAGGATTACAGGGACATATTACACTTTATGCTGATGACACTTGCCTTTTTTATTTCGGTTCTAACATTCACACACTCATCTCTCAAGCTCAAAAAGATTTAAATACACTTTTTACATGGCTACAATATAATCTTCTAACAATCAACACTTCAAAAACATGTTACATAATATTTAAATCCAAAAACAAAATTATACCAACACATGCTCCCCTTTTGATAAATAATATACCAATTCAACAAAAATACGAGGAGAAATATCTTGGCTTAAAATTGGACCGTAACTTAGGATGGAATGCTCATATAGAACATATTAAAAATAAATTATTATCACTTATTGGATCCATTTATAACTTAAGTAAATGTATACCTAACACAATAAGACACACAATTTACAACGCCTTAGTAAAACCCCATCTACTATATTTAATTGAAATATGGGGCAGCGCTGCAAAAACTAAAATAAATGAACTTCAAATATTACAAAATAAATTAATTAAAATTCTTTTTCGATACCCCTATCTAACACCGACACATAAAATCTATAGAGAGACGAAGGTTATGAATATTAAACAATTATATATATTTAACATCTGTATATTTGTGAGGAAATGCCTAAATAAAACGATACATACTAACATTAAATTTACAAAAACAAAACCATACTGTAAACGTCGTCGTGCCAGCCTTATAGTTCTTCCCAAAGTAAGAACTAATTATGGAATTAGAACTGTTACCTTTGAGGGAGCGCAGTTTTACAATAAGCTACCAGAAATAGTTAAAAATGTGCACCCATTCAAAGCATTCAAGACTAAATTGGCTGAACATGTTATGTCAGATTATACACTACTAAGCAAATAATGCTTTGGATGAGTACTATGAGTATATAGCTGACTGTAAAAATTGGCGGATAAAGTATAATCTAAATTTAATTACTTAGTTCTAACTATTGTTCTCAAGTAAGTGACATACTTTTGTCTTTATTGAGAATAAAGATTCTTTAAACTTAAACTTAAGGTTGAATGCAATAATTTAATCCTATTACTATAATCATTTTACCAAAATCACAGCCTTTACACAATGGTTAGATTATTTAAACAATAATTGATAATTGCAATCATTGTTCAAACACTTCCAGAGGATTAGGAAATTTGTAGTATTCACGTTTCCCTCTTAAAATCTTTTTTGGTGCAGTAACTACTTCAACAATATTATAAGGCTCACAACTAATGTCTGTTTCAACAGCTTTACATAGTTTGCCAGTATCTGTACGCTTTATTTTCTTGTAAAGTTCTTTTATTGTTGTCGTCAAAACTTTGTACTCTTCACCTTTTTTCCATTTTCCATGTTTTCATTATCTTTTTTAGGTTTAATCTATGGCATTTCTTCTTATGCTTTTGGTATTTTCCCTCAGCTGCTTCTTTTCTTTTAGATATACGTTTTCTCGAAGCTTAGTTCTATCCATTCTCACTTGTTTTCGTTCACGATTCTTCGCAGAGACAGAAGCTGATGTAGATGAAGTCACCGTTTTCAATGTCAATAGTGATCGTCTAGGCATCTGTTCTTGAGTGTTTTTTGGAGTGGCATTCAGGCGTGAAGAAGATGGAGGTGTGTACAACCTACGAGAATCGGGTATCGGATGATTTTCAGGAATATTTAGTGCACGTTTTTCTGTTGGTGGTGTGTTCACACGAGGTACATCGGATTGAGTGTCAATTCAGGAGTATTTCTTATAATAGATTGCAGGGCGCGAATGCGGTTCCTTCTTTTGTTGTTAGCAACCCGCCATTTTTTTGGTTTGGCGATGTTCACGTGACGTAAGTCTTTGACGAGGCGTTTCGTTTTGTGGTACCTTTCCAAAGCTTTCTTTCTTGCTTCCTCTTCTTTAACAGGGTCTAATTTTCGTTTGTGTCGGTACCAACGTTGTTTTTCGGCTGGGGTTAGCAGCATGATGTTCTATTAAAGATAAGAACGTCGCATTATTGTACTAATTTTACCTTTAGTAATTATAGTAAGCCAGTAAATAAATGTAAAATTGTTAAAATACAAACCTATGGGTCGATACAAACAAATGAAGTTAAATAAAATTAGAAAGAATCATTGATAGAGTATATTTACAACTGTGTTACCACAGCAAAGTACCAAAGTAGACCGGTAACACAGTTGTAACATAACATGATGCTACCTGGTATTTACAAACTGACCATGTAATTTGCAAATCCAACTATAGAATATAATTAAGTGACATAAATGCCGTATCTCAATGGTTAAAAAATAACATAAAAGTTCATACATTTACCTTTTCGCCGGGTAACAAAGTGCACACCAAATAAACACACGCGTCGTGATTCACAACATAGCAGCGACTAAGTGGCGTTTCGCGGCTTGATACCTTTCCTCCCACTGCGCTCTTATCATGCACAACCTACCGATCGAGCAAGCGACCAGCGGTACTAAGCGACTTCTAACGGTTTTCTTGAAAAATCGGTAACATAGTAGTTTTCTATTTATCTTGTTCATTAGGGACAAAATCTAATTAATTATTTAAAAAAAAAACTAAACCGTGTAAAAATATATGATAAAAACATAAAAAACGCCCACAAACTAAATAAACTTACCAATTTTTTGAAACAGGACTGCACTGCAAGAAGCATACTTTTTTTGGTTAGGTTGTCCGCGTATTAGATCGGGGACACTTTGCAATACTATGGAAAACAACTATGTTACCATAAACGTCCACTTTGTTACAATACATATCTTAAAATAGGTAACATATTCAAATGTAAATGCTAATTGAAGTTAAGCAAATAATGCGGCAGTTTCACGTATTGCACAAGTTTTTTTTATTTTATTAGTAAAATGGCAGATCCAGATTTTTTTGGCCGGGGGGACACAAAAACCTGCACTAAAAAGTAGAATGACCCAGATGCACCAAGACCAACTAGGTACCTATAGTTTTTAAGTCAATCTCTTTTTAACCGACTTCAGAAAAGGAGGAGGTATTCCTTTCGACTGTATTTTTTTATGTTTGTTACCTCAGAACTTTCAACTGGGTGAACCGATTTTGATGATTCTTTTTTAATCGAAAGCTGGTGCTTGTCATGTTTGTGGTCCCACTGAGCGAGTTCAGGCAAATAGTTTTTGAGTTATCCCTAATTTTGAAGTCGGTTATTTTTTGTCAAGAATTATTTTGAACTCGATTAATAACTTACCACAAATTGACCGCCATGTCCTCGACAGCCGTGATGTCCATGTTTGTGTCCTGTCACATCACTTATCATGTTCATCATCACACATATCACCCACAACACACACGAGTGTTGGACTATCATGTTTGTTTTGTTTGTTCCACTTCGACTCACTGTAGTCAAGTGACAGTAAATTCTTCGAAACGTCTTATTTATTTACGTGCGTTTTCCTCAATGGACAAAGTCATTGATCCAAATATGACTAATTAGTGAATGACATGGGATTATAATATTAATAACGAGTAAATAAAGAATAAAGAGATAAATTATTATCTTTTACATGTTCCGGCTGTGACGCTTGGGAGCCCAGTTTTTTCTTTCTTTCTCTTCTTCATTAACTAACATTAGGTAGGTACTTCATGGACGACGGTGGCCACTTACAATCAGGTAGATCGTCAGTTCGTTTGTCGGCTACTTAAAAAATACTTGCAATAACAGCCTGATATCGTGCCCTCTGAAGCTCGAGTGTCTATTTTTACCAGGATTCATCGTAATTCCCAACACATTCGACACACACACACACACACTTCGACACACTCAAATAATACTTACCTACATAATATGTAGATATACATAATATCGTAGGTAAATATTTCCGTAATCAGCAAACTAATATAAAATTATAAACGCAGTTCGTTGTAGGTCATAAGGTCATAGCTCACGATAAGACCTGCAGTAAAATTGCATAAAGAAATAAAGGAATGTGTAGTGTACGATTATCTAGACACGCGGTAGCGTATCAAGACAATTTTCAAGCTAACAGAACTGGCGAGCAGCACCATGTGTAATGTTACACGAACCATTTGGAGCCACTTTTGACTCCCTCATAACTCAAAAGCTATACTAACTACATAAACCTGTCAAATTTGGCTCATTTATTGAGATTTGCGAAAAACATTATGTATGTGCTCCAAATTTCATAAACACACCTTAAACGGTTATTTAGATATTCATGTCTAAAAATCATCATTTTGTCACTGACTGACCTTTAAATGTATAGATCAAAACTCTAACTCAGTTCCAGATGACCTAGAAACTTGATGTTTGGCATTAAAGTGGTCAAATGTAGAGCTTGAATTACAATGTCCTTATGACTAAAATTTTAGGCTTTTCTGCACAGAACTTGGTACCCATTTAGATCTCAATTCTTTTTTTTTGAAATTGGCTTCATTTTACATTTATGTTTTTGATGTGATACTTATTTACCGATACAGTTTCATGCAAAAATGACATAGAAAATAATAAATACCAACATACACAACAATAACGCTTACTTCAAAACCCTTTCCAAGCGTGCAATACAATATCTATGATGCAGAAATGGATCAACAATTTATTCACCGTTTTATTTTCCTCGTTTGAAACTATACTTGTGCTTCAAATGAAAAGGATGAATTTACATCCTTTGATGATGCGAGATGCGACTCGTAAACGGGGAAAACAGGTATAAGAAAATATTTTGAGGCAAAAAAAATGACCTTCTGAAATGTTTGAGAGACGCGCGAGTGGATAATACCGAATGAATGTACCTACATGTTAATTTACCAATAATCCATATAACAAAGGCGCACTCACCGCTAAGGAGCCGAACGATTCCTGTCTGCATGAAGCTTTAAAGTCGGTTAGAGCCAACAGCAATAAAAAAAAGATCATAATATTGTCCATGTGTATCACATTGCCAATCAATGTTAGGTTCCAAAATAAAAATAAAAAATTTAAAAATTTAAAAGGTTTTATTAGGTAAAATAATAACTTAATAATTTAAACTTTGCCTAATTATATCACCTTGCTCCCTACCACAACCTATTACCGCTATCGATAATATTTTACCTGTGACAATACATAGACTTACACAGTTCAACCTTTTATTCACACTGAATGAGAGCCGTTTTAATAATGAGCTGTAGCTACTACCAGATAATTCATAGGTACTAATAATCTATTAAATTTAATAACACTTGCTTTAATTAACGGTTTTTCGTTCAAAATTACAGCCAAAATTGTACTATTAGTCCCATTAGTGTGCATTAGCATTAAAAAGGTTAAACCTTAGAATCCAATTACTTTGAATATATTTCATCTTAATGCACAGGTTCATCTTAATACATACATAATAAATAGGTTTCTCCTTAAAATATTAAAATACTTATTATTAATTACAAAAAAGTATCTAATTTAATTCCGAGATTTAAACCCAACGGGAATCCATGTATCTGTAATATTAATTTAAATACAATCCTTGTCCAGCCATTGAAGAACCATTGTCGGATTCAATGCATAATTTACATGTAAATAGCCTTATAGAAATCAGTCTAAGGGCTTGTTTCACCATCTTCAAGTAGAGTCCTGAATAAGCTATTCGCCGGTTAAAGTGACGTTAAAGTGTCATTTTACATACACGAAATGTCAACTTAACCAACGTATAGCTTACTTCTGACTTACAGTACGGCCGCTGTATCTTGGCGCGTCTGAACATAGGCTTTGCGAATTTTAGCGCATGTAAGACAGAGATGGCAACACGAACATTCTAACGTATGACTGAGACAAAATACACCGCGTATCGAGTATTGGCGAATTATGTTACTGCGCAGCCTTCTGCGCGAAGTTCAGACGCGCCAAGATACAGCGGCCGTACTGTACTTGAAGATTGTGAAACAAGCCCTTATAAAACAGCTACCGTTAAAGTCGGTCATACACAATCAAGTTTACTTGTCAAGCTTGCAGCGGACTTGATGCGGTATCCAGTAAACTTGACGGTGTGTGGGTGGGTATTTGATTATTAGCTATCTGGATGCCGCATCAAGTCAAACTGCAAACTTGACAAGTAAACTTGATCATGTATGGACAGCTTAAAGTTGATTTTGGACCATTATTTTTGTTCGGATATCTATACAAAAATTAAAATTGGAGTGTCTATTTGTAATATTAAAATAACCGTTTTTTACACGGTACATGTACCAAAGGTATTTTTTTTACAATTTTTGTCTGTCTATCTGTCTGTTTGTTCCGGCTAATCTCTGAAATGGCTGGACCGATTTTGACGGGACTTTCACTGGCAGATAGTTCATGAAACAAGGAGTAACTTAAGCTACTTTTATTTTAGAAAAAATTGTTTGTTACGCGATACGAAGTTCGCCGGGTCAGCTAGTTTGTTAATACGACAAAATTAATAAGTCATATAAAGCGGGTAATGTTAAGGTTGATCTAAGTGCGGTTTATAGATCTCATCCTAAGAGGGATGACTTCAGTCATTGTTTATGGGCGCATTTTTATAGGTCGTTTTAACTTAGTCGCAACACGGCATGCGATGTGACGTAATGATCAATGAAAGGGCTTCCAACATTTTTGTATGGAGCCTGGCATACCTACAAGTCCGCCATTTTGAAAAAACCTCGATTCGGCGGCCAGTGATGAAACATGTGTCAATCGATAGACTAAATGATTATGATCAAAAAGTATTCAGTGATGAATTGTCGTAAGTGGTATACTTTCTGAGATATTTGAGTTCAAAACCATAGAAAAATAAAGTAAAAAACTTTGTTTCGGCGGATATTGATAAAACAAGTGTTAATCGATAGACTAAGTGATTACGATCAAAAAGTACTCAGTGATAAAATATCGTAAGTGATATGGTTTCTGAGATATTTGAGTTCAAACCCGTATAAAAATAAAACATTTATAGTTAATTATCTTTTATTTTTATTATACATATTATATTATATATAAAGTAAATAAATAATTATAAATACATATATAACATCTGGTTGAAGACCACGGGCGACAACATTCTAATTGCTTCAGGTAGTGCTGCCGGACTTCTTGAAGGAGCTTTTGGTAGTCTATGATTTTTAGGGTTCCGTAGCCAAATGGCAAAAAACGGAACCCTTATAGATTCGTCATGTCTGTCTGTCTGTCTGTCTGTCTGTCCGTCCGTATGTCACAGCCACTTTTTTCCGAAAGTATAAGAACTATACTGTTGAAACTTGGTAAGTAGATGTATTCTGTAAACCGCATTAAGATTTTCACATTAAAGTAGAAAAAAAACAATAAATTATGGGGGCTCCCCATACTTAGAACTGAAACTCAAAAACTTTTTTTTCGTCAAACCCATACGTGTGGGGTATCTATGGATAGGTCTTTAAAAATGATATTGAGGTTTCTAATATCATTTTTTTCTAAACTGAATAGTTTGCGCGGGAGACACTTCCAAAGTGGTAAAATGTGTGTCCCCCCCCCCCCCCCCTGTAACTTTTAAAATAAGAGAATGATAAAACTAAAAAAAATATATGATGTACTTTACCATGAAAACTTCCACTTAAAATTGGTTTGAACGAGATCTAGTCAGTAGTTTTTTTTTAATACGTCATAAATCGTAAACCGCAATTTACCTCGATCAAAGTTACAACGAACTACAAGAACTTTTATATTATGTTTCTTGCTGCTACGGAACCCTTCATGGGCGAGTCCGACTCGCACTTGGCTGCTTTTTTTGATGTCTACAAGCAAGGAGTTCCAGAACAGTATGAACTGTATTGTGAAGGAATTCCCGAAATAAGCAGTGCTATGGGTTTCCTTTAAATAAACAGGAGAAGACACATTATTCAAAATAGCATAAAATGTTGAGAGAATTCTGAAGTTTCGCCTGTATTGAATGGGTAGCCATTTAAGTTAGGAATGGAACTGGGAAATGTGGTCATAAGTCGTAAGCCGAAGATATATCTAATACAGTTATTAAGCAGGCGCTCCAATGTATTCAGAAGTTCCTCTGACAAATCTGTACAACACATAGCATAATCAAGGTGAAGGATGACCAGTGTTTATGGCGTATTTATGGTTAAGTGTTTATGGCGATACAGCAATTGAAGTGTACCGGTCACTTTTTTCCTTACCTCAGTTACGATATGTTTTATAAAAATTAAACAAATTCGTCAAACAAACAACTTAAGGGTAGAGATAAAATCGCGGGATGGTACTGCTCATGCATAGTGGGAAAAAGAACCTAGTCCTGTTGTTCCCATATAATGTGTGTTATATGGTTCTTGGCATGGGCTCGACATCAGAAAACATTGCCTTTATCACCAGCGGAATTTTTAGATTCAGTGATTGTCAGACATAATATAGAAAACTAAGCCAATAACGAATTATAACTTTTGGTTTAGAGTAATTGCCAAAGCTGTAGCCGCTGGTGGCAAATACATTATTTATAAAACAACCTAGTAGTTTGCTTTTGCTTTACTTCTTTTTTAAATTCAAACCTACCCGTTATTAATAAATCAAGTACCTATGCAGCACATACACATATGGCATAATATACTTATTTTTCATTATTGACCCAATAAATTCAAAATAAGTAAATGATCATTTTTAATGCATTATTTTTGTACGGTTTTGAACTCAAATATCTCAGGAAGTATATCACTTACAACATTTCATCACTGAATACTTTTTAATCGTAATCATTTAGCCTATCGATTGACATATGTTTCATCAATGTCCGCCGTGGCAAAGTTTTTTTGCTTTATATTTCTACGGTTTTGAACTCAAATATCTCAGAAATTATATCACTTACAACATTTCATCACTGAATACTTTTTAATCGTAATTATTTAGCCTATCGAATGACATATGATTTATCAATGTCCGCTGAAACGAAGTTTTTTGCTTTATTTTTCTACAGTTTTGAACTCACTTATCTCAGAAAGTATATCACTTACGACATTTCATCACTGAATACTTTTTGATCATAATCATTTAGTCTATCGATTGACACATGTTTCATCACTGGCCGCCGAATCGAGGTTTTTTCAAAATGGCGGACTTGTAGGTGTGCCAATTAGGTTCGATGCCCTTTTGTCAACAAATAAAAAAAAATTACTACTATAAATTCAAATTGTAATTATAAAATTCAAATAGGTAGGTAAATTTTTTCTTCAATGATTTTTTTTGTATTTAACATAATTTAAGTTCGCAATGAAATTCCAAAAAAATGACTAGCCTTTGTATTAAAATATGTTTCATAAGTACATTATTATTATTAGGGATTATTCCCATCATATTATACTTTCAAAAGTGTAATGTTTAATGGTTTCAAAATCATTAAATTCACATTATTTTATACAAGAAAAATTATTGTACCTGCACAATTTTATTTGTGTCACGCCTTACATCTTCTTCTTGTTTATTTACTTTATTTTTTACTTACTTGTTTACTTCTTGTTTTATATCAACTGGACTATGTATGCTCATCATTAAAAGATATGATTATAAATATGTATTTTACTTACAACAACCTACATTTTAGTATACAGTATCAATATAACAGAACTAGATCCTACTATGTACAGATGCCGTTTAACAGATGAAAATAAGTAATAAAAGATTTATTCAGTATGTATCAAGTATAAAATCAAAGTACATTATAAATTAGTAGGTAGGCACGTTCTGAAGATGTCATTTAGCTTGAGATTTACTGAAATTATTTTGCACTAAAACATATATAATATCAAAATTTAAAGCACTAGAGTATTGTATAAAATAAGAAACTACATAATTAGAACATTTATGTTATAAAAAAGACCTTATTTACCTGCATGATACAAAGTTCAAATTTGCTTTAATCTTTCTGTAAAGATTATGTCAAACTTTCTGCGGTAAAAAGGTAACTGGGGTCCACGGACCTGAAAAAAAGACGGACGTAACCTCATGTAATCGAGAGTGAAGCATAGCAATGGCCGCCCGCTTACCATGTGTGCGTAATTTTCGATTCGCGATTGAAGCAGTATGGTGTCAATGTGTGGGTGTTTACTTGTACGAATAGAGAGTTGGTCTTACTATGGGTGGTTCACTGAATTTATTGTTGGGATTACGTCCGTCTTTTTTTTAGGTCCGTGCTGGGATCTGTAGGTGTGGATGCACCATTTTATTGTACGAGCCTGCACCACATTATTTGCCTAACCTAAACCGTAGATCGTAACCTTGATCATCTAAAATGAGCGCACCCCGCGCTTCCACTAATTATAATTATTGTCATAACGTGTAATTAATATAGGATATTTCATAAATATTGCCACTTAGCTATAGGTTGTAACAATAATATTGTGTGTGTTCATTTTATACTAGACGATCAAACATATTACTTACAATCATAATTATATTATACAGGGTGAATTTTTCAAGTGGACAGCCAAATTCGAAACTGAGGAATATCGAAAAATGGTCAAGTCTCGCGACCGATTTTGATGAAAACTAAAACTGCATCATTAGACTTCAAAAATTTATATTCCTGGCCAGGAAATAAACCGTCGATTTTGAAAAAAAAAACATCCTGTATTACACCATTCGACACTACATAATAATATACATTATACACATTTTAACCATCGTTTCGAATCACAGATATGAATCATTTTTATTAACATTAATTTTATTAACAATCTTGAGTAACACAATACCATACCCAGAAAGTCGAAATATTTTGAAATTCCAGACAATATCTATCACATTGTGTAATCTTACTACCGTTATGGGATACAGTAGTAGTAATAAGTATTTAAAATGAATAATAAATCAATAATGACCTGCTATAAATAATAAAATAATAAATAAACGGTAACACACTCATACCCCCGCAGTAGGTTATTACCTGTGTCGCGGGTGGCATGGACTACACATAACACATCACAATAACACCCATGACCCGAGTACAAATATTTATCTGTCACATAAATATCTGCCACGGCCGGGAATCAAACCCGGGACCCCTCGCCTCGCAGGCAGGGTCGCTACCAACTAGGCTACAGGAAATGTTATAGAAACCAGCCCTCAGTTTTTACACGCTCTGTACCATGATCTTTTTATTGTAGTCTTAAACGAGTTTAACGAGTACACGCTTCGCTGTAACTTAAAATTATTATAGCAATTATGTCAAATTATAAGTCATTACAAAATAATTTTATTCATCTCCAAAACTTTGAATTAAAGTAAGAAAAATTATATGCAAATAGTGTTCTATAAAAACAATTAAAGTAAGTCCAAAGATATTTTTGGACGGACGGACATGACGAAACTATAAGGGTTCTGATTTTTCTTCGGTACCCTAAAAAACTAGCTAACTCGGCAAACGCTTCTGGCAAAAAAAATCTGGATAGAGATACCCTAATCATCTAGCGGTATGAAATATAATTTACGACCTATTCTTATATCTCCCAAATATACACAAATAAAAATGTGTGCAATTCACACGTGGTACAAGTGAAACCTTCAAAAATAAAGGTATTAATTTAATAACGTGTATCAGTTTTAATTATCTTTCAAAAACTATTTTGTACTATATAAAAATAAAACAGGCAATTGAAAGACGTATAAATATTACATGGAAAAAATTTTGGGCTAACAAGGAAATACTAAAAGGAAATTATAACATAAATTTAAAGAAAATTGTAATGGACACGTGTATTCTCCCTTGTTTGACTTATGGTTGCCAGACATGGGTCTACACAAACAAAATCAAAGCAAGAATAAGAGCCACTCAAAGGAGTATGGAACGGAGTATACTAAAAATCAGTAAAGTACATAAAATAAGAAGCGAAATAATAAGGAATAAAACGAAGCTAAACGATGCCTTAAAACATGCATTAAAAATGAAATGGCAATGGGCAGGGCATATATATCGTACCACCGACAACAGATGGACTCTATATGTTACAAAATGGAAAGGACCAGGAGGTAAAAGAAAAGTTGGTAGACCTAACACAAGATGGACTGATGATATCACAAAAGTAGCGGGAAAAAAAAATGGATGGAAGCGGGGAAGAACCGAATAATCTGTAAAAGAATGGAGGAGGCCTATACCCAAGATGGGACCCATATCAAATAATATTATAAATTACTAATCAGCTAAATATAGTCACAAGTCTTTATTAGTACTAAGGTTACGTCCGCACAGGCAGGCGGCTTGCTTAGCGCCTAGAGCCTAACTAGTCACCTAGCGAGTAGCTCAGTAAAACGAACGTTCTATAGTGTTCGTGACTGCCCGCACTGCGCGCTTGGTGCCTAGCAACGCGCTTAGCGTGTATCCAAGTAAACAAACGTGTTGGTTTTCTGTCACTAGGCGCTAGGCATTTTTGCTTCAAAAATGAGATTGACAGTCGGGTTGTCATGGATATAATATTATTGATGAATGTCAATGGCAAAAACTAAGCTGAAACGAGAAATTGTTGCATTTATTAAATGATCTCATTGCATTTATTTCATTAATTTTGTAAGATATTTTTGAGAGTAACATTTCGTCAACGTGCCGACAAGCAAAATGACCAAGACACCTAGCGACCCACCACGCAAGCCACCTCTCAGTGCGGCCACCGTATATCCTAGCAAGTAGCCAGAATGCAAACCACTAGGCTCTAGGCGCTAAGCAAGCCGCCTGTCTGTGCGGACGTAGCCTAACACTCATCTACAGTGTTTGTTGTTTTGCTAAGTTATATTTATTGTAAACTACTTTAATATGGGATCAATAAAGAAGGCTTTATTATTATTATTATTATAAATATAAAACAGTGGTAACTAACGCCATGTCTTAACATAATATGAAGAGTAAAATGAGCAGCTAGCGCCATCTATCCAGCAATAAAACGAATCTTCTATCTTGTTTCTCGCACAATTTATGAATACGGCTTAGCACTTTTTTAAGTAACATAAAAACAAAACCGGAAATCCCGGATATCTCGGAAACGGTGCGTCCTAGACGATTTTTGATACGATTTCCAACCACCCCATAGATCCGCCCAGTCCTTATTACATAAACCTTGCTGAACCCACCCCTAACCCCCCACCCAAATTTTCAAATATACTGTATAATACACTGTATAATATACTGTATAATGCTTCCTATCTCATTTTCTCCGACATTAAATCTTATGAATTTATGTGTCTGTCTCTTTTTACTTTCATCGAATTTTTCGTTTCATCGACTTTTTCGTTTCATCGACTTTTTCGTTTCATCGACTTTCAAATGACAACGATGCTAAAGAAGTTTCACTTCAAAAAAATATATAAAAATCGGTCGAGTGCGACCACAAACACCGTGACACGAGATTTTTATATATTAGAGATATCACAAATTGCTTTTAGCCATATGTGGTCTCCCTGACTCTGCATACAATTTGTTCCAAAACTCAGCCCTCTCCTTATCAGCATATTTCCTAACGGTGAACTGTTCATCTATGCTTAAGTATTCTTTCCCTGCAGTAGAATAAGGCACCCAGTTTAAACCAAGACTGTTATCTGGGGTTGGGTTGCTGAAAAATTTAAAGGTATTTAAACATATATTTTTATTCAATAGTTTTTTCCTATAATGTGTCTGCAAGAATAAAAGTGAATAAGACTTTTATTAAGTCGACAATGCAATGTTGATGCCTTGGTATTATTGACATCCCTAGACAAGGCAGTTCGTTCGAAAAACTTTTTCAACAATAGGAACCCAACACTATGGGGTAGACGAGAAAAAAAATCCCCACTGCAGCTGTAAGAGATTCCTAAAATATACATTTTTTTAAAGTTTCATGCCAAATTACAGCTTTCTAGCACTAAAGGTCTATGTGCTATGCTGCTGACGGTCGGAAGGTCGAACGGTCGGACGGACGGACGGACATGGCGAAATTATATTTAAGGCGAAACTATTTTAACTATATTATTATTTACATTTTGATTACTGAACCCTAAAAATGGATTCTGTGGATTTATATACATGAAGCTTTTAGAAACAGGTACAAGTCAAATTTTTCGTTTGCCGTCAGGGCTAAAACAAGTTTTAAGACTATTTCTATAAAATGGCATTAATAACTTACCCAGTCTTGGCAAAGTTAGTCCACAATTTTGTTACATCATGAACAAGTTTCCTCAAATTCTCTTGTTCTTCATAGACAGTAGCATTCATGTCATTACTAAATATGTAAAATAATTCATCAACATGAGAAGCTCCCTTGTATGACGTGTAGCCAAGTAATTGTTTAAATAAATTCAATTCAGTGTCAAGGTTAAATCTATAGCAGAAAACTGACTTTGATAACATTGAAACAAAGTGTAAAAACCTTTGCGTACTATATGAGAAGAATTCATCAGTCAGCATGTCTGAAAATTCCTTTATATCACTCGGTGAAAAATCTTTGTTTCCAATGTAAAAGTCTTTTATCCTCTGACCAAGCTCCTTCAGTTTTTCTTCAGATACGACCATAGCTATTTCCCTGGGCACGTAATATGATGGGTTTTTATTATAGAAATCAAGTTTCTTCACTTGAAACTTACATATCATTAAACCTTCTGCAGAATTATACCCGGCGATTAGTGGAACATTGTTTACTATCTTTCCTTCCATGAGCAGTTTTAAGGGTTCTTCATCTAAGAATGCTTCAGTATTGGTGAACTTCTTTTCGACAACTGGAGCGAAATGTATAGTTAATCCTCTGTGTTTCTCATCATCAGTTAGAGTCTTAGTTGTGAGAGCTACAAGTTTTGATGCTGGAAGACTTTTGAAAAACTTTACTAGCTCCTGTGGATTGTCTGTGTCTGATCCTAACAATTTTCCCGCTCTGAATGCTCGTTCTTTTGAACCTAATCCAATTGCCCAATCTGCTGTGCAGACTCCACTTTGAGCGATCACCTTATGGAATAATCCTTTGGACATTGGCGAAAACATGTGATAAGTTACACTAGCTCCTCCAACACTTTCACCAAAAATTGTGACATTGTCAGGGTCGCCTCCAAACTGGGCTATATTACTCTGCACCCATCGGAATGCTGCAACTTGATCCTTCATCCCAGCGTTTCCTGGTGCTTCCGGAGTGTCCAAACACAAGAACCCCAGAACTTCTAACCTGTAGTTCAAAGTGACTAAGATAACATCATGTTCCAGCAGAAACTTTGGTCCATACATAAAAGAGTCACCAGATCCATTCATGAACGCTCCACCATGAATGTAGACCATTACTGGTAACTTTGAATCTGGTTGCAGAGACCTGGTATAAACATTGAGGAATAAGCAGTTTTCATCACCGTCTAGGACTTTCATTGAGTGCACTTCAACTTGGGGACAAAATGATCCGTGTTTTGTTGCGTCATACACTCCACTCCAAGGCTTTGGTGGTAATGGTGCCTGAAATTCAATATATTATTATTCAAAATTATTTCTTTCTCTCTCTTATTTCTTGGGCAGAAATGCATCACTACTGTTATAAATTTCTACAAAGTATTCATACTTTTAAAAATATACTACAGATTATCAGAAAAGTATTAGCTTGTTGATAGCTCCTAAACATAAAAGAAAATCAGTTAACAGACAGATAATAGAATAGTTCTAAACCGTTCTATCTATGCCTAATAATAAAGATGTGTACTGACCCTAAATCGGAGATCTCCAATAGGTGGCTGAGCATAAGGAATTCCCTTGAAGCTGTAATAAGGAGCCTCATTATGAAGTTTCTCAACAGAACCTCTCAGTTTTCCTTGTTTTACTGTTACCACAGGACTCTTCTGAAACCAGAAAAAAAAGTAGGTTAATTAAAGAAAAAGTGAAATTACTGTCACACTGTATTATGTATGACCAGTCTTATAATTGACTGTAGTAGAATACCATTAGATATAAGCCTCTAAGGATTATGAATGTAATAAATTAAAAAACCTTAAGGTTCTAAAATTTAAATTCATTAAATTCATAAATAAAAACTAAAGCAGAATTAAAAAATGGGCAAGCTTTATAATATTTTGTCTTAAAAAAGGTTTAATACATTAAAAGAAATTGGATACCAAGGCTTAGAACTTTTTTGTGCTAAACTGCTACATATTATGACACCACTACTTATGGTATAATTATGGGTAAATATCTTCCGATACCAAAATAAATAAAAAATCAGTATATTATTATGAATTTAACAACACCTGCAACCTTCTTTTAATTAATGTCGATATCAATATAACAATTAACGAACAACTGTTTAAACTATTCTGAGACAATGTTTTAAATGTAAACTTGTTTACTTACCATTTCACTGATTAATCTCACAAAATTCAAACAATTAGAACGATCTACTTTTCCGACTAAACTAGTTAAATGAAACATTAGGTTCAAAGGCTTATTACTAATCATTTATTATTTGTTATCCGACCGATGATTTATTGTAATATCAGCTGATAACTATGATAATGTGAACGTGTGAACTTCAGGACTCTGTGTTTGCGATGAACTTATTTTTCATCTTTAGTTTATATTTATATATATATATTTTTTTTGCTTTACACCAGTTCTATTTGTACTTTGCACTTAATTTTTACTGCTGATTACAAAACACTTATCTGCCAAACTAGAAAAGATCTCCAAGCATCTGTTATAAAAGTAAAATCTAATTCGTATAAATTATACATAGTACAGTCATTAATTATCTACATAATTAATTTTAAATAAAAGTTTTATGGATTTTAATTATAATTAAACTAAAAAAATTCTAGATTACTAATCTCACTCAAGATGTCATTCTGCTGACATTCATCATAATTGACAAAATAATAAAATGACATTGACACCTGACACTCCTGACAGTGTTAAGTCAAAATGTTGTCATAATTATTATGTCACTTAAGTCACTTGTCTATGGTAATTTTGCATTTTTTACTTTTTGTACCTTACCTAATTTCCGTAGACATACTGTTAATTAACAGCCAACAAAGATAGACGAAGCAAGAAGTAAAAGAGAGACCCATAAAAAAAGAACAGCTGTCATGGCTGTCACGGCTGACAGATGTGAAACATCGAAATGCGTGTCGCCACGATCACCAAGTCTAAAATCAGGTTTACCCCTCGCGTAAAGATGTTTCACATCAATATTTTGACTCTCCGACTCAAACTTACCTACATATTAAACTATAGTCGAATCCATAACTCGACGGACCACTTTGACATCTCAAATGCATAAATGTTGCAAGGTCATAGGCATTGCTGTTCTTGTCGTTATTTATGAAAATGTTCATATCGATAATTTTATGCGTGACTTTGAAAATCAAATTAAGTAACTCTATCTTAATGCATTTTTCTTGGTAAAATGTCACTGATTTTTTTTTTGAATTATAAGCAATTTATCTTTATTGATTTTAATTGGCATCAAATCATTAAACGGAAGGTATTTTAATTAGATAAGAAATGCAAACACACTAATAGATCACTATTATAACAACGTAACTAAAGGTTTTCCATTCCACGCCTAAACAAAACGTTTTTTCAACGCGTTCTCTGTGAATCAAGTGTCGACACTGAAATATATACACAAGCTTACCCCTCACTATTAATTCTCTGCAATAGATAGCAACACTCTATTTGTCAAAGTGGTCCGTCGAATTATTATGGATTCAACTAAGTCTAAAAGGTTTATGGTACCTATTACAAAAGGAGAGATGTGATGATGAATGAGATGTCTTATTAGGGACTGTTGGTTCATATCTCAGATGAAGGAAATAAAAGGCAGATGGAACATTCGCAAAGAAATGTAACGAATGACGTGAAGTCACTTTTTCCCTATGTGTGCGTGACAACCTTAATGTCAGCTAGCAGTGGCACCGTATGGACACGTAATTCTTTGTGTGTGTGAGGATGCCAAATGAAAAGTCACAAACTCCCGCAATTTTGTAAATGTTGTTTGACATATTTCCAACTTAACACATTATGCACAATTAAATTGGCAAATTATTTATTACTAGTCTAGTGAACGCCCTTGCTTCGCTTCGGTAAGCCCACAGTCGATAAAAGTAGGGATGGTATTCTTTAAATTGTCGTGATTTTTTTATTTGTAAACCGATTCAAATAAAACAAACACTAAATGTTAACCCAAACTCATTACAATACGTCAGTGAACACCGAATATTTTATTAAGCCGTTCCTGAGATAGGAGGAACAAATGCATAGAAAACCAGACAAAAATTTACGTTGTAATAAATTAATGTGATAATCATAATTGATTTTAATTTCATCACTAGTTATCAAAAAGTACACTTATCAAAATATATGTAAATGTTCTTTTAATATAAAATAATACTTAAATATATTTAATTGTCTTAATTAACCTATGGACTTTTTATGCAGAATAAGTTAGTGTTTGACCACAGAACCACCTGAGATGGTAAGCGGTAATGAAGTCGTGGATGGTAAATCACACTAACTTAGTACTTAGAAGCCTATTCACTCTTGACTTGAAGACACCCACATTATAATCTGACGGGAACACCCACGCGGACAATTAATTCCAGTCCTTTGTGGTACGCATAATAAACGCATAATAAAAGACGAGGCAAAGTGCATTTTTTTTTCTCTTGTAATAGCAGCTGTCGGCAATCTGCAAAATTATAATTGAAATCATTTTAGTGAGTAGGCTAAACTAAAAACAGAAACTAAAATATAATATAATATTTTCTTTCAATCATGCATTTTATCGTGGGCAAACGTGACATTTTCAATTAACCCGGTTATAATATCCCAGCGATAGGTGTTTATGCATTGGCTGTATTTCTTGATTTTTAAGGTTTAAATAAATACAAATATTTACTTTTTAAATATATTTATTTGGACATACATTTATAAATCGACCAGTGTTCAAATAGCTCATGCATATTTCCCCAAATTTAGGGTAACCGATTTTCACATAAAGCTGGTATACAAATGAATAATTGTCGAGGTTTTGTGTTCCAAGCAAACCGCAAAAATATTATTATAAATAAATAATAAAATAATGAACAGATACCTGTGAAAAGATATTCCATCTTCTTTTCTTTGATTTTGCAAACTACTTTTAAATAGTTTAAAAATGCAAGACGGCATTATAACTGATAAAATTATTTAATAAATTTTGACAATTGCGATGTTCATGCAATTTGACGCTTTCTTTAGTAGTGAAACGAGATTGTATTAGTTTTTTATTTTGTATTATTCTTGGTAGGCTTACGTCATATTCGAACGACGTTATCTGCCTTTTATTCCTTCATCTAAGATCCATGGTTGGTTCCTTTCCATAATATTATTATGGTAAAAAATTTAACAGGTACACTTAACACTGTAAATACTATGAATATGATAATCTGAGATGATGATAAGGTCGATAATCGCCTCGTCTTTGAATATTGGACGTCTACGCGTCTCCGTTTAAATCTTTGAAAGCAAGAATCGTAGGTATTTCAAGTTCAGCTAATCGTTATCATATCTATTCTTCTACTGTCTACGAAAATGGAAAACAGGATATTGGACACGCCTAGAGCTGCCACCGTCCGGGTTTTCTTGGATTTATCTTGTTTTTAGTTTTTGGGTCGTAGAGAGCGCCATTTCATGTTAAGAATGTTTTATTCTCCTTTTCTTGCACTTAAAATTATTTGTAATATTATATCTATAATTATAATAAATTAGGTAGATACCTATGGCATAATATATGCACAATATGCGGCATAGGCCAAGTGCGCTGTGGACATAGCTAATATTATAGCGACTTCTCGCCTCAAAACGTGCGATAATCTCCATCCATCTCTGTGACTGACTCTGTGTAAATAGCGCTTTATATCCGAAAATTTTACTTTTACTATTATATTAAACGTACCTACTACCTGCTAACTAGCTTAATCTTAAGTTACCATAAAGTAATTATTTTTGTTACTTTGTTCCAATCCAACCGTAACATTCTCTTTTTAACTGACTTCAAAAAAAGGAGGAGGTTCTCAATTCGACTGTATTTTTTTTTATGTTTGTTACCTCAGAACTTTGGACTGGGCGAACCGATTTTGATGATTGTTTTTTTAATCGAAAGCTGGTCCCAAGTAGCAAAATAAAGTTATATAAATGGTCAACGAACGTCTTAGATTAACTTTCAGTCAGTCAAAATGGTTATATTACAGTATATTAGACGTCTATATAACGCGGGTTTGGGCGCACCTTATATGACATTTACATCGTGTAAGGGTCGTTTTGTCGTCGCAACGGCGTCAATTACGTTGCATAAAAATCACATAGATGTTGCAAGTGTGACTAATATGTTTTATAATAGTGTCTAGTAATACTCCTACATAACTTTAACCGTATATAGATGTAAATAAAATTACAAAAAAAGTCGTGTTATGGTTAAACACACAACATCTACATGAGTTTTCTTATGCGAACGGACAATATTTTTTCTTCTTGAAATACTTTATAAAAAGTTAAGCCAAGTGTTATCATGATTTTCATTTATTTAATATAAAGAAAGCCGATTGTGATTGAAGATGAGGAGGGTGATGATATAGTGGCCATTAAATTTTTTCGAGAATATGTATGGACATCTTTGTTCATATTTTAATGGGCCTTCAAAATATTGATGTTTTAATATTGTATATTAAAATTATATATATGAATTGACTTTAATAATTTCCGCCATATTGCAATCAACACACCGAGCGACCGCTTTACGACGTGTATATGACTACTGGTTATATACATGTATTTTATTCAACTTATGTCGTCCTGTCGTCCACCATTACGGTTGCTATTAGGGTTCTATGCAATAGAAAAATATGAAAAAAACCTTTATTAGTAGTTCTGTTTTTGAAGTGAAACTTCTATATAGACGGGGTATTAGGAATTTTCTGTCACGAAAAAGCGTTACCAAGGCATGAAGTAGACGTAGCCGATATATCGCGTGGAAATTTTTGAAATAAATATTTAATATAAATACGTTGCCATTCGTTTTAAATATTTATTTTTTATTTTATTTTTTTGACATATTTTTTGAATTTCTTTTTGAATTTTTTTTGATGTTCTTAGAAATGTTTTTTTTTTGTTTACATACTTTTTTGAATATTGTTTTTAATTTAACAATAAAAATTATTTTTGAAATCTTTTTTGAAAAAAAATCAATTTTTAATATCTTCTTTTTGAAAAAAGAATGTTGCCATTATTAAATTTAATTTACTCTGCTACTACTTTATTTAAGGGAAAATAGCTGTATTTTAGAGTATTTCAAATTAAATAAAATCTCATACATCCACTTAATGTTTATTTACTAAGCTATCATAGAATTGACATAAGCATAAGAAATCTTTTAAAGAAATATAAATTTCAACACTTTTCCAAAAAGGTCCTTTGGTACGATTTAGGCGCCTGGTTTCCTAAGTCGTATCGCCTATAGCCTGTGGTAGTATCTAATGCTGGGTACTGCCTAAGGGTTAAAAAATATACGGAACCACCCTGATTTTTGCTACTTTCTTTTTGATTGGGACCGCACGACAATGTCTTTTCCAGATTAATTGTAGGTATTTTTGATATTTTTAATGATTTATAATTTTTGTTTACTTTTCTTCTAAAACCACCACTTTTGTTAATTCTTTTCCACTTTCCAGGATCCATAACTATGAATTAAATTAAAAATGGCTTCTGAGTCATATAAAAGTTACTTATTATCGTTTAAATAATTACATGAATTATAAAAGTCATTTAAGAATAAACTTATAGCCTAAAAGTTACATAATGATTGAACTAAACGCCTTAATAAGACTTTTTTATAATAGTTTATTATACAATCATTATAGGACAGTTAATTATTTAAGCGTTACATAAAAGTTTCCAAAATTACACAAAAATAGGAACTCCTGACTATTATCTGACTAAAACGTTAACTCGACTCAAAGCCTTATCATGTAAACGTAGTGGCAGATACGTTTATATTACGTCATATAAATTCGTTGAGACGACGTTTACCAGACGTATTTATATGATTTAAATTATATATAACTAAAGCATCGTATTGAATACCACTTTACAATTATTTGGTTGCTACAAAACTGAAACAAAACCCTTATACGTCTTTTAGTTGTATTATATGACTAGTTTGCTACTTGGGGTGGCTGTCATGTGCCACATAAATTTTATTGAGATCTGACAATGGCATCCATGAGAAAACCACATAAGTCGTAAATTTGTGTTAAGATGTGCGCGACAAATTGACGAATAACTCAATATCACGCCAAGCGATTTCGATGATTCTTTTTTTAATCGAAAGCAGGTGCTTGTCATGTGGTCCCACATAAATTTGAACGAGATCTGAAAAGTAATTTTTGAGACTTTAAAGTCGGTTATTTTTTGTTAGTAAAATTTAGATTATTTGTAATCTTTAAGTCGCATCCAAGATTCGAAGCTAATTCCGATGCTGCAACTTTTTATGGGTGTTCGGGGCTCAGATTATAGACTGAGGTTCGGGGAAAAAACTTTTTTACAACAGGATTAGAAGTTTTATCGGACGCGATGCCGACAATATTAGCGCGTTTAAACATAAATGGGTCAATTTCAACAAACGCGAATTTTGCCTAATTACAGTGGCGAATTTAAATTTGCTGTTTCTGATAAAAATTTTTTGCTTAAATAATAGGTAAATATTAGTACTATTTAATCATATACTAGAGATCGAAAAAAAATTGTTAGTTCATGAGATATTTCCATTTGAAATTATCAAATGCCACCGAAATTATTAAAGGACCACCGGAATTAAAATCCGAGCCACCAAAATTGATTAAATTTAAAACTGCTGTTTCTAATACTTTTTATTTGGCATAAATAATATGTAAATAGTAGGAATAATTAGTCACATAGTAGAGATCGAAAAAAAAAATTATTAGTTCCGGAGATATTTTCAAATTACATCATCAAATGCCACCAAAATTAGGACCACTGGAATTAGAATCTGATCCACCGAAATTGATTATGCCAATGAGAAATAATAAAGGCAAGATCATATTTTAATACTTTAATGATATATTTTGAAGAGTAGGAGTCTAGATGAACGGACTCCTTTAAGCGGTGATTAGACACGCTTGTGTTTCTGTGGCCTATTAGACCAGTGCCGGTAGCTTCAAAAACGGTAAAAAGTGAAAAAAAATTACAGTAGGATGAAATCCATTGCAAAAAGAGGATATAACAAAAATTAAAGGAAAAATAATTTACGGGAGATCTGAGGTCGGGAGGGGGGAGGGGAGGTTTAAGGGTAAAAAACGGTTTATCTCGATTTCCAGCAAAACAAGTCCTATGGAAAAAGTTAAATGGCAAAGTTGTAGGTAATAAAAAGATCTACAACTTTTGTATTTACACTTTTTTACATAACCTCAAAATTTATGTGAAAAATTCAAATAACCAAGTTTTTGGTTTTTTATTCTTATCTTTTATAAAAAAAAATATTTCACGAAATTTAGTGAAAATTTACCTTTGTATGTCCTTAACATACTGCAATTTTTTTGATTTAAAATATTTATTTTTTCACCTTATTATGACTTTATATCGAAAAAGCAACCTAATTTTCAATCGAAAATTCTCACGTCAAAATATCTACTTTTTAAAAAAATCGGTGAGATTTTTGTTCGTTGGAATCTCTACTTTCTAATGGTATATAATAAACTATAAACTACTAACTACTACTACTACTACTAACTACCAACTATAAACTACTATGGTAAATGTTCTCACTTAGTTGTGCCGTTCCACTAGTTGTGCGTACGTAGTTGGTCCGTTAGGAAACCGCGTCCGAAAATGCAATGAACGACAACTATTTTCGCATGTTTTCTGCAATCTTTATGTTTTATGGATTTGTAATTTTTTTGTCTAACAAAGTAACATGGAATCTTACGTTTTTCGATTAATTAAAGTGTAAATGTTAGTAAATAGCTCAAAATTGTACACAATGATTGCCAAAAAAATTAAAAACTCGAATCGGAAAATTTTTTGCAAAAATAGTTGTCATTTCATTTTCACCAAATTTCGTGAAAAAATTTTTTTTTTTTGTAAAAGAAAAATAAAAAACCAAAAACTTGGTTATTTGAATTTTTCACATAAATTTTGAGGTTATGTAAAAAAAGTGTAAATAAAAAAGTTGTAGATCTTTTTATTACTTACAACATTGCTATTTAACTTTTTTCTATAGGACTTGTAGTTTTGCCGGAAATTGAGATAAACTATTTTTTACCCTTGAACCCCCCCCCTCCCCCACTTCCCAACCTCAGATCGCCTGTAAATTATTTTTCCTTTAATTTTCGTTATATTCTCTTCCTTTTGCAATGGGTTTCATCCTACGATTATTTTTTTTCGTTTCAAAAATTATCGGCACTGGTCTATACACGTCCCTATGCGCTTTGGTTTGCCACCGGAGCCACCGAGATTAGGCCACCGGACTTAGAATTAGAGTCAAAACTTGAATTTTAAAGAACACCGTTATACACAGGTTAACTTTTATTTCACAATTATGGCTGAAAACCTTTAATGGAAGCCTCCATAAAATTTCTTGATAATCTGCTTTGTACTTTTACTAATACATATACATGGCATCGGAATTGGATGATTTTGTATTCCTGCGCCACCGCAGTGAGTACTTACGTGTTTGGCAGGAAAATTACGTAGCCTGTCGGTCATCCTAACACGCAGTTTGCAAGAGCACAACTGAAAGGTGCGGGGAGAGCCAGTAAGGTGTCTTCCAAATCGTGTCGTAACAAGTAATGAAGTATACAAAATGCGCCACCGGTATTGCTTTTTTTTGTAGGACATTTTTAAAAGATGTTTTAAGAGCTGTTGCACTATGTTAAATTACTTCGTAAATATATATTACTTGTGTTATTTAATGTATTTCTAAAAACATTCCTTTTTAATTTACTTACCAAAAAAAAATAAATTTATAAAATATGTAAATAAATGGAGGTCGGACAGTACACCGGAATTAGATTTTAGGTCTTAGATATTTTTTTATTAAGAATCTATGTATTAAATACATCTGAATACTTTACTATCATGTAGATCACTATTTAAACTACCTATATAAAATTATGCATAATTGTAGTTTACCTTCACACATTAATTTTCAACCTCGCCGTCTCAAAAATGCACTTGGGAAATTCACCCAAATATGAAGATGTTTGGAGGTTTGTTCCTCAATCACGCCACAACTACTTAACCGATTTGGTTGTTTGGAATGGAGATACCCTGGATTAACACATAGGCTACTTTTTATCCCGGAAAAACTCAGGGTTCCCGCGGAATTTGTAAAAAATCGATCTCTACCACGGGCAAAGCCGCGGGCAATAGCTAATAAAATCATAATGGTACGTTATGCTTAAGAAAGTGATTAGATATAAACTTAAAATTATGACGTGAATTTACCATGAATTGACTTAATAATCCAAGAATACCTAATAAAAAAAATTACTGAGCGTGGACTCAACCCTCTCTGCGTCAACTTTACAATAAATTATTATCCCCAAAATGTAGTTCACAACCAAACCGCAAGCGGCGCTACGAGTAGGTTCGTGTAATCATGTAACACAGCAGCGCAATAATTTTAACGCGTGGTTTTTATCGTCGGGCTCCCTCGAACTTTACTAAAAAAAATCATACATTCTATAACAAAAAAATATTAGTATATTCCAAAAATATGATAAAACAAGCCCCATTTAATACGTCAACGAAATTTGCGTCGCAACAAGCGATATGAACGAAAAATTACCAATAGAAATGCCTGGTTTGGTCTACCAGTAGGCTTATCGATTCACCCACTTCACCCACCTTCAGTGTAAATAAGGATTAGCTAGATTATCAATTTTACTGTGGCCAGGAATTATTTTTGAGCGGCTATTATAGGCGATATCTGACCGAAGTGAGCCAATTGTGCAAATATGCGATTTTTAATGTTTGTTTTATTTTACTATTTGTTTAGTACTTATAGTTTTGAATGTTCGTACGTGTGTTTAATATTGACTGCGATAGGGTCAGGACAGTAGGCATATTTTAGATACATAGATGCGCCCGCGCAAATGCGCTACGCACGCACTGCGATTGTGAAATTTTAGCGCCGGCAAATGGGATCCAGTCAGAATTACATGATTATGAAATTTATTTTTACATCAAGTATGTTACTTATTTTTATACTGATCAGAAATAAGAACAAAATATTTTTTGTTAGAAATTAACGTCTTCTTCACAACGTCACACGTCGTCATCTTCACAAGCAGGATAGGTACGACTTTAAACATAAATATGAAGATGTTTGGAGGTTTATTCCTCAATCACGCCACAACTACTTAACCGATTTGGTTGTTTGGAATGGAGATAGCCTATATCCTGGAATAACACATAGGCTACTTTTTATCCCGGAAAAAATCAGGGTTCCCGCGGAATTTGTAAAAAATCGATCTATGACTCTAATTGCCTACTTAAGTAGGTCACGAAAATGCTAGACTTTTAAGTGCCGATGTCTGTCACACTGTGCTGTAAAGTATGATATTATAATACTCGTGACTTAATTGGTCTATTGCTGCTACGCTCGCACGCTAACATTACGCATGCGCAAAAAAGACAATCATATTAATTATATTAATATTGTACAGTCTTTAACCAAGCAGTTAACTAATAACTAAGATTTGAGAGTTAATTACAGTGTTACTACAATTACGAAGCTAAATTTAATTACCATTCATCAAAATTATCATAATTACTGTATGTACTAGTCATAGAAAAATTAAAATATTATAATTAAATTATTTAGTCATAATTTTATTAACAATCGAATGGGTATATCTACTAGGTATACCTAAACGTTAAACGTTAACACACTCATACGGTGGGAGGTATGGTATGCGTGTAGGTATAGGTTTTTACCTGTGTCGCGGGTGGCATGGACGACACATATAACACATCACAGTAACACCCGAGTACAAATGTTTATCTGTCACATAAATATCTGCCCTGGCCGGTAATCGAACCCGGGACCCCTCGCTTCGCAGGCAAAGTCGCTATCAACTATGTTACAGGGTCGTATGAATGAATAAGACAATTTTCTCATTAAATAAAACGAAAAGATCGTTTTAACCATGTTTTCGGCAATGGGCACTGGAAAAATTGCTCTCGTGCTGATGATCTCAGCAGATAACATTTAAACAACTTTAACTTGTTGCCAATTTTGTATATGTAGATATGGGAATGCGAAATAGCAAACGTGCATTATATACTTTAAATGCTGTGAGTACTCTAAACGGTAGACTTTCGCAATATTCAATAAGGTGTCCAAAGCGCTGCTGACCTTGCGCTAAACTATGAAACTTTTCCTTCATTGGCTTTGTAACATTAAAACCAAAGCTATTTTGGTATCTTTTATTATTTAAATTTACAATCAATTAAAGAAGTGTTTCATTCAGTTTAATTTTGATACAATATATTTCAGCTTCTCCCTAACTCCATTCCCTGAATTTACTTAGTATGAATTTATTAGTACAGCATTGCAATAAAACAGTTTTGATTACAACCTATTATTTGTTATTCTATCGTTTAAAATTGCTTTATCGCAGTATAAGTCAAAAAGTAATGTTTACATTACCATTGATTGTGTCTAAATATTACTGGACGGTGGCATCACTACACGACTGTCACTACCAATAAAACACTTCGGACCCAATATTATTGCAAAAAAAATAATAAAGCTACTATCTGTCGACACCTGACGTCAAGGGTATTTTTCTCACGTTCCAGTGTGCAAATACACCATGTACAACTTTAATTATTGCGTTAAATAAACAATTTTCTAAGCAAGTAGAACTCACTATCGGCTCTTTCAAACATTGCTCTATATTTCATTTATTTTTTATGGACAATATCTAAAATAGGTACTCCTATATTGTGTGTCGTGATAACGTCATTTCATTTAATGCACAGAGGGTGATATGATTGATAAAGTGCGCTGTCTATGCACTGAATTAGAGTCAAGAATTGTAATACATCTTAGCGGCACAGAAAACGATAATTATAATTAAGTATGAAATCTTTCTTCTAAGTAAAATTAACCTAAAACATTATGTATATTATAACGTCAAGAAAATTATTTTCTGCAGATTAATTAGAAGATTTCAAATATTTGTTTCACTTTTTTCCTTTACACTCACGGAGAATCGCTCACGTCGCAATTATAGGGTTAACATTTTTTTTATCAAACATGTAAACAAGGCTACGAAATAGGAACAGCCTACCAGTATACAGATAAAAAATACCTATATTTTACCAAAAACTTAATTCAAAGAAGAGAACTCTTAACCCGACGGCCTGTGGTAACTGCAAGCGCAGTGGGCAAATAGTTAAGCGACCGCCATTGAGAAGCAAAAAAGTAGCCTTTAATCTACTTCGGAAGCCTTTGATGGTACAAACATCCGTAATTTGGATGGCCAGTAAATTCCACCAATCCGCACTGGAATAGCGTATTTGAGTATGCAGAGCATGCGACTATGCTCGAATCGATGCTATTCCTAGGAGATAAACACGCTAAACTCAGCAACAAAACTTTATTATTATTAAAAAAATCACCATCAATTCTTCGTTTAAAGATGAAAAAAACGCCCCTTATGGGCAACCGTTTAGCTCTGTATGGAGTTGCTCCGTCATTATTTACAACCCTTTTCAACCCTTAACAACAAAGCTTTTTAACATTTTAAAACTGCGACCCACAATGACTTGGCTATACAAGTTCCACCCGACAGCGGATTACGACGAAACTTAGCTCCATAAATGTTTTAATGTTTAAGAGATTAGCGCTACAATGTACGAGGATAGGTAAATATTTTTGGATTTATACATGTTTTTGTTTGTTAAAGGATTTAATGTTTTTAAATAAGTCTTCTATGTTTCGTTCTGTGTTTGATGAGGGATGTCTTTGCATGATGTACTTAGTAAAAAGTGCCGAAAAAAAATTGTGTTACCTATTGATACACAGATTAAATAATAGACCACAAAAACATGTTTTTTTTTAAGTTAGTTATGACCGTTGTAAGAATTAGAACTCTGACGTCAATAATTTAAATATTAGTTAACGGTCAGTGAATCACAGAGAAAAAAAGTTCTTCGCTATAATTGAATACCAGAATATTCTATTTTTGATCCTAAAAAAAAGTTTTTTCATCAGCTGGAATTTGAATAATATGACATCATACTCAAATCCAGTGCCCTCAAATCATTATGACATTTATGACCTATTAAGTCTAGTAATTAATTTAATATAAGTATGAAATAAAATAAAAATGTTACTTAAATCCGAGATTATGTATTCAGTCGTAAAATCACGATCTTAAATGATATGATAAGCTTGAAACAAGCAAATAATAAGTCCGCAGAATTATGCTTGGTGGCGGGTCCATGTTGGGTACGTGAGGGGCGCGTTGTGATGGGGGGTTGAGTAGTGAGGAGCTGAGATGTCGATGAACTCGTTTATCGATTTTAAGTTAATTTACATGAGATGTTTCATATCTAAATTCAAGGGGTGAGTGTAAAAAGGGTTTAAGTAACAAAAACAATAATTCGAGATAAATGCGTTTGAAAGTCAAGACTTCATTTTCGTTATATTCTTAGTATTCATTTTCAAATCTGTTCTTTTATGATTCCAAATTATGTAAGATACCTTCGAATTCTCATAAATAAACTATTTTTTTAATTATTACTCTGTAATAAGCAAATATTGTCAGTTTTGCAATTAAATAAATAAATAAATAAAACCCAATAAAAATGCGCCACATCCGTGCGTTTTTCACGAAACAAGGATTTAAATAACATTATATTATATTGAATTTTCCATGCCATTTCCCATGCCATTTCTATGCCATAACATTAAGAATCGAAAGACGAATTCAACGATACCAATAACTCTATTTCAGTAATTTCATCAGTTGAACCCTTTTTACACTTACCCCTTCAATTATGAATATTAGTACGAATGGTATGTAGTCGTATCATACTTGCTACGCAAAACACAATCCTTAAGTCGTGATTTTACACAGATATTTCACAGATAGTGAAATAGTTTGTTTTTATAAAGGACATAGCAGACAAGCGAGCCGGTGATCCACCTCATTGTCCATGAATATCAGCGACACCAAAGACATCACTATTACGTTGCTGGTCAAGAAAGAGAAGAGAAAAAGAAAACTGGTATTGAACACGACGAGTCATTTGGCGGCAGAAAAAACCAAGCGGGTGGTAACAAAGGCAAGTTTATCTCCAACCTAAACGAATGTGAAAATTATATCGTGCGGAAATAAAATGAAATTTTTAAATTCAAAATTGAGAGGTGTTTTTTCCTACTCACAGTTACAGATACCTCTTATTACCTACTACAATCGATTGATAGAACTTATGTCCAAGCTGTCTTATCCTTAAAAAATAATTATCTAATTTGTAATACCCTTTCGTCATAAGAATGCTTTTGTTTTTGCGGAACTTGGTATAGGTACCTATCTATAATATCTACTACAAATAACATTTTAAAAGGACAATGTCCACTTTGTATGGACATTTGGCTATCAGTGAACACCACATTTCAACATAAATATTATATAGGCTTAATACCTTTACTCAGTTTTAAAACGAAAATAATAATTGTTTTGTAACCAGATGTTTATTATACTGGTTATTTGAATAAATATTTTGTAGGTATTTTAAAGAAAACGCCCAATCTCCTTGACATTTTTTTATTAATCTGACTCGTATGTTATTAATATATTGTCCAAGAACGGGGCTGGTGCATTTATATCATCTCTGTACCTTGCCGAGCTCAGAAACCAAATAACAGTCATTACATGAGCAACCATACAAACCAAGGGTCAACCATAGTTTTACATACAATATCATTGACCATAGGATTAGTTTCAGGGTCCGTAGCGTGCCAAGGTCAACGTGGGAAGCAGGGTCTAAATCCATTTTCGTAAGCCAAAGGTCGTAATAATATTAATGATGAAAAACACAGACGAAATACGATGCGAAAAACAAAGCGAATGTGACTTGAAAGTTGAACGTAGATTACTATGATCCAACGAATAACGATTGACAGTTGAGATTACTATAGTCACCGCGAAATAAGAAGCCCAATTTGTCGTTTGCCATCACAATGACATTAGAGATGTACAAAAAAATCGGTTCACGAAAGAAACCAATTTTTACAACAAATCGATTCAAAATTATAAGACCTTCTAATCGATTCCATAATAAAATTTTAAACTAAAAACCGTAATATTTAGGTACCTAGTTAGGTACCTACTACCTCGATTGAGCTATCTCGTACCGCGTATTCTCAATATGTACCTATTTACGACTTCAATAAAATATTATTTTATTCATTCGCCCATGAACATCAACAACACCAAAAGCATCACTGGTGCGTTGCCGGCCAAGAAGAGAGAAGAAAGAGAAAGAAAGATAGATCATGATAGAATGAAAGTCCCGCTCAGTTTCATAATTTTTGACATAATATTATATTATGAGCGTCAGGAAAAAACTACAGTGAATAAATTCTTGCTTATTTCGTAAGACACATTAATGTATACATAATTATTATTTTGTTGAAAAAAAAATGTTTACCGCAACCTTAAATACATAATTACATATAACACATTATCTGCAGTTACTGTCCATGGATGGCAAAATGCCCATACATAATGGAAAATGTCCTTTGTTAGCATCCAATTCGTCGTGGTATTATTGGGTACCTAATTTTAAATTCAAATGCAAGCAAATCATTTTTAACAATGTAATTAAATTAATCAATTTTCGTTTTTAAATTTCGATTATAGTAATGTATCGATTATGATTGGTTTTATAAACGGTTTCAAGCCGTCACATCACCCTACGTCAGATTAGATTTAGGCTTCTTCATATAAGATTGTTTCGACGTCATATATTTATATTAATTTTTGAATTAATTATGATGTGGTGGGATTTTTACTCGATTTTAACGTATAATATGATTTATAATCAACGCCAATGAAAATGAGTAGGGATTTTTAACAAATTTTGGCAAAATCCTTTGTCCGTAAGTGTTCAACTATTCATGTCAAGTAAATGAATATTCCATTTCGCTCAAAGACACCCATACAAGGTTAGTTCATATTAATAAATAGCAGCTATCATTATGGGCATCTTAGATAATTTTGACTATATGTCCAACGATTGACGGTTGCGGATGCAAACAATGCACTGATTCGAGCGTGTTTGCAAAACATCGATATATTGTTCATTATCGTGAATTATTATAAAAGCAACATACATAAAATAATATGTTATTCTAGTAAAAATAATACCTTATTTATAGTTTATTGCTTTTTATACGTGTATCTTACCAAATTTAATTTTTATCGTGAGAATTAAAACTTCGAAATAACATCGATATATCGTTTTATTATCGTTATCGGAATAATGTTGCAATTTTACTGACGTGAGTACTCTGTGTATGTGACAACAGGAAGTGTTTATCAGTAGAATGTTATATTAAATATATTATTTTAAAAAAGTAAATTGATACAAAAATAATTCGCGTGTATAAGTTAAAAAACAAAATATATTTTTTCGTGTAATTATTTATTTTTGAGCATCCTGTCCACGAATAGCCGAAAATGGACATTGCCCTTTATTCAATAATAACATATCGATAAAATATATCGACAACAAAAATATACACCGGTTACACGATCGACACAAAATTTCCAATCGATGTCAAAATCACTACAGACAGATCTAACCCTTCAACTGCGTGCTGGTCCATTTTAATGCATTCATGGGCTCTCGAGCGTGGCGACGCCAAAGTAACTAAACTGCGCACCCCGGCTCCATTTATTATTTTAAACTGCAGTTATAAGAGAGATTGAAAGGGGTTACGTGACGCGTCGTCGGGCCTCACACCTGTTTTGTTTGCTCTGAGTTTAGTTAAAAGTGCCTAGTTGATTTATGATTTTGATATTATAAAACATTTTTGTACATTTTTATACATCGTCCGTAGGGTAAACATCCCCAAGTCGTAGTTTTGCCACTTTGAAAACAATTTAAACTAAAAATTTGTTGGAAAATCCGCTGATTTTGAAAATGGGATGAAGCTTTTCGGTTAGAAATAAAAAGAACGGGCCAAGTGCGTGTCAGACATTAGGCGTGGCCCATAGATGGCCGGACAGGCCCTAAGAACCTAGTTGTAAGAAGATCCCATATTACTCGTTAATTAGCAAACCCTGAGCAGCATGTACATGCTAACACAGATGTACATACGCCAATAATATAATCTGAATTTTACCAAAAAAAAAATAACCAACTTCAAAATAACTCAAAAACTACTCGTCAGATCTAGCTTAAATTTAAGTGGGACTACATGACAAGCACCAGGTTTTGATTAAAAAAGAATCATCAAAATCGGTTCACTCAGTCGAAAGTTCTGAGGTAACAAACATAAAAAAAATACAGTCAAATTGAATTAAATTAATTAAACCCCTTCCTTTTTTGAAGTCGGTTAAAAATAATATGCCGCGCCGGCTTAAAAATAAATGAGGAAAAGCATTATTAGCACTGTAAGGATGGTAGCTAGCCAGGGATGTAAAGAAATCAAAATACACCAAAACTTGGTTGACTAAAGGAGCTGGTACGAATCCCAGAGAATTGGGAACAGGATAGATATTGCAACATAACCTCTTCAGTTGACAATAGTTTGGCTTATTCTTAAAGACGGACTTGAACTTAAACTTTCGCACCCCAGTGCCTGAATAAAAAATAACTGCAATCATTTTTAATAACTGATAACCATTTCAACCCTCAGATGAAAATTCTTTCATCTGAGTTTCAACCCTTTATTACGGGCGTGACGGAGTTATAAGCATTTAGCACGGAGTCTGTTAATAAATAAAAGTTCCGTACATTACAGCACGTTTATTTTGTTAGCCAATCAGCCAGAAACTTCGATCACATAAGGTGTTGATCTGATTAAAGCTTTGCTCAAATCTACAGATCTAGAGCATACTCCGCCACACTGCTCAGTGCAGAAGTGGAAGAGTAAGTAGCCAACCTAAGTGTTGCAAGTTTTCTTACAATAACAATCGACGGGATCGACGACTTCAAAGGCCAATACTCTTAAAAACTGTCCAACAAAGACAAAATATATTTTTTCTTTCTTTCTTTTTCTGTCTTTCTTGGCCGGCAACTCATCAGGGATGCCTTTGGTGTTGCTGATGTTCATGGGCGACGCCGACGATAGCCACTTAGCATCAGGTGGATCGTCAGCTGACGATTTTTTGTTATGGAAATAGTCGTCAAAGGAACTCCTTATCCGGCTATTTCCATAAAAAAATAGGTACCTACAGAAATCATACCAAATTACCTTACACCCCATACGACTCCGAATGCGTGTCTGATCAAATATTTATATAATTTATTGCTTGTCGATATCGACAAAGGGTTAGCAATAAAAAACGATACATTTAACGCACTATTAACCCATTAAACAAATTCAAGCGAGCCAAGGTGCCATTGTCATAGTATTTTTGCGCTACGAATCGTAACCGTTCTTGTAAAGATCGTAATAGCTGTGACATCTGCTATTTTGTCTTCTCTTTATTTGTATAAATGTTTACTTACACTAAGTTTCTTCCGCCATTTCTCCTCCATGACAAGGTACCTTTTCGAAATGGTGGTAGATTATAATACCTATGTATATAATATAGTGATTTTGCATTTCTAAATTTTAAACTTCAAACTTCTTGCAAAGTGAAGCAAAAAATTTGTGACTATTTTCTGTGTAGTTTTAATTTTTCGTAAAATTATTTGTCTTGAAAAATATTTTAACTAAATATTATGAGTTAAATTTGTTTATGATTTGATACAACTTTGAGAATCACATGAGACGATACCAAATTTTTTCAGGGTACCTCCTCCACAGGTAACGTGAGGATGAATTTTTTATTAATTGCGTACGCTATCGTTGAATAGATCTTTCAAAATATTATGGGTCTTCTATGACCATATTTGGATTTAGGGGTCCATAGCGAAATATTTGGTTTTAAAGTGCTAAGGTTAGAGTCAAGTGTCCCCAGCTGGCTAAACGGTTGGAGTTGGACAAGTGCAAAATTCTTAAAAATAGGTATGATGAATTTACAAGGAAAACTATCACGGCTATGTTAGCATAAGTAGTTTATAAATAATAGTCGATAAACTTACAATTTTTTATGGAAATAGCCGGTAAACGAGCTGACGATCCATCTACTACTTCGGAACTCTAAATTGCGCGTGGCCTGACACGCACTTGCCCGGTTTTTTAACTTATTCTTTACCCTTACATGGAATACTTATTTGATTTAAACCCTACGAACAGTACAAATAGTGGTTGCCGACAAAATTTCGACAATATTTATATACCTATTCAGTTTCGTTCTGTACAGCATTTAAACTTAACCAACAGTTACCAGACCACTTAACTGCTACTACAGTGAAGCACTGGGCGTGGCCAGTGCACCCAGTGCCCATCCCATCGGACCCCATAAAACAGAGCGCATGGGGTCGCAGCCCACAGTACGCGCGACATAGACGCATGGGCAACCGCGTCATGCAACTAGTCATGGGTTTTTAACTCTTTTTTATCTTTTTTGTAACTTTTACTAGTCATAGACAATTAGTTTATATTTAGTGATGTGTTTATTTTTTAGTGGCACATTTTATACGTGTGAATCTTTGTGGCTATTAAGTGTTGAATGACAATTTCACTGCAGATTTGACAGAAGTAAGTTTTTTTATTGTTGTTTTCATTATGAGTACTTACATAGGTATAGTCACCTGCAGAGAAAAGTAACCCATCTGTTTACAGCGCAACAGGCAACGGAATCGTTGCTGTTCGTATATTATTTATAAACAGATGGGTTACTTTTCTCTGCAGGTGACTGTACATTATATATGTAGTGATTTAATATTATAACAAGTATCTAAGTCACAATCTAAATCAGAAATTCAATGCATACAATTAATAATAACCTTTACTTCGTAGTTTAGTTACGGCTACGACGTATAATGCTACGGAGTATTTGCGTAGCACTGTGTAGCACCTAAGATACCAAAACTTTCGAACCAAGTGGTGTGTATATAGATATTCTACGAATATTCTTGAAGGTGTAAATACTTATTTGAACAATATGCTCAATTAGGTATAGAGAAGAGACTTTAAGATTTATACGAAGTCTCTTCATACTTTACATGCACCTGGCTTATCAAAGTAGCACATTGGTCTCATATTTATCGAAATTCAGTCCTGATAATGAGGTCCATGAAAGATGGAGAAGCTTATAATTTTTTTAATCGATTGATAATAAAAATTAAGGTAAAAAGAAACATATTTTTTTTATGCCTTAAGCAGGCAAACGAGCAGATGGGTCACCTGATGGTAAGTGATCACCGCCGCCCATGGACATTAGCAACATTAGAGGCGTCACCAATGCGTTGCCGGCCTCGAAGAAAACAATAGACCCGCTTCTTGAAGGACCCCATGTCATATCTGTCATAGCAAATGTGAGAGAATCATCAATCTATAGAAGATTTAAAGTTATGAGTCTTTGAAATTGCTTTTTCAAGAATAATTAGGTACCTATCACGGAGCTGAAAAATAGACGGACATAACCTCGTCTAATCGAGAGTGAAGTATAGCAATGGCCGCCAGTTTACCATGTGCGCGTAATTTTCATGCGTGTCAATGTGTGTGTGTGTGTGTACTTGTACGAATAGGGAGTTGGTATTACTATGGATGCTTCACTGAAGTTGTTGTTGGGATTATGTCCGTCTTTTTCTTAGGTCCGTGGTACCTATTTATGACGTCTCAGGCAGAACCTGTCCCACGTGGCGCTTATTAAATACAATAAATAAATAAAAACCATCACCGTGTATTATATCGATTCTACGCAAATTAACACTTTATATTTTACGAGTTCTTGGCATGACTAAGTTAATAAATAGTACATGCGACGATCTCGGATGACTCCACATACGAGTCGGAAAATACGTAAACTTTAATCATTTATATCTCAGCCATTTATTGATAGAATTCCATAATTCTTCGGTAATTTATGAGTTTTAATGTATATTTCATTAAATTAAATTTATTATTATTTACAACATTATGAAATTCTTCATTGAGAGAACTACCTAAATATAGGTTTTACGGAAAATGTTTCTTTGAATCAGTTTTTGTTTTGGTAAAATTTAAATTTCAAAAAGACACTGTTTAACTTGATCGTGTATGGCCAACTTAAGACTTACAAGTGGAAAAGTGATAGACAAGTGGAAAAAAACCTACTTTATACGTGTCAAATGTCTATACTATATAGCACAAACAACAGCACGTGTGAGTCACGTGTCGTGTACATAGATACCGCCATACTGCCATTTTGTGGGGCGCCGGGCGACGCTTACCTAATTGTTCATTTAATTTTTGCCTTTTTGACCTAGTTAACGGACATTCTTAATTCTTATTCTCTTTTCTTATTCATTATCATTAGCTAATGTATCTATTTTCAAATTACTTAGTACATGACAAATCAATTTTAGCAACAAAATCCACATAAGTTATTGGCTGCAAATCTTGTAGCCAGCGCTCGCTTTTCTTTAATAAACATGTTTATTAACACTTTTAAGCTTTTAACTTTCAATTTGTGACACTGCCAGATTTACATCCAGTTGCAGGGAGCTTTTTATTAAACTTTTATTAACTAAAGGAGCATTATCGCTAGTTTTAACGGTATTTTAAAGTTGTTGCACGAATCAACTTTGAGCAAAATTAATTGCCAATGACTAATGACTACTTAAGGAAATATTGCCATCCAAAACAGACAACTGTTATCGGTTTACTAATAAGTTATAAATCGGTTTACACGTATTAAGTATTTAAGTAAGTAGATAACTAAATTTTAAGTAAATTAATTTGTGTGAACGGACAATTTAGAAGTTAAATTAGTACGCAAGTAAACAAGCAATTTAGAAATTTTTCTATTTTTCTGTTAAGTAGGTGGGTGGGGCTTATCACTTAACGCGTTTAGACGGCCACTTTTTAGTTAAAATTTAGTAAAATACTTCAGTAATTAAGTAGGTTGTGAAGAATTGTATGTACTAAAGAGCTTTACTAAATTATTACATTTGGACGCGCACTAAAAATTATTCATTTAAAAATTTAGTTTGAATTTATTTATCACCTAACTACTTGATACGTATAAATCGGACTACTTATATGAACGAATGGATTGGAATGATTTTCAAATCCGTATAACAAACGAACTGCACATTAATTTAGAAGTATTCTCTGCATCGATCACAGAATACTTTGCATCGATATATTTCCACAGTGCTTCTTCACGACTAATTATTTTTACAATCTGAGTACAGTCTTTTGCACCTGCAAATTCTTGTGAATCTGGCTATTGAACATTTTAAACATAAAATAAAAATAAGCTCTTAAAACTCTATTTTTTATGAAAATAGCCGGCAAACGAGCTGTCGATCCACCTGATGGTAAGTGGCTATCGTGGCCCATGGACATCAGCAACACCAAAGGCATCACTAATGCGTTGCCGGCCTACAAAGAGAGAAAAAAAAGATAGAAAGAACTGGCTCTCAAACCCCCAGCCATTAACTACTACAATCTATCACCATTATTACAAACTTACCAACCACAGACTGCACCATGATTCATACCATGTTTTGTACACCAATGAGCATTACTCTATGTACCTATATTATGCTTGTTCTTAGCTTTTTCTTCCAAATTCAAATCTTATGTTCGGTTTACACGTATTAAGTAGTTAAGTAGTTAACTAAATTTTAAGTAAATTAATACGTGTAAACGGACAATTTAGTACTTAAAATTTAGTATCAAGTAGACAAGTAATTTAGAAATTTTTCTATTTTCAGTTAAGTAGGTGGGCAGGGCTTATCACTTAACACGTTTGGACAGGCACTTTTTATTTAAAATTTAGTTAAAATTCAGTAAGTAATTAATTAGAATTGTATGAACTAAAGAGCTTTACTAAATTATTACGTGTGGACGCGCACTAAAAATTATTCACTTAAAGTTTAGTTAAAATTTAGTTATCTACTTAACTACTTAATACGTCTAAACCGGACTTTATGCTCGATGCAGCCAACAATAAATACGTAATTTGTTTAATTTCATGGTATTCATTATTGTACGTCTTATAAATATTTCATGTCAAACAAATGGTCACGTGCACGTCGCGTGCCGACGGCACAGGTGGTCACCAGCACCACCCCCGTTAACGCAGTAGACAGTGACCACTTCTGTACGGCTTTTTAAATCACAATAATTTTGTATTTACAATAGCTACAGTCAAAAGAATTATTCTTAACAAACTTTAGCCCGCGGCTTCGCGCGCGATAGAGATTGATTTTTCGCGAATCCTGCGGGAACCCTAAACTTTTCCGGGATAAAAAAGAACCTGTGTGTTAATCCAGATTATAGGCTATCTTCATTCTAAATTTCAGCTAAATTGGTTAAGTAGTTGTGGCGTGATTGAGGAACAAACATGCAAACATCTTCACAAACTTTCATAATCTTAGTATACTCGTAGAATACGTGTCACGTTGTTTGTCCGCGATGGACTCCTAAACTACTTGACCGATTTTAATCTTTGCACAGCGTTTGCAGTTTGATCCAACTTGAAAGATAGGATACCTTACATCTCAATTTATAAAAAAACTTTTGACAGAACGAATTCTGTCCGGGAAGCTAGTATTTATAATATTAATAATAGGATGTACATGTAAAACGTTTTACAGTAATGAAATAAATATCAATTGGAAATGCATGTTATTACTATTAGCGAGCTCTCATCCTTTGGTTACATCAATACCACAATATAATAACTTTTAGTAAATACTGTTTTTGGTAATAAATAGCATATACATACATATTTACATACAATACATTATTTACGTGCATTATTTGTTTCTTAATAGTTACTTAGCCTCCGGCTTAAAAGGTACAATTTAGCTAATTAATTAAGTTGTATTTGAATATCCCACCCATAAAAATTGTTAATTGACATCGACATAAATAAAAATACTTAAAATTATATAAAGCTTTTAGTGTAACAACAATTAACACAGTTAAATTAAATTCAGAAGTAGGTGAAAATCGATAAACTCACAACAAAATGTTTTGGGATAAGTCAAGGAATTAACTTTCGAACACCCCACCGGAAATCACGCACCGGAAGCGGAAAGTGATAAAGTTCAACTGACTTTTCGTAACGCGTCACGCGAGCAACTCGCGCGAGCACGGTCACGCTTGACGTGTAAATTGGTCTATACCTACTCTATAGCAAATTCAAAAACCGATATAAAACAGACCTTAATAATTACTCTGGTTGTCCATAATGTTTATCATGATAATGATGATGGATGATGATGAATAAGCAATGTTTAGTTTGACTAAAATAAAATTTGAGATGTCAACTAGAACTATTTATACAGCTTCAAGTAATTATTATAACTATAATTCGACCGCGAAAGCAGTGTCAGAACTGCTTTGTTCTACGTCGTTACAGAATTTTATTATTGTGCAAATCGACTATAAATACTACAGTACGTGTTACATGAAATTAGTGTCACGTGTTTCATATTCATTTTCTTTATTTCCAGGTCCAACATGTTCACCACCGACTTCGACGACTACTGCGATTTCAACGACAGCATCTGCAGTACGGACTCTGGCATTGACAGATCCTACGCAGATTCCTTGGCCACGCCTTCGTCGACGCATAGTACTCCCTTCAAACACAACACATCCGATCTAGGAATATCTCTCACACCGACCAAAGAAAGTAGTGTACGAAGAAAGTTGTTTACTGACGGCTTTGAATATCCATTCCAACAATCAGTAGAAGACATCAAAAGTTTCCAGGATAACTTAGTATATACAGATAAAACATCTACACCAATAAAAACAAAAGAAAAGAAGTCTAAAGATCCAAACAAACCAAAAAGGAAATACGCTAATGGCAAAAACAGGGTAACGAGATGCAAAAGTCCAACGCAGATTTTGAAAATTAAAAGAAACAGAAGAATGAAAGCAAATGACAGAGAAAGAAATAGAATGCACATGTTAAATGAAGCACTAGATAGGCTGAGATGTGTATTACCTACATTCCCCGAAGATACGAAATTGACGAAAATAGAAACATTGAGATTTGCTCACAATTATATTTTTGCTCTTAGTCAAACTTTAGAATCTTTAGATAATATTAACTCTGATCAAGTACCCCCTGAAGGATTTAGTGTGAACTATGAAAAACTGCAAAACTACTCCTTATCTGGAGAAAAAATAAATAAGGACGCTTTCCGTGAAATATTCCTTATACCAAACAAGACTGATGAGTGTAATACCGATGGGAGTTATAGAAACTTTCAAGGATTCAGCAAACCATTTCCTAATGGATGCAACTTTCTTCAAACGTCAGAAGGCGTTTTAATCAACGTTGGAAACGTAACAGTGTCTGTCAACAATAAAGGAGGAAACTGCATAACATCTACAACAGGAAGTGGATTTTTCACAAATCCTTCGAGCTATGGAGATGATTTATATCAGCAAAATTATTACAATGAAAGGCCTTATGAAATTTGTAATAATTATAACAATAATTATGAACCAGGGATGCCTAACGTCACTGAAGGCTATTTTAATCAGAAGAACTACGACTTATTCAAAAATGCTTTCGAGACTGCTGCTAAAATTCGCAGGCAACCAAAGCCAGAAGAATATCCCGCAAATTATACAAGTATTAATTGTAACCTTAACGATAGATATAATTTTAATAATGAAGCAGATTATGCTCAAAGTAATATTTATTATAATGACCAAAGATATAGAGAATATTATAGAAATCAACAAATTTTAAATGCTCAAATTTGATATATTTTGATGTTCTAGTCGTATTTTGTAATAACTAAGTATACCAAATTGAACTATAACATTTTTATTTACCAATTTTGTACAATAATTAGTTTAGGATTAAGGGCGACAATAAGAATTTTCAAAATTGTGCTGACAGCTTAGTGGTATCAAAGATTTATGTAAAATGTGTATCTAGTCATAAATATGAAATAATAATAAAATATTATTTTATTTTTGCAAGTTGTACTTTTATTGTGTCTTGCCTGATTCATACCATCCATTAAAAACTTCTTAATACGCTCCTTACGATCCTTATGTATAGTGAAAGTATATCTATCTATGTAGATAGTATGTATGTACACATAATATGTATGTGTAATAAAGAGAAATAAAAGAAGAAAGCGATATTTATTAATTTAAAATTGCATAAACTTATTATATCGAAAAACCAAAGTCAGCTTGTTGTTTTCTATACCAAGCCGCACTAAAGCAGCATTATACTACTTTTACTGCTATGAGAACTATGACTATTAAAAACTAATGTGAGCCTAGCAAAGGTTTCAAGCCAATTATAATGAAGAAGAAGATAACATTCATAAAATTTTAAAAGAACATTAAATTCTGATCCTTATTTAGAGTAAAACTGTAAAATAAAACAAGGTAGAGGAAGAGTCAGATCTTACTAAAATGCATAAGGAATAGAGAAACCAACGACACGTAAATAAAGACCAACAGGATCTCAAATTAATTCATCTGCTTTTCCAGTATACAGTTCAGAATAACAGAACTTACACTTGATTTACCGTTCGTAATAATACAAGCACCATGAATATAAATCAAATTGGAACAATGCTCGTTAAAGAGCGAAAAGTTGTGAATGGTTATACGCACCCCTGCGCAAGCGCATTGTTCAAAATCTGCACCCATTACAACAGTTCGTATAACTAGAACATACAATTTGGAACTTTATTCGCTCGTATTAAAAGTATCTGAATAAACGGCAGTTAAGAAGAAAGGGCACCCGTTGGGTCGTGTTACATTAAATGTTTGCTTTGGAAATTCGTTACGGCCTATTTTGTTGGTATCTGTATTTGCTTCCATGAATTTGGACACGTCAGAAATGTGAACACGAATGATGGAAGTATTGTTCTGTTGACATGACGAATTGAATACTGTGTTATAACGCCATCCCCATTTCTTAACAGTAGGATTTTTAACTACATATAATGTATAGTAATTGTAAAGTGTCATGCATTAGGCAAAAGATGTCACTTTTTTTTAATAAGTAATAGTGTTCGGCTATACTGATATTTAGAACATGAATCAAAATGTAATATTTTTGATTTCTGCTGCTAAAGAAACTTTTTCGTTCAAATTACAGTTATAATGGTTTCCACTAACTACCAAAGTTCATAAAATCATGTTTAATTTTAAATTAGTTTTTATTTTAACATAACAAAGGAGATACATTATGCCAGTATTGAAGAATATTGAATTGGGCCCTAATATTACTTGTTATTCATTGTTAATCATATATGTGATATTATACAAAACAAGCAAATATATCGAAATAAAATTATAAAATTAATCTTCTATACACTGTATGTGCCAATGGTACGAAATTAAATTATGTTTTTAATGGTCACCGGTTATTATTCAAATCACTGAGTTCCGATTCCGACAGGAAATTAATTTCCGATATTGACATAACTTTTAGTTTTTCCTGATTATATTTAATACTATTTGAATTGTTCAAACTTTTAGAGACAACCTTATTCGGCTGAAATTTCGATAAAAACATAAAAGAACAGAATTATAAGATACGAGTAACCGCCCTCGCTTTGCTTCGGTTTTCTTATTTTTTTACACCTTGGGTTACATTATTGGAGTTTTATTAAGGATCCCTAATTTTTTGAAAATATAATATAGCCTATGTTACTCGGGGATAGTGTAGCTTCCCAACAGTGAAAGAATTTTTCAAACCGGTTCAGTAGTTTCGGAGCCTATTCAATGCAAACAAAAAATCAAATCTTTCCTTTTTATAATATTAGTATAGATTAAAAATCCAATCTTGTCTATTTACACAAGACACAGATCTCAAAACAAACGAGTAAGTTGGCAAGCAAGATCCCAATTCGACGAGATTTTTTTCGTCGAAACAAAACGTCTTTGACGGATAAGAATCTGGTGAAGCTGGGATAAACTTCCGAAATCTGATAACTGAATTTCGACCTGAAATGTGGCACACAGCTTTGTCTAAATATTAAATTATCCTAGACATCCTTCCAAAGGGTTTATCTAATTCTTAATATCACGTTAATCACAAGTGGAAATTTTGCCACGCCAAATGTCGTTTCGTGACCCGAAATCCCCACAATTAGTAAAGGAATACTAAACGTCATACTTAGCGGTATCTCCCCATGAATCTACGTCATTTATTTCCCTGACAATGCAGCTAACCGCTAATCCTACGGGGTATTGGGATAAATCCATTTGTTCCCCTCAGAAGTCCTTAGTATTATTCATTACTAAATATTGATTTTGCTAACAAGAATTTCGGTGTTCGGGATACTGTAACGTGGTAAATTAATTCGGTGAAGATTTTTTTAACTTCTAACTTTGTGAATTGTATTTTATTCTATCACTACTTCATTCACAGTTCCTACTACTTTTCTTCTATCTACTTTTACCAATTTTATTATATCTAAATATAACTCTATAAATAAAACCTATAACTCTCACTCAGTAAATATTTTATACAACTCAATGTTAGTTTTGTGCTTTTTACCTATAATATAAAATTTAATTAAATTTAACTCCTATTAACATTAACCCATCAACACTTATTCGTAATAGTTAATTTAGCTATCTGTGGCCCTCGAATTCGATACTATTGGCTCTTAAAGCTCTTCAAAGCAAACAAGACCATCAAATCAAATAAAACCACATGTTTGATGCACGACAACTAGCCTCGGGCTAATTGTATGTCAGTCCGTCCGTATGTTTGTTCTCCTGTTTTAAATTCATCACTGCCCGCGGCTTAGTTTGTTTTGTTAAACCAATATTTGATTCGTTTTTTAATGGAGTTGCTAAGGGTGCATCAGTCTTTTTAATTATCATTCGGGCAGTGTCGTTTTCGTTATAAGGTTACTACAAATGTGTTCATGTTTTATGTTTGTACAGATATACCCGACAAAGTAGTAGATTAGTAACTTGGTTAGTATCTTCTTTCTTTTTTTCTTTTACTTAAAAATTCACAGCCGCTCATTGCCATTGGTAACCTTATCACCAACGCTTTGATGCTCAAGGAACGGAGTAACTTTTTATTGGCTCCACGCTACCATTAAAATATAGACAATAATGAATACACAAGATAAGTACATTATAGTGCTCCTTTAACATCACATACAACACTATTATAAAACACGGTACTTGGGAAATGTATATTTAAATACAATATAGCCTCCAACAATTTTGCTATAAACTTGATAAAAGCTAGTTCTTTTTATTGATGAATTCGGTATTTTATTTATGTGAACGGATTTGGCGAATAGTACAGTGCAGTGCAGGGGGCAACGCATTAAAATAAAATTAATTATTTATACGATGAACCCTCACAAAAATAAATCGTTTCTCCTAATACCGAGAGATGAGTTGGCTCAACCGCAAATTACCTTAACATGTGACGTTGCTGTACCTATTTGCTTTTATTTTAAAAGTTAAGTAATTTAAAAATCACAAATCTAACACTAATAAATAGTACCGTACCTAATAGACTTGTCATAAGTTCTAGAAACAGGATAAGTGTTATTTTATACCCAAGTTTTATCTAAGTACTAGATAACCTAATAACTAGCTAGACCTAGCTTACTTAGCAGAAATCCTGGCTTCGATTCCCATTCGGATCAGACATAACCGCATCAATAGAATATTAGTATTTGACGTTGTGCAAATATGTATTATAAATAATTTATCACACTGACAGATATTTATTTATAGGGGATCGATTCATATTGTTACAATGAAATTGCCTAGTTTTGCCGTCGGGAGCATTCGGCAGATAGTATATTGGTGAAATGTATGTACATAAGTGTAAATAAATAAATAAATAAATAAATAAATAAATAAATAAATAAATAAATAAATAAATAAACAAACGCTAACACACTCATACCCCCGCAGAAGGTTATTAACCTGTCTCGCGGGTGGCATGGACGACACATATAACACATCACAATCACACTCATGACCCGAGTACATATATTTATCTGTCACATAAACATCTGCCCCGGGCGGGAATCAAACCCGGGACCCCTCGCTTCGCAGGTAGGGTCGCTACCAACTTGGCTATGGGTTGTAAGTGGTGAAAATAAAGCCTACGTTTTGTAAATTATTCTGATTTTTTCCTCAAAGACAAAACAAAAAGCAGATAGACCACCTGATAATAGTGGTCAGTGGTCACCGTCGTCTATGGACATGAGCTATACCAGATGAATCGCCAATGCAACGCCGACTGAAGGAGAACTTAAAAGCAAAGTAACAACCCATAATTGTCCCATTGCTGGGCTCGGGGTCTCCTCTCATAACGTGAGGGGTACAGGCCATAGTCTATCACGCTGGCCAAGTGCGGATTGGTAGACTTCAAACCCCTTTAGGAAAATTATGGAGAACTCTCAGGTGTGCAGGTTTCCTTTTCTCACGATGTTTTCCTTCACCGAAGCAAGTGATAATTAACTTTTTCTTAAGGAGAAATTATTATAGAAATATTGCAAATTTTCACTTTTGCCTTGCACCTTTTGCCTCGTAGTTGATCCACGAGTCTATGGGGCTTTCCTATGGGGCCACTGACTAACAACATCATACTGGTATCAAAACAATAACTGCTACAGTGTTTATTCTCCTTTCGACCGAAAACACTTACAATCCACACAACTGACTAAATGCAATTCTCCTGTTACCAATTTCAACCTTATTCAATCCACACAAGACTATAAATATTTTCATAAATTTCATAGCTTTTATGTCGTTGCAGTAAGGTTTACAGTTGATAAGTAGGTATAGTTTTATATCTATTGTAACATTTGGTATACTTGTCCGTCAATACCCTCAGCTCTTGAGGCTGATTGAAAACCAACTGCACCTTTGTTTGTTTGTTTGTAAAGATAATAACGTGACGTCATTGATGGTAAGAGCGCATCTGTAGTTATAAATTTAATTCGTAGTTTAAAATATTTGCTAAGTTGTTTAGAGTCAAACCGCTTCGATAGGTTAATAGACGCCCATTGCTGGAAAATAAGAAAAGATCTGCTCTCTTGTTAATAAAAACAAGCTTCGTTATAGTAGGCTTATTAAGTGTCTTGTTTCTTTCACACGTCTTATGAAAATCTTTTACAAAATACTACATTAAGTAGAGGTCTGAATCCAGTACACATTAATGAAACTCAATACAATTAATGTGTAAATCAAAGTCCTCTCAGATAATTTCTTTTATAACAGTTAACAGTTGGTCCATAAAGATCATGGATCCTGGATCATTTAATTTGTTTTATTTATTAACCGACGAAAAAAAAAGGAGGAGGTTCTCAATTCGACGCGTATATTTTTTGTTTTTTTTTTATGTATGATCACTCAGCAATCGGCACAGGGTGGTCCGATTTTGATCATTCTTTTTTTAATGGATAGGGTATATCTTGAAGTTGGTCCCATATTTTTTTGAAAATTTTATTCCTACCCTAAAGGTACGAAAATAGGGGATGATTTATTATTCACCCACGGAATTTTTGCCCGTTACCACAATAACTTTGTACTGGATGATCCGATTTCGATGATTCTTTTTTTATTGTATATTGTATACCTTGAAGTTACTCTTGTTTAAATTTGGAAAGAAAATTTTACCCCTAAAGGTACGAAAATAGGAGATGATTTATGTTTCAACTACTATATTTTTACCTGGTAACTGAATATATCACCAATAACTTAATAATTTTCATAGCAACTAAAAATTAAAAAATAATTATTTTTTGACAAAAAATAAAACCAACGAAAAAAAACTGAAAAGCGAAAAATAAAATAAACCATTTAGTATTATAAATTAAGATCCTAAATTAACTGAAAATAAATAATTTTGAGGCGGTGCCAAACCAATGAAAAAACAAACGGTGAAAAGATGTGCGCCGCGCTGCTGCTGCCGTGTGCATCGCATGCCACTGCCCTTATAAAATGAACTTTACGTAATTAATTTTGTTTGTTTGTTTGTTTGGCACGGTCTCGAAATTATTTATTTTCAGTTAATTTAGGATCTTAATTTATAATACTAAATGGTTTATTTTATTTTTCGCTTTTCAGTTTTTTTTCGTTGGTTTTATTTTTTGTCAAAAAATAATTATTAACTATTGTTACTTTGATTGTCCGCACTGTAAATAACTTTATCTAGTTCATATAAGGTATATTCACATCATAAAAAATCTTAATACTCATAAAGAATTCATAATTGATGCAAAAAAGATTCAATAATAGTTTGATTATGTTACTAACATCTACCTACTTAACACCATCTGGGCCACGTGCCTATTTGGGGCTAATACCCAATATCTAAATTGAAATACAAAACAAGATAATCACTACACAAGTAGGCGTTTAGGCAGTTGTTAGTTCAACAAGTTGGTCACGTGACCGAAGCGTGGCGACTTGCAATAGTTTGGTTGCTTCGCGTCTCCGGTTACGTGACTAACGCGTGTCGCGGGTGCTATTTTCACCACCAGATGCCATTGATACATCATTTTATGGTTGTAAAATATTATTGGATTGGTAGCGGTTTGCATCACTGCTTATCAGTGGTCATTATTTATTTATTTATTTATTTATTTATTTATTTATTTGTTTGTTTATTGCATCAACAAAGTTAACACTTGCACATGCACACATAGTTAAAAGCTATAACATAAAGGTGAGTGTCACTTCAATAATAGATGCAAATCAGTTGCATAAAAACATGGTCAGTAAACTTGCATTAGATTAGAATTAATAAATTAATAAAATTATGCAAAATATAACTTACAATAAGAAAATAATTAAAATAGGTCAAATTGATAAATAAGAATTTAAAAAAAAGTGTCAAATTGTTAAATACATAATTACATAAGACAGATAAGGATACAATAATTATTATTATATTAAAACAATGTATTATGAAGTTCCTTTATTGTTTCAAGATCAATGAAATAAGTTATTATCACTCATATGTACGTATGTAGTATAAGTGGTAGCAATAATTAGGATGTGACCACGCTCAAAGCTTCTGGGTTGAAATATCGGTATTTAACTAACATTACGTATTTGTAAGCATTTTGTCAGAGTAAATTGTAATCAATTCTCATTTAAATTTTAGAAAAAAGAATGCTCTATTGGTTAAATAAGATATAGAAAAACGGCTATGAGCTGTAAATGTTATGTGTTAAAAAATTCCCACAAACATTTCTCACGGTCGTCAACGGATAGAGAATTTTACAATGCGCATAGAACATAATAATAAGTATCATTACTGATAAAAATCTCACTTACAATATTAAAATATTAATATTATTACAATAACATGATAAAAATTCACACCAACCTCAACACGTATAAAGCTACTAACCCTGCAAATGATAATGGCTTTTTAAATATTGTGTAATTGTTGATATTATCCCACTTGAGGCCGAGCGTGTCATTTCAACTAAGTCTCTAATCAAGTCTCGAGTGTCATCGTCCCTACACACAAGGACATAATAGCCAGAAAAAGTGACAACGTCACATTTCCCACGATTCTCGCTATTTTAATATTTTTTTATATTATTTTATTACGAATTAAGTTCATAACTTTATTGCCACTTAAGTTGCAATAAAAAGTTATTTTGAGAATATTTACAAAAGTTTTTTGTTCCTCGTATTTACTTGATGAATTGCAAAAACATAAATGAAAAATCAATAAATTTATTCACATAAGAATAATTAATGATAGCAAACATAACTGCCACCTAAATTATAAAAATATTATCAAAATTATTAGCTTTTATTTTAGTATTTTAAACGAGTAAAATATTTTATAAAGATTTAAAAATACATGATGCAGTATATTTACAATTTGCTCTTTATACAAATACTTAAACCTTCATTTTATTAAAAGTGCTTACATCACATTTTGTATTAATAAATTCAAAAATTCAAAGTGGTTGGCAAAAATCACACGACGAAATCTGTATAAACGTTTACCTTGAAATTATGATTTTTGTTTACGTTGTATGACAGAATTATCATTCCACTTATATTCGCGCTTGTCCAAACACGACAGAACTGCTAAATCCCCATTAAAAAACGGATAACAATATTCACGTGTCATTAGCAAGATCATAATACTAATATTCTCACCGATTCTTTGTACTCAAAAGTAACGAATTGGACGTGTCGTATGATAAATTTTTTTTATGGAAATAGCCGGCAAACTAGCTAACAATCCACCAGATGGTAAGTGGCTATCGTCGCCCATGGACATCAGCAACACCAAAGGCATCACTGACGCAATGCCGGCCAAGAAAGAGAGAAGAAAAAGAAAAAAGAAAGAACTGGCTCTCAAGTCCCCAGCCGGAACACGACGAGTCGTTTGGCGGCTGACTCAGGCTCGAGGGTGGTAGCTATCAAGGCGAACCCCATGGAGAAATAATAATAGTAGTAATGATATTCATTAACAATTAAAATAAATATTACCAATATAATTCCTTGAGGGGCCCTACCACCAGTGGGCCGGATTTAGTCGCCTCTTACCACACCCATCCGGCGTGGGATTGGGGTTAGTATTCTAAGCCACCCCAATACGGTTAAGTTCAGTTCAGCTAGTTTTTCATTAGAAAAATCATTTGGGATATTTGATTTTTCTAAATGACAGTAATAAAAGTAAATTGAGCAGACAATTCACCTAAAAATGCTGAAGTGGAAGATCAGAAAAGCAAGTTATGTATGTAAAACTATTTGCTTTTAAAAAGGACAAATGTTATGATCTGAATATGACGACTGCTATTACCGATTAAATTATACTTTGTACCGATTTCACTTCACTAAAGATTACCTAATAATGTCGAAGTAATAGAGTGGTAATAAGCCTTTGGTAACTAATAAGTCTGTTGCATTTAGCGTGTTAACGGTCGCGTGTCAGTCACGTGTTCACACTTTCAGTTATACAAAATGTACTCTGTGGTTCACACCGCAGCACGCGGCTTGTCTTATGCCGTTGTTTATGATCATTTGTGATATCGGTACCTCTTTTACACTATTAAATAGTTAATTTCGTCAATTTTTTGTATCGCATAAATGTCTAACTCTAGTTCTACACTGTGAAACTGTGAACTGTACGATGTGAACATGTACGATAATAATTCCTTTAAAATTGACATAAATGGCGTAATCATGAATAATGCAAAATATTTTTTTTAATAAACCTTTTTTTATGAAATAGCCGGCAAACGAGCTGACGATCCACCTGACGGTAAGTGGCTATCATCGCCCATGGACATCAGCAACACCAAATGCATCATTGATGCGTTGCCGGCCAAGAAGGGGTGAAGAAAAAGAAAGAAAGAACTGTCTCTCAAGTCCCCAGCCGAAAGACGACGAGTCGTTTGGCGACTGACTCATACAACCTGCCGTAACTATAACTTAATGGCAGTTTAACAAGCGTAAAATTAGCTGTCGAACGTAAATAAATACACATTGATGTAGAGTCCCCATCATATTGGAACTCCTACGCGTGACCAATTTACCAATGCAGTAATTTTACGACCGTCACTTCTGTTAATTTACTTATAATATTAATGTAACTAACTTGTAACTAAAATGTAACTAACTTATATCCTTAATATAAGTTAGTTACATTTTAGTTGTTGATAAATTAATAAGCAAAATAATAATCTATTTATTAATGACGAGTAACCGCCCTCGCTTTGCTTCGGTTTTCTTATTTTTTTACACCTTGAGATACATTACTGGAGTTTTGTTAAGGAACCCAAATTTTTATGAAAATTTAATATAACCTGTCACCCGGGGATAGTGCAGCTTCCCAACAGTGAAATAATTTTTCAAATCGGTTCAGTAGTTTCGGAGCCTATTCAATGCAAACAAACAATCAAATCTTTCCTCTTTATATTATTATAGTATTATGTCGTAGTGAACCGTGTCTATCCATTATACTATAGGTACTACCTACCTTGATACCATAAATTGATTTGTCTCATAAATCTTTTAATATTTCATGGTACTGTATAATTAAAATGATTAATTAATCTTACATAATTCAAGGAATTTAATGAATAATTTTTTTGCTACTATTATAATGATGACTATATATCAAGCTTAGCGGTGTTAAATTTAATCCTGCAAGTGTTTATTTAATTACCTCGAAAATTTGGTGGATATTAATTTAAATTAATTTTAAATAAAAAATTATCTGATAAAAATATACCTACCTAATCTACAAATTGTTAGGAGTGAAAACACGAAGTTTCCTATCACAGAATAGAAATATAAGTCTCTAATTATGCAGGTATATTTTCCGTATCATTATATTCGCTATGAATCTCGGGGAAATTAACTCCATTTTTAGGGTTCCGTAGCTGAATGGCAAAAAACGGAACCCTTATAGATTCGTCATGTCTGTCTGTCTGTCTGTCTGTTTGTCTGTCTGTCCGTCCGTATGTCACAGCCACTTTTTTCCGAAACTATAAGAGCTATACTGTTGAAACTTGGTAAGTAGATGTATTCTGTGAACCGCATTAAGATTTTCACACAAAAATAGAAAAAAAAAAACAATAAATTTCGGGGGTTCCCCATACTTAGAACTGAAACTTAAAAATGTTTTTTTCATCAAACCCATACGTGTGGGGTATCTATGGATAGGTCTTTTGAAGACCTTGAATGATATTGAGGTTTCTAATATCATTTTTTTCTAAACTGAATAGTTTGCGCGAGAGACACTTCCAAAGTGGTAAAATGTGTGTCCCCCCCCTGTAACTTCTAAAATAAGAGAATGATAAAACTAAAAAAAATATATGATGTACATTACCATGCAATCTTCCAACGAAAATTGGTTTGAATGAGATCTAGTAAGTAGTTTTTTTTTAATACGTCATAAATCGTGAACCACAAAAAACATTGATCAAAGTTACAACAAACTACAAGAACTTTTATATTATGTTACTTGCTGCTACGGAACCCTTCATGGGCGAGTCCGACTCGCACTTGGCCGCTTTATTTAATAATTAAATGCAAAACTATCGAATTTCAGTTTATTATATATAATATTATTGAATATCAGAACATAGAATAACTCAATAATTGTAATCAAAACAACAAAATGCATGGATTTAATTTACTACGGTGACATTGTAGATTGTACCTACCTTTTCCCCATGGTAAATACAAACAAAATACTTACTTCCCGCAAACTACGCGTGACAAAACTCCACACAAGGACAATTTCATGGTTATCACATGGCAATCGCTTTATTAATTGGCTAAACACATGCGCATATTAGCTAGCCAGAAACGACATATTGAGCAGTATACTATATTCTGTAAATAGGTAGATATCTAACGCCCTAACTCAGAGTCACTAACGGTCACTTTAATCGCTCCTTAGTAAAGAATCGCCATACAAATTCTGTACTAAGTAGCGATTTAAGTAACCGTCAGTGACTCTGAGTGGGGGCGCAAATGTTTTAGTGACTATTTAGTCATAACGAAGCGTTCTGAAGTTAGTGTCCATTAGATACAAAGTTGGTGACCCCTACCTATCACAAATCATAAAATTGTGTTTCGTAGAGTTTCACTTTGAAAACTCGGTTACTTAATTAGATTGTCCTGATGCTTCTAAAATTATATTGTCACACATGTCGAACGTGCGAATTAATTAACTAATGAAGAATGAAATTATTATTTAAGTGTACCTAATAATTATTGCGTTCGAGGTACAAAACGATTATATGTAGAATCAATCTGCGTAGCGGATTATTTGAATTTCACGGCATTGAAATATCAGAAAGTAATAGTTGATATCCTTAAACAAATAAAACGAAGAAATAAGATTAACGAACAGATGCCCACAGCATCGCTCGGTCAATCCGGTCAATCATAAGTCATACTTGGACACTAAACACAAATATAAATACTCGGAATTCGTCAACATTGAATAGCGCTATTATTCCACCGGAACCAATGATATTCTAATATAAAAAAGAGGTAGATATGTCACTAGCGCGCCGACGATGAAAAGCGTAAGAACAGGCAATTGACCGTTCTGCTCGTAGTCGCTCTGTCAATACAAGACGATACGCACGCTTTTGTTGTTGTCAGAAGTGCTTGACATTTGACATACAGCGTTAAAATGCCTTCGTGTATTATACCAATGTGTTTGAGTGTAACAAAAGATAAACAAACGTGTGTGTGTGTGTGTGTGTTGTAACTCTTTTCGGAACAGATTTTTTGGTTGATTTGTAAGGGCATAATATCTATATTTTTTAAATATCATTGACCGAAACACCCAAATCCGTATGCAGTATGCAGTATGACCGATCAGTCGGTGTCAAACCGTTTACCCTTATCGCTTACCCTCCATCTGTCGTTGCACCGAACAATGCATTTCTTTCATGCAAGTTTTTATCGAATAAAATAGATTTTTACCCAAAATCGTGTTTTATGGCGGAAAGAGTGGTGCTGGTTCTAAGTGGGGTACAGGCGAGGAGAATGATGTAGTTGAAACTAAATAGAATAAAGTGCGAAAGTAGCTCTCGATTTTTTATGTATAATTACATAGGCTATAGGCTATACATAACGACGAGAAAGACGCTTCTGACGATAATTCTTTTGTCAAATTATTAAAGGTAGTTTACTACCTACTGCGGGAACGGATGGACAAACAAACATGCATGCAATTGCAAGCTGAAATCATAACCCTTCTAACTTCACCATAGTCGGATAAAACTTCATCCTTTACGTGTATCTGATTGGTTGTTTCCTTTAAACGTTCCTTAATATTTCAGTCATGTCGCTTGTATTCAACTTTTAAATGTAGAGTTATTAAGATATCAACCTTCAAAATGTTACGTTAACACACAAGAAACTAAAATATAATGTACAATTAATTATTCTTCGTTTATTAATATGTATCTTCACCACCAAGCAACAATTAAATATTTTTTTTCTTATATTATTTTTTAAAAAGGAGGAAGTATTCAATTTGACTGTATTTTTTTATGTTTGTTACCTCAGAACTTTCGATTGGGTTAATCGATTTTGATGACTTTTTTTTTCAAAAGCTGGTGCTTGTCATGTAGTCCCTCTTAAATTTTAACGAGATCTGACGAGTAAGTTTTTGAGTTATCCCTAATTTTCGGTTATTTTTGTTAAGAGTCCTTGATGTCGCTGATGTCTATATACGATGATAGGTGGTTGATGATGGTGGTGGATCGACACCTCGTTTGTCAGCTACATATCCATAAAAAAATTACTGCAACTTGCAAGTGTACAATTTTTTTTTGCAAATTGAAACTGAGAATTTAAAACAATTTAGCAAAGACCCCTAAAATTTTCAAACGTGAATCAAAGCTGTTATGAGCAAATGTCTTGGGCCCTAAATCAAGATGCACATAAAAATAATCTATATCTATGCTAATTAAAAAAAAAATGAAAGATTTGATTGTTTCTTTGCATTGAATAGGCTCCGAAACTACTGAACCGATTTCAAAAATTCTTTCACTGTTGGGAAGCTACGCTATCCCCGGCTGACATAGGCTATATTATATTTTCAAACAAATTAGGGATCCTTAATAAAACTCCAATAACGTAGCCTAAGGTGTAAAAAATAAGAAAACCGAAGCAAAGCGAGGGCGGTTACTGGTACTATATAAAATAAAATATAAAAAAATGTTTGTACGGATGTCCTTTAAAGACTCTGAAACCATTCAACCGATATGCCTCAAAATGGTTTCATCTGAAAGGCAATAATCCGAAGGTAGTTTGAGACTACTAAAACGATGCATTAGACACATCCCATGCAACAATTTGAAGATAATATCATTCTCATCAGAAAAGTTTTTAGCGTGGTGGAACACGCCGGGCATCCGCTAGTCTATACATATATACAAATAAATAAAATGGAGTGTCTGTTTGTAATACATATTAAAATAACCGTTTTTTACTAAGTGCATTTGGATGTATACACGGTACATATACCAAAACAACATTTTTTACAATTTTTGTCTGTCTGTCTATCTCTCTGTTTGTTCCGGCTAATCTCTGAAATGGCTGGACCGATTTTGACGGGACTTTCACTGGCAGATAGCTGATGTAACAAGGAGTAACTTACGCTACTTTTATTTTAGAAAAAAAACATTAGTTTGTTATTCGATACAAAGTTCGCCGGGTCAGCTAGTCAATAATAAAACGTGAAACATTGATCTCTCCGAGTGTACCGCCGCGGCCGCCGTCCCGCGGCACCTGGTGACGGCTGACGCTCATTGTGCGCACCCTCCTCTAAGATTTAATTACTGCCTCGAGTTACGATCGACGTCGCCAGTCACCAGTCGCCACCGTTTGATTTTATTATTATTTCCCCGCAATAAAATTGAATGAATTGCTATTTGTATAATCGTTTTACTTATACATATTTGGTACTAACGCTTTGCCCGCGTTTTCCGAGATAATAAATGCCCTGTATATAATTCCAGATTATGGTCTATCTGTGTGCAAAATTTCATGAAAATAGGTTGAGTAGTTTTTGCGTGATAGAGTAACAAACATCCATCCAAACTTTCACATCTACATCATACTACATACATACACACAAATAAATAAATTTGGAGTATAAATTTGTAATATTAAAATAACCCCTTTTTACTAATTGCATTTGGATGTATACATGGTACATATATCAAAACAACATCTTTTACAATTTTTGTCTGTCTGTCCGTCTGTCTATTTGTTCCGGATAAGCTCTGAAATGGCTGGACCAATTTTGACGGGACTTTCACTGGCGGATAGCTGATGTAACAAGGAGTAACTTAGGCTACTTTTATTTTAGAAAAAAAAAATAGTTTTGGAAAAAAGAACAATAAGTTTTTTATTAAACACCACGCGGACGAAGTCGCGGGTAACAGCTAGTTTACAATATTAGTGGGAAGGATTAAAAAGACCTTCTGCTTAAACCTTAAACTTATATATTACTAGCTGACCCGGCAAACATCGTATCGCCTAACAAACTATTTCTTTTTCTAAAATAAAAGTAGCCTAAGTTACTCCTTGCTACATCAGCTATCTGCCAGTGAAAGTCCCGTCGAAATCGGTCCAACCATTTCAGAGATTAGCCGGAACAAACAGACAGACAGACAGACAAAAATTGTAAAAAATGTTGTTTTGGTATATGTACCGTGTATACATCCAAATGCACTTAGTAAAAAGCGGTTATTTTAATATTACAAACAAACACTCCAATTTTATATTTTATTTGTATAGATTTTAAAACACTCCACAGTGGAGACGTACAACAGTGTCATCAGATCACCGTCTCGGGTCTGTGGGAGTTTGATGATCATGAATATCAAACGGGCATCGCATTAGGGTTGCCATATCTGATCCGGATTAGCCGGTAAAAAGCACTCATTATTCTGCCTCCGTGGGTCCAATTGGATTTTTTATTGTGGCCACACCTCGAGGCATTGTCGTTGTATGACGTCACTGGGCCGAATGATTCGGATTTTCTCTTTTTGTCCTTTGAATCTATTTCGTCGAGCGATTGACATGTTGATAACACGTATGTACAGTTACACCTACCTATTTATATTTTGAGATACCAGATGTCTTTACGATGTTATTGGTATCTAATACATTTTTTTTCCTAGCAATTGCGCACACATAGATTGGCAACTTAAAAACAATAATAATAATAATAACGCTTCACACTCATAGCCCCACACTAGGATTCCCTGTGCCGTGGGTGCCATGGACAACACACAACATAGACAAGGACAATACACCCAGACCGAGAACAGAAATTCAAACTCATCATTCAAATTTCCGCCGCGCTGGGAATCGAACCCAGGGCCCTCGGTGCGGCGATCCGGCATGGTAACCATTGCGCCACACGGATCGTCAATAATATAAATCCTCTTTATTCCCAAACCCGTGGGAATCCCAAATATCCTGAGAAGGTATTAATGATGTCTACCCGTTTTTCGGGTATGCTTTTTAGCTTTTTAGCTCTAGGGTTTGGGCTGGGTGTTTATAAGTCAGACAAGCTGTTTTGCTAAAATAATTTTGTTTTCAAATTCATCATCATACTGAAAATGAAAAATAAAATAAAAAATGATTCATTCAGCAACCATCATTACACACAGTTTCAGTGCACTAGCTCCCACACTAGGATTCCCTGTGTTGTGAGAAACTAGGATTCACTCTCTCGTAGCAAAAGTGGATACACAATCAAATATCTTAATAAACTAAATTACTAATATAATAATAATATTATAATAATATTAATAGATTAACAATTGATTAATAATTTTCTTGGCCGGCAACGCATCAGTGATGCCTTTGGTGTTGCTGATGTCCATGGATCGTCAGCTCGTTTGCAATAAAAAAAATAGAGATTAAAGTTTACGCCCCAACTCAGAGTCACTAACGGTTACTTAAATCGCTCCTTAGTAATGAATTTGTATGGTGATTCTTTACTAAGGAGTGATTTAAGTAACCGTTAGTGACTCTGAGTTGGGGCGTAAGGTCATTAATAATTTAGGTATGTAACCCACCTATGGTATTCATAAAAAAGCGGCCAAGTGCGAGTCGGACTCGCCCATGAAGGGTTCCGTAGCAGCAAGTAACATAATATAAAAGTTCTTTTAGTTCGTTGTAACTTTGATCAATGTTTTTTGTGGTTTACGATTTATGACGTATTAAAAAAAAACTACTTACTAGATCTCGTTCAAACCAATTTTCGTTGGAAGTTTGCATGGTAATGTACATCATATATTTTTTTTAGTTTTATCATTCTCTTATTTTAGAAGTTACAGGGGGGGGGACACACATTTTACCACTTTGGAAGTGTCTCTCGCGCAAACTGTTCAGTTTAGAAAAAAATTATATTAGAAACCTCAATATCATTTTTGAAGACCTATCCATAGATACCCCACACGTATGGGTTTGATGAAAAAAACATTTTTGAGTTTCGGTTCTAAGTATGGGGAACCCCCAAAATTTATTGCTTTTTTTCTATTTTTGTGTGAAAATCTTAATGCGGTTTCCAGAATACATCTACCTACCAAGTTTCAATGGTATAGCTCTTATAATTTCGGAAAAAAGTGGCTGTGACATACGGACGGACAGACAGACAGACAGACAGACAGACAGACAGGCATGACGAATCTATAAGGGTTCCGTTTTTTGCCATTCGGCTACGGAACCCTAATAAATGGTAATTTTGTTTGACCTACTGTGAAAACTGGTTATTTATTTTATGACTTCTTAAATAACAAAATGGCCAGTAAAAATTTGCTGTAGAACAGGTAATTTCGAGAAAAACAATACTGTCGCCATTGAAGTATAATGTCATAGAACAGACATCTCGAACAAAATGTGTGTCCCGCCTCGAGGTTCTATTTTCAAAATTGAGCCCCCGTTCTCCTTTCAAAATCGAACGAATTCATTGAAAATTGAAGCCGATCAGCGGCAATTCATTGGAACATACATTGTGTTCGCGGTGTCGCTTCTATATGCAAGTAATAATACTTCATTGACGATCGGCCTGTTTTTATTAAAGTTTTCTTACATAGTTACCGTACCTAATTGTTATTATACACGTCATAATATCTTATCTTAATTTTACGGCGGAAATATTTTTACTGAAACAAAAAATAATAAACATAGTTAAGTTCAAAGTAAACATAATTTAGTCGTCTTTAATAATTCATACCATCATATAAAAAGTCACTGCTGGATATAGGTAGGAAACTACTGAAACGTAAAAATATGACCGGTCTAATAAAACTAAGTTACAGTTTTCTTGACTATTTTTACTTAAGTTAGTAACGCCCCAACTCGGAGTCACTAATGTTTACTTAAATCGCTCCTTAGTACAGAATTTGTATGGTGATTCTTTTCTAGGAGCGATTTAAGTAACCGTCAGTGACTCTGAGTTGGGGCGTAAGCAATCTGCCTTAAGATAGTATTTATCTCCAAATAATTAATATTTTATACATTTTTAATTGTCGCTTACAGCCTTCTATCGAAGTTCGTAATCTAAATACATTAAGGAAAATAGCACAGATAAGATCGAATCCCGCCGGTATCGGCTGTGACATCTACCCCCGACCGCTCTGCCCGTCGTGTCGACGGTTATTTGTCGAAATCTTGATCGCTAATGGATGCACAAGCTTTGAATCTATACATCTATACAATCTATACAAATAAATAAAATTGGAGTATCTGTTTGTAATATTAAAACAACCGCTTTTTACTAAGTGCCTTTGGATGTAAGCACGATACATATACCAAAACAACATTTTTCACAATTTTTGTCTATCTGTCTGTCTTTCTATCTGTTTGTTCCGGCTAATCTCTGAAATGGCTGGACGGATTTTGACGGGACTTTCACTGGCAGATAGCTGATGTAACAAGGAGTAACTTAGGCTACTTTTCTTTTAGAAAAAAAAAATAGTTTTTTGGCGGTACGAAATTCGCCGGGTCAAGTAGTATAAAATATATATATATAGCCTTATATATACATATAATCTATACTAATATTATAAAGGTGAAAGATTTGATTGTTTGTTTGCATTAAATAGGCTCCGAAATTACTGAACCGATTTGAAAAATTATTTCACTGTTGGGAAGCTACACTATCCCCGGGTGACATAGGCTATAATTATTATATTTTCAAAAAAATTAGAGATCCTTAATAAAACTCCAATAATGTAACCCAAGGTGTAAAAAAATAAGAAAACCAAAGCAAAGCAAGGGCGGTTACTCGTATAATATAAATATATTATTACAGTACTCTAGTACAGAATGTTGTATTTCAAATTAATAAATTCCCTTTTATTACTAAATAGTTAATGTGACTAGGATTAAGGATTCACGGAAAAAATATCCTTCATGTAGATAGCGAGACTAAAAACAATAAGAGAAACAGACACTTGATGATCAATGCCAGCCTACTGTAATCTACTCCGAGAATAGTACAGTCACCTGCAGAGCAAAGTAACCTATCTTTTTATAACACTTTCAAACAGAAGGGTTAATTTTCTCTGCAGATGACTGTACTAGGTATAAAAGTAAGTATTCGTACTACAGACCGTCTACTTCTAGACTAAAAATTGTAAATCGTCCAAATTTAATGCTTCACACAAATTTGTTCCATTACAAGTGTTTGTCTGTCACTGAACAAACGTGTCGAATCAATTGTCACGTTGCTTTCGAATGAACCGCCGTGACAATGTCACGCAATTAAATATTCAAAACACAGGGGCATGTGTGCATTTGAATATTGTTTACATGGACCACAAGAGGACCACAATGACTTTGTCCGTGACAACGCGAATTACGTGTTAAGAGAAAGGATTAGATTTATTGGACGGGTTTTTGTTAAACCAATCACGAAGTTTAATTTAATTTTTAATAAACCTTTTTTTACTTAATTAGTTACGGATATTCACAACTGAAAATGTACTTTATGTGCACGGTAATTTTTTCTGAAGTTACAAACATTAGATACCCCGTCAACTAACAACTGTGAAAACGGTGTAAAAAACAGTATAAAAAAGTAGAAGCACTTTTAACAGAGAAAAATAATAATAAGAGAAAATAGTATTTCTTAATTACAGTGATTAATCGTACATAAGAATGAAGAATTCTGAGCCTCGTACTTAAAAAAAAAACACTGATAGAAGTAATTGGAACTGTTCCTAGAATGACGTCATTCGCCCCAACTCAGAGTCATTAATGGTTACTTAAATCGCTCCTTAGTAATGAATTTGTATGGTGATTCTTTAACAAGGAGCGATTTAAGTGACCGTTAGTGACTCTGAGTTGGAGCGATAGTCTTTTAAGAAACGGGTGTATCTCTTCCTTCTCTACCGACACACTCTAACTTACTTGGTGGTTCGAATGTCCACAGACGACGGTAATTATTTACCATCCAATGACCTGAACAGATATTTATCCCGCAAAGAACTTTGCATATATTATATTAAAAACTATACCTACTTGTAAACGGGAAATGAAGATTTTTTATAGAAAAATCGAATATAACTTTCGTTGCTTTTACTTGAATTCAATTTATTACAACCCTCATCCAGCATCAACCGACTGCCCTAAAGAGATGAATAAACACAAAAATGCAAATTAACTTACGCACTGTACCAGCATCTCTGGGGTATGGTGTAGGGTCCGCCACGGGGCCCCATCGTTTCGCCATTGTCCTCTAATAGTTCAAAGCACAGGGTCCACCCCTAAACTTTCCCCCACTTGTTACTCACCCTCGACGAATTCGCCATACAGTAAATGCTATAGTTTTTAAAGAATTATGCTCTGAAGACATTGACTCAGTCACTGAAATAAAATTTTCTGGATTGCGATGGGTATGATTAAATTTTGTAATTTTTTTTCGGAAACATTGTCATCACTAATGACATCAGATTTGTATTAAACAAGCAAAGAGAACAAGGGCAAAATGTAAGGAAGAAAAGATACATTAAATTTTAAACAAAAACTGTTCGTTGCCAAAATAATTATTCCATTAAATGAAATTGTGAAACCTACTTTATTGAATATATTTTAAACTATTTAAACCCTGGCTGGAACGAAATTAAAATTAAAAGTACTTGTATTCAAAAATGGAATGACAAGGAACAATAGAACCGAGCGGCCCATCGGACGGTCGCAGATTAGCATTTTTCTTCAAAATTTCAGTTCCAACCAAAATTTTTGTAAATCTGTTTTGATTTAAAAGTTTTTTTATATTTATTTTTACGCCGTTTTCATCAAAATTACTAGTAACAATATGGTAAGTATTAAAATATACTTTTTATTTTTTTACTTTGTTGTTCTTTCAGTATAAGTTGTTGTAGTTTCCTAGTTCTTTGCGGTGTTTTTCATTGCTTTAAATTTTAGAATAAAATCTTTGTATTAATTGTGACTTCTAGGACTTCGGTGATCAGGTTGGCTTCAACTTGTCAGGTCCCTTCTGTAGTAATGTAGAGCTATTTTTATTAGTATTAATTACAATTTGATTTGTTCTGACATCTCCTAATTTATTGTTGCTGCTGTATATCCGATCACGTAGGTTTGCAACAACCAATATCAAGTACAATTCTAGTATCATCGATACCCCTATTCATTATTTTTTCCGACTTCAAAAATAGGAGGAAGCTCTCAATTTGGTTTTGTATTTTTGTGTTTCGATTTGGATTTTTTTTACTTCAAAGATGACACTTGAGATTGGTCCCTTATGTATTAAAATTTTGTGGTGGAATCCATGAGGCATTGAACTTTCTTGAAATACTATCATCCTATAGGTCCTATATACTACAACCATATAAATGTGGCGATTTTGATATAAGTTTCTTAACCTAATCTAGTACTGTCTGGTCTATCTTCAGAGGGAGTGCATCTCGGTGCACGTGGGTCAGGCGGGTGTGCAGATGGGCGTGGCCTGTTGGCAGCTGTACTGCCTGGAGCATGGCATCAAGCCGGATGGTACTTTACCAGGTTCCGAAGCTGATCTTAATGCAACTGACTCCTGCTTCAACACTTTCTTCTCCGAAGCAGATCGAGGGAAAATGGTGCCACGAGTTGTGATGGTTGATCTGGAGGAGACTGTTATTGGTGAGTGAAGGCTTTGGAAAGCAGGACTTACATTTTCTTTTAGGATATTTATGTAAATGATTTGTATTGTCGGTCATTATAATTTTACAGGAGTAATAAAGAAACCATCGATGCTGGAAGTATTGACGACCCTGTAGCCAAGTTGGTAGCGACCCTGCCTGCGAAGCGAGGGGTCCCGGGTTTGATTCCCGGCCGGGGCAGATATTGATGTGACAGATAAATATTTGTACTCGGGTCATGGGTGTTATTATAATGTGTTCTTATATGTGTCGTCCATGCCACCCGCGAGACAGGTGAAAACCTACTGCGGGGGTATGAGTGTGAAAGCGTTTATTTATTTATGTTCCTATTGTATGATATTATAATCCCATTTTTCTGTAGATTTTTGTATTATTATAACTATAAGTCCAATTAGAAATTGTATTTTACCATGGAAGGGAATTTTTTGAACTAACATCGAATCTTATTGGAAGTATAAATTCAATACAATATTTGAGGAATTCCTTCTTTTAAATCCAATTGACTCCGTAATCCAGATTGATCAGACAATAAGTGCCCCGGGTTCGATTCCGCAACGATTCAGACAATTCATATTTTACGTTATTGATGGTAGATATCTACTTTAAAATGAACGTAGGGGCACGTTGTATTAATGTTATACCATGTACGAGTAAGTGGCAATATAAGAAAAATAACTTTTCCACATATGTTTTAATAATAATATTTATTGGTGCCACGTTCATTTTTAAAGCAGATGAATGAACCATAAACTGTCTATTTTTAAAATTAGCGACAAAATACATGACATTCGACTAATTACACTGTCATTAAACTAATTTGATTAAAAATGGTACGTGAGCCGTGATTTTTCGTTTTCAACAACGTAACAGAATTTATTACATAGCAATATTATATACGCAAAATATATGCGTATAAAACGTTGACATTATTTTGTTTGAAGTTTTTTCTTAAATTTATTCTTTATTTATTATTTTTTATCTTCCGTCAATTTAAAAGTCAGTGTTTATCGTGATATCCATTCAAGGAAATTTTTTCTTTGATCATCTTTTCCTGAACCATCTTTTTCCAACCCATCTTTTCCCAAATCATCTTTTGCGCAACCATCTTTGCCCAAATCATCTTTTGCGCAACCATCTTTTCCCGAATCATCCCTAAACGCATTCCTTACAGACGAGGTCCGCTCCGGCGAGTACCGTCAACTCTACCACCCCGAACAGCTGATCACGGGAAAGGAGGACGCGGCCAACAACTACGCGCGCGGCCACTACTCCACCGGCCGCGAGGTGCTCGGCCCCGTAATGGAACGCATCAGGAAGCTGGCTGACCAGTGCACTGGACTACAAGTAGGTTTTAATGGAATTAGCTGACAAACGAGCTGATGAGTTATCTGATGGTAAGTGGCTATCGTCGCCCATGTACATCGGTATCAAAGGCATTAATGATGCGTTACCAGCGAAGAAACTGAAGAAAAAGAAAGAAAGTTCATATCGAAGCTTGTAGCTATCGCACTTCTGGGTTCTGGAAACTCCACAATATTTACTCTTGGGGTTTCAGGCCATTGTCCACTTCGCTGGTGGCCGGCTTTACGGACTGACAAATTAAACACCCCTTGAGAACTATACAAAACAAACATGAACCTTTTGAAATAACCTATTGCTAACTAACGTTTACTTGTTTGACGCACATGTGACAATTTTAGTTAATCACCCATTCAATCGCGAGCATAACCGTACATTGCTCGACTACGAAACACAGTTTACCTTTAAGTTTTTGACTTCAACTTTGCCAAGTACAAATTTAACATAATAATATTATTTATCTACTTCTCAGGGCTTCTTCGTGTTCCATTCATTCGGCGGCGGCACAGGCTCTGGCTTCACATCACTGCTAATGGAGAAGTTATCTGACGAATTTGGCAAAAAGAGCAAATTGGAATTCGCTATCTATCCAGCTCCACAGGTATATTTTAATGTTCTAAGTCTTTGACCTTTTTCAGGTTGTTTAGAAATAACAGATTTCATATAGACATTTTCCTTGTCTAAAACAAATTTCCAATTTTGTGTGTTTTTTGGGTGACAAAATGGTCTTTGAAACTAGATTTAAATTCTTTTCAGCCCTATTCAAAAAAAAATTGTCAGAACAGCATTGATGGCGTCTGCTAAAATGAAATTATTTTTAGTTGTATTGCAATTTCAGGTGTCAACAGCAGTGGTGGAGCCATACAACGCGGTGCTGACGACGCACGCCACCATCGGCCATTCGGACTGCGCCTTCATGGTGGACAACGAGGCCATCTACGACATCTGTCGGCGGCGGCTGTCCATTGAGCGACCCTCGTACGCGAATCTCAACAGGCTTATATCTCAGGTCAGGAAATCCTCTCTTTGTTAATTTGTTAATAAGTGTAATTTTATTAACTTTTATTAGCTTGATTTCTGTGTACATGTATGTATGTAAAGGAATCTTTTAACGTAATTTTCACCAATTTCTAGACGTCTGATCAGCTTGAAAACTTGTAATGATTTCATATTTATGATTTCATGGTTCTATAGTTTTAACTATAATTTATGTACAAGGAAAAGATCAGGAGCATCAATCGAGGAAACGAAGCTCACTTTTATGTCCATTAAAATGTTGCACTTTCAAACTGAACACCGCACGCAATCCTGTCTAATTTGATGGTTAAGTTAACAAAAGCCCTAGCAATATTGTCCCTTCCAAGACATCCATGGCTCCAATTGCATCCAAATTATATTTCCAGGTGGTGTCATCAATAACGGCGTCTCTCCGGTTCGACGGCGCTCTGAACGTGGACCTGACGGAGTTCCAGACGAACTTGGTGCCGTACCCCCGGATACACTTCCCTCTGGCTGCCTATGCACCTGTCGTCTCTGCTGATAAGGTAAGACTTTTCGTTTGCATAGCCATAAGTATAAGTATATCAAGAAGATTGCACTAAAATAAATTTAATAATAATTAAATTTAGATATTTTTATTCATGGGAACAAATTCTCTGATAACATTTAAAATTTATTGCGTAAAAGAAGTCCATACGTTTTTGACGTTACTGATGAAATTACTAGTCTGCTGTTTGTCAACTACCGAGTTCCTCGAAAAACGCTTTAGTTATATTATCTGGTAATGACCGCTTGTTATTCATCCATCGACGTCCACTCCGCATTTACCGCCAAGCCTCTCCCCAGGCGTACCATGAGGGCATGTCGGTGTCAGAGATCACGGCGGAGCTGTTCGAGCCGCAGAACCAGATGGTGAAGTGCGACCCGCGCGACGGCAAGTACATGGCGTGCTGTCTGCTGTACCGCGGGGACGTCGTGCCCAAGGACGTGAACGCTGCCATCGCCGCCATGAAGGGCAGGGCCGGGATCAGATTTGTCGACTGGTGTCCAACGGGATTCAAGGTGCGTTCGAATAATTTTTACACACTCTGGCTCTGTAGAATGGGATTTCATGTCACGTTTGGCATGAGCAATACAAATAATACGCAAATGCCAACGACATTTTGTTGCATAAATGTTTGCTCAAGCCGGGAATCGTATACTCAGGGCTTGTTTCACAATCTTCAAGTAAGTCCGAAGTAAGCTATTCGTTGGTTAAGTTGACATTTCGTGTATGTAAAATGACACTTTAACGTCACTTTAACCGGCGAAAAGCTTATTCAAGACTCTACTTGAAGATGGTGAAACAAGCCCTCACGGTCATTGCTACTTGGTTACGGGTCGTCAAATATGGCTGTACTGATATACGAACATTTCGTCGGTTAAATAGAAAAGTGACATATTCCAAAATTTCTGAAAAACGAGTTTATTAGTTAAAACGAGTCTACTGTCAAAATTATTTTATATGGATAAGAGACACTTTATAGAATTACACGGCAAGTACACTAGATGTCGCAAGTGTCGTTTCGGTATTTATTGGTTTATCACTATTTTATTTATAAAAAAAACATCACTGTCATTTGCGATCATTTTTAGTACGTCGATGACAGCTAGTTTAGCTAGTAGACGTTCGTTTATTCAGAAAGGACAGAATAACAAAAGGCAATACTTTAAAGTATAACTTCTATTTTTTACATGCCTAGAGGGAAATAAAACCTACTTAAAATAAATAATTTATATAAAAGAAACTATTCTTTTCTCAATAACTTTGTTTTATGTGTCATAAAATCCTTGGCGTAATACTTGTCTTTTTTTCTTGCTAGAATTGCCTTTTCCTTTATTTAATTATGCAAATTAGATATGCCATTTTAAACTTTATATAACTACCTTAAAAAAAATTGATGAAGTGAAAAAGTTTAAAATGCCCGTACTGTAAAATTTGTAATTTTTGATTTATGTCACTTATCTATTAAACCGCCGATTTATGTCAGGAAATAAGTAATAACTATGCGGTTACGTTTCGTCAGTAATTTATAACCGCAAAAACCATAATTTACATTTTTCCTTGGACGTTGTCTAGATACATACCAAATAATACCAATGTACATTTTTATTCTTCGGCTATTTCACACCACAAAAATGTTCATTAAAAGAAAAATTATATCTATAAAATAATAAATTCAGATTTTTGGTTATTTATATAAATTGGTTTCAATTGGACATTGTTGTTTGTAGTCAGTGACGCATTTCATTTCAAGCCTCAACTCAACAACAATCAGTCTAATGATGGCCATACACGATCAAGTATACTTGCAAAGTTTGCAGCGGACTTGATGCGGCATCCAGTAAACTTGACGGTGTATGGCTATTTGGCTGTATAGCTGTCTCATGCAAACTCGATGCCGCATCAAGTCAAACTGCAAACTTGACGAGTAAACTTAATCGTGTATGGCCAACTTTAAGTGTTGTCATCACAGTTCGGTTCTCACGTAATTTTCTACCTCGTACGTGTAAACTGTGGAACAAACTTCCTGCATCGGTGTTCCCTCTAAGCTATGACATGGGGTCCTTCAAGAAGCGGGTCTATCGTCTTCTTCTTGGCCGGCAACGCGTTGGTGACGCCCCTGGTGTTTCTAATGTCCGGTAATCAGGTGACCCGTCTGCTCGTTTGCCTGCTAAAAGCATAAAAAAAATCCCCACAGGTGGGCATCAACTACCAGCCACCGTCGGTGGTGGCGGGCGGTGACCTTGCGCAGGTGAAGCGCGCCGCCTCCATGCTGAGCAACACGACGGCCATCGCGGAGGCGTGGGGCAAGCTGGACCACAAGTTTGACCTCATGTACTCCAAGAGGGCGTTTGTCCACTGGTTAGTTCCTATTTATAGCATTCCTTATGACGATACATGAATATATATGATATATGAAGTTTTGTAATAGTTAGCTTTTGCCTTGGCTGGATCTTTGTTGCGCCAGATGTGCTATGATTGTGATCATCATGAGTCTTTAAAAATATTGCCAATTTCTGGTGTATTTGGGGGTTAGTGGATATTGGATCTATTCATAAAAGGACCAGTGGTCAGGGCTGTGGCAGTTCATTGGGCCTTTTTGCGATAAGGCATTTTGGTTGAACCAACCCATCTTCAAGTCTGTCTCAATAAGGAACTCATGAGCTTTAACTACACTTGAGAGCTTTAAACTGGAATCACCTAAACTGGGATTATTTAAAACAATTGTAACAACTTTCTTGCAATAAAATTATAGAAGGTGTATATCGTTTAAAAGTAATTTTGTTGGCTTGGAACTTCTGAAACCCCTATAAAAAGGGCCGTGTGTGAAAAAATTGTCATCAGGCCAGTAATTCACGCCGCTGGGAACACAAAGTAAAAAAATGGAAACCACACCTGCAAAAGCCGCTCAAATCGTCATTCTAATCCAAGGATTGTCTCAGCGTACTATCGCTCGTCAGCTTCATCTGAGTTACTCCTGTGTCTCAAAAGTAATGATTTTTTGGAACAATTATACTCATTTATTTTATTGCTAGACCTAAATTTAAATACTGCTTACGATTCCGCCTATCTGACAATGAAACATCTCCGTGTATCGTAGGTACGTTGGCGAAGGGATGGAAGAAGGAGAGTTCTCAGAGGCGCGAGAGGACCTGGCGGCGCTCGAGCGGGACTACGACGAGGTTGCCATCGAGACGTCGGACATGCAGCCGGGCTGCGACGACGAGCTATGACGTCACTGGACCAGTAGCAACGTGACGTCACTACAACGCACGCCGCTCGTTGTAACCGCTTTTCTAATGGCTGTGTAAGATGTATGCTGTAAGCGCACATTGATATTCACCGAATACCTTCATTCACCGAATAGCATTTATTGCCAAGTTAGTTTAATGGAGCTCAAGTTGTATAATTTCTAGAATAATCTATCTATATTTTGATATTTTTTTGCGTTTTTTTAGTTTTTTTGACGGTCTTTAACTTGTGCTTCATTATACTAGTGATTTTTGCTAGGATTGAATGCGACATGTTGGATAACCCACGGGATGGGGCACGCGTCCTCGAAGCGGACGCCACAAAACCGCGGCCGCATGTTTCTAATGTTGATTATTGCAGACCTGCGAAATTATTTAAAGGTTCGAAAATGTCCGCTTCGGCCGACGAGCGCCCTCTGCCAGAGATGTACCTCCTCGTTTCTTCGTCGAGCAAACTTGCGATTTTTTCTCGATTTTTTCCTTGTATACAAAATTTTAGTAGCAAATACTGGACGAAGAAACTTTTGTATGACTTTTTTTATATATTTTTTGATGTCGTGTACAGCGCGCGGGGGCGTTGCAGTGCTTATTCTAAGTGTAATTGTCTTGTATGTGTCCGTGTTGTTTAAACTATACAAAAAGTATACAGTGTTTGTTGTCGTTTATTAAATGTCCCGATTGGTAAATTTTGTTTTATTTCAAAGTTGTCCCGGCTATAAAAAAAGCGGCCAAGTGCGAGTCGAACTCCAGGGTTCTGAAGGGTTCCGTAGCAGCAAGTAACATAATATAAAAGTTCTTTTAGTTCGTTGTAACTTTGATCGATGTTTTTTGCGTTCATTCCCACTAGTTCTACTGCTTAGTTCTATCGTAGAACTAGTGGGAATTTTTTTTCCCACTAGTTCTACCGTAGAACTAGTGGGAACAAAAACGTTCATTCCCACTAGTTCTACTGGTTAGTTCTATCGTAGAACTAGTGGGAACAAAATGTAGGTACGGTTTTTGTTCCCACTAGTTCTACGGTAGAACTAGTGGGAAAAAAAAATCCCACTAGTTCTACGATAGAACTAAGCAGTAGAACTAGTGGGAATGAACGAACAAAAACCGTATCTACATTTTGTTCCCACTAGTTCTACGATAGAACTAACCAGTAGAACTAGTGGGAATGATCTAGTTCTACGATAGAACTAACCAGTAGAACTAGTGGGAATGAACCTGTATATCTACCGCTTTGTTCCCACTAATTGTACTTGTTATTCCGATCGTCGGACGAGTGGGATTTTTTTTTCTCATTAGTTCTACTGTCAAAAGAATTATATTTTTAAAATCAAGCGTTCACAAAAAATTTAATCGTGTTAAATTTTAGTGACAACATTTTCACAATTTCTGATGTATCCATCATTTCTATAAAAGCTCGTGTTCAATAAATAAACGCTAAAACATGGAGCTCTCAGACGGGACGTTGATAAAAAAGTATTTTTTTCATTTACTCTCTAATAATTATGTTTTAAGTCAGAGTTTTTGTTTCACAAATTCACTCTTAATAAAATTATACTCGTCAAATAGGAGTAAGAATATAAACAAATATTCAGCCAAAGTTAGAGAATTTTGGGAACACTCAAACCACACATTGGAGGATTGAGATCTCCAAATAAACCTTTATAAAATCAAAGTAAATCATTAAAATCAATTGAGAAATTGTGAATAGCTTTCACAAATTATGCACAATTTTTCCACATAAAAAAGTTAAACATACACGTAGTATAGGTTTAGGCGCAAAATGTCCGATTCGCGAAATGTCCGGCGGACGCAAAATGTCCTATTCGCAGAATGTCCGATTCGCAAAATGTCCTTTTCTCAGAATGTCCTTTTCTCAAAATGTCCTTTTCTCAAAATGTCCTTTTCTCAAAATGTCCTTTTCGCATAATGTCCGATCGTAGGCGCGTTATGAAATAAATGGAAAAAAATGATGAGAGTGAAATTTAAGATTTGTAACACGGTCGGTGAAACAAAAAAGACGGTCACGAAAAACGTCACGCGCGTTTTTAAAAACGCTCGTTTTGAATAAATGATTTATTATTATATTTATTACTAGCTGACCGGGCAAACGTTGTTCTCCCAAAAAATTTTTAGGGGTAGGGGGATAATATGACGTCACAGTGTGACGTATAACGCCAGAGCGTACGAGGTTCGATTCCGTCGGTGTCCGTGTATGTGTATGTACGTGTTGTGAATGTGATTTATATGTATATTAAATAAAAAAAAACTTCCAAATTGCAATGTTAAAAAAAAAGTTGCAAAAAAATTCAAAAAAATAAACAAAATCAAAGAAATTTCAAAAAAAGCAAAAAAAAATCCAAAAAAGAAACAAAATTTTTTTCAAAAAACAATATTTAAAAAGGAAAAAAAAACAATATTCAAAAAAGAAATCAAAAAATATTCAAAAAAATAAATTAAAAAAAAACATTATTAAAAAAACAACGTAATTAAATTAAAAAAACAAAATTGAAAAATCAATATTTAGAAATAAAAACATTAAAAAAACAATATTAAGAAAAACAATATTAAAAAAACAAACGGAAAAAAAATGGACGGTGGCCCCTAATGATAAGTGAAAAGGACATTTTGCGAAAAGGACATTTTGCGAATTCGGACATTATGCGAAAAGGACATTTTGAGAAAAGGACATTTTGCGAATCGGACATTCTGCGAATCGGACATTTTGCGAAAAGGGCGATCGGACATTATGCGAATCGGACATTTTGCGCCTAAACCGTAGTATATTTTGAGATACGAGATTACAGTAATTTCTTAGGTTAGCGGATTGAGAGCTCCAGTTAATCGACCACAACTTTTTTACCATATGTTGCACAAATTTTTTATCTTCACCACGATGTTTTCACAATTTTTTTCTAAATTCCTCCTTGATTTTGAAAAAATCTGAGTAACTTTTAAAAAAGAGCCCTCAATCCACACGCACACGTCGCCTTGGCGTCCCGGTGAGGTACCGCACTTACGGGCGTTAGGGAGAAGCCACACGGTGCGGTACGGTCGCGGCGCGGCGCCGGAGCGATGTCGCTGCGGCGGCCTGCATATAAATATCAATGATATGCCAGACGGTGCGTTCCGGCGCCGCACCGCAGCACACCGCACTTCGATTGAGCGAGACGCGAGGGGGGGAGGAAGTGTTGCTCCGGCGCCGCGGCTTCGCTTGCAGTCGTGCATGGTTACCAACTTAGGGGATTCCCCCCCAAATTTAGGAGGTAAATAAGATGGGATTTTTTAGGGGTCTTATATGTTTAGGGTCCTTTCGTCCGGATGTATATTTTTAGGGTTTTTGTGACTCTTTATATTTTTTATTTATTGATCAAAATAAAGATAAGGAAGCCCCGGAACAAACTAACTAGTCAAAGGAGACTGGGACTTTTGGCATTTAAATATAGGATATCAGATTAATTTGCAGTCTGGAAGAAGAGAAATCCAAAAACGAGTATTTGTGAATTTACCTTACAAAATAATTCGATATTGTAATCGGAATCGATTTATTTGTAAGAATTTATAAGTCCAAATTAATGAATCAAATGACAATTAATGAAGAAACAAACAGTTAATTTTTATCACCGTATTTTATATTAAAATAGATTTTACTTAAAGGCATAGAAATACATGCAAAATTTATAAATAAACATAGTATTTTAAGTAATAATTACTATTTTTCCAAAAAAAATTTAAGGGGATTTCTCAGTAATTTGGGCGATTTTAGGGGTTTTTGATTTAGTTTTAGGGATAAATATTTTTGAGAGTTGGTAACACTGCAGTCGTGTTGAAACCAGTTAACAGTAGGACGTGTTTATTTTAATAGGAATTTGTAAAATGAGGTACCGCAACGGTGCCGTATTGCGATGCCGCGTACCACATGTGTACAGTGATGCGGCAAAATGTTTGCGGTGCGGCGGCGCGGCGCACCGCACCGTGTGGCTTCTCCCTAAGGCGCAAAATGTCCCATTCACAAAATGTCCAGCGTACGCAAATGGTACCATTCTCAGAATGTCCTATTCTCAGAATATCCTATTCTTATGGCCGGTTTCTGAAGTCTCCAGTTAAATGATCAACAGCTATTGAATCAATAAAGTTAAACTTAAGTTATGTATTCGATAACTGTCACTGGGTTTCTGAACACGCGAGCGGCCTTTCAATAACTATGGATTCAATAACGAGTACCTAAAACTGCCACTAGATGGCTCTCTTCAAAATGACAAGTTTCAAAGGGATATTATTATCATTTTCATATTCATTTTTAATATTTCTACCCCGTTATATTGACGATTCTCTTCAGCTACAGCCAGGCCAGCCAAGCCGACGCAGCCAGATGGTGAAGGGAATACATCAATTGTATTATAGTGTAGCCTTTGCTATAACAATACTTTTTGGATAGAAGTACCTAAAGAATAAATTGTGAGATTGACGGTCGCGTTGTCATGGATACATTATTATTGATGAATGTCAATGGCAAAAATTAAAAATTGTTGGATTTATTTCATTAATTTTATAAGTATTTAATTTAACACGTTGCATTGGCGATTCCTCTGGTATTGCTCATGTCCACAGGCGACCGTAACCACTTACTATCAGGTGGCCCGTATGCTTTTTCATCTCCCAAATGGTAAAATGAAACGTCAAATAAAGTAATGGAACCTATAAACGGCCATCTTGGGTTAGATAAGTTGATCTTAGTTTAAGCTGAGTTTATGTATTATCGCAGTGCTCAGAAACGCTTTTTCGGAAGTTATCGACCCGTTAGCGTTATTGAATAGATAAACTTCCGTCAAAAGGACCTCAGAAACCGGCCATTAGCAAGTCCCAATTCACAAATTATCCTATTCGCAAAATGTCCAATTCACTTATCATTAGAGGCCATCCATAAATTACGTCACACTAATTTCATGACTTTTTGACCCCTCCCTACGTCCTTGTCACAACTGGTACACTTGTGAGACCTCCCCCCCCCTAGTGTGATGTCACATAATTATGAAATTACCCTATACACCTTGAAATTAGTAAATTAGAACAGCAGTTCCCAAATAACTTTTATTTCCATTAATTGTTTTTTAATATTTACCTATAGATACATAGCAATAGGCATGATGACAGTAAGTAAAAATCACTAAAATTATGTATTTATTTAATGAAACCCTATTAATGGATTACAAAATACTCGTATATGGTATTATTATTAGCGAGATAACAATATTTTTGATAAAATAAAACTACAAAATACGGCAGGCCGCCATCTTAGCTAAAACGCCAGTCAGTCTCAATTAGCGCGAATTACGTCACACTTCTTGAAACAAATGAATATTGCCATACTCATAATGACGTATTCTTTTGTTTTCCTGAGGACTGACGTCACAACCACGCCATGACAGTTTGAAGCGTTTTGGTGCGAATTTTAAACTTATAATTTGATATGTATTTATTTTATACTAAACCTTATTTTTTTGCGGAAATATGACATAGATACGTTGTAATTATAATATATTTCCCAACAATATAGAACAGTATTTCAAAATCAGTCATCATGCCTATTATTCGCTTTTGAAATGTGAAGTTACACGTCCGTGGTTAGGAAGTTACGTGAAAACCGAACTGTGGACGAACGCCAGATATTCAGATGGTGTTGATGGTATCTAGTAGGTACTACGCGACGTGATGCGCTGTTACGGAAATTAACCGTTGCAGGTATTAAACCGAACAGTTCTTCAGAACATTCCCCGTTGTACAGATAACATATTTAAAATAATGATTTTTTTCCGATATTTCAACCTTTTAAAGAAATTTCAAATTATCTCAGAATTACTTGAAAAATATTGTTTATTTAATAAATAATGCTATTATTTACTGTCTTTTTAATACTAAATTAAGAGTTTTATGTTAGTACGTATGTATTATATACGTACCTACGAAGTCGTTGACAACAGCTGGTAGATACCTATCGCTCCTCCAACATTCCAATTACGTGAACGTGCATGATTAAACTTGTTTTTGCTAGGTAATTTGTAACAATGTTACAATAATTAATGTAATTTGTATCAATGTAACTGAGCAATGTATGGTAATTACAAAGATATGAAAGAATAGAATTTCTGACTATAAGTACTATTATTAGTACTATTACGAGTAAGTATGTATTCTGTGCTATTAGCGTAGCTGTTAAGCAGGAGCGTAGCTACCGCCGACGTCTCAGCCGTATCAATTATACGGAGCCCCCAGCGATAGGGGCCCCCACTAACACTCCCAAAAAAAAAGCTCGCCAGCGGCCTACGACCGCTACAGTTGGGTGTGCATCTGGATTGAGGGCCCACTTTTTTTTTCTTGGCGTAGCAAATTGAAATTTATAGGGGATTTAGTTAAAATTAGTTAAAACTTAAAGCAAACACTCATAAATTTCTTAAACGTGAATTAAAGATATTATGGGCAAATGTTTTGGGTCCTCAGTTCAGTTCAAAGTAAGAAGAAAAAGAAAGAAAGAACTGGCTCTCAGCCAAGTTATCCAGGCGAACCCCGTGGGAGAAATAATAATAGTAGGTAACAATGGTGTTAATTAAGAACTAAAATCAATATTACCAATATAATCTTTCCGAAGGGCCCTACCACTGGCGCGCCGGATTTAGTCGCCTCTTGCATCACCTATCCGGCGTGGGATTGTGGTTATCATTCTAAGCCGCCCCAATACGGCTAAACTGCATAAAATGTCAGATGTCGCCAATTATCGGATTCGCGAACTGAAAGATTCTCGAATTGACAGATTCGCAAAATGCAAAATTTCTGCAAAGACTTTCATAAATGACGGTGTTTTCTCTCAATTCATTCAGTAGGTAACGTAACTCGCACTAATACATGGCTCTACCGGGAGTGTCTTATAATGACAATAGAGTCTAAACACAGATATGTCTGAGAGTACAAAACTTCTGATTTTTGTACTCGATTTGTTAGTTTTCGTGTTCAAGATGGTAACGAGAATAGTAATGCTTTAGCAGTTGGTAGTACACGAATGGCGCACCAGATGACGCTGCACGACGGTAAGGAGTACTTCGCGCGTATCTTGTTTGTCAAAGACGGATTGTGGGGGAATATGTCTGTTAGATTGAAATAGAAGCAATAAAAATGTAAAACTGCTTGTAAAATATTCTCTTTCTTTACAAACTTTTACATCGAAATTTTCACAATCTGTCCTTTTGCGAATCATGGAATAATTTGCCTGTGTCGGCGTTCCTACCTGCCTATGACGTGGATGTCTTCAAGAAAAGAGTGAATAGGCTTTTACTAAGTCAATGTGTTCACCATCTTGGACCACATCTCCACTTACCATCAGATGGGATTGTGGTCAAGCATTAGGTACCTTATTTGTGTAAAAAAAATCCCCTCTCCCATAATTCATTCCTAAAATCGCTTTAGGCGCAGAATGTCCAATTACCAAAATGACTAATGGTCCAATTCTCTTGCGTATTAGACGTTATGCGAATTGGATTTTTTGCGCACGCTGGACATTTTGCGAAGTGGACATTTTGCGCTTAAACCCTAAAATTTTTAAAATTAACTCCAACCTTTATGCGTTGGGTGCACGCACAGGTATACAGGAATTACTCCTACATATACCGGTGGGTGAAACCAGTGGGTGCACGGGTTGCGGGTGAAATCCCTACTGGTTGAGAATTCCAGGTTTTAGGTGTAAAACGTCCTATTCACAAACGGCGGCAAAAAGTCCTATTCGCATAACCAGCCATTCACAAAACGTGCCATTCGCCAACTATCATCCATACCCCAGAAGATCCCATTATAATAATAGCCCACCACTAGAATTCCCAGTGTCATGAACAACACACAAAGACAGGAACACGCACACCCAGACCAAGAACATAAATTCAAACTCATCATTTCAATTTCCGCCTCGCTGGGAATCGAACCCAGGAACCTTGGCACGGCGCCGCGGCGATCCGGCATGGTAACCATTGCGCTACACGAGTCATCATGCTCACCATATCCCTACCGATAGATGGCGTACCACAGATTACCCGACACATACTCTAAATGCCCGCATTCAGGAACAACACTATTAAGTAACACAACACTATTAATACACATTTTTGTGTATACTTTGTATTACTTTGTAAATGATGACTAAATAAATAAATAGTAAATGATTAGGTACTGTGAAACAGGTGGCTCGTCCTCGACATACCGAATGCGCTGCAAAATAGCGTTCCTTGCATAGCGTTGCTTCCTTACTTAGACTTGCATGGAAAAAAATACACAAGAGAAGATAATAACATTTATTGCTTTAAACATCAGCTAAATACACTATGACATACACATTCCATGCGATCTATCAAAATATTAATCTATAAAGATAAACATCAAAATGTTCTCGTGTACAAATGATACACAAATTTACAAAGACTGTCCTGTAACTAAAATATGTGTCTTACTTAGTTACATATTATTATAGTTAATTATTAGATTCTCACTCTCGCCAAAACATAACCAAGAGATACATGAACATGATAAGCAAATTTAATTCTCATACTTTTACATTTAAAAATGTTTTACAAACTATTTGAATCGTCTAATTTACATCAAAAACATGCATACACCGAAAATAGTCTTATATGTAATATATTTGCCATATCTAAGTTCTAATATCTACTCATAAATGATATCTACTAATAAATGAATAGCCAAAAGTACCTACTGAAAAAACATTCAAGCTTTACAACTTCCTAATGCAAAGGGTAAGATGCAACTGCCTAACGCGAACGTGCCCTTCAAAGCACAAAAAGGTTTAAGACAAGACATCGGCCACTAAATTCATTTTGTTTATAATCAAATTCTAAGCCAGCACTATCACTTTGTTATTAAGACACTAATAAAGTCATCCGATTCAACAAAAGTAAATAGTATTATTATCACGGACCTAAAAAAAAGACGGATGTAATCCCGACAACAAATTCAGTGAAGCACCCATAGTAATACCAACTCTCTATTCGTACAAGTGCACACACCCACACATTGACACCATATTGCTTCAATCGCGAATTAAAAATTACATACACATGGTAAGCGGGCGGCCATTGCTATGCTTCACTCTCGATTAGACGAGGTTACGTCCGTTTTTTTTTCAGGTTTTGATTATTATGTTATGTCTCGTTTTGAATATATTTAGTAAATTAGTGGAGGCTACGCCTATTTATTTTTTGCACAACATCAGTATCTTTACAAATTGCCACAACTACATACTACAATAATTTAATATAATTATCATGTAGGTAATTATTTGAATTTGAATAAAGTATTTTAGAGATTTTTTCTTCTTTTAAATTAATTATTACTTCTTTGGTTACATAGGTATTCATTTAATATTTAATAGAATTTATTTTTTAATAGAATTTAATATAGAATTCTGAGAATATTGTAAATATTATGTTCTAAAATATAAATTTTCAAGTTATTGGTCATGTGTGTAAAACAGTGTTGTTTTCTTAAAATATTTCTATTTAAAATTTAAATAGGTTTTAAACTTGTATAGTAATGGTTAAACAACTCATAGTTCTAATATAAAGTTTAAAAATTATATTGTTACAGTATCCTCATTAACTTCTAAATACGTAGGTATAATATAATAAATGTACTTACCTAAATATCTATGCCTATAACACAGATACCTACTAATAAATTAGAGGGCTCATGCAAACGTAGTTTTCAGTTTGAAAAAATATGAATTTCCTAAAATCAATCTCAAAAATTTGTAAAAGTAGATAATATTTCTTAAACATTCTGCACGCAAGGAAGTAGGTATGAAATACGTAGTGAACTACGTCTATGAAATACTTCATTTCTGTATTATAATTGCATTTAAAAATATAGTAATGAAACCGAGTTACAACAAGGAGCTGTGGATTTAGACGTGACAATAGAAATCAATTTTCATTATATTACGCTCGATGCGTGACCGTTCTTGTACATTTTATTATAAATAATATGCTTATCTAATTGTGAATACCCGCATCCTTCAAGGTAAAATCATATTTAATAAAATCAAATTCATAAAATAAGAGAATGAGTTCAAAGTCCACTATTTATGAATCTCAAAGTGTCATCATGCGATTATAAATATAAATAAAAAGGAAAAGAGTTTGCCCACTTATCGTACCCTCGCATGACCGTGCTGTGAAGCTATCATCGATAACGGATATAACTTTAGGCTTTCAAAGAGAACAATTGTGTAGGTAGACCAGGTATGTCATCGTCCGAAACTCCGGCGCTCCTGGCTTTGTCTTGTCTGCCTTAGGTCTAGCAATATGATAATATCAAAAACCAATTGCGTAACTAACGAATTTCATTTCGAGTAGTTTAGTTTGGATTGAGAATTTAATTATAATATATGATAGTATACCGATCTATTAAGTGATATCCCTAAGAATTTCACAATAATTAGTACCTTCCTATGTATTTCTAAGGCTCTCCTAGCATCTATGAATTAATAGGTGAAGGGATAACGTTTTTTAACAATAATACACGCACGTTGGAAGCTGAGATTTGGTACAATTAAAATTTATATGGAGAAGAAGTGCCGAAAGCTAAATTTAATATATATTAAATAAATAAATAAATAAATAAATAACGCCACACACTCATAGCCCCACACTAGGATTCCCTGTGTCGTGGGTGCCATGGACAACACACTAGACAAGGACATTCATACCCAGACCGAGAACAGAAATTCAAATTCATCATTCAAATTTCCGCCTCGCTGGGAATCGAACCCAGGACCCTTGGTGCGGCGATCCGGTATGGTAACCATTGCGCCACACGGGTCGTCATATTATGTCATATTATGTGTTAACATTAAAGATATTGAAGAAAATAGCAAAATAAAAAATAAATTGATTTAAGGTCGAATTTTGACTGGCCTTTGGTATGATTAAATTCGTTAGTTGGTTTAGCTGTTAGCTTGGATTCTGACTAAGACTTGATGCCTGAACTAAGGTTGGGCTAACAAAAGCCAGAAGCGCCGGAGATTCGATGTTTGACTATAACTTGACTAAATAAATTGATACTAAGATGATGCACGAGAAAATCCCCTTCACTTATGACCATTGTTGGGTTAAAGCTATGGAAAATTCCTATCAAAAGACTGCACTACATTAAAATAGTTTTAAATGAATGTGATCGAAAGAAAACCTCAAAATTTCATTACAAATAATAAAAAATATATAAAAACAAAACATTATAAATCTTATTTCGAACAATACAGTTTAAACTTTCGCTTACTTTCCTGGTAAATATTCCAAGCATAGGAGACTAAAAGAAACTAACTCCTAAATCTACTATCTAGAACAAGCACAAAACTGCATAAAAGTTAACAGATTTCAATTCTGCATCAAGTTCCCAACATTTTTTTCTTGCATCTTGCCAAGTGTAATCCAAGTGAAACGACAAGAGCAAGCATATCGATCCCGGTGGGGGATCAGACCGATTCCTCAGCGAGGGGGCAACCGGCCAGGGCCATGGCCTAGAGTTTCCTCGGCGGAGGAGACTCCGTGCTCGGTGTGAGGGAGAGACGGCGAATGTTGGGCTTGTCGTACTCTTCCATGGACATCGCTCGCGACATACGACGTTCTATTCCCGGAGGCGGCAGCGACGTCAGCTGACCTTGCCCTTGACAGAAGAGCAGCAGCGATTGCGCCACTTTAGCTGGCTGAAACATTAAGTTAAATTGTAACGTTTTAATCAAAGAAGATAAAGCCTTTTATCGATCGCGGAGCAACTGCTTTAAAAGTATAAGTTCTAAAGTAGGCGTGCGAGTTGAATGCAGGGTCTGAGATGAGGGACACGCCCCCGCCACACGCTACTTCTTGCCTCGAGCGCCCGGACTCCGGAGTGTAGTGTTGTCTATGGTAATTATGGCGCGCATTCGTTGATATCATGGAGTATTGAGGTAGAAGGAGGGCCATCTCTTAAGAAGGCAAGTTGAAAATGTGTCTAGCTGTTTACAGAAAATAGAGGTTCCAATAATGGCCATTTCTGAATGGCGCTAGTGTCCGCCTAATAGATATTCGAACATAGCTGTTGTAGACCGCACCGCAGCGCCACCCGTAATTTTACGCGTTTTTACGGACACTTTTCATATACAGAGATGGCCTTCCTTCTCTCTATCTTCCATGGTTGATATCGATTCAGTAATATTTAGTGTGCTTAAAATTAAAGCTTAAAAACTTATGTTTTTAATTTTTTATCGATACTAGCTTTGCCCCGTACCCTCTGTATTGTTTCAGGTTTTAATTTACCTACATACCAAATATCAGATCAATCAGTTCAACTTATTTTAGTCAGATTTTATTTTTTATCAAAATCGGTTTAGTAGTTACGGACACGTACGTGGTAACATTTATGATTATGTATTATGTTAAAGGGCTTCCAACATTTTTGTATGGAGCCTGGCATACCTACAAGTCCGCCATTTTGAAAAAACCTCGATTCGGCGGCCAGTGATGAAACACGTGTCAATCGATAGACTAAATGATTATGATCAAAAAGTATTCAGTGATGAAATGTCGTAAGTGATATACTTTCTGAGATATTTGAGTTCAAAACCATAGAAAAATAAAGTAAAAAACTTTGTTTCGGCGGATATTGATAAAACAAGTGTTAATCGATAGACTAAGTGATTACGATCAAAAAGTACCCAGTGATAAAATATCGTAAGTGATATGATTTCTGAGATATTTGAGTTCAAACCCGTATAAAAATAAAACATTTATAGTTAATTTTTTTTATTATACATATTATATTATACATTAAGTAAATAAATAAGTATAAATACATATATAACATCTGGTTGAAGACCATGGGCGACAACATTCTAATTGCTTCAGGTAGTGCTGCCGGACTTCTTGAAGGAGCTTTTGGTAGTCTATGATTTTTTGATGTCTACAAGCAAGGAGCTCCAGAACAGTATGAACTGTATTGTGAAGGAATTCCCGAAATAAGCAGTGCTATGGGTTTCCTTTAAATAAACAGGAGAAGACACATTATTCAAAATAGCATAAAATGTTGAGAGAATTCTGAAGTTTCGCCTGTATCGAATGGGTAGCCATTTAAGTTAGGAATGGAACTGGGAAATGTGGTCATATTTACGTAAACCGAAGATATATCTAATAAAGTTACCAATGTATTCAGAAGTTCCTCTGACAAATCTGTACAACACATAGCATCAATAATCAAGGTGAGGGATGACCAGTGTTTATGGCGTATTTATGGTTAAGTGTTTATGGCGATACAGCAATTGAAGTGTACCGGTCACTTTTTTCCTTACCTCAGTTACGTTATGTATTATAAAAATTAAACAAATTCGTCAAACAAACAACTTAAGGGTAGAGATAAAATCGCGGGATGATACTGCTCATGCATAGTGGGAAAAAGAACCTTGTCCTGTTGTTCCCATATAATGTGTGTTATATGGTTCTTGTCATGGGCTCGACATCAGGAAACATTGCCTTTATCACCAGCGGAATTTTTAGATTCAGTGATTGTCAGACATGATATTGAAAACTAAGCCAATAATGAATTTTAACTTTTGGTTTAGAGTAATTGCCAAAGCTGTAGCCGCTGGTGGCAAATAAATTATTTATAAAACAACCTAGTAGTTTGCTTTTGCTTTGCTTCTTTTTTAAATTCAAACCTACCCGTTATTAATAAATCAAGTACCTATGCAGCACATACACATATGGCATAATATACTTATTTTTCGTTATTGACCCAATAAATTCATTCAAATTCAAAATGATCATTTTTAATGCATTATTTTTGTACGGTTTTGAACTCAAATATCTCAGGAAGTATATCACTTACAACATTTCATCACTGAATACTTTTTAATTGTAATCATTTAGCCTATTGATTGACATATGTTTCATCAATGTCCGCCGTGGCGAAGATTTTTTGCTTTATATTTCTACGGTTTTGAACTCAAATATCTCAGAAATTATATCACTTACAACATTTCACTACTGAATACTTTTTAATCGTAATTATTTAGCCTATCGAATGACATATGATTTATCAATGTCCGCTGAAACGAAGTTTTTTGCTTTATTTTTCTACAGTTTTGAACTCACTTATCTCAGAAAGTATATCACTTACGACATTTCATCGCTGAATACTTTTTGATCATAATCATTTAGTCTATCGATTGACACATGTTTCATCACTGGCCGCCGAATCGAGGTTTTTTCAAAATGGCGGACTTGTAGGTGTGCCAATTAGGTTCGATGCCCTTTCTAATTTCAATTTATCGACATATTAATTACCAATTAGGTCACAACACTAGCCGCATTATAGGTATAGGTAATACTATAGGTATGTGAGTGAAATTTTGCAACTATATAAATTTTTAATAACTTCCAAATAACCAATTAATCTGGACTTTTGATACAGAACCTGGTAATGTAACGTCAACAAATATGATGTTATTGAGTTAAACTGATAATGGTCCTCGATACTGGCCAAAAACATGCTAATATTATTGAAGACATTAGCTTCATATTTTTTGCAGTTAGATTAGATTAGCTAGGTAGCTAACTGGGTATAAAAATATTTTTTATTGACAATAAAATATATTTTTATCAGTGAATTATCGAGTTAGGTATGAACGTAAAATTCTATAAGTTATTAAAATCAACGTGGTAGGTAGGTACCACGGAAAATTCAGCGAACCTTCTCGTAAATTAATAAAATAATAATATTAATTTTATCCTGCAAACTGTATGTTAACATTCAAAGCTAAAACATTTTATAATTAATGTTATAGCAATATTAGCAAGTAAGTACATAATAATTAATAATACGTACCTATACATGTTAAGCGGAAATAAAACAATTAATATATTCACCATAGTTTTACTTTAATCTCTTATATTTTGATAATTAAAACACTCCAACCAAACCAATTACCAATTGCAGTATTTAAATAACTAATTACGCGCATGTAAATAATCAGAATTAAATATGAATTGAAAACCCACTACTCATGACCTTACAAGAAATCAATAATTTGTAATATTATGACATGATCATTTTTAAAAACATTAAACACAACAGTCGTCACAGAATAGTAATTTGCCAGTAAATCGTATATTCAATGTTCACGTGAACTCGCTCTAGATAATAGCTATTTTACTAATACGTATTTACAAGTACAACCAACATAATGCCTAAATTATGTCACTAAAACAATAAGAATATCTCTTAAATCTTTCAGGTCATGAGAAACCGATCTATATCCTCGTTGCTCAATTTGACCAGCTTGAGAGACTCCTCCCAAAGCTTGGCAGATAGCTTCTCATTATAAGCCGCTCGCCTCGCTCGAGTCAACTTACAATTTTTGAAGAACTGTCCACTCACTTCTCCGGCTTTCTTGTCCAAAGCGACATGGATCGCCGTCTGAGCTCCTTCCCACGGAGTCTTAAAAAGATTCCTGGACAGAAAGGTGATTAGAGCACCAAGAAATCTTCCACAGCAGTTGAAGATTGTAGTACCCACCGCTCCTGGATCCACGGAATTGATCACTATGTTGCTTCCCTTCAGTTTCTTGGACAGTTCATGAGCGAAAAGAACCAAGCATAGCTTGCTGTTCCCGTACACTTGCACTGGATAGTAATAGTCCACGCTATTTATCTTATCGATATCCAGTTTTCCGATGTTGTGCAGAACGGACGAGGTGTTCACGACTCGGCTAGGCTCTGAGACCTTTCCAGAATTCTTCAACATCGGGAGTAGTAACAGCGTCAGGAGAAAATGCCCGAAGTAATTCACCTGCATGATAAAGCTCATTCCATCACCCGTAATGCAGTCATCCACGCTGCCGACCCCCGCATTGTTGATCAAAATATCCAATCGACTCTCCGTTCTTATGATGTCCGCAGCAAACTTCCGAACGGAGTCTAGCGAAGAGAGGTCTAACAACTTGAACACTATATTCTCGTTGCCGGTTTTGTCGATTATGATTTTTCTTCCTTCGACTCCCTCGTCGACGAAGGGACAGGCTACGATGACCCGCGCGCCGCGATCAGCAAAGTCAACAGCGATTCGTAAACCCATGCCTGAAGTCCCACCTGTGATAATGACAGTCTTCCCGTCGAGTCTTCGTTTAGACTTGCACATGGCGTTGGTATTTTTCTGATAGAGTCCAACCATCACTCCGACCATCAGCGTGGTGACGATAATGTACAGCAAGATAAACATTGTTGACACAGTTCTCACGATCGATGTTTAAACTTTACTGCGATGCGCGACAGTTTCGCGCCTTAATTATAAACTGTTAGTTGTCACCGCTTGACCTCAGATGGTTTGACTACACTTTTTTATTTATTTTTTACTGCGTGCTTAAATGTTTTGATAGTGCACAAAGGGTCAACGCACTGCCTTAATGCAGCGATACGAATGCCTCCCTCCACTTTTACTTTCCGATGCAACAGCGGAGATTGCACACTTGGCCAAGTATGCCTGCCTACTTATTGAGTTGCGCGATTGACGGCATTAATACGCATATACTCAAGGTCGCGTCGGCATAGTATCTCACTGAAGTCAATTTTCAAGTTCATTAACAATACGGGTCAAATTACGTCAAAGTTTTTAAAGTTAATTTATAATATTAATTTATTCATAATGCGTAAATTACCTTGTAAAAAACCGGGCGAGTGTGTGTCAGGCCACGCGCAATGTACAGTTCTGAAGTAGTAAGTTTATCGACTATTACTCATTAATACTTAATTATGCTAACATAGCCGTGATAGTTTTCCTTGAACATACCTTTAGGAGGTCTAATTATTTTATTTATATGTTTAACAATACTTTATTACCTATGAGACTCGTACGTTAGTGAAGTATTTTTAAATGTAACATGTACTGAAATGAAAGAAAAAAATATATAAATTTTCCCTTTTATAGAAGTAATGTAAAATTTATTTATTAGCCTGAATTGATAGCAATACCGCTACAACAGTGAACGAATATGTACGTTAGTATATTAGTTCATTGCGCTACAAATACTCAATGAATCTTCTTCATTACAGGTTTCTTCTACTATAATATTTAGGCAAGGGTTACTATAGAATATCGATATAGGTACGATATTCATAACGACTAACGCATTCGGCTCATACCTAGTTGGTAACATACAATGATATTATAATCTATACATCTATACATCTATACAAATAAATAAAATGGGAGTGTCTGTTTGTAATATTAAAATAACCGCTTTTTACTAAGTGCATTTGGATGTATACACGGTACATATACCAAAACAACATTTTTTACTATTTTTGTCTGTCTGTTTGTCTGTCTGTCTGTCTGTTTGTTCTGGCTAATCTCTGAAATGGCTGGACGATTTTGACGGGACTTTCACTGGCAGATAGCTGATGTAACAAAGAGTAACTTAGGCTACTTTTATTTTAGAAAAAAAAATTGTTTGTTAGGCGATACGAAGTTCGCCGGGTCAGCTAGTGTATAATAAAAAAGAGGTAGATTCTATACACGACGATGAAGAGCAATAAGAACAGGCAATTGACCGTTCTGCTCGTAGTCGCTCTGTCAATACAAGACGATACGCACGCTTTTGTTGTTGTCAGAAGTGCTTGACATTTGACATACAGCGTTAAAATGCCTTCGTGTATGATAGCAATGTGATTGGTGTAGTGAAACAAAAGATAAACGTGTGTGTGTGTTGTAGCTCTTTTCGAAACAGATTTTTTGGTTGATTTGTACAGGCAACGTATCTTTATTTAAATATCATTGACTGTGGACGCTCGCACAATTCCAGGTTTAAATGAATGAATGATTTATATTTTGTTAAGTTGTCAGTCGATCGACGTAGATACACGTAGCGCAACGCCAAGAGCTCTTTAAATAAATAAAAACATAAAAGTGTATGTGTACGAGCGTGAGAAGTTATACTTCTTTGGCATAAAATAAAATAAAAAAAATAAAAAACATTTAAAAAATCAATATTAAAAAATATACTTAAAAAACAATATAATAATTAATATAATAATAATATTTTTTTTATTTCAAAAGTTTTCGTTTCAAACGCGCGCTAAAAAATCGACGTTTTTCGCCACCTTTTGTGTCACAAATCTTAAAATTTCACCCTCATCATTTTTTCCATTTATTTCATAACGCGCCTAAAGAAGTATAACTTCAAAAATAAAACTCACAGCTTCCGCGAGCACGTCTCCCACGCGCTCCACCTTGAGGATGGTGACCTTGTCCTTGTCCAGCTCCTTGTACATCTTCTCCACCACCGCGGCGTACGGGCTCAAGTTGCCCGTGATCAGCAGGATGTCGGGCTGGCAGCCGCGCAGCACCAGGTCCTTACGGCTGCGAACGATACAGGGTTTTATATTAGGCATTGACGCACTTACCGAAGGGTGAGCTGGGTGAGGCCAAACGCGCGTATTTTTTTCGCTTTCATGCTAAAGTCATGTTTATAAGTAGATTTTTTTATTTGTACGCATCTAATATACTTGAACACTATCTACACAATTTTTTTTGTTGCTTTATGCTTTAATTTACAATCAATAGTTAATACCGCTCTTCGTGCATATCTGTTTGGCCTAATGGTTAGCTGGTAGAGAATGCTCGCCATTTGTACCGTGTTTTTGTAGTCAATATCGGTTAAATAAATAAATAAATAAAGTCCTGTTTGTACCACACGACGACGAAAACGAGTTAAGATAATATGAAACCAACGCATTTCAGGCGACGACGACAATTGAATACAATGAGAATGATTTAATAAGATTTAATAAGTAATCTAATTGGATTAATTCTAATAATTTTAAAAGTACCTAATATAGTATTGTTGTATAATTGACACTATTGCATATCTACCATACGTGGTAGAATGTATTGGTCTTCCGTACTTATAACACCTATGTAAAACTACATTCTGGCAAAGAAATTATTTGGTTTGATTTGACGCATAGTTCAAAAAATGCGCTCGTTTGGCCTCACTTTTAATTGCTTATATTGCTCAATTGCTCAGTTCATATTATCTTTGTAATGTTCCCTAACTGGGTAGCTAAGGGACATCGCTCACAGTTACACCTCGAGCCTGGGAAGCGAGGGGTTCCGGGTTCGATTCTCTTCCGGAGCGGATATTTATAGGATAAATATTCGGGTCATGGGTGTTATAGTGATGTGTTATTTCTGTTATCGATACCAACCGCGACCAAGGGAATCGTAGTGCGGGGGGTATGAATGTGCAAGCGTTTCATTTTTATTATTTTTAGTGGCATCAGGCAGGTCGCCATGCTTTACCTACGGAGTTGAACTCTGTACTGTACCACTCAGTTTACCATTATATGCCATCTGTAGGTCGACACTGCAGTTTCAAAATTCACGCATACAAATAAAATGCGCCGATGATGTTTAAAATCAAAGCAAAAAAAAATCAAAGCAAGACTTTAAAACGTTAATTTGATTTGACCTACGCCTCCGCCAAATCTCAATGGAAGACGTTTTCGGCCTTCTCAACTACAAGAAAATCCTCGGCCGTGACCTACAGTTACCCACTAAAACGTTGAATACTTAAAAGTACATTTTGTTACTTAGGATGAGGCCAAACAAGCGTATTTTTTGAGCTGTGAGTCTCGTAAAATGAGTCGGTTTCATACATATAAATTAGATCTTATATTAAGTGGCAATGGACCACTTTGAAACTGACCCAATTTGGGTCAGTCGACTACTATAGCAAAACATACCAAGATAGGGGATACGCAATATGGGTTCGTTCGACATTTGAGGGGCGTCAACATTGAATTTTAAGTAATTTAGTTAATTACTTAAGATATTTGATTGTGTATCCACTTTTGTTACGAGAGAGTAAATACTAGCTTCTCACAACACAGGGAATCCTAGTGTGGAAGCTAGTGAACTGAAATTGTGTGTAATGATGGTTGCTGAATGAATCATTTTTCATTTTCATTTTTCGTCGCAGTTGGACTTTAGTATGAAACCGAATGCAGCGGACTCATTTTTCGCCACTCAAAGCTCAGATTATTACGCTCGTTTGGCCTCGCCCTTAATATTAATATTAATATTATTATTATTATTATTATTATTACATATACACAAACACTATCTAATCTTATAACCAACCACGACCAAAAACATTATATAAACAATATAATTGTTATTTTTGCTTACTGAATAAACGCCCGGACGTACTGCTTGATGTTATGAGTGTTGAGGTTGCCGCGCAGCCGCGAGCGATACTCGCTCAGCATTCGCTCGCGCTCGCTCGCCTCGCACGCATCGCTTGAGATTTGCTGGAAATCAAATGATACATAAATCTTACAATGTGACCAAACTGAGCAATGTGTCGTTGACGTCGTTGCTCTCTTTTTTATTTATTTCTCTATTTTTTATTTATTTTTTTATTTTAATACATTATGTTGTTTTATCTATCGGTACTCTCCGACGTTCTTGTCTTTTGCTAATCCTATCTTTGATAATTTAATCTCAATTATCCATGTTTTATGTCATTCATTAACTTATTCCAAAAAAAACATTAAAATCAATCAGAATTTGGTAGACCTGCAATATTTTCGGGTTGTTGGGTTGGTTTGTAAGTATATCTCGGTGGCTGTAATTTTTCATGAAAGGTATTATCTGTGTGTGTGGATCAAGAAATAAGTGATACTACTAAGGAAATCGTGGGAAGTACCTATTTATCTTTAATGGCCATCTGATGAATTTAAAATTACCCAGTTACCGGAAATTTTAATATTAGGTATTTATAAAACGAAAACGATCTTGACTCACGCATTAATAGCGAAATCCTTTATTAGATAATATACAAATGTAACAATAAAAGCATTAAACAGAATTATAATAAAAATACTACCTACTTCCACAACAGCTACTGCATTACAGCGTAGGTAAGTACCTATTATACATATTTACAGCTGGTATAGGTAAGTAATCACAGTTACCGTAAATTGATCATGAATTATTATGAACCTGATGTCAGATGCATTATCTACACACTAACTAGGTAATACTATTATTAGGTATACGAACTTTAACATGGAATATTATTAATTGTTCTTACAATTCATAAGATAAAAGGATATAATATGTAGGAAGACAATGAACACGTTAAGAGGCCATCCATAAATTACGTCACACGTTAGAGGGGGGGGGGGTCGGTGTAGTGTGACATTGTGTGACAAGGGGTGGTAGGGGTCCTAAATTTCGTGACGTCACATTTCAAAATCGAATAATTGGTATTTATAGGTAAATATTTAAAAATAATAATGGAAATAAAACTTATTTCTTAACTACTGTTTTAATTTAATAATTTCTAGGTGTACAATTTCATAATATACGACGTCACACTAAGGGGGGAGGTCTCACAAATGTGACCAGCTGTGACAAGGACGGGGAAAGGGGTCAAAAGTCATGAAATTAATTACGTAATTTATGGATGGCCCCTAATGAGCACGCAGTATTAAACAAGAAGAACAGGCATGAGGTTAAATAAAAACAAAATGCATAAGCAAAATTAAAGTGAAATTAAAATCAGGCACAAAATCACATTTTGTAACCGACAAAAAGTACTCTGTGGTAACCAATAAAGAAAATGGAAAATTAAATTAATTTATTTAAAATCTTGTGAATTACATCTACTCAAACAAAAAGTTAATTAACATAAAATGTTAGTATGTTAGTAAAATAATAACTATTTTCTAAGAAGATGGATAATTTTACTATTCAAAATTATATACGGAATACGGAATATTACACCAATACAGAAAGCAATTAATAAAGTTAACTAATTGTATTAAATAACAAACTACTTAGAAAATAGCTAACAGCCAAGGAAAGTGCTTCATAGACAACACAAAAGCTGTTTTAAATGAAAAGATCACACAAAAAGCAATACATTTATAACATTTGGATGAAATTTATAAACCGATGGAAAATGGCACTATAACGCCAAGGCTTCCATTATTTACACATATTTGTAAATTAATTAAAGTAGGAATATATTATGATTTATTAAGAGTAAGGTAGTAAGTAATATAAACAATTATATGTAAATTTCAATATTGACATTGACGAAACTTTAACTCTTCAATCGGTTTTACTGGATTAAAAATAAGAAACAAATTCCTCACTGAAATGTTCGTCTGAAGTCATTCCTACTAAGGCTTCAGTAAAAACTGAGGAATGTGACACGATAGTTAAACACTTACGATAATGCAAATCTAAAAAGTGGAATGTAGGTAACACATTTATATTGTTAATATCATACTATCACATGTCTCAAACTATTCGAAAACGGCACGGACCTACAAAAAATAGATTTTTTTAATGGAAATAGCCGGCAAATGAGATGAGGATACGCCTGATGGTAAAAGCCTATCGTCACCCATGGACATCAGCAACACCAAAGGCATCACTGATGCGTTGTCGGCCAAGAAAGAGAGAAAAAAAAAGAAAGAACTGGCTCTCAAGCCCCCAGCCGAAACACGACGAATCGTTGGGCGGCTGACTCATGCTCAAGGGTGGTAGCTATCCAGGCGAACCCCATGGAGAAATAATAATAGTAATAATGATATTAATTAACAATGAAAATCAATATTACCAATATAATCCCTCGAGAGGCCCTACCACCAAGGGGGCGGATTTAGTCGCCTCTTACGACACCCATCCGGCGTGGGATTGGTGTTAGTTTTCTAAGCCGCCCCAATACGGCCAAAAAGGGAAAACGGGAAATAGATAAATCTCCTAAAGTTGCAAAAATTTCAGGTCGGTAAAAAAATCAATAGAAAATGCAAGAGATCAGACGCAACACAAACCTCAGGAAGCGTTCAGCAGAAATGACTTCTCCAAATTAGTGGTTGTTAGTAACAAAACAAGACAAAGAGAATACCTGATAGCGATAGTCAAGGAGCTCTGGCAGTAAACTCACGTGTCCGAACTTGTGATAGATGAGGAAGTCTTCCTCGGACTGGGTGATGTCAGTACCCTTCCACCTGGAGAATCTGGAGCGGAAGGCATCAGCTACGGAGGAGGTTGATCCAGTGCAATTGACGAGGATGAGGCCGAGAAGACGACGCGGGTGTGCCAAGCCACAGCGGGCGAGGACGTTTGCTCCCGCTCCCTCGCCCAGACCGACCGCATAGCGGACATGGAGGAAGTCCAGAACCGTGACCAAATCTTCTCCCAAAGTCTGGAGAGAAGGGAAGGGATAGCTGCGAAGAAATTATTTTTGTCAGCATCGATTTCTTTAATAGGCATGATGACAGATTTTGAAATACTGTTCTTTATTGTTGGGAAATATAATTACAACGTATATCATATTTCCGCAAAAAAAATAAGGTTTAGTATAAAGTTAATACACTTCAATTTTTTTATAAGTTTAAAATTCGCACCAAAACACAAAAGTGTCATGGCGTCGCCTGTGACGTCACGCCTCAGTAAAATAATAAACAAGATGTCATTGTCAGTATCGTTATATTCGTTTCTTTACTGAGGCGTGACGTAATTATCGCTGATTGAGACTGATTGGCGTTCAAGATATCATGGCGGCTTGCCGTATTTTGTAATTTTATTTCATCAAATTATTAATCTTGCTCATATCATAATAATACAAAAAAATGCGTGTTTTGTAACCCTTTAATAGGTTTTCATTAAATAAAGACCAAATTTTAGTGATTTTTACCTGTCATCATGCCTATTATCCACAGTTATCTACAAAGCGGTAGCTCGAGCACGAATATTTGCGAGAAAGTATTCGTATGGTTAACGTAAGCAATTTGTCAAATTTGTATGGCATTTTAGTACCATTTACGTACGATAGGGGCGCTTTTGAAAAAATGCCATACAAATTGCTTACGTTAACCATACGAATACTTTCTCGCAAATATTCGTGCTCGAGCTACTGATTAGTTTCGTGCTGCTGCAATAAGGGACATCAGGTCACCGGGTAAATCCACTTACGACTCTGGCAAATCCGGCGAGTTCTCCTCATGCCCGGGCACATCCACGTGGATGAAGCAGGAGCGCTCTTTGATCTCGGCCATTGCGGGACAATTCACGAAGTCGACAAGCGAAGTATCTGGAACAAAAAAAATCGGGCAAGTGCGTGTCAGGCCACGCACAATGTATGATTCTGAAGTAGTAAGTTTATCGACTATTACTCATTAACTAACTCCAACCGATTAGTCAGCAGGGGGGGACACCTGATTCGAACCAAAATTAGCACTATAATAAAGCTAAATATTTCGCAAACGGAGCCCTAAATCTAAAAATGGTCTTTAAAGACCCATAATATTTTTGAAAGACTTTTTCAACAATATTCCATACTAAAGGGTACGCGACGAATAAAAAATTCATCCTTACGTTAGATACCTGTAGGGGAGGTACCCTGAAAAAATAAGATTTTCAATATTTTATACTACGATTTTGGAGTTTTAATAGCCAAATTACAGCTTTCTAACATTAAGGTTCTCGGCGCTATGCTTAGGACAGACAGACGGACATGACGAAACTCCGTCTGTTTTAATTTTACTTCAGAACTCTAACATAATTATAGATTTATAGATCTCAGGTCATAATTTTTAGGGTTCATATCTAAGTCTAACGGGTATTTCAGTGTCGTATACATGTGTGCTTCAAACTAACATGACAAAGTGTATCAGAGGCATAATTCGTTTCCTCATTTATTGTTTTAAGTAAAACTTTTTTAGGCGTGACTTGAGAGTAACTCAGATTATTTTTCGGACGAAAATAACTCTCCATAGTCTGTTGACGCAGTTTCTGCTTTAAGAAAACAAAACCAAAATTGAAGTAGGTACATATACCTACATAATTCTATTAACATTACATTGCATCTGTGACAAATCTATAGTAATCTATAGATTTGTCACAGATGCAATGTAATTAGTATCACGGGGTAACGAATAGTTATAGCTTTTTTAATGGTATTATTAACGGTAATTATAGCTTTATATTCGTTTTTGTAAAGTATTGTTTTTTAGTTTTTTAATTTCAATGGGACAGTTATGCATATTATTTATATATTTTTTCATAGGACGTGGATACAATTTTAAGCCCCAACAACTGACCGAAGCATACCCGCCCGATAAGTTGCCCGTGAAAAAATGAAGCCACCCATGTTTTTCCAATAAACTATCAATTTTTTTTAATTTTGATTGCCAATATTTATGCATAATACGAGAAACGTCCATCTTATGGTCATTCATATTTTTATTAGGGCACAGCTCCATACACAATTCGGTCATATCCTTTGTCATGATGAAACTACGAACAAGTTACAGTTTTCTAAAAATATGATCGCAAACATAGAATAGATAGATAGAATAGGCTAAGATTTTCACAAAATTTCGAGATTATAACAACAATACATCAACAATACAACAAGTTGGGCCATTTTTAATTTACATTTTTTATACTTACGATTTGTCCCAAGGTCGTGGACTGTGATGAAGACGCATCTTTTGTCTTGTTGAGTCAAGTCTCCCTGGAAAAGTAGTTAAATAAAATTATTTTCTTTAATACACGTAGAGGCGTACCAAGGGGGGGACGAAGCTTTCAGCTGCTCCTTTCCCTTGAGTAATACGCTATGGCATTCATCATATCAGGAGTAAAAACACACTTCTTTTATCATCATACCGTATAGTATAAAAATTTTAAGTCATTCCATACAAGTTCTGTGGTGAAAAATACACGAAAATTTAATTTCTGTGTAGTAACTACATAATACAATAAAATAATTATATATTTTATACATTTAAAGAAAGAAAGAAAGAAAAATATTTATTTACGACTCTAAACACCACAGATTTAAATAATATAACAAGAGAAAAAAGAAACAAAATTAACAAACAAAACAAAAGAAAAAGGAAAAAGCTTATAATTATTATTTTTACCCTCCACCAACTATACTAAACAAGGAAATCTGTGCAGCAGTAAAGCTCGGCCAACTGCTCAACGCGCGTTTATTTATAGTAACTTTCACCTTAAAATGCACAGCCCTTAAAAAAAAAACAATGAAAACATACTTTTATTGTATTGTCACACCAACTACTCGTAACTAATATGGGATCCTCCAGATTGTTATGAGTTAACTCAACAGAACTTAATCACTCAACAGACTTGGCTTCTCTACACGTCTATAAGTCCAACTATGTCTTTTTATTTAATAAGCTTGTCTTATGAATTACTTTTTTCATTATCAAACAGGCAATTTACCTATATCTAGAACAGAAAATAACGTCGAAAGTTCATCCAAATTTCTAAAACATTGAACTTGCGTGGAAACTAACTATTCTATTCCAATCATTATCGCAATACATCATTATTATATATTTTCACTTTAGTTTTGTTGTAAGTATAATAAATAAATAAATACCCTTTTATTTTTCGCTCGTCACAAGATTCACTTAGCAAAAAAGTAATATATACGTACTTACATGTCTAAGTTACCTTGAAAATCAATGTTTTTTACGGTAGATGTCCATAATTAACTCACACAATGAAACTCACATCTTTCATGAGGTTCATACATACTTATATATTTTGTATTCGTGGGATTCAGAGTTTCAGAGCTTATAGGCTGTGACATACCTACGTACAAAATATACAGACAATAATGGTCCTTATCCGTTTTCTATTGAAACTAAGCGCATTCCATTACGAGCCATTATTTTATAGTCACAATACGACAACACCAGTCACTGATAGAACTAGAACGGGTTCGCAAGACTGCAGCTATTGTTACAGGAAGAGAATCACTTGACGTAAACTAGTTTATCGGAGTTATTCATATAGGTTAAAGGAATGTGACGGCATTTATCACCTGAATCTAAAATAGTTAATTTCCATTTCTATTTCATTTTTTAACCGACTTCAAAAAAGGACGAGGACAATTCGACTGTTTTTTTTATTTGTTACCTCAGAACTTTCGACTGGGTGAACCGATTTTGATGATTCTTTTTTAATCGAAAGCTGTTGCTTGTCGTGTGGTCCCACTTAAATTTGAGCTAGATCTGACGAATAGTTTTTGAGTTATTTTGAAGTCGGTTATTTTTTCTTGGCAAAATTCTGATTACTTATATAAATTCAATTTCTTTACTGTTTACCAGTTTAAAGACTTATTTTTAGGAAATGCTAAGAAATTTGGCATTTCAACAATGGATCTCCATTGGACGTCGATGTATCCGCTTCATTGGTGCAGAATTAACTGGACGGTACGTGATCATGTTTGTAGCTACGAAAACATGATTACAAAGCATAAAGCGTGAAAAAAACTACCTAACTTATAAATAACAAAAGGAACGACATTTTCTTCTGCACCTAAACCCACACAAATTCTATTAAAAAAGTTTGCCATGTTTCCCATAGAATATTCGTGTATTATTATATCTGACAAACCCGAACAAACGTAATTTCCGCCGTGTCTCCCAGTTTTCGTGACGTAATACGGGTCTCAGCGCAACGTATTCTGAACACCATCGCTGCGCTGAATATTGCCTTCAAAATCTTCCTCGTTCCGTCTCTGTCTGATCCTTGCTCTGTCTCTCTCTTTGCCCTTGCTCTATATCACCTCACCTTATACCTATATATTATAGCAGAACCCAACCATCCCTTTTCAAGTCAAATCTCCTGAAAGCTTTCCGACACACTCCTAAATCTTCTATGTTGCTTTCACTGCGTAGTAATATTATAAATGAATTTAACGCTAAAAGCACAAATCGATTCTTCCAAGTTTGCCCTATTTTAATCATATAAGTTAAACTTATTTGAAAGGACTCCGTGAGAGTTTTGAATTTTAGGAAATTATTTCGACTTTCATATTTATCTCCTGTTTTGAATCCAAGAAATAAAATATAGATAGACATTGGAAAATTTTTGTAATAATATTACCTGTCCATGCCTTGGTACTTCCCCCTGAGATAAGCGTGTAACAAAATTATTTCAAATGTTTTATTGTTATGGTTAAAATTTTATCATTAATGGCGTCTGAACAAAATCAACTACAGGTGATGGTAAGAGCTGGTACCACCCAAGGACGTCACTGATTGATGATAAAAAGGGAATCTATATAATGTTTCTTTATCATTGTCTCTGACACTGCCAGTCGTTTCACGTTCGGTTCCTTAAGGGTGGTAGCCAGGATAAAGAACTCTCATATCGTGGTAGTACAGGATTAACTAATAGTACAGTTACTATTTTTAGTGCAAACTAAAATAAATCTAATACTGTATTAGGAAAACATACGACTTCTGGTTCAATTTAATTCAATGGCTAGAGAGTTATAAATATGCAACACCCTATTGGCCTGATTAAAGTTCTTCAGCACAATTTGTTTTTATGTGAAGACGAAGAAGAAGCGTTGTCGAGCAAGAAGTAAGCTTTGAAAACGCTTATTACTGGTTCTCAGACATTGCAACCGAAACATCAAAGAAAATAACATGCTTGATTCTAGAAGAAGAGTTGAACTATTTAAGAAAGTAGTTCAATTGATTAATGACTATTCTACTGTTCTGTCTACGGTGGAAGTCACATAACAGTTCTCTTCCGATCCTGATGCATCAATGAAACATTCCAATTAAAATGCAATTGCTTGTCAAGGATCTTTGATACTGCTCTATTTGCTTTCTTCCAATATGTGTCACGTCTACCTGCACTTTACAGAAGTGGTAGCAATTTTTGAGAGAAGACTTTATTTTTTATCTAAAAGAATTTACTTAAGCACCTCTACTCTTTTCCTTGCAAATATATAGTTGTTATTACTTTACCCGGTACTTATCCAGAGATTACCAGGGTTAGATAATCGAAAATGATCTTAACATAGTAAAGATTCGTTACAAGTGTACTCGATCAATTTTTAACACTTCAACAATGCCTACTGCCTAAAGGCTAAAGGACAAAGGCTACGATCATTTATATTGTACAGGCAAGTAAAAGTCTTTAATACCTCCTTCAGTTTACGAAAAGTTTTGAAAACCATCAGGATGTAAAGTCTTACCTGAACATGGACGTGGATGTCGCCACTGCGGTCCGTACTGACCACGTACTTCTGCAACAAAAACGGAATAACTTTTATATTCTTATAAATTAATTTAATTATTAAATACGCCGCACTTCATGTATTAACACGTAAACGGAAAATCTTTGTACCCCTTTTTAAGGATTCCTATATCAAAATGAAACCCTAAGTAGATTTGTCGTGATTCTCCGTCCGCATAGCACAGAGACTCAGTGCTTTAGCACATAGGCTACGCTAAATTACAACTTCAGAAAGTTTATAAAGTTGCGATTTAAAAATACAAATGCATTGTTAATTCAGTTATTTATCGAGTATCTTCCAGACAACGATTGGGTTAGTTACAGACATAGATGTAAACAACAAGGTATAGGTATGTAGATAACGATGTTGACTAAGAATCTCTTAACATATTTAGGCCTATTTTAACATATTGCACGAAAATATTTTCATTTAGAAAATAATAATATCAGTAAAAGTAGGTAACTGTTGCAAAAAAAACTTTTTTGAAGTATATATCGACGTTGTATAGATGGGGTAAAAGTCACGATTTGGTAAGCACTCACTGTTTTACCGTCACGGCTGAATAAGTATACCACAACAAGCTTTTATTTATTACAAACAAACAATATAATATAGCAAAGAAGTTTCACTGAGTACCTTTGTAATACGCGCACATTTTACTCATATAAAAGTCAACCACATAATACTTATATTTCCGAAGTAATAGTACAAAACAGGAGCCGTAGACAGTATTAAGGACATCTAAATGCCAGCTCGGTGCGAATAGCCTAGGTGCTATGACACCGTGCTAACATTTTCAGTCGGACATTTATTCGCTACAACTGCGACTGGGAGAAAATATGTTTTTTCCATCAAAACTGAACAAAACTTTTACAGAAGGCAGAACGCTAAATGTCATGTATAATGTTAACGAATGAAAAAATTGAATGTCAACTGTTGCCTTCGAATAGCGACTATTACATTATGAATGATTTATTTGCTGAGTGTAGACTGGTAATGAAACCAATGTCTTAGCCTAAATTGATTTGGGTCTTATTAAAGACTAGCTGACCCGGCGAACTTCGTATCGCCTAACAAACATTTTTTTTTTCTAAAATAAAAGTAGCCTTAGTTACTCCTTGTTACATCAGCTATTTGCCAGTGAAAGTCCCGTCAAAATCGGTCCAACCATTTTAGAGATTAGCCGGAAAGTGTAAGTAGCCGGAGAGTGTAAAGATTAATAAAAATAAATTGCCGAACAGGAACAACATAGAGAACACTATGCTTACATGATTTTAAACTTAACTCATCGTTAACCGAAACATTTAACAATCATACTGGTACTCACAATTATATTTTGTACGTCGATGTATCAATCCAGTTGCATCGATCGTGGTCACGACTAAAATAGTTAAGTAACCACTCTACATAGAGACTTCGTGAAAACCGTATTTTCCATTGTGGCCTCCCTTCCTCAATAATACATATAAAAAAATTGCAAAAAATGAGAAGCATGAAAAAACTGCCAAACTAGTGGAATTCCTATTTACCTCCTAATATTCATTCATTGAAGGACTTCAATCTTTTATACCCCGCTATTTCTAAGCAATGCGATCTTATTTTGCTAGAGTCAGTAGTCTTATGGATTTCAGAACAAATTACATAGTCGCCATGTTTTATCGATACTTATAAAACCTAAAGTTCACGAATTGACGTTAATTCTTCTGATAAATTTTGTTAATTAATGCGTTAAATTATAAATCGACAGTTTGTGTAGTGTAAATACCATTGTACATGCAGTTCTGATGTTCATGTCAATGTCAACCAGCAGGTGTGTGAGTATGAATGAACATGTACCATGTACCTATCTTTATAGTTCAAAAAATATTTAAAAAAAAATCGAAATTTTTCAACCACCATACACAAAGCAAGAAATTCTTGCCTTCTGGAAAGGATCCTGCTTCCGGACATTCGAATATTATTTTCTGTTATTGAAGGCATCTATCCTACAAGTCACTAATAACTCCATAAAATCCCATACGTAGTCTCTAATTAGTCCACTATTTGCAAGACAAGACGAAACAACTTCTATCTACTTATTTTTATTATTGTATTTTCTACTGAGTTTCTAGGTACATAAATCAAGAAAGTATTAACCATTGGCAATGGCTGTGCACGCATCAATATGCATCACATATAGGTAAACATAAACATGAACAACAAGTGGTCCACAACACAACACAATGCCTTGGTAGTCACCGAAATAGACGCGTAGAAGTCAGCCCCGCGCCAATGCCGAAACACCTAATTAAACTGTATGAAATATCGATTCATAACTCTATTACTGCTGCGTACCCACTTAAATGAAGATTTCAGCCGACTAAAATGTAAGTTAAGGCGTGGACGTGAATTTCATAACACGTTACAGAGTGAACGATGTGGCAAATACTTATGTATATCTTGATCTTCATCTTTTATGTTTTGGAGTTTATTTAACCAATTTCACATGCGACCACTGAACCACTGTTCTAAATGCGGTCATAGTTACAAGATTAATGTATTTCTGTTAGTCCACGGAGTGCCGAGTGACTCCGACTGCATACCCGTTTTTCAGTAAGTTTAATCACAGATTAAAATTTTTAATGCCTATAAATAAAGATATAAGCGTTCAATGTTTTAATATCTTTCAGCCTGCACTTTTAAACATATTATACTCTGTACAGATAAATAAAATTGGAGTGTCTGTTTTTAATATTAAAATAACCGCATTTTACTACTTAAATGCATTTGGATGTATACGTGGTACATAATTATAGCAAAACAACATTTTTTTACAATTTTTGTCTGTCTGTCTGTCTTTTGTTCCAGCTAATCTCTGAGATGGCTGGACCGATTTTGACGGAATTTTCACTGGCAGATAGCTGATTTAACAAGGAGTAACTTAGGCTACTTTCATTTTAGAAAAAAATAGCCGATACGAAACTCGCCGGGTCAGCTATTTATAATTATTTATAATTCACTATGGTTATGGTTACAGCGCCAATGACTCATAACATGAAGTGGATTATTTACGAAATCTCGCACGAATACTTAAGATTGTAAATATTTTTGCTACAAAGAAAAGCAATATTCACTCTGACAGACAGTGAAATGTTTATCCGTGGAGTATAAATATGATTCTTGTCAGCTCAGAAGAAGCTTCCGTATTTTGTTCGTAACGATAACTAATTAAAGGCAGAATGTTATTTGAATTATATGTCACAAACATCTAAGTAAATTATAACATTAAAAATTAAATTATAAAACAAAAGTAAGCACGTCCGTGAGATTCCAAGTTTTAATTTCATAAATTATGTGATTCTGAGAAAAAAAACATTGAAAAATAAGAAATAACAATATACAAAAGAATTGTAAACCTCCTCTTTTTTTGAAGTCGGTTAAAAACGTGAGTTTGTAGTCCCAACCTGTGGTCTTTCGCTTTGAGACCAGAACTCGAAGGTAATTCCTCTCTAGGTTGTCACATGCCACTATAATCTAGGATATGCAGGATAGGATATAAAAACATATAAAAATGAAAAATCTTACGTAAACCACTAAATACACTTTGATTTGAGAAGCATTATTCGCTCCCAAATTCAAGATATGGTGTTGAATGACTCTGAATAAATCTAATATTAAAAGTAAAATACGATTCGTCGCAAGATGTATTACTGCTCTTGAGAATTATGATAATAAATCAATTAGCCTAGCAAATAAACCCAAATACAAAAAAATGTCTTTGATCCTTTAAAATTTCTAGATATAACGAAGCTGCAGTATTAACGGCCCAAACTATTAAAAACTTTATGAAGCATTCATTCCCGTAAATAACATTATTTCCTTTTCTTCTCTTCACTTACAATACTTTGAGCTCACCAATTGAATATCAAAAGGATTTTGTTTCAGAAGCGCCCTTGCAATAGGCCTTTATGATTCAAATTTGGTTCATCGTAAAAGGTCTGGAAAAATATCATAAAAAATGAATTTCACTCCCCAAAGAATAAAGGGCATATTATATTTTCAAGATTTCAGTAATAATAGAGGATAGAGGAAACATTTTCATATAAGTGCATTAAAATCCTCAATGTGGCTTGGACATTTGATGACAAACGATATCTAAGCAATATCTAAGAATAACACTGACTACTTCATACAATCGTTTAGCAGACAAGGTCAATCAACTGTTGTCGAGAGGTCACTGCAACCCACGAACCGCAATCAAACCCTACGCAGAATTATACAATATTAGGTCAATTGGATTCAGAGGGCCCAGGATCGGTCGGAGTGGCGCCAATTAGGGGAGGCCTATGTCCAGCAGTGGACTTTAAAAGGCTGTTAGATAGATAGATAGGATCGGTCACAGATATGACACTACTGGGGACAACGATGAACGCCGCCTAATGGTGACCCCAAATCACTTTAAAACAGAAGATTGTTGCATCTTGTATCATAGCAGAATAGGTTTATAGAGTTGGCTCCAGCATTCTGTATCCGGTCATACCTTTGTGCAAAGATATTATGTACATACAATATCATTGCCTTTGTGTAACTGACCAAAAGGTGAGATCTTGGCTAATCATGACACAGGTCACCGCCATCCGTGACAAAAGGAACCCTATAGCCTTTTATTCTTTCATTTGAGTCCTATACCTAAAATGTGTGTGTGTGTGTGTGTGTGTGTGTGTGTGTGTGTGTGTTACACGTATGGCTAGCCTCAGAGATCTCAGATTATTTACCAACGAGTAACCGCCCTCGCTATGCTTCGGTTTTCTTATTTTTTTACACCTTGGGTTACATTATTGGAGTTTTATTAAGGATCCCTAATTTTTTTGAAAATATAATATTGCCTATGTTACTCGGGGATAGTGTAGCTTCCCAACAGGGAAAGAATTTTTCAAATCGGTTCAGTAGTTTCGGAGCCTATTCAATGCAAACAAAAAATCAAATCTTTCCTCTTTATATATTAGTTTATTTACCAATAAAATACAATTATATTATTTCTCTTTACAAGTTCATATTTTCAATATTTCCAATAATACAATATTTTGCTATTTTCCTAGCTTGACAATGAATGACAGTGGTGTTATTCTCAAATACTATGGTAACCAAAATAGGGTTGCCCATCTACAATGTACAAATGTAGGGTCGCTACACATTCATTTATAAAAATAGGCTTACACACGTTAGATACTTAAAAATATTAATTACCTATTATTAAAACAAGACGAAGATTGTTATTCTATATCAAATTGTGTAATCAAAATGTTTACAAATAACCGTAACCTCCAATTGAAGTTCACCGATCCGAAACACATTATTCGAACTGTGATCTAATTTTACATATCAAACTCATAATGCCTTTGGCAAAGGAAGTACGCTCACTAGACGAGATGGCGATGCGTAATCAAAATGATCAACACTAATATTATTGTAAATAATATTTAATTAGGTGCCGCGATGCCGTCGACTTACTCACCTGGGTTATTATACCCAGGTGCCCAGGTGCCTTGAGACCACTTTAGTAGACTTTATTGACGTATTAACCCTGGTCAATTAAATCTACTGACAATTTCTGTGTGGCTCTGTTTAATACAGTGGACTTGGATCACCTTTCGGCTTAATATAAAGGCTATAAAGCCCTCTTAATCTAATATAATTTTTATTACGGGATGCCAGGCGTCACAGTTTTTCATGGACGTTATAAAAAATAATTAAGTAAAAGCATTTAAGAAGGAAATTATCCCGTTAGTCACACCGATGTGACCACGGGTCTGAAAGCTTTTAATCTTATCTTACGCAGCAACTTAGTAAGGGATATTGTTAAACAAAACGATAATGTTGTTTATTTCGGGAGCAGTCAATAGATTGGTGGGGAATGGTAAGCTTCTAATCTATCGGAAAATAGTTAATCTAAGGTTATCGTAACGTCTGTTTAATGTATCTAGGATAAAATAGGAGTATTTGTGATTTATAATAACCAAACAGAGGTTGTAGTACAAGTCCGTACTACATTTTTAATCGACTTCTAAAAGGAGGAGGTATTCAATTCGACTGTATTTTTTTATGTTTGTTACCTCAGAACTTACGACTGGGTGAACCAATTTTGATGATTCTTTTTTTAATCAAAAGCTAGTGCTTGTCATGTAGTCCCACTTAATTTTGAGCGAGATCTGACAAGTAGTTTTTGAGTTTACCATTATTAGAAGCAAGCATCAGCAAGCACGCTCCGGATTGCCATAGTAATTACTGATTTACTTCAGGCTATCATTTTCCGGATTTGGATTTTTAACAAACAATATTCTTAAAATAAACTTACAATACGATAATAAAGGCAATATCCGTATGTCATATTTTATACCTAAGTAAGTTACATTGGCCTTAACTACCCCTAATTAGATATAATTATGTTCATACTAAAATTGAAGATTAATATTGACCTGGATTTCCTCTGCACCGTGAATTTCTCGTCAGCATTAAAAGCTCTTTAGGGAACAAACAGCTCAAGTGTTACATGCGATTGGCATGATCGGTGTTCAGGGCAATTTTCAGTAAATTGAAATTATGAATATTTAATAAGCATGGACTACATGGACACTGGATACACTATTGCTTATCGATTTATCTGTCAAATTTTTGCTGTGTCCGGAAATCGAACCCGGGAAATTTCTCCCGACGGGCAAGGTAACTAGGCAACTACTGATACCGGTTAAATATCGTCAAATAGGATTTATCTGCCGTCTGTACCTCAGGTTATGAGATTTAAAAAAAAATCAAAACACCACTTTTTGTCATCAACGTATTATTTTAAAATCAACCCTCTAAATCACTTCAATTAATTTCTTTATGCGACCCGCACCCTAAATTGAAAACGACGAGACTCTTTAATTTAATCCGTCAAGGCGCATTATTTTAGGAGGAAGGTAAGTTCCTTCTTCAGGAGACACTGATCAAATAAGAAAAATATAATTTCTGTCTTTCTGAGATTATCCAACCTTACGCCTATCTTATCAATTAAACACTCTGAATTTAAGCTAAATTAATTTATCATTACATCTTATCATACAACAGCCAAAAAGGAAATTATATATTATTCACACAAATGTTTCTCGATCTTTGTTCTTTGTTTTCGATCCAAAATGCACGGACCTAAAAAAAAGACGGACGTAATCCCAACAACAAATTCAGTGAAGCACCCATAGTAATACCAACTCTCTATTCGTACAAGTACACACACCCACACATTGACACTTCACTGCTTCAATCGCGAATCAAAAATTACGCACACATGGTAAGCGGGCGGCCATTGCTATGCTTCACTCTCGATTAGTCGAGGTTACGTCCTTCTTTTTTTCAGGTCCGTGCCAAAATGGAACGACTTGGTCAGCAGACAGTCACAAATGGCCAAGTTCTTACAGCTTAATAAACATTGGATCTTCCTCGATACCACGTCCGGTTATTTTTATTTTTCCTAGCGCTAAGTTCCGTCATACCAACCATAAGCTATTTTGGCTGGATCTGGGTTACTGGTCGGTTTCCCAATGACAACTGTTATAGAAGGGAGGGACCGCCGCCGCGCCGTCGGCGTGTTTATGACTGCAATAACTCCAGTTATTCCCTACGACTCAGTCACTCAGGGCACTTCCCAAATTTCATTCCCAGATGTTGAGAATTGAGATAACTGTCGAAACTGTTTTACGGCTGCAACATGCGACTGATCTATTTAAGAGACAAGACTGTCTAACCTAAGATATTAAAATTAATATTTTAAAAATAAGTTCTTTTAAAAACAAGATACCAATACTCGGAGGATTTCCTCGTCTGGAGCAAATCTTGTCTTGTTATAAAATGCATTGCCATCGAAATGAACTCCGTGGGATTAGATTAAGTAGTTCTAATCGCTTGTAAGATTTGAGCCATAAATACATATTACATGCTAATAAACTAACTAAACAAGTTAATAAGAGTTAAATAAGAGCTTGTTATAAAAATGATTACTGTCTAAAGTAAGTGCTTTAAGTAGGAAAAAACCTCCTAAATAGTTTCTTGCCACTTCTCCCTAAACCACTCACGATAGAGATTCCAAAAAGTGTTTATAAAACCGAGTTTAAATAAACTTCATTTCATATGAATTAAAAATAATAGAATACTTCGCTTGAACACTGATTCATAGCAAATTGTAAGGCTTCACACAAAAGTTATTTTGCATAATTATAAATAAATTCAGAAGATACACAGGAGCACCGCATCTCTTCATCAACTAGTATAGTGTCAGCACCCCCTCGGTAAATATAATGAGTGTCCAATCAAAACGCTTAAACGCTTACACACTCATACCCCCGCAGTAAGTTATTACCTGTGTCGCAGGTGGCATGGACTACACATACAACAAACATCACAATAACATCCATGACCCGAGTACAAATATTTATCTGTCACATAAATATCTACCCCGGCCGGAAATCGAACCCAGAACCCCTCGCTTCGCAGGTAGGGTCGCTACCGACTAGGCTACAGGTTCGTCAGTGTTTAATCTATGGGTTCGTCAGTCCCAAAGACCACGAACATTGGCTATTTGTGATAGCAAGGCCCCCTAGCTCATATGCCGGATATTATTCTTTCTGGATATTAATAACACTTTCCGACGCACATGGAAATATTTTACTAGTAATAAAATTATTATTTCAACTTCACCAGTTTATTGACAGTTCTTTTTAATAACGGATTCCAATTGCCAAACATAACATCAAAAATAGATCAATTCCAGGTGCTCGAGTTCCTAAAGAAACCCACTGATCAATATTGATTTTCAAATAGAGTATTTCAATGTCAATAAGAAATCTTCCAAAAAGTTTCATCTTCTTTGTCGTATCGCTCTTGTCAGAGCGTCGTGGTCGTCACGTAGTATCATTACTGTGGGCAGATATTATGTGCCTCACGAGCAATCGCCACTTGTCTCGGTTGGTATTGAGTCTTGTACACTCATGTAAATGACCGCCAACTGCCGACTTAAAAAGTTTATGGGTTTTCAAAGATTATTTTTGGAATTAGGGCTCCGTTTGCGAAATATTTGGTGATAATTTTGGTCAAAGTTAAATGTCCTCCCCCTCCTGGTTAAATGGTTGGAGTTGGACAAGTGAAAAAATTCTCAAAAATAGTTTATATGATGAATTTACAAGGAAAACTATCACGGCTATGTTAGCATAAGTAGTTAATGAGTAATAGTCGAAAAACTTACTACTTCGGAACCCTACATTGCGCGTGACCTGACACACGCTTGCCCGGTTTTTTCTTTCCCTCTCTTCTTTCTTGTTCGACGACAACACATCGATGATGCCTTTGGTCTTACTATTATCCATGTGCGACGGGGCCCGGGGGCCACTTACTATCAGGTGGATCGTCACCTCATTAGTCGACTAGTTACATACAAAATGTAAAAAAAAACCGCCTGCTATCAAAAAAGCTATCATGATATACCTTTTTGAAATCCTTATGATGAGTTCTTTGATTTGATACCCATATTGCATTATTCGATTGATTTTCGCTTTTGCTTTGCTTTTAAACAATGGCATGTAACAGCCACCGTATTTGTTGTTTTTAATTTTACTTATCGAAGAACACTTGAGTTATCAAGACGAATCTAACGATATCTTAATAAAATTATTATGTAAATCCGTTCAGTGATTTGGAAGATATAAGGTAATAAAGAATATTACATGCATACATACAAACATACATACATACAAGATAAAACAACCCTTTCTGGCAGTCGAGTAAAAAAGACGCACTCACCATAAAATATCTCCTTTCTCGTGATCGTTATTTTTATTTATTTATTTATTTAATTATAGGACACCCAACACAGATAACACAGGAATCAAGCTATAAGTACAATTGCTAATTGATCTTAAAATAAGTGTTCCCATAATTATAGGGTGCCACAGCGTGCACAATTTTGCAGCTAGACAACGTAATAACTAAAATTCGAACAAGAAGTAGGCGAATACGCACGGAAATTCGTATATCGTGTACCCATGGTATTTTTGGTAATAATAACCCAAACAAAGCATTTGGGACTCGGGCAAGGTAACGCAATTGGAACAAATTGGATTTACGCGCTACAAACCGGGAATTGGGGAGGTCTCGGACGTACGTCGTACAGTCCAAGGACCTCTGGGGCTATTTATGTCTATAAACATACTCGCGAAATAACAATAATTTCGAAAATGTTAATCAGATTATTTAACACTAAATATGCCAGTGTTTTTCTTATCTATTCCTATAAAACAAGTCTCTATGGTATTAAACGTTTATGTATTATTTTTTATGTATTTAACCAAAGAAGCAATGTACGTTGTTCGTTCGTTAAGATAATGTATGAAATGTGACCCTACATGTAATTTTAACATTTTTTTAAAATCGGAATGTAACATGAAATTTTTGGGCTGCTCCCTCGTACGAATGCGAACATTTGATTGGGTACGATGGGGCACAACAGATAAGGACAAAATATAGTCTTGAAACTCAAAATATTCTCATTGATAATATTATCTAGATAAAAATTAGTTTTATTAGTTAAAAACAGTTTTTACAAATTCTTATTTCGTGTCAAACTATGCCATCTTCAACTTCCCTACCATAATTTCCCGAAGGGAGTAATCGCAGGCAAGTATCAAAGTTACAATTATAGCACAATTTAACGACAGAAATTTTACTTGTAAAATGCGGAAGTCACGTAACAAATATGCAATTCCTTTAATTTTGAAGTTAAGGTAATATTTTGGTATAATAGAGACTCCTGAAAATGTGAAAACAGATAACAAGTTGAATGTGGTCACAAACTCTATTCCAGGCGGGCGCCCGGGCGCCCGGGCGCAACCGCAGGGATACTTTTCGAATATATTATTTACTTTCCGAGTGCCAAAGACGCCAAAGTTATTAGGTGAAATTATTAGGTGACACATTTTTTGTTTAATTTCGTATTATGTACTGTTAGAAGACCCGAGCTCAACAGTTGCTTACACTGCAGTAAAATAAAATCTTATATATAGTTAACCTGTACTAACTCCCCTAGGAAAGTGGCGAGCATTTTCCTTTTTTCAATCCCATCGTATGGAGAATGGATGGATAGTAAATGCTTAGTGTTTTTTTTGTTGAAATCATGTGTGAGAACAGGGGTCCAAACCCCTGTCAACTAAAGTTTCGGGTAATTACATATAAAAAATAGCACGACAGTAGTACATAATTAAGTAAATTTAAAGAAAAACAGTAAATGTTATCCAGGCTAATAAATTATTGAGTAATTAAGACAACTACAAAACTTTTTTTATATTACCGCTGGGATAAAGGGACTCAGGATACTAATAAACCACGGAACCCTCACTGTCCGCGCTGACACGTACTTGGCCGGTTTAAACTTTCCGTTCCTGCCTCGCAATCTGCACTCATCGTAATGACAAACAAACACGGTATTATCACAAGCACCGCCAGGCGGCCAGTGGGACTGATGTTTCAATATTTGCATCGGAATGGACTGCTATTACACTATTAGTACGGCTGTTGGCTCTGCGGGCGTGGTTCGTTGTTGTTGATGAAATGACGACTACCTATACCTACCCTACTATAATATTACATTATAAATGTGAAAGTTTGTCATAATGGATATATGAATGTTTGCTTACTTTTTCATGCGATAACTACTGAACGAATTTTCAGTAAATTTAGCACACATTTCATGATCTGGAATAAAATATAGGGTACACTCATTGAATTATAATGTCATAGAACAGACATCTCGAACAAAAATAAATGTGTGTCCCGCCGGGAGGTTCTATTTTCAAAATTGAACCCCCGTTCTACTTTCAAAATCGAACCAATCTATTGAAAATTGAAGCCGATTGGCGCCAATTCATTGGGACATAGATACATTGTGTTCGCGGTGGTGGTTCTATATGCTAGTAATAATACTTCAATGGGTACACTACATATTATCCCGGAAACGCGAGAAAAGCCGCGAGAAAAGAGCAGCTACGGCCGTGCAGTCATTTGAAAAAAGATATTTTTTTGCGTCAGGCGTCAGAGTTTTTAACATTTTTAACGTCTGGCATTAAATACTGCCCACCGAAAGTGTCTGGCTGTAATTCTTCAGATGTTACAATATTCCCTATAACATACGTAAGAATCAGTCCTCAGACTGTAAGTCAGATGAGTACGATTTTTACGCACCCTTAGGTCCTGATATCTGAGAATCGGCCCACGGCTTAGCGGTTAGCTGATATTTTCATTCACTGTACACATATTAAGTAATCCATTGTATTATATGTTTTGTCCATCAGAAAGTAAGTAAAGTTTGGCGGCCCTGGGCTCTTGAACCACAAGGATCAAGACTAAATCCAGTTTAATGCATCGCAATGAGAGACAAAGACAACTGCCAGTTGACCTTATACCGCAAACAATTTTACTATTGAGCTAAAAATAGGACGTAGAACAAACAAGATTTGTCTACTGAATTAGAGAGCAATTTGTGACAGTAGATTTAAAGTGAGTCACTCCCTAAAGACACCTAGGGCCCCTAACGTTTTATACACCTTGATTGTTTCGTACTTCGTCAAATAGAAGGTACTAGTGTTCCACTACGCAAAAAAATGTATGGGAAAAGTTGAAAATCGAAAATGTACTGTTGTAGTAATCTCAAACCATCTTCGCATATTGCCTTTCAAATGAAACCAGTTTTGGGACACATCGGTTGGATTGTTTGTAAGTTTATAAAAGACATCCGTTTTATATATATAATATATAGATGTAGATAATTATCTATGTCTAGGCTACCTAGATAGTAGTGCATGGTCAATGTATACAGGGTGGAAAAAAAAACGATAGTTGGAGGAAAAGTCCCCTGAATATTAATGGTGGCCAATTTTACTGAAAGGAAACATTCCTTTCAGTAAAATTGGCTAAACTAAGTAAAACTGCATTCAAATATTTTTGAAAATTCACCTGCTTGAGACGTGTATCGAACCGGTGAAATTTAAAAAAACATCCTGTATTTTTATGATGCCAACTGAAAAGCGCATTAAGCGCATTAAGCGCATTGGATCAATTTCTGTTAAACAACATAGAATCTTAAATTAAGGGAAGACCAAGAAAAATGAGTTATCTACTTGAAAATGTTTTTATGGTATAGTCACCCATTATGATTATCTATGCTAATATATAAAGAGGAAAGATTTGATTTTTTGTTTGCATTGAATAGGCTCCGAAACTACTGAACCGATTTGAAAAATTCTTTCACTGTTGGGAAGCTATACTGTAAGGATAGTCCCCGAGTAACATAGGCTATATTATATTTTCAAAAAATTAGAGATCCTTAATAAAACTCCAATAATGTAACCCAAGGTGTTAAAAAATAAGAAAACCGAAGCAAAGCGAGGGTGGGTTACTCGTAGTCAATATATTAATACGTGAAGCCAAAACTTTTCAACAACGTCAAAAAACCCATACAGATAACGTGGGGATGATTGTTTTTCGTCGCTTACACCATAATATGGGGTATCGTAGAAAAGGTCTTTCAAAACTATACGTTTAGGGTTGGACTAGTGAAAAATTGCTTTTAAGATGAATTTACAAGGGAACCTATCACGGCTATCTTAGCATAAGTGGTTAATGAGTAATAGTCGATAAACTTACTACTACGGAACTCTACATTGCGCGTGGCCTGACTCGCACTTGGCCGGGTATTTTTTACGACAATGTCGACAGTTACAGTGTTAATCTTGAGGAGTTCACTGATTTAAATCCTAAACTTAAAAAAAGCGGCCAAGTGCGAGTCGGACTCGCCCATGAAGGGTTCCGTAGCAGCAAGTAACATAATATAAAAGTTCTTGTAGTTCGTTGTAACTTTGATCAATGTTTTTTGCGGTTTACGATTTATGACGTATTAAAAAAAAACTACTTACTAAATCTCATTCAAACCAATTTTCGTTGGAAGTTTGCTTAGTAATGTTCATCATATAATTTTTTTAGTTTTATCATTCCCTTATTTTAGAAGTTACAGGGGGGGACACACATTTTACCACTTTGGAAGTGTCTCTCGCGCAAACTATTCAGTTTAGAAAAAAATGATATTAGAAACTTCAATATCATTTTTGAAGACCTATCCATAGATACCCCACACGTATGGGTTTGATGAAAAAACATTTTTGAGTTTAAGTTCTAAGTATGGGGAACCCCCAAAATTTATTGCTTTTTTTCTATTTTTGTGTGAAAATCTTAATGCGGTTCACAGAATACATCTGCCTACCAAGTTTCAATGGTATAGCTCATATCGTTTCGGAAAAAAGTGGCTGTGACATACGGACGGACAGACAGACAGACAGACATGACGAATCCATAAGGGTTCCGTTTTTTGCCATTCGGCTACGGAACCCTAAAAAACTAACGCTTCACACTCATAGCCCCACACTAGGATTCCCTGTGTCGTGGGTGCCATGGACAAACCACACAGACACATATACACTCAGACCGAGAACAGAAATTTAAACTCATCATTCAAAATTCCGCCTCGCTGGGAATCGAACCCAGGACCCTCGGCACGGCGATCCGACATGGTAACCATTGCGTCACACAGGTCTTAAAATCTGGTGATGCTTTCAGTCTTTCGGGGAATTGATGGAAAATGCTCTAGTTTTCCACAAGAGAATAGAAATAGATAGATGTATGCCTGCAATGAACTGTTAATGGGTTGAAACAAATTACTCATTAATTAATACAAGCAAAAGCTCTGATGTTTTCATAGTCTCCAGTTACTAATTCGACAACCGGAACACGTTATTTTAGGAGAAAATGCCACTGAAAATAGAACTACATGAACGAGTCTTTAGGTCAGTAATTGAGGTGTCGAATTTTGTAAATTACTTTGTAAAGATTTTCTTCATTCTTAATATATCCTTAATGAAATAAAGGAGAAGTTGGAGAAGTTAGAGCAGACAAAAAAATTGTGTCCAGGTTTATAATCTAAGTAAGGCCGAATTAGTCGAATCAACGCGAGATAAGAAACATATAGTATTTATGGTTGTTTTCTGAAACTAATTAAATTTTATATGTCATATAGGTATCATGCCCCGGTAGTTCAGAACCCGGGATTTCGGCATACATGCTATAAGTATACTCACTATGTAACAGACAACGTAATGGTTGTTGTGCAACAGATTTAGTGTACATCATAAGGTATATAAACAGTTTTAGCAACTAATGTCTTCGCACGTGCACATAAATCTTTATTGCCTACATTATGCTCTTTTGTAGTGTGGTAACAGCCTATTGCATCAAGCAATTCGGTAAACTGTTCACGCAGCGCACGCCGTGGAAGCTTTCAGTCGACATGATTTTGACATTTTCAATAATTTCGATACTCCTTCATCATGCAGGATGTACTCCTCTGGCACGCCTTACCAGAACGAATTAGGAAAGTTTCGTGCATTATATGATATACCTATATATATAATGTATTTATTTATGTATGGATATTGTATGTATTATATTTATGTATCTAGGATTTGCATATTACGTTATTAGTTGTATAATCATCATTAATTTAATCTTGCATTTTTAATGTTTAAGCCTACCACACATTCTCATTATAACCAAGGGTTGACTGGTAGAGGTTGCCACTTGGCATTAAGTCCGCCCATTGTATAAAATTGCAGTAAAGGATTAAATAAATAAATATTTCATCCATACAAAACTATAATGTGTTATAAAGCTAAACATTCCTCATGAACTCAGTCATCTATGGGTGAAAACTGCATAAATATATTTCTGAGACGAAACAGACACGAAAACTAATACAGCGGGGGAGTAACTTCCTTCCTTAAATTAATTTATTGTGAAAGTTGGAGAGGATATTTGATGGTGTTTCACGCAAAAACTACTGAACGGATTTTCATAAAATTTTGCTCACAAGTGGGCCATGATGTGGAATAGGACATACGAATACGAGTAGTGTGACTTTCAAAATTCAAAATAATTTATTCATTATAACTATCACTCTCATTTTTTAACTCTACCAGCTTCTCGGAATGTGTTTTGTCATGAAGAAGAAAAGCCGTAAAGAAACTCCTCATTTTCAGTCATTTCCATTCGTCTTTGTCATTTATTATGTCTTTTTATGTCATTATCCTGGAAAACGCGGGGAAAGTCGCGGGCAGAATTCTAAGTACTTTATGATATACATACATAGAATGTATACTAGTCATCTACAATGATCTACAAGTTTGAATATTTTTAAGAATCAATTCCAATCCTTTTTTAACGTAGATCTTTGTATTATAATTTCCAGAAGAGAAAATGTTTAGTGTTTTATACATAATAATGAGTCCAAGCTTAACTTTATTGGAGTTTATCGCGTAAACATTGGGCATAACTATAGCAACGACGTTTATGGTGGGCGCGGTGAATTGTTTTGTAAGTATGTTGCAATACAAACAACTTCGTACAGCGTAGTAAATATAAAACTTACGAGTAAACTAAATTCACCTGTACACGGAAGATACAAAATAATTACGTTGTTTAATCACTTACTTAACAAATAAGTACCGAATGAAAAATCCCAAATTTGTTTAGTTAATTGTAAATTGTCAAAAAAAAGTTGCTGAACAATTTTGTCCGCACACATTAAATAAAAAAATCATTTGATATCTGGTGTTACATTATTACAATTTGCGTAGAGATCACAGAATTAAAAAAAAATAGCCCATGTCACTCGCAAATAATGTAGCTTTATATAGGTGAATGAATTTTTATGACCGTTTAAGAAATTTTTGAGTTTATCCTTTACAAACCAACGTACGCATTATTACGCGTCTTTTCTGTTTTGATAAGTGCGTAACTTAACTACGCAATATTATTAATACAAGTATAAATTAAAAAAAAGGCTGAATACACCTGATAAAATAATAATGTCAATTAAGTACACACGGTACATAAGTTAATACTCACCTGTATCCCCTTATTACTGGAGTCCGGCATCGTAACACGCGAATGAGATGAGATGAGAGCGGAAGACGGGACGCGCCGGCGAGTGCCAACCGTGGAATGCTCTGTGTATCGGGACTTCGGGAGAGATGGGCCGATGGGGGCTGACGAGAACATTCGCGGCCGACGACGTACGACACGATGTTTTAGCACAAACGTTACGATAGCCCTTTACAGCTAACTAGTACAAATGCGCCGATAATGGGTTCAACCGACTACGAATATTCGTCCGAATACTCGATCGAAAATGGGCCAACCCGAACATTCAAGGGAGGGTTAATAACCGAACCGCATCTCCAAACATTCGGCGCAGCTCCATTAACTAGCTTTTGCCCGTAACTTAACGCGTGAAATGATGAATTTTCTCACCCTCGAAGCGATGTAACAAGATGAAATATAGATGCACTAGATTACAATTTAGAACTTTGGCAACTCAGCTGTGAAAACCGCATCCGATATTGTTTCGTAGAGATTGCGTGATGCGCGGTAATAAAGAAAAATATTTATTGATTTCTGTTGCTCGTATTAATACTCCCCATACTAAATAGCAATTCTGTGGCGTAGCTTGCATGTAGAGACTTTCAAAAAGTGTTTGTAAACCAAACCGATTGGAAATAAAATATTTGAATTTGCATGTAATTATAGTATTTAGTGCCAACCCTTCCTACTTTATACGAATTGTAGTACATTCGTGTCGCACGCATCATAAAGTGAAACGATTTTCAGAGTTCCAGTTAAATGGCCTCGTATCAAATTCGATATTTCTTTTCATCTTTATCAATCTTTTTTTTTATAGTACGTTCGTAGCAAATCAGGTAAAGCGAAAAATAGAATATTTAATTATTGTTAGCATTACAACGCCACCTCTAGGTTCCTTCCTGAACTTCAGTTTCAGCAATCCAGTTTAAAAATATCTCAACGCATTCGTAACTTAGTTTCGCATGTTTCCGCTAGCTGGCGATACGCACCGCTTTCAGGAAATTTTCCTTCAGTTATGAACCATGCGATGGCGCTACTGTCGTATATTAGGGGAGAGTTGAACGTATCTTAGCGTAGATCGTACCCTTGAGATTTTCTATCAAATGGTAATAATATGTTTTGTGCAACGGCAGTAGTAAAATATGCAAAGACATAATAGTACTTATAAGTAGTATTAAGACCAGTCGACTAGTAAGAAAGAAAGAAAAACATTTATTTCACACGCTTTGCTTCGGTTTTCTTATTTTTTTACACCTTGGGTTACATTATTGGAGTTTTATTAAGGATCCCTAATTTTTTGAAAATAATAATATAGCCTATATTACTCGGGGATAGTGTAGCTTCCCAACAGTGAAAGAATTTTTCAAATCGATTCAGTAGTTTCGGAGCCTATTCAATGCAAACAAAAAATCAAATCTTTTCTCTTTATATATTAGTATAGACAACAATCTGCTTAAATCTATTGATATCAATAATCTAAAAATACAGTGCCATGCTGGATGCAGATGGAAGGGAAAAAGGTCTTACTCAGAGAGGTTCGCTGATTTTCAATGTGACCTAAGGCGTCGTGCGGGACTCACGCAGTAAACACTAATTGCGGTTGCCAGTGTAAAACATAATATTAAATCTTGGTAGAAAATATCTAAGCGGTATCTACGATTCATCCTACGGTACGATACATCCAACTCTAGTAACAGGGCCTTTGTTTTTCCGTATGAGGTGTCCTAACTAAACGGGATGCGGTCTTTAATGTAATGTGTTTTTGTTTACGGCTTATCGAACTATAGTTTAGATACCAGTGTGCCTAGGGGCCATCCATAAATTACGTCACACTAATTTCATGACTTTTTGACCCCTCCCCCCCCCCCCTTGTCACAGCTGGTCACATTTGTGAGACCTCCCCCCCCCCCTAGTGTGATGTCACATATTATGAAATTTTGCACCTAGAAATTATTAAATTAAAACAGCAGTACCGAAATAAGTTTTATTTCCATTAATTTGTTTTTAATATTTACCTATACATACCAATTATTCGATTTTCAAATGTGACGTCACAAAATTTAGGACCCCCTCCCACCCCTTGTCACACAATGTCACACTTCATCGACACCCCCCCCCCCCTCCCCCCTAACGTGTGACGTAATTTATGGATGGCCCCCTACTGCCTCCACATTGTAACATTGAAAACAACAAAAAGCTTCGCATACGGAAATTATGTTTTACATTATTTATACCTCTTGTAGAATAAAATTTAAAAAACCGCTGAATTTATACTGAAGTGCTTATATTTAGTAATTTATATACTGAAACCCACGATAAAATCTCAAAGGATTCTTCCAGGAGCGCGTTTAAAAAAATAAGCAATATTCACATTAATTTGTTTTTTTTTTCTTTTTTTGCAAAGTTTTGAAAAACTGAAAAATACATGTTCCATAAATTTAAGCAAGGAACATTTGTTGCAAATTTGAAGTAAATCGGTTGATGTTTTAAAAATATTCCATACAAACTTCCATCCTGTTTCCCGGGGAAACCTTTTAATTTTCCGGGATAAAAGGTATCCTAAAATATGACCCGGATTATTAGTAACAACTTTACCAATTTTCATTGAAATCCGTTCAAGGGTTTTCATGTGATGCCCAGACAGACAAACAGACAGACAAACAATAATTCTAATAAAAATATTTTTGTGCTCTAACATGTTATTGAAGTGCCCCCTAATCGAAATTTAAAAAATATACTCAATGTACCGAAAATTTGCCCTTTGAGTTTTAATAGACTAGCTGTTGCCCGCAGCTTTGCATACGGAAATTATTTTTTACCTTATTTGTAACTCTTGCAGAAGAAAATTTAAAAAAGCGGCCAAGTGCGAGTTGGACTCGCCCATGAAGGGTTCCGTAGCAGCAAGTAACATAATATAAAAGTTCTTGTAGTTCGTTGTAACTTTGATCAATGTTTTTTGCGGCTTACGATTTATGACGTATCAAAAAAAAACTACTTACTAGATCTCATTCAAACCAATTTTCGTTGGAAGTTTGCTTGGTAATGTTCATCATATATTTTTTTTAATTTTATCATTCCCTTATTTTAGAAGTTACAGGGGGGGGGACACACATTTTACCACTTTGGAAGTGTCTCTCGCGCAAACTATTCAGTTTAGAAAAAAATGATATTAGAAACCTCAATATCATTTTTGAAGACCTATCCATAGATACCCCACACGTATGGGTTTGATGAAAAAAACATTTTTGAGTTTCAGTTCTAAGTATGGGGAACCCCCAAAATTTATTGTTTTTGTTCTATTTTTTGTGAGAATCTTAATGCGGTTCACAGAATACATCTACTTACCAAGTTTCAATGGTATAGCTCTTATAGTTTCGGAAAAAAGTGGCTGTGACATACGGACGGACAGACAGACAGACAGACAGACAGACATGACGAATCCATAAGGGTTCCGTTTTTTGCCATTCGGCTACGGAACCCTAAAAACGGTGAATTTATATTGTAGTACTATTTAGTAACTAGCTGTTGCCCGCAGCTTCGCATACGGAAATTATGTTTTATCTTATTTGTACCTCTTGAAGAAAAAGATTAAAAAAAGGTGAATATATATTAAAGTACTTAGTAATTTATATACTGAAACCCACGATAAAATCACAAAGAATTCAGGAGCGGGTTTCGAAAAATAAGCAATATTCACATTAATTTGTAATTTTTTTTTTGCAAAATTTTGAAAAACCGAAAAATATCAACAAGTCGAAAGCCAGATGGTATACCTGCTATTGTGCTAAAAAAGTGCGCTCCGGAGTTGACCCCGGTTTTAACGCGCCTATTCCAACTCTCCTATTCTGCCGGCATTGTCCCGGTCTCCATGGAAGGTAGCTCTGGTCCACCCTATTCCCAAAAAGGGAGACAGGTCAAATCCATCCAACTACAGACCAATCGCCATAACCTCTCTGCTCTCCAAACTAATGGAGCGTATAATAAACACTCAACTGCTCCGGTATCTAGAAGATCGCCAGCTGATTAATGACCGTCAATATGGTTTCCGCCACGGCAGGTCAGCTGGCGATCTTTTAGTATACCTTACTCATTGCTGGGCAGAAGCAATCGAGAGCAAGAGAGAAGCATTGGCTGTAAGTTTGGATGTTGCAAAGGCCTTCGATAGGGTGTGGCATAAGGCATTATTGTCTAAACTGCCTTCCTACGGAGTACCCGAGAAATTGTGCAACTGGATTGCCAGTTTTTTATCGGAGCGGAGCATCAAGGTCGTCGTTGACGGAACATGCTCAGATACGAAGCCCATAAATGCTGGCGTCCCACAAGGCTCTGTGCTTTCACCTACACTGTTCATCATGCATATCAATGATATGCTGGACATCGGGAATATTCATTGCTATGCTGATGACAGCACGGGTGACGCCCGTTATACAGGCCGAGCAAACCTTTCTCGGGTGCAGATTGAGGAGAAGAGGATGAAACTTGTGTCTGAAGTCGAGACATCTCTGGAGCGAGTCTCAGAATGGGGCAGACTAAATTTAGTCCAGTTCAACCCCGAGAAGACACAAGTTTGCGCGTTAACCGTTAAAAAAAACCCCCATTTGTCATAGCACCACAGTTCCAGAACATTCCTCTTAACATCTCTAAAAGCATTGGGATCCTTGGTGTCGACATCTCAAATGAAGTTCAGTTTCGGGACCACTTGGTTAGTAAGGCCAAACTAGCTGCAAAGAAATTGGGAGTGCTCAACAGAGCTAAGCAATACTTCACGCCTAAGCAGAGGTTGATGCTCTATAAGGCGCAAATTTGACCACACATGGAGTACTGCTCCCACCTTTGAGGTGGAGCCCCAGCTAGCCAAGTGGATCCGTTCAATCGAATTCAACGGCGAGCTAGTCGTCTTGTCGACGATCCCATGCTTACAGACGGACTAGAATCACTCGAGTTGAGGAGAGATGTAGGTTCTCTCTGCGTATTCTACCGTCTGTACAATGGGGAATGTTCTGAAGAACTATTTGGCTTAATACCTGCAGTTGGTTTTCGACACCGCACATCACGGTGTTCAAGGTTCCACCAACATCACCTGGATACCTGGCAATCATCCACAGTTCGGTTCTCACGTAATTTTCTACCTCGTACCTACGTGTAAACTATGGAACAAACTTCCTGCATCGGTGTTCCCCCTAAGCTATGACATGGGGTCCTTCAAGAAGCGGGTCTATCGTCATTTTCTTGGCGGCAACGCGTTGGTGACGCCCCCAGTGTTGCTAATGTCCATGGGCGGCGGTGACCACTTACCATCAGGTGACCCGTCTGCTTGTTTGCCTGCTAAAAGCATAAAAAAAATGTGTCCCATCAACTTAAGCAAGGAACATTTGTTGAAAATTTGAAGCAAATCGGTTGATGTTTTAAAAATATTCCATACAAAGTTTCATCCCGTTTCCCGGGGAAACCTTTTAATTTTCCGGGATAAAACGTATCCTAAAATATGACCCGGATTATTAGTAACAACTTTACCAATTTTCATCGAAATCCTTTCAAGGGTTTTCATTTGATGCCCGGACAGACAGACAGACAATAATTCTAAAAAAAATATTTTTGTGCTCTGACACGTTATTGAAGTCCCTAGTCAAATTTTTTTTTAAATATTCTATGTACAGAAAATTTGCCCTTTAAGTTTTATTATAGTATAGATATAGAAGATAGATAAAATACATGTTGTCGAATTTAGTTTTTATATTTTAGTTCCGAAGGCTGACTGGTCTTTCTCTTCTGTACTACAAAATATTACATGACTAGGCGCCCAGAAACACCAAGAAGTTACTACAACTACCTACTTGAATTTCAAACTCATAGTATCTATGATACTATTATAAAATTAATGCGTACGAGTTTTTATAGAGACGATAAAATCTCTTTTATTTTGTTGATGTAATAAAACAATCAGAATGTTTATAAAACTATGAATAGCTTCGAATATAATAATGTTATTATGGCACAAGCGAACCAGTGATTTCAAGTACAGCAACTGTAAAATATCTCGGTATTTTTTTTTTGATAATAAAGTTCATATACCTAAATAAACTACTTAACAACCTTATTTATAAAAACAAGCAAAGTTACAAAAGGCTTATAAAGTGTTTTTTTTTTCACTGTTATTAAAAGCTATAAAGGTAAGCCATATAACAGTGCAATAGCTATAATTCTTAACAATTTCTTACCCGACAAATTCTTAATCGACTTCAAAATTAGGGATAACTTAAAAACTACTTGTCAGATCTCACTCAAAAAGTGGGACTACATGATAAGCACCAGCTTTTGAATAAAAAAAGAATCATCAAAATTGCTTCCACCCAGTGGAAAGTTCTGGGGTAACAAACATAAAAAAAAATTAAAAAACACAGTCGAATTGAATACCTCCTCCTTATTTGAAGTTAAAAATAGTTAAAAATAGGTTTAATAAGTGTTTATGTGGCTGTAACTTTTTAGTGATAGTGCAAAAAACATTAAGTCCTTAGGCAGTGCGCAATTGATGTCACAGCGGCAGTAATAGACAATTGCTTGTCTCGGTCGGAATTACATGATGATGAGGATTGGAGACGCTGCGTAGTCCGCAAGGGGCAGGCTTACATGGCGGCCCGGGTACAAGGAAAGTTTAGAACTCAAACTGAAACTCATTTTTTTTTATTCAGAGTAGATTTTATACAAACTCTTTTTGAACGTCAATCATTGCTTCAACTTGCCATAGCAACATCACATTGCCATTGCTTCAACAAAGTTCTACCGAGAGTGGAGCCGGGAGAAGAAGAAGCAAGAAACTATAAATAAATAAATAAATAAATAAATAAATAAATAAATAAATAAAACGCTAACACATTCATACCCCCGCAGTAGGTTATTACCTGTGTCGCGGGTGGCATGGACGACACATATAACACATCACAATCACACCCATGACCCGAGTACAAATATTCATCTGTCACATAAACATCTGCCCCGGCCGGGAATCGAACCCGGGACCCCTCGCTTCGCAGGCAGTGTCGCTACCAACTAGGCTACAGGGTCGTCAAACTATAGAATTGTTATTGAAGAGTGGAGCTCCACACACTCGCAAGTGAAGAAGTAAACTAGAGAAATACAATTTATATTTATGGATAGTCATATTAGCTGTATGTTATAATGCTGAAGCAATTAATTTGTAGATTATGTTGTCTTCAGAAAAATTTATTTGTTTAAAATCATTCTACAACATAAATAAACTAATCTTTATTCTTCAACTCTAGATTCCAAATCTAAATAATAGGCACCACACCTATCGTAGACAAATGGTCTGTATTTGTGCTCTGTGTTATATTGACTTTCGTACCCAATCCCAAAATCCAAATACACTTAATAGAACTTCATGCGATGTGAAGCATAGGACAGGCATACATTGCATAATCCAGTTACTTTAAAATATAATAAATACGTTGTTTACAGTAGGAACAATGTAGTGTGCACTTGAATACGTCATGCAAACCACGCTTCTGTCAATTGAGTTATAAATAAAAGCAATTTACAACAATGGAACGTGCACTTATGAAATAATAGCGGAGGCGTGGTTCATTTACAGTGTATTTTTAGTAGAGACCGACCGAACTTTCGGTTTCGGTTTCGGTTTCGGCCAGTTTCGGCCAAAAAATCTAGTTTCGGTTTCGGTTTCGGTTTTGGCAAAATTTGGCCGAAACCGAAACCGAAACTCTGTCTTTTCAAGTGAAGTCATTAACTTAACCATGTTTATTTTATTTGTTCATTAATTAATTGACAGGGTGCTTTGGTGCTCATTTGCATAGGCCTATGTTGAACATATAGGACTTTAATTTTATTGTTTTTTTTTCATTTTATCTAACACCATTTAACTGTCTGTAGGTACTAGGTATATACCATCATGGTCATAGCCATATAATGAAACTGTAACTGTACTAGTATTTGAGTAAAACTTTTAATAGGGGTATGTATTTATTAGCCACGAGTAACCGCCCTCGCTTTGCTTCGGTTTTCTTATTTTTTTTACATTATTGGAGTTACATTATTGGAGTTTTATTAAGGATCCCTAATTTTTTTTGAAAATATAATATAGCCTATGTTACTCGGGGATAGTGTAGCTTCCCAACAGTGAAAGAATTTTTCAAATCGGTGCAGTAGTTTCGGAGCCTATTCAATGCAAACAAAAAATCAAATCTTTCCTCTTTATATATTAGTATAGATAATAGATTAAATAAAAATTATTTTTTATTTATTTGTCTGTGCGTTTGTTCCGGCTAATCTCAGGAAAGGCTTAACAGATTTAGCTGCGGTTTTCACTGACTTATACATATTCTTAGATGAACACCCTACTCCTTAGGATGGGACGAGCGGCACTGTATAAAAAGGAACGTCGAGCTGGGAATGTTTTCACTCTTCTTGTGGCTTTTGGACGTGACGGACTTATTTAGTTGTCAGGAATCTATTTATAGAACTAGCTGTTGATAGTTGCGGTTAATATTGATCGTCTTCGTTGCAATTAATTAATGTTTGTAAAAGGTTCTGTTTAGGTAAACTTGTCGATTGTAATTTTATTAATAAATTTACGTTTTATCCATAATTTCAGTCGTGGGATCAATAAATCCACATTAGACTGTTCGCCATCTGATTTCATAGGTTTGTTATGTTGCGTAAGTATCAGTGTTGTTTTGCTGACAAAAATCTGTAAGTACCCACATCTTTTTATAAAATTTCGGGTCGTTCTTTCCGATCGGAAGAACGAGATTTGTCAAGTAAGCAACGTCGTGATGATAGTACGAGTGGGTCACGCCATAATCGTCAAGGCAGTGTGAATAACCGTCACACACCGCCATTATCTAGTCGCCATCGAAATTATTCGCCTGACCATCACAAAAGGTCTTCTAGATACTGTGACACATCGTGTAGGTCTCGATCACCTATTAGTAGACGTTGTGAAGCTTCTTTTGGTCACCGTACTTACCATACCAGCTCATGTGACATAGTTTACGATCGTATTCTTTTGAGATTTGAATTCATTGAAAGTAGATTGTCGACACCGGTGCTGTCGAACAACAGTCCGTCACATCCAATAGAGAAAAGCCACACGATATCATACCTACCTCGGGTGGAGAGCCACACTTTGCCATCCTTACTCCTCGTACCACCGTCAATTACTCGTTGGCATTATTGCCGCAACTCCGACTATATAATCACATCTCTTATTAAGTAAGAGATGTTGCCCTTAATCATTCTGATCCAAACAGGGAAGCATTGCTGACTTTAGGGCGACAGCGAGCGACTGAGTTGCTCATCGCTAATCAGCGACAGCAGGAGTACGTTAACGAGGGTCGCAGGCAGCCTTATACATATTATGCAGTTGATGGCCTTGTGTTCGTGAACAAGGCGACGCAGTTTACCGCAAAATTGGACTCCGGCATGCGTGATCCTTCCAAGGTCGTTCGCGCCCTCCCGCACCATCGATACAAGCTTGAGCTACTGGCCGGGTTGTATGAAAAAAAGACCCAGGCCGCTGCTGAACCTATTACCTGTGGTACTCTGGCGCGGCGAGTGGAATCCCGAGGCGACACGTGCTCAACTTTCTTCCAGGAGGGTGAGTATTAGGAAGGCAAGATAACGTGGGCTTGTCTGGAGCTGGAGGCAAGATAACGTGGGCTTGTCTTGACAAGATAACGTGGGCTTGTCTGGAGCTGGAGGCAAGATAACGTGGGCTTGTCTTGACAAGATAACGCGGGCTTGTCACAGCATCTCTCTCTTCATTTCTTCACATGGTAATCCAGAATGTTTTTTTTTATTGTTTTGTGTTGTCCATGAGTCTGAAGCTAAGTTTTTTTAGTCTTTCCTATTTTATGTTTTCAACTTAAATAGCTGCCAAGGCCTTTACTATCGGGCACTTGAGTGCACGCTTGCGCCCGTGGTACTGGATCTTATGATTAAGTTCAAAGTATTATTGCTGTACAGTATAGATTTGAAACTTCATATTGCATTCGTTTAGCTTCTGACTACTTAGTATTTTACTACTTATGCAAATCCTTATATGATGTGTTGTGTGTTGCAGATGCAAATCAAATTGATGATAATGATGACGATGACCACGCTTACCAATACCACCATTTGAAAGACTCGTGAGAGAAATGGCAATTCGGTCGAGGACGACCGACTATCAGGAACGGCCGTCTTAGATGAACACCCTACTCCTTAGGATGGGACGAGCGGCACTGTATAAAAAGGAACGTCGAGCTGGGAATGTTTTCACTCTTCTTGTGGCTTTTGGACGTGACGGACTTATTTAGTTGTCAGGAATCTATTTATAGAACTAGCTGTTGATAGTTGCGGTTAATATTGATCGTCTTCGTTGCAGTTAATTAATGTTTGTAAAAGGTTCTGTTTAGGTAAACTTGTCGATTGTAATTTTATTAATAAATTTACGTTTTATCCATAATTATATTGTAATGAGCTTGGGTTAACATTTAGTGTTTTTTTTTTTATTTCAAACGGTTCTCAAATAAATTACGTTACGTAAATTTCGCCTATACTTACATTTATTGAGCCAGGCCCGACAGTTTGATGTACACTAAACATAGCTAAGAACACTTTCGATTTAGTCATCTTCGTTTCTCCGTTTGGGAGCGACGATGCACAGACATATACAACAGATACACAGACATGTCAAACTTATAACACCCCTCTTTTTCGTCGGGGGTTAAAACAGCGCCCATTCTTAAGTACATTTTTTTCGAATTTTTGCCGTCTATGTATTAAGATATAAGTTTTTCGAACTCAAGGCACGTACTACTATACAAATGTGTAAAAAACACGCTATATTTCAATACCTATAGGTACTGAAATACCTATAGGTACTTCAGTATGTACATATGTACCTATATATAGGGTATCCCGTAAGTATAGGTGTACCAGAAACTCATGGCATTCTTGACAAGCAGAAAAATAGGTTTTTTATATGGCAATGAATTTTTTAAAAACTATAACAATTGTCAAGTCAAAAAAAGAGTTGTATGGATTTTTTTCTTTTTCTAAAATTATGATTATTTTCGATTGAATACCGACAATACCTTTACGATCAGTAACCAAAAATATTATTTTCAATGTTTATTGAAAAACATATGAGAAAAAAGTTGTATTTAAAAGACAATCTACAATATTAATATTATCCATCTCGTAGGATTGACTCGTTTTGAAACTTATTTTTCTTGATTATATTTTCTTAGTAATTAATCTAATTATGATTTCTTTATGTAAATAGATTTGCAAATGATATTAAAATAAATGAAATTAAGAATACAAACATTGTTACAAATTCGAGCTTGCAAACATGTTGTGAAATATGACATGAAATGTTACATCATGCAAAGTCACGTAACTGAAATGTTAGAGAAGCAACTCATTATTATTATCTATTTATTCTCTTCATCGAATGAATTAAAAATACCTATACAGATAGAAATTTTTAAATTGTAGTTGAATAAAATAAATTACCTAATCACTCTTATAATTAATTATAATATAAAAATATATGCATAATATAACATTTTTCTTCATATATTTTCATCTGAAGTTTATAAACCAGACATATAATGTGAATTATTAAACTAACACTATGATAAAAATATCAACGATCAACAAGTTTTATTCCAATTTCCCCAACGCTTGGGAGTGTTGCGTCTCCAATTTTAATTACCCCATTTTGCCATCAGTTCCTGTTACACCTATAGTGGATCTACGTTAGCGGACAGATAGCTTGAGGGTTGACCTGCCAAATGTCAAAAAATGCCCTTTGTAAAATTTCAAAAATTCGGTTCCTTTACCCTACTTTTTTTTGTTGAGTCCACAAATGAGCAGCTCAAAAAAATACCTTAATGGTGTGGCCAAACGAGCATTTTTTGAGCTGTGCGTTGAGTAAAATAGCGTAAATCGTAAAATCTATACTAATATATAAAGAGGAAAGTTTTGATTTTTTGTTTGCATTGAATAGGCTCCGAAACTACTGAACCGATTTCAAAAATTCTTTCACTGTTGGGAAGCTACACTATCCCCGAGTAACATAGGCTATATTATATTTTCAAAAAAAATAGGGATCCTTAATAAAACTCCAATAAGTTGTAAAAACCGAAGCAAAGCGAGGGCGGTTACTATAAATTCCAAACTTTCAATTTGAAATTTTGTATGAAACCAGCTCATTTCACGTGACTCACAGCTCCAAAAATACGCTCGTTTGGCCTCACCCTAAGTTTCGGTTTCGGTTTCGGTTTCGGCCGAAACTGGAACTAAGGCCGAAGGTTCGGTTTCGGTTTCGGTTTCGGCTGAAAAACCAGTTTCGGTCGGACTCTAATTTTTAGACAAGCAATATGTTTACCTTCTGATTTAATCTGTGCAGTTCATTCATGAAAGAGTCACAACAAGGACAGCACGTACTATGTTAGTTTCTGAAACATAGCTGATAACACTTAAGATTGCATAATTTTGCATTGCAAAGAGATCCTAATTGTTCTTGAAATACGTTACACTTTTACAATTTCTATATTTTTAACCTTCTTCGTGGAGTAGTTGAAAGACATAAAGTAGAGCGGAACTAATACTGCTGCGTTGCATCCATGATTGCATCACAATTACAGGTTGGAGCTTTTGTACATAATATCATTTAAGTTAAGAGTGCTTCTTTAATTTTTATTCTTTTATCTTGAGTTTAATTTTACTTAAATTACGTTAAATTGTTGTTTGATTTTTATATTGTACTAGCTGCCCGGACAGACTTCGTTCTGTCAAAAGTTTAAAAAAATAAAAAAAATTTGGGTGGACCACCCTTAACATTTAGGGGGATGAAAAATAGATGTTGTCCGATTCTCCACCCTAGCCGATATGCACGCTAAAATTCACGAAAATCGGTCGAGCCGTTTCGGAGGAGTTCAACTTCTAACACCGTGACACGAATGCTCAGATTAGATTCTTTCATCTGGGTGTTTATGTTAATTAAAAAAAAATTGTAATGTTAATGTTGATTTTATGTTTGATATAATTTCATAATTTATTAATTTATTGAAGTGTACGTTAAGAAAGAAATATTGCAACGCCCTTGCAGAGTTCATGCTGCTCTAGTCTATTCCTGTACGTAACACCTTATGTAACGCATGAAGCAATAAAGTTGAATATGAATATGAAGTAAATTTGAATTTTACATACATAATTGGTTAGCGATCCTTTCTAAGTTTAAAAATAGAAAGTCCATCTCTTTTTGCTTCCTTCAACTAAATTAAGTGAAGCGAGTACAAGATATTTAAGGCATTGCTGCATCCGGGCGCTGACTTTACACTCGTGCCATAATAGACCACTTTACCCACCGTATCGTAATGAACTAATTAGGGCGAGCGAAGCGAGCCCTAAGTAATAGTCGACAATCCATGCAATTATTTAACCCTTTTATTGAGAAACTATTACACTTACAGGTTTGAGTTTTGACATAGTAATTTCTATTCATGTCTAGATTTGTTATCTATCATTAAAATATTATTTTATCCATTTTAAAAAAAAATTTTTTTTCAATAATTCGATTTTTATTGCTTACTAACGCCATCTATGGACAAGTAGAACAACTAAAAAAATACTTCAATGTAACTTCCCACGGAATACAGATACAAGGAAATAATATAATTAATGATCAAAAAGCTTCTTTAGTTCTATTGCAATAAGGTTCATTTTATGTTTTAAATGATATTGGTATTTGTCTTTTGTTTTCCAGAACAGTCAGAACACTTTCTGCTACTCGGGCAGGGATGAGCTACTTTATCGATATCGTAGTTTTGTAATTTTATTTACTATGTAATGTTATACGACCAACACACGACTGATAAGGTTAAAATGGCTATTTATAGAGAAAATGTCTTCGCAAATAACCTATAATTCATACATTTAAGTTAATGCCAGTTGGCAATCTTTAACAGTCAACTTGGTCTATACATTATGATGAATAATGAATTATTTGAATATTATTATTTATTTATTTTTACATAAGATAAGTTAGTGCTTGACAAAATCCTACCTGATGGTAAGTGGCGATTATATTTTTTCGCCCGTTGCAGCGCTGTTCCTTAACTTTGTCGATCGCTTAGGATCAACGCGAGGTCGCAAGCCGCCGGGCTATGAGTGTTTCGAAGCTAGGAAATATAATTCCACCAAAATAAGTTGAGCTACATTGAAATTTCACTTATCCACATGCAATTTAAGTATATTTTATCTTCGTCGCTTAAAAACGACCAGGCATGGTATTTCGTGACTGTTTACTTAGCTAACCTTGATAAATATTGCTACGGTCACGTCTTCGCCCTGTACCGTCTGTCTTCGCCTTGTAAGCTTTAAAAATTTTAAGCATGTTTTTACATAGACAGCACAAGAACAAGAAGTTTAAGTACCATCATTACGGTAGTACAGCCTTGTAGTGTAGGTACCAGTTTCGATATAAATATCGATAATTGTCGATAACGCTGTAAAAGCACCACGCACATCTCTAAGCCATAAAAGTATTGTAATAAGCAGGATGATGTTGATAACCAAAAATATAACTTACCGTTATATCCCTAAGGTTCAATATATAGATTCTAGTCACGACATCTAGCGTTCAGGAGACGGAATTATTTGCTAGATGGCAGATTATAATCGACTTCAAAGTTACTCAAAAACTACTTGTCAGATCTCGTTCAAATTTATGTGGGACCACATGACAAGTACCTGCTTTCGATTAAAAAAAGAATCATTAAAATCGGTTCGCCCAGTCCAAAGTTCTGAGGTAACAAACATAAAAAAATACAGTCGAATTGAGAACCTCCTCCTTTTTTTGAAGTCGGTTAAAAAATAAAATAAACCATTAATGGCCGGTTTCTGAAGTCTCCAGTTAAATGATCAACAGCTATTGAATCAATAAAGTTAAACTTAAGTTATGTATTCGATAACTGTCATTGGGTTTCTGAACACGCGAGCGGCCTTTCAATAACTATGAATTCAATAACGAGTACCTAAAACTGCCACTAGATGGCTCTTTTCAAAATAACAAGTTTCAAAGAGATATTATCATTTTCATATTCATTTTTATTATATCAAGCCCGTTATATTGACGATTCCCTTCAGCTACAGCCACGCCAGCCAAGCCGACGCAGCCAGATGGTGAAGGGAATACATCAATCGTATTATAGTGTAGCCTTTGCCATAACAATACTTTTTGGATAGAAGTACCTAAAGAATAAATTGTGAGATTGACGGTCGGGTTGTCATGGATATATTATTGTTGATGAATGTCAATGGCAAAAACACGGACGTCAAAAAAGAACGGACATAACCTTGTCTAATCGAGAGTGAAGCATAGTAATGGCCGATCGCTTACTACGTGTGCGTAATTTTGGGGTTACCACAATATGAGCATTTCTATCATTCATTGTAGATAAGATAACTAAATTTTAAGTAAATTAATAAGGTAAACGAACAATTTAGTAGTTAAAATTTAGTACGCAAGTAAACAAAAAAAAAGATTGAAATTTTTCTGTTAAGTAGATGGGCGGCGCTTATCACTTAAAACGTTCGGACAGACACTTTTTAGTTAAAATTTAGTAAAAATGCATAAGTAATTAAGTAGGTTGTGAATAATTGTATGAACTAAAAAGCTTTACTAAATTATTACGTTAGGACGCACAATAAAAATTCCTCATTTAAAATTTAGTTATCTACTTAAATACTTAATGCATGTAAATCGAATATAACACATTCCACATTCAATAAATGCAAATTGTTATATTTGATGAGATTAATGAATTTTATTAATTGACAACAGATTAAATACACTGGTTTACCCACTTTACTTATAGGGGAGGTACCTAAAAATTTTTTTTCAAATTTTGTTCTACCATTATCTTAACGTAATTAATATACCTTAATCTATACCAAATTTCAGCTTTTTAATATTGTTAGTTTGTAAGCAATACCACGGACAGACGGACAGACATGGCAAACATATAGGTATCTAAGGGTTCCTTGTTATTTAGTACGGAACCCCAAAAATATATACTTTTAAACTAAAATAAGAAACTCGAGTATTATATATGCTATAATTTTCCTACACATTCTGGGTATTAGCATATGCAATATTGTTGGCAGCACTGGCTGATTTTGTGGTTACAATTTTTCTAGTTTTATTTTGTTAATAACTTTAGGAAAAATAAAAGAAATCAGTGATTAAATTACAAGCTTGCTTGTGAAAGGTGATCCCTTTATGTTTTTTAACTGAATTAATATTGTTCTTGCAACTTTTAACAGCACACAAAGGTATTTTTATTATTCTTTATCAACTCCCGTTGTCCGTATGACTCGAGTGCGGTCCGGCGCCGGAATGGCGGCCGATGGTGTCAATGTGTGCGTGTTTACTTGTACGAATAGAGAGTTTGTATTCCGATGGGTGCTTCACTGAATTTGTTCTTGAGATTACGTCCGTATTTCTTTAAGGTCCGTGGGCAAAAAGTAAAAATTGTTGCATTTATATCATTAATTTTATAAGTATTTAATTTAACACGTTGCATTGGCGATTCCTCTGGTATTGCTCATGTCCACAGGCGACCGTAACAACTTACTATCAGGTGGCCCGTATGCTTTTTCATCTCCCAAATGTTAAAATGAAACGTGAAATAAAGTTATGAAACCTATAAACGGCCATCTTGGGTTAGATAAGTTGATCTTAGTTTAAGCTGAGTTTATGTATTATCGCAGTGCTCAGAAACGCTTTTTCGGAAGTTATCGACCCGTTAGCGTTATTGAATAGATAAACTCCCGTCAAAAGGATCTCAGAAACCGGCCATAGTATTATAAATTGAAATTGTCTTCAAAATTACTAGGTAAGAAAACTTCGCGAGCCCTCCTAAAGCACCGCTTTTTTGCTAGTAAATATATGAATCCATGTTAAAATTGTAGCCTATAAATAAGGCGAGATACACACTCCGTACGCACGGGGTTCTGGTTCATCGTAAACTTATTCGTAACTTATGTCTGCCTGTATTTTTTCACCGATCGAGGACCGACGAAAAAAGATAGGTGTTTTAAGTTCGACGTGTCTGTGTCTGTATGTCTGTTTGTGGCCTTTGTGGCACCGTAGCTCCCAAACGGACTTGAAAAGCGACATAAACAAGAGCATTCTTAGCTATGTTTCGTGTAAATAAAACTGCCGGGAGTTTTTTAAATAATTTAAGATAATTGCACTTATTCTAGCGGCTATGTGGCCCCAGGCCTTTTTAGCCATATTGAGGCATTTGGGGCGTCTTAGAAAGTTAGAATACTAATCTCAATCTCATACGAGCATACTAGCTTAAGCCAGCCTAGTTGGTGCCTGCCTAGCTACTTTACCTTCTTGCTTGAGTCAGCCAATGATGATGGCAACGACGAAGAGTGTAAAGGGGGCCATTGACGATGCGATCGATCGGTGCGATCGATCTGTCGGACATCGCACCGATCGATCGGTTCAAAAGTGCCGCTCATAAAGGGGCCATTGACGGAACGATCGATCGGTGCGATCCGTCGTTGCAGACCGATCGCACCGACCGATCGGCAGTGTATGTCAAGATCGTTAACGATTTGCTTGGTCGCAGACGATATCGGTGATCGCAACAAAAATCCATGCAATCACGAATATCGCAACGATGAATCGACTGTGTGTGGACCTTTGCGATCAGCGATGCGATATTTGTCTCATTCTGATGCCGGCCGCCGCACGCGTCGCATGTCTTCAGTGCCTTGGCTAGTGCGTTACGTAGGTACTACGTAGTCTACGTACCTACTAACACTCGATGGACGAAACAAATAAAAAAAAATTGCCGTATTGGGGTGGCTTTAGAATACTAACCCCAAACCCACGCCGGATGGGTGTCGTAAGAGGCGACTAAATCCGGCCCGCTGGTGGTAAGGCCCTCGGAGGGATTATATTGGTAGTATTGATTTTAATTGTTAATTAATACCATTATTACTATTATTAATTCTCCATGGGGTTCACTTTTACTTTTACTTTTCGCTTTTACCTTTGGTGTTGCTGATGTTCATGGGCGACGATAGCCACTTACCATCAGGTAGATCGTCAGCTCGATTGCCGGCTATTTCCATAAAAAAAACTTCGTGGACTTATCGAGGACCGATGCCGCGATGACAATTCAATATTAAAAAGAAAGAAAGAAAGAAAAAAACCTAGTTACACGCTTTATATTAGCTTTAAACGGTTAGATTTCTTCCAAACTTCGTAGATCTATCGAGGAACGATGATAATTCAATATTTAAAGAAAAAAGAAAGAAAGAAAGAAAAAAAAATTCGGTTATGTTCGATTTACACGTATTAAGTAGTTAAGTAGTTAACTAAATTTTGTAAATGTATACTTGTAAACGGACAATTTAGTAGCTTGGTAATTTAGTAGTTTAGTAATCAAGTAGAGTTTTATTTTTTTCTTTTGTAGCCGAATCAAAGTTACTGCCACATAGCTAAGGAAAAGAAGTTCATTATCCATTTTGTAGGGCACGTATTGAATTATTTGAGCACGTCTTTATCCTTCCGTTTCAAACAAGTAATGTTTGATCGTTGCGATCGATCGTTACGATCGATCGTTCGTGTATGAGCGGCACTTTTGAACCGATCGATCGGTGCGATGTCCGGCAGATCGATCGCACCGATCGATCGCATCGTCAATGGCCCCCTATACACGAACGATCGATCGTAACGATCGATCGCAACGATCAAACATTACTTGTTTGAAACGGAAGGATAAAGACGTGCTCAAATAATTCAATACGTGCCCTACAAAATGGAAAATGAACTTCTTTTCCTTAGCTATGTGGCAGTAACTTTGATTCGGCTACAAAAGAAAAAAATAAAACTCTACTTGATTACTAAACTAATAAATTACTAAACTACTAAATTACTAAACTACTAAATTGTCCGTTTACAAGTATTAATTTACTTAAAATTTAGTTAAAATTTATTTAACTACTTAACTACTTTATACGTGTAAACCGAACATAACCGAACATTTTTTTTCTTTCTTTCTTTCTTTTTTCTATAAATATTGAATTATCATCGGTCCTCGATAGGTCTACGAAGTTTGGAAGAAGTCTAACCGTTTAAAGCTAATATAAAGCGTGTTACTAGGTTTTTTCTTTCTTTCTTTTTAATATTGAATTGTCATCGCGGCATCGGTCCTCGATAAGTCCACGAAGTTTTTTTTATGGAAATAGCCGGCAATCGAGCTGACGATCTACCTGATGGTAAGTGGCTATTGTCGCCCATGAACATTAGCAACACCAAAGGTAAAAGCGAAAAGTAAAAGTAAAAGTGAACCCCATGGAGAAATAATAATAGTAATAATGGTATTAATTAACAATTAAAATCAATACTACCAATATAATCCCTCCGAGGGCCTTACCTCCAGCGGGCCGGATTTAGTCGCCTCTTACGACACCCATCCGGCGTGGGTTTGGAGTTAGTATTCTAAAGCCACCCCAATACGGCAAAAAAAAAATATTTGTTTCGTCCATCGAGTGTTGGTAGGTACGTAGACTACGTAGTACCTACGTAACGCACTAGCCAAGGCATTGAAGACATGCGACGCGGCCGGCAGGCGGCATCAGAATGAGACAAATAAATATCGCATCGCTGATCGCAAAGGTCCACACACAGTCGATTCATCGCTGCGATATTCATGATTGCATGGATTTTTGTTGCGATCACCGATATCGTCTGCGACCAAGCAAATCGTTAACGATCTTGACATACACTGCCGATCGGTCGGTGCGATCGGTCTGCAACGACGGATCGCACCGATCGATCGTTCCGTCAATGGCCCCTTTATGAACGGGTAATTGACCGTTCTGCTCGTAGTCGCTCTGTCAATACAAGACGATACGCACGCTTTTGCTGTTGTCAGAAGTGCTTGACATTTGACATACAGCATTAAAATATTTTTTTGTAATAAACCAATGTGATTGGTGTAGTGAAACAAAAGATAAACGTGTGTGTGTTGTAGCTCTCTTCGGAACAGATTTTTTGGTTGATGTGTAAGGGCATAACGTATCTGACTGGAGTCAGCCGCCAAACAATTCATCGTGTTCCGGCTGGAGGCTCGAGAAGTTCTATCTTTCTCTCTGTTCTTTCTTGTTCGGCAACACATCGGTATTAGCTTTGATGTTGCTGATGTCTATGGCCGATGAAGATGATGTGAAACTTTTACAAAAAAAAAAACAACAATAAAATTTGCGACGCCTCTTGGAAAACTTCAAGAAGCTTATTGCCTTCTAACTATACGAAGTTTTCACGCAGTCTCACTTTGCCTTTGTCTATTAAAGGGGCCATTGACGGAACGATCGATCGGTGCGATCCGTCGTTGCAGACCGATCGCACCGACCGATCGGCAGTGTATGTCAAGATCGTTAACGATTTGCTTGGTCGCAGACGATATCGGTGATCGCAACAAAAATCCATGCAATCACGAATATCGCAGCGATGAATCGACTGTGTGTGGACCTTTGCGATCAGCGATGCGATATTTGTCTCATTCTGATGCCGGCCGCCGCACGCGTCGCATGTCTTCAATGCCTTGGCTAGTGCGTTACGTAGGTAGTAGTAGGTACTACGTAGTCTACGTACCTACCAACACTCGATGGACGAAACAAATAAAAATTTTTTGCCGTATTGGGGCGGCTTTAGAATACTAACCCCAAACCCACGCCGGATGGGTGTCGTAAGAGGCGACTAAATCCGGCCCGCTGGTGGTAAGGCCCTCGGAGGGATTATATTGGTAGTATTGATTTTAATTGTTAATTAATACCATTATTACTATTATTATTTCTCCATGGGGTTCACTTTTACTTTTACTTTTCGCTTTTACCTTTGGTGTTGCTGATGTTCATGGGCGACGATAGCCACTTACCATCAGGTAGATCGTCAGCTCGATTGCCGGCTATTTCCATAAAAAAAACTTCGTGGACTTATCGAGGACCAATGCCGCGATGACAATTCAATATTAAAAAGAAAGAAAGAAAGAAAAAACCTAGTTACCAGCTTTATATTTGCTTTAAACGGTTAGACTTCTTCCAAACTTCGTAGACCTATCGAGGACCGATGATAATTCAACATTTAAAGAAAAAAGAAAGAAAGAAAAAAGAAATGTTCGGTTATGTTTGGTTTACACGTATTAAGTAGTTAAGTAGTTAACTAAATTTTTACTAAATTTTAAGTAAATTAATACTTGTAAACGGACAATTTAGTAGCTTAGTAATTTAGTAGTTTAGTAATCAAGTAGAGTTTTATTTTTTTCTTTTGTAGCCGAATCAAAGTTACTGCCACATAGCTAAGGAAAAGAAGTTCATTTTCCATTTTGTAGGGCACGTATTGAATTATTTGAGCACGTCTTTAACCTTCCGTTTCAAACAAGTAATGTTTGATCGTTGCGATCGATCGTTACGATCGATCGTTCGTGTATGAGCGGCACTTTTGAACCGATCGATCGGTGCGATGTCCGGCAGATCGATCGCACCGATCGATCGCATCGTCAATGGCCCCCTTAAATCCATAATGCCATATTAACATCACAATCTTCCATAATTAAAAATAATTTCTTAGTATGTTTTTGATCAAACACCCAAGGCCGCGTTTCGCATCAAAATGACACTAAAGTGAAAATCTACGTACACACATACTGCGTACACACACCAACACGCACAACAAAGAAAAATGCGTAGGTGTCTCTATATTTAGGAACTATAATAGATTGCAAAGAATAGAAAAATACAGAAGGTTTTTAACGTCTAACGTTACTGCTAAGTATACATGTCAACGTAACCGTTTTGTTGCCAAATGCTTCAAACATTCATAGTTATAGGTGAAGATTGATATGATAAATAATTACGGAAATATTTATATTGCTTTAACATTATTTCTTCATAACGTTAACAAGGCCAGTCTGGTGTATAACAAGAACAATAGACAATCTGACAAACAAATAAACGGTTTAAAATTACTACTAACTATTTTCGCTTCACTAACGAAAATATAACAGGTAGTTTCTTGCAAATCAGGTGCGTGAAAAATAATAAGAAGTAACTACCTACTTACTTACATTTATTTGGATTTTTGTAACGAAGGGGCATTTTTCTCATTTTCATTTTAAATTGCCATACGTTACATACAAGGATTCTTCGTTCGGTATGAGTGTGGGAGCGTACTTAAATTTATTTATTTCGTTTAGACTTAAATATAACCTAACTGTAACCAAACTAAAGAATACAGGTGACGTAAGATGCAATCACAAATACAACAAGACAAACTTAATCTTTCCGCGATAAATTTATTCAGATTTATTAATTCTTATGCTGGATGCAGTTTACAACCGACTAGACTTCGAAAAAGGAGGAGGTATTCAAATTGACTGTATTTTTTATGTTTGTTACCTCAGAGCTTTCGACTGGGTGAACCGCTTTTGATGATTCTTTTTTAATCGAAAGCTGGTGCTTGTCATGTAGACCCACTGAAATTTGAGATAAATCTGATAGTTTTTGAGTTATTTTGAAGTCGGTTATTTTTGTTACTTTAATCAATTTTGTACGCCAATAATTGGCAGAGTAAGCGAGCTATTTATTAATGTTACCATCCTTATGTATATAAGGAACACACAAATAAAATATTTGATTGACTGATTTTTTTCTTGATAAAATTCAGATTATTATTTATCGCGATGTAGTATAACAGCTTGCCTGCGTGGGAGTTCCCGCCCGCCTATGATGTAGGAGTCTTCAAGAAAAAATGAATCGGCTTTTATAAAGTTAGTATGATTACATTTATTACTAATTACCATCAGATGGGATAGCGATCAAGCAGTAACATAGTCCAAAAGGATCCCAAATAAAAAACACAGTGCACTATAATCGGATCCACTCGGGCGCTAGTCTAGTTGTAAGTCTAATTATTTTTAACCCCCGACGAAAAAAGAGGGGTGTTATAAGTTTGAAGTATCTGTGTATCTGTGTATCTGTATGTCTGTCTGTAGCATCGTAGCTCCCAAACGGATGAACCTATTTTGATCTAGTTTTTTGACGTGATAACGTCTATTAAAACGATGAGCGCCGGGCGCATCTATGAAAAAATATAGCGTTCCGCGAGCGAGAGAGCGGCAAAATCGAGAGAGAGGCACTATCGGCTACGATCAGCGTATCGTAGCCGATGCCATAGGCGTGCCGTAGGCGATCGTAGTTGAGTGGAGCGGAGCGGGGCGGAGCGGAGCGGAGCTTTGTCATGACGTTGTCACGTTAAACTACCGTCCGTAAACCGACTTTACAGACAACCATTTTTGTCTGAAAGGTGGCTTAATCGAAAGTGTCCTTAGCTATGTTTAGTGTAAATAAAACTGTCGGAAGTTTTTTTAATTTTAATTTAAGATTATTAAAAACTAGCTGTGTCTCGCGGTTTCACCCGCGTTAATTTGTGGAAAAAACTAACTACTAAAATATATGATATTATATAGCCTATAGCCTTCCTCGATAAATGGATTATCAAAGACAAAAATAATTTTTCAATTCAAACTAGTAGTTCCTGAGATTAGCGCGTTCAACTTTATAATATTAGTATAGATAACTAATAAGAACATCGTACGCAATAAGAAATTGAAGTTGTATTTATTTAATAAACAATTTACACATTGGCATCTCAGATTAAAGGAATAAATTGGCATATTCAAAACGAGTGCCAAATGATTCACGCGTTTAATATTTATGTAAGTATTGACGGTAATTATGAGTTATATGGTAATCGTCGTGTTCCGGCTGGAGGCTTGAAAGCCAATTCTTTATTTCTTTCTTTTTCTTCTCTCTTTCTTGACCCGCAACGCATCAGTGATGCCTTTGGTGTTGCTGATGTCCATGGGCGACGATAGCCACTTACCATCAGGTGAATCGTCAGCTTGTTTGCCGACTATTTCCATAAAAAAAAATAATTTAGGCAAACACAAACACATAAACAATGTTTTATGAGTTTATTCGCGATACGACGAGCAAACATTTGTATTTGGTTAAGGTTGTTGCTATGCTTGATGCATTTCTCCCCAAAACTATTTCTTTACTTCTATTCGCTTTCAGTTTTAACTCACTTGCAAATCTTCATTGAAAACACTCTGTTAGATAATCACACGTGAATGACATAAGTCACATTTTCTGCGAGACGGAAGCTTCCGAGTCCCACGTGCCAAATCTTACGTTTGTTACGAAAGCTTTGTTGCTATGAGCGAAGAAATGCTCTCAGGATTACTAGGGAGGTCCGAAACTGGTTGACCGATGAATACTAACCTCTACGACCGAAATAAGAGTTCAAACCACAATATCATTAGACCAAACATACCGCACACAATTAAATACCAAGGTAACAAATATACCTGAATAATTTTCGTGTAAAATTGTGCCAGAGGCGCTGTTCATGAGAAGATGGTAAAAACAAGAGCTTCTAAGTACAGAAGAATAGAAGAATGTCAGACTAAACATGGCATAACATCACGAGCCCTATACCGAAAATTATTTAATTATAAAATATATTCCGACCTGCTTCATTGCTTCCCCTCCCATGCAGGGAGGTCTCCTTTGCGAATGCCTCTTTGAAGCCTAAGTTACCCTCGTCCCTAAAAGCTTCATTTAAGGATTCTCATATCTATTCTCACACAAGATTATTTCTATTTCATGTTATAGGGAAAACTGTGTAACTTTAATGAGTGGGTCTGTAAAAATAGCCTTGCAGCCTTGTTATAGCTTTGCATAAACTGGCGATAGATGTTTAGTCTGTGGCTATTATTTGGGTTAAACACCGTTGTCCGTTGGCACTGCATAGAGCATTTGACGCTCATTGTGACCATCACGAACTCGGCGTAGTTGTTTAAGGCGGTATTATCCCAAAAAATGGTATTTTTGAAGGTGTTTCGTTCATAAATGGTACATAAACCAATTCTAAAAAAAATATATGTTATTTTACAGTCTTTGTTCTTTCGTTTCGTCATACTTGATACACGATAGCAATTATTTCATTGGATAGAAATAAATCACAAAGTGGGGTCTAATCTGGCATAAAAATGGCGTTTTATTCGCGTTTTAATCGCTTCCAGATAATAAAAAATATACCACAGTATAGGTCCTATAGATACCAATATTTCTGGCGGATAATAATATCAAATTTTGAAAAACATCCCTTTCAATTCCTATTTTTTCCCTTTCCACTAGCTACGAAACGCCCGACGCGTCGATTTACTCAATTTTACTCTCGCGCCAGTCGCCTTCGAGGTAGGACCTGTGCTAATCCGCATCGCAGCCGCACCTCGTCGAATTTCCGACACTAATTTTAATTTCGAATTTGGCGCGCGCGCGTCTTCTTATATAACGTATTAGGTACTGTCCAAAGTATCCACACTGCTGTAATTTGAAATAATAAAAATTGTTCGTTTTTATACTTTAGTTACTGTTTATAGTATTTGGGTATTGGTATAAGTCAAGTGCTAATTACACAATTATTCTTGTCGTATTAGGGCGGCTTAGAACACTATCCCAAGCCGGATGGGTGTCGTAAAAGGCGACTAAATCCGGCCCGCTGGTGGTAGGGCCCCTCGAGGGATTATATTGGTAATATTGATTTTAAATGTTAATTAATACCATTATTACTATTATTATTTCTCCATGGGGTTCGCATGGACAGCTACCACCCTTGAGCATGTGTCAGTCGCCAAACGACTCGTCGTGACGGCTGGGAGCTTGAGAGACAGTTTTCTTTTTTGAAGTTATACCTTATTTAGGCGCGTTATGAAATAACTGGAAAATTGTTTTGAAAAAATGATTATTGAAGTGAAAACTTCTTGAAGTCAAAAGTCAAAAGTCAAAAAAGTCAAAAGTCAAAAAAGTCAAAAAGTCAAAGAAGTCGAAAGTCAAAAGTTACAAGTCAAAAAAGTCAAAAAGTCAAAAAAGTCAAAAAGTCAAAAAGTCAAAAAAGTCTAAAGTCAAAAGTCGAAAAAGTCAAATAAGTCAAAAAGTCGAAAAAAGTCAAAAGTTAAAAGTCAAAAAAGCCAAAAGTCAAAAAAGTCAAAAAAGTCAAAAAGTCAAAAAAGTCAAAACAGTCAAAAAAGTCGAAAGTCAAAAGTCAAAAATGCCAAAAAAGTCAAAAAAGTCAAGAAAGTCAAGAAAGTCAAAGAAGTCAAAAGTTACAAGTCAAAAAAGTCAAAAAAGTCAAAAAAGTAAAAAAAGTCAAAAAAGTCAAAAGTCAAAAGTCAAGAAAGTCAAAAAAGTCAAAAAAGTCAAAAAGTCAAAAAAGTCTAAAGTCAAAAGTCAAAAAAGTCAAAGTCAAAAAAGTCAGTCAAAAAAGTCAAAGAAGTCAAAGTCAAAAAAGTCAAAAAAGGCAAAAAAGTCTAAAGTCTAAAGTCTAAAGTCAAAAGTCAAAAGTCAAATGTCAAAATTTGTGGAGTGGAGTGGAGTGGAGTGGAATAGTAAAAGTACAATTATCATCTTCCCGAAATTTTACATTCGTCTCATTATCTTGAAAACAAAATTTTTGAAGGTTTCACTTCTAACACGTGTGAATTGCACACATTTTAATTTTTTTGTTTTTATTATTTTTTACGTATCTTTAGGTTTTTTATTTTAAATTATTCTTATACTTTTTATCATTCTCAACATACTTGTAAAATATGTTATCCAAAGGGTTTGAACATTTTTGTACGGAACCTGGCATACCTACAAGTCCGCCATTCTGAAAAAAAAACTCGTTTCGATTTTGAAGTTGGTTATTTTTTGTTAGTATTTAGATGACATTAGTCAATTTTGTATGTAACTACCTACTTATTTGTGGGTGAACCGATTTTGATGATTCTTTTTTTGATAGAAAGCTGGTGCGTATCATGTGGTTCCACATACATTTGAGGGAGATCTGACAAGTAGTTTTAGAGTTATTTTGAAGTTGGTTATTTTTTGTTAGTATTTAGATGATATTAGTCAATTTTGTATGTAAGTCTAAGTACCTACTTATTTGTTATCCACTCACCTCTAGTCTCCACTGGACAGTTTCGTTTCATAAAATTTCAAGTCAGTCTCCTCTCACCTCTAGTCTCCACTGGACAGTTTCGTTTCATAAAATTTCAAATCAGTCTCCACTCAACTCTAGTCTCCACTGGACAGTTTCGTTTCATAAAATTTCAAGTCCGTCTCCACTCACCTCTAGGCTCTAGTCTCCACTGGACAGTGTCGTTTCATAAAATTTCAAGTCAGTCTCCACTCACCTCTAGTCTCCACTGGATAAGCTAAAATTATCATTACTCTTATTTTATTACACCTAAAATTCCAATTAATAAATCAAAATAAAGTATACTTACACCCCAACTCAGAGCAGTTACTAATAATAATAATAATAATAAAACCCTTCCACACTCATACCCCCGCAGTAGGTTACAAGTATTTACCTGTGTCGCGGGTGGCATGGACTACACATATAACACATCACAATAACAGCCATGACACGAGTACAAATATTTATCTGTCACATAAATATTTGCCCTGGCCGGAAATCGAACCCGAAACCCCTCGCTTCGCAGTTCGCAGGCAGGTCCACTACCAACTAGGCTACAGGGTCTACAGCTACGCACGGGGTCATTAACCTCACGGCCGCACGCGGCCGGCTCACGGCGCGGCGGTCGAGTTTACACTCAGGGGAGCGGGGTACAGGGAAGTGAACAAAATGCCTACAACGGTCGAATAATCTCGCCTTAAGCGATCACAAACAAGTACCTATTTAAAAACTCTTATTTTTTTTGTAAACGCATGTTGTCAGCACACGGTCTTTAAAATGCTCTCTTAATCTTTAGTCAACGCAACTAATTGACTACTTATTGTATGAACGTGATTTCTAAAATAGATTATGAACATTTTGAAGATTGGAAAATAAAAGAGAATAGAAAACACCCTCTCTAACGACAGAATCAAATGGATGAATACATTTCAATAAATCCATTAGTCCATGACATAATTTATTATCAATTATCATCAATTACACTATGAGTTTCGTTTCTACCACGTTGCGTATCTAACTACGAAAATAATTAAACTTGAGTTTATTTTCTGTCTTTTTCGCGGTGCACTTCGTGGACTACCGAGAAGGTTATGACGTCGCGCCCCTCCTGTTATAGGTCATTCACTGGGCCTCTGTCTCACCTCAGTTAATCTTAGGTTAGTACTCTTACTTGCTAAATACTAAAGTAGTAAGATATTTTACCCGCACAGCTATCGCCCTACTAAATTCAACGGTGATTTTTGTACAAGCTTCGGTCATAGATTCGAAGAGCCAGTAATAGTGCGAGTCCACCGCATCATATGCAGACAACATAAGAGATGCTTTTGGCGGCTTAGCGGTACTAATATGCATGGGCGACAGTAACACGCCACTTATCATCACATGACTTGTCTCCTCATTCAACTATTTACATGAAATAAATTCAAATTCAAAATCATTTATTCATATAGGTGTCATTGATACACTTAAGCACGTCATTTTTGTAATCAACCAGCTTTTCGCAAAGGTGTTTTGTCATGAAGGAGAAGAAAAGCCGTAAAGAAACTCCTCAGCACAATAAATAAACATAGTTTACTACCTTCTCTGATAAAAATGCGTAACTCCTAAAAAAGCTACATCAAGATTTGCATATCAGTCTTTTACGCCCCAACTCACTCACTAACGGTTACTTAAATCGCTCCTTAGTACAGAATTTGTACGGTGATTCTTTACTAAAGAGCAATTAAAGTAACCGTTAGTGACTCTGAGTTGGGGCGTTAGAGTGGTTTAAATTGATAGTTCATGTTTCATGTATGACCTTGGTCACAATATTTTCTTAGTCATGTTTCTTGACACGAAGTAACTATAACGTCTACTGAGTGGTAACTGACGCAGTTGAAAGGGAAAATCGGAAGCCCTACCGTGCAGCTTGTCCGACGGTTGACGGCACCATATAATACATCCAATTAGGGCAAAAACGAGGTTTCAAATGAGGTCAGGCCGAAGATTATAGCTGAGCCCAACACTGTATGGATAATGGCTATGACCTATTTCCATGAACCTTAGTTTAAGAAATCTAATACTTACACTGTCTTTATATTATATACGAGTAACCGACCTCGCTTTGCTTCGGTTTTCTTATTTTTTTACACCTTGGATTTACATTATTGGAGTTTTATTAAGAATCCCTAATTTTTTTTTAAATATAATATAGCCTATGTCACCCCGGAATAGTGTAGCTTTCCAACAGTGAAAGAATTTTTCAAATCGGTTCAGTAGTTACGGAGCCTTAGCAGTACTTACTTTAACAAATTAACGTGAAAGATTCAAAATTTAAACAGGCGTAGACTTAACCATTGTAGCTAGAGAATAATGTTACCTGTTGAGTTAACATTTGACCTACTTGACTGACCCAGTCATGATTTAATGATAGAAAAAGTACACAAAGCAACATAAATAGGGGAAATTAAGGTAATTTACACAGAAACTTTTTGATACCGATCAATCCTGTTGCTTTAACAATCATGAACCTCTATAATACCAACCGTTTTAAGAGGACTAAGAATGACGGAAATCACATAAAAATACACATTATATTTTATTTTAAGCATTACATTTTATTTTATTATATTTTAAGCAAGAAATAGATTGAAATTTTGTAATTCGTTTATCAAATGCAACAAAAACATTTTATAAAAACAACTATTAAACTTTAGTGGGCATTTGGACATAATAGCATTCATACATGTTTTTATTTTGTTGTTAAATACTGGTGTTAATTTGTAAGCAAAGACATAAAACAGGATAAGGAAAAAAATACTGAAAAACGCATTAATTTTTGAAGAAGTCCACATAGAACGGCTCTTTCATACTAGTGGCTTTCAATCAGGGTTCACGATTAATAAGATTTTAGATTCATTGACAGTATTGTTTCAGTATAATCTCATGTAGAAACTAATCCCAATCACATACAGTTTTATGAAAAATGATTTATAAAAAAATGGAAGTTATTGAACCGCCCGAAACAGGTAAATTGAGAAAATTTTTATCTTTTCATTGGTTTTTTAGGTTTCAACTAAATGAGCACTCTCAAAGTCAGTTTTGTACTCAAAGAAATTTGTTGTATTGAGTAAATAGTGTCAACGTTTAAGTAGGTACATACCTACATACTTTGCATTGTTGTTCCAAATATTGTAAGAATTTAGAACAAACTAAGCCAATAAACTAATTATAAGCCATACCTAAGAGTTTCAACTATTTTTATTTTAAAAGTGGTTCGACTCTCGTATAGCCAAATGTACGTCGCGTCGCTAATTTCAAACGAGCGTTAGCAGCCGCTAGTATGAAAGTGAACCAAGAACCAACACGAAACATAAATTATTAACAGCCAAAATTAGGTACCAGCGTTACTAGCACACTATCATCTAATAGGTACCTGATTACAGCATTTTCTCGGGCAGGGTACCAAATGGTAAATGTGGCTCACCGGGGACAGCGGCAACGGAATGCTGGAGGTCCTGAGCAAGCTCAGTTTCCGGCGTTGTTCGGCGCTGAGCGACGCGCGCCGGCTCCTGTCGATTCCATACGAGGAGGTGTCAGCTGCGTCAGCGCTTAGCCCGCGGAAGAGCGCCGGGCGGAACATTCTTCCCGGTGACGGTTAGTTGTGAGAAAGTTGATAGATTAGTACAGTATCGGCTTGTGATGAGGCTGAGTGATGGTCGTGACGTAGTGTCAGGACCTGCAGAGCGGTTGGCGAGATAGCGATTGATTCAAAGTGGTTTATCTATCGATATTGGTTAATTTGAGAACAGAGCAAGGAGATAGGATGAAATATTTTTTGTTGATAATGTTGGCAGCATAGGTTGGCACCTAATTAAAATTTAAAGATGTTATTTATTAATTTTAAAACACTATTTTACTTTAAAACGCTATTTTTAATACTTTATCATTAAATTTAAAATTTACGTCTAAATAACGAATCATCCAGTCAGACGATACAATTAATTTTACTGTAATGACCACAAACAAAAAGATTAAGGCGGAAATAGATAAGTCGTAAGAGAAAAGGAACGTAAGTAGACTTATCAATATACAGGGTGGAAAATAAAGGTAGTTGGAGGAAAAGTACCCTGAATATTGATAATGGCAAATACTGAAAGGAAACATTCCTTTATTTTCAAAACTAAGCAGTCCCTATGTGCAAATTGTGTTATCATTGTTGTTTTTGTGTAAGATTTCCTTCGTGTACAAAAATAAATAAAGAAATAAAATAAAACCGCATTCAAAGATTTTTGAAAATTCACCTGCTTGAGCTGGCCCAGCTCAAGCAGGTGAGTTTTGATCGATACCCAGCTCAGCTGGGTATCGATCAAAACGGTGAAATGTGAAAAACTTACTTCCCAGAATTCGATATTCACCATTTGATAGTGTCGCTAACAAGGATCGAATTCGATCGTGTAATAATACAGGATGATAGTTTCGGATTTGGCCATTCACGCACACTTGGAAAATTCATCCTGTATAGTCACATGTATTTAACCTACGAATTGCTCAAAATAAGACCGCTTTTTACTGATTCCAAAATTTATTCTTGGACTGAATAGGCATGATGACAGTAAGTAAAAATCACTAAAATTATGTATACGAAAAATCAATATTTCTGGCCAGGAATCGAACCCGTTCATTTTGAATAAAAACGCAACTTGTATTATAACTACTTATTATAAGTACTATTATTTTTTTCTGTGTTATAACACCATTCTTTTTTTTTTTTTATTCGAAATAGGTTTGTTACAAACACTTTTTCGATAGTGTTACTAATAAGGATCGAATTCTGAGAATTTCTTTAACAGAAATTGATCCTTATAAATGACCCTTTCGGTTGGCATCATAAAAATACAGGATGTTTTTTTCACATTTCACCAAGCTCAAGCAGGTGAATTTTCAAAAATCTTTACATGCAGTTTTACTTAGTTTTGAAAATAAGGGAATGTTTCCTTTCAGTAAAATTTGCCATCATCAATATTCAGTGTACTTTTTCTGTAACTTCAGTCTTTATTTTCCATCCTGTATATTACGAGTAAGTCCAATTAAAAATAAATAGAACAGGTACAGCTATATAAGTAACCACCTGGTCTACCTGAGCATATCAAGTCCCAAAATAAAAATAAAACTATCAACATTTTCTCCAAAAATATTTACAACGAGTAACTGCCCTCGCTTTGCTTCGGTTTTCTTATTTTTTTACACCTTGGGTTACATTATTGGAGTTTTATTAAGGATCCTTAATTTTTTTGAAAATATAATATAGCCTATGTTACTCGGGGATATTGTAGCTTCCCAGCAGTGAAAGAATTTTTGAAATCGGTTCAGTAGTTTCGGAGCCTATTCAATGCAAACAAAAAATCAAATCTTTTCTCTTTATATATTAGTATAGATTTCTCATACGATTTTTTCTTTAAGGTTTTTGCTTATTTCGCAATCGGTACTATTATAATGTATCACACCGCGTGTACGATTAACTGAATTAATTACTTTAAAAAATATAAAATACAGTCGAATTGGATACCTACCTCCTCTTTTAAAGTCGGTTAAAAATACATAAAATAGACAATAAACGACTTCGAACCATTTGAAGTGACATATTGAGTACTATCAAAAATAGCAAGCAACAAATAAAGCTGATCAAATTATTATCGAAACTTTACCGTTAATTAATACTTATTTTTGATAGCATCCAAACTCGAGTAATCGTTATCACACCAGCCATTACATTCAAATACACTAATAAACATTTAATTAAGGTTAAGATCTAATTCAAATTAAAAGATGTCATGAGTAATATGATTATGTTGTATGTTTACTTTATATTGTACCATTAATTAGACTTGGATTTTTATCTTAATGTGTAAGTATCTAGGTAATGAGCTTGTTTCAAAATTCAAAAAATTCAAAATAATTTATTCATATCTAACAGGTATCACTGATACACTTATGCACATCATTTTTTTAATCTACCAGCTTTTCGGAAAGGTGCTTTGTCATGGAGGAGAAGAAAAATCGTAAGGCCTTTTACCGTTTAAGTAAAACATACAGACTATGTAAAACATTAGCTTAAAAAAGGCAAAGAATCAATGTAATATTGAACCCTGAGATTGAACCAATCAATGTCGAAATATAAATTACGAGTAACCGCCCTCGCTTTGCTTCGGTTTTCTTATTTTTTACACCTTGGGTTACATTATTGGAGTTTTATTAAGGATCCCTAATTTTTTTTAAATATAATATAGCCTATGTTACGCGGGGATAGTGTAGCTTCCCAACAGTGAAAGAATTATTCAAATCGGTTCAGTAGTTTCGGAGCCTATTCAATGCAAACAAAAAATCAAATCTTTCCTCTTACGAGTATATTAGTATAGATGACAGCACGGTAAACTAAAAAAATCTTTTTTTGGTCTGAGGTGTAAACTATTTGTATGTGGTATACAAAATATTTATCACATGATATTAATATACCTAATAACTAACAAAATAATTAGGTATAAGATATTGTTTACAGTAGGTACGCGTTGTCTTATAAGCAGTGGAATATTGTAAGATTTGTAAGCGAATGGACTCGCCAAATGAGCCTGTTAAAATAATGTACGACTTGTTCTACGTTTTCAAAAGGAATGACGACCAATAATTTAAAAGTTTGACAATAAAGTAAGTGTAGAGTGACTGTGTTAAGTTGGTCAATGTGATAACTGTTTAAAAAATTTTGTTATCTCTGCAAGATCCTGTTCAGATGGAATGACATGAAACTGGCCGATACCAAGTGATTGATCAGATGACACCAAATATCAAAAGAATAGCTTAAAATTTAATGCAAAGAAATATGTATAGAAAATTGGAAATTGTGCAAATGAGTCACACGTGTGCTGTGATCGTGAAAATTAACTCCCACTTTATAACGCTATTTCTGTAAACAAAAATTTAACATAATTTCACATGAGAGCACCATGCACTACACATTCTTTAATTTTTTAACATAGATAGCTTCCTAAATCGAATTGCCGTATCACCTTTTCCTCTCCATTGTTTTTTTTTATTTGATAAAAAAAATAGAACACTTTTAAAAACCCATTCCACACGGTGAGTTAATATTAAAAATTTTGATTTTAGAACGTTTTAAGTGCGGTAGTTTTACACGCGTCGATCTACGGAAAGCGTTACACCGGGACGCTAGTACGGTAAGAGGCGCGAACTGAATTAGTGGGAGACAGGTCTGTACGACAGTGTTGAGCCGTGGCCAGCGTATTGCACAATTATCTGTCTGACATTTAAAATTGGATCAGTCGATGCGTAGTGCGAGAGCTGACAGGAGAGAGCCTAGACAAAAGGAGAAAGTATTGTCTATACCAATTATACCTGTATGAACTCTGCGACTCCATTAGAAGGACATCTTCAAAAATATGGCGTTTTACCCTTAAGTATTATTACTTGCAAATAGAACCGACACCGCGAACACAATGTATGTCCTAATGAACTGGCGCAGATCGGCTTCAATTTTCAATGGATTCGTTCGATTTTGAAAGGACAACGGGGGCTCAATTTTGAAAATAGAACCTCCCGGCAGAACACACATTTTGCTCGAGATGTCTGTTCTATGACATTATACTTCAATGGTTTTACCGATCGTAACTCCAACTAGTTTCAATACAGATAGTTTGAACAACACGAAACAGCAGAATATTTTTATAAATATTATCTACCATAATTAAAACAAAAAAAAAAACAAAAAAAATGACTTTAATACAACTAAAATGGAATTCGTGTGCCGAAAAACAACCACCAAATTACACGATGGACCTACGCTAGTAATAATAGTTCAATGGATGGACCTGATAAATCCATAGGTCAAGGCAGAAACTCTTAAAGTACGAATTGATTAGATACTATTAGGTACTACATTATTATCTATGATTTCTAAAAGATTTGACATCGCGATAAACTCGTTTAATTCCTAGATTTCGAAACGAATCGTATTCAAGTTACGATTCACACGACCATTAATAGGATTACCTACGAACAAAACATAACATAACATAAACGCACATTCATTTCAGGACTGATTCTTTGCAGAGGCAAAGACACTTCAGTTGAAACTCTAAACAGGGTCAGGAAAGAAATAGTAACGTAGTAGAAGAAAGAAGAAGGAAGGTACCTAGTTGCTTTGTGTGTATGAGTGTATCCCACTATTTCCATGGAAATACAAAATGGAATTTGTGTAACAGTTCTGGTTTCTTAGCAGAATATTTTTTTGGCCAAAATGTAAGTTATTAATTCGTGTGCATAAAAAATACATTATAATAAACCAAATACGTATGTAATATTGAAAAAACACATTGAGATAAAGTCTTCGTGCTACAATTGTTACACCAAGGGGGTCAATAGTAACACAAAAAATTAAAATAGAAAATTCAAAATGAAAATTTAACACCCATCGCCGCTAAAGACATACTACCTTCAAAATTAATATCGGTTATTCGAAAAAGCAATTGAAAAATATATTTCAATAATTAATATTTCAAGAAAAAACATTCCAAAAAATATTTCAAAAAATATTTCAAAACAAATATTTAAAAATATATTCCAAAAAATATAAATAAATACATAATATATTATTTTCTCTCCCTCCGCACTGCCACCTCTCACCACGAGATAGGTATATCGTCTATTCGTCTACCCCCTCCACGCGGCCGTAACGCTTTTTCGTGACAGAAAAATCCTAATACCCCATCTATACCTATAGTAGTTTCACTTCAAAAATGTATTTCAGCAATATTTTGTCACAGAGTAACTTAATAACCTGTACTCAGAGTAATATAAGAGGAGGTTCTGATTCAGCTTGCAAGATTTGCCCAAAACAAATGAAGTAAAATCTTGTAATAATGATGCACCTGTAACATACCTGTAAGAAACAATTAGGTGGTCCATTCGACTCCACTGCCATCCGCTATTCGTTTGTTGACACAGTATTACACGGTCAGTATTAATAATTCCCGCCGAATCTAATTTTGGCGTCGTTTATTTTATTGAACAGCGACTCAGCGTCACACTTGGGCCAGACGACTTTATCGAAATAACTCGCATTGTATTCAAACAAACGATATCGCACACCCCTCTTGTATACATGTAATCATTTGCACCTAACTCTTCTTCGAAGTTCTAGACCAGCAATCGATGGATAATAAACTAATTTGAAACTAAATAATTACTCACAAAAACATCGGTTTAAATACCTATCTACATTTTATTTTAAATTGTTCTATTCACTAGTAATTTAAGTAGGTATTGATGCAAGTTTCAGTATAAATCGAAGCGTAATGAAAAAATAACGATACTACTGAAATAGCATAACGTTCATTTTGTTTATAGTTATAATTATGGATACGGTGGACAGTTGTTTATAATTAATTACTGCACGTTTTTCTGCTTTTAACTTTAAATCTAATTGGAAGTAATTAGTTCGAGATAAACATTTTATAAAATAAAATCACCTCTAAAATAGTTAAAACAAAATTCTTCCTAGAATTTGAAACGCTTATATTTTGTAGAACACTTTAATTAACAGTGTTTGCGATGGCTAAAATAACCAACTACAATGTAATTTTAAATAATTAGTACCTACTACTTATTATTATTTAATTGCTATTAGCCCTATCAATACTAGAGAGCAGAGAGCTTGGAAACCAGTTGGAAACCCTCAGCTGACTATCGTGTATTTGAGTGCACGTCAAGTCTGTTACATGGAACTTACCGTATATCCTGGCTGTTTGAGCTGAGAAACCAAACCCATACTTAACTTATCTATTTTTCTTGAAAAATCGCATACTTATACCTATATGAACTTGGAATTACTGAGACACAGATCGACATTTTACAGTGCTGAAGGGTGAATAGGGGCCATCCATAAATTACGTCACACGTTAGGGCGAGGGGGGGGGGCTTCGATGTAGTGTGACAATGTGGGTGGGAGACGGTCCTAAATATTGTAACGTCACATTTCAAAATCGAATAATTGGTATGTACCTATAGGTAAATATTAAAAAACAATTAATGGAAATAAAAGTTATTTCGGAACTAAAATCATTAATCGGTGTAAAATTTCATAATATGTGACGTCACACTAGGGGGGGGAGGTCTCGCAAATGTGACCAGCTGTGACAAGGGGGGGGGAGGGGTCAAAAAGTCATGAAATTAGTGTGACGTAATTTATGGATGGCCCCATATCAGAAACGTGCATTTATTGATATTGATAAGGAACCATTAGTAACTCTGAGTTGGAGCGTTAAGTACATATTGTGAGGAGAATCATTAATAATGCAACTATTTTGGTGCAGATATCACAGGGCAAAGGCCTCGCGTTATTTTGATCTCCATTAAACAAACCAATCGTAGGTTTGTTCGGATTAACGACAGTCGCCTCAGTCGCGACGCTAGCTAGCATTTGCGCTATTTTTATTTAAAACAATTTATTAACTAGTATCAACAGTTACATAGTATTTAGTATTAACAGCATTGATCACAGGGCCTATATACTATATCTATCTATCTATTCCTTACTACCGATAAGAGATCATAGTACGTAGGTGCAGTGTATGGCCATATAGAGCACGAAATGTATTTTTGATACTATCTCAAAAAGACATTGCCATTCTATGATTATATGCTGAAAAGTTAAATACGCGTTTCTATTAATATCCTTAAATAAGCCCTAAACCAGGAATATTACAGTAGGTATCTAGTATCTACTTATTCGCGAGCAACAATGGTAACATAGCGTAGATAGCAGAAAACTTTTTACTCTCCAAAATAATGTATCCGAATTCTCGTAAACATTGACCCAAGGGAAACCTGTAGAAAACACTTCCAAGACCTAAATATCTTAACCCTGACATCTATGTACATTGGAGACAAGCTTTGTGAAACATGACCATCTATTTACAGCCTCACAAAACGTTAACTAACAGCAGCCGCCGCTACGCCAGTAATAATACTTTTATGGTTAAGGTCCGTATTAATGAACCGATCATAAGACTTCTGCGTTCTCAAAATTTGGTTTGAGATGCTGAAATATGTCAAATCGTATGGAAAAATTACATATGTAGACCAGATTAATATAAGTTTAAAACTGTAATAATGATCCAGGAACCTGTAGTGCCTGTATTTTTACTAGGTAATAATAGTATTCTACTATGTTTATTGATAACAATTTCATTTACAAAAGTGAGGCCGCTTAAAATACCTGGGAATCCTAATCAATGGTGTGAGATTTATTTATTGGTGTGACACCTACTGCTTCTTTAAAAATACAAACTTACCCTTTCGATGTGCGGTCCACGTCTCCTATTTAAAAAATCGGCGATTCCACACACAAACATAATTAACACAATAAACTCTAAATTATTAACTCCACCTTAGTTAAAATAACACAGAAACAACAATTTTAACGCAGTAACAATCTAATACTAAAATACATTAATAAGCAAAATAAAGTAGTTAGTAAAAATACTAAAGATAACAACTTCAAATAACAAACATATTACGTTAATTAACAACAATAAAGCGGAAGCCCTACAAAGTGAATTGGTAAAAAATTATAATTTACCTACCCACATGTCCTTATTAATTATCTCAGTCACAGATTAAACGTGTTAAAAGCAATGATACATTATGTATTATAATCTAAAATGTAAAAAAAGATGTAGATATGTCACTAGCGCGCCGACGCGACGATGAAGAGCATAAGAACAGGCAATTGACCCTTCTGCTCGTAGTCGCTCTGTCAATACAAGACGATACGCACGCTTTTGTTGTTGTCAGAAGTGCTTGACATTTATTTTGACATACAGCGTTAAAATGCCTTCGTGTATTAATCCAATGTGATTGGTGTAGTGAAACAAAAGGTAAACGTGTGTTTTTTTTTTTGCTCTTTTCGGAACAGATTTTTTGGTTGATTTGTAAGGGCATAACGTATCTATTTTAATTTTTAAATGTCATTGGTTAAAAGGTATAGAAATAGATGTGTGCTATGGCTTCAACCCATTATTGGCCCACTACTAGGCACGGGTCTCTCCTCTTGAGGAGGCCTAGAGCATACTCCACCACGCTGCTCCAGTGCGGATTGGTGGAGTTGTGTGCTATATTTGTAACTATTTTAGCTGGTAAGTAGGTACCTACCTAGAAGAAAAAATACTGAAATATCACAATTTTATCTTTCACGGTTTTAGTATCTAGTACAGAATTAACAATGTGATTATATGTAAGTAACTAATTATTATTACCTACTAATTATTACCTACTTATTAATTTTTTTTAACCAACATTGATTGATAATAATTATGCTTCTGTTATGAAATAAATTGATACCTATGCTTCCAAAACGGGTATAATTCCTGTTCCGGACCAATCAATCAAGTTAGAAAACCTAAATAGTTAACGGAGAATATTAATGATATTGAAAGTACTTTATACAATATTTATCTAACATAATAAAATTTAAATACTGATGAAAACTAATATTGCCGAAAAGAAATTTGAAAAATTAGAACAAAAGCTGCTCTACTAGGAGACGACACAAAATAAATTATTATTCTTGAAAAACGGAACTTCAAAGCCCCTTAACCATTTCTAAAGAAAATAATGACTCATTTACAATCATTAAATTTGTTTCTTTCAATCGTTTTTACCTTAATTTTTATTTATCGATACCTAAGATCAATACAATAAAAAATATCTTAATAGGTTTTTCTATGCAGATAGTAGATACCATCTGGATTTTTAAAATTAAAAAAATAATATTTTGTTTGATAAGTTTTATATTCAAACTTACCCTTTCGATAAACGGTCGATGCCTGCGGAAAAAATCCGACACTCCGCACAGATACATTTTACCACAGGTTCACAAACAATCACAATGAGCACGTATTTTTTTAAATGTCATAATTTTTTTAATTTATTCTATTGTGAACGTGAACGACACATTGTTAGGATACGTTACATACGTTTGTTTGTTTCAGAAGATGTCTCCGCTCACTTATTATTGGTTTTATGGGCTGATCACACTAGTAATATACAGGATGATTTTTAAGTTGTTAATTTAGAATAAGTGCATATCAATCGCCTTAAAAAGTACAGAATATTCCCAATCCCTCTGTATTTTTTGTGTCGATATTTTGCCATTTATTGTTTATTCGATTAGGTCACCATTTATAAAAGTTTCTTTGTAAGGTTCAGCTCTTGTCTCACAATATGAGCCCCATATGTGAATTTTATTGTATGTAAATTAATCGAGGTTCGTTTTAAGCCTAAATAGAAGAAATAAGAACTTGCAGATTTTTTGCTCGACTTATAGAATATTAGTAAATATTCTTCTTCTATTTTCTATCTTGGCCGGCCGATGATGCCTTAATATAAATAATGTATGTTAGAATGTTATAAATAATGTTACAACTGCCCTCATTAAATTTATCCGAAACATTATAAAAAATTAATGATTCTCCTGCAATTATTCTTTTGATTACAAATAACATCGATCATAAAACTTACGTAGGCAAGTTTTTTTTACTCGATAACAATTAATATTTTTTTGTTTCGTACATAAAATAGTACACCATGTATATGCATCGAAGTAGTTGTAACCGCCTCAGTCCCGCAGGAACCGATCTTGTTAATTGTTTATAATTCTCGGCCCACTTCGCATTAAACTTGTTGCGTAATTGAACACGAGCAGTCGAGAATGGGACTCATAGTGCAGGGCAAGACTGGCCTTCAGTGATGGATTGATGGTCACTAGATATAATTCGACGCTTGAAAGGCAAAATTTACCAAATTCAAATTCAAATTCAAAATCATTTATTGCCAGAATGTATGTAGTTTTATATAGGTGGTACATGTCATAGAAGTCCAATACATTCAACCATGTATGGTATGCAATAGTAAATTATAAAATAATTATTGAATTACTTAAATTATTAAATTACTTTTAAAATTATTAGAATTAACAATTTTGTACACTACAATTTTCCTATTAAATTATTTATTAAATCCTTTAAAATCATTCAATTTGGATTAATATCAATAAATATGTAAATTTCAACAAATGTCAATAATTTTTTATGTAAATTTATGAATGTCAAAGTTTTAATAATATAATTTATGATGTCAAAAGATTTAAAAAATGACGAAATAATAAAATAAAAAAATAAAATAAATTACAAATTACAGAAATAATAATGGTAAATAATAATGGTCAATAAATAAGTTATAAAATTTGCATTATTGCAGCTTCCTCTGCTTATAGGTCATATATTCCTTAATGTCATAAAAACAATTTTCCGCGAGCCAATACGTAACTTTATTTTTAAAAGTATTTATGGTGAGGTCTTTAAATGAATCCGGTAGTTTATTATATACTAAAATTGCATTCATAAAGACATTTCGTTTGTAAAGCTCTAGTCGACATTTTGGTATACATAGTTTAAATTTGTTTCTGCTTGAGTTCGCTTTTTTTTCAAAGTATTGTGGATGTTTTTTGACAAAAATACAGAGGTCTCTAATATACATACAAACCAGTGGCAAAATACGAATTTTTTTTAAAGAGTGGTTTGCAGCTTTCCGTGCTATTGGCCCCTGAAATGGCTCTTACGCATTTTTTTTGGATTCGAAATGCCTTTATAATATCGACACAGTTTCCCCACAACAAAAGACCGTACGACAGTACTGATGACACGTATCCGTGGTATGCACTTAGTGCTGCTTCAGTGGACACCGACAGCCTGAGTCTTGTTATCGCAAAGACAAACTTATTGAGCTTATCGCATACATAGTCAACGTGTGACTTCCAGTTGCAGTGTTTGTCGACTAATATTCCTAGGAACTTAGTGTGATTGACTTCTTCTATTTCAGTGTGGTCATACATTATATTGAGTTTAATGGGTTTTTTATTATAAGTTTTAAATTGAATTAATTTAGTTTTTCCTATGTTTATTTTTAAATTATTATTTTTAAGCCATGTAATTATTTTGTCTAAAGTCTTATTAATTTCGTTTGCATATGCGATTTTGTCTTTATTTTTTATAACAACTGTTGTGTCATCAGCGAATAGGATTGTTTTATGTTCAGTAACGTTTGGAAGGTCATTTATGTACATAAGGAAAAGAAATGGTCCTAAAACACTGCCTTGCGGGACTCCGAATTTATTTATCAGTAACTCAGATTTGTTCTTATGTCTAATGCCGTCTATTACTTTTGCTATTTCAACATATTGTTTTCGGTCTGTGAGATAACTTTTTAGCCAATCGTTAGCTTTCCCTCGAATTCCATATTGATTTAGTTTTTGGAGTAATAGCTTATGATCAACAAAATCAAAAGCTTTCGTCATGTCGAGGAATATAGCTGTAACTGGTGTATTTTCATTAATTGCTTCTGTTATAATCTTAACTAAATTAAAACAAGCTAGTGAAGTAGTACTATTTTTTCGAAAACCAAATTGTTCTTCTGAGATTATCTTTTTGTTGGTGACAAAGGAGTTCAGTCTATTCAGCATAATTTTTTCAAATATTTTGGAAAAAATTGGTATCAAGGTTATTGGACGGTAATTATTCATATCTGTTACATCGCCTAAAATTAAAAACTTTAAAATCCTCTAGTGTAAAGTTGTCAACATGTCGCTTGGTAAATTTTGCCTTTCAAGCGTCGAATTACAGTAGCAATAACAATAATGGAGCAGCATCAGAGAAAATACCTAATAATTAAGGTAATACATAGTATCGCTAACATTCGTTCTCAAAATATTCCTGGTTAGATACGTATCATACGTAGGTACTTGTCTTGTTACGGTTATGCCAAATGGCCTACTTAAACTTATTTAATAAAAAAAATCTGTTAAGTTTTCCTTTAATTTAAGCCTAATATTTATCTATGTAGATATATGTATTTCTTCAAGATAGTGAATTATACCCACAGACCTATATGTATACTACGAGTATACTAGACAGGCTGTTCAGTACTAAAAGTTTCGACACCTACGTTGGCACCATATGGTGCCAACGCATTTTAGTCGGCTGCGAGCAAGCGAGACAAGTAGATGTCATTTTTGAAAAACCCCGACCGTTCAAGAACACATAATAACGCATAATTATTGTTTATTGTGCACAGTTAAAACGTCTTCATTATTTACGTTTGAATTTTATTTGAGTTTATATAAATCATAATCGGTAAATAACTATAAGTACATATTTTTGCTTGCATTTTTAAAAATTATTTAGTGCAAAATATTTGATATCCGCCATCTTGAACCGAATTGTCTACGTAAAATGTGACACGGATTTTGTTCGGAACAGCTCGTTTATATATTTAAGTCTATGACTTAAACTTCTTTATTATAAAAAAGACTTTCGCTTAAGTTTTCCTTTTATCTAAGCGTAATATTTATCTATGTACATATATATTTCTTCAAAATTGTGAATTATAGTTCATTTCCCAACTCAAATATATTTTTTTTTAAATATTAAAAGTAAATAAATATATTCACTTTTTCACTTTTTTATATTTTCTATTTAACAAAGTTGTATTAATTAATAAATGTATATCATTATCTGCTCTAACAACGTTAAAATTCTTGATTAGATCAAAATATTGAAATCTACTCTAGATGTTTTGCTATTTTTTATATCTGGCTCTCAAAGCATTCGACCTGTAATTCCTGTAAACATGTTCAAAGAGTCGTTCGTTATAATTAATGGGCCTACGTCATATCATTACATACAGTGTTCCCGCCTCCCGTAATATGGCTGCATGTGATTCTTATATCACGCATCAAAATCATATCTGATTCAACAGTAACTCTGAGGTGACAATTCTGAGGTGAACCAGCAGTCCTCCCTTCCTTCTGAAGTGCGACCGTTTTTAGAGTTCCGAAGAAAAATCGGAACCCTTATAGTTTCGTAGTTTAGTTGGTGTCCGTCCGTTTTCGTCGCATATCCCCTAGTGTGGAGTATCGTTGAAAAGGTCTTTAAAAATATTATGGGCTTGCGGTTGGAGATGGACTAGTGAAAAATTCACAAAAATAAGTTATACTATGATGAATTTACAAGAAAAACTATGACGGCTAGGTTAGCATAAGAAGTTAATAAGTAATAGTCGATAAAATACCTTCGGAACCCTACATTGCGCGTGTCAGCACTTGGCCGGTTTTAACGTGCGTAGTTCGCAGAGCCGGATCGGGGAGCCAGTGATAATGCGAGAATCCCACGTCTTTTCTGGTTGGCAACCTCTGGTAACGTGAGTGATGCCTTTGGCGTTACCAATTTACCATAGTTTATTGTAAAACTGTAACATTACCTGTTCATCGACGACGACGGAGTAAGCAAAGGTTGCGCGTCTGCTCGTTACATGAACTACGATGGCTTCAACGTATTTATGAACCACTACTGAGCACGGGTCTCTCCTCTTAAGGAGGCGTAGAGCATACTCCACCACGCTGCTCCATTAATAAACTATATTAGTCAAAGGCTGGAAGTGAAAAGAAAGAAAAAATGAAATCCAAACTATTGAACCATTACTTCCTCTATGACTGAGTCTTACGGTAATAGAGGATATTTGGAATTAACCAATAAAAATATTAATATTTAAAATTCAAAATTCGGCTGTGGAAAAACCACACCCCTTTAATGTATACTAAGTGCACATAGATAATATTGTTTTATTTGTGCGATTGTACACTCAAACAAAACAATATTTTTCAATGTCATTGCACAATCTTCCAATAAATATTATGATTCAGAAAGTAAAATTTATCTAGGGTCAGCTCATAGCGACTGGAGATGATTAGTAGTGCTATGCAACTTTCATTGGATAGAGGTTATCGGACCGCCTATATAATTATTGTAACAAGTCGTCAGGTTTTAGATAAATTGCTTTAGTTAATCTTATATTTTACAATCCCACTTTTTTCAGACCTCTGCTGTATCAGTCCTATACAGATAGATTCACATGCCACGTTTACGAAGATTTCGTGGAAATGTTACTATTCTATATTATTAACCGACTTCAAAAAAAGGAGGAGGTTCTCAATTCGACTGTATTTTTTTTTATGTTTGTTACCTCAGAACTTTGGACTGGGCGAACCGATTTTGATGATTGTTTTTTAATCGAAAGCTGGTGGCTGTCATGTGGTCCCACATAAATTTTACTGAGATCTGACAATGGCATCCATGAGAAAACCACATAAGTCGTAAATTTGTGTTAAGATGTGCGCAACAAATTGACGAATAACTCAATATCACGCCAACCGATTTCGATGATTCTTTTTTTAATCGAAAGCAGGTGCTTGTCTTGTGGTCTCACATAAATTTGAAAGAGATCTGAAAAGTAGTTTTTGAGACTTTGAAGTCGGTTATTTTTTGTTAGTAAAATTTAGATTATTCTTCACCAGTACAGTCAGACTGAAAGTGATCCTACTCGATCCATTCCTTACATTTAGCAAAATAAGAAAAAAAACTAACAAGAGGACTTTGGAAGCTATGGTCCCTATTAATGCCGTATTTAACACCGGCTAGGACGGCTCTGATGACGTTAGAAGGGGTCTGATGACTGATGATCTGAACGCGCATAAAGAAAATGAAATACATAGACAGCGTTTACCATAATGCCCACACAATGTACTAAGGCGAAACAATCCGGCATTTCACAGAAATAAAACGTCTCGTTACGAACAGATTTATCTCCTCGTTGTTCACGCACGAAGCTAAGACAGACGTTTTCAATCTGTTGCCCACAACAAACCCATTTCAATATGAATGAATTACTCTAATGGTCCTTCTAAAGCTAAACGAGCAATATCTTACTTGTGGCTGCAATATTGCTAAATAATGTAAGTAATGTCATTTGCTACAAATTTTAATGCCGCTTATGAAAATATACTATATCTCGACAACTTAATTATTTGCGATGATAATAGCAGGTACAGGATAACATTAGGCCACAGAATGAGCAACATTGGCTGATGAAATTTCAATTGGGTAAAGTCACGGACGTAAAAAAAGAACGGACGTAACCTTGTCTAATCGAGAGTGAAGCATAGCAATGACAGCTCGCTTACTATGTGTGCGTAATTTTGTAATTTTTGATTCGCGGTGGTGTCAATGTCATAGCAGTATGGTGTCAATGTGTGGGTGTGTGTACTTGTACGAATAGAGAGTTTGTATTACTATGGATGCTTCACTGAATGTGTTGTTGGGATTACGTCCGTCTTTTTTTTACGTCCGTGGGTAAAGTCAAAACAGCCGGCCGACATTAATGGCATTGTAGCTAATTGACACTATGATGGGTCTATTTTTAACCCCCGCCCCGACGCAAAATCGAGGGGTGTTATAAGTTTGACGCGTGTGTCTGTAAGGATTTAACTCTGTCTGTCTACGTGACATCGTAGCTCTCGAACGGATGAACCGATTTTGATTAATTTATTTGCTTTTGTTTGAAAGATTTTATTAACAGCTGTCTGCAACTCTTGCCAGTAGACTGTAACAATATGACGACGACAGGCGAAATAGGAAGAAAATGTACATATTTCTATTAGGAAAGTTATGTGTAACGGACGTTATTGAGTTGATATATCTATCTATACAGTTAGGTACCGATATAGCACATGCATGTTCTTATGTATATCAACGAGAGCGATAACAGTGTACTGTGTAACTAGATGCACAATATGTTTACGCTGTTATATAATTTAATAGGAATAAGTACTTCGGCTTTCGAAACACCTGCCATTTCTTTCGAAACACATACCAACACCAAAAACTTGCACTTTATAGTCGAATAAGTATTTAACAAACGGACCCCTGAATCGAAAAATGGTCTTTGCAGATCCATTTTCAACACTGCTCTATAGGGTAAACGAGAAAAAATAAATTCAACCCCACGTTAGGCTGTGTAGGGGAAGTAGGTACCCCAAAAATTTTTTTTTAAGATTTTATTCCATCATTTTGTAATTTTAATAAAATATGTACAGTCGGCCGCAGAAGTAGCTTAACATTTTAGTACCTACCTTGTCACATTACATTTCTTGAATTTGTCATAGATGTTGCTAAGAAACCGTCGAAACAGTTACTATTATAAAGTACTAAAATTTTTAGCTACTTCTGCGGCCGACTGTACATATAATAGGTATGTCCATGCCAAGTTAGACCTTTCTGGCACTAAGTGTCTCTGTGGTATGCTGCGGAAGTATACATGTCTGTGATGCGGACTATGCGGCGGTAATTAAAATGAAACACATTTTATCAGATAATAGAATAATTGGTACAAAATAAATAGGTTACGAATATTATTACATTAATTATATACAAATTAAATGTCTTACGTTAATTTAATTTATTTACCTATGTAATTAAACGCTTACACACTCATACCCCGCAGTACGTTATTTACCTGTGTCGCGGGTGGCATGGACGACAGATATAACAACACATCATAATCACACCCATGACCCGAGGACAAATATTTATCTGTCACATAAATATCTGCCCAGGCCGGGAATCAAACCCGGGACCCCTCGCTTCGCAGGCGGGGTCGCTACCAACTAGGCTACAGGGTCGTCAAAATTAAAGTTTGATAATTATATAATTTACATCAAATATCGACGGTCAACCTAAAACAACCGCGAGAGATAAGTATTCAATTTTACATTATTTGCACTAAATAACTAGGTATATCTATTATTATCTTCAGCTAGTGACATTGATTTTTATTGCGACCCGGTCGCAGAAGATCGTCAACATTGATCAATCTGCTAATTATTTTGTTTTGCAGGTTAACATCGTGAGTTATTGTCCCTGGGTGACGTTTTTACAGTAAGCCCTCACTCTGCCAGAAATCTCAACCCCAGGATCAGATTTCACGACCACCATGAAGTACCGGTACCCAGCACCACCACGGTATATGATTGGAATATTTGATACCGTTTCTACTGCCATATGAGTTATCTGAAATTAGATTTTTTTATTATTCCGTTATTTTCATTAACGCAAACTTGTACAATCATTTTACGGTTGATTTCAAAACGTAGGGGTATCAAGGTAAAATACGTGACCACTCTTGAATTAAATACCGTCGGGTTTAATCTATTCTGGACAGTAAGGAGCCAAGTGACTTCCAACAGTTCTAGCAGGCGGAACCGTTCGATATATTATGCTCGTCTGTTATTCAGCTGAGGCCAATCAATTAGGTAATATCCCTACTTAAAACAATTTACACTACAGATAAATTTTACCCTACTTAAAAGGTAGAGATATTTATAAGACCGTACACTAGGAACTCACAATACAATCAAGCACAGCGTTAGCAGACATAGTAAACGCTGAAGACTCAGCCTTGTGACTGAACTTCTCATTGTAAACCCTTCGATCTCCTTTCCGCCTGGTACCCTGGTAGATGTTGCGGTATGGCGGTCTGATGTAGAACGCTGGTTTCTTCTTGAACAGCTGTTCAGGGTGTTCCTTGTTCATTTGGTGGTATTGCATAGGATTCATTCGGCGGTAGTTTGGGCTGTTCAGTTAAATAGAATGCACAAATCTTCCTATTATTTGGTGGAATTGTTATAATTCATGTACATTATATTCAGGTATTCTAAACGGAAAATCGCACCCAGAATCCGTGCTTCGCAGGTCAAGGCGTTACTTAAGGACCTAGCTTCAATCACAACAACTATCTATAAACAGGTTCGTCAATCGATGAACATTGGACATTGAGCCGATAAACAACGGATTTAACTTCACAATAATAGGCTTTTTTTTTCAGAAAAGCCATCTTGCTTCACTTGCTTCGACAATCTTAAGTAGCTTACGTCTTTTATTGGCTACTAACGTCTCCAGACAGCGTATCCTGAGCAAAAGTGTCCTTCAGGTCTCCTCAGGATCAAAACCTTGCAGGGCTTGATTTATAAGAAAATAATAGATACAAGAAAATGTACAACATCATGCACGCACATAATATCTGCCTTTTGATTTTGTAGGTGCTTGCAGGCTAGTATCAGATATTTCGAGTAACTTTAGTAATAGGAAGAAGACGTAGTAGGTACCACCTGAAGGCCGTATAGAAACATATTATCCTTGGTCCGTAAAAAAAAGTGTATTATGTATACTTACATAACTCGTCTGCCTAATCCAAAGTTATGCAATTTCTCATAACGAAAAGTTTCTTCTAAATTAACTTCATAATTAAAAAATATGGCCAGGCACACTATCATTAATATCATTTTGTGAACTAAACATTACTAAAATACGCCTTTTTATAAAATAATATTCAAGGAATCATCGGAAACTATTGTACCTATCATCTACCTTAGCCACCCACCTGCTCGTATAATGTGCGATCTTTTATTACCTTGTGGTTGTTTTTATGACCATTTTATAATCGATAACGCCTACAATTTTCCAATAGTTACATGTTGTAGGTACTGTAAAATTTTATCTTAATACCTCTGACATTATAATAACAATAGATTTCTGTCTTCGATTATCTAGGTTACAATTAATATGTTTTTATTTCATTAACTATAACTAAAGGTAGTAACTAAATTATGAATGAATGCATGGTAAACCTTCCCAATACTGAATTCCCTTCAGTAAAAAGACTTGAAGCATACTCTGCATACTGGCCATATTGCAACATGCTACTGCTGATTGTTCAATATTTTACTGCTAAATTACTACCCGTCAAGCGCAAAGTGTGTATCATATTGAAAATTACTAATATAATTGACAAAACAAATGTAAAATGTCTCTGATACGCATAACGCACGCTAGTTTGAAGTAAAGGAGCATGCGGAATGCAATCTTATAATTTTATTGAGGTACGGGGAAGGGGGCAAGCTCTGAGCATTATGTTCTTGATCTTATGTATGTATTCAAACTTAAAAAAAATTAACTGTCATACTAGGTTCTAGTAAGTATTTATGGTAAAATGTTCGAGACAAAGATATCATTATTTTGGTTTGTTTGTGTGAGACTCTCATGAAGTGTCTATTATGGTTGTCTTTGGCTGAGCTTAATTACGCCAGTGCCATATTGAAGAAAGAAAAACTCTATGATGTCAAAACCAAAGTCACAGTTGACAGTTGACATATTTAAGTATTTTGATGACTTTGATGTGTTGTCAATTGTCAAATTAAAAAGCCATCGATTGTAATTTGTATTTTCGTTCGAATTTTCGGTGTTTTTATCAAAATAAATAAAAAAGTAAATGATATTATTTCCGTGGGTTTTTCAATGATAATATATGCATATTTAATACATTCCAATTGTAACGAAGCAATATGGATGGTAAATTTCTATTAAATCTGTGATAAAATCAAATGATTCTGTGTCAAGATATCCATACCTTAGTTAACTTACTAACAATATGTATATTTTTCTTATAAAGGGCCTTCAGCAAAGAAATCTACCTCATTAGAAACTCTAGTAATCCAAAATACAAGTAACGTAAGCGACTTGAAGAAAAAATTGAACGACATTATTGCTGCTGGAAAAAGTTATGAGTATGACGTTTCTTCGTGCCTCAAAGCGTTACTGAATAGTAGCGACGAAGCCATCGTCCTGCTGACAGTACAAGCTATCTCGGAACTCGCCAAGTGCGATGTTAAAAGAGAAACATACGCACAAAAAGACATTATCCTACCCATACTGAAGATACTTGACAAGGAGATCACAGCAGAGAAAATAGAACTCGTGAAACAGTGTTGTAGGTCCTTAGGAAACCTGTGCTGTGACTGTGATGAGTCGAGAAAAATTATTCTTGAGAATAACGGAGTGAGTGTCCTTCGTAAAGTGCTTGAAGCCACACTCGGAAACAACTCATCAAGTTTGAATGAAATCAAAATACTTGTAGAGAAAACATTACTGAATTATGCTATTGCTGGGCAAGAATATTCCGAATCTCTAGTAAAAGAGGGGATTATTGATTCACAATATAAAATATTAGTGTCCGAGTTATTGAAGAATGATATGGAAGATGATGTGATTCTCACGCCGCTAATGATTCTGAGTGTCATAAACGACAATAACCCCGAGATGTTGTTTGACGAGGAAGTGAATAAAGCTGTACTCAATGTTCTTCAGGAGACTACTAATGTTGAAATATCGGAGCTCTGTTTAGAACACTTACACAGTCAAGCTGAGCATGGTAAAATACTTATTTATGCATTTAAATTGTTAATGTCTTTTTGAATTTAGGACATAAGGGCCCATCCATAAATTACATCACACTAATTTCATGACTTTTTGACCCCTCCCCCCTTGTCACAGCTGGTCACATTTGTGAGACCTGCCCCCCCTAGTGTGACATCACAATTATTATGAAATTTTACACCTAGAAATTATTAAATCAAAACAGCAGTTCCGAAATAAGATTTATTTCCATTAATTGTTTTTTAATATTTATCTATACATACCAATTATTCGATTTCGAAATGTGACGTCACAAAATTTAGGCCCCCTCCCACCCCTTGTCACACAATGTCACACTTCGTAAACAATCATGTAATTTTAACATAATTTTGTTGTTTCTAGAATGATGCTCAATAAAACCGCTATACTGAAACTCAAACCAAACAAACCAATGATGCTAAACTCCTCTGTTATTGATTTTAATTCTCAATTTATTTCCAGACTCAGTGAAGACACTGTTAGCTAAAGAAGGAGGAGTACACCTGGTCTGCTGTCGGCTGGAGCAGCTCCTAAAGCGGCATGAAGCGGGAGATATGAATGCCGAGGACTCGGAGGTGGAAGCAGTCATGAAGCAAGCTTGTGACCTCATCATCATTGTTTTGACTGGGGGTAATGACAACAAAGTTTTAGCCGTTGTCTGGTAGTAGAATGACTTATGGATACAATGATTTTGAATCTGCTAATGTTCCCTACTACATCTACCTACTACAATAATTATAAAGATTATAAATTAGTTACATTTATCCCTGCACAATAGAATAGTATTAAAAATTATTCTGATGAATTCACTTCATTATCAGTAAAAAAGAAGGCAGTTTAAGTTTAAAGTCTTCTTCCACTAATAAAACACCTTTTAGGAAACATTTAATTTAATGGTCTATAAAAGCATTTTTTTTCTTACTCTTACAGTGATAGATAAATTATTATCTTAAACCTGTTTTGAAAATGAAAGATCTGGGTTAAGTAAGTTATTCTGTTTGACATTTTAATTACAGATGAGGCGATGCATATTCTCTACAACAATGGAGTGGGGGAAGTGTACATAACGATGGTGAAATGGCTAAATTCCCCCAACTACAACTTGCTAACGACTGCCATTCTAGCGATCGGCAACTTCGCGAGAAAAGACGATTACTGCACTCAAATGATGCACGACAAAATATTTGATAAGCTTCTTGGTGAGTTTATGAGTTTGATCAATATTCATAATAACAAAATATTCATTAAATATACAATCATAATAACAATTAATTTACATATTACTGGATAAGCTATGTTAAAAATTCATATCTCTCTATCTTTCTCAAACACCTGGCTTTTAAAATTAGGCATATAGAAATTTATCATGTTTATAATATTTTTTGCTGAAGGAAGAGATTCTGAGGAATCCTGCAGACGTGTAATGTGCCACTTTCATATTGTCAGACAGATTTTAGTGCACCCGCCATCCGTATATGCCATCCGTAACCTGACAGTGCCTGTTACAACTAGTTTAACATCTTTTGTATCGGATGAGTCAGCAAAAAATTAGGTTCGGTAATGTTAATCACAGAATGATTGTTTTTATTAATGTAAAATCATGCCTTACTTTTAAAGGTAGTATTTAATATGGTCACTAACACAAAATTCTGTAGTATTAAACATTATAAATAATAAATGCTTACACACTCATACCCCCGCAGTAAGTATTTACCTGTGTCGTAGGTGGCATGGACCGCATGGACGACACATATAACACATCACAATAACACCCATGACCCGAGTACAAATATTTATCTGTCACATGAATATCTGCCCCGGCCGGGGATCGAACCCAGGACCCCTCGCTTCGCAGGCATGGTCGCTACCAACTAGGCTAATTATGGAAGGCTTTTGTGTCATTCCCTGCATACCTAACTCTTTATATTATGTGTATTGTTATTCCTTTACCCAAAAAACCCAAACCATCCTCTCCCTCAGACTATCGACCTATTTCCATTCTTCCTTTTTTGTCCAAAATCCTAGAACTTCTTGTCCAATTACGATTAACTTCCTATCTTCATTCCCATAACCTCCTTAGTCCTTTACAGTCTGGCTTTCGCCGTGGCCATAGCACAACAATTGCTTTACTTAAAGTCACTAACGACATTCGTCATGGCATGGAGAACCGGCAACTTACTGTACTAGCGCTATTGGACTTCAGTAATGCCTTCAATAGCGTTGACTATGACATCCTGTTGAGGGTTTTGCGCGCTCTTAATATATCTCCGAGAACAATTGATTGGTTTCATAGTTACCTGCATGGACACCGACAATGTGTTAAGATTGAAGACGTTTCTTCTTCATGGTCTGTCATACGTGCCGGCGTACCGCAGGGTGGCGTGTTGTCTCCTCTTCTTTTTGCAATTTTCATCAACTCGATTTGTTCCATACTTACTTCGTCCTTCCACCTATATCTGACTTGAATTCAGACTTAGCCAAGATTTCTGAGTGGGCCCAATCATTTGGTCTTAAAGTAAAAAAAGTATAAAAAAAAAGTTAATCCTGATAAAACTCAAGTGATCATAATTGGTAGCTCGAGACTGGTTTCTAAAATTGATTGGCTAGTACTACCTAAAATATACTTTGGTGATGTTCATATTCCTTATTCTAAAGTAGTCAAAAATGTAGGAATTCTTATGGACTCCAGTCTATCGTGGACACCTCAAATTAATAATGTAAGAAGTTATTTGCTGCCATTGATAGTCTGCGTAGATTTCGAAATTTCCTTCCTATGCCCACTAGAATTACTCTTGCTACGTCCTTACTGTTGCCCATTCTTGAATATGCTGATATCTGTTATCTTGACCTTACTGAGGAGCAACTAAATAAGCTTGAGCGTCTCCAAAATGTTTGTATTAGATTCATATTTGGTTTACGTAAATATGATCATGTCTCCGAATTTCGTGCTAAACTCAAGTGGCTCCCTATTCGCCTTCGCCGGAATGCTCACATACTTTCTGCTCTGTACTCTGTGCTGTTTAATCCATTTGCTCCTTCTTATTTGCGTGATAACTTTGAATATCGTTATCTATCCCATAATCACTTACTTCGTTCTTCCTACAATCTTACTTTACTAACACCTTCACACACCTCTTCATTCCTTCATAAATCCTTCACTCTGACTGCTATACGTCTTTGGAACTCTTTACCTCTAGCAATAAGGAAAGCAGAAAACATAGTTTTTTTTAAAAGACTGCTCAAAGAACACTATCTTCTTTCCTAATTTGTCTTCTTCCTTTCCTTTTTCCTTTTCTTCGCTATACATTCTCATTGTCACTGCTTTTTAGGGTTCCGTAGCCAAATGGCAAAAAACGGAACCCTTATAAATTCGTCATGTCTGTCTGTCTGTCTGTCTGTCTGTCTGTCTGTCTGTCTGTCTGTCTGTCTGTCCGTCCGTATGTCACAGCCACTTTTCTCCGAAACTATAAGAACTATACTGTTGAAACTTGGTAAGTAGATGTATTCTGTAAACCGCGTTAAGATTGTCACACAAAAATAGAAAAAAAACAATAAATTTTGGGGGTTCCCCATACATAAAACTGAAACTCAAAAATGTTTTTTCATCAAACCCATACGTGTGGGGTATCTATGGATAGGCCTTCAAAAATGATATTGAGGTTTCTAATATCATTTTTTTCTAAATTGAATAGTTTCCACGAGGGACACTTCCAAAGTGGTAAAATGTGTGTCCCCCCCCCCCCCCCTTCCCGTAACTTCTAAAATAAGAGACTGATAAAACTAAAAAAAAATATATGATATACATTACCATGCACACTTCCAACGAAAATTAATTTGAACGAAATCTAGTAAGTAGTTTTTTTTTAATACGTCATAAATCGTAAACCGCAAAAAATATCGATCAAAGTTACAACGAACTACAAGAACTTTTATATTATGTTACTTGCTGCTACGGAACCCTTCATGGGCGAGTCCGACTCGCACTTGGCCGCTTTTTTATTAGTGTATTAATTCTGTGGTGTCAAGGAAAAACGAGATGAGTCACAAAATTGAATTTTTCACTACGGGCAAAATAAGAAAACAACTCATTCGTTTTATTACAAAATTGTAATTTTCTTAATGTTAAATTTTATTAGTGACACTTTTAGTATTTATTTAAAAAATAGTTAGTGATAAGAGGTTTTTACTTGAAAAAATAATAAAAAATAATCTTTTATATTAAAAATAATTGACATGTCCCATTTTGCCTTAACGAGAAAAAATAACAAAAAATGAGATTTAATTACATATCTCGTTAATACATAGCAAATGTTGCAAATTTAAACATGAAAAAGCATGTAAAAAACTGTCAAAATGAATCATTTTAGAGATCGTTCAATTCTTCTAAGTCAGGATCCACTTCATGGCTGCTTGAATTGGTGTCTAAATTCTTATAAAATTCATGGCAATCACTATCATTCAAATGAAGAATACTAAGATCTTTTTTCTTTTCCTGGCTTATAGGCAATGGTTTTTCGTAACATTTCTGGGGATTTAACGATTTCGCCACCCATCACGTCTCGTTTCTTGCGGGGGCGAAAAGCGGCCCATTGAGAGCCGCTTTGCTAAATTAAATGTAAGAGGAGGAATGGATGGTAAGGTAGATGAAGTATGTCAGATGATGGATGAACGATGCATAGATATTCAGTGCATGAACAAAACCAAGAGGAAAGGATGTGGACACCACGGTTCATGGTACCTAAACGGTATACTGGTCGGGAGTCCCCCAAACCAGCTGAGGCTGTCAGGGAGTTGGTGTGATTCTTTCCTCTCGAATAGTTGAATGTGTGATGGAGCATGAATGTGTAAGCTCAAGACTCCTCTGGATTAGGTTTAAAGTCGGACTCACTCGCTTGTTTATCCTTGGGGTCTATGCACCGACGGATCTGCGCGGAGGTGGGTCATTACAAGCCCAAAAAGAGAGAGAGGAATTTTGGGTCTTGAATAAATGCGCAGAAAATGAACGGATCGTGATGTTAGGGGACTTTAATGGGTGGGTTGGAGTAAAGCGTGATGGGTATGAAGGAGTTCTGGGTACGTTTGGGGACGAGAGAGTGAATGACAATGGGAGAAGCCTGCTTGAAGTATGCTTGGAATGGAATCTTTGCGTGGCCAGCACAATGTTTGACCCCAAAAAGATCCATTTGTATACAAGAGATGAGGGCGAGTCTAGAAGTATGATTGATTTTGTAATAGTGGATGAAAGACTGAGGAAGAAAGTGCTAGACACTCGGGCATACCGCGGTGTAGGCCTCGACACAGACCACTTCCTGGTCATGAATGCGTGGCCTCTTTAAACGGTGGCGACACCGAGGGGCCGAGCCTACGAGTGTTTTGGACAGAGTAAAATGGAAAATCTACAAGAAAAGAAAAGAAAGACGAGTATGTAGAGAAACTGAAAGAAAGTTTTAAAGGCATAGAAGAGATACGTGTGATTGAAGATTTGTTGGAGACATTTAAGAAAGGGGTCTTGAATGTTGCTATTGAGGTATGCGGGGTAGCTAAAAGAAGGAAAGGAAGAAGGAACTATAATGTGTGGATGGATAAAGATGTACAAAGGGCTGTGCAAGAAAAGAAGAAAGCGTGGTTAGCAACAAAAGCTAACCAAAAAGTTCAAAAGGCAACGGATAAATGGATAAAAGGATGAACGGGGCATACGCTGAATAGTTTAATATCGAAAAAGGTGTTAGACAGGGATGTGTAGCGTCACCGTGTCTGTTTAATCTGTTCATGAACAATTGCTTGACAGATTTAAAAGATAATGAAAATGGGTTGAGAATGAATGAGTAACTCGTCAAATGTTTTCTCTCTATGCTGATGACCAAGTATTACTTGCGTCTTCAGCCAAGGAGTTGCAGAAGATGGTAACTGCTATGAGTGGAGGTTTTGTTAGAAAGGGAATGAAGATGAATGTAAAGGAGACGAAAGTGAAGATGTTTACAAGAGATGAGGCAGTGACAGACTGCAATATCGTGATTGTAGATGAACAAATTGAAAAGGTGAATAAGTTTGTGTATCTGGGTTCAAAGTTTACAAGAGATGAAAAGTGTGAGAGTGATATTGAAAGAAGAGTTAATGCAGGAAACATGGTGACTGGAGCTTTGCACTCCTTTATGAACAGTCGGAAGGTGTCTAACAAGGCGGCGTTAATTCTTTTCACATTAATGTGAAGCTACACTTATAATGCAATAAAACTAATTTTAAACACAATTTCTCTAAAGAGCAACACACGACGAGTCCACGCACACGTCACAATTGATGCAAAATATCGTCGCGTATTATAGGTACGAGTCGAGTGTAGACTCATCTCATTATGCATAACTGAATTTTTGTCGGTAAAAGGCACTATTCTGAGATAACTCGATTGAGCTCTCTTTACTTATTTAAACATTTTGATATTATGACTAGTCCCTTTATGTACGTAGGGGTGTGAGACTAAAATATACAATTTATTGACTTATTTCCTTATTGCCGTGACACATGTTAATGTTTTGAACTAATAGGTTTAAAAATCTATTTTTTCAAATTCTTTGACTCATCTCCTTTTTCCTTGACACCACAGAATTTGTCATTTGAAAATACTTTCTTTATTCTTTATCTTTCTTCTCTTCTGTTAATTTCTTATGTAACTGTTTTACTTTATGTAGTACGCCGGTTACCCATTTTCTGTTCTTGCTGATTTCAATTAACTGCTGGGTTGCCTGGAAGAAATCGCTTTAAAGCGATAAGGTCGCCTATTGTTTTGTGTTCCTTCCTTGTGCTGTTTATGTATATTATGTTTTGGTGTACAAACAATAAAGTGTTAAATAAATAAATAAATAAATATTGTTTTTTTCATTAAAGACATCTTCGAACTCTACCACGGTTTCGCGGACCGCATCCTCAAAGACCCGACGGGGGTCCACCCGCTAGATGTCGCCACGGTGACGAAAATCCAACACGCGGCGTTGTCCGCCATCCGCAACCTGACGGTACCCGTGGCTAACAAACGGGTGGCCGCGGCGCAGGGTCGCGCGGCTCCGGTACTGCTCAACGCGTTGCCGACCGTTGAGGACCATCATGTCGCTTATAAACTGTTGGCTGCTATAAGAATGCTGGTGGATGGGCAAGGTGGGTACAGATTAACTAATACTTTACTATAATTTGGTTACGTCATCTTTTCGCCTAAGTAGGGTACAACATTCTTATATGGGGCTCGGTGTACGTTTTTTCAATAAATTACCTAAGTCAATACGTGATTTACCTATCCAAATGTTTAAGAGATATGTGAAATCTCAGCTAGTAGGCAAAGGATACTATAGCATAAATTAATATATTAATAACAAAGACGCCTGGAAATTAGTGCCGCATCCAGTTCCGCGTAGGTTAGAGCATATTATGTAACTTTTCATGATTTTAAAAGATGTGCGAGGAGTTTCTTTCGGCTTTTCTTCTCCTCCATGACAAAGCACCCTTCTTAAAAGCTGGTAGATAAAAAAAATTGACGTGCATAAGTGTATCAGTGATACCTATATGAATAAAAGATTTTGATTTGATTTGAATAGTCAGACATGTTTTCACAGGTGCGGGAAATTGACAGGTTCGCAATGGAGGCAAAAATCCATCTAGACGGTCTTGTTAGTCCAGTGGGTAGTCAGCCGAAGGCGTTTTCAGAAAAATCTGTTTAGATGTTTTCTCTAGCCGACAATGCACCGTGATGCGTTTGGTGCTACTGATGACTGGGTGAGGGTGATCACCTGCCATCAGGTAGCTAGCTGGTCTGCTCTTTTGTCGGATAAATAACCTTGATCGGAGTAAAGTAGTTCTTTCTTAAAAAATACTAATAAGGCAAGACTATAGAATGCAAAAATATTTTATGACGGAGCATTGGGCTCCATCCGGCCCATGTCTATGCTTTTTTCATTTCTCTTCCGCTGTATTCTGATGTTGCGATAGGCCGGCTTTTAGCTATAATAACAATAAGTTTATCATAATGACGACCCTGTAGCCTAGTTGGTAGCGGCCCTACTTGCGAAACAATGGGTCCGGGTTCGACTCCCGGCCGGGGCAGATATTTGTGTAACGGATAAATATTTGTACTCGGGTCATGAGTGTTATTATTATGTGTTATATGTGTCGTCATATGTGTGTGTAAGCGTTTATTATTATTATAATAATCACACAGAGGGCGTAGCGCGCATGGTGGCGGAGTCCCCGGCGGCGCTGCGTGCGGCAGCGCGGTGGGGCGGCGCGGAGCACGCGGGCGCGGCGGGCGAGGCGCCCCGGCTCCTGGCCTGGACCGTGCGCCAGGCGCGCCGGCATTGCTGGGGCACGCTGGTTCAGGTAGCGGAGATCGTATAGGACTCATTTTCCTACTCATTTTCTTTAGCTTCAACCCATAGCACAGGTCTCTTCTGAGGAGGCCTAGAGCATACTCCACCACGCTGCTCTAGTGCGGATTGGTGGAGGGGTTAGTGGCCAACTGAAGTGGTCATGCCACCCGAATGCCTCCAACATAGCCTAACGAATGTTATGTTACAATAACAACCGGACAAACGGCTTGAGTGTTTCTCAGATAACGGAGACGTTACTTCGAGATCAATTATTGATACATTGATCCATGTTAACAACAAATATGATCAATAATAGAAACAAAAATGACAGAAAAATTAATAATTAAGCAAAATCAATGGTAAGACTGACTATAGTACTGGATTACAGTACGAAAATTTGATTCCCACATACAGATGTATGTAGCAGGGGCATTCAAATCAAAAATAACGTTTCGTTGTATGCTCAGGTGGAAGGCTGCGTATCGAGTTTAGTGAACATGATGGTGGCGTCTCACTCTGTCATGCAGAACGAAGCTATCCTCGCTCTCACTCTCCTCTCCATAGAGTCGCTCACCGTGAGAACAGAAAAGGACGTCGACTACGAAAAGAGTCTTGTGGCCCAGTTGATAAAGTCGGAAATCGGTAAGCACGTGTCCGTTTTAATTGACACTAACTGTGCTAAAATGCCAGTTGAAGTAGCGGAAAATTTGATGGCGTTTCTTGATATCACCGCTAAGAAGCATCCTATCGCGGTGGACTATAAGCAGGCTAAAGTTCAGGAGTCCCTAATAAAGTTTGCGGAGTCGAGAAAAGATTTTAGTGAAGACCTCAAGAATTGTATCCACGGTGTGGTCACTACCATATCTGACCATAGCAAGGAGTGAACTTGATTGCTAGTTTAATTTATGTCAGGAAGAAATATATTTGTTAAGCCATTTAGACCAAATTAATTCTTAATGAATATTTAGTTACGCGTGTCAAAAGTAATTTTAAGAGAATTTGTTTCTAGAGGTAAACTATCTAAGTCAAATTAAATAATCTAAATAACTTGAACTCAATGACTTGAACTAACAATACCCAGTAAATTATGTAATTACATATTATGAAATTAAATAAACCACATAATTTAATATTTATGATGTCAGTGAAAATTGACTTATGATAGTATATCCATCTCTATACATACATCTGGTTATATGTGTAGATGCCAGATGCTGGCATACTCAGTTATATCTCTTTGACAACATTTTGTTGAGAGTTTTATATATAGCATAGTTATTGATGACAAAGTAATTTGTTTTGTCATTATGTAATGTATTGCACCATCAGCACTAAACTATTGTCATAGTATTTCATGCACTTTGATGAAGTTTAGATCAAGTACATTATATAATATTTTAAAATTCTTAATATTTACATTATGTATAAAGTATTGTCTGATTGTGGCATTAAGCCCAATAATGTAAGAGTTGTTTTAATGTTGAATGTATTAATTTTGGTTTTAATATTTATCTATATAATTATAAAAATAAATTCACGAGTGAAATATCATTGAACAAATTACATAGGTTGTGTAATACCTATGTAATTTATATTATTTTTTAAGTACTTTCTGGTTGTTTGACATCTATTGTCTAAACCAAAGTATATCCTACCTGCTTTATTCTTCATAGTAGACAACAGAGGGGCAGGTAAGAGACCACCGGATGACCGGATATAGATACCATTTTTCCACCAAAATTGCAAAGTGTTTTAACCCTGTCAAAGGAATGAATCCACAGTAAAGCATTTAAAAGTGTGCTCCACCTATTAATCAGTGAGAAAATGTTAGAAGTTTAATGTAAGGAAATTGCGATAAAATGTGTTAAATAATGTACCTACTTCTAAGGCCTTTTAATAAGACGCTAGTGAGATGTTATGCTTAATTTTGTCTTCAGATGGCGTGCGTGTATCTATTATTTTATTAATTTGTTGGAAGTTACGTGAATCATCATGTAATGAAAACTATAAAATTATTATAAATTTTAGTAAGACCGGATAAGCTTTTAATTGTTTAAGGAACTGCACAAATTTATTTTATTTGTTACCGATTCACAATAAGGGTATTCTAGATACCACACGCTATCTAAGGGTGTATCTTTCCTATATTCTCTCTAGTCATAATTTTATCTATGCATATTAAATTAGCTGCATAAGGCGCCCTCCGTATTCGCGGTATCGGCTTGGGTGTATGGAAAGCCTTTTAGAAATGACATTTTCGTCAGGGAAATTAAATATACCAGCGTTTCTCAACTGATGAACTAATTATACATTTAGAAGGAGCGAACGATAATCTAATAAAGAAATAAAATCTTGAAATACCTGTATGAATAGGTATTTTGCCTGTTTTTTTTAACGCTAACACACTCATATTCCCGCAGTAGGTTTTTACCTGTGTCGCGGATGGCATGGACGACACATATTACACATCACGATAAAACCCATGACCGGGGTAAAAATATTTATCTCATGGATATCTGCCCCGGCCGGGAATCGAACCCGGAACCCCTCGCTTCGCAGGCAGGGTCGCTACCAACTAGGCTAAAGGGTCGCCTGTGCACGTATTCGCCAATTTTATTGATCGTATGCTGTGATTGTATGAACAGTATGCACTAAAATTATGTATTTACCGGTCCTTAGTAATTCTAGTACAAATTAACATACGTAAACAAAATATACATATTGTAAAAATTCAACCTCCAATTTTTTTTTACTCGAATATGAACTCAAATATCACCTTATAATAAATATCGCTACTAATTTTAAGCCACAGTGTAATGTAGCGGGTTTAGCTAGTGTAATATAATTTATAATATTTTTTCATTGCGTCATTCCTCAGTTGAAAACCGCTGGATATCTTAATATTATATTAATAAAAACAGCTTCGTAAACTAATTATATAGACGTATTTTTGCTGGAATCTTTACATTCCATGTCTCGATGTTCCGCTTTCTTCACTATTGTAGCTAATTGTAAGTATTCAGAGTCATTGTGAATGTGTGAAAATATATTTTTACACGAAACGGTTACTAATATGGATATTAATATAACTACCGCGTCTTGTGGTCTATTGTTTATTTATTGTGTTGGTCAGGTCTTGGTGAACTTCGTTTTTCTTATGCGAGAAGAGGTAGATAGAAGAAAACAAAGATTGCAAACACTAATAAAAACTTGTCGAACTCAATGCACTGTTCAAAGTATTTTAAGCCTCTAAAAGGATTACAGCAGGGGATATTGATTGAAAGGAAAACATAGGTCGCGGAGAACTTTGAACACTAAATAAATTTTAATTCAAAGAAATAATCGTTCCTCTTCTTTATTTTGTAACGGTTTAACATTCATGTAAATACATTGTTGTAAGAACTGATTAAGCGACACTAAGAGGAAACTGAAAATAAGCTTCAGTGATTTCAGTCGAAACTCTAAACAAATATTGACATGTCGCTTTGATAATACACTTTATTTTGAGGCGCCAAGGTTGTTATTCGAACGTGAAAGTAACTGAATACATGGTTTATCATCCCTGGATATCATGTGCATTAAACACTTTTTTATAAAATTTAATAATTCGTTCTTCCTTCACAATTTTAATAATATTGCGATAGGCTTTCCTCAGGCTCCTTTCAGTGATCTCCTATACCCACTTAACTAAAAATATTGTGTTCTTAATGTTGTGATTGATAGTTGTACATCAAGCAGTATAGCATGAAAAAGCTGAGCTTAAGCTTGGCTTCATAATATTTATCTTCTGAAATGTCTTACCATACACATACAATAAGCCTTATTATATGTTATTTCATGCTAGTTATAGATTTACCTAGATAGATCAGTTAGCACTGTAGATTCTTCTATGTGCCTTTCAGGCTATTTAATTTAATAGTTCCGAATAAAAAAAAACGTAATGTAATAAATAACAAACGTCACGATAATTTTGTACCCTCGCTGACGTACTCGGATTTTTATTAATATGTGATTATGTGGTAATATCTTAAAGGTCTTACTCGTAAATGTATTTAGGTTGTTAAGTTAAACAATAATAAATAATTATATTAACTATATATACTTATACTCCAGTCACATTCAATTTGGACTCAATGTAAACAAACCATTAAAATTCCTCTATAGGGTTTTCACCAACCGATTTGAATTTCGCACACCAATTAACTATTATAGAACCAAACAATCATTAAAAAGTTTCATGCACATGTTTGTTTGTGGTCGCTAGGCAACGGTTTGTTTACATCGCGTCCAAACCGAATGTGACGAGTATAATATAACGAGCATATATCAAAAACCAAGAGTTTTTCAGATGAGTTTGAGAATTTGTGAGATTACAAAATTATCGCGTCGTTGTGATAATTATACATCCTAGATTTTTATCTTATATACCCTAGTACAACGATACTTACCTTGTACCTATAATACAAAATTACGGCAATATTAAATAGTAGTGATACTACGTAATACTCCAAGAGTACAATTATTAAAATTATTACTAATATAAGTGCACATATTTAATAAAATATTATATAGCTTTCAATTTTTACTTGTCATATTGTTAATAGTAGGGTCCTAAAATATGGAAATTAACGATTATAAATTTTATGATTCATAGCTTTATGCTCAGCGCATTAAACAATATAAATAAAGTGGATAAGCTGAACGAATCAGATGTTATTAATTTCCAAAGCAACGACAAAATTCAGAAAACTTCAATTAGATAATTAATAAGTGGCAACAATTGTCAATTAATTGTCTCATATCTCAGCCCAATACAAACCTTTTTGTAAAAATGCAACACTGTCTACAAAATATGAACACGATTTGTTTTTCCGTAAACTAAAATGACATTTCCAAGAACAAAACATCCTAATTATCGCTAACAATGATGAATCAAGTGTGTTTCTATTAGCCTTTCGAAGTCCATGGCTGGACGCAGGCCTCTCCTATTAGGTGTAACTCTGACCGGTCCCGGGTCCTGTCTTCTCAGTGCCTCAGCACTGTGATATTGAGAAGTTATTAAGAACCTATCCAGTGTATTTTATTACAGAGATCAACAGCTTAAATATCCTAATTATCCTTAATTCGATTTCACATTGCGGCGTCATAGTAAAATTTCAAGTTTCGTAATTTTAAGTTGCATTTGCTTGTTGCATTTTGTTAAAAGTAGTAAGTATGATTTGCCTTCATAATATTGTATTATTATGTGAAGATATATTAAAATCCGTTACTAACTACCGTAATCAGTAATTCTCATATATGGCGCGTTATGACTACGATTTAAAAACGTTGATTTCACTCACACAACCGCATATCTGCGCTAATCTAATGTTACATTTACGTGACGCTGAATAGGGTTCAAAATTGCAGAGCATATTTTTGCTAACAATGTATAGATTGCGAATAAACATTTAATTTGAGGGTTTTCCTTAGATAATTCAGAATATACACATTAAATTCAATATCTGTCCGGTTTAAGTTTTAATAAAAGCATACGTATTATATTCTCAAAAAAAATATGTTGTTACCGCTGAAAATACAGAGAACGTCGACGATTAAGTTTATTTTTGTATAGCAAATTACGTTTTTTTATTGGAAATATTAAACAACAATTTAATATTCTATTCAGTTAACATTATTCTTTAGACCTTTTTCTATGCTCTGTATTTTTTGCGTGCGATATTTTCATTGGGTTTCCTCGTACTCGAGCACCAAAGAAACCCAGTTTTGTGAATATTGAGATCACACCGCGCCTTAAATCTGAATTGTTTGTGATAAAGGTGATCCATCTTCAGCATTCTAGATTTTTTTTTTGCAAACTGGGGTTTACAGTCTTTGGAAATTTAGAAATACATATTCAAAATTTAACAATAATGTAAGAGCGTAAGAACAGGCAATTGACCGTTCTGCTCGTAGTCGCTCTGTCAATATAAGACGATACGCACGCTTTTGTTGTTGTCAGAAATGCTTGATATTTGACATACAGCGTTAAAATATCTTCGTGTATTAATCCAATGTGATTGGTGTGGTGAAACAAAAAATAAACGTGTGTTTTTTTGCTCTTTTCGGAACAGATGTTACTCGCTCTAATCCAGTAATTACTGCATGTCGTCATCACCCGTAATTGTACTGTCACTTAGTATCAATGGTATTTTCATTATAACCGCTTAAATTGTATCAGTGTACAGTATGTGGTGTGATCCAATCCTACTAATATTATAAATGCGAAAGTTTGGATGTTTGGATGTTTGTGTTGCAATCACGCAAAAACGGCTGGATGGATATAGATGAAATTTGGCACACAGATAGTTTAATATCTAGAATAATATATAGGATACTTTTTATCCCGAGATATTGATCTGTTCCCGAGGGAGAAGAAGTAAACTAAATGGTAATAGGAAAACAGGTTTGACGTTTGTCTTCACAGTGACATTAGAAAACTCAAAACAGCTGATTGTGTGATTAAATTTTAATAATTGGTTCATTTTTTTAATATGTTTATTTACAAACATATAAAAATTTGCGGTGAGGCACATTGTGATCATTTTTATCATGCAATGGAAGCTTTAGTAACCATCAATCTCATATAAAATCAAGTAAAACAAACACAGCATTTTTTACGCAAAATGAAGGCTGCTTACACATCAGCGTTTGTCGAGCGTTACTAGCGCCAAACGCTTGATCGATGAACTATAAAAATAATAATTTTACGTTGAATAAGTACTCGTAGCTTATCAAGGTTTTTCCTAGCTCTAAATATGAGGTGCAATAGAAATATTATATTATATCGTTTCAGGTTTAATTACTTATAATAGCAAAAAAATCAAGAAGTTTGGTTTTTAACATTTGTAAATATCTACCTATATTTTTTTATTTACCTTATAGAAATAAATATTGATTTTGTTAAGTTATTTAGCAAATCATTATTCACGTGTGTCGGATGAACGCGTACGTTTATAAAATCCTAGTGTGGTGTCGGCCTTACGTCAATTCGGCCTTATGTCAATATTTCTTAATTTTTTTATTGCTGTGCATGCATAATAATATAACCAGTGCTTTAACCGAACACTGCAAACCTTAAATAAGTTTTTAATGAACAAGACCGTTAGTATACAATGGTTTTAGTTAGGAATAGATTCGTTGTTTAAGAAGCGATTTTCATGATTTTTTTATTGTATTGGGAATTTACTCAAGTTGGTCCTACTTCAATATAGTGAGACTGTGGATTCTGGAGGTAAAGAATGAGCTTCTCAGTCGTAGGAAATAACTGAACTGTGTTTAAATATGTTCGCTGTTGTTATCGTTGACATCGCATGGTATGGTGGTGTGTCTTAGAGACGCTAAATTATGACTCCTCAACGGAACAATTGAAATAACTAATTTTTTTTTTTAAAATATTTATTGTTTGTAAATTGAAGGGTAAATTCTACAAATCCGTCATAAGACCTGTCGTAATGTATGGATCAGAATGTTAGGCTACAAAGAAGATTAATGAGAGAAGATTGCATGTCACAGAGATGAGAATGTTGAGGTGGATGTGTTGAGTGACGAGAATGGATAAAGTAAGGAATGAGTATATTAGAGGAAGTTTGAAAGTGGCAAAAATGTAAGAAAAGTTAAAAGGGTACCGAATGTCGTGGTATGGGCACGTGATGAGGCGAGAGGAAACGCATGTAACGAGAAGAATGATGGATATGAATGTGATGGATAGACGAAGGGGATGAGGACGACCAAAGAAAATATGGATGGATTATGTTACAGATGATATGAAAGATAAGAGAGTTAGTGTAAATATGATGGCTGATAGGGAAGTGTGGTAGAGGAAAACATATTGCGCCGACCCCAAATAAAATTGAGAAACGGGCAGGATGATGATTAATATTAACACTGTAAAACCAGATGCACAGACAAATAGATTTTTTTTATTATAAGTTAATGCTTGACTACAATCCCACCTGATGGTAACTAGAGATGTAGTCTTGGTTTATTATAGCATCTATTTAGTACATAAACATACATACATATTTATTTTCATACCTTTCATACTTTAAGTATGATGATGATGATGTTCCGCGATGACCCGCGATGATTGCAAGGAAAATACTTAATTTGGTATACTTTTAATTTTAAATCATAGTTTAACGATATAACAAACTGCAACTTCATCTGCGTAAATAAGGTCCACAGACAAATTAATCATATTTTTGACTACGGTATCGTGTAATTTTTTAGCGATATAGTCGATATGGCTAAGACACTATATAATTTTTAGCCACTAAAAGATATGCATGGGGCAACCTCCCTATTGCCACTCTACGGAGTACATAAAACACTAAGTCTCTTCGTTTCGTTTCGTTTTAATGCCCTTAATAAAGATGTCATACATGCATCCATTAATTGTACCGGTGTTATTTAAAGAATGATATGGTTCGTTTGTGTTACATTTTTGTAAACGTAATTCTCTTAATGGTTCTGCTGTTTGTTCTAATTGCGGAATAACTTTATAGTTTTCCTCCATTATAATAGTTGTTCTTTTATTTTCTGCGCATCGCAAAATTGACACGCTTTGTTAATTTTATCCCTTTTTAGAAGCTTGTGGCTACTGAGACTTGCGAGTTGTGACTTTCATCATGCTCTAGCAACAGCCCATCTCCGTCATTCTGTTTCAGGAGCATGTTGCTAACGTCGTTTACCTGCCTGTTCCAGCGTAGCAGCTCTCAAGCTTGCTGAAATTATTTTTCACGACGTTTCCTTTGATTTTTATGACCCCTAAAGCAGCTTGCTGTTACGCCAAATAATGAGCATGTTTCTGGTGTCGATGATGTGCCTATTTAAGTAGCTCTTAAGGTAGCCTGCCGCTGAACTTCTTCCTCACGACATGCCTTATGATTTTTTCGAATCTTTAGCAACTTGCTAGAACGCGAAATAATAAGCATGTTGTCAACATCATTCTTTGGGATGAAAAGCAGGATACTGTAAGTTTAATTCACAAACATCCAAACATCTAAACCTAACATCTAAATTTAAGTAGGATCTGGATCTAATTCTAAATTCTCGCGGACGAAGTCGCGGGTAGAAGCTAGTAAATAAATAAATAAACAGATTTTTTGGTTGATTTGTAAGGGTATAACATATCTATATTTTTTAAATAACATTGAATACAAACACAACATAGTACAGTAGTAAAGCTACTTGTAACTTTACGATTCCTCCTCGTCGTCGAACACATCGCTAGCTCGCCGAGTCTGGATTTTATCCAGAACGTCCTGGTCCAATTCCAAGTGCTCAGCTTGCATACGCTGCTTGTTCACACAACCAAAACCTGGAATAAAACAGGTATTTATATAAAAATTCAACCTTCGTATGTTTGCGCCTGCCTTGAAATTAATTGACAGACAGAAGTTGAAGCTACTTAAAGCCCTTAAAGGAGAGGTCAAACGAGCGTATTTCTTTCAGCTGTAAGTCGCGTAAAATTTGTCAGCTGAATTTGTTAACAGACTTCAAAAAAGGAGGAGGTATTCAATTCGACTTATTTTGTTTTATGTTTGTTACCTCAGAACTTTCGACTGGGTGAACCGATTTCAATGATTCTTTTTTTAATCGAAAGCTAGTGCTTGTCATGTGGTCCCAATTAAATTTGAGCTAATTCTGACAAGTAGTTTTTGAGTTATTTTGAAGTCAGTTATGTTTTTTTCTTGGTAAAATTCATTATAATTAATTAAAAAGAGGTGTGTGTGTCACAAATGTAGACTTACACGGACATCCTTTGTTCTTTACATTGTTTACGATGTTAGAAGCAGTTTCACTATCATACAAATGTCCGCAAATTTTATTTTTCACTGGATTGACTATTGGTCTCTTGGTCACCGGATCAATCTGTGAATAATACCCTATTTAAAAATAAACACATTCATAAAGCATCTGTTATTTATACGCAAAGTGATTAATTCGGACATTATTCATTATGCTAATTTAAATAATGACCAGTCAAATTGGCCCAAGTCCTACTACATTAGGCCTACTGTTCACGGCCTGTCACCTGTGTCTTGGGTGGTATGGATAACATAAATAAGACATCACTATAACACCCAAGACCCGAGAACAAATAAATATATGTCACATAAATATCAAGACAGAAGGCCTTAAACTTCATTAATTATCAAAATGTCTAGACATAATAAATAATAATTATGGTAATTGAGCAGTTTTATAATTATACACTAATAACACTACAAAAGTATTTTTTGTTGCTGCTTCATATTATTACAAATTAAAAAAGGACATTCATTAGTATCAAGTGAAGTAACCCAAAGAAGTTGACAACCTAGTTATAAAACTTACATAAGTGTTTACAGTCTCTGTAATGGCTAGATCTTCCACCATCTCTTGATCTTCCTCCTCTTCTGGAAGAAATTCATCTGTGCAAAAAAATTAGGGTTAATAATTTTAGCATCAATTCCAAAAGTTGGAAGTTATAGAGCCATAGTACTACTAGATATGTTTGTACTTTGCGGATACTAAATTCAAAAATTTTTTAACCAGTCAGGTTTGTGCGAGGCAAGGGGCCAAACTGAATCTTTCCCTTTAACACCAATTTTTGTTTCCAAAGATGCTATTTATAGAAAATCTAAGTATGAAAATCACACGGTGCAAATGATGATGATGAATGATAGGTAGCTAAACCCACCTTTGGTTGTGGTGGGAGATTATCCTACCTCCACCCCCTTCCATATCTCTCCTTTTCCCAATTGAGGTAGCATTATACTAAACTACTGCCCTCGATAATGATCCAGATACTTTAATATACACTATAAATGTTATACCTCGAAGTCTGTCTTGATGTTTCATAGCTTCCTCAAATTTTTTCATATAGGGGTGTTTGTCAAATTTAGATTTTTTTTTAGCAGCCGCAGTATTCAAATACTCGTTTTTCATAATCCTCCACTTTGGAATCTCTTCTGCATTCTATAAATAAAAAGTAATTTGATCGATACAGAAAATAAAATTGTAAGTGTTAAAGTAAAAATAAACAAACATAAATATCCACTATGAAGAATGTATAACTACTTACCTCATATGAAGAGATTGCCTTTCTACTAACATCTTCTAGCTGGTCCATTCTGCAATATCCCACAGTCAACTGCCTTAGTTTATCAAATTGTTCCTGCCTATCATCAGGCTCGGGAAAATACGTGGATATGTTTTTAGTTACACCGTATAAATTGGTGAGACACATACTTCGCAATTTAGCTAAGTCTGATTCTTCCATAATATTTATGTATAATGTGAGTGAGGGATTTAAATTAATAAAACGGTAGATAAATAACACCACATGTCTGTTACTAACACAAACACTATCGACTTATTGATGAAAATATTTTTATCCAATCAAGTCTTGTATCCAAATAAGATTCAGTGAATTTCAGTGTGAACCTGTGAATCCTAGATATGCACAATCACAACAAATTTTATGTAAAGCCGCCACTGCCTTATTACCAACTCATGATAAATATTACATTTAATTTAGACCCACAGAATTAAGGATAAACCCAATTTAAAAAATAAAAATAATCCATGCACAGAGTACTTAATCACTTCCATGTGAATTGAATTGACAGATGAATCTCATCATTCAGTAATGTCAAATTGTATTGTCATTATTGTCAATGATATATTTCACGGAAGCAGGATTACAATTTTTTTTCGCTATTCCTGCCAATTTATTGGGTAAATCCTGCTAAACCTGCTAAGCGTTTACATTTTTTAAGAATTAAAAAAATGAAAATTAAACACCACTATCTGACCCGGCAAACTTTGTACTGCCTAACAACTCCCCCCTTTCCCTCTCCCTTTTCCACTCCCTGTCCCTCGACCGTCAATTATATAACTACTTTTTAACAAAAAATAACACCAACGAAAAAAAACTGAAAAGCGAAAAATAAAATAAACCATTTAGTATTATAAATTAAGATCCTAAATTAAAAGTAAATAAATAATTTTGAGACCGTGCCAAACAAACAACCAAAATTAATTACATAAAATTCATTGTACGAGGGTAGCGGCATGCGATGCACACGGCAGCAGCAGCGTGGTGCACATCTCTTCAGTTTGTTTTTTTCTTGGTTTGGTATCGCCTCAAAATTATTTATTTACTGTTTATTTAGGATCTTAATTTATAATAATAAATGGTTTATTTTATTTTTCGCTTTTCAGTTTTTTTTTCGTTGGTTTTATTTTTTTGTTAAAAAGTAATTATTTTTTAAATATTTAGTTGCTATGAAAATTAATAATAACTTATTGGTGGTAGATTCAGTAACCAGGTAAAAATGTAGTAGGTGAAATATCAATCATCCCCAATTTTCGTACCTTTAGGGGTAAAATTTTGTTTCCAAATTTGAGCAAGAGTAACTTCAAGGTATACACTATTCGATAAAAAAAGAATCATCGAAATCGGATCATCTAGTACAAAGTTATTGGAGTAAATGGTAAAAATTCCGTGGGTTAATAATCAATCATCCCCTATTTTCGTACCTTTAGGGTGGGAATAAAATTTTTAAAGAAATATGGGACCAACTTCAAGGCATACCCTATTCATTAAAAAAAGAATCATCAAAATCGGACCACCCTGTGCTGAATGCTGCGTGATCATACATAAAAAAATATATACGTGTTGAATTGAGAACCTCCTCCTTTTTTTTCGTCGGTATAAAAATATATGTTGCTACGGTTACATTAGAATGTTAATATGATCGTTAAGTTTTCTTAAATTTTCCTATTTTCTGAGCAACTTTCTTAATTATTTCTTACATAAAAACCTTCTCCTGACAATAACGAACACAACAAAAAAGAATTACCGGAATCGGTCCAGCCGTTCACTCGTGATGCCATGACCAAGGGAAATATGGATTCATTTATACATTGTAGATTATAACAAGATATCAATATGATTTCTATTTTTAAACATACAAAAGTAAAATATAACTGTACCTGTACACGGAATAATCTAACGTAATCCAGTTTTTGGACCTGTCAACACTGGTTTCACTTGACGCTCCGTTGACCATGGACATATTACTATATCTGGATCACGGACTTTGTAGAGGTACCTGAAGATCGATGACGTCAAAACGGAATGAGTATGTTACCGGCAAAACCCGATTTCAGGTTAAACTAGTTTGGCCTAGGCCAGACTAGTTTGGCGCGACACGATTAGGCAAAACTAGTTTCTCGTCAGTCTAAAACTGATTAGAACCGAATTGTTACGGATTTATATTTATTCGACAAATCTTTGTGCTTTAAACCTCTTAAATTACAGCTATTTTAGTCACGACTGCACTTCAAATTGTATTCGAACACCAAATGTAGTAAATGATCACCAAATTAACTGCTCGCGTATATATTGTTTCTTTTGGATTCTTTTAATTTACCCTACCCCTAGAGTGAATGTAAACCCCGGAGGCGCGGAGGGAGAGCAGCCCCCGCCCGCTGTAACCAACTGCAGGCACAAGCTGCAACTGCAGGCCGAAGCTGTGCAGGCGAGCATGGAGTGCCTGTAGTTTGTTACGTTAGGGTGGAGGGGCTGCACTTCCCGCAGCGCCGGAGACGTTCGGAAGCCTGTTTGTGAATCAAAAAATGAATTACCATTTTTGGTTATAATTTTACATTAAAATGCTGTTTTAATTTTGGTGATCATTTACTACTTTTGGGTTAACAATGATTTATTTGGTGGTAAGTTAAACATAAGCCAAACTTATTGACGAGAAACTAGTTTTGCCTAATCGTGTCGCGCCAAACTAGTTTAACCTGAAATCGGGTTTTGCCGGTAACAAGTATATATATATCCATGCCGTTGACGCACCGCTGACATTACAATCATAAGCCCAAGTGGAATGGACTATGGAGTGCTTTAGCCCTTGAGCATGGAAAATAGAGAGAAGGAATGCCATCTCAGTATATGAAGTGTACGTAAAAACACGTAAAATACGCTGCGGTGCTGTTGGCGGACACTAGCGGCACTAGCGCCATTCATTACGGGTGACGCTGCGGATGCACTAGGCATAACTCAGCAAACTTCACTCCGTCTACATCAGCTACGTTTATGGTTCGCTATTTGTATCACTAGCGGAATGACGCGGCATTAGTTCCAATTTTCGCCATTTCACAGATAAGTTGGTGGCACTATACTCGAATTTTTCTGTCGCCATCTCATTTAAAAATCGCGCCGAATTTCTCTCACCGACTATTTCGTCCACTTCGACCCACTGGCCACTTCAGTGTGCTTAGTGCGAGTTTTACTTGATATAATGGGCTCGCAAAGTAAATGCGAGTTGGCTACGAAGCTTTTCTTTTCACTGCCGCTAGAGGGCTGGGAGCTTGACAGCTAGTTCTTTCTTTCTTTTTCTTCTTTCCTTTGATGTCACTAATGTCAAAGGGTGACGATACGATAATCATTTACAGTCAGATGGATGGTTTTTGCTTTTCCCATAAAAAATAAGACATTCATTTCTTTACTGTTTGCAGCAAAGAACTGAGTTACAATAAAATTTCAAATGATATATATTTTATTCCCCCTTCTACAAAACAATGGTTTATGATTATTATTATACGCCATGCTTGCATATTAAAACAACGGAAATTATATAATCAATTTATCAATATATTACAAAATAATAAATTAATTATTATGGATTATATGATAATTTTAAAAGAAAAGGTGTACATGGTGTAACAATAATATTTGAGTAATCTCTATAGAAATAGTATAGTTTAAATGTGTCGGTATATATTTTAACATATTAAAATATTCACGGCTTTACTGATACGAACAATTCATAAAGCAAATAGAATTTAAATATTAAGTTACCTGATCATATCAACAAAAAGATGATGTCAATTTCCTTTAGTAAAATACTTAGATACAGTGCGACCAACTCATCTGTGAACTGAGAGAGGGCGCTGTCGAACGCATTGGACCAATCACTGGACGCAATTCGAGTCGTAGTAAATGTCAATGAATGAACACAAAGAACTTATGAATGGGGCGGCATTAGTTCCAATTTTCGCCATTTCACAGATAAGTTGGGCGCACTGTATATCTGTTATGAATAAACTTTTTCCTTTAATAATATTATACATATTACAGCTTACAATCGAAGTCTAGTGTCTCCAGTTACACTGGAATATACCATGTAGGTAAAGTAACATTGTATAAATAAATTAGTCATGATTGTTTGTTATTAAAAATAATAAGCCACAAAAAAACTTACACTTATAGTCCGTTTTTAGACAATTCTTGTACAATAATCTTACATTGTCTTTTTATCGTAAATTGTAATTTAAAATTAAGGCACACACAAAATGAAAGAAATTAAGAATAATGACTAATTTCTGTTTAGCATTGATTAGTTTTTAAACTAATACATTTCAATTATTATAAGTAGTGCCGATATTGTATACAAAGTAAGATTAATTACCATTGTCTGTGTGAAAAACGGACTCCAGGTACATTACAAGTTTTACAGAAACCATTACTTATGGGACGATGTACATAATTTCAATTTATTGATTTAAATTTATTTCAAGGGACATTTCAATGTGATAGTGATAGAGTTAAGCCCAATGCATACATAACGGGTTTTTTCTCGTACGGGACGGGACGGTCCTGTACGGGCCACGTCCCGTACGGGATTCCGCTGCGTATGCACTATTGTATACATTTTCTATGAAACGATGTTTCCAAAACTTATTTGAAATTAATGCCTTTTATCGATTTTAAGTAATTATTTCTCTGACAAAATAAATATGTCGCCATGACAACGCGAGCCGAACGGCGATGTTTTTTTACAACTGAAGCGCAAACACTAGCTGTCTTTTTTACTACTATGGTTTAAATAACGCCATCCCTTTTACATCATTTACCAATGTAGTGATTGGTGTAGTGAAACAAAAGATATAATAATTAATAATAATATGTGTGTATTGTAGTTCTTTTCAGAACAGATTTTTTGGTTGATTTGTAAGGGCATAACATATCTATATTTTTTAAATATCATTTTTACCAAATAAGACCCCTCTAAAAATTTACTATACAATGGCCCAGGTTACACGTCAAACAAATTATTATGATTTCTTAATCTTTCAAATTATAATAGATTATGATGGACGTCATATTTTGCAAGAACCCAGACTGTAGTGAGTTTTCACACAAGTCTGCACATCGCTATTATTTTAGAAACTTACATCAAGTGCAGACTTATGTGAAACCCACTATAGCATGGGTTCGCACAAATGACATCCACCGCACAGTGTTTTTTTTGCCCCAAAAAAGTGACATTCATTTTTAACTGCAGATTTCTACTCAATAGTTCATTACAAATGCTAGAGTAGAACTCCCACGTGTCAATTATGTATACTTTTTTTTTTTAAATGTTTAAAATTTTCAAGGGTCCAAAGGTCAAAATACTAATTATTCTTCGAGTTTCGTTCTCGATATTAGCATAGCAATACTTGTAGTAGCCACGTACCACCCGCCATTTCGCACTGAATTTTAGAGGTAGATAAAAAATAAAACATGAAATTATCAATTTTTGTAGGGTAGATTTGTAAAACCTCACTTAGCTGGGGCGCTCTCCTCCTCGGTTCGTCATTTCACGTTTCAGTGCTTCGCTGTTTCGCACGGGCGCAAAATTGAAGTTAAAAGTGAAATGCTTAAAATATAGTTTAATAGTCAGGAAGAAATCAATTACTTTTGTAAAAGAATAAAAAGTTTAGAACGAAAAATTTACCAAAGTAAAAGTGATCTGCAGTGTGCATTGTTGGATCCGTACAGGAAATCGTTGGATTGGATTGTATAGCGATTCATCAACGCCTGTAATCAGCAGCACGTGTTTTTTCGTATGAAAAATATATTACAATATTATTTAAATACCATATATAACTGGATTGTCCTTGGGGGGCTTCCAAATAAATACCTGCTAACCGGAATTACCTGTGGGGTTCTTCCGTCGCTAGTAAATGTATTCCGTAAGGAATTTATCAATTTATATTGCAACAATATAAATACAAACAATCGGATTATCCTTTGAAGGATTCCAAATAAAAAAGTACCTGTTAATAGCTAGTATATGTATTCTATAAGGTATTTATATTGCAGTAGTGTACAAATACAAAACCTAATCGGTTTTTTTTGAAGCCCTTCTTATTTAGAAGGAAAGAAAAATAAAAAAGTACCTTCTAACAATAATTACCTATAGGGTTCTTCCATCGCTAGTATGTACTAGTACTAGTATTCCGTAATGAATTTATATCGAAATAGTATATAAATACATAACATAATCGGATTGTCCTTTGGGGACTCCTGTGGGGTTCACTGCTCGCATTACATTTGAATTAGTGTTACGCAGACAACTGCAACAAGAAGTACTCGCAATTCGGATCTACTTGTGGGGTATTTCCTCTGCATTGTACATGTATTCCATGAAGAATCCTCACAGTGTTACGCAGACAACTGCAACAAGAAGTACTCGCAATTCGGATCTACTTGTGGGGTATTTCCTCTGCATTGTACATGTATTCCATGAAGAATCCTCACCGTGTTACGCAGACAACTGCAACAAAAAGTACTCGCAATTTGGATCAACTTGTGGGGTATTTCCTCTGCATTGTACATGTATTCCATGAAGAATCCTCACAGTGTTAAGCAGACAACTGCAACAAGAAGTACTTGCAATTCGGATCTACTTGTGGGGTATTTCCTCTGCATTGTACATGTATTCCATGAAGAATCCTCACTGTGTTACGCAGACAACTGCAACAAGAAGTACTTGCAATCCGGATCAACTTGTGGGGTATTTTCTCTGCATTGTACATGTATTCCATGAAGGATCCTCACCGTGTTACGCAGGCAACTGTAACAAGAAGTACTCGCAATTCGGATCTACTTGTGGGGTATTTCCTCTGCATTGTACATGTATTCCATGAAGAATCCTCACCGTGTGACGCAGACAACTGCAACAAGAAGTACTCGCAATTCGGATCTATTTGTGGGGTATTTCCACGACATTGCACATGTGTTCCAGAAAGAATCTTCACCGCATTATGCAGCTGATTAGCGTATATTCCATACGGAACTAATACTGTACGCTATTCGTTGAACAAAGTACTAGATAACCGGATCTACCTTTGGGGTAACTGTTTACTCAAACAAAAAAATATACTTACATATATATTTCTGAAGGAACTCACGTCACGCTGGAAAACATACGGTGAACTGAAACAAGTACTTATTTATTCGCATGAAACTGCGAAGGATTTCTATTCAATGAGCAATAGCTGTATATTATTTATTTACTTATTTATTTCACAATAAATGTAATTTACAATTTACACCAACCAACCAAGGGGATTCTCTCGCCAACTGCAAATTGCATCTTAGTACTGCCAAAAACCTTCGTCGACGCGCTTATCGGGGGGACAATTGCACTACTTTCATCGACCTAGAACTTTGAAGTTCACCGGAGTGTTATCGCCGACGGCGAAGTAGTGTGAAGTTGTTATAACAAATATTATAATATCAACTTTTAAAAGTTTTTTGCTAACCGCACCACTGCTACGGTGGTACTGAATACCGACGGTGATACCTTAACAACAGTAGCTGTCTATTCTGTCGACAACGCGTTGGTGACGCCGTTTTTTTTTTCGTGGCTTGTGAATTAAATTAGTCTTTGATCATAAAGTCTGCGACTCAATAACCAGCTAAGCCTGTCATCAGGCCTTTAAGCAACAGTAACTTTTCAGTAATGTTTCCGACAACCGCAGTAAGGGGCGTAATAATTGTTCGACATGCTGGTCTAATGATGCATGTGACTCTCACACAAAGCCAGCCTAAAAACCGCCTAAAACTGTCAGCCGTAGACGTAAGTTCTAAATGGATATATAATAATAATAAAACTAAGAGATTTTATCTATCAAATCTATTGTTGATTCACGAAAGATTCTCTTATTGATAAATTCGGGAACATACCATTCTTATGTCATCGTGGAGCAATTGACATAAATGTACCTAATTATAAGTACAATAACATCGCACATGTTTCAATAAAAAAGACTATAACAATTCAGACATTGAAATATAATGTAGTATGTATTTAATTAGACTGAAAGTAAACTAATAAATGTATGTGTACAAATTGATACCTATATAGGCATATGAAATTATGAGTACTAATTCCGAATTTCAAATTATATTTGATTATCTGAGGACAACTTAATTCAAGTTTTTATAAACTCTTATAAATTGATGTGGTCAGTTGTTCAGTTTCAGCCGAATTGAAGAGAATACTAAGCTACATCCTGTTTGTACACCGTAGGTACATACCGTTTGGCTTAGTACCTATAGCTAATATTTTCAACGGGTTTTTAACTTACTGAGGCGCACGGAACAGTTGTCTTTTTTCTACTTAATAATAATAATAAACAAACTTGAGTGAATTATTTTCTGGTTGGCCTGCCGGTCAATGATAATGCAATTACAAATAGTAGGTATACCACTGTATACCCCCTGTATATGTACGATTAATTGTATTAACCATTGCTTAATGTATTAGTTAATTTATTTGTTGCTTCCTTAAAAGTATTTTTTTTGAATATTGCGTATTTTTGAATATTTCCGTGCTAGCGGACGATTGATTCATTTTTGCATACTAGGCTAGAGATACAAACATATTCTATACATGCAAAACATACATGTATACCGTAGATTGTATAATTATACAATGTTATGCTCCTTATGTGCATGCCTCAACAACGGGGTTCCGCCTCCAAAGTAACCAGAGATTATCACTATGACAAAATTATACTCAACAAATGAGCGGTAAACTTTGCCATCAAGTGATGTTGTAAAATAAGACAAACAATAATGTATTTATTATTTATTTATTTCAACAAACAAGTACAATTGCATGATTTACACGTCTGTCAAACTGCAAAGCAGTTTGTCGCCAGTAGTTCTCGTGGATTACAATATACGAGTACGTACTCTCAACGTACTTATTTTTTACTTACTTGTTTTTAATGTTGCAGGTGTCAGTTCTAGGACGGAGGTCCACTTAGGGTATTGTGGTTTGATTTTATTATATTCAAGTCTTACGACTGCGGTCCGCCTATATGTATATCTGTCATCCTATAAACTTAACAATGAGATTGTTTCTTAATGGCCTCCACCCATAATTTTTTTTAACATTGAGTAATTTTATTTTGGGTATTATATACTTAACTAATCACATTATCGTTACCGGATTGAAGTCCGGATATTGTTTCACTTATAAAAACATCCCAACTGCTTACGCATATTACTGCATATGTGATGGAATACAGTAGTTTGCGTATCGTCAATTCGCCACGAAAACAATTTTATCCTTACAATACTTTGTAATCGAATTTCCCTTATTGTTTCACACAAGTTTTAATTCTACAGATCATAAGGTTACCGCAGTTCACCCAGGTCCTTGCTAATTGGTCAAATCAGCATAGACAAATAAGGATTATATTTTATATATTTTTCTATAGAAAATATTTTCATTGCGGCCTACTACTTAAATACTAATTAATTTAGAACATAATAATATCCAATGTTATTCAATTTAGTATTTTTTACAGCACATATATTTCATGTGATTTTCGGCCGCAAAACTCTAAAAGAAGTCAATACATTGATTTCGTTTTTTATACAGGACTGGTGGTGGATGCTCTGTGTGTTCCACTACACTTACAAAATCTCTGATAACAATTAGAGATCAGTGTTTTTTGTGTTAACAATCTGTTCAAATTGTTGTATGGAAAAATGGAAAATCTACTTTATCAATGGATGGATTTTAGTGGCCTCAAACCACTTTCGGATTATTGCCTTTCAAATGAAACCATTTTAAGGCATATCGGTTGGATGGTTTCACAGTCTATAGAGAACATCCGTATAAACGTTTTATGTTTTTATATACATATATAGATAGATAATGTTTTAATTAAAACAGTCTTTTTATAGATACTTTTTATTCCTACTTACAGGTTTGGAATTACTTGTGGTTGGCGACATAGTTGCTGCTTTCGTTACTACACTCGCTGTAGTAGTGTGACCAAAAGCTACAAAAAAATGGATCTTTCGGGAAAGAACAAATTTCAGTCAAGACAATTATCATCAAATTACTTACTCTCTTAATACTGGCAAGGGTTACATAGAAAGGATACCATATATATTATCGATAATATTGCCAAATCTATATTTACCTCATTTAAGTAATTTACTTATTATCCTTAAAATATTTTAATGAATATTTTACATAAAAATTTCAGAATTCAGTGGATATTCCACTTTATTCGGTTAACATTACACTCGTCATGTTCATAGCAAATACAGTTAACTACTTATCAGTTGCATAATTACCGAGTGTGTTATATATACGGTATTACATAAGTATATACTGTTGTCACCAATATATTGTTCAATAGATTGAAATTAAAGAGTAAAATATTGCTATCATTATTACAATTAAAAATAATGATAAGCTAATAACATCATTAGTTTCACGACTACCTTCTCTAAACGTCTACAAGTATTGCTATGCTAATATCTAGAACGAAACTCGAAGAATAATTGATGATTAAACGAACTTACCTGTAAGTGAAGTTCAATCCCAATTATTCGAGAGCTTCGTTCGAAGATATTAGCATCCCTCCCTCCCTAGTGTAAATGTCATATACACTACACCCCTAGTCGTGAAACATGAAACAGCTCAGCAAATCTCTGAACTGAATGACGAACCGAGGAGGAGAGCGCCCCAGCTAAGTGAGGTTTTACAAATCTACCCTACAAAAATTGATAATTTCATGTTTTATTTTTTATCTACCTCTAAAATTCAGTGCGAAATGGCGGGTGGTACGTGGCTACTACAAGTATTGCTATGCTAATATCTTCGAACGAAGCTCTCGAATAATTGGGATTGAACTTCACTTACAGGTAAGTTCGTTTAATCATCAAAAATAATTCATAAAAAAATAATTTAACATAATAGAGTTTCGCTTGTATTGCAGGTTTATGAAGCAATTCTAGATGCATACTTTCCCGTTTTTATTTTATCAATAATGATAATAGAAGCCACAATAAAAAATGTTTTATCGAAATCAGTATTTATTTTTTTATAATTTTTCTATCTCGAAGTAGAACCTCTCTCTGGTACAAATACATTCCTTATACTAAGGTTTATCGCCCACAAAAAAATGACTTTCAACTTGGGCCTAGGTTTCGAGAAAACGATTTTAATGTACTGAGGTCAAAAATCCAAATTTAGGGTTGTCACAAAAAGGTCGAATCCGATTCACCTTTCAAAGCGACGGTAATTTCACATTTAAACGTAACATAATGCTGATGATGGATGGATTGAATATATATTTTCAAGACAAGCTTTTTAACCGACTTCAAAAGGAGGTTATCAATTCAATACGTAATTCTTTTTAAAAACCATACAAAAACATTATTGATCCAAATCTTGAATAATCTATCAATCTATTCCTTAAAGGGGATCCAACATTTTTTTGTGGAACCTGGCATACCTACAAGTCCGCCATTTTGAAAAACCTCAATTCGGCGGCCAGTGATGAAACGTGCGTCAATCGATAGAATAAATGATTATGATCAAAAAGTATTCAGTGATGAAATGTCGTAAGTGGTATACTTTCTGAGATATTTGAGTTCAAAACCGTAGAAAAATAAAAAAAAATCTTTGTTTCGACGGATATTGATAAAACATGTATCAATCGATAGACTAAATGATTACGATCAAAAAGTATTCAGTGATAAGATGTCGTAAGTGATATGCTTTCTGAGATATTTGAGTTCAAAACCGTACAAAAAAAAAGCAAAAAAACTTCGTTTCGCCAGACATTGATAAAACTACGTCAATCGATAGGCAAAATGATTACGATTAAAAAGTATTCAGTGATAAAATGTTGTAAGTGACATACTTTCAGAGATATTTGAGTTCGAAACCGTAGAAATATAAAGTAAAAAACTTCGTTTCGGTGGACATTGATAAAACATATGTCAATCGATAGGCAAAATGATTACGATTAAAAAGTATTCAGTGATAAAATGTTGTAAGTGATATACTTTCTGAGATATTTGAGTTCAAAACCGTAGAAACTGATTGCAACCAGTATAATATACATATTATGTAGACAGTAGTCATTGTGTTTAACAATTTCACCTAATAATGATTTAATATTAATCGTTAGTATTGTTTGAGATAAAAAAGCTGCTTACTTTAGATAATAAAAACTTAAGGTCAAAAAAGTGACAACCCTAACTTAAACTTTTAAAAATTGTTTTCTCGAAACCTAGGCCCAAGTTGAAATTAATTTTTTTGTGGGTGATAAACCTTAGCATAAGGAATGTATTTGTACCAGACAGAGGTTCTACTTCGAGATAGAAAAATTATAAAAAAATAAATACTGATTTCGATAAAACATTTTTTATTGTGGCTTCTATTATCATTATTGATAAAATAAAAACGGGAAAGTATGCATCTAAAATTGCTTCATAAACCTGCAATACAAGCGAATCTCTATTATGTTTAGTTTTTTTTTTAGGAATTATTTTTAGTATTTTGATCGCTTGACCTTTGAAAACTTTAAACATTTTTTTAAAAAAAAGTATACATAATTGACACATGGGAGTTCTACTCTAGCATTTGTAATGAACTATTGAGTAGAAATCTGCAGTTAAAAATGAATGTCACTTTTTTGGGGCAAAAAAAACACTGTGCACCGTAATTCCGTCAAAATTTAAAAGGATTGTTGATTGACAATAATTATTGTGTGTAGCCTGGGCCATTATTATATATCGTTGTCGTATCGTGCAATGAAGGAGACCAATAGCAGCCAACAGATGTCACTATAGTCACCACGAACTAAGAAGCCCAATTTGTCGTTTGCCATCACAGTGACATTAGAGATGTACAAAAAAATCGGTTCACGAAAGAAACCAATTTTTACAACAAATCGATTCAAAATTATAAGACCTTCTAATCGATTTGATAATTAAATTTTAAACTAAAAACCGTAATATTTAGGTACCTAGTTACATACCTACTACCTCGATTAAGCTATCTCATACCGCGTATTCTCAATATGTACCTATTTATGACTTCAATAAAATATTCTTTTATCCATTCGCCCATGAACTTCAACAACACCAAAAGCATCATTGGTGCGTTGCCGGCCAAGAAGAGAGAAGAAAAAGAAAGAAAGATAAATCATGATAGAATGAAAGTCCCGCTCAGTTTCATAATAATATTTTGACATAATATTATATTATGAGCGTCAGGAAAAAACTACATTGAATAAATTCTTGCTTATTTCGTAAGACACATTCATGTATCCATAATTATTATTTTGTTGAAAAAAAAATGTTTACCGCAACCTTAAATATTTAATTACATTTAACATATTATCTGCAGTTACTGTCCATGGATGGCGAAGTGCCCATACATAATAGAAAATATCCTTTGTTAGCATCCAATTCGTCGTGGTATTATTGGGTACCTAATTTTAAATCCAAATGCAAGCAAATCATTTTTAACAATGTAATTAAATTAATCAATTTTCATTTTTAAATTTCGATTTCAGTAATGTATCGATTATGATTGGTTTTATAAACGGTTTCAAGCCGTCACATCACCCTACGTCAGATTAGATTTAGGCTTCTTCATATAAGATTGTTTTGACGTCATATATTTTTATTAAATTTTGCATAAATTATGATGTGATGGGATTTTTACTAGATTTTAACGTATAATATGATTTATAATCAACGCCAATGAAAATGAGTAGGGATTTTTAACAAATTTTGGCAAAATCCTTTGTGCGTAAGTATTCAACCATTCATGTCAAGTAAATGAATATTCCATTTCGCTCAAAGACACCCATACAAGGTTAGTTCATATTAATAAATAGCAGCTATCATTATGGGCATCTTAGATAATTTTGACTATAGTCACTGGTATCTCGCTGCACTCGTTGACATATTGCGCGCTCCCTCGCACTTAGGTCTACAATAGTTGAAGAGTGTGCACGCCTCACACCGTGACCCCCACGTGACCCAGCGCGGCGGACAGCTGGCGCAGCGCCGCGCGCATCTCCCCCGGCGCCATCCCGCGCCGCGCGCCGATCACCTTGAACGCGTTCAGGTACTCCAGCTCGGAGAACTGCGGGCCCTTCTCGCGGACCATGCTTATTATCTCCTGGTAACATTGCGGTGTTTTAGTTGGCAGAGTTACAACTAGATGGCGCTGTTAGTTTAATTGTTAAACCTGAATTGTATTATATTTTTTTTAGTTTTATCATTCTCTTATTTTAGAAGTTACAGGGGGGGGGGGACACACACATTTTACCACTTTGGAAGTGTCTCTCGTGCAAACTATTCAATTTAGAAAATAATGATATTTATTATAGTTGAACACTTGAAACAAGATAGTGCTGTTAATACAATGTGAATCGTGATAGTGAGATTTTGCGTCAGTATTTCAGAATAATAGAAGGTATAATAAACAGAATTTATAAGAAAAAAAATGCAGTTAAAACAATAAAATTGTTGTTATTTTCAGTAAACATCCTACCTTGGAATACGTTAAGTTAAAGGTTATGTTATAATGATTTATGTCATAATTATGTATTTGGTCAAATCCGTCCAATCTCTCATTTTGTCAGTTAAAATAATTTATGACTTTAAACTTATATAATCGCGGAAACTGAACATTAAATTTTAATTACAACTGGTACTCTTGATTCGTATTTTATAATACCGATATTTCGACCCAGTTACATATTTCGTAGTACGGTTTGTGATTAAAATAATTTGTCTCGACCACATTTACGGCCTAACGCTTTATAATAATTGTAACTTTAATACACTAACATAATTTTATAAGTAATAAAATTGTTATTAGCTCTATGGGCTAAAATTGTCTGAAATAAATAATTTATTATTATTATTTAAAAGGCGCATCCGTTCCCATCACCAATCAAACCACCAACCCCCACCAAAACCCCTCACCTCGGGCGTGCACGCAAGCAGCTGCATGTACGCGTGCGCGGTGTGCAGCCCGTCCGCCGGCGCGTGCAGCGCGGCCAGCGCGTGGCGCAGCGTGGCCAGCCGCGCGCCGCCCGCCGCGCCCTCCCACTGCCAGCGCCACACCACCGCCGAGGACATCATCTCGCCTAGCCCGCTCATTATGTACTGTGGGAAGATTGATAACAGGGAATTAGGGCGTGTGCCTACTGGCATACTTAGGCATTTTTATATTATTCAAATACTGTATTGTAATACTTGAAGAATTCACACAGTATAACGCATCACAATAAAACCCATAACCCGAGTACAAATATTTATCTGTTACATAAATATCTTCCCCGCTTTGCACGTCGGGTCGCTACCAACTAGGCTACAGGGTCGTCTTTGAATGATAAGTTCGAATTTCTGTTCTCAATCTGGATGTGTTTGTCTTTGTGTTTTGTCCATGGCACCCACCACAAAGGGAATCTTAGTATTATTGTGTAGCGTTATCTCTTTAAAGTGTAAACGTGACTGACCGCAAGGCGATGCGGCGCGAGCACAGCGCTAGCCTGCTCGTGGAAGGCGAGCAGCGCGTGCGCGAGCCGCGCCGCGCCGCCCCCCGCGCCGCCCTCGCCCTCCGCCTCGCCCCCCGCCGCGCCGCGCTCCTCCTGGCCCAGGTAGTGGAAGCACTCGATGCGCATCTGTATACATTATCAACTTAGTTTACCTACTAGTATTCAAAAACCAAATAGCGTCACAAAAAGGACCTACCCAGAAGGCCAGAACTAGAACTAAGCTCTGGAAGTAGGTATATTAATATGTAATTGTATAACGTTATTATTATTAGTTACGTACATTGTATGTAAACTGTACTCTATTATTTTGTGGTCAATAAAGATTAAATAAATATATTCTTTCGAATAAAAAACGGACTGACATAACGAAATATAAGCGTTCCGTGTTGACAAACTCTAAAAAAAACCTACCTATCGAGTTCTTCAATGACAGGGCAACATAAGTCTTAAGATAGGTACGGCGCACATAGACAATTTAGTTCTTGTACCTGCGATGAGCATCATAGAACCTTCAACCTTAAGCTCATCCCATTAAGGTTTAATTTTATTCATCAATCAATCAAGGTATGGAGGTATACCTCAAGATGCAAGAACAGCAGACACTTGTGCGAGATCTCGTCGAAGATGGAGGCGGCGGCCTCAACGTCCTGCCCGAACTTGGCGGGCACGCGGAACGCCGCCGAGCCGACCAGCGCTGGCAGCGTGCGGATGTTTGTCGCCAGCCAGTCCTGACACACACACACACACACACACGGCTTTATAAACATAATGCTCTCCACGCGGCTTTGCTCGCGTTCCCCGGGATAATAAATCCCTATGATTATGTTATTCCAGATCATGGTCTATATTTGCACAATATTTATTTATTTATTTATTTACACTTTATTATACCCTTAAAGCTAAGTGGTACAAAAGGTGGACTTAATGCTATAAGCATTCTCTTCCAGTCGAGTCGACCTTTGGTTTAAACAGAGAACAGCGAAGGCGGTACAAAATGGAATGTAAAAGTATACATAGAAGGAAACGGAATACGGAAAATACAATAAATTGTATATAAAATATAGTATGTATATGATAAAATTTCATGTAAATCCGTTTAGTAGTTTTGCGTGAAAGAGTAACAAACATACAACTTTCATATTTATAATTTAAGTAGTTAAACGCCCCAACTCAGAGTCACTAACGGTTACTTAAATCGCTCCTTAGTAAAGAATCACCATACAAATTCTGTACCAAAGAGCGATTAAAGTAACCGTTAGTGACTCTGAGTTGGGGCCCAATAGGATTATAAACATATTGCTCGTGGTCCAATAAGATTTTTTTCCCTTGTATTTTAAATGTACCTAGTCACCTTTTGGCAAGTAATCATCGTCACCCAAGGTCACTGGAAAGTAGCAACAAGACATCATTGATTCTTTGCCAACCAAGAAAGAACAGCGTATGGACTACTGTCTCTCAAGATAATTTAAAAAAATCTAAATTTCAGTTAATTTCATCATATAGGTATCACTTATGAACGTAATTTTATAATTTGCCACCGTGTGGATAATTTCGGAAGTGCTTTGTCATGGAGGAGAAATGGCTAAAGAAATTCCTCAGCACATCTTTTAAATTAATACAGAAATTACAGAAGTATTATTCTAACCCCGGATAGGTTATGATGTCAAAATGCGGTACAGTTATTTCTGATGTTATAATGCACTATGCCTCTCGTAATCCCGTTGTAAAAACCCGATTCAACCCGACGGACATTATAACCTCGGAGGTAGGTACTATTTTACTAAGTAAAGACTTCATGCAGGTGAACTTTCTCATTCATTTATTTCTCTCACTGGGCTGATTATTTATTTATACGGTTTACAAAGAATCTCAACAGCGTGATTCACAGTATAATTTTGTAGCGACATCTATTAATATTTGTAAGAATAATATTTTTTGTTCTATTTATTTCCAAGTACTATTATTTCTTCTGTGGTTCTATTTACAAATTATTCTTTATTCAAATCATATTTCACATTCTACACCCGTCTCCCCGCCAGTAGCGGGTACTCACCATGCTCTCGCACATGAGCGCCAGGTCCACCAGCGTGCCGGGGTCAGCCACCACCTCGCGCCGCGTCACCTCCCCGTCGCCCAGGCTGCTGCCCAGGATCTCCGCCTCGCGCTCGTATGCCTGCTTCAGCTCCTGTTCAATCCATCATTCGCACTAGTATTATGGGGAGGTTTAGAAAGAACTAACTTCTTGACCACTATCATATCGGTATATGTATCCTCGTATGACTGTTTATTCTGTGGTGTGCAAACAATAAAGAGTTATCTATCTATATTATTTATTGAAGCGCTCATAACCCGACGGCTTATGTCGATTCTAAGTGATTGACAAAGTTAGTGGCAAAAATTTAATGCGCGCTTCCGTGCTTCGGAGGGCACGTAAAGACGTCGGTCCCGGTTGTTATCGTAAGATAAAGGTGGCTAGCCATGTCGGAGGCCCTCGGGAGGCATGAAAACTTCCGACATTTGGGTTGGCCATTAATCCCTCCACCAGTCCACAATGCAGCAGCATGGCGGAGTATGCTCTAGGCCTCCTCAAGAGGAGATCCCCGTGCTCAGTAGTGAGCCATTAATTGACGACCCTGTAGCCTAGTTGGTAGCGACCTTGCCTGCGAAGCGAAGGGTCCCGGGTTCGATTCCCGGCCGGGGCAAATATTTATGTGACAGATAGATATTTGTACTTGGGTCATGGGTGTGATTGTGCTGTGTTATATGTGTCGTCCATGCCACCCGCTACACAGGTAACCTACTGCAGGGGTATGAGTGTGTTAGCGTTTATTATTATTATTATTATTTATTAATGACTTGAAGCCAACATTACTAATTTAGAATTTGAAAATGCCAGTGAACTGGCAAATCGTTGAAAGCATTATTTGTCTACGAGATTATGGTGCATAACACAATACAAACTCTACCTGCGCAGTGTGCTCCACCCCATCCACCACAGATCTATAATTGGGCAGCGTCTGCAAGAACCGCACGATATCATCGTCCGCGAGCCAGCGCGCGGCGCGGGCGGGCGGCGCGGGCGCCATCTTGCCGTGCGCCCCGCGGCAGTGCGCGGCCAGCGCCCCCAGCGCCGCGTCCGTCGCGCGCAGGGCGGCCAGCCCGCCGCACGCGCCGCACCGCGCGGCGGAGAGGGCGCACTCCTCGATGGCCGACCATGCTTCGACGCAGCATGCGAATACCGCGCGGTGGGTCGGACTGACGGGACAATGCGGCTTTATATTACATCGGTTTTGCGAGAAGGAACAAGTTTGTATTTCTTAAAAGTTGGATTAAATAAATGAATAGTAATGGAAAAAGGTTATTTTTCACGCACTTTTGTCAAATTGTCACAAACAAAGCAAAAATAGGGATACAGAAAACTTGATCACATACAGTCACAAAAGTGGTTTCTGCTCATCGTCAGCGGTGGTTCAGACCCTTGTGTAAAATCTGCCATCCCCACCAGTGGGAACGTATTGGTGGGGATTTCAGGAAACAATCTACCATACGCCTTGACATACATGAGTCCGTTTTCTATACAGACAAATAACAAAATATTTTACTTGAACTACAAACCGACGACACGTACTACAAGTGTTACTATTATTTTCAGTGTTATCAGTTCATTAAAAAAGACATATATGTCGCATAATGTTGTTACCTGGGCGCCGGCGCCCGCTCCCGCCAGGCGGACGGCGCGCGCGCGGCGGCGTCGAGGGCGGCGCGCGCGCGCTGCGCCAGGCGCTCCGTCTCCCCCCACCGCACGTAGTCCGTGATGAACGCGCGCAGGGAGCACTCGCCGCCACTGACACGTACAAACACAGACTTACTACTCGTAATGCTAGTAGCGTATACGTTATCATAGCCAACGGAAATTAGGATGAATTTTAATTTTAACGCGTCAAAGTTAACGTGTGATGTATCACTTTAACGTAGAATGGCATTAACAAGACCACGCCTTTCAGCGTTATAACAGTTGCCCACACCTGCATAATGCCATTCTTAATGCGTTAGAACGAAGATGTGGTGTGCTTTTGTCTTTAAACATTCACGTCATCCGCTACATTCAAAATGTATGAAAATGACATTAGGTGCGGAAAAGTCGCGTACTTATTTGTCCGCACTTAATATCATTCCCATACAATATGAAGGTAGCATAAAAGATTTTGTCTAGACTTCCAAATATTCATCATGAATTGTAGTTTTCAGCGTATGCATGCATCGTGTATGTATGTATGTATAGTTTATTTATATATTTATTAAAACTTTTGAACCTTAAACAATGTAAGAGGTACAAAGGCGGACTTAATGCTAAAAACATTCTCTACCAGTCTATACCAGTGTATGTATGTATAGTGTATGTATATGTCTCTGTCTGTGTGTGTGTGTGCGCGCAACACACCCGGGCCGCTCGAGGTGCGCGCACAGCGCGTGCAGCGCGGGCAGCGCCGCGTGCAGCAGCGCGGGGTGCGGGCGGCACACGCGCGGCCGCTGCGATACACTCCCCCCGCCGCCCCCCGCGCCCGCTGACACCACCTCCGCGCCCGCTGGACACACAGAGTAGGGGTTTGTTTACAAGCGGACCAAGAAAGAAGACATTGATTGAAATAGATCAGTATTTAGAGCACAGAGTTTAGCTAAAATAGAAATGGCAATAGACTATAGTTCAGTGGTCCAAAAGTACATTTAATTACTCCGTTGTTCGAACATCCTAATTAGATGATTACCTTTGCGTAATGTCCTGCTCTCCCTTAACAATGTCCTTACAAATCCGACTCCAAATAAGTCGTGTTGATTTGTGTTGTGGTGTGTGTGTACTTACGACCCATCTGATAATAAGTCATTACGTCGCCTATGGACGCCGACTATGAACAACGAAAAAGCTGCAAGTATATTGCAGACCTTGAAGGGAACTGTCGACACTCCTTTTAAAAACAACCTTGAGAGAATACCTCGGGAGGAAGACCGTTCCACTATGCGGCTACGAGTGCGTATAGCGTTAGCGTTATAGTCCGCAGGTCAATTGTGTATGTGCGCGTGTTTGCGTGTGTGCACGTTTGTCTCTCAATGTGTGTGTGTTTGTCTGTGTGTGTGTGTGTGTGTGTTTTTTGTCTGTGTGTTTGTGTTTGTCTGTGTGTGTCTTTATCTGTATGTATCTTTGTCTGTGTGTGTCTATGTGTGTGTCTGTGTGTGTGTCTGTCTGAGTGTGTCTGTCTGAGTGTGTCTGTCTGTGTGTGTGTGTGTGTGTGTAAAGTACCAGTCAGTTTGAAGAGTTTCTCCCGGCGGCGCTGCGGGCGGCGCTTGGCGAAGTACTCTGCGAGCGGCAGGTCGGGCGGCGGGTCGGCCAGCCGCGCGCGCTGCGCCGCCAGCGTCACGCTCTCGATCTCCAGGTACTCCGTCAGGAGCAGCTGCATCTAGTACACATACGAGTAGGTACAGTCAGCAACAGATATAGGTATGCAGGACGTTATATAAAAAGTTCTATTAAGTTTAACAGTATATTGTAGAATTTTTGAGTTATTATCAATGGTAAATTCTAAATATAGGTAAGAAATTATTTAACATCCATAATAACACAGATATTCTGTAATGTTGTTCTGTTCATGCCCTACATATTAACTATTTTGCTGTGTGTACATACACCAACTGAACTATACAAACATGTGCTAAGTCTCCATACAAACATGCTCGACTTTTGTATGTTCATTCGAGCAAGTTTGGACACGCTTAAGCTTGTGTTCGTAATGTTCGAAATTAAAGTTCAAACGTCAGTCAACCAAAGATAGACTTGGACAGACTAACGCCCCAACTCAAGAGTCACTAATGGTTACTTTAATCGCTCCTTAGTAAAGAATGACCACACAAAATCTGTACTAAGGAGCGATTTATGTTCTCTGCTTGGAGAAAAACAAAGGATGGCCTACCAATGCTGATAATAAAAAAAACATGCTATTTATTAATTTTAGGCGAGAAATTTTATAAAATTCCCAACTTGACCTACCCCTGTCTGTCTGTGCGTTATTTGTTTCAGTCACTGTTAGAGTTTCCCTGAATAAATAAAGATAAAGAAGTATATAATCTATACTAATATTATAAAGAGGAAAGATTTGATTGTTTGTTTGCATTGAATAGGCTCCGAAACTACTGAACCGATTTGAAAAATTCTTTCACTTTTGGGAAGCTGCACTATCCCCGGGTGACATAGGCTATATTAAATTTTCAAAAAATTAGGGATCCTTAATAAAACTGCAATAATGTAACCCAAGGTGTAAAACAATAAGAAAACCGAAGCAAAGCGAGGGCGGTTACTCGTAATGATATAAATTGTCTTACAACTTGTTGCACCGCGCTCCAGTAGTGCTGCTCGGTGTGCAGGCAGGTGTCCGGGATCTTGTGCTTCTGCAGCGCCGCGCGCCACAGCTGGATCAACCTGACAACACACAGGGGTAACTTTCTTTCTTTTCTTCTCTCTTTCTTGGCCGGCCAGTCATGCCTTTGGTGTCGCTGATGTCCATGGGTGACAGTAGCAACTTACCATCAGCTGGATCTTCAGCTCGTATGCTGGCTATAGCAATACAAAAACGAGGCGCTTCATCCGTATGTGCAAGTTAAGGCCAATGCATACGTAACCATACGGGATGGGACGTGAAGTTTTGAAAACATCGTTTCATAGAAAATGTATACGATAGTACATACGCAGCAAAATCCCGTACGGGACGTGGCACGTACGGGAAAAACCCGTTACGTATGCATTGGCCTTTAACCTCCCCTGGTCGTGGAGCAGTCTGCTAAATCAACGGATAACGTTATTGCTACTTCTTGTTAAGTTTCAACTATTTATATGAACGTCATTTTTAGGGTTCCGTAGCCAAATGGCAAAAAACGGAACCCTTATAAATTCGTCATGTCTGTCTGTCTGTCTGTCTGTCTGTCTGTCTGTCTGTCTGTCTGTCTGTCTGTCTGTCCGTCCGTATGTCACAGCCACTTTTCTCCGAAACTATAAGAACTATACTGTTGAAACTTGGTCAGTAGGTGTATTCTGTAAACCGCGTTAAGATTTTCATACAAAAATAGAAAAAAACAATAAATTTTGGGGGTTCCCCATACATAGAACTGAAACTCAAAAAATTTTTTTTCATCAAACCCATATGTGTGGGGTATCTATAGATAGGTCTTCAAAAATGATATTAAGGTTTCTAATATAATTTTTTTCTAAATTGAATAGTTTGCGCGAGAGACACTTCCAAAGTGGTAAAATGTGTGTCCCCCCCCCCTGTAACTTCTAAAATAAGAGAATGATAAAACTAAAAAAAATATATGATATGCATTACCATGCAAACTTCCAACGAAAATTAATTTGAACGAGATCTAGTAAGTAGTTTTTTTTTAATACGTCAAAAATCGTAAACCGCAAAAAACATCGATCAAAGTTACAACGAACTACAAGAACTTGTTACTTGCTGCTACGGAACCCTTCATGAGCGAGTCCGACTCGCACTTGGCCGCTTTTTTTTTATTGTAAATAGAATCAATTTATCTGTGGTGAGCGGTGACTAACAATTGCGGTTGGTGTCAAATCAATCGATTGGTCAGACTGAATGAGTGAAGCAATATAACTAAATTGTAAAAAGGATTACGTATCCCAAAGAAGCACATTAATCTTTTTTTTTCTACATTGTATCGATACATAGCAATCGATAATCGTTATTGGACTTAAAATCTTACCGTTTATTCCTAGAGCCGCACGCTTTAAACTCTTCGGTGAGACTCGCCACTAGCCGCGCCAGGGGTCGTCCCGTCTCTGTCGCTCCGTCTAGATCCGGCATCACTCCGTCCTGGTCGCACTCAGCATCTGGGTCCCCTTCCAAATCCAGTTCAACGTCGTCAATGATACGACGTGACACACAGTCGATCACTTCCAGTAATTCGTTCTGAATCTGAACTTTGAATTTCTGGAGATAAAAAATTAGTGGTCTCACAAGATTGGTTACGAATTCAGCACGTCATGTATATTTGTTTGTTGATCTGTTATCATACAATATTAAGCTACATAACATTAGACAAATGAGGTATGGGTTTTAGGCACAGACATGTATAATTAGAAACATGTCTGTGATTTTAGATTATATGACGTCACACTGAATTCAATATTCAGTCAAATTCAATACCAAAATCTAGAGGAATCATAATCATAAATTAAAAATAAAATTACCTGTTGGGAATTAAATGAAAGGGCTCAATTAGGTTATCACAAACATACATTACTAATCATTTATAAGGCAAATTTTACATAAGTACGACACGTCGTGTTCCGGCTGGGGGCTTGAGAGTCAGTTCTTTCTTTCTTTTTCTTCTCTCTTCTTAGCCAGCAACGCATCGGTGATGTCTTTGGTGTTGCTGATGTCCATGGGCGGCGATAGCCACTTACCATCAGGTGGATCGTCAGCTCGTTTGCCGGCTAGTTCCATAAAAAAAAAATTGTCGGGTTTTAGTAACAGTTTAATGTTTTTACCTCGGTGGCGTGCTGCAGCTGGTCCAGCACGCCGAGCGCCTCCAGCGACACCATGACGGTGGTCTCGAAGGTCTTGTCGTCCTCCGACAGCGACGCCTCGAACTCCGGCGTGATGTCCTGCAGGTACTCGTCGGTCACCTCTTCGCTTTTTGTCAGCTCTATGTACAACATACCATTTATTGGTGATTGACATACAATTATAGTTTTAGGGTTCTATTTTCAAAATTGAGCCCCCGTTCTGCTTTCAAAATCGAACGAATCCATTGAAAATTGAAGCCGATCGGCGCCAATTCATTGGGACATACATTGTGTTGGCGGTGTCGGTTCTATATGCTGGTAATAATATTTCAATGGGTTTAAACGTTTCTTTACTGTGCACCACTACGCATGCTCGCTCAATCGAATGAAAGAACAAATTCTGTCATATATTAGACTATCTGACCCGGCGAACTTCGTATCGCCTAAGATTTTTTTTTTTTTCTAAAATAAAAGTAGCCTAAGTTACTCCTTGTTACATTAGCTATCTGCCAGTGAAAGTCCCGTCAAAATCGGTCCAGTCATTTCAGAGATTAGCCGGAACAAACAGACAGACATACAAAAATTGTAAAAAATGTTGTTTTGGTATATGTACCGTGTATACATCCAAATGCACTTAGTAAAAAGCGGTTATTTTAATATTACAAACAGACACTCCAATTTTATTTATTTGTATAGATGTATAGATATAGATGTATAGATTAGATTGTCTTAAATTTATATTTGTCTTAGATTTCCAATTATTTTCATCTAAACCGAGATCCCGCTGGACATCAAACCCAGACCCCAACTACGCGGGCAAGGTCACGCTCACATCCAACGGGGCTACATCGTCATGTCATCGTGGTACAGAGCACGTATCAAGACTTGCCGGCCAGCAACAACGCGGTGCGGCGCCGCGCGGACACGCGGCGGCTGAGCGGCGCGCGCTCGTCGCGGTAGACCGCCTCGCTGAGTCGACGGACTATCACCTCCACTAGCTCCAGTTTCTTCGCCTTAACAGCACACAGGATACATTAAACGTAAAAAATAATAGATTACGTGTTTAAAAATATATTATATACAACTTTATAAAACGGTTATTGATTTTAATAGGCTTTTAGAACAATGGCATAATTTTATTATGTCCGTCAATTTCGTCATAAGCCATCGATTGAATAAGAAAATGCGAGCGCGGTTGGTTCTGATGAGTGAAAACCCATCAGAACCAACCGCGCTCGCAGTTTTAATTTTCATTAAAACTTATTATTTTTAACAGAATAAGCCATTTGTATCCTCCACTACTATAATCAACTTAAAGTAAAAGTAACTTATTTATCAATAAACTGAATCCTCTGAACTGAATCATCAAATCTGATCTTTTCGTCAATTGCTTTGAATTTCCTAAATCTAACAAAAAAGCTCTGCAGATAGATACATGCAATGTATCCATACCTCGAGATGGTGCGTGGTAGCGGACAGTGCGTGCACGTGCGGCAGCTGCGTGCGCGCCGTGAGCAGCGCCGCGCTGAGCGCGTGCGCGCCCGCCAGCACGCGCCCGCTCGCCGTCAGCTCGCGCGCCTCCCGTTCTGATACCACCACGCGTTCGCTACCGACACACATGTGACTAAGTTACATCTGTTGTGAAATGAAATGAAATGAAATGAAATGAAACACGAAACTCAGTGCGTTCGTTTCTAAATAAACTTGCGTCAAGCATATAAAGGTTTAACAGAGACAAGAGACTGTAACCTTATTAACAACTAGCTGACCCGGCGAACTTCGTATCGCCTAACAAACTATTTTTTTTTTCTGAAATAAAAGTAGCCTAAGTTACTCCTTGTTACATTAGCTATCTGCCAGTGAAAGTCCCGTCAAAATCGGTCTAGCCATTTCAGCGATTAGCCGGAACAAACAGACAGACAGACAAACAAAAATTGTGAAAAATGTTGTTTTGGTATATGTACCGTGTATACATTCAAATGCACTTATTGTTAGTAAAAAGCGGTTATTTTAATATTACAAACAGACACTCCAATTTTATTTATTTGTATAGATTAAACTCACACACTCACACTCAGACCCCACAGTAGCCTATTACCTGTCTCGTGGGTGGCATTGACATATATAACGCACCACAATAACACCCATTACCCGAGTACAAATATTTATCTGTCACATATCAATTTACATAATTCCGTTTTAATTTTTAATTTTGACTTACCATGAGTGTGACTTTTTAACAATTAAATATTTTTAATCCAAACAAAAATATCAAATCAAATCGAATGTTTGTATCTGGTGCATCATGTTTCCACCTCTTCCTTAATCCCCACCATCATTGCGTGTACTCGTGTACTTCCATATTTTTGACAAACCATGCACCAGATACAAATTAAGACTAAGAGAGCACAATAATAAACTAGCGACGTCCATGCTATACACCACGAATAATGTGTATCGCCTTAAGAGGCAAAGATTGGCCTCAATTTAAAGAAAATCAACACATAAACAATTAAAGGCGTGTGAAGGCAAAGCAATGGATTTGTCACTCCATTAACGACAATAACACGCGCACAAATCTGTTTATAGCTAGAAAGCTGATCGCAGATAGAAGTATTAAAAAAAATCTAATGTTTTTATTCAAAATTGGTTTGGTTCACAAACACTTTTTGAAAGTCATGCAAGCTATAAGCTAATAGACAAACAAGAAGGTGAGCCACCTGATAAACAGGCACTGCAAAATTAAGCTTACATATCAGTGAGCATACGCAACGCATGATGGTGCGCGCGCGCATCCGCCCACAAGCGACGCAGATCTGCGCGGCGCAGTCGCAGCAGCGCGCGGCACGCGGCCAGGCGAGCCTCCGCGGCGGCGCAGTGCTGCCCCCACGCACTCATTGCTGCTTGCACAGAGCTGAATTTCTGGAATGTCAATAATGGCCGTGCTACATCTGCATTAGTGTTAACGTTAATGGCTGCACCAGAATGCGCCAAACTTAGTGCATTAGGCTGCAAATGTAGCCAATGTTATTGTTAAACATGTAATGGCATTAACACGGTCAAACCCCTTATAGTGCACTAATTGTTGGCCACACCTGCGTAATGTCATTCTTAACATAATATATTAGGACGTAGGTATGGCAGGGATATGAATCAAATTCACATGACAAATTTTTCATGACATTCCCACAACTTAAATCAGGTTTGCTGGTAACAGTGATGGTTAAAGTTAGTCTACTCAATCCACCTGCTGGTCAAGTGCATTTTGGCTTAGACTTTTGAGAACATTACATAAAATGATTGAGAACTGTCAAATAAGTCCTATGCTAAAACTGTCAAATCGGTCCCATTTGTAAGTACTCTATGTATAATCACTGGCGCAAAAAGCCGAATGGTGGAAGGAATCATGAGGGGCCAAACCCCCGTGACAGGGGGTGAGGGGGCGGAGCCGCTTGCCAAGGGGGGAAGGGTGGCGAAGCCTGTACAAAAAGGGGGCTCGGGGGGCGAAGCCCCCCGCAATGAAAAAAGCTACAGGAACCGAAAACGGAATGGGTTAGGTTCGTATTAATTTTTTTACGCAGAAATAGGGACAAGAGAGGTTCCGTCGACATGAATGACAAAGTGTAGTTTTGTGACATAGTTGAATAATTATAATATCGTATGTGCGGCAAGAAAAGACACCATGAAGCTGTATGATTATTATTTCAGAATTTTAAGGTTAAGTTAGTTTTTTAAGGTTCCGTAGCCGAATGGCAAAAAACGGAACCCTTATGGATTCGTCATGTCTGTCTGTCTGTCTGTCTGTCCGTCCGTATGTCACAGCCACTTTTTTCCGAAACTATAAGAGCTATACCATTGAAACTTGGTAAGTAGATGTATTCTGTGAACCGCATTAAGATTTTCACACAAAAATAGAAAAAAACATTAAATTTGGGGGGTTCCCCATACTTAGAACTGAAACTCAAAAATGTTTTTTTCATCAAACCCATACGTGTGGGGTGTCTATGGATAGGTCTTCAAAAATGATATTGAGGTTTCTAATATCATTTTTTTCTAAACTGAATAGTTCGCGCGAGAGACACTTCCAAAGTGGTAAAATGTGTGTCCCCCCCTGTAACTTCTAATATAAGGGAATGATAAAACTAAAAAAAATATATGATGTACATTACCATGCAAACTTCCAACGAAAATTGGTTTGAATGAGATCTAGTAAGTAGTTTTTTTTTAATACGTCATAAATCGTAAACCGCAAAAAACATTGATCAAAGTTACAACGAACTACAAGAACTTTTATATTATGTTACTTGCTGCTACGGAACCCTTTATGGGCGAGTCCGACTCGCACTTGGCCGCTTTTTATCTCAATTTTCTTGAAAACAGTATGTCGCCGAGAGTTGCAAGTGGTACCATTGTAATCAGCAATCACCCCTCCATCATCCCCCATTCTCCCTCACTTCCCCCCTCCTGCTACCGGATTCTAAATTTTTACCACTAAAATACTTCAACCTTAAAGGGTTAATGAAGTATGTGGTACATATGTGACTTATTTGATTGGGATTTATAGTTCGGATAATCATGAATCCATATAACTGACGGCCGAATAATCTAGTTTCCACTGTACATATTATTCATAGTTTCTAGATAATTAGTTAATTATTAATGTCAGCTCACCTGCATAACTTCAGTGATCTCCTGGGAGTGAGCTGCAACCAATTCATCAAGACGTGCATCACTCTTCTTGTACTCCTTCTCTAGTTTAGCTCTCTCTTTCTCCCTCTGCTCATTTGTTTCACTCGCAGATAGAGTACGGATTACTGACATTAGTAGCCCACTCTAAAATGAAATTGAGAACATCATTAAAATATGAATTGTAAGTTTACTGGGTTATTCAAGTTCATACAAAAAATCACAGCTTCATTGGGTTTTCGTGTTACTGGGTGAAGATGGGAGAGCTGAAGTAGTTTGTTTAGGGGTGAAAAAATTAGTAATATTTATTATATTATTTTAAAACTAATGTTTTTGATGGAATTTGTGGGAGTAACAAAATTCGAATTTGTTACCGTTTCCTTCCCTTGTTTAACCCCCCTTGGAGGCTTTGTAGGTGGCGGTGAAGACATTATTATAACAGTTTTCCACTACAAACTTAGATTTTGCCAAAAAACTATAAATGGAATGTTTTCACTTTTCACCACCCTAAATTTTCATTATATCAAATTAAGAATCAAATCAACAAATTGTCAATAATATTGTCATTAATTCCTGACAGTTATCAAATGTCAAATCTGTCAAGTGTCAACGGGACGACTGCCATAGAGTAACGGTTTTTTTTTTACCTTAAGCCCTAATTTCAAAACGAAAATTCTCTTACAAAAATGAACACTTGGTATGAAACACTTCATGTATTATGAAAAACAGAAGACCAACATTTTCCAGAATAATGATTTATTTAAATGCCACTCATATAAACACACATTATCAGTTCATATCTTGGAGGGTTCATATTCTATATCTATGGTAGTCTGAAGTGCTGACATAACTGTGGTGACATTGACATTAAGAGTTGTTTATTTTGAAATTTTGAATTTTTAAGTGGTGCCGTTTGAATTTATGAAAGTGTTATTGTACAAAATAAAATTGATTTCGTTCTGCTTTTAATGTAAAGTAGGCAATTTCGAAACAATCAATTTGTTCTTAACCATGGATTATTCGACTATTAGCAACAAAACAAACTTCACGGAAGCGGACGAACTAACAGGTGGGGAGCTGAACGAGCGATACTATTTGCTACGAAAACAATTCGAAGCATTATCTAGTAGCTACGAAGCCACGAAACAAGAGTTGCACGAAGCTCGACGAAGTTACCAAACTGCTCTGGACGTTCAAAGTCATTTAACCGTCGAATTAGAGAGTTACCAAGCTGAAGAGGATAAACGAAGAACGGAGCTGAATTCTCGGTTGTCACTGCTGCAGGAGGAAATATCATTGCTCCGGGAAGAACGTTCGGAGGCCCTTGAACGCCACGCGAATGAAATTAAGAAGTTGCAGGCTGAAATCAAATTTTTGAAAGAAGAACGTGAAGTTGTTCGGCAGTCTCCAGAGCGGGATAATTCTGAATTGGAAGAAGTGCGTGCAGCATTGGTTTCGGCGAATTCTGATGCGAACGTAGTGAAACTGGCTTTGGAGGAGGCGCGAGCAGAGATTGGGTCATGGAGAATCAAGGTTGAGGAGCTCGTTAGTGAGATCGGTGAGATGCGCGCGGCGGCTGAGATCCGCAAGGAGGAGTTGAGGGCGGCCGCCGAGCGCGAGGCTGCCGCGCTGGCGGATCTCACAGAAACTAGAGCTATGCTACACCAGGCCGATTCACAAGACTTACAACCACATGGTACAATATTTTGTTTCTGATTTATTGCACAGATTATAATGTGTCTTCAAGGCGAGAGTGAATAGGCTTTTACTAAGTTAGTGCGTCTTACCACCCAAGACTACATCGCCACTTACCATCAGGTGGGATTGTAGTCAAGTATTAACTTATAAGTTATATAAAACAATGATTTTTTTCTTGTTATTCCTATTCAAATTATAAAGAGCAAGTGAAATAAATGTTAACTTGATTTTTTTGTTTTCAGCTGCGAAGGGCAACTCAATATTTGCCGAAGTCGAAGACAAGCGTCAAGAGATGGCTAAAAACTTAATACAGATGAAACAGACAAATACAAGGGTAATATATAAAGGCAAATTAAATATTTTGCAGTCTCTTTGTCAACTTTTTAACAAAGTATTCTGCTGCTCCGTGCCTCATTTGTAGTAAAGGTTTTACAAACAACAGAGTCAAGATAAATAAGCTTCAATCTTTGTCCTATAGTAATCAAAGTTATCAACATTCCAGTTAAGGAGAGACCTTGCAAATAAACAAGCTGAGTTAGAAGCACTACTTCACGAGAAGCAGACAGTTTGGGAGCTGCAAGCTGGCAATGCAGCCCATTATGACCGGGAACTCATGGGTATGGGTAACCATATGTATATCATTCCCAATATTATCCCTAACTCACTTTTTGACGACCCATGTGGCGCAATGGTTACCATGCCGATCGCCGTGCCAAGGGTCCTGGGTTCGATTCCCAGCGAGGTGAAAATTTGAATGATGAGTTTGAATTTCTGTTCTTGGTCTGGGTGTTTGTGATCTTGTCTTTGTGTGTTGTCCATGGCCCACCACATGGGGAATCCTAGTGTGGGGGCTATGAGTGTGAAGCATTATTTACTATTAACTCCTGCGCTTTTGCTAAGTTAGCTCACAGTGTCATTAGACATTAACTAATGTATGAAAATTCCATACATGGCTTTTTAACATTAAAAATCCATGGTAAAAAGGTAGCAGGTATAACAGGGACATGGGTTTCAACTCATTAATGCCCTCACGCGTCCATCTTCTTGAGGAGGCCTAGAGCATACTCCAACAAACTGCACCAGTGCGGATTATAGCGGTTATTGGCCAAACCAAATGTCGGAATTATTATGCCGCCCGAGGCCTTCGAAATGGCTTAACGACTGTTATTCTACAATAACAACCGGGACCGACGGCTTTGCGTGCCCTCCGAAGGACAGAAGCACTCAAGAAAATTTTGCCACTACAAGCCATCCAACTACCAACCGCGCCCGCTGTTGCTTAACTTTGTCGAACAGTCAGAATCGACACAAACCGCCGGGCTATGAGCGCTGCTATACAACGACATAAACTTAGTGACTCCCCGCAGACAGCTACGAGGAGCGCATCAGCCAGCTGGAGGCGCTGTGCGAGCGGCAGCGGCGGGAGCTGGCGCGCTGGTTCGGCAAGCTCAGCGAGACCGCCGAGCAGGGCTGGCTGGCAGGCGTGCTCGGACACTTCAAGTATGTAAACTAGACGAGTCTTATACTCGTAGGAGCTGATAGGACAATACCTCGAAGTCTAGTTCCTAAGTTTACCAGGATGATGGATGAACGTTTGAAGGTGAAAACACCCCAGTAAACAACACAGGGAAAACACATCAGTTTACCCCAGTCCCCAACTATTGTTCTGAATCTCGTCAATTTATTCTTTTATTTTGTTTCTTTTACCTTGCTCTGGTGATAATTTGAGACATAAAATTCCCTCATAGTCAAAGTCAAACTCAATAATTTATTGTAGGTACCACTGATACATTTATGCACGTAATTCTAATTTTTTTATCTACCACCATTTCGGAAAGGTGCTTTGACATGGAGAATAAAAAATGCCGGAAGAAACTCCACAGCATAATCCTTGCAATCCTATTACAGATCCGAGTGCGAGAAACTCCGCTCCGAGGTGCTGTCTCAGGGCGCGGCGCAGCTCGCGAGCGCGGCGCAGGTGCGGGAGCTGCGCCGGCGCATCGGCCAGCTGACGGCCGGCGCCCGCTCGCCGCCCCCCGCGCACCCCGCGCCTCACGCACAAACCGACACTGAAACCCTGCACAAATACGTCGCTATCAAGACTAGACCAACCCCTGATGATGTTAAGAAGAAAGTGTCTTTTAATTGATATTTATGTTAAAGTTAAATGAATGTTATGAATTAGGAATTTATAAATAAGTACAATTTTAATTTTATCCAAGACTGTAGTTTCAATTTTGGTGTACCTGCGAAGGCTTGTAAGCATGTAAAAAATGCAACAAGCATAGTATTATCGGTCAACAACAAATGAGAACGACAAATTAAATAATAAAATAAAATTTACTTTCCATATACAGTAAATCGAATGTGTAAATTGGTAACAAAATTATAACAAACACAGCCAGTATAATCCTTAGGTATAAATTAACCATCATAAAAATCCTACTAAAATACCTACTTAAAAACATTGCAAATTAATCAAATTGTCTATACATTTTTCCTAACGTATCCCAAGTAGCAAACTAGTCATATCATATAATACAACTAAAAGACGTATAAGGGTTTTGTTTCAGTTTTGTAGCAACCAAATAATTGTAAAGTGGTATTCAATACGATGCTTTAGTTATATATAATTTAAATCATATAAATACGTCTGGTAAACGTCGTCTCAACGAATTTATATGACGTAATATAAACGTATCTGCCACTACGTTTACATGATAAAGCTTTGAGTCGAGTTAACGTTATAGTCAGATAATAGTCAGGAGTTCCTATTTTTGTGTAATTTTGGAAACTTTTATGTAACGCTTAAATAATTAACTGTCCTATAATGATTGTATAATAAACTATTATAAAAAAGTCTTATTAAGGTGTTTAGTTCAATCATTATGTAACTTTTAGGCTATAAGTTTATTCTTATATGACTTTTATAATTCATGTAATTATTTAAACGATAATAAGTAACTTTTAAATGACTCACGCCCCAACTCAGAGTCACTTAATGGCCATTAAATTCGCTCCTTAGTACAGAATCACAAAAATTCACCCCCAGAGTCAGTTAATGGGCCTATAAAGACCCTTAAAGACAATTAAAGTTAATTATACAAATACCATTACTTACGCCCCAACTCAGAGTCACTTAATGGCCATTAAATTCGCTCCTTAGTACAGAATCACAAAAATTCACCCCCAGAGTCAGTTAATGGGCCTATAAAGACCCTTAAAGACAATTAAAGTTAATTATACAAATACCATTACTTAAACTATATTTAGGATTGATTTTGACGTTGACTTGACAATCTTGACATTAAGTTTACAATTTGAGTGATTTCGCCATTAAATATCTTTGGATTTCGCAAGCAAAATGTATAATTTCGCGGATTTCGCCGATTTTATTGAGTTTATTGATTACGATAAAAGAGTAGAAAGCATAGACATGTGGGGCCAAGGTGATATTTACGAGATTTTGATTTCGAGAAAATACACGGTCCAAGAATTTTATGCACGATACAAGTTTACACCAGAATGTGTAAAAACGGTTAGGTATATCGCCCATACTGGTGCCAGGCCTAACGAAACCACCAAAGAAAGGTTTAACATTTGCCTCGGAAATAATGATGCTGGTGACAATACGGTACTTTGCTACAGGCAGTTTTCAGGTTAGTTATCTACCGATATACCTAATAATATAATTAAATTGAATTGAGAGGAGGCAGGTATTTGTTATGAATTTTTTAATATACTACACTATTTTGTACACATTTACTCGAAGACCCGTGTGGTGCAATGGTTACCCTCAGTGGTTACCATACCGGATCGCTGTGCCAAGGGTTCTGGTCAGCGAGTCGGAAATTTGAATGATGAGTTCCAATTTCTGTTTTTTGTCTGGGTTCTTGGTGGCTCTTGTCTTTGTGTATTGTCCATAGCACTAGTTGGACTATATGAGTGTGAAGCATTATTATTATTTCTATTGCAGAACTTGGATGGAGATGTAATGAAAATCTGCCAGCAATCAGTCTCAAGAATTATTGATAGCAAGCAAAATGCAAGATTTTGTTAAATTCTCTTGTACTGTAACTAAAATTAACACAGTAAAGTAATGATATTTTTCAATCAAAAATATATTTCTGATATCTGATGTTATCATGAAGTAATATGTAGGTTCTAATTCTTGTGGTTTTGTTACAGACAACTTTTTATGAAATAGCTCAATTTCCTGGAGAGATTGAACATATAGATTGTACCCACATCAAAATAAGAAGTCCTGGAGGCATAACTTCAGAGGTTTATAGAAATAGAAACGGATGGTTCTCAATCAACGTCCAAGCTATCACAGGACCAAACTTGGAATGGAATTTCATGATTTAGTAGCTTGATGGCCTGGCAGTACTCATGACAGTTTCATTTACAACAGCAGTGCTATTAAACAAAGACTTAATACGAGATTATTACAAGGAATGATATTAGGAGAAAGTGGATATGCAGTAAGCATCATTTTATCACCAAATTCCACTCCACAAGAAAATTATAACAAAAGTCACATTAAAACCTGAAACACCATAGAAAGATGTTTTGGCATTTGGAAAAGAAGATTTCCTGGTCTTCAAGTAGACATGGTTTTAAAGGTGGATAAAATTGTCGCTGTCATATGTGCATGAGCTGCACTGCATAATATAGCAGTGAAGGTGAATGACATGGTGCCTTCGGAAGGCAATAATTGTTATGATTTTGAAGTTGCACCAATTATGGAAAATCAAAATAACAATGGGTTTTCAGTGCATCAAAATTTCAACCAATTATATTGACACACTCAAAATCTATTGTTATTGGTTTACCAGTAAAATGATACATTTTATAGATGAGTATGTAAGCGTTTGTTATTATTATTATAAAAAAGTATTTGAAAATATTGTATTGTTTTCCTTTTTATTCTACGTCATACTTGGCAACCCTACAATGGCATATCCCTCACATTGTGGCCGGAGACCTGACTTCAGCAGTGGGAAAGCATAATTATGGGGAAGTTAGATATTGCAATGATGATGCATAAATAATTAATTCGCTCATTTTATCAAAGTTACTTTATTTTGAAAAATCACTTTTCACTTTATATAATTTTAGCTTAGCTTTTTCAAGCAACACCTTGTTTTTCTTCTTTCAGTAACACTGCTTTGTTTAATTTGTTGAATTTCCAACTGTAAAGATAAAAAATATATTTAGGATATTTGATAATAAATTATGATAAACTGTTAATAAAAGAGAATGGAAACACAACTATAATTATATTTATTTATTTATTTATTTATTCTTCTGAAACACCTTAAAGTAGGGGTTACAAGGGCGAACTTAATGCCTATTGGCATTCTCTGCCAGTTGACCCTGGGTGATGGTGAAAATTATTATATATATATATTATAAAAAAATTATACCTTTGTTTTCAAAGTTGGCATATCCATTTTTTTATTATTATCTAGATGTTTTATTCTCAGCGTAGCTTCCTATCGAATATAGTTGGTGGGCTATCATTCATTAACTAAATCCTCTTTTTGATTTGTGTCTGAAAAATGTAATATACTCATAGGTACATACAACAATATAACAAAATTAGTCATCATCAATAAGAATAATAATATATAATATTCATATATAAATTTTTCATAATTCCAACCTAATACAGAAGTTTGTTGCTGGTCACTGTACTGATTGCTCATTATCCTTTGCATCTAATAGATCTAATATTACTATCAAATTATCAAATCAATTACTATCAAATGCATTTTTTATTTCACATAATTATTATCACAGGTGCAGCCTGATAAACAAATATTGACTTTATAATATTGCATATTAACTTAATACTCATAATATCAATCAGATTTAAGTCAGTGAAACCAAAGCAAGCTGTTATATTATACTCACCTCTTCCACCAAATAAATAATTTCTCCATGTTGTGGAAGTGGTCCACCTCCAGTCCTTAACAAATTCCCCGTTCTGTGGCTCGAGATTTACGTGCCAAAGCTTTCATATTGTCCCACGCACTCTTTTCGCGGTATTTTACACTCCATATCCTAAAACGATACAGAAATATAGAACTTGTTTTGATTACAATTCACATTGTTAATAACTTATGTTTTGAATCATATTCGCTAATTTGAAAATACCTACCATGATAATATAAATAGGTCGGCGATAATTAAAGAAAATGAAGTGAAAGTTGAAACAATATAAACCTCCAAGATATAAACAAACAAATAAACCATTATGAATTATGATTGAATTGACACTTACTGTACTGCCATAGATGTTGTAGTGTAACTATAGTATTGCCATAAATGAAATTGCGAGTTCTTTATCTTATTTTAAAGAAAAAAGCAACTTTGCCATGTTTTTATGTAAGAAAAAATAGTAGACGAATTTGTTGTTACTATATTACTATAAATCATCGCTCTAAAAGCATTCAAATAAATATTATTTTTTATGTGCTATCAACATATTTTACGTGTGGCTACACTAACACTCCATCGATATGATTATCGATAAGGTTTTTTGACGTTCGTCCGCACTAGGGTCACTTAAAGTTAAGATTATGACTCTGAGATGAATCGATACTTAACCTCAGATGAAGGAAATAAAAGGCAGATGGAACATTCGCAAAGAAATGTAACGAATGACGTGAAGTCACTTTTTCCCTATGTGTGCGTGACAACCTTAATGTCAGCTAGCAGTGGCACCGTATGGACACGTAATTCTTTGTGTGTGTGAGGATGCCAAATGAAAAGTCACAAACTCCCGCAATTTTGTAAATGTTGTTTGACATATTTCCAACTTAACACATTATGCACAATTAAATTGGCAAATTATTTATTACTAGCCCACAGTCGATAAAAGTAGGGATGGTATTCTTTAAATTGTCGTGATTTTTTTATTTGTAAACCGATTCAAATAAAACAAACACTAAATGTTAACCCAAACTCATTACAATACGTCAGTGAAAACCGAATATTTTATTAAGCCGTTCCTGAGATAGGAGGAACAAATGCATAGAAAACCAGACAAAAATTTACGTTGTAATAAATTAATGTGATAATCATAATTGATTTTAATTTCATCACTAGTTATCAAAAAGTACACTTATCAAAATATATGTAAATGTTCTTTTAATATAAAATAATACTTAAATATATTTAATTGTCTTAATTAATCTATGGACTTTTTTATGCAGAATAAGTTAGTGTTTGACCACAGAACCACCTGAGATGGTAAGCGGTAATGAAGTCGTGGATGGTAAATCACACTAACTTAGTAGAAGCCTATTCACTCTTGACTTGAAGACACCCACATTATAATCTGACGGGAACACCCACGCGGACAATTAATTCCAGTCCTTTGTGGTACGCATAATAAAAGACGAGGCAAAGTGCATTTTTTTTCTCTTGTAATAGCAGCTGTCGGCAATCTGCAAAATTATAATTGAAATCATTTTAGTGACTAGGCTAAACTAAAAACAGAAACTAAAATATAATATAATATTTTCTTTCAATCATGCATTTTATCGTGGGCAAACGTGACATTTTCAATTAACCCGGTTATAATATCCCAGCGATAGGTGTTTATGCATTGGCTGTATTTCTTGATTTTTAAGGTTTAAATAAATACAAATATTTCAAATATTTACTTTTTAAATATATTTATTTCGACATACATTTATAAATCGACCAGTGCTCAAATAGCTCATGCATATTTCCCCAAATTTAGGGTAACCGATTTTCACATAAAGCTGGTATACAAACAATATACAAATGAATAATTGTCGAGGTTTTGTGTTCCGAGCAAACCGCAAAAATATTATTATAAATAAATAATAAAATAATGAACAGATATCTGTGAAAAGATATTCCATCTTCTTTTCTTTGATTTTGCGAACTACTTTTAAATTGTTTAAAAATGCAAGACGGCATTATATCTGATAAAATTATTTAATAAATTTTGACAATTGCGATGTTCATGCAATTTGACGCTTTCTTTAGTAGTGACACGAGATTGTATTAGTTTTTTATTTTGTATTATTCTTGGTAGGCTTACGTCATATTCGAACGACGTTATCTGCCTTTCATTCCTTCATCTAAGTACTTAACATATTTAATCTCAATTAGTTATGAGCTCCTTACAGCTAAATAAACGAACCTTTCTGAGTTGGGGCGTCAGAAGCCATTTTTAATTTAATTCATAGATAAAGATCTCGGAAAGTGGAAAAGAATTAACAAAAGTGGTGGTTTTAGAAGAAAAGTAAACAAAAATTATAAATCATTAAAAATATCAAAAATACCTACAATTAATCTGGAAAAAACATTATCTTGCGGTCCCAATCAAAAAGAAAGTAGCAAAAATCAAGGTGGTTCCGTATATTTTTTAACACTTGGGCAGTATCCAGCATTAGTACCTACCACTTAGGCTATAGGCGATACGACTTAGGCAACCAGGCGCCTAAATCGTACCGAAGGACCTTTTTGGAAAAGTGTTGAAATTTCTATTTCTTTAAAAGATTTCTTATGCTTATGTCAATTCTATGATAGCTTAGTAAATAAACCTAAGTGGATGTATGAGATTTTATTTAATTTGAAATACCCTAAAATACAGCTATTTTTCCTTAGATAAAGTAGTAGCAGAGTAAATAAAATTTAATAATGGCAACATTCTTTTTTCAAAAAGAAGACATTAAAAATTGTTTTTTTCAAAAAAGATTTCAAAAATAATTTTTTTTATTAAATTAAAAACAATATTCAAAAAAGTAAACAAAAAAAACATTTCTAAAAACATCAAAAAAAAATTCAAAAAGAAATTAAAAAAATATGTCGAAAAAATAAAAAAATAATAAAAATGAATATTTTAAATATTTAAAACGAATGGCAACGTATTTATATTTAATATTTATTTCAAAAAGGGCATCGAACCTAATTGGCACACCTACAAGTCCGCCATTTTGAAAAAACCTCGATTCGGCGGCCAGTGATGAAACATGTGTCAATCGATAGACTAAATGATTATGATCAAAAAGTATTCAGTGATGAAATGTCGTAAGTGATATACTTTCTGAGATAAGTGAGTTCAAAACTGTAGAAAAATAAAGCAAAAAACTTCGTTTCAGCGGACATTAATAAATCATATGTCATTCGATAGGCTAAATAATTACAATTAAAAAGTATTCAGTGATGAAATGTTATAAGTGATACAATTTCTGAGATATTTGAGTTCAAAACCGTAGAAATATAAAGCAAAAAAACTTCGCCACGGCGGACATTGATGAAACATATGTCAATCGATAGGCTAAATGATTACGATTAAAAAGTATTCAGTGATGAAATGTTGTAAGTGATATACTTCCTGAGATATTTGAGTTCAAAACCATACAAAAATAATGCATTAAAAATGATCATTTACTTATTTTGAATTTATTGGGTCAATAATGAAAAATAAGTATATTATGCCATATGTGTATGTGCTGCATAGGTACTTGATTTATTAATAACGGGTAGGTTTGAATTTAAAAAAGAAGCAGAGCAAAAGCAAACTACTAGGTTGTTTTATAAATAATTTTTTTGCCACCAGCGGCTACAGCTTTGGCAATTACTCTAAACCAAAAGTTAAAATTCATTATTGGCTTAGTTTTCTATATCATGTCTGACAATCACTGAATCTAAAAATTCCGCTGGTGATAAAGGCAATGTTTCCTGATGTCGAGCCCATGCCAAGAACCATATAACACACATTATATGGGAACAACAGGACAAGGTTCTTTTTCCCACTATGCATGAGCAGTACCATCCCGCAATTTTATCTCTACCCTTAAGTTGTTTGTTTGACGAATTTGTTTAATTTTTATAATACATAACGTAACTGAGGTAAGGAAAAAAGTGACCGGTATACTTCAATTGCTGTATCGCCATAAACACTTAACCATAAATACGCCATAAACACTGGTCATCCCTCACCTTGATTATGCTATGTGTTGTACAGATTTGTCAGAAGTACTTCTGAATACATTGGAGCGCCTTCTTAATTATTATAGTATATATATCTTAATTATATAATATATATAGTATTAGATATATCTTCGGCTTACGTAAGTATGACCACATTTCCCAGTTCCATTCCTAACTTAAATGGCTACCCATTCGATACAGGCGAAACTTCAGAATTCTCTCAACATTTTATGCTATTTTGAATAATGTGTCTTCTCCTGTTTATTTAAAGGAAACCCATATCACTGCATTTCGGGAATTCCTTCACAATACAGTTCATACTGTTCTGGAACTCCTTGCTTGTAGACATCAAAAAATCATAGACTACCAAAAGCTCCTTCAAGAAGTCCGGCAGCACTACCTGAAGCAATTAGAATGTTGTCGCCCGTGGTCTTCAACCAGATGTTATATCATCCATCATCCATCAGCCCTTAGAGGTCCACTGCTGGACATAGGCCTCCTCTAACTTGCGCCACTCTGACCGGTCCTGAGCCTTCTGAATCCAGCGGATGCCCGCTGTCTTCTTCAGGTCGTCAGTCCACCTGATCGGGGGGCGTCCTATGCTCCTTTTTCCGAGACGTGGGCGCCATTCGAGGACCTTTCATCCCCAACGGTTATCGGTCCTTCGTACTATGTGGCCAGCCCATTGCCACTTCAGCCGGCTAATTCTTTGAGCTATGTCGGTTACCCTTGTTCGTCTACGGAGCTCCTCATTTCTGATGGGATTACGTAGAGAAATACCGAGCATAGCCCTCTCCATAGCCCGCTGCGCAACTCTGAGCTTGTGGATCAGGCCAATAGTAAAGCGTCTCACGTCTCGGATCCGTATGTCATCACTGGCAACACACACTGCTCGAACACCTTCGACTTCAGGCACTGAGTTAATGTTTTGGACGAATTATTTATTTACTTAATATATAATATAATATGTATAGTAAAAATAAAAAATAATTAACTATAAATGTTTTATTTTTATACGGGTTTGAACTCAAATATCCCTGAAATCATATCACTTACGATATTTTATCACTGAGTACTTTTTGATCGTAATCACTTAGTCTATCGATTAACACTTGTTTTATCAATATCCGCCGAAACAAAGTTTTTTACTTTATTTTTCTATGGTTTTGAACTCAAATATCTCAGAAAGTATACCACTTACGACATTTCATCACTGAATACTTTTTGATCATAATCATTTAGTCTATCGATTGACACATGTTTCATCACTGGCCGCCGAATCGAGGTTTTTTCAAAATGGCGGACTGTAGGTATGCCAGGCTCCATACAAAAATGTTGGAAGCCCTTTCCACACGACATATCTGCTACGTCTACGTCACGCCTTGGTAACGCTTTTTCGTGACAGAAAATTCCTAATACCTCTATTAAGAAGTCTCTAAAGAAGTTTCACTTCAAAAACAGAATTACTTATAAAGATTTTTTTCATATTTTTCTGTTCCATAGAACCCTAATTACAACCGTAATGGTGGACGACAGGACGACATAAGTTGAATAAAATACATGTATATAACCAGTAGTCATATACACGTCGTAAAGCGGTCGCTCAGTGTGTTGATTGCAATATGGCGGAAATTATTAAAGTCAATTCATATATATAATTTTAATATACAATATTAAAACATCAATATTTTGAAGGCCCATTAAAATATGAACAAAGATGTCCATACATATTCTCGAAAAAATTTAATGGCCACTATATCATCACCCTCCTCATCTTCAACCACAATCGACTTTCTTTATATTAAATAAATGAAAATCATGATAACATTTGGCTTAACTTTTTATAAAGTATTTCAAGAAGAAAAAATATTGTCCGTTCGCTTAAGAAAACTCATGTAGATGTTGTGTGTTTAACCATAACAGGACTCTTTTGTAATTTTATTTACATCTATATACGGTTAAAGTTATGTAGGAGTATTACTAGACACTATTATAAAACATATTAGTCACACTTGCAACATCTATGTGATTTTTATGCAACGTAATTGACGCCGTTGCGACGACAAAACGACCCTTACACGATGTAAATGTCATATAAGGTGCGCCCAAACCCGCGTTATATAGACGTCTAATATACTGTAATATAACCATTTTGACTGACTGAAAGTTAATCTAAGACGTTCGTTGACCATTTATATAACTTTATTTTGCTACTTGGGATAACTTCAATATGTTTTTAACTGGATCGTCGTTGTAGTTAAATTTATGGGATTAGTATTTTGGTGAGCAATTTATATAAGCATAGCGAATTTAGAAAAAGTCATTAGAGTTATCAATACGTTACAATACAAAATAATAGCAGTTTTATAACATTCATTCATTTCTAACATTCAGTTTTTCTATAGTATCCAAATCACCACGTGTCTCACTCGCAGAGCATAAAGTGTAAAGCCGCACAATATACATACATTGTATAATATACATGTTGGCCGAGCTTGAACCAAGCGGCAAGTGCGTAATAGTGGGTGATGAACCAACTTGTGAATAACGTTTGCCGAGTGGAGGCGAGCGCCTTTGATTTGTGCACTAAAACCGATAGGGTTCCGAAGTGAGGCGAGGGTATCGAGTTATCCCAAGGGCCGGCAAGTCACCGCAAGCGACCACTTGCTTGCCATTACTCGGCAAGCTTTGGCCAATATGTACCTATGTACGGCTAATACGGCTACGGTCAGTTCAGAGGGTGGGCGAGTCGCCGGCGCCGGGCGTGAGGTCCTTGAGGGCGTGTTCCCGCGCGTGCGCCACGTGCCGCGAGCGCCGCGCACACTCCCGCGCCTCGCGTGCGGTGCGCGCGCGCAGCCGCTTGGCTCCTGCGTCTTGCACGCACTGCGTGAACTCGCCTGGGGATAATATTAAAAACGTATTAATCGCTAAACACTCATAGATAGCTCTACACCAAGGTTCCCTGTGTCGTGGGAGCCATGGACAATACACAAAGACAAGAACAGAAATTCAAACTCATCATTCAAATTTCCGCCTCGAACCCAGCTCAGGATTCTTGGAACGGCGGTCCGGCTTGATAACCATTAACATACGCCACGTGGGTCGTCAAATTAGATCATTTAACTTATAACTTATGGATTCTTCAGAAAAACCTGCGTGTATAATCTTCGTTTTTTGGTGATGCGCACCTGAATTGAAACCTTGTCTCAACAAGGGCGGCATGAAAACTTTCAACACTTGGGTTGGCCACTAACCCCTCCACCAATCCGCACTGGACTCGTAAGTAACGTGCTGAAGTACGCTTACAGGCCTCCTCAAGAGGAGAGACCCTTGCACAGTAGATCATTTACGGGTTTAAGCCACATAGCCATGCGAACATAGGGCGGGTCTCTAGTAACATATCGTAAGTACAGTGCCACCAAGTTGTCTGTGAAATGGCGAAAATTGGAACTAATGCCGCCCCATTCATAAGTTCTTTGTGTTCATTCATTGACATTTACTACGTCTCGAATTGCGTCCAATGATTGGTCCAATGCGTCCGACAGCACTCTCCGTCAATTCACAGATAAGTTGGTGGCACTGTAACTAATAAGGTACCAGTGTACCGATAGCCTCCCAGCAGCGCACGGTGTCGGCGGCCGCGCTGGTGGTGTTGTAGCAGTCGATGATGCGCTGCTGGCACGCCGCGCACACCGGCTCCACGCTCAGCATGTTGGCAGTGCGCAACTCGATGCGCGCCGCCAGCGCGTTCAGGTCCTCCACTGTTAGACTGCGGATGGAACAGTTTTGTTATAGGATGCGTTACGATTATTACAATAAAATTACACTAGAAGAATAGCAGATGATTGTGTATGTAGACTGGAAGGTTGAATTAGGACCAGGACAGGAAATCTAAAGCCGTCCCGACATTAAAGATCTTTTCGGAGAGCTGTTTTTGTAGAGCCCGAAAACACTCACACAAACACAGGCTTACCAAATTCGCCCATGACTATTAACATCGTCGGAAGTGCAAAATCGCATTTTTTTATTTATTTCATAAAACGTTCCTAAATAACCAAGTCTATCATCAGCTGAAAAGAAAAATATAATTTTATGCATAGTTTTTAGTTATTAAAATTAAAAACGTCGGATATTACTTTGATAGCTCGCTAACAATGTCAGATAATAACTACTAACGTTGTTAGCGGTGTAGTAATGTTGGTAGTGTTGTCGGATGTACCACATCCAACGTTGTTAATCGGTTTTAGAAATAAGTTAAATGTCGTTAGTACCACATCCGACGTTGTTAATCGGTTTTAATATGAGTTAAATGTCAGTACTACCACATCTGACGTTGTTAATCGGTTTTCCAAATGATTTCAATGTCTGTAGTTCCATATCCGACGTTGTTTAACGTTTGTTTTAATTAATGGAATGTCGGTTATACCACATCCGCAGCTGTTCAATGTTTTGCAGATGGTTTAAAATGTCTGTAGTACCAAATGTAACAGTTCCAAACATATAAAATAGTTAATTTGAACTAGTTCTTTAGTTCCTTTATTTTTTATGGGGATGATCAAACGAGCTGATGATCCACCTGACGGTAAGTGGCTATCGTCGCCCATGGACATCAGCAACACCAAAGGCATCACCGATGCGTTGCCAGCCAAGAAAGAGAGAAGAAAAAGAAAGAAAGAACTGGCTCTCAAGCCCCCAGCCGGAACACGACGAGTCGTTTGGCGGCTGACTCATGCTCAAGGGTTTTAGCTATGCAGGCGAACCCCACGGAGAAATAATAATAGTAATAATGGTATTAATTAATAAATTAAAATCAATATTACTAATATAATTCCACGAGGGGCCCTACCACCAGCGGGCCGGATTTAGTCACCTTTTACGACAGCCATCCGGCGTGAGATTGGGGTTAGTATTCTAAGCCGCCCCAATACGGCTTAGTCCCTCCTGAGTCTCCAATACCGAGAAGTATTCAAGATGAGTTAATTAAAATGCAAGACTTAAAAAAGATCTCTGTGATATTTGTCACACATATAAAAATAAAAAGCGGCCAAGTGCGAGTCGGACTCGCCCATTAAGGGTTCCGTAGCAGCAAGTAACATAATATAAAAGTTCTTTTAGTTCGTTGTAACTTTGATCAATGTTTTTTGTGGTTTACGATTTATGACGTATTAAAAAAAAACTACTTACTAGATCTCGTTCAAACCAATTTTCGTTGGAAGTTTGCATGGTAATGTACATCATATATTTTTTTTAGTTTTATCATTCTCTTATTTTAGAAGTTACAGGGGGGGGGGACACACATTTTACCACTTTGGAAGTGTCTCTCGCGCAAACTATTCAGTTTAGAAAAAAATTATATTAGAAACCTCAATATCATTTTTGAAGACCTATCCATAGATACCCCACACGTATGGGTTTGATGAAAAAAACATTTTTGAGTTTCAGTTCTAAGTATGGGGAACCCCCAAAATTTATTGTTTGCTTTCTGTTTTTGTGTGAAAATCTTAATGCGGTTCACATAATACATCTACTTACCAAGTTTCAACAGTATAGCTCTTATAGTTTCGGAAAAAAGTGGCTGTGACATACGGACGGACAGACAGACAGACAGACATGACGAATCTATAAGGGTTCCGTTTTTGCCATTCGGCTACGGAACCCTAAAAATTACCTACAGAAGAAGAGAAATCGATATATTTACAACATCAAGCTGACGTGTTCAAGCTGAAGTAGTGGAAACGACGTGATCAATGGCGAAACATTACACAACTGCGATATGCCGATGATATAATCATCCTGGCAGGATACCAGAGGAACTTGGTATAATGCTCGGGGACTTGAACAGCGCCTCACGACGGGTGGGTCTTAAGATGAACATGGACTCTCGAAGTTGTAGACGAGTACATTTACCTGGGACAAGTGATCCAAATGGGTAAGTCCAACTTCGAGAAAGAAGTCACTCGCAGAATCCAACTCGGATGGGCTGCGTTCGGGACACTACGTCATATCTTGTCGTCCAAAAAGTTACCTCAGTGCCTGAAGTCGAAGGTGTTCGAGCAGTGTGTGTTGCCAGTGATGACATACGGATCCCAGACGTGGTGCTTCACTATTGGCCTAATGTATAAGCTTAGAGTCGCCCAGCGGGCTATGGAACGAGCTATGCTCGGTATTTCTCTACGCGATCGAATCAGAAATGATGAAATCCGTAGACGAACGAGGGTGAACGACATAGCTCCGAGAATTAGTCGGCTGAAGTGGCAATGGGCTGGCCACATAGTTCGAAAGACCGATAACCGTTGGGGAAGAAAGGTTCTCGAATGGAGACCACGCCTTGGTAAAAGGAACACAGGACGCCCCCCGACCAGGTGGACCGACGATCTGAAGAAGACAGCAGGTATCCGCTGGATTCAGAAGGCTCAGGACCGGTCTGAGTGGCGTATATGAGAGGAGGCCTATGTTCAGCAGTGGACCTCAAAAGGCTGATGGATGGATGGATGGAATTTCTTTCAATTTTTGGTGTTTTTTTCAGTAATGTTTACATACGACATACATGATAATAAGTAATAATAATTTAACAATGACGTAAATGGCATTTCCGACAAGCAATCATCAATTCCGCACAAGCAACAATGTCGGTTGTGGTACTTCTGACAAATCAGTATTACTCTTACTCCGTTAAAAAGGTTACAAGTGACTTTTCTCATATTTACACATTAAATACCGGCTACTAATAATATTGCACTAAACTTAAATAACTTGCACAGCATTACTCTAAATTTTCATGATCCTGCTTAAAATAAGTTAAGCTATTTTTAATAGTCATGGGCGAATTAATAAGTTATTATTCAATATAGTATTACAAAGTTTATGGCACATGGAACTAAAACTAATTGTGTGAAATCTATCCTATCATTTCTATCCGTGAACAATAAATAAACTACGATCGCGATAACCTTTACGTTACCTTGTGTTGTGGCTTGCTTCTTTTGGTACTTATTCGTTTTATGAATTAAATATCTACTTAGATGCCAGTTTTTACAACTATCCGATAACTATATATTTGATTATCATTGATAATCAAATTAACGGCATGTACATATTTACCTATCGAAATTATTGAACCATAAAAAGTTTTGCGTAAGTATTTAATGTATTTTAAGTTCGAAAGAATTTGAGTGCTACTGACCAGTAGGTATTTATTTACGAGATCATATTTAAATTATTAAGTACTATTATTTCTTCTGTGATTAATATTCAAATTAAACGACTAAAATTTACATAGTTCAAAGAATTATCCTGTTGAAGTGTGGCGATAGACAAAATGGATCTAATGCGCGAATAGGGTTGCCAGGCGTCCGGATGAAGCCGGACATGGTTAGGCTTTTTGAATGCGTGTCCGGCCAAATTTAACGGTGTCCGGCTTTTGTTAGGCTTTTTACATTTTACCAACTTATAAGAAACTTATACAAGGACACAAAACAATTTATATTGATAACTGTTAAAAGACGTTCCTGCATGTAATCAAGTTTCCGAAACTATTAGTATCCACGAAAAAAATGTTAAAGTTGACGACAGCAAAGGGGGTTTTGATGGTTGATATCAAGAAACTGTTAGTATACCAGTAATGAGTAGGTAGTCTATTTTAAATCGATGAAGAGTAGTCCAGATGGCTTTTAATAGTTTTAATTTAAAATATTTGACGTTTAAACAGTGGCGTAGCTAGCCCTAAGGAAGCCCCATATCAATATTTATTGTGGGGCCGCCTCAACGTCAGCTGCCAAATATAAAACTGTAGAGGTCGTAGGTCGCTGGTGAGCTTTTTTTTTGGGTGTGTTAGTGGGGGCCCCTAGACACTGGGGGCGCCGTATAATTGATACGGCTGATACGGCGGTAGCTACGCCTCTGCCGGTTTAAAGATTATTACAACTTTGTTTATTAATATTACGTTTCTGCTAATTATTTAATATTTTTGGTTTGTTTACTTTAAATGTTATTAATTAGTGATGAAGTTTTAAAAAATTGTCTTAATAATATTAATACACAAAATTCTTGATAATTTAGGGTGTCCGGCCTTTTTACCCAAATGTCCGGACAAACGGGCTGGTGTCCGGCTTTTTCGTTGGCCAACCTGGCCAACTGGCTGGTCGAAGGACCAACCTTTTTTTATGCAGAATAAGTTAATACTTGACCACAAAACCACTTAATCGCTGAAAGGCTTTTTAGCGCTTTACACAACAAATTAGATGGCCAAAATGTATAGATTGATTGCAGAAATGTATACATGTAAGTAATACGCATAACTATAAGTTCTTGATTTTGATAAAATAACAAAAAGCCTAACCCACTCCTCTCCGAATGACTGTCGTCCAAGCACTTGAGTTTCTCCATGAATATTTTGTCCTTGTAATCTCCCCTGGGCGGTGCGGTGTTCGACGGGGATGTAGCGCTTCCCATCGTTGCATCTTCTACTAGCCTTTCTACCTAAAGTTAGAGAGGACATAAGTTACCTATATATAGGTCATACTACTACAAAGATAATCTGTATATGATCAGATATTTATTTATTTATTTATTTATTTAAACTTTATTAACCACAAAATCACGGTACAATTGGCGAATTGGCGAGCTTAACGCTTAAATGCATTATCTACCAGCTAACCATTAGATATCGGGCTATCCAAGTTATCCAACTATTTGTTTTGAACTTGGAAACCAACCTACTTTTAATGTAACTGGCCCGAAAACAAGCGAAATAAATAGATCGGTTTATTTTACGAATGGTTCACCAGGAAACAGGAAAACAGGAAACAAAGGTAAAGAAAGATATTTTAGCAATCTGTATGATTTCCCGTATGGTACTGACCTGACCTTGTCCATAATCCCTCCATCCTTGGAACGAATGGATGGATCAATAAAAAAATGTTGGTGGTTCAAAGAATATTTAAAAATAAACCATTTTATTGGATATGCTGATGTGCTGTTCCTCAGGCTCGTCTTCAATGGGGTCCGTCGCCGCAGAGTTGGGATGCTGGAAGTGAGTTGCCCGCACGGATTGCCCACCACCCATTGTACAGACCTTTATTAAGAAATAAACTCAATTATTATTTATGTCAAAGGTTACTTCACTATGCCATTTTTCGATGTTCTGTTTTCTTTGATAAATGTAATCGTTACACTTACAATTTTGTTTTCTGCACTTCTCCCTGTGAACATGGGCTATATCAAATTTCAGACTCCTACGTGCCTACATTATTCTTAAAACCGGCTAAGTGCTTGGTGTCAGGCCGCGCAATGTAGAGTTCCGTAGTTCTTCGACTGTTACTCATTAAACTAGTTAAACTATTCTAGCCGTTTTCTTTTTAAATTCATCATACATGCTACTGCCCTGATTTTTTTCACTTTTCCATCACCTATTTAGCTGGCGGGGGGGGGGGGACACTTGACTTTAACCAAACTCCTTCGTAATCGGACCCCTGAATCGAAAAATACTTTGCAGAATATTTTTGAAATACTCTATCTCTAGTCTACATACTAGGGGAGCTACGTTAAAATTTTTTAAGGATTTTATTCTACGACATTCTAATTATAGTAAATATATTATATGTGTATCCATGTTAAAATACAGCTTTCTAGCACTGCGGACAGACGGGTACTGTGTAAGGGTGGTACATTTCTGTAGAGTGGGGTTTTGTGGGGTGTTTCTGTGGGTAGGAAACCCTTACCCTTTTGACTATGAAACCCTAAAAAACTATAGAGCATTCCAATTAAAGTGGCATATCGGCCATACGCATTGTTAATATGCCATTATACCAAACATTAATCAGGCAACTTAGTGGCACCCACCGCGCACCGGGTACTGCCAGCCACTGTGTCCAGTACGACACGACTGATCTTTTCGTGGCCCAACCTTGAACTTTCCGTGATGCGAGCCGATAATACTCATCGGCACCGCATCGGAATAACAACTAAAACCCCAGGCATGGAATAAAATTAGCATCAATTTTCGAATCGAACGTCGCTCGAACATGTGGATCCTCCATTTTTCTCGCGTTCACATGTCCGGTTTTTGCACGATTTTGTAATCACGACGTGATTTGTTTCGTTGACTCACAATTTAGTGTGATGCAGAGGAAATTCAATTTAATTTCAATAATCCAGCGAGCTGTAATAAAGCCTATCTTTGATAATGAGGTCATTTTTCCTATTCAATCTAAGTATATTTGCTTGACATATCCCTACCAATGACATGCGATTAGCATTTATTTAAGACTTTTAAAGGTCTTGTGATACGAGGTTTACGTCTCATGACTTCCTGACCTATTTTTGTTACAACAACAAGATCAGCAAACAAGGGAAATATTTTTGATACAAGTATTGTAAACTTGGGTATGCCATGAAAAGATCGCAATAAGTTCTGTGGAAATTCTTATTACGCCTAGCCTAGAAGTACCTACTTCAGCAAGTCTTCCATAATCAGGTTCGGAATAGGAAGTATCAAGACAAGTTTTATATTCTCTTATTACTTTTATTATTTTATTACTTCTTTTACAAACAACTTTGAGACAAAATACGACGCCTGAATCATCTAATTCTTAGTTTTCCAACGATCATCTCGACAGAATCTTATTTCGAGGTGGTCTAATGCGAATCCTTAGTCTCCTAACATAAAATAAGCAATTAAGTTGAGTTCTCCAAAACTTCACTTCAACATGTTGCAAATTTCACGGGGAAATATTTCCTGAGCAGATTCCAATCTTATGATTTACCCACCTATTGAACCGTCCAACGTAAGTAGGCTGTCTCTGATAACCTTGTGGATTCAGTTGGCATATTAGTCACCGGGACAGTATAATGAAAATTAATATTACGTTCGAGTGTTATCCTTAGTTTAAATGGGTACCATCAGTTACCTATACGCTGAACTGCATGTCTGTCTGTTACATAATTTAAAAAATTGCAAACAAACGTCCAGTTATGGTGTACCTAACAAAAAAAAATTATTGAGTGCTTCCGTTTTTTTTTCAACATATGTATCTGAAACATAGCATATACAATTATTACTATGTCTCTATTATAGTATGACTGCAAGGCAACCTCAATGGCCATTAAGGAAGCAGGTGAAATTACTGATTCTCCATCACTACAAGCGAAACACGTAAAACATTTCACAGCCGATTCTAAAAGGAGGATAGTAAGCGTAATAAGGAATTCAGACGGGTAAAAACCTACCACCATGCAGATAACAATATAGTTGGATGATTAACAGTTATTGATGTTCCTGTACGGAAATCATCCATACACATTGTCATTTAGGCTTACAATGAGCTGAACGAGCCAATAAGGACATTTTTTACCAGAAATTTGAAATAAAAGGGCTTCCAACATTTTTGTATGGAGCCTGGCATACCTACAAGTCCGCCATTTTGAAAAAACCTCGATTTGGCGGCCAGTGATGAAACATGTGTCAATCGATAGACTAAATGATTATGATCAAAAAGTATTCAGCGATGAAATGTCGTAAGTGGTATACTTTCTGAGATATTTGAGTTCAAAACCGTAGAAATATAAAGCAAAAAAACTTCGCCACGGCGGACATTGATGAAACATATGTCAATCGATAGGCTAAATGATTACAATTAAAAAGTATTCAGTGATGAAATGTTGTAAGTGATATACTTCCTGAGATATTTGAGTTCAAAACCGTACAAAAATAAAACATTTATAGTAAATTATTTTTTATTTTTATTATATGTACATATTATATTATATATTAAGTAAATAAATAATTATAAATACATATATAACATCTGGTTGAAGATCACGGGCGACAACATTCTAATTGCTTCAGGTAGTGCTGCCGGACTTCTTGAAGGAGCTTTTGGTAGTCTATTTTTTTGGTAGTATATTATTAGATTTATTTTTTGATGTCTACAAGCAAGGAGTTCCAGAACAGTATGAACTGTATTGTGAAGGAATTCCTGAAATAAGCAGTGCTATCATATGGGTTTCCTTTAAATAAACAGGAGAAGACACATTATTCAAAATAGCATAAAATGTTGAGAGAATTCTGAAGTTTCGCCTGTATCGAATGGGTAGCCATTTAAGTTAGGAATGGAACTGGGAAATGTGGTCATACTTACGTAAGCCGAAGATATATCTAATACTTAATTAAGAAGGCGCTCCAATGTATTCAGAAGTTCCTCTGACAAATCTGTACAACACATAGCATAATCAAGGTGAGGGATGACCAGTGTTTATGGAGTATTTATGGTTAAGTGTTTATGGCGATACAGCAATTGAAGTGTACCGGTCACTTTTTCCTTACCTCAGTTACGTTATGTATTATAAAAATTAAAAAAATTCGTCAAACAAACAACGGGTAGAGATAAAATCGCGGGATGGTATCTACTGCTCATGCATAGTGGGAAAAAGAACCTTGTCCTGTTGTTCCCATATAATGTGTGTTATATGGTTCTTGGCATGGGCTCGACATCAGGAAACATTGCCTTTATCACCAGCGGAATTTTTAGATTCAGTGATTGTCAGACATGATATAGAAAACTAAGCCAATAATGAATTTTAACTTTTGGTTTAGAGTAATTGACAAAGCTGTAGCCGCTGGTGGCAAATAAATTATTTATAAAACAACCTAGTAGTTTGCTTTTGCTTTGCTTCTTTTTTAAATTCAAACCTACCCGTTATTAATAAATCAAGTACCTATGCAGCACATACACATAATTATGGCATAATATACTTATTTTTCATTATTGACCCAATAAATTCAAAATAAGTAAATGATCATTTTTAATGCATTATTTTTGTACGGTTTTGAACTCAAATATCTCAGGAAGTATATCACTTACAACATTTCATCACTGAATACTTTTTAATCTTAATCATTTAGCCTATCGATTGACATATGTTTCATCAATGTCCGCCGTGGCGAAGTTTTTTTGCTTTATATTTCTACGGTTTTGAACTCAAATATCTCAGAAATTATATCACTTACAACATTTCATCACTGAATACTTTTTAATCGTAATTATTTAGCCTATCGAATGACATATGATTTATCAATGTCCGCTGAAACGAAGTTTTTTGCTTTATTTTTCTACAGTTTTGAACTCACTTATCTCAGAAAGTATATCACTTACGACATTTCATCACTGAATACTTTTTGATCATAATCATTTAGTCTATCGATTGACACATGTTTCATCACTGGCCGCCGAATCGAGGTTTTTTCAAAATGGCGGACTTGTAGGTGTGCCAATTAGGTTGGATGCCCTTTTAATTTAAATGGGTATGTTCATAATAGGCAAGTAAAATTTTTTTCTTAATAGGTTTTACATGTTATTCGTTGAAATGTCCAGAGGTGATGGGTAAAACGAAATATTCTCATCATTATAGTAGTACCGAGCTGGCGCACGTCATACGAGAAGGTGCTTTATTGTTAAAGAACTCGTTTTTAATTGAGGTCCATGTCGAGTTCCGCCTTTTATTTATACGACTGAATGGGACAGTGACGTAGCTAGCCCTAGGGAGGCCCTATATCAATATCTGCTGAGGGGCCCCCGCACCAACTTTTGCTGTCAAACTTCGGAATAAAAAGGGGCGCCAACTGTAGCTGTCTTATTGCGAAAAACAAGCTTTTTTTGGAGGGCGCCACGTTTTGAAATGTAGCGAAGTCGATAATATAACAGGGCGCTTGGTTTTTTACTAGAGGTGGCGCCATTAAGGTGTTAGTCGGGGCCCATGTAGGCTGGGGGCCCCGTATAATTGATATGGCTGATACGTCGGTAGCTACGCCCCTGGAATGGGAAATCCTTCGCGTATTTTTTTAGGAAATTTTCTTTCGCTATACATGTCCTGGATATTCTCATGACTTATCTACCTAAGAATTAACCCGTTTTTTGGATGAATGAATAAAGGTATAAATCCAACCGTAAATAAGACTCCTATTAGCACAGACAAAACCTAACGAAAATAATTTCCTTGCAACTAAGTATAAGTATTTTATTATAACTACCTGTAAATTGTTTTCCTTTATAAAAGTATTCTTACTAAAATTAACCATCATTCCTTCTTAATTATTTCCTTGATAATGGAATTTTAATAAAACATTCTTTTAAAATTGACGTGACTAAAGCAATTTGGGATCTTCTCGATCGATAATGTAATTACCAGCTCAAGTTATTTTCGTTTAGTTCTGAATAATCATATTCTTATTAAATTGTTTTTAAGGAGCGTACTTTGGTACTTTAACTTTACACTTGTGATTTACGACATTATTATGATTATATCAAGGTGCTTTTAATGAAAATTTCTTTGCATTATTATCATGATGATAAAATGACTACTATCGCATTGACCAACAACTCGTAAAATAATAGATTCGTATGTACTCTCCGAATCAAATGGTTAAAATCTATATTCTATACACTGTACGAATAAAGACTTGTCGATCCTCACACCACAGGATAACCCTAGGGTATGTCATCACATCTCTGAGAAGAGTGGTGTGAATCCAAAAGTTTTCATACGATTTTTTCTTCACCCGAGAAAATGAAAATGAATTACTACAATTTTGTAAACACACATTATGAGACACAAGGCTAAATGTATTATAAAACATTTCTTAACTTATCAACAGAACTATATCGCGTCTTTTTAAACGACTTTTTATTTATCAGAAACGTAATTCGCACTAATTAATTTTATTTGTCTAATAATAATGTTACGACGTAAGTTCGCTGTTGTTAGCGTATGTATGTCATGTCAGAAATACGCTGCGCAAAAATGATTTTATTCGTGATTCATAAGATCCGGAGTTAAGCGTGAGTTTAAAAATAAAATTATTGGTAAATAATGCGGCATCTTGCTAGGAATATGTGTTTTTACATGTGCATATAGGGTGATATATGACTCATGCTTCATATTTATTTTTATCGCGTATTTAGATATACGAGTATGTTGTAACAAAATAGTCGAAATTTAGTTTTTAACAGTTTTATCTCAAAGCTCACGGTTTCAATTAAATTTTAATTGAAAGGGGTTTTCTAACTTTGCACCGCATCTGTTAAGCGTGCACTATGCGTTTATCATTGCTGCGAACTGAACTTTTATTATTTGATTCTAGATATATTTTTAATTGTTCAGGAATGAAAGTGACCGCTTATAACGTCTCCATTGTACAAACCCTGAACTATCAGCTGTCCACTTTACCACGCAAATGGCAGCATGGTCAAATCTTGCGTAATTTTTGGACAACCTATACCTACGACTTACAAAAAAATAATGAAAGACAAGTTTTCCGATAGAAACAAAGATAGAGTTACTAATTGAAAGGAGGTGGCCAACATCTGTATGGACGTTTGCCCCACTTGTGAAGTATAATGTACACATTTTATTTTTACCTTACATTAAAGCTTACACTATTTACTTTAATAATTTTATCAATAAAAATCTGTAGAACTCGGGATTCTCCTTTTACGAGCACTTTTAGCTCTTGTAGGTTGACATTCTGTAAAACATAAGTAATCGTGGAAAAGTATTTTAAAGAGAGATTTTTATTAAATAAATACTATTTATGTTTTGAATAATTCATTTATTTATTTATTTTACTTTAATTATGACTTTATTCATACAAAAAAGTACCAGCAGTACTAAATAAAATATACGTATTAACTTGTCACCTACCTACCTGGAAATATTCATAAGCAAACGCAATATAAATAAAACTGCACATTGATATTATTAAGTGTTTAATTATACAGGTACATTTAGTACACATATGTTAAAATTGAGGAATTAAAACAATAGTATCAAACAAGGCAAATAAGGTGATGCATTGGCTGATTATCTGGTGTACCCATCTACTTGTTCTCTATTCAAAATCAGCAGTAATTAATAAAGAATCTAAAAATTATGTAGGGGCTTCTATGTGATTTTGGTGACGTGCCCACCCCAAATACCAAACTAATGTCATCACGTGAAAATGCCATACCTGTACTGCAGTGATCCATTCTACCAATATGGATTGAAGGTTTCTTGCTACCGAAGATATTGAGTGACTTGCCATGTGCTCAACATCAACCGCATGCACTTCATGGCAAAAATTCAAACACAATTATTATTTTGCACAAATCAAACTCAAAAATCTTCTTTTGGCATTTGGCAAAAGGCCATATAGCAGATATTGGCATTTCTGTCAGTCAATTGTCAACCTCCAGTGATAGCAATGGAGGTAGTAGAAGATTGTTACATACAATACAACTTATTATTATTGTTAATTTATTATAACTACCCACTGCGGAGTTCTGAAGAAAATTAAAATTATAGTTATGTTAAAATAGATGGAATACATGTCTTTTCAGAGGACTAAACCCTTGTACAAATAAACGTATTCTAAACATTTCCGGGGCACATGTTGGCCACCTCCAAATGATCTAATATAATCTTATGTAAAACATCCCTGTAAAATTGTACTTAAGAGATAAATAAATCATAGTTAAAATGAGGAAGATAGCAATTGGTTAATGTAAACAGAACTATAACAAGATTAGATAATTTGTTAGATAAGTCGTAAGAGGCGACTAAATCCGGCCCGCTGGTGGTAGGGCTCTTGAGGGATTATATTGGTAATACTGATTAATTGGTAATTAATAACTTATTACTATTATTATTTCTCCATGGGGTTCGCCTGGATAGCTACCACCCTTGCTTGAGCATTAGTCAGCCGCTAAATAACTCGTCGTGTTACGGCTGGGGGCTTGAGAGCCAGTTTTTTCTTTCTTTTTCTTCTCTCTTTCTTGGCCGGCAACGCATCGGTGATGCCTTTGGTGTTGCTGATGTCCATGGGCGACGATAGCCACTTACCATCAGGTAGATCGTCAGCTCGTTTGCCGGCTATTTCCATAAAAAGGTAAGGTGAGTAAAATACATACGGTAGATATATTTTCTGTAAGGTTTATATGTTAATGCAGTTGATACTATACTACATAGTAACCAGCTGGTGCTTTTTTAGGAAAACATGTACTTTACGTTCACAAGTACATATTATGTAGTAGGTAACGGACCCAAAAACATTGTTATACTAGCTTTTGCCTGCGGCATCGCCCGCGGTAGAGTGGTTTCGGAACTAATTTTTTTATTAATTAATTTAGATTTATAGAACCACATAAAAATAAAGTGCATCTATAAGTAGAATGATGGATTAAGATACATAATATTAGATACTAAAATATGACCCGGAGTATTAACAACTTTACCAATTTTCATCGAAATTCGTTCAAGGTTTTGATGTGATGCCCGGACAGACAAACAGACAGACAGACAGACAGACAATAATTAAAAAAAAAATTGTGTGCTCTAACACGTTATTGAAGTGCCCCCTAATCGAAATTTTTTAAAAATATTCAATGTACAGAAAATTTGCCCTTTGAATTTTATAATAGTTAGTTGTTATATAAAAACCTAAAGTGATGAGATTAGAGTACCTAAGACTAGGCCCTATAATCTTAGCATTCTCAGCGCATTACCTATTCTTCTTGGGAGTCGCTTGCCGCTTCTCTTTTGCTGTCTAGGGGCCATCCATAAATTACGTCACACGTTAGGGGGGATGGGGGGGGGGCTATGTTGTGTGACATTGTGTGACAAGGGGTGGGAGGGGGTCCTAAATTTCGTGACGTTACATTTCAAAATCGAATAATATACTCGTATTTATGTAAATATTATAATATGATCGGTAGCCATGGTGACCATAGCTTGCCATGTAAAAATGTTTGTAAACCAATTTGGATTTAAAAAAATATTTTACGCTGAATGCAGGTAGAATACTACGTAGTAATTTTATTAGCACCTGTTGCTCTATCCATATTTACTCTATGCGCGATCGCATATGACAACACAAATAACTCCGAATCAGTCAAAACAAAGTTGCACTCCATTGCTGCGTGCTAATAGAACATTAAAGAATGTTCTTGGAAACGCGTCATTGTAAATCAAACAGAGGTCAGATGTCGCAAAGATGAGTCGAAACAGGTTTTGGGCGCAGGTGGTGACGTCATTGGAGGCTGCGACGGTATATAGGAGAGATGAGCGCGCTCATCATTCGATTGTATTTCGTATTGTGACCAAGTTCAGTGCCTCTTCTAGTAATTGTTTTAAAGAATTCACGATGCTACGTTTCGGGACCTTCCTTGCCATTGCGGTATGTTAAATATTAGTGTTTTTAATAAATATTTTATACTTACATATGAAGGGTAAAAATATGCATGTTGTGCATTAGGTATTTTTTTTTTAATTTGAAAAATATTTTTTTTAATTTTAATTTTTTGTACACAATAAAATTAGGCATAGGAAATAAAATATATAATAGAGTCAGTACAACGGCACTACTCTTAATCTTCTTTCTTGGCCGGCAACGCATCAGTGATGCCTTTGGTGTTGCTGATGTCCATGGGCGACGATAGCCACTTACCATCAGGTGGATCGTCAGCTCGTTTGCCGGCTATTTCCATATAATAATAATGATAAATTTCTTCCGGTAGGCCCCCATAGGTGGAATTGGGATTTATTTTGGATATTGGATATTAATGTTAAGTTCGTAAAAATATATTCTATAAAGATTCATATTATAAACTAGACTTGTAGATAGATTAAACACTATTTTTCGAATAAGGGATTCGTTTGCGAAATGCATTAAAGTGCTAATTTTATTTAAAAGTCAAGTGTCCCCCCTATCAACTAAATTATAGGTGTTGGACGAATTTAAATGAATGAATTTAAATGATGAATTTAAAAGGAGAACTGTCACGGCTAGATTAGCTTAAGTACTCACTCGATGACCTGACAACGTGACAACTACGGAACTCTACATTGCGCGTGGCCCGACACGCACTTAGCCGGAGATAATGTGCTTATTTCAAATTAATCTTCATTACTGAGTTGACCAAGACTTAGCCAGGTAGCTGAAGGAAACAAAATTCTCTTATACAGGTATAAAAATAAATACCTATAGTATAGTTTAAACATTTGTTTTATCTTTTTAGTTCAGCAATCTACGCAAAAGCTTTATTACATTATGATCGAAAATGTTTTCTGCTTTGCTTCGGAAAATGATGTTTACGTAAACAAAATTTTATAAATGTTTCTTGTTTTTTTTTTTTAAATTTCATTTGTATACCGATCATATAAAATACGGGTAGAATTGAATAATGATAACTTTAATCAAAATGAGTTCTGAAAATGTGAGAAATATTTCTATCAAATATAAAACATACCTAATAGTAACATAATTAATGAGACTGAGATAAATGAATAGTAGAATCTACTCGTAGTAGAGTTTTCCTGTGTTGTATGAATTGATGTTATCATCAATAAATACTTGCGTCCCAACTCAAAGTCACTAATGATTACTTAAATCGCTCCTTAGTACAGAATTTGTATGACGATTCTTTACTAAGCAGCAATTAAATTAACCGTTAGTAACTCTGAATTGGGGCGTCTTTAAGGGTCGAATAAGTACATTTGATATTTTAGGAAAGTTTTATAAAGGTAGGCTTTAGTCGATGTAAAGACTGTATTCTTTTAAGTTTGAAATCAATTAATATGTATATGGACATTGGTAAATGAATCCTTAAGTCTTCTGTCCACATAGAAGCACGACACGCACGCTATCGTCAATTTTCGCTTGCTTGCAGCTTGCGTATAAAGTACGAAATCAATCCACAGAGCGGCATTGTCGCGTTTGTTTACTGCCTATGTTTCATTATACAGCTTGCATGCAATCGTCAATTAAATGCCGTGGACAGTAGGCCTTACTCGTAGAATAATAGATAAAAGGTAAATAAAGGTTACAGCGATTGCCTTATAAAATTAAGTCGTAATTGTTAGTCGTAGTGTATGAATGTTTCATAAAGTTGGTTATTATATTTTAATTACACAGCGAAGCATACGTATTACTTAATTATGTAGTCTATATTCTGTTTGCGGTCGTGGTAGCGGCCGAGCTTTGTCTAAGTGTTGCAGAAAAAGCCAAATTAACGTGGTGATAAGTTATATATAGTACAATTGCTACATTTTTTTAGACGCTCATATAGTCTTCCGACACTTCTTCGCTAATTCTTCGCTATATAGTTACGAAGATTCGAATTTAGGACCCCATTCTCGGAGTAATGATAAACCAATACTAAGAATTACAAGGTCACGTTATCTTTAGTTTAGTTTGTATTTTATTTTCCTTAGATTTATTAAATTTCATGCATTACCTTTTTTTACGTCCGTGATTACACCATTGATGAATGTTTAAACTATTAGCACAGAAGAAATAATAGTACTATATAAATAGTAGTATCTATTAGATATCTAGATAATCCATCTCTTCAACATACATACATGTTCAACTGAATGATAGAATTATACACTTACCTAAAAATCTTGGCCAGCTAAATTATAGAAAATGTTTGCACTGCTGAATACAATTCACGATAATTTTAAGTTAAAAGTTTCATTTTGTAAATAGATATGAAACTTATGAACCTCTCCTAAAAGACATTTGACACGAATATTTGAAGTTTTGTTTCTTCTTAAATACGAAATACTTCATAATGAGTACGGACAAACAAAAGTTTTGTCATGTAAAAATTCTTGACAAAAAATAACCGAATTCAAAATAACTCAAAAACTACTCGTCCGATCTAGCTCAAATTAAAGTGCGACCACATGACAAACACTAGCTTTTGACTAAAAAAAGAATCATAAAAATGGGTTCGCCCAGTCGAAAGTTCTGAGGTAACAAACATAAAACAAAATACAGTCGAATTGAATACCTCCTCCTTTTTTGAAGTCGGTTAAAAGTAACGAGGCAAAACGGTGGTGAATGCTTTACCGTTGCCCATGGACTCCAGTACCTAACACTGGCAGCGTCACTAATGCGTTGCCAACCAAGAAGCCCAAACGCCACAAGATCCACATTATACCGGGTCGTCCGAAGAGAAGGTGGATATTATTCTTCGCGTAATATTTACGGGCGAATCGGCCGTGAATCTTGCACCTTGAATATGTAGAGTCCATACATTCTACAACGGTACTTAAATTAAATCTTGTGTTTGGTTTGACAAACGTATGGCCCTTTTCTTCGAACTTGTAACTTAAAGGCCGATGCGTGCTCGTTAAAACCAATTCACAAAGAAAGGTCTGATAAAATATCTCATTAAATTAACGCGTTCGTCCGACTGCATTTCAATACCCAAATGGACGATTAACATAACGAGCTGTTTAAGAAAACATCCTTTTAGCGTTTTACGTTCTTTTGTTTGTTCTGTTGTTTGTTTTGTCATTTTAATAGTACTTATTTTACTGGCGGACAACTTATTCTGCATTCTGCATTTGCATAATAAATAAGTATGCTAAAGCTCAACTCAATGACACGTTTAATTTATAATCCAAAAGTAACTAAATGCCACTATCGATATAATATTAGTGACTATATCAATCGAAATCTAATTCATTAAGTCATCTGTATTGTCTGAATTTACTTTTGTATGCCCCTTTAACTCTATATCATACATATTTACCCACTTATTTTCAGGTTCAAATCCCGAATCCACAAGTCGCAATCCCTCGATTGGCACACAAAATTAACGAGAGATTTTATATGCTAACATAAATCTAATTATAGTGCTTGCAAAGGGAAAATACCCACTTAAAATGCCCGTCTTAAAACATCAATTACTAAATTGTTTTATAATAGAATTAGTCAACACATAATGAATGATGGATTCCTCGTCATGATATCTACGACATGGAGGATAGAGTTCAAGTCAGCAAAAAATAACTTCGTGGAGATCATGATGCCGTCTGTAATTACTAGTTATAATTAAGTGAACCTACCTATAACTTGACAGGAACTACGCAGTCCATAGTCTGAACAATATGCTTCGCAAAAACTAATTACAAATCAGACAGCTGTTATTAAAGATGCCGGAATAAAGTTTATTTCTTGTAAAGTTAATTATTTTAATTATTATTAGTTGTTTATTAGTTGTAAGTTCTTTTTATATATTTTCTGGGCACTGAGGTATTGAACTTGACAGTCGTGAAAAGCAAGCGTAACACAACTAACAACTATCATAATTGGACTCGCAAATATATTCTTCTGCGTTTGCAACGTTGTTTAATATTTTCTAATGAAATCAAATCAAATCAATTTATCAAATTTGTGTGTATTTTTGTTTTTTTTTTTTCAATTTTCTGTAACAGAAAATATTTGAAAACCTTTGAAAACTATGTAATAACAAGCAAGAATTTTTTGTACCCAAAACACGGTAAAATTTGATTAAAAATTGGCGTCGCAAAAAGTAGCTTAATACCTCGTAAAAAGACTCATGAAATGATCAACAAAAAATACACAGAGTTCCTTCAATAACTAAATTATATAGGCAATCAACTCAGTTCCGGCTTCTTTATTAAATTACGATATAATGACGACATAAACAACTACAGATAATGCAAAAACCGTTAATGTTCTAATATGTGGTATCATTCTTAACTGTTCTGATGCGTGTACTTTTGTTCGTCAGTAATTTAAAATTAACATAATACCATGTTATTCCATCTAATTGAAAACCGTCAATCCTTCTTTATTACTTCTCTGCCGGTTACGGATATTTGTAAATCGTAAATGTCTAAGCTCTCACAAATGTCAAGGTCAGTATATCTAGTAGTTTATAGATAAAAGGGAAATGCAAAATGATGCGACATCTTGTAAATTCTTGTGACAGTTTCACGTTCAACTTCCTGTACAAATAAAACAAAAATAGTTGAAAAAAAGCTAAAAACACGCTTTTATAGAAAAACCAACTAAAAAATAGACAATTATAAAAATATGAATTAAGAATAAGTGTAAATAAAAAAAAAATTATTGTAAAAAAAAGCGTGGGGTGCATGGTGCCAATAATTATAAATATTTTATTGACAGATATGAGTAGGATTATTATTTTGATAATATCTAAAAATGCGTGGGGTGCATGGTGTCAATAGTTATAAATATTTTATTGACAGATATGAGTAGGATTATCATTTTGATAATATCTTAAAAAGCACCCCACGCTATTTTTACAATAATATATATATTTTTTTAATTTACACTATTCTTAATTTATATTTTTATAATTGTCTATTTTTTAGTTGGTTTTTCTATAAAAGCGTGTTTTTAGTTTTTTTTTTTTTACTATTCTAATTCTAATACATTTTTTTTTATTTACACTATTCTCATCTTATATTTATTTTCTTTTTTGTTGAATTTTCTATAAAAGCGTATTTTTAGTTTTTTATCTATTTTTTTAAATGAAACTTTTTTTTAATTGAATTGGCCTCGGTTCTTGATAAGTATGCCAAATTCAGATTCGACTTTTTGAAGGAGGTCAAAATCACGTTCAAAGTTTCCGTTACATAGGCACATAGGCATCACATAAGTATGAAGCTAATAATAGCGTGGCCACGAGTCTTAAGAAAGACTGCTGCGCTTATTATACATAGAATAATTACGTATATTGTTTCAGGTACCTACATGGTACATAATTGTAAATTCAAAAGTTTGTCCATATGCTCCTTGCCCAAAATGCTCTAAACCGGCAATGCCGATTGAGAATGAGTTACCATCCTGAAGCTGCCCCAAAGATTACGAAAACGTTTTGAATAATTAAGTACGAGATTTATGATCTGTTGATGATACAAGTAAATTAATAACTGAATGCTTACTTGTAGTATCCTCTTCTGTACAATCGATTGGTCATCGACCATCGTAGTATCAGGTGTCAGTGATCAGTCAACAACATTACAATTTTTAAATCCAATTTTCGAATCCTGTTTTAACAAAGTATCGCTTTACATCGTTTACGTCTTTCGTGGAAATCGAATGTGGTTAGCTAAATGTCAAATGATCATTAGTGGTCACAGTCAAGGTCAGTCAACATGAAATTTGCAGAAGGCAGAAGACATGGTCAGTGACGGAATGCGCGCTAGGATTAGCAAATAGTTACGCGTTTACGTAATGTTGAATGGGTAATGAATGCAACGATAAAGTCATGAAGTAAAAGGCTTTACGTAGTTTCTCTAGTTTTTAACTTGATTTTGTAGTTGATTTTATACCCTAAACCGAAGAGCATGTATGAAGGAAATAATGAAAGTAGACGAAGCGAAACAAGTATGTAAGGATCGCAGCAAGTGGAAAGAAGTGGTCTCTGCCTACCCCTACGGGAAAGAGGCGTGATTATATGTATGTATGTATGTTAACTTGATTTTATACTTCATGAATTTTACCAAGAAAAAAATAACCTACTTCAAAATAACTCAAAAACTGCTCGTCAGATCTAGCTCAAATTTAAGTGGAACCACATAACAAGTACCAGCTTTCGATTAAAAAGAATCATCAAAATCGCTTCACCCAGTCGAAAGTTCTGAGGTAACAAACATAAAAAATACAGTCGAATTGAATACCTCCTCCTTTATTGAAGTCGGTAAAAATATAGATTTTTCTAGTTATAGCAAGTGACATAAATAAGAATATGTGCCCTAGGTATCATCGAATTTTCCCCTTTTTAGGGTTCCCTAGTCAAAACGGAACACGGACATGACGAAACTATAAGGGTTCCCTTTTGACTACGGAACCCTAAAAATTACTTTGACTGACAATAAATGGTCGAGCTTCATTATTAAAACCACACAATATGACTAGCAAGTGACAACTCTGTCAGTGTATTTTTCTAATGTATTGATGAACATGAGCACCATAATAGTATCATAGACAGCTTAGTAATAATATAGTTATGTATGATACGTAATTTGACCGTTGGATGATACTCAAACAAGTAAAATTAAGACCTATTGTAAGAAGGTGTGGGGATTTCCATTTCAAACCGCAAAAAATGTCCGAGTAACGTACTTGTAACTTTATTTTAGCGATGTGTGTACTAGTATAGTGTACAAACAATACAATTTGAATTTTAAATAAAAAAATATTTACGGAAATGTTTAGAGCGGTCAAACAATATTCAGAAAAAAAATTATTGGCATATAATAATTCACACTAGTACCTTCTCCTATATTTTTGTCCAAATAAAAAAAACTTTGACGTAATTAATTTTCCTCAAAACCAACTAACACACCTTGATTTTCAATGTAATTAATGAGTCACATATGACTCTATTATTATTTATATTAATGAGTTACTACGAAACCAAAACAGGATACACAAAATACGTGTAATTTGATAAGAAATAACAATTTATTGTTACAAGGCAGGCAAAAAGCTGTAGTAGTAGTTATTATAAAAATGAGAAAAATCAATGATTTATGAAGTAATTTTTTATCAGACTTATATTGATTTTCATATAGTTAATTATTAATTTACAATAACTAACAGACAATGGACAAGTCTTAAGGATCTCAAAGCGTGAAACTTTTAAAATAGGTTCCTTAAACAATGCTGGGAATGCAAGAACAAATAAAGTTCTAAAATTTACCCGCGAAACGGGTAAAGTGAGGGTAAATGCAGAAAAAAATTCCTTAATATACTTTACTTTATAAAAACATGATACCCATTTAATGTTTTGAAAATTCATCCCCCAAAAGAGTAGAAGTTGACACCAGCGGACACCAGCTGCATAAAGAAAATAAAATACACTTTAAGTTTTTTGTAAGTATGTTTGTGTTCATCATTTGTTAAAATATTGACAGCAACCGATTCTTATGGCATTGTCACATGTAAATAGGAGAATATTAAGAATACCACAGGGTCGGCAGTCGGCGGTCGCCGTATGGCGTGACGCTATGGTAATCTCTGTGAGACCTGCGTCGCGAATCGGTCACTGTAATACATGTTGCGCTTAGCTAAACATTATTAACATTACACTTACATACTTATAGAAGGTAACTTCTAAATACCTTCTATACCAACATTATGGAGGCGAGGTGCAAACAAAAAGTTTAAAAATTAAACGTTTTTTGAGAAAGGTTTAACTGCCATGCTGCTCAAATATACCACAACATCAATTAAAGTCAAAGTTTAAGTCAAAAAACATATTGAGGCCATAGAGATGGCAAATTGGCTGGACCTCATCCCGTAGAACTAAATCTGTTGTACCTAGTTTCTAGCCTTAAAAAGATAGCCTTCTATAAAGATTAGAGGTTAATAACTATTGGAATCTCATATCTTTACAACAAACCGGAAGAGAGATACAATGTTATAAACATAAAATTGTCAATGGCTACGCTACGTCCGTATCGTACTAATTGAATATCGACGAGAAGGTGAGACGTTGTCATTGATCATTCATAATCATAACATTATTGTGTATCTTGTATTTTTATCACAAGACGAAAACCCAAAACACTGAGTTCTATAGATATTAGTATACAAACATATGCTATATTTACATTATCCAATCTTCAGCTAGAGCAGAGCTAGAATTTGTGTTAGATCGTGTATTTTTTTTTACATGTGATTGCAAACCCGTACGTTAGTGATGTATGTATTAGGGATTGCAATCCGGTGTCATTTTCAATCCGGCCGGATTTTACCGGATTTTCACCAATCCGGCCGGATCCGGCCGGATCCGACCGGATTGATCACGTAATCAGAATTTTTCCTTCTCGTTCCAATATAGACTGTTTTTGAGTTAATTTTTTTTTTGGATTATAAAGGAACGCAAATGCGAGCCGTAATGAAGCTGTAGCACCTAATGATAATCATCTTAATATTTTTACGAGGAAAATATTGATATTTTATTTATTTTTTATAGTGGATATACCCAAAAACTATTGGAGTAATTTCAAAAAAAATTACACCAATAAAAAGATACATTATTCCTTAGTGAGATAGGCTATATTTTACTGTGATTAATTATATGTTTTTTTTACTTGATCAGAAGTAAAAATATTTGACGCCCAGCAAAGTGGCTATGGTTCAGCTAGCTGCTAGATTATCATATAAGGTGGCGCAAAGGTTGCCACCAGATGTTCGTTGACTGTATTTTTTCTAATAAATGAAAAACTTTAGTTATGCTATTGGATTGTGTTTATTTAATGTCTAAATATTTGTTTTCATGAAGTAGAAAAATGATATCAGCCAAGTGGCTGCTGCTAGAATCGGGCCTGTATGGTCCCGATTTATGGCATTTTCCATCACTCCTGCCAGAACTTTTGGCGAAAGTTTTCCGCATTTATGAAAGATATTCTCTTTGAGGGCTTCGAGATTCTGAGGCTTGTTGACATAAGCACGTGCCTTCAAGAAACCCCACCAAGAACCCAAAATAAGTCTAAAGCGGTTAAAACGGGCGATCTTGCCGGCTAGTGCAAATGACGAAAAACGAAAGATAATTATGATTACTCTGCGTTTTTGAGGAGTAGGTATAGCGATTCATGTCTTATTGACGTGTATTTTGTATCTGTTTTCTACACAAATGACACAGCAAAACTTATATTTACCGACATTTGAAAAAAATATATAGCATCTTCCGATAGGGTAATGATGACTCTTGCGCCACCCTATATTATACCTGCATCTGAAAACTGTAATTTTAGTTAGAAGTAAAACAGATTGTCAATACAACTTATCTTCTAAAAAATACGTATATATCAATTGCAGTATTTGTTTCTCTTTATTTTCTTTAAGAAGGGAGCCAATAATAAGTACATGTTTACTACTACACTTCTTCATAATAATATGTTTAAGGGCGTTTTTCTGTTGTAGTGTTATGGCGCATCAATTGAAATACATCTACAGCTTACGGCTAACATCCATTTAGGGCAAATGTTACAAATTATAAACAAGAAGTAATATCAACGAGAACATAATTTCACACTTTTATAACTTACAATTTATCGTTTCAGTAATTTGTGTCGTAATAACATCCTTATTGAACGTTAGGAATACCGGAATGCTATGCTAGATTAATTACAGCATCTATACCAGGCATTTACAGCATCTACACTACCAACAGGATGGTTATTTTGTCAAAAATTTGCGTGACCGGATCCGGTCGCCGGATCCGGTAAATTCGACCGGATCCGGTATGCTTAAAAAACGCCGGATCCGGCCGGATTACCGGATCCGGTTTTCCGGATTGCAATCCCTAGTATGTATGTATGTATGTTAGTCCAAGATGGTACGCGCACTTACTTAGTAAAAGCCTATTCACACTTTTCGTTGAGACTGGGGGAGTCTTCTCACATAGGTACATGATAGGAAGGGTGGGAACGCCAAAGCAGTTAGAGATCTAGTGATCCAATGTACAGTGATTGTAGGGCTCGCTGCTGACACAACATTGCAAATTGGATAGTGTAATAGTCGCCTTACATAGTAGTAGTACTTATAGCGGAATTGTCACCTTCAGTCAAACGAGGTTTAACACGACGCGCCTATTTGCGTTAACTATTGTGAGATAGTTGCGGACACGTCCTTGCTCTTGTGGCCGTCAGCATCGCGGTTTTTGCACTAAATATTACACTTACAGCTAGTCAAATCCTTCCTAGACTTTTAGTTTTTCGAATTCCAAAAAAATACATTAACATTTAAAGTTCATAATTAATTGAGTAAAAATAATCTATGACAATAATTGTATTCTCGTGTAACTGACTCGATAATAAATCGATGTCTTAGAAAACATCGATTATGTTAATTACGTTCCAACCAAACATTCTTTTGAGACGTTTTATTTAATTATATTTACGAAAATAAATTTTGGTTTCTTTCGGATCGCGAATGATATACGATGGAAAGATAAATAAGAAAAGGTGTTTTTCATGAATTATGGCCTGTTCCTCCCATGGCGGGCGAGCCGTCCGGGTCCGACCCGATCGATTACAAGAGTTGAAGAAAAATAAGCCAGGTTTTTTGACTGTCAAGCCATTTTCGTTTTAATTTTTTTGTTTTAATTATGTTAAAGTAGTGATTTATGAAGTTACTTTATTCGATCCTAAAAATACATTACATTTTTGGACCATTTCACGATATAAATGAAAATTTTTATCCACGAAAAAAAATGTAGGTATGCTATGGGTGGATAGGTTTTCTTTAAAGGGTTTACACTTATTTTCAATACTTGACTAAATGGTTTAAGTTGTTCTGTATTTTATTTTTCTCAGTTAACTAGTCGATAAAAGTTCCGCGAAGATTCGTCGAAAATAGTTTTGATGTCTCTGACGAGAGCGATATAAGAGAGATCTTGCATAATCTGGATTATTCTTCTTCAACTAAACTCCATGGAAAACGAAACGTAGGATAAATAGGTTTTAACCACGCATTTCATATTTTACAGTCATGTATTTTTTTACATCCGTTTTTCAAACAAATCTTACTATATAGCTACAAGCGGTGGCGTAACGTCTAGTTATCGATAAATACAAAATTATAGAATACCTTTGACTTTTCCATCCATCATCATCAATCAAGGCGTTGTCATTAAGTCATGATAACATTAAATTGGTATTTTACAATCAAACAACACCCTAAAACTATTTAAGGTTTCGTACAATCGCAAAAGAGTTACTTTAAGTCATAGATTACGTTATATCCACTAGTTCGAGTTGAATTGTCCCTTGATGGGTCAAAACCTGCCTTAGCATAGTTTTTATTTCATTATCTATCCAACACCGAAGACAGATAAAGAAAAACCAGTCGAGAAGATAAAGAACCACCAAATAAAGCTCGTGATGTTTTTTTATGTAGACACACTTTAGAACGAACTAGGTACTGAATGTTTAAAGAGGAGTTTCTTTCGCCGTTTCTCTTCCTCAATTACAAAAGACATTTCTGAAATGGTGATTTGATTTGGTACAATAAAGAATTTACGTATATAAATGTATTAACTTCAGATTATTTTAATAAATTTATACTTTTTTCATTCAATAAATATTGTTTTTTTTTTATATTATTATAATACTATGGCGACTAAGGGCTTGTTTCACCATCTTCAAGTAGAGTCCTGAATAAGCTATTCGCCGGTTAAAGTGACGTTAAATTGTCATTTTACATACACGAAATGTCAACTTAACCAACGAATAGCTTACTTCGGACTTACTTGAAGATTGTGAAACAAGCCCTACGTAGTTCTATTTAAAAATAAATTCAAATTGTAAACTTGTCTTATTACGCGTTATTGAAGCGCATCCCAGATCGTGTAGAGATAGCAAGAAGGCAATCAATTGTATCAGAAACACTCGTAACTCAATCGATGTATGAATCACTCGAGAATCGTGATACGAATGACAGACGCTGTGGATTTAAGACGTCAAGTACCTCCTTCATAGATTGATTTGTTTCTAGACTCAAACGTCTTTACCGATGGCTAATAAAAAATGTAGATTGTTTACCTAGGGAGCAAAAAGTATTTTAAAGGTGAGAGTGTTTTTTTTTAAATCTAGAACGAAGGATTGTAGAGTATGACACAAAGTAGTAACTTATTGCAGCCTGAAACCTATCCAAGATCTTTGCTAAACACTATTATGTAAAATATGCCACTTACCATCAGGTGGGATTGTAGTCAAGCATTAACTTTTAAGGTAGAAAAATGAATTTTACCAAGAAAAAAATAACCGACTTCAAAATATCTAAAAAACCACTCGTCAAATCTAGCTCAAATTTAAGTGAGACCACATGACAAGCACCGGCTTTCGATTAAAAAAAGAATCATCAAAATCGGTTCACCCAGTTGAAAGATGATTCTGATGAAACAAACATAAAAAATACAGTCGAATTGAATACCTCCTCCTTTTTTGAAGTCGGTTAAAAAATAACACCAGATGTAACCGTTTCAGGCTCTAATATTCTTGATACTAAAGAAGAAATATTAAAGGACGCATACATTAACGATATAGACAGAAAGTAATAGTGTAAATCATGTATATGTACACGTAGAAATAGTGATTAGTATTGTATGTCAGGCAAACGATTATTTTATTCCTACGTAAGTACAAACATGAGGTGAATATGATGAGAATTAATATTAGTGGATGACGACATCTCGTGAAATAACTCGGTTAAGTAGAATCCGGTTTGTTAAGATTGAACATCTGGGCTCGGCGTTTGGACCAACAGTTTTTGGAACAATGGCCAGTAACTTTAAAGATATACGAATAAATCAAATTATAATACAACGATCTACGAATTAAGACTATAATATGATCCAAAAATGATTTGCGAAGAAAATTACTATTCATGTAGGAAAATTTCATGTTCCTACATGAATACTTGGAGGTATTGTACGAGTATTGCAGTACCTAAGTACTCTAGTAAATTGTGTTAATATTTAATATTATAATGATGTACAAATACTTAATAGTTGTAGGTGCTTGCATAACGATGGATTTTTTACGCATAAACTTAACGAGTAAAATTACGTAAACACGCGACATTCTTCAAATAATCCATTTTATAGTCAGTAATAATAACTAACGGCCGGTCTCAATAATGTACTAACAGATGGAAGACTGTGGATAGTACTACCATTAGTATGTTATCTGTCATACTTGTCAATTTTTCAGACGCAAAAATTTACAAATATGACAGAAGACATACTAATGGTAGCCCTATCCACAGTCTTCCATCTGTTAGTACCACGGAACACAGACACCAGTGGAAGTGCGATGTGGGCGTGGCACAGCGACTAACATTAAGAGGAGCTCCGCTTACTTGCCGGCATAACTCAACTGTCACTGAGCTGCGTCGGTTGTGCATTACGTAAAATAAAATTTGTCTTAAATTACGTAAAAATGCCTTACTGTGCAATTTTGGAGGGCAGGAATAATAGCGAGCAATGAATTTATTTAATGGCCGTGTTTTATACCACAAATAAGCCTAGTTTTTAATTTATTTTGTAATAATTCAAATTCGAAACACATAAATAAAGGAAATAATATAATTTATGATCAAAAAGCTACTCAGTCACATGGCAATAAGGTTCATTTTATGTTTTAGATAATATTGCTACTCGGCTATTGTTTTCTAGAACATTTTCTGCTACTCGGGCAGGGATGGGGTACAAATATATGAATATCGGCAGTTTTGTAATTTTATTTTTAGTTAAAAGTATTTCGTAAAATGAATATTACTATTTATTATAATAATAATATTCTTTTTTTATTTTAGGGATATGTGTCATATGTATGTACAGTTCTGCTATTTGGTGTGCATTAAAGTATTGTGTTGTATCATAAAAATGTATAAAATTAATATGAATGATTTTTTTTATTCGAAATCATTGGTACATAATCTAGGATCCTGACGAGGAATATAAGCGCATGCGCGTGACTGGCGCAGCATGTCTAAGAAATGTAATTCCAAGAAAATAAATTTACCTTATTTGTATAATGTTAAGGTTGAAATGCATCCCAGTTCATATCAGCATTGTTTTTGTAGCTATGTTTAGCTTCATTGAAATTTCACTTATCGACATATTAAAGTATATTTATTTTCGTTGCTAAAAATGCCTAGGCTTGGTATTCCGTGACTGTTTAGATAACTAACGTTGATAAAAATTGCTACGGTCACGTCTACGCCTCGTAATGCCTCGTCTAATCGAGAGTGAAGCATAGCAATGGCCGCCAGCTTTCCATGTGTGCGTATTTTTTGATTCGCGATTGACGCAGTATGGTGTCAATGTGTGGGTTGTGTGTACTTGTACGAATAGAGAGTTAGTATTACTATGGGTGCTTCACTGAATTTGTTGTTGGGATCACGTCCGTCTTTTTTTAGATCCGCGTGTTTGAGATATAAGCTTTCAAAATAATGATCAAGTGTTCACATAGGCAGTACAAAAACAAGAAGTTTAAGTACCAATATGACGGGTCTACATCTTATGATGTCGGACACTCGGACAGTACCAGTTTCAATATAAATATCGATAACGCGGCAAAAAGCACAACGCACATCTCTAAGCCTAAACCAAACACAGTGTGATGTTGTTAACCAAAAATGTAACTTACCAAAATATTTGTAAGGTTGCTATTCAATCTATTGTAGACTCCAGTCACGACATCTAGCGTTCAGTAGATGGAATTATTTAATTAATTTCCATATGATTGACATTGTATGATATTGTATTGTCAAATTCCTCCAAGATATTGTCAACCTTATTAGTAAAGAACTTAAATATATATTACTTGTAACGCAGAATACTGCCATCTAGCGGTGGATAGATAAACTTGAAAAGTATTATGATCATAATTGATAAAGGTTCTAAGGTCACTGAATAAGACATGGAAAAATAAGAATTAACATCAAAGATTAGGGTGCATTTTCAACTATAAACAGCGAGTTTCTTAGACTATTCGTAGTTGACAAGTAACAACCAATTAAAATGTGAGTTTCTTAGTTGTAAATAATACGATTATGGATTTCCTTGTGTTTATTTGGCTAGCACGGTTCCCATACTAATCAACACTTGTACCATTTCCACTTGTGTCTGTGTTCCGTGGTTAGTACATTATTGAGACCGGCCGTAAAGCGATAAAACATATAGGTTTAAGTCCGGCACGAATTTTTAATTTTACGAGTTGTTGCGTATTTAAACTTCTTTACATTATGAGTGCTGCGATGATGATGACGATAGTTAAAAAATAATAATAGTATAATAGCAGATATTTAGTTTAGTATTAAATGATTAAATGATAATAATTTATTCTCAAATACAAATTATGTGATGTGTGAAAGGGAGACACTTGACAATATGCACTACCTTCTGAAATGACGTAAAAATCTATTGCGCAGTAATAATAGTAAATATCTGATTGATTCCAGTTAAAACTAATTACGATTGGTAATTGTTGCAGGTGGCGCTGTCGTCAGCTCTACCGAACCCAGCCATCAACGTGTTCAAGCCTATCCTGACTCCTGAAGAAGCTCAGCAATATTTGAACAGCCCTCCCTTCACAGAGCCCCAGCTGTCTTCGCGTACCGCTGTCCTACCTTTGGTAATTGCAACCAAATTAACAGAACTAGGCACTTATTTGTTATAGTCGTTTTGTAATTATGTTTAGTACCCGGATGACCGAGCTTTGCTCGGTATTTTTTTTGGTAAATCGTATTTTTTCACTCTTTGGCTTAGAGTTGCTTAACAACGCCATCTACTGAAGTAGCTTTAGTGTTGCTTCTCGCCAACAGATGTCAGGAATAGTATATTGTAGCAGTTTTTCAGTGCCTGAAAACACGGATAAAACGACATTTTCTGAAAATGAACCCCCGAAACCCCCTGCATACCTACTTCATGAAAATTGTTGGAGCCGTTTCCGAGATTCAGATTATACTTATACAAGAATTGCTAGTTTAAAGGTATTAGAAGATACAAATAGAAATAACGTGTTCCTTACTAGTAGATAATTATATCATAAAGTTATCGTGAAATTGATCGAGCTACAGCGTAGAACTAAGATCATTGCAATGCATTGAAGGAATCCATTTTTTTTTATATAATATTTCAAAACGAGAACAGAGCCTTAACAGCTCTCAAATGACGTTAAAATAAAAACATACTTTATCGAAACAATTATGTTTATTCTATTTCAGATTAAGTACAACGACGCTAGGTTTCGTTCAGCCGACGCTGGCCCCACCCTCGGCCACTACTGGAAGAATGGACAAGAGATAGAGAACACCGATGACTACTTAGAAGAGGTATGTTTAAATATAATATGACATCACTCCAACGCATATTCATAAGGTGGTAGGGGCAATCCAATGTCGGCAGAAAATCCTTTAAAAAAGCGACGGTTAAAGACCAGCCTGTTTATTTCAAGTAGTAAATTATTATTTTTGTCTGTCTGTCTGTCTGTTTGTTCCGACTAAACTCTGAAATGGCTAGACCGATTTTGACGGGACTGTCACTGGCAGATAGCTGATGTAACAAGGAGTAACTTAGGCTACTTTTATTTTAGAAAAAAATAGTTTTAGAAAAAATCTTTTTTGTTAAATACCACTTGGACGAAGTCGCGGGTAACAGCTAGTTTAATACATACTTATGAAAATCAAATACGTTTATCACTATTTCGGAAAGGTGAATTATTAAAGAGCACAATTAAGGAATAAGTAACTATAGTTGTTTAAACAACTATTTACTTAATGAGTAAAGAAGTTTTTTATCTTTTCTTCTTCTCTTTCTATGATAAAATGCAGGAGAGGCGGTAGAACCAAAGCTTTTATATTTGTCAAAATTTTAAATTCCCATGCAATTATCCCTCATTGGTTTTATTTTCTGATACCAACAGGTCACAAAGAGAACAGAAAATCTTAACCTACTTACTATTAATTACATACGAATTAATTCAATACTACTAAAATATGTAAATAGATGATCTTTTGACGACCTAGCTATACACTCCTATGCAAAAAAATCCTAAGACAAGGAAAACCTTTCACTTTTATAATCAACTATAATTTGTCAGCGACTTTGTCCGTATTTGTAAAAATATATTTTGTGAAAATATGTATGAGTTTTTGATTAAGTTTGTGTTCGAACCTGATCAAAGTCTGGTCTGCCAAACGAGTCTAGAGAGTCTAAATAAACTAAATAAATATGTTAATAAGCTGCATTAGTCTGTCAGTTAATTTAAAGACTCTGCAAAAAATAACTCATCAAAATTCAATATTTTTTGCTATACTCGTAAGAGGAACACATAAAAACGAGAATAAAGACACCTTCATTTTGGAAATATCCATACAAAATACCTTAAATTTTTAATAACATCTTATTACTATTTTATAATAGTACTTATAAACGACATCACCGTTTAGAATAATACGCCTTTTCAAGTTATTGCTACAGGTTTCGATGTAGGTACCAGTAATTAAATTATTCATTTCCACAATATGACAGGTAAGTCTTTATTCCGACTGGTTTTTCAAGTTTTCTCAATAAATGTACACCTGTTACAACTCCTCATTGTTTCTTTTTTGTATTTCAATAAAATATACGCGATATTGTGTACGGTAGACACGCTTTTTCTTTTATCTCACATTATAGATTTAATGTTTTATTTGTTGGCGGGTTACTGGTTAATTAATTCAATAACAGCTAGGTATAAGTAAATGGCTTTATGTCATCGGTTGCTATAAATGTTTTATATCCCGTTGAAGTCTTTGTAGTATTTTTTGTTAGAAGACTGAAAGTTAATATAACTTACGATTTCTTTGCTGTTTTTGAAGCTAGATTGGTAAACACGGTTCTGATACCATCATTTTCAGTAATTTTTTACTTTATTCAATTAAAATGATGTAACAAGAATCAGCTAATACCTAATATAGGTAATTTTTAATTATAGGATTGCACGCAATTAAACTGTATAATTATTTCCTCGTATTGTGTGGATTGATAATTAAGATTTGGATCTGGGTTTTTTAGATTATTTAGTCGTACATTGTATAACTTTGTCAGATTTACCTGGCAATATCTAATACCGACGTCCTTTCTCAGTTTGTTTACTAGTAACCGCCCTCGCTTTCCTTCGGTTTTTGTACAGATCCCTATTTAAAAAAAATAGCCCATATTATTTTCAAACATTGGAGCATTTTTGAAATATGTCCAGTAGTTTTTGAGTTTATTCATTACAAACAAGCATACAAATAATTCTTGACAAAAAATTACCGATTTCAAAACTAGGGATTACTTAGAAACTACTAGTCAAATATCGCTCAAAAAGTGGGATCACATGACAAGCACCAGCTTTCGATTAAAAAAAGAATCATCAAAATCGGTTCTCCCAGTGGAAAGTTCTGAGGTAACAAACATAAAAAAATAAAGTCGAATTGAATATCTCCTCCTTTTTTGAAGTCGGTTAAAATCAAAACCTTCCTCTTTAGAATATTAGATTGAGATTTGTGTCGTTAAATATTAAATGTTTCCAGGTATACGATGCATCTCAGTACCACGGCCAGGATGGTCTCGGTGCGTACGTGTACGGCTACCAGACCCCGGAGTCCGCTAAGCAGGAGAACAGAGTGAGATCCGGTGACGTCACTGGCTCCTACACCTTCAAGGCTGGCAGCAGCAACGATCTTATCAAGGTTTGTTCTAGATAATTTTCCTTTTTTAAATTACCACAAAATCCTTGTAAGAAATCGTGAACAAAGAAAGTGCAATGATAAAAATTCTGTGACTTTCATATCCGATTAATAAACATTAGATTTCGGTATTAAATATAATACGGCATTTATATGCTTTAATTTAACACTAACAAAGAGGTTAAATCTAATGCTTTGCCATAAATAAAACCCTTAAATCCTGAATATTTATGACTTCTTGACAATAATTTTGTCATCGACAAAAACATACATTAATGGGTTTAGCTGATGTACTCATGTACCAGTTATGTTAGAAGTTAATTATCACTTGCTTCGGTGAAGGAAAAGATCGTGAGGAAACCTCCATAGCGGAGAGTTCGCCATAAAGAACTCAAAGGTATGTAAAGTCTTGGCCAGCTTGGTAGACTATGGCCTGTACCCCTCACATTGTGAGAGGAGACCCCGAGCCCAGCAGTGGGACAATTATGGGTTGTTGCTTTGCTTTGCTTTTACCAGTTATGTATGTATTTCAATACCTTCTACAACACCCTGAACCCTAATGTGAAGATGAGAAAGTTTATATTTGATTGTTGCAGGTTCGCTACTGGGCCGACAGCGAAGGCTTCCACCAGGAGGACAACCTGCCCAAGGTGGTGCTGCAGCCGGTGGAGGAGGCCGAGGACGTGAAGCAGGCTCGCCTGGCGCACGAGAAGGCCTGGAAGGAGGCCGCCGCCGCTGCCAACCTACAGCCTGGGCCTCTGTTAGTATTCTATTCAGTTCCACTAGTAAAAGACTAAAGAATACTTTGAGGTCATGCTTCAATATGATAATAAATAATAATAAATGGATAATATTTCTTGACAAAAAATTACCGACTTCAAAATTAGGGATCATTTAAAAACTACTGGTCATATCTCGCTCAAATTTAAGTAGGACCACATGACAAGCCACATGACGACACCACCAGAGCGTCTTAAAGTCAAGCAAAAGCCTGAAAAATAGCAAAGCACAAAACGTCTCGTTCTCGGAAACTGTAAACAAAACATACTTACAAAATATTTAACGGTTGAATCTTAAAAAATGGTAGTTAGTCAGGCGGACAAAAAACTCTTCCACCAGGTATGAGTAATCTTCAATAGTTATTCCTGGTGATGACCTTGACTTGAGGAATAGAGAAACTCCAGAGACTCCAAAGAATCCAATGAAAACAGTTACCAATTTCCCAGTTGGCAACAGTTCATTGCGCAAACATCGGGTTCGCGTTCGCGGTGCCAGTTCTATACGCTACATATTCTGTAGCGCATTTTGTAGTTCTATGTTACTACAGTCCAAATTATCGAATCTTGTATTGTATTTTTTCCAGAGGCCAATACTACCCAACGAACGACTACTACCAGCCCGCAGCCTCTGCTCAGCAGAGCGTGGCGGTCCCTCCCCCGGAGGCCCGCGAGGGTAAGGCCTACTTCGGACAAGCACAGGTCCAGGTCGAGCCTGCGCGCCAGCCCTACCCTGGGCCATCATCAACAACAACGACAACAACTGAAGAGCCAACTGTAAGACATTCTTTCTTATTTGTAGGAAATTCTTATGAAAGATTTAATCAAGTTTAAGAAATTTGGTACATAGTTATTTGAAATGTGAATCTTTGTCAGGGAAACTAGGAAACTTGAAATTTTGAGTTAAAAAGTTCAACCACAAAAAAAAGTCACAAAAAATCAACTCCTAATCTGATCTGGATCATGCTTTTTAATGAATATTGCAATGAATATAATACTGACAGTAATGTCACAAAATGTCAGGCTATTATAATTGCTATGTCACTTATTTTGCCGCGTAAATTATTTTCAGAGTTACTTAGAGAAACTACACAAGTCGTAAGATTAAAAGTGTACCTTCTTTCCAGGGTCCCCCTCACGGCTTCTTCTACAGCTTTAACTACCCAGTGTCCATCATTGTACCCAAGAAGGACCTGCAAGCACCTGGTGCCATCCCCTCGGAGTATGACTCCGCCTACGCTAAGTCTAACCGCGCTTAAGTAAAAACAATTCATCTCAATAATCTGTAATTGAAAGCACTGCCTCATTAATTGTGAAGAAAATTTTGTAAAAAAATATCTGTAAAAAAGTGTTGATTATGTTAATTATTCAAATAATTCGATTTAGTACAATCTATTACTGTTTCTCTAATCCGGAACATAATGTGATTGTTTATTGACAGGATATACTTAAATGGCTTCATTGAGGTCTGTATTTAGTTTGTAAATCGGTTTCTAATCGTTATGTTAAACGGACTTAGAATTATCGCGGTTGCCATTTTAGTGATGTAGGTTAATTTAGCTATTATATATTCCTAAGGACCTGTCTATCGCCAATTCTAATTAAATATACAGGAATTAGGGTGTATAGGAAGACATTTATCAAGCGTTCGTGATATTTTTTTGTAATATTCATAGTAACATACCTGCAATAAGGTCGAAATTATTAGGGGAATGTTGGAGTCATTTATTGGATTGAATAAATAAGATTTGAGTTTGAAAGTATAACAGGAAACTGGTCCACTTTTTGTTTATTTTTTATATAAACAAAGACTTTAAAAACGTGGGATGACCACCGTAAATTACGCAAGAAATGTAATTTCCTGTTGCCTTCAAAAAATGTCAACTTGAAGGAATCGTGGGTTTCAAATGTTCTTCAGTGCCATAAAATATATAAGTTAAACTCTTGAACCGATCTTATTTTATTAATAAATAGTTTTTGCAGTTACCACAATGCCAACGGTTTGTAACAAAGTATATTTAATAAATCATTTGCAATTATTTTTTGTTTTATTGCTTAAAAATACTTTTTTCCTTTTACCAATATTAGATTAAGACTATCAAATTCGTTATTGGTTAGACTATCAATGTTTATTTTATGATTAAGTAGGTACATACAAAATAAATAATGCTGTAAAACACAAATGGACAAAACTACGAGTACGTGTGAACGACAGTATCGGAGCTCATTGTATTGTATTTAAAATAATATTGATTATAGAATTTATCAAATTAATAACGATAAATTTACCAAAACAATTTATTTCACAAATTAACTCACACTTGTATAGGTAGAACAGGTCCATCAATTGGCATCATAACAATTGGTCTGAACATATTTTGCTTCGTCTGTATTTGTTTCATCAGTGACTTCAGTCCCTCTTCTTGAAGCTGTGCCCCTTGTGTTCCTTGGAAAGGCCTTCCGATTATGGAAATTATGCTACCGATCCCACTAGCTATGCCATTATATACCCACGATATCGTGTCTGGTACGTTTATTTCAATCGGCAACCATGGTATAGCAGCTACAATCCCACCAATCGACATTCTTGCATTCGGGATCAGTAGAATAGCTCTTTGAGGTTGGGAAACTGCTTGATTCTGTTCTTCAATTGCCTCTGATGCAGCGTCAATTATTACAGAATTAAGGTCATCTTCGTTTTCAATGTTCGTATTTTTGTGGTTATTTTCTTTGTGCACTTTTAGTTCGTTCGTGTTGACGTGAGGAATTGTTTCCTGTCGTGGCAGAAGAATTAGCATTGGCTGTGGCTGATTGTTCCTGAAAATGTGTTAATAGATGAAAATTTGGCAATGAATAAGGTTTCTTATAGTTTTACATCTTATATTGATAATTCGCAAATATCACTGAAGCAAAAATAAATATCTAACTACGTTTATTTCAGTTATTTAATCACAGTCGGACTGGTAGGGGTTTTTTTTTATGGAAATAGCCGGCAAACGAGCTGACGATCCACCTGATGGTAAGTGGCTATCGTCGCCCATGGACATCAGCAACACCAAAGGCATCACCGATGCGTTGCCGGCCAAGAAAGAGAGAAGAAAAAGAAAGAACTGGCTCTCAAGCCCCCAGCCGGAACACGACGAGTCATTTGGCGGCTGACTCATGCTCAAGGGTGGTAACTATCCAGGCGAACCCCATGGAGAAATAATAATAGTAATAACGGTATTAATTAATAATTAAAATCAATATCACTATTAGTATTTAGTACGAGAAATTACGCAATACTTCTTACAGGGACTCATTAAGTACTTTGTAACATTTGTAGCAGACCGAATCTGTCTGTATTAAATATTTTTCTGAAAATGCAAATATAGATTGCCTCTGTTATCGATGGGCTCTAATCTGCGATCTACCTAAGGTGTAGCAAACAACAATGTGAATCAATTATTTACTAATTTCTAGAAAGCGAAAAACCATTTATACATAGGATTAAAATTGATGAACATGCTTTTTGGTAATTAACTAATTTGTTCGCTTTTTTTTGGAAAAACAAGGAATGTTTAAAATGTCGGATGAAAATAACTGAAAATTATTTAGAGCCCGCATATTAAGGATAGCAGGGAGTATTACCAGGAAATCATTACAGACATAACATGAAAGGATATTTAGAGTCATACGAGTATAAATATTACTCCTAGCCATTGAAGTATTATTACTTGCATATAGAACCGACACCGCGAACACAATGTATGTTCCAATGAATTGGCGCCTGTCAGCTGCAATTTTCAATGGATTCGTTCGATTTTAAAAGGAGAACGGGGGCTCAATTTTGAAAATAGAACCTCCCGGTGGGACACACATTTTGTTCGAGATGTATGTTCTATGACATTATACTTCAATGCTCCTAGCCTTGTTATCAATGTTAACCTATCTATCTCTAGTAGTTTTTCTACCCAAAGGGCAAAATAATTTAGTTTTGGGTATCCTCTGATCAAATAGCTAAGGAGTAAGGACCGTAATAATAAACCGATCTTAAAATTAATTTTTCAGGATTCGATTTGAGATGCATGTGACATATCTGACGTATGGCAGATCATACGTAAAAGTTACTATGTGTAAGATTGCGCTCGACATAATATAAAAGGGCAACTTACATTTGTACAGGAGCCTGTGCACTCAGTTGCTGCAAAGCTTGCAACTCCATCAATTGTTTCTGCAGCATGATCTGTTGACTGACTGCTCCTGACTGCGCCATCCATGGAATTGGCATCACCATCATTGGAGCACTTTTCAGTATTGATAACTGTATACTTAAAACTAGCAATAACTGGTAATTCATCTTGAATCACTGATTGGTAACTTTTATTTCATTCTTGTATCACTGAACGTACATTTTTAGTTCAACTTCTTCTTTTTATAAAGTCATTAATCTGTGGCATTTGTCTTCTTTTCTTCCGGTTTCCGTTTTTAATTAACTTGCAGAATCGATCTTTTATAAGCACATATATTTTTTTTACTACACTTGCACTGCAGCGTATCGTCTTCTCAAATTCACTGAATTTGTTATGAAGTCGTTGAATTGTCCCGTCAACGTCGAAGTTTCGTGTGTCAATACATATGATGAAGTTTTCCAATACAGTTGTTAGTTTGTTAAGGTGGGCGGGAAGCGAGTGCGCGCTCGGTATTGGTATTCAAGTGGTGATGTCAACTTGCCCTACTGACTGTGTGACCTTGTCTTCTGCTTTCTTTTTCGGAGTTCGCTATACTTCACAGATTTTTTGTCCTGATACGTATTAGTGAATTTTTGTGCAATGATGTACTGCAAGATAACTAAGACTTGATAATGGATAAAGTGAGCCGAACAGGGGTTCCGGGTTCTATTCCTGGTTCATTTATATAAGAGATGAATGTTTTTTAGAAGATGAGTGATTGTGATAATGCGTATTGTGTAGTGTGCTGTTTGACCATCCACAGGCTGCTTGGTTCTGTATCATCCAGATTAATCCAACGGTGCTTGGTAATAGAATATCTTACTCTACCCTCCCTAACCACCTACCGTATAAAATTGACCATGAATTGTTTTATACCTATCGAAGAGCTTTTTTATGGAAAGAGCTGGTAAACGAGCTGACGGCAGGTGGATACCTGATGATAAGTGGCTATATCGTCGCCCATGAACATCAACAACACCAAAGGCAAACTGACGCGTCATCGGCCAAGAAAGGGAGAAGAAAAAGAAAGAAAGAACTGGCTCTCAAACGCCCAGCCAGAACACGACGAGAAATAATGTGGGTCTCCCGCTTCGTTTTCAGTCAGTAAGAATCGGTCATGCCTTTAATGTTACCGGTGTCCATGGGCGATGGCGACCTGTGAACCACCACCCAGCCACCTGTGAACTAAGTCTGTTGACTAGTTACCTACAAAAAAAAACATCTGTGCATTTAAACAAACAAAACAATAAAACCCGATACCGATACGTAAATCCGGGCAGTATTCATAATACGCAAACATTATTACCTTTGTATTTTATTAACTTAGTTCCACCTTTATCGACACAGACATGGAACCATGTGAATACTTGTGCATACTTTGCGAGAATTAAAACTCATGTTAAATTCTGCCTGAATTTCTGTCATGCAATTTTATTTATTCTTGTTTTCTTACATTAATTATGAGCATTTGCTATCAAAAATAATTGTTTTAAAACTTGATACAGGGGTGCTAGTGAAACACTAATTTTTTTTGAAAATTCAGATCTAATGGGGTAAAATGTTACCTGTAGGGGAAGTACCTTGAAAAAAACTATTTTTCAATGTTTTATACTACGATTATAGTGTTTTGATAAATAAGTATATCCATGCCAAATTACAGCTTTCTAGCACTAATGGTCTCGGCGCCGCGGCGCTTTGCTTCGAACAGACGGACGGACGGACAGGACAGACGGATAGGCGCCTAGGCGGATAGACGGACGGACATGACGAAACTATAAGGGTTCTGATTTTTCTTCGGAACTTTAAAATCTGATTTAGAGGCGAAAAAAATTTTGTACAAAGGCCAAAGGTAGAGAGGCTTATAAAAATAAATTCCATCTATTCTACTAGACGGGTAAAATAGGGATGTTCAATATTTTTTGGAAATCCAATATATCTGCGGGTGAAGCGCACCAGTTAATAAATCTAAACTAATATTATAATTATACAGGAAATTTTTGATTTTTTGTTTTTGTTTGGTAACGTAAACTCAAAAAGCACTGGACAGATTTCAAAAATCATTTCACCAAAAGGATGCTCTTTTCTTACTAAATCACATTGGTTATATTTTATTTAAAATAAATTTTACTAACAAAAAATAACCGACTTCAAAGTCTCAAAAACTACTTTTCAGATCTCGTTCAAATTTATGTGTGACCACATGACAAGCACCTGCTTTCGATTAAAAAAAGAATCATCGAAATCGGTTGGCGTGATATTGAGTTATTCGTCAATTTGTCGCGCACATCTTAACACAAAAAAACGACTTATGTGGTTTTCTCATAGATGCCATTGTCAGATCTCAATAAAATTTATGTGGGACCACATGATAGCCACCAGCTTCCGATTAAAAAAACAATTGTCAAAATCGATTCGCCCAGTCCAAAGTTCTGAGGTAACAAACATAAAAAAAAATACAGTCGAATTGAGAACCTCCTCCTTTTTTTGAAGTCGGTTAAAAAATAGGGATGTGTACGACACCCGAAGCAAAGCGAGGGTGGTTACTATTTAGAGATATGGCTGTAGCATCGAGTTTCGAACTCGAACAAAGTCTACGATACTTTACTATTATCCGCCCCGTGCTGCGCGTGAGCAATAGTAACGTTACTGGGAACAGTTATCCACAAACCTGTCTGCGGAGTTACATTTTCTTCCTGCTGCCATTCATATTCCAATTAATTTTACGTCAAGCAATCCATTGACCTATAATACGGGATATGTCCAACATTGAAGTACCTATAATGTCATAGAATAGACATCTCGAACAAAATGTGTGTCCCTCCCGCCGGGAGGTTCTATTATCAAAATTGAGCCCCCATTCTCCTTTCAAAATCGAACGAATCCATTGAAAATTGAAGCCGATCGGCGCAAATTAATTGGGACATACATTGTGTTCGCGGTGTCGCGTCGGTTATAAATATGCCTGATATTATTCACTTTATGGAATAGCAATTGTTAATATCTGTCAATTAATAATTTGATTCAGATTTTATCTGATACCTAAGTGTGTCAAAATATAGAACACTACTCCCTTGTAGGTAATGATTAGGCAAACTGCATGTTAACTGCATGCATGTTAATCTTATAAAATGCAATGCATTTATTAATTAAAGTGTAGAATTTGATAACTTAGTAGAACGCTACCCATCAACGATCTATATGCATGAAATATTTACTTTTCGATTACATGAAAAATTTTGTATGCACCCAAACATCCTAAGAAAAAAGTAATTAAAAAATAAATACACATAAAATTTATTTACTTATCGATATGGCAAGAATAAATAAGTCGTCACATTAAATACGTTAGACTACACTAGTTAAATACTACGAGTATTACTATATCACGACAGTTTACAATCGTTTTTTGGATCACTGCTTCTTGTCGTCTGGTTGTCCGTCGTCGACCACGACGTCGATCTCCAGCTCGTAGGTGCCGGGCTTCGTGCGGGACGGCCGGACCACGACGCCAGGGATCTTGGACTCCGACACATCGATCTCGTTCTCAGCCGCATCAGCCAAAGGCACGGTCGCTCCGTACGGCAGGGGGCCTTCCTTGGTCGGCACCCGCACCGACATCAGCCCCTGCACCCGCTGCACCAGGTACTCCATGAGCGGCCCGAAGCGAGACAGCCCGTCCGTCGCGAGCACCGACCGGTCCGTGCTGTCCGATCCTGCGTGCGGCTTCAACACGAACATGTTGAAGTTGAGCGTGCGCCTCACAGGCCTGGCCACCAGGGGTCCGGCAAGGGCCACCACGACCAGCGCGACCACTATACGAGGGCACATCTTACAACCTTGCAGCCTTTCCGAGTGCAGCGTCTGCCCACCGCGGCTTCACACTCCACACTGGACCCGCTGCGTTTTTGCCCCGCATCTAACCTAAGATAACGGGTCTTCGGCAAAAAGATCATAATTGCCTCGTCGTGTTACGGCGGACGGCAGATAATTGCAACGATCTCTCGACACCTTTCGCTTGGAAAGCGCTCCCATCTTAATTTGAATGAGTCATCATTATTGATGACCAGCTCCCGAAGATCCCTAGTAATTCTTTACGCGACGGGCTTTGGAGTTGACGCGTGTTCGTAACAATGAATGTAAAAGACCCAAACTATCTGGTCTTCGATACGTTATTGCCTTATTACGATGTCAATAAAAAGATGTATGAGCGCCGGGCGACGACGATCGATTGCTGAATTTGCAGCCTTTTTTTCTTCGACCCAACGTAGCTTTTTCCTTGTTATGTTCTCGAGTAAGTTAGTTTGCGATGATCATATTTACAGCTCTCAATCACAACAAGTAACAACGTTCACATAACATTGCAGTAACAAAATAACAAGGTCAGGCGATGCAGGTCAGTAATATAATGACCCAGAGTGAAATGCGGTTACCGGAATTTACGGCGCATTGTGTTATTTATGGTTCTTTTATTGGAGCCACTGGAGGCATCTCACAAATTTAGAATGTCCATCATGGAAGCATTATCGGAGAGAGTCAATCTTGCAAACTGCAAGAACGAATCGTAAATTGCAAATTGGCTAATAATTCAAAATGTGACTTCGCTGCTATTACAAATGGAAATTACTAGTAATTTACTAGATGAAATAATTCGACTACGTTAAAAATTATGGGATCCAATTTGTAAAAGAAATAAACTCAATGCGGTTATTATGACACAAAATATTAATATCCTTTTACTATACACTTCCAATGATTTGGACAAATGCGGTTTGGTTCACATTCAAGATATTTACTTTCATCGAAGTAAACGGGCATAAATAAAGGCGTGCATGTAGAATTCACCTGCAGGTTGCCCGTGTGAAAGAAGGTAGGTTTTATTTTTTAAATTAAATGATATTAAATTAATATTCAAAATTGGCTTTCAGTGCTTTCACACACTTGAACTAATTCCTACAACTTCGTACTGTTTGCGGTATCTGAAGAAGCGGCAAGAAATACCCGCGAATAATTTTTCCTTCTGACAGTTACTACTAGAACCAGTGTACTATTATTTCTTCTGTAGTAGAACTAGAATACTAGTTAGGTACTTAAGTCTATTTAGTAAAATTTCCAAGCAATATTTCCTTTTAGTATTTTTTTTATTGCTTGCTAGTAAACCGCACTTCCTTTCGAAGGACATCATTTTCTTTCAAAAATATTATGGGTATTCTAAGACCATTTTTGGAATTAGGGGTCTGTTTGTGAAATATTTGGCTTTAAAGTGCTAATTTTGGTTTCAATCAAGTGTAGCTGGCTAAACGGTTGGAGCTGTGAAAAAATTCTCAAAAATAGGTTACACGATGAATTTACAAGGAAAACTATTACGGCTATGTTAGCATAAGTACTACTTCGGAACCCTACATTGCGCGTGGCCTGACATGTAGTTACTTGCCTGGTTTTATACTTATTGGCGCACGCAATTATTACGATAAGATTACATAATAGAAATAGACAGTGACCAGCAAGAGACCCTGGTTCCATTCGGAATAGGTTATAAATTTTTGTTATGAATAATCATAATTTTAATATTCTCGGGTCGTGGGTAAGCATGTTGGACCTATAATTCGGGGGTGTAACGGTAGACATAATTTTTTCCTACATTAAGTCTACGCTCATAAAATACATTGCAGTTTAATTAATACATATAAACGTAATCATTGTATATCTTGATTTAGAGTCAGATATAATTTTGTATCCAATTTGTTAGCTGACCATAAACCAGAAGTGTACTTGCCACACACCATGTTGTAGTTGATACTACAAAAACATTTAGAGTCCTTATGCCTATGACAATAAGGTTACTATTACTATGACATTGGGTGCAAACCCAAGGTGTACAGTGTACATACACAGTTTACGGTGTCGTACGACAGCAGGAAGCGACTCCGTTACATCCCATTTAAGGCTAAGCGGTCATTTTATAGTAACGGTAATGATTTTATATGCAATCAAGGATAATTTCTAATTTTCTCTGTCCATCCGTTAAATTCCATTACGGAATTCATATTTCATAAAGTTAACACACGTCTAATAGATACGATGACCGCTTTGTTGAACCGTTTTCTAGAAAGCGGTTTTTAATAGGTTAGACTGCAGATGTAACTGGCTGGCTAGATTGATTTTTTATTGATTTCTATGCAGTGATATCTGTAAAAAGTATAAACTGGATAGGCTATCTCCACTGCATCACATACGAACATGATTCGAGCCATATTATAGTGCACATTGATTCGTTACTAAGGAGAACTGAGATAAGAACTGGCACTGGACGGGAGTAAATTAAACAACAAGTATTTAATGTGGTGGCGAATAACAGTAGCATAACAAAATCAAAATTTTACCAAATAGAATAATCGACTTTAACGAAATAGTATTCGATAAGATACCACGATTGGATTACAATAGCGACCAGCAACCTCCAACAAGACACACGAGACGAGGGGCTATTATGTAGTTTTTTTATGGAAATAGCCGTCAAAAGAGCGGACTATCGTCGCCCATGGACATCAGCAACACGGCAAAAGGCATCACTGACACGTTGCCGGCCAAGAAAAATAGAACAAAAAAAAAAGAAAGAACTGGCTCTCAAGCCCCCAGCCGGAACACGACGAGTCGTTTGGCGGCTGACTCATGCTCAAGGGTGGTAGCTATCCAGGCGAACTCCATGGAGAAATAATAATAATGGTATTAATTAACAATTAAAATCAATATTACCAATATATAGCGGGCCGGATTTAGTCGCCTCTTACTACACCCATCCTTCGTGGGATTGGGGTTAGTATTCTAAGACGCCTCAATACGGCTAGAATTATGTAGATAATAATCTTTTCATCAAGAGCAGCAGAATGAATCTGTATTCTTCAGATTCAGATGCTTGCTTTCACTGTTGATTCAATAAACTTGATTGGCGTACACCTACAATCTGGAATGCCCATTGGATGGACTATCATCTAATTCCATTCCTTAAAAAAACAGAACATCACTTCATGATCCTGCCACGCTTGTATTACCTATGTTCCTGTGTACCAAGCAATGTCATTAGCACATAATAACGCTTTTTGTAATTCCCTGGCCCTTAATGGCGATACAGGTACTCTATTTTTTGCGAAGGGAGAACATTGGCTAGCAGCCGAGTGGTCTAGGTCGCGGAAAGTTGATGGGCCGGTTGGGATGGGAGTTGGTAACTTGGTACTCGTAAGTTAGGGTCGCCTCACATCGAGACGCGGCGTGACGTCACCCCTCGCGGTGCATAATATTTTGAAACGGTATTAATGTTCAAATTAGAACTTATTAACTTCATTCTGTAAATTGATGTTTAAAAAACAAACCAAGCTTTTATAAGGTAGTGAACTGAAGCAAAAAACTACTGTGCTAGTCATCGTTGAGAAGTTTCTTTATCTGAAACCAACCCTGGCAGTGGAAGATTCAGCATAATTATGATAGATTTTGATAGAACGAACCTATTTTTTTTACCTATTTTTAACCGTTAAGGGGTGCTCTCGTCTGGTAATTCTAATTCAGCTTAAAACATTTGACCCGAACATACAAGATAATAAATTATACATGCATTGCAAGTTAAATAAAAGCTTGTAAAACTGTACATAGTTCAGTTCAGCTTTTAGCTGAATACTCACCAATGACCAACGGAGCTCTAGCAAAACAAAAATAGCGATGCGTTTAAGAAGTAGTAATAGATTACCCCAGGCGGGTACCAGCAATGGAGAATCCCGCCTCGGGCCAACAGGCTCGGGCAGCCCTACGTACTCTGGGGAGGGCACCGTATCGCTACCACTTGTCCAGACTACAACTGTTACAAGTCAGGAAAATATCATCGCATCATCACCATCCTCTCCTATTTCATCCACCCATAGTTTATTCGAATCACCCCTTTCATCACCACATTCCTTCGAGTACCCAACTACATCCCGATCTACAACTGCAACCCCAATGTCATTAACTGTTGAGCAAGAGGCAACAGCCACAAACCTTGTTCCCACTAATGGCACTAGAAGTCGTGCGCGAATAATTTTTACAGATGATATGAATAAATTTATCTGGCGCACATATCTTACAATTACACAATTAGAAAAACAAAATACAACAAATCAACAATTCAAGGAAAAGTTCCCAGATATTCAAATAAATAAACAAAAAATAGGAAACCAAAAGAGAGCTATCATTAAAAATAAATTATTAGCTACTGAAATATTGGAAGAAATTAAACAGGATGTAACACGTTGCATAGATAATTCGTCATTTCACTCACCAATTCAAAACACTCAAACTTGTACATCAAATCAATTAGTAAATACATTTAATGCCAATATGATCATAGAATCTAATCCAACACAATCAACAGGAACATCAGTTTATAATCTAACTCATCCAGATAGTATTTTGGAAAATATGAGACCAGCAATTACAAAGGGGGGGAAACAAAGACAACGGATGCAGTGGACAGATGAGGTCAATAAACAGCTGTTAAAATGTTATTACACTGTTACCAATAACGAAACAGAGTTAACTACCTATAGAACTTTACTCCATAGAAAATTTATAGAAATATTCCCTGAATTAAACTTCATTGGCGAACAAAGATTAGCAGACCAAATTAGGGTTATCCATCGCAATAATCGTATTCCACCAGCAGAAAGAGAAGTAATCCGAAGACAAGTTTTGGAAGAAAATCACAATAGTCATTCAAACATTAATTCATTTACACATACACTCACACAGATACCACTTACGTCCACGGTTATTAACGAATCTCCTGTTTTCAAAACCCCTGATTATTCCCTCAACACACAGCAGAATATTGACGAGTGCATCACAAGTACAACACACCAGTCTATACCTTTAGACATCGAAAAAACGTTCTTAGATACTTTGGAAAAATTTAAAAATACTGATCCAACTTCCCGACCATTCATTCCTAAACAAAAATGTTCCAAAAAATTCTCTAAAATAGTATATTATATTAACACAAAAATACTACCTTGTCAAACACATTCAGAACAAGATTTTCTCAGTCTTCAAACGGTTATATACTGTGCAGCTTATACCGCGGCTAAGTGTAACGGGGCACGAATCGAATTCGATTTATCAAGTAGAAAAGGAAAAGCTGAAACTGAAAAATCAGTTAGGAAGCCTAAATGGCTAATAAGACTCGAAAGAAAGGTAGAGAATCTCCGTGCGAAAATTGGAAGACTTACACAATACATGAAAGGTAATAGAAGTAATAGCCTAAATACTCATATTTCAAAAATCTTAAAAGAATTTAAAGTACACACCATACACGAAAACCACAACACACAACTAACACACTTTTTAGACACGCTCAAACAAAAGCTGTCTGTCACTAGTAGTCGATTAAAACGCTATAAAACATGTACACTCCGCAAAAAACAAAACAGTAAATTCACACTAAATGAAAAACAATTTTATCGACAACTCAACCAGGATACCTATAATGAGAATAAAAATAATTCAGACGAACTTTCATCTTCCACTCCAACAGCTGATCAGTTACATGGTTTCTGGTCCCAGATATGGAGCAATCCAAAAACACATAATGCACATGCCACCTGGATAAAAAATGAAAGTTCTCTAGTAGCAGAAACTGAATCAATGGAATTCGAAACCATCCCCATAGATATTTTTCAATCGGTTCTTAAAAACCTACATAATTGGAAAGCCCCTGGTACTGATCACATCCATAACTTTTGGCTAAAAAAATTTACTCACATCCATCCATACCTATATAAACACATTCAAAACTTCATAATAAACCCCGAAACGATCCCACTATACATTACTACAGGAATCACACATATGTTGCCTAAAGATCAACATGATCCTAATAACCCAGCAAAATATAGACCCATTACCTGTTTACAAACCATTTACAAAATTATAACATCGTGTATAACCCAACTCATATATTCACACGTTGAAAAGAATAGGATATTAGCTGAGCAGCAAAAAGGATGCCGTAAATCTAGCCAAGGTTGTAAAGAACAATTGTTGATAGATTCTGTGATAATGAGACAGGTTCAGCAAAACAAGAACGATCTTTATTCTATGTACATTGATTACAAAAAAGCATATGATTCCGTACCCCACTCTTGGCTTATCAAAATTTTAGAAATTTATAAAATCCATCCCACAATAGTTTCTTTTCTGCGTAATATAATGTTAAACTGGACTACCAGACTCCGGCTAACTACACCTACAAAACGAATAGAAACACAATCTATTAAAATACAAAGAGATATTTTCCAAGGAGACTCATTAAGTCCTCTTTGGTTCTGCCTAGCAATAAACCCTTTGTCTAATTTATTAAACTCTGTTAATATTGGTTATCCCCTGAAATACACTGACAATAATACTGACTCACTGACACTACAAAAGCTCTTTCACCTTAGCCATCTGCTATACATGGATGATATCAAGATCTATGCAGAGACCCGGGAGGGCCTATCTCAGCTAGCTGAAGAAACTGAGCAATTCTCACTGGATGTCTGTATGGATTTTGGTATCGATAAATGTAAGATTAATTCAGTTAAAAAAGGCCAAACAATTTTACATAATTACACTCTACAAACAGGCGAGATCATAGACCCTCTAAATGAGAATGAAACTTACAAATACCTAGGCTATAATCAATCCAAACAATTGCAATATAAGGAAATTAAAAGTCACCTCATCCAAAAATTTAAGCACCGACTGAATTCAGTCATGAAAACGCAGTTGAACTCCAGAAATATAGTGAAGGCTATTAACACCTACGCAATTCCTATATTGACGTACTCCTTTGGTGTCATCACATGGTCTAATCAAGAACTGCAGACATTACAACGTCTCATACATACAACAATGACTAAAAACAGAAAGCACCATCCAAGATCTTGTGTGCAGAGACTGACACTACCAAGGAGAGAGGGAGGGCGAGGTATTATAGATGTCACCAATCTTCATAACAGACAAATCAAAAGTCTCAGAAATTATTTCCACCGCAAAACAGCCACATCCGACTTGCACAATGCCATCGTACAAAATGATCACAAATATACTCCCCTGAACTTACAAGACAGGTTATCTCAGAAAAACGAAAGACAGACAGACTTACAGACTAAACAAGGTGAATGGGCCCGTAAGTCTTTGCATGGAAGGCACTATCGCGACTTAAGCCTGACCAACGTCGACAAAGCTGCGTCGAACGAGTGGCTTAATCGCGGAGAGCTATTCCCAGAGACTGAAGGATTCATGATTGCCATTCAAGATCAGGTAGTAGAGACTAGAAATTATCAAAAACACATCATGAAAATCCACACTACAGTTGATACATGTCGACGATGCCATAGTGCTTCTGAGACTATCCAGCATATTACAAGTTCCTGTAAATCGATTGTTCAAACAGACTATAAGCATAGACATGACCAGATTGCAAACATCGTCCACCAAAAACTCGCTTTAAAATATAACCTTATTGCATCACCACCATTACCATACTATAAGTATATCCCAGAAATTATTCTAGACAACACCACTCACAAATTGTACTTCGATAGAGCTATACTGACAGACAAAACCATCCATTACAATAGACCTGATATAATACTAATAGATAAATTAAATAGGACAGCACATCTGATTGACATCGCAGTGCCTAACACGCATAACCTCCAAACAACAATAGCCGAAAAGTTAAATAAGTATGTAGATTTAAAAGACGAAATTACACGTATGTGGAATCTTCTAAAAGTAACCATAGTCCCTATAGTCATATCTGCTACAGGAATCATACCACATAACCTCCATCAAGCTATTAGGGAATTAAAATTACCTACATTTTTATACATTGAATTACAAAAAGCAGTTATCTTAAACACATGCCGTATCACAAGAAAATTTCTACAATAACAAAATATATTTTAAACTATCTACACATTCTACACTAATGGTTTCCACTTGGCTTAGGCCCGTGGATAACCAACTACCGGTTTTAGCCGAGAAGGTTTAATCCTGAACGAAATAATAATAATAATAATAATAATAATAATAATAATAATAATTTTATTTCAGAAAAACATTCCATATTGGTAATGTGTTACACTTGAAATTTGAAAATAAAATGTTTAACAAAATTAAAAGTTAAAAGCTACATCAAATTAATAAAATAAAATCTCGTCCTAAACATTCATATAATCAAATCCAATTTCAATAAATTAAAACAAATAAAACTTAAATGAAAATTAATTAAATACAATTAAAAGTACAGATAAATTAAAAATAAAAAACATTAAAACATTAAAAACATTAAAAATCATCATGTCAAATTAAAATTTAAAATCACAGTTAATTCAATTATATTAAAACAAAATAAAATAAATATAAAGACCCGGAAAAAAATTTATGATTAATCCAGTGAGGATGGAATTGACCGATACGCGCGTGGTACGCCGCGTCTCGGTGTGAGCTGATCCTAAGTGTAGGTACACTTGTAGACTCTATACATTGCTATGCAGTTTTGATTAGGAGATAGATTTCTTTCGTGGAACTATTTGTATTAAAGGACAGTTGATTACGTAGTCCCTGGACCTGGTCTTGATCAAGAACTTTATAATAATATACATATATATCTGGACGCAGTGCCGGCGTTATAGCCACTGACACCCTAGATTTGTGGCGCCTACATAAGTAAATATAAATCGAGTTTTTTTGCTAGAAAATTTTTTTTACTGAACCAATGGAAAAGTTTATTAAGAATTTTATTTTTCCTTTTTTTTTGTTCCCCTCCCCAAATGTGGCGCCCCTCCTTTGGCGCCCTAGGCCGTCGTCCCACCTCGCTCTTCCCTAACGCCGGCTCTATCTGGTTGGCAAGCTTCGAAGAGGTCCCGAAGACGGATCACGTGAAGGCTTGTAGAGTCAGGCCTTGTAAGAGCCTATCTTTATGAGATCTGATAGTGACTGATCTCTGCCCGACTGCCAAGGAAGGGTTATGTTTTTCGCGCGTATCTTGTATGTATGTATAATAATGATACAAGATTTGAAGAAGCAAAGCAAAGCAAAGCAAGCAAAGCAACAACCCATAATTGTCCCACTGCTGGGCTCGGGGTCTCCTCTCACAATGTGAGAGGGGTATTAGGCCATAGTCTACCACGCTGGCCAAGTGCCGATTGGTAGACTTCACACACCTTCGAGAACTTTTATGGAGAACTTTCAGGTGTGCAGGTTTCCTCACGATGTTTTCCTTCACCGAAGCAAGTGATAATTAACTTCTAATACGCACATTATATTCGAAAATCAGAGGTGCGTGCCAGGATTTGAACTCGGGCCTCTCTGTTCGAGAGACCAACGTTCTAACCGCTAGGCTATCACTGCCTTGAAGAAGATTGTATGTATATGTGAATGTTTGTATGTATGTAATATTCTTTATTACCTCATGTCTTCCAAACCGCTGGAATTATTTATATAATTAGGATATCTTGCATGTATCTTGTATGTATGTAGGATACAAGATGAAGAAGTGAAGCGTGAAGTGAGCAAATGAAGAAGTATGTATGTATGTATGCATGTAATATTCTTTATTACCTTATGTCTTCCAAACTGCTGGATCAATTTATATAATTATCTAAGTTACATTCGTCTTGATAACATAAGTGTTCTTATATAGATAGTTCTTATTAGGTGACCAATGATGTTGTATGGTGACGTTAAAAAAACAAATATGGTGGCTGTGAGTTGCCATTGTTTGAAGTATCAAAAAATAATTACTTTGGAACCCTAAAAATGATTCGAATAATGCAATATGGGTATGAAATTAAAGAGCTCATTTCCGGGTTTTCAATAAAGCATATTATCATGATACCTCGCTTTTTTGATAGCAGGCGGGTTTTTTAATTTTAAATTTATACTAGTTTACCTATTGAAGTGTTCCTGTTTTACGTGGAATGGAAAGTTTTTGATGGGAATTATATTTAACACCCGTACCAATTGGGTAGTGAGTACAGGTTTACTTATAAATATTTCGGCACACAACACATAAGAATACTGAGTAGCTATAATTATTTATGTGTCGTGTTTGCTGCTAGGAAAAATCAGAGAATATTATAATAAATGGTGTACTATGATTTTGTTAAGTAGGTAGGACATACGAGTAAGTTGAAGCTTGCAGTGGTGTGCAACCTACATCGGTAGAAAGTAGTTCTGTGCACTATCTCTCTATATAAAGTGGTACGGCGGGAGGGTGGGGGGGAGTGGGGAAAGGGCTTAGGTCTGCTCTATATGTGTCAGCGATAAACAATCGCTCTGCCTAGATGCAGCCAGCGCCACTGTGATGGTAACTGGTGCTTAATTAATAGTTAAATCATATTTCTATGGATTAGTCCTGTAATGCGATTTTAGCCGTATTTGGGCGGCTTAGAATACTAACCCCAATCCCACGCCGGATGGGTGTGGTAAAAGGCGACTAAATCCGGCCTGCTGGTGGACCCCTCGAGGGATTATATCTATTGGTAATATTGATTTTAATTGTTAATTAATACCATTATTACTATTATTATTTCTCCATGGGGTTTGCCTGGATAACTACCACCATTGAGCATGAGTCAGCTGCTAAACGACTCGTCGTGTTTCGGCTGGGGGCTTGAGAGCCAGTTCTTTCTTTCTTTTTCTTCTCTCTTTCTTGGCTGGCAACGCATCCGTGATGCCTTTGATGTTGCTGATGTCCATGGGCGATGATAGCCACTTACCATCAGGTGGATCGTCAGCTCGGCTATTTCCATAAAAATAAAAACAAATTAACTTAATCTTTACTTAAGTAACAAGCTGTCGAACGAATAGTCAAGCCAGCTGATGTATGTAACCCATGTAACAACAAACACATCACTCTCCGACACTGTAACCTGAACACGTAAAAGCTACAGTCTATTTTAGAGGGAAAGTGGCAGCTTCTAAAACCCTAAACACCATGCATGAATACCGTCCGGATTAAACTGATTGGTACTAAACCAAGTGACCTCCAACAAGAAGGATCTTGGATTCGTCCTTTAGTCACCAGGTTTAATCTCGAGCAGGGAAGGTTGACTTGGATTCAAGAATGACGACGCGACTGACACCCCAAAATAGTTTTTTAAGTATTTTATTATGAATACTGTTGATTACTATATAAGTAAAACAAATAAATTAAACATTATTGTTTTTACTATTTATTACAATTATCATCAGGTACAAAATGATTTCACAATATTAAGTTACATTAGAAAACATTTAACAATAATAATAGTTTAATTAATTGTACCTACACCATACATTCTATTTTTTATTACTTTTTGGTATATCTGTTGGTAAACCAGTTTCGGAATTAACAATATATTTTTATTTTTGAAGGCTTTTTCGTTACTTTTTTTCTCATGAATTAATTTCTCAACAATATGTGATCGTAGCGTAAATGACAACTTATTGGAATATTACAAACCATTGGCGCGATCATTTGGGTATGTCAACTTCATATTGCTCATTATATAGGATCCATATCTAAGATCCATATCTAAGAGCATGAGTTAAATACAATTCATTTTTATTAATGTCTATCAGAAATTTTCGTGTATCATTTGAAAGCTATAACGCGTTAGATAAAACAATACTCTTTATTACTTTACTTTCTCTTAACGGTCTTGTCAGCCGATACACGAAGAATACTGGCAGGTATTTGTGGTAAAATAAACGGTTTATTATTGTTAACGGAGAGTTAAGCCTTGGTCCGGCCCTGCGGTGCCGCCGGCCTCGTACGTCGCTCCTCGCCCTCCTTCCCACTGGATTCTAGGTTCGCTTTCTTCGGCTCTGGATCTGTTTGTGTTCGGAAATGTCAAGCAGATTAGAAATCAATTAAAGTGTTTGCTATTTGATTCCAACGACGCTTAAGGGCTGGGCCACGAAACTCGCGATTCGCTAGAGGATTTTGTCGTTTCTTATTCGTAAACAAATTATCTACTTATTTTGTAACACTACAGTCTGAAACGCAATTTCGTGACATTTTAAGTTCGAATATACATTCATAATTATGTGATCCTGTGAAATTTTGTGTTAATTTTTAACGGGACAATTCTTTACATAATGATAAATTAATAAATGTTAATCGAAATTAGACATATATATGTAGATAAATGTCCAGAAATTTTAAGATCACGGGAAATGTAGTATATTATTATAAATATAATAATATATTACCATTGGCTGGTCTGGATTCATCTCGTAGTTCGGCGGGGTGTCCCTGTAATGTCGCCACTTGTGACAGCCGGACGGTCTCTCCCGCACCCTGTGAGCCTTGCGCTGGGGCCACCGGGCTGGGGACAGACAGTCATCATTCGGAAAATATATTTAGTAGATGTTATAGAAGACATCCAGGATGGTTCTAAGAGATTTGGCAAATAACTACTTATATTATAGCGGATTAATTCTGTGTAGAATTATGTATTTAACTAGCTGCCCGGACAGACTTCGTTTTGTCAAAAGTTTTTTTTATTAAAACCTTCCGGCTATCCTATCTTTGAAGTTGGATCAAACTGCACACGGTGTGCAAATTTGATTAAAATCGGTTAAGTAGTTTAGGAGTCCATCGCGGACAAACAACGTGACATGTAATTTATGTATCCTTGCTTGGTTCCTTCTTTTCTTGGTAGTTGACGTCTCGACTCGAGGCCACGAGTCCAGTCTCCACAATCAGCTTATGATTTTGTTATTACTTTCTAAAGAGAAGAGACAAAAGACAATACTCACTGGTACGCGACAACAGGCTCCTGATAGATGAGGTTGTAGGGCCTGTTGAGTGTGACCGGGGCCCCGAGCACGTAGCCGGGGACGCCGGGGCCCTGCGCGAGCCCCAGCCCGGGCCGGGGATAACCAGCGTACGGGGAGTACACTTGCCCCGCTGGGGACTGGTAGCCTGTTCAAAAATATATACATATGTGTATGTAACATAGATGTATAATTATTGTATATTTTCTTAATCAGTAATTTTAATGCTATGATATTAATACTATTACTTTTAAAGTTACGTAGATAAAGTCTTTATTGTTTGCATACTACAAAAACATACAGAAGATTTAAGCAAGAAGTAAGTGTTGAAACTTACTAAGGAGTAAAAAATAACGGGCAGCCGCCAGCCGTATCGATCGCTACATCACATTTTCGAGGTAACCCATGATGGTACAAGAACATAGATGTAATATTTAAAGCGGCATATAAAATGAACACACAATAAAATAACTTTCTTTCTTTTTCTACTCTCTTTCTTGGCTGGCAACACATCAGTGATGCCTTTGGTGTTGTTGATGTCCTTGGGCGATGATAATCGACCATCAGGTGGATCGACAGTTCGGTTGCCGGCTAAAAATTAAAACTTTCTGCCACAGTTCAAGCACTGGGTAGTAGTGGGCAGTGGGCACTGTGGGCAGTGGGCACTGTGGGCAGTGGGCACTGTGGGCAGTGGGCACTGTGGGCAGTGGGCACTATGGGCAGTGGGCACTGTGGGCAGTGTTCCTTTCCTTACCGTTAGGTGTATACACGTTCCCTTCAGGCGCGGCCGCCACTATGTACACTGGCTGGTAGCCGCCGATGGTGCCGGGCCTGGAATAAACGGAATTTTTAAATCTATAAATGTAGGAAGACCTTCTCAATTCAGTTCCATGTTTATGAAAATTCAGTTCTGATGATGTGATCCATAAGCAATTGAAAATCCCTAATCACGATAAGTGCACGATAATTATTATGACGTGACATTATTTAATATTTTTGGTAAAATGTTATTTATGACTTACAAGATTACTTATTTATAAAATTACTAGCTGACCGGGCAAACATTGTTCTGCCAAAAATTTTTAGGGGTAGGGGGATGAAAAATAGATGTCCGATTCTCCACCCTAGCCGATATGCACGCAAAGCCGAGCCGTTTCGGAGGAGTTCAACTTCTAACACCGTGACACGAGAATTTTATATATAAGATTTAATTAAAATTGTTACCTATAGCCGGGAACTGGCATGTGGACTATAAACACCCGCTGGCCTGGCAGTATCCCGGGAACGTTCGGCGCTACTGGATTCTGTGGAATATAAACATATTTTAGTAACTATAAATAAGCCCTACACTAGGATTCCTAGTGTTGTGGATGCCATGGACAATACACAAAGACAAGAACACACACTAGACCGAGAGCAAAAATTCAAACTCATCATTCAAAATGCCTTGTCAGGAATCGGACCTAGGACCCTTCGAACGGTGCGGTGGTCCGACATGCTAACCTTTTCGCCACGCAGGTCGTCTGTCATACTCATGTCAACTGTTTTTCAATACTTAAGTAACAATTTTCAACATAAATCTTTAGAATAGAATAGAATAGAATAGAATAGAATAACTTTATTTCATAAGTCAACTGCAATTACAAACAAAAGAAATAAGTAAACTTAAAAACTATGATAATATAGAATTGCAGTCAAACTGTATGAAAAGGGACCGCACTCAGCAATGGCCGCAGAAAAACTACGACCGCTGGTTTTCAGGGCGATCCCGAATTCGCGTGGTTTTGCTTGTGGCGTCCCATTTCATACGATCAAACATACAAACCCGGAAATGCTTAACCTAACACATAACGTGAATTAAACCTTATTCTACTTATCTTAACCTGTTACAATTTAACACATTAGAAAGAAACAATAACAATTACGAAACATGGGGTATCTACCCTCGACGCTTACAACTGGTCCGACCGACGTGACAGAGCATTAGTATTAAGAAAAATAAATAAATGCTGTTCGTATGTGTGTGTGTGTGGTTGTGTGCGCGCGCGCGTGTGTGTGTGTGTGTGTGTGTGTGTGTGTGTGTGTGTGTGTGTGTGTGTGTGTGTGTGTGTGCGTGTGTGCGTGTGTGTGTGTGTGTGCAAAGTGAGTGTGTGTGTTTGTTTTGACGCAATTAATTACTTAACTGATTAGGTACATGTGATTTTTGAAATTTAAGAAGGTGTTCTTTATATACTTTTTTAAATTTTTCGATCGTCTTAATGTCGCGTAGAGGCGGTGGAAGGTTGTTCCAGCACTTCGTAGCGCTATATTTGAAGCTACCACGAAATGCCGCCGAACAGTATCCCGTGTAACACCGACTATATGAAGACGCCCTGGTGTTAAAATGCGTACTGAAGCCACTAAGACAATCCAATTTTTCAAATAAATATGATGGAGATTTATGGTTGATAACTTCGAATAGCAAACAGGCTAAGTGTAGCTGTCTACGGTGCTTCATTTTGAGTATATCTGCGCCATTAAGATAAGGTGTAACGTGAGCTCTGGGTGGTATATTAAAGCAAAACCTTGCACAAGCATTTTGAACCCGCTGTATCAGGTTCTGCGAACGCACTAGAAGTCTGGGGCCGATTACAGTATCAGCATAATTTAATTTAGACAGTACTAATGTCTCACATAATTTAATACGGAGATCTTCGCCTAGGTACTCTCTAAACCTATACAGCACTTTTAGTCGGAAAAAGCAGTTTCGAACGACGTTAACAACATGTTTTTCGAATCTGAGTGATTCATCCATAATGACACCCAGGTTTCGTACTTCTGAGACTCTTGCAATATCACTATCACCAAGCTTTATTTTTGGATCGCGCGCGACAATTTTTTTGACTTGCTTATCCGTGCCGGAAATTAAGTAGCTAGTTTTTTGTGGATTTAGGACTAGGGCGTTATTCCGAGACCAATTCAACACACGTTGGAGATCCTCGTTTAGCTTATCCACAGCTGAAATTGTCTCTGATGGATCAAAAGAGATGTATAGCTGTAAGTCGTCAGCGTAGATGTGATACTTACAGTTCTTTATGTTACTTGTTACATCTGAACTGTACAATATAAATAATAAAGGACCCAATATAGAGCCCTGTGCTACACCTCTTTGAATTGGCTTCGATGATGAGGTTTGCTTTTCGCCAGTGAATTCATTATTTAGGACAACGCACTGGGACCTATTTTTGAAGAAACTATCAATCCATTTTACTGTATCCGTGCTGAGCCCATAGTATGATAGCTTAGCCATGAGCAACGGTATATTTATACACTCAAATGCGCGCGAATAATCCAGAAGGACAAGAATAGTACCTTTGCCTGCATCTTGAGCAGTAAGTAAATCATCAACCACGTTAATAAGGGCGGTAGTTGTACTTCTCTTACGCCTGAAACCGGATTGTAAATTGGGGAGGATATCGTTAGAATTAAGGTAAAGTGTTAATTGATTAGAGGCAATTTTCTCAAGTATCTTTGACATATTTGGCAAGATGCTAATAGGTCGAAGATCCTTTAACTCTTCAGCATTGTCCTTCTTTGGTATAGGCTTGACTAATGCTGCTTGCCACATATCTGGAAAGGTGTTAGAGCGGAAGGACGTGTTTACGATGTGTGTGAAAAGCTGAAGCGTGTTTGGTAATGTTAGCAGCAACATTTCGAGTGAAATCCCGTCTGTCCCCACAGCATTCGAATGAAGCGATTTTATTACTTTTAATACCTCAATCTCCGTTACCTCATTGAATTCAAAAGAAGACGAACAGAATCTATGGAATTCAAAATATGATATGATAGACATTGGTACATTGTTATCTCCTGGAACATCTAGAAAATGGGCGTTGATTCTATCAGCGTCAAGACCTACAGGAAGAGACATATTAGTTTTATTTTTAAAAGTAACATGTTTTTTGAGATATTTCCACATTAAATTGGGTTTTTTAATATTTGAGGTGATATAAAAGTTGAAATATGCTTTCTTTTCTGTATATAATGCAGTTGTAACTATTTTCTTAAGATCTCTGTAAAATATCTCGTGAGTGTCCTTCTTAGATTTACGATACCTATTTTGTGCCTGGTTGCGTTTCCTCATCATTAACCTAATGTTATATGTCACCCAAGGATGCTGAAGGTCTTTAACGAATACTGATTTATAAGGTGCGTGCGCATCAAAGAGGCATCGCAACTGATTGGTAAACTCCGCGACCATGTCGTTTACGTTGGAACTTAGCTGAATGCGGTCCCAGTTTATTACCATCAAATCGTCACGGAACCTTTCTGTATCTATATCTTTTACAGGTCTGTAGGTAATTAACTTAGGAGGTAAGCTATACTTAATTGTATTTAATTGACATGTTAAAAAACCATGACTACTCAACTCCTTTATTTGGCACACCTTGACTTTGGTGACAGGTGCATCTGAACATATTATATCTAAAAGCGTTTCACTATGATTCGTGAAATGAGTCGGTTCATTGACATGAAGGTTTAATTTTTGAACACAAAAGAATTCCCGTAAAATTTTTGAATTGATATTATTTTCATTTAATAAATCTACATTAAAATCACCTAATAACATTGAGTAACTATGCAACTGAAATGAGGACATGGAATCTGTAAGCGCATCTACAAAGAGTTGTAGGGGCAGCCAAGGCGGTCGGTATGCGGTGCCAATGAGTAATGATTTACCGTTGACAACTACACTCAGCCACATTTGCTCAACCATATTTGTAACCGGATGAGGAAGGACTTTATACCCTAGACCTTTCCTAATATAAAAGCCTACCCCACCACCACGCGAGCGGACCTCAGGTGGGCGCGGAACGTGGGTCAGACGGTATCCGGGCACCGCGGGCGCGCGACTCTCCTCCCCCTGCCGCAGCCAGGTTTCGTTAATTGCTAGAATATCTACCGTATTGTTCAGCACCGCCGCTATGAACTCCTCATGGTTTGTGCCTAGTGATCCAGGGTTTATAAAGCCAATTTTTAATATTTTTGATTTATTCATGTAATATAGAAAAAAAAAACTGTATAGGTGGAGGTTAAATAAAATAAATGATTAAAACGCTTATTTTTATCAGATGTTTTTACAGATATTGAAATGCGCACTGGGTACATTGTAGGGTATTTTAAAAGTAACTTATAATAATATGGTAACGATAGTAAGCGGATTCTAATGGATTTTATGTAACAGAATATAAATAGTGTAAATAGTATAAATATTGACTTAATTAAATACTGATTTGAGGGCAAGCCTTGATACAATAACTCAACATTATATATTTGATACGAGTATGTTCCACGCCGGTCGGTAATCAACATAACATTATTGTAATGAAATGGGTTAAAGATTGCTACAATATAATATAAAAATGATAATTCAGTGATACAAAAATTAACAAAATAGTTGAGGTAAATAAAAAACAATACATAACTATCTATGTGAGTGGTAATTGGACAGAATACAATCATAAAACACAAAACAATAAAAGATGATTCAACTATTTTTTGCCCCGAAAATTTTTTCGACGTCAGCCTCTGTTCGTATACGAAGTGCTTTAGAACTATCATCGTGCCTGACGTAGATTCTTCCTTCGCGACACCACACGAATCTCCAGTCTCTGCTGCGTGCTTCTTGGCGTACCCGGTGAAATAGCCGCCGGTTAAACCAGGTGAGCCGTTCGTTAACGAAAAAACGGCGCGGCTGCGCCGTCGCTACGATGTCGGTCGTGTCCACGTCCCTTCGCTGGCGAGCGGCACGCAGCAGGTCATTGCGAAGGGCATGGCGCGCCAGCCGGACCACTAGCGTGCGGGGGCGCGCGCCGAGCCCGGCGCCCTGTGTCGCGCTGCCGACGGGGGCGACACTGCCGCCGGACACAGGGCTGCGTTTACCCTTTCGCTGAACGTACACTATATCTCGTTGGTCGACAGCCACACCGAGTTTCTGAGCAAGTACTGTAACAATGTGTACGGGGTTCTCATCTGGCAGCTCTTCCACTCCAGATATCTCGACGTCCGTTGAATAAGTCTCCTGGTCGCGGTCATTTAAACGGCGCTCAACTTCTGCCGCAATATCGAATTCGGATCCGGCCGCAAGCTTGCTCTCCGCTTCGGACAGGCGCTTGGAGATATTATTCAAGTTCCCTTCCGCTGTGCTTAGTCTTTTATTAAATTCAGCCATGGTTGAGTTCATTTTACTCACCTCCTGCTTAAAATTAGACATCTCTTGTTTGCAACTAGCTAACTGCTGAATAATAGTAGCTAATTGTGTCCTAATTAACTTAATCTCTTGTCCTACGTTCACTTCCTCATTGTTATCGGGGGACGAAGTGCCTGTGGGGTCATTTTCTGGGCTTGTGCTGCAGGAGTGGGAGGTTACTCCTTTCTTAGACTTCCGCTGGCAATTCTTACACGTCCACTTAGAAGGTATACAAGCATCTGATTTGAAACCCGCACATTTTGGGTGGAAGACATTTATACAAACGGTGCACTTTGGGGCATCCGTAACTGAAGATACAAATTTTCCACACGTTCCACATTTAGTTGCCATTTCAATAGTGAAGATAGCCGCACTCAATTTGTAAAAATATTGACAAATAAATACTGGCGAACAATGTTTGTTTTTATTTTTGTTGCTGGGCACTATTTAGGGTAGATAATAATTTCCTAAGTAATTAGATTTTTTAGTTACAAACAAAATTTAAACGCACAACTGTACTGTTCTTTTTAAACACAACTTTCACACAATTAAATTGACAAACACAATAAAACAGACTAATATATAGATATTTTTGTACGGACGCGGAGCACACACGTATTAGCACCACAAGCCTACCCACGCTTTATATATTTTATAAACATTATTTAAGCCAATAACCGACAAATTAAGCACACCGTCGTTATGATGTGATAGCCACTACTGTCCGTAACACTAATGGCGTCAAAAGATGTCCACGTCGAAGCTTCTGTTTCAGATGGAGAAGACAGGAGAGAGACGTGGATGGGAAAGATAGCGAGACAGAGGGGAGCGGAGTGACGGAAGGAGAGAAGAGAGGAGAAAGAGAGGAGAGAGTGGGTGGGAGAGAGAGATAGAGAGCAGCGAGGGAGGGCAAGAGAAGAAAGAGAAAGTGAAAACAAAAATAACACGGTTTAAACTTGACTCTACAGACTCTACTACTTATACCTACGTATGACATACTGTATCTGTGTGCTTAGTGCGATTTTACTTGACATAACGAGCTCGCAAAGTAAATGCGAGTTGGCTAAATATTAAGGGACCGAAGATTTTCTTTTCACTGCCACTAGATGACTCTGCTTCGGTCCCATACAAATAGCCAACTCGCGTTTACTTTGCGAGCCCGTTATGTCAAGTAAAACTCACACTAAGCACACTACTCGTGGCTCTGTCCGCGTTTTCCAGAATAATAAGTACCTTATATCTTATTTCAGATCATGTGTACCTATCATGGTCTACCTGTGTGCAAATTTTCAGGAATCCATTCAGTAGTTTTTGTCTGAAAAAGCATCAAAATCCAGACAAACTTCCTCATTTATTATATTAGTAGGATGGATTGCGTTTAGTACTGCTAAATGCTAATACAAATCCACCACGATAGTGTACATGACACATGACGTTACCTGCTGCGGCGGCTGCTGCGGCGGCTGCGCGCCCGGGATCAGCTCCACCTCGCTGTCGGGCTCCAGCGTCTCCAGCCGGGAGGGCGCGCCACGAGACTCGCTGCTGGCGTCCGCTGGAATACACCAGTATATAGATAAAAGTAAATAATAAAAAAGGGTGCGTGTACTTTTGTACGCGCGTGAGAAGTTATACTTCTTCAATATTCAAGTCACTAATATAATAAAATATTACTTGTGTACTACCTATGTTTACACAAGTACAAACTAGGTGGCGTTGTTCTTAAATCTGAATCACGATGTTGAGACTCTGTGAGATTTGTATAAGTAATCCAGTGCTTTCATACCCCCTTCTCCATGGTAGCGCAAACGTTTAACGCAACCTTTTTGCAAGTCGCTTAAGAAGTATAACTTCAATAAAAAACTCACACTCATCATACCCTCGCAGTAGGGTTTTACCTGTATCGCGGGTGGCATGGATGGACAACACATATAACACATCACAATCACACCCATGACCCGAGTACAAATATTTTTTTCTCAAATATTTGCCCCGGCTGGGATTCGAACCCGGGACCCCTCGCTTTGCAGGCACGGTCGCTACCAACTAGGTTACAGGGTCAAACAAGGTACAACTTAATGAAATTATTATAACATTTTGTTTCGAATGCAGTTGCTATTGGTCTTTCCTTTACAGCTTCACGCGAATATAACCAACGCAACCACATATGCATATATATATATATGTTACCGGATTTCTGTATAATTTAGCATTCTACACAATACCTAGGCAATGTATAGAATATCTAAAACGTTCAGGTAACGTTTTGAATATTATTTATTTCATACATAGCCCAGGCATTCTATACAATACTCCATGCGTAGTTGGTAATGTGTGTAAAAGACGGTTCTCTGCCTTTTCGCCGAAAATTGTTTGGCCGATTATCACTTGCCAACTAACGTTTCGCAGAATTTTATTTAGCCGAATAATCATTTGCCAACTTATCACATTTTTTTTTTTATTTCCCAACCTAACAGTTGCCAACTGTACGTTTGGTCTGCCTTTTATAATGACACTTTTCAAAAGGCCAACTTTCAAGCAGCGAATGTTTCAGTTCCAGTAATATTCATTTAGTTGTATATTGTTTATAAACCTAGGTTTGTAAATTTGCGGTTCTTGTTATCTTCCGGTGACATATTATTATGCACTTTTAGGGAGAATTTAGGGGTTTTTGATACACAAAAAGGCTTCCAAAGTCTCCGGCGCTGCGGGAAGTGCAGCCCCTCCGCCCTTGCGTAACAAACTGCAGGCACTCCATGCTCGCCTACGCAGCTTCGGCTTTTTGGTCACCTGCAGCGACCAGCCTCAGCCGCTTCGGCTCACATGGTGCCTGCAGTTGGTTACAGCGGGTGGGGGATGCTCTCCCTCCGCGCCTTCGGGGTTTACATTCACTCTAGGGGTAGGGCAGACTAGTACCACGTGGGGTCGGGGTTGACTAAGTCGGTTCTGTCACCAATTTTAAAAAATCCGAAGCTGCGTAGGCGAGCAGTGTAGTGTAGAAGCCATTAGACTGCATCTCTCCTTACCATCAAGTGTGATTTAGGTCAAGCATTAAATTGAAATGTATAAAAAATATCTATTCATGCAGGTTACAATTAGTTTTGAGTGTGTTTTTACGTAAATTCTTAATTCCAACCTCCATTCAAGTTGACTACACATACCCAAATCTAACTTTATTCATTGCCGGTGGACCTGCAGGTATTTTGTACAGTAGTTGGGAAACGTATACATTATATAGGCAAACTATGTAATGGTGAATAATATTCATATAATTTAATACATTGCCAAAACGACCCAGGTCTTATACACATGTCCTAGGAATTGTGTTGAATACTTGCATTATACAGATATCCGGTAACATATTATATTGTGTGTGTGTGTATGTGTGTGTGTGTCGTACTTTATGTAGATAGTGTAACTTTGTAAAAGACTTTTACCTTGTTTATCTTGTCCTTGGTTGTAGTAAGCTACGTCTGAATTGTCCAAATAATAGTCCAGCCTGAAAACACAAAAATAAGAATTACTAACGAAATAATAACGTAATTGTCAAAACACGCTTTATTAATTACGAGTAACCGCCCTCGCTTTGCTTCGGTTTTCTTATTTTTTTACACCTTGGATTAAATTTGGTTATATAATTATTGGAGTTTTATTAAGGATCCCTAATTTTTTGAAAATATATTTTAGCCTGTAATCTATGAGCCTATGTTACTCGGGGATAGTGTAGCTTCCCAACAGTGAAAGAATTTTTCAAATCGCTTCTGTAGTTTCGGAGCCTATTCAATACAAACAAAAAATCAAATCTTTCCTCTTTATATATTAGTATAGATATAGATTATAAGTATACCTACGTACTAAATAAAATAATCTGTACTTAAGTACATATATTACTTATATACTAGTAACACGTCTCAATCAATAATGGATGGAATTAATCAAAAATAGAAGAGAAATATATTCCGCATTATGACTTATAAAACAATTCATTAAAAATTTGTAGAATTTTTAATATATTTTTGTTTGATCGGAAAATGCAGTTTTAATTAGATAATACATACGGATTAATCTGCTGTATCTGTCCGGAGGCGTGAGTGTAGAGTCGCGTCTGGGCAGGGGACGCTGCGCTCGCGGCCAGGCACGTGGCAGCCAATACAGCCTGAAACAATAATTATGTCCTCTGTTATTATATAGTGTTTTAAACAGTTTATACAGTGAACATATTAATATCGATATAACTATATAATTACTAGCTGCCCAGACAGACTTCGTTTTGTCAATTTTTTTTTATTAAAACCTTCCGTCTATCCTATTTTTCAAGTTGGATCAAACTGCAAACGGTGTGCAAATTTGATTAAAATTTAATTTTAAAATCGATTAAGTAGTTTAGGAGTCCATCGCGGACAAAAAAAATAGACACTCGAATTTTATTTATTTGTACAGATGTACAGATTATAATCATCCAGTGGCCATTATCCTCTGTCCATATCGGTAAATAACAGTTATTAATTTTGGCATAGCGAACAGCCATCCTACATCATTACGGCATCTCTGAGCTACGCAATCCATACGACTCATTACGATGCAAGATCCGTTGTCTGACCAAACGATCCTTCGCTGAGGTCTCCCTGAGGTCGACTCACCGGAAAATTGTGTAACAAGTCAACCGCATTGGATCTATATTTGAAAGATCTAGAGATCCGATCATAGGATCCGATTGTGATTTTATTACTGATGAGTGAGATTAGTGTACGGGACCGGGTGGATTAGCGTTATGTTACGATTACTTCCTTCAATGCACGACTATCGCCTGGTAAAATTACTTGGAACACTTGAAGGTCTTCAAGCTTCGGTTTCGGAAACTATTGTAATATAACCTTGTAAAAGGTTCAAATTAAGATTTGAAGAAGAGGTCTATCAATAGAAAACTTGTAACAGGCATACTTACTTCAACCAAAAATATATACTTAACTAAAAATTGCAAGAATATTGTGAAGAATTTTCCTACTAGAACGTAGCATTACAATTACAATTATTTCTCACATAAATTTCTAATAGTCTAGTAAATAAAATAAAATATTTTTTTAATTACAGGATTCGATCTTCGATCGATTAGTTCAATAAATCGACGCCGTTGACGGCTGGAATCACAGACATGTGTCGCGCGATCGCAACCTGTTACGTGATTACTATAATTAATTAATTGCTCAAAACAGAACTGATACAACGATACAGTCATACCACTGATATAACCCTTTACGAAACCAGCGCATACCTTGTATACTGATGACCGATTGACTTGGCTTCATTCTATTGTACGGTTGTTTATCATTAATTTATGTGACGTTTGCATTATTACGTTATTAAGTACCTATATGGATCTGAAAATAGCAGCATCCGCAAACACGAGTTCTGATATAGTTTTATAGTAGACCTTAAAGAAATCAGTGAGTGTCAGCAAGGCAGTCTTTAACCTACTGGAGGCCCTGGGCATATTAGGATAGTGGGGCCCCAATAACTTTGTCTTAACTTTAAGAAACGTGTAAAAATTCAACTAGTAGGCAAGGGTTATTATAACATAGATGATTATTTAAATGATAAGGATGCTTGGAAATAACCAGCTAGGCAACCAGTTCTGCTCAGGTTAGAGAATACCTATTTTTGTAATAAATATAAGTTTTATTTTTAAAAGATGTGCTGAGGAGTTTCTTTACGGCTTTTCTTCTCCTCCATGACAAAGCACCTTTGCGAAAAGCTGGTAAGTTAAAAAAATGACGTGCATAAGTGTATCAGTGATACCTACATGAATAAAAGATTATTTCATTTCATTTTATTTCATTTCATTTCATAACACTATTTTGTTAGAATAAACAAAGAAAGTAGATAAGCAAGCCTCTCTAGATTTATGCAAAGCTAATAAGCAAATTGGTATTGTAGTCAGTAATTTAGGTTCGATTTATTCGATTAAAAAAAAATCAGTAATAAATATCGGTTATCGTTTAGTGATCTGGCAGGAACTAGGGGGCCTCTATCGATTACGGGGCCCTGGGCACGTGCCCAGAGTGCCCAGTGGGAAAGAGGGGTCTAAGTGTCAGCCCGTAATTTGGGCCGATATGGCATCGATGCTGCCTCTGGGGTGTTTGATCTCCATGGTTCATCGTGGCTACTTATTACAGTCGGCGCGTCAGCACATTTTTGGGCTATTTACATAATAATAAAGAAAAAACTTCTCGGCACGGGTCTCTCCGCATTACTCAGGAGTCTTAAAGCATACTTCTTCATACTGCTAAACCGCGGATTGATGGAGAGTTGTCGCTCTATATTTTTTTTAAATAAACGCTTACACACTCGTATCCCGCAGTTGGTACCTTTGTCGCACGTCACAATAACACCCATGACCCCAGTACAAATATTTATCTGTCACACACATATCTGCCCCAGTCGAGAATCGAACCCGGGACCCCTCGCTTCGCAGGTAGGGTCGCTATTCGTTACCAACTAGGCTACAGGGTTGTCATTTTAAGATGATGGAAGTGATGTACATTCCTGATTTTGTTAAGTAAATCCTATGATGATAGCTTACGTACGTCGACTTTCCGCCTTCCTATAAAGTGGGTCATGTGGAATCTTCAAAGAGGTGAGAGAATTGTAAAACAGGATATTAGTAGGGTAATATTCCCTTTCTTTACATCTTGAGTTGCTTCTAACTAAGCATTTAGATCTGATCATGTTCTCACTGATAAAGACTGAGGAAGACTAGAGACCAAACGAATTACCATAGGCATTCCCTCTCAGTCATCTACTACACAGACGCATATATTAACATTATTAACATAGACAATTAATGGTAATTCTGTTTGTTTGTCGCCAATTCCGCCGACCATTCGTCAGATGGTTGAGATTCTTATTTGTTATCTAATAGAAGTAACTCATGAGGCGTCCAGCGTAAATACAATAATTGATTGGTACCTACCTAGAGAAAAAATGCGTTACCCGTTGATTTATCGGTTGCACCTTCATAAAGATTAGCGAGATAAATTCTTTATGATATTCTCATGCAGTTTGTTCGCACCATGTACCAACGTAATTAGCCCTTGAAATAATCTAAATTTTACTAACAAAAAATAACCGACTTCAATATTACTCAAAAAGTACTTATCAGATCTCGTTCAAATTTATGTGGGACTACATGACAAGCACCTGCTTTCGATTAAAAAAAGAATCATCAAAATCGGTTCACCCAGTCCAAAGTTCTGAGCTAACGAACATAAAAAAAATACAGTCGAATTGAGAACCTCCTCCTTTTTTGAAGTCGGTTAAAAATATAAAGTAACTAGGGACGACTAAAATTTTCACTATAAAAAAATTTAAGCATGAATTTGAAATTTTACTTCCGTTCCAAATTATAGATTTGTCAAAGTACCTACTAACCTTTTTTTACACTTAGCTATTTAATATTTATCTTGTACGAGTAACCGCCCTCGCTTTGCTTCGGTTTTCTTATTTTTTTTACACCTTGGGTTACATTATTGAAGTTTTATTAAGGATCCCTAATTTTTTTGAAAATATAATATAGCCTATGTTACTCGGGGATAGTGTAGCTTCCCAACAGTGAAAGAATTTTTCAAATCGGTTCTGTAGTTTCGGAGCCTATTCAATGCAAACAAAAAATCAAATCTTTCCTCTTTATATATTAGTATAGATTAAATAATAATATTTAGTTCAATAAAGGAACGTAATTAAATTCTTAATATATAGATACAAAGAATAAATAAAATAAACGCTTGTCACACTCATACCTCCGCAGTAGGTTTTTAACTTTTTAACTGTATCGCGGTTGGCATGGACAACACGTATAATATTACTAGCTGTCCGGACAGACTTCGTTCTGTCAAAAGTTTTTTAATTTAAACCTTCCGACTATCCTATATTTCAAGTTGGATCAAACTGCACGCAGTGTGCAAATTTGATTAAAATCGATTAAGTAGTTTAGGAGTCCATCGCGGACAAACAACGTGACACGTAATTTATATAAGTATATTAAGATATTACATATAATTACAATAACACCCATGACTCGAGTACAATTATTCATTTGTCATATAAATATCTGCCCCGGCCGGGAATCGAACCCGGGACCCCTCGCTTTGCAGCACCTCGCTACCAACTAAGCTACATCGTCGTCAAACAGAAGCTACTTTAAAGGAAAATCTCAAGGTTAATTCCATCCAAATGTCGCGAATCTTATGGTACGTAACTACGTACGTACCTCACTATGGACGTTAAAATTTGCATAATAAATACGCTTGTAAGGATTAGCATGGGTGTAATGTTATGGCCTTCACCCACTTGTATGATCGACCGTAGAGTGAGGCTGCGTGACATAACCTGGCCATTGACTCGAACAAACACATACATACGAGTAGATACCAATTTGTTGACAACTTATGCGTTCTATAAAATAGCTCAGCAGCGACTTTATCGATTTTGACAAACGCATAGCGATGAAGCGCTCATAGCTTATAGCCCGGCGGTTTGTTTCGATTCTATGTGATCGACAAAGTTAAGCAACAGCGGGCGCGGTCGGTAGTTGGATGGGTGACCGCTAGTGGCTAAAAATTCTTCAGCGTTTCCGTGTTTCGGAGGGCACGTAAAGCCGTCGGTCCCGATTGTTATCATAAGATAGATAGTTGAAGCCATAGCGATGGATTTCACCGATTTCATGTAATGGTTTTAATGGCCCTACGCACTCGCAATCACTGTGACATCTCACAGTATGCTGACTCACTACGGGCGTAAGTTTGTGCCGTTTTAAAAGTTAGAGTTCTTCTACTATGTTCCGACGACCCCATAGACACCGGTTTGAAAGCAAAAGGCAGTTTCCTGGGCCGAGGTAGATATTTCTTTGACAGCTTGTTAGACTCTTTACACGACGAAGTCCTCATATCATATTATGCCATTCAAACGTAAGGACGGGGAATGCTGACACCTTTCACATTTCACCTTTCACCCTTTTCGGTTCCTTTCAAATGCAACGAGTATGTTATACATGTGCGGTATCCCGTTTCATACTGTCAAAGATGAGATCTTGATTGATTTTAAAATAGGGCCAGCTGAATAAGTCATCTCTGTCCATACATACCTAGGTAGACATATTATTATGAATTTTGCCAAGAAAAAATAACCGATTTCAAAATAACTCAAAAACTACTCGTCAGATCTAGCTTAAATTTAAGTGGGACTACATGACAAGTACTAGCTTTCGATTAAAAAAAATCATCAAAGTCGGCTCACCCAGTAGAAAATTCTGAGGTAACAAACATGACGTGACGTTTTTCGTCACCGTCGTTTTTGTGTCACAAATCTTAAAAATTTCACTCTCATCATTTTTTTCATTTATTCCATAACGTGCCTAAAGAAGTATAACTTCAAACACAGTCGAATTGAATACCTCCTCCTTTGAAGTCGGTGAAAAACTAAAAGAGTCTGTAGAAGATCACCACAAATCCAATAGATTTGGATGCATAGATTACCTCCAATAGAACATAGAACATAGAGTTTGGATGATACTTAGATCTTCGAAGAGTGTGATATTTTAATGAATGAATGAGCATAAAATAACATAAAAAGTCCCTCGGAGCATCACCATTACAGAGACGGTAGAACACGTAGAGGCCTTTTGGCCTTATACATTACCCATGAGAAAGCCCACCTACATGAAGTTTTTACACCAATGTTTTATGTAAAAAAAAATTAAATTCACACGTGGTAGAAGCGAAACCTTCAAAAATGATTTCAAGATAATGAGACGAATGTAAAATTTCGGAAAGATGATAATTGTTGGAAGTAATGATCATAGTGATGCAAAGTTAGAAAAATAAAAATAAAACAGTGGTAACTAACGCCATCTTTTAACATCATTTATGAAGAGTAAAATGAGCAGCTAGCGTCATCTATCCAGCAATAAAACGAATCTTCTATCTTGTTCCTCGTGCCATCTATGAATACAACTTAGCACTTTTTTAAGTAACAAAGAAAACCACGAACATAAGAAACACTGTATAATGCTTCCTATCTCATTTTCTCCCACGTTAAATCTTATGAATTTATGTGTCTGTCTCTTTTTACTGTCGCTTTTTTGTTTCATCGACTTTCAAATCACAACGATGCTAAAGAAGTTTTCACTTCAAAAAACGAAACCTAGAAAACCTAGAAGAAATATAACTTAGATTAGTAGCCAGAACTACTTGGATACAACTGACCATAAATAAGGTACCCATATAGAGACTGACTTGAGTCTACAGGGACTGAATTCAGACAGAGTACATACGTATATATTCCTAGTAGTTGCATACGAAATGGCACAGCAGGTGTGAAATCACGCATTAAGCTAGGCTACGTGGGCTGCTAGACACATGCGCCACGCATACTATTCTCGCGTATTGTATTGTATGGATATTAGCTAGAGAGAGTATCCTGATATAATGCTAGGCTGATAGCACTCTAAAGAATAAATTCTATAAGTTTATTTACATGCTCATTTTAAATAACTTAAATTCCAATCTACCGAGCTCGGATCCACTCTTAAAATGAGGAATTCAGCTGTACCTGTACTTCACTACGCTGATCCATTGCGATTTGGTAGATCACACAGTATGTCATAAATGACCGACAAACACAATTAGATACCACACATAGTTGGCTATTTGACTGGAAAACTAATACTTATAATTTATTACAATATACGTTTTATCTGGCTGGGAATCAACCCCAGAATCTTTGGCTTGGCAAGATTACTAACTGTGCCACAAGAACTATTATTCATATGAAGCAAGTAAAAAATTAAAAGTTCGTTGATCCCCTAGTTTATATTGTAGACTAGTTAAATGACAATGAAACAACAGCTAACGTCGTTTGTGGCAATGCCTTTTACAAATTTTGCTCCAGCGAATTACGGGGTCATTGACATTTTGTTTTTAAATGCTATTTGTAATTTCCTTCATGCCAATGTTTTAGTTTTAATCTTGAGAACGTTGAATAATAAAAAATAAGTTTTTAAGTATTTTTATTAGTGCCTCGTGCATTTGGAACAGCTATGCAAGGAAATTGATGAAGGATTCCCATTTTTTTCTTATGGGAAGCAAAACCTACAGTCAGAATTATTTTTGTGAAAATTACCAATCGTATCCTATTTTTGGACGTTTTCGAGTTTCTTAACGTACCTATTTGTAAGAGAGAGAGCCATAAACTGACCATAAAAACAGTAAACAAACAAAATTCTCATTAAATAAATGTAACAGTTTTGTTAAATACTGTCACAAATATTCGCAACCACAACGAACAAACAGGAAACATATGTTCACATTCACAGTTTGTGGCTTAAGGATTTAAACTTCAAATCTTATTAAGTAAATTCATTCATCCATAAGTTCCTATTCAATTAACGTAAGCCTAAGTTCGCGTGCAACGTTGTGGTTTGTACAGATATCAATCAAGTTAATCCGTAAACAATGGAGCTTCTAGTGTATTTACCATATTGCCGTGTCGTTCAGTTCCTGCATTGCGCTTATATTACAATCGGATGGATATCAACGAGATAACACGGATGAGACATTCCTTTGTCAAAGATGGCTTACGTGTATTCTAAACTACACAACTACCTACTAACCATATTATAAGCACTACCTACTGCCGCACTTATAGTCACAACAGGGGCGTAGCTACCGCCGTATCAGCCGTATCAATTATACGGGGCCCCGGGGCTGAGGGGGCCCCCAATGCGCCTTAGAAAAAATTCGTGAAATGATCCGGAAATTAATTATTATGATTCGAAAAATGTTCCGGAAAGCATCGATACTTCATTGAAAAGTGAAATCAACAATACTTTCTGGGCCATCTTTCATCGTATTAATTACTTTAGCATCATGCAATTTATCTTTAAGAGGCCATGATTCTAAATCTGGAAACTGGACGAATTGAAGACAAACAGGCAGTACAGATAATAATAAGAAAAACTTCTAATCAGTTATTTAAATGCCCTAATCAAAATTTTAACAAAATATTTAATGTACAAAAAAATTACGTTCTACACGACATTATGCTCTCCAGAACTAGTGCTGCGCGGACATGCCGTCGGCAACCCCATGACATAGCGCTCCGGGAATACCACAGGAGGAAGCTCATTCTACACATAGCACAGCTCATTCTACACATAGCACAGCTCATTCTACAGTTAGCACGTGTGTGGTAAAAATGATCGGGAGAATCGGACCGTAGAAGTTCTCCACGAGTCTCATCGGTGTGGATAAAACTTCAATTCGGCCATGAGCTTTGTAAAGCATGAGCAGGTGTCTCGCTCGCAGTGAAGTCTCCTTAGCCCGGTTTAGAACATCAAGCTTTTTGGAAGCCAACTTAGCCTTGGCTTCCAAATGACGCTGATACTACACATCACTCGAGATCTCAACTCCCAGAATCATACTCTTACAACAATTTTAGTGATGAGCGCGGTACCCTGGAATTGAGGCACTATGAAAAAAGGGTTTTCTTAGTGGTAAAGGCGCTAACTTGTGTCTTCGTAGGGTTGAATTCGACTAAATTAAGTCAAGCCTATTCCGAGACTTGCTCCAGAGAGTTCTCGAATTCAGACACAATTTTAAGCCTGCTATCCGCCACTTGCAAGTTTTGCAACTGAGAGGAATTAAGGGGGGCTGTGTAGTGGGCATCCCCCTTGCTGTCATCTGCATAGCAACAGTTGCCACTCATCCATGTCATTGATATGCAGAATGAACAGCGTAGGAGATACCACAGACCCTTGGGGAACACCAGCATTTTATAGGTTTCATATCTGAGCAACAACCATCTACTACATCCTTGATATATCGCTCAGATAGAAAGCTAACTACCCAACTGCATAACCTCTCACAGCGACCGTAACGTGTTAACTTCGTGAGACCTCCCTGTGCCAGTCCTGGTCACAGGCTTTAGCGAAATCTAGGCTGACTGCCAGTGCTTCCCCGTTAAGATCAATAGCTTGACGATGCCTACAGGTGCATAAGATAAATTTGATGATCACCAGCTGAACGACCGTCGCAAAAACCGTATTGTCGATCACAGATCAGCTGATGATCTTCCAGATATCCCAGGAGCTGCATGTTAATCTCGCGCTCCATTACCGTTGCAAGCAGGGAGGCTATAGGCTTATCGCTATAGGCCTGTAGTTAGCCAGGTCACTGAGATCGCCAATTATGTGAATGGAATGAAAAAGGGAAACCTTCCACGAAGACGTATCATGTGGCATAAGATAGAATAAGAATAAGCACGTTACGGTCAACCAAGCAGCCCCGGATCTACAATATTTTTCGAACCGGGGCAAAAACTTGATAGTGATAGAGATAAGATAAAAAAAACTCACAAATAATAAAAGTTTCATTTTTCGTGAATGGGACAATAACAACTCTTTTTCAAATAAATTTATTTATTCTCCCAACCAGGCTCCCGTATGCTAGGCGCTTTGTGCAGCTAGTTTTTATTTTATTTTTAATCATACTATATTATGATTTTTGCGCTCCCTAAATTGCCGCCCGGGACGGGTGCCCCGGTTTGCCCCTCCCCCACCCTAGATCCGAGGCTGGAATCAATTCGGGAGCACACATCTTTAACACCACTGCGTGAATACCGTCTGGTCCTCTCAACTTCTTGGTATCAAGCTCTCGCAGGTATTTAGGCGGAGGCGATCCCTCTATCATCAAGAGTTGAGTTGGCGGCAAAAAGGATGCCAAGAAGTTCGGCATTCCCCTTTGCCGTATGGACCACGGAGTCGTCCGATTTACGCAGTTGTGGAAGAGACGACCAACAGAAGTTACCCTCAGCAGCTTGAGCTAGCGACCAGAATTCTCGACTACCAGAGGGGTAATCGTCCATTCGCTAGCCAGTTCTGCCGATGACTTTAAATTGCCTTCCTTTTAGTCATTTGCTTCTTTGCTGACCAGGAGGCAGCGTTAAACTTTGTATTAAGCCCTGAGGTGGATAGATCTATAAGCGTCTACGCGGATGACCATGTCGTTGACAATGACCATGATTCCCTGTCGTATCACATCAGCTACTGAGTTTGCGCTCGCGTTCGGATCTCCCGAAACGAAACAGAGCTGCCCCCAGATTAAAATTTTAGAGTTTTGTTTGTATGTGGTTTATTAATCGATGTTAGTAAGTATATTATATTTGTTTTAATTCACGCTAGCTTTTTTATTTCTTTTGAGAAATATCTTTACCCACGAGTCGAGGGGGCCCCCGGCAAAATTTTGATACGGGGCCCCGGAAGGGCTAGCTACGCCACTGAGTCACAATGACATAAAGATTACTTAATTGCTCCTTAACAGAATCACGATACAAATTATGTACTAAGGAACAATTTAAGTAACGGTTAAGTGACTCTGAGTGCGGTTTAAATGTTTTAGTCCATAATGCTGCAATACAAAGTGGTAGACTTTCCACATAAAAAGAAAACTCAGTAAGATACATTTTTTCTCCTGATATTTTGCTCAAGAAAACAGGAAATCAAATTATCTAAAGAGATGCCGGCAACCGCAACATATGTGTCCTCCATGCCAACCGCGACACATATACCCTACTGCGGGGGTATGAGTGTGTTAGCGTTTATTTATTTATTTATTTAATTATATACTTTAAGAGGGTGAGTAAATTCAAAAGTGGAACTGCAGGTGCTGCATTGATACAAGACTGTTGTAAACGCATGACGCACAAATACTATGTAGTGTGTAAGTCTTTACGCGGAATAATCAAACCACGGAACGACAACATCGAGGGAACAATCAAACCATGAAACGACATAACATCGAGGCCAGCGACACCAGCGACAGAGTGCAGCAGCGCGCATCCCCTTGCAGCAATTACCTGGTTGCGACATACAACATAGGTACATGCAACTTGCCGTGTCGCAAGAAGGAACTGTTGGACACTTACGCTGTTATTTGGAGCTTGTTATCCGCTCCAAGCTGGGGCACTGAACGGTGACGTCAGACGCCTTCGGAAATTAGTTGACGAGTATTTTATGAAGAAGCGCTCTTAGCCAGCGTCTTGTGTTGGTCCCAGGGGATCGACCGAGTTAAGCAACAGCTGGTACTGTCGGTACTTGGATGGATGACCGTTAATGGCAAAAATTAGAGAGACGGAAGAAAGAGATTGGAGAATGGAAGCCAGCCGGGTAAGTAACTGACTAAGTTATGCTCTGAACATAGTTGTTTGGAAGTAAATAGCGGAAATTGCGAAAAAAAAGAGAAAAAACAAAAAAGAATATTGCCTACAGTCTATACACATTCCTTATTCTAAAGCCTTTCATATTAACCACAAAGGTTCCGTATCTAGTTGCTATGAGTGCTGATGGATTCTGATCACAGCAATTAATTTGGTTGGGATCCGTGTAAAATATAGGCGTATCTAAACACAGATCATTCTATTTTGTGAAGCTATTGACGAGCTTTAGTGTTATGAATATTTTTAATTAATTAATTAATCTAATATATAAAATTCTCGTGTCACGGTGTTAGAAGTTGAACTCCTCCGAAACGGCTCGACCGATTTTCGTGAATCTTAGCGTGCATATCGGCTAGGGTGAAGAATCCGACAACATCTATTTTTCATCCCCCTAAATTTTTATTTTTTTGACAATTTTTTTGTTTTTGTTTTTTTATGATACAACATACAAAAATAATAAAAAAAACTTTTGACAGAAAGAAGTCTGTCGGGGTAGCTAGTTTTTTTATAATAATACTACAGATACTAAACTGGTTTGTATGGAAAGTATACAAAAATGAGAACGTACGGTCTTAGATATGTACAGAGGGGTTACATGATGTTATAAATATATATCACGTAAATTATGATCAAAACACAAACCAAAACTAAGTAGGTACTTGATTACTTAATCTCTGAAAAAATAAATTGAAATCTATCAATAAATTGCTGAGTTCTACGAGTTCCAACTCGGTAAAAGGACTAATTAATACAATATACGAGAGATGGAGTTTTTTCTACAAATCAAACGTTAGAGCCCTTAGGCCCTGTGGCGTCACAGGACCTGTCACCGACTATGTGTAGAAAATTATTCTTGCAAGCGCAACTTCGAAGTCCCATCATCTACTCTTTCTTCTTTAAAGATTTTACTGATTCTTTGGCATTTCTTTCACATCTATGTTTCATTTGTCCTTAATTTTCATAACGAATGAAATAATAATCTGAATTTTACCAAGAACAAAATAACCGACTTCAAAAGAACTCAAAAACTACTCGTCAGATCTAGGCTCTTTAAGTAGGACCACATGACAAGCTGGTGCTTTCGAATAAAAAAAGAATAATTAAAATCGGTTCAACCAGTCGAAAGTTCTGGGGTAACAAATATAAAAAAATACAGGCGAATTGAATACCTCCTTTTTTGAAGTTGGTTAAAAATGGTATCTAATCAAAACAAATTAGTAATGGTTATGGTCGACAACTTGGACAACACTCGTTATTGTAATAATGCGAACGTCATTCTCTAATTTTTCATAGGTTTGTTTAAACCGATTTGTTATTTTAACGTTTGCTGTCGTTTTCATTACGTAGATCAAAATATACGTGCATTCATCACTTGAAATGAAATCAAATGAAATTCATCACTTATTTCATTACATTTAATTAACTTTTTAATTTTAATTCCATAAAAGACATCTGTTTGGTATAAAAAAATAAAATAAGTAAAGCTAAAAACTTAAAACCAAGAGACATCTCAATTTTAAGACTTCTAAAATCACCCAAAAGTGTTATTAAAAATCACGACATAAAAGAAAAAATAATTTATGTCCTTAATTTTAGTGAAATACCTAAATATAATAAACAAAATTGTAAAAACAAGCGAGTTATTCACATAAAATTAAAATAAATGTATGTACTCACAATAAACACAGCCATGGTTGATGAAGACAGAAGTGACACACGGAAAATGCGCGCACAATGTCGGTAGGGAAATGCGGGGGCGAAGCGCCGCGCGGCCTTATATTATCACATGCAGAGGACTGACGCGGTAGACGTAGGACTGACAAACTAGTACTTACTACCTACTAGTGCTTACTAACCATTAGTAAATATACTCGCCCTATGGGATTAGTAATGACGAGTAACCTCCCTCGCTTTGCTTCGGTTTTCCTATTTTTTTACACCTTGGGTTACATTATTAGAGTTTTATTAATGATCCCTAATTTTTTGAAAATATAATATAGCCTATGTTACTCGCGGATAGTGTAGCTTCCCAAAAATGAAAGAATTTTTGAAATCGGTTCAGTAGTTTCGGAGCCTATTCAATGCAAACAAAAAATCAAATCTTTCCTCTTTATATATTAGTATAGATAACTCTACACACTAAGACTTCCCTGTGTCGTGGGTGCCATGGATGTAGGGTCGCCAGATGGTCGGGATTTGTCTGGATTGTCCCGACATTTCACATGATGTCCAGACAAGTCCCGACAAAATACAAATACAATGTCCCGTCATAAAAAATGTCCCGATAAATCCAATACCAAACATTTTGTCCCGACAAATCCCGACATGGCTGCCAGACCTAAAACAGAAGTTCAAGTATCGGCCTCGCTAGGAATCGGACTCAGGATTCTCGGCACCGCGGCGGCGCAGCGGTCCGGAATGATAACCACGCCACGTAGATCCTAAGACATAGTAGTCGCAGTTGTCCCATCATGAGACAATTAAACCAATGGGATTAGTATGATAGCAATGATATTATAATGTAAAGGTAGATATGTCACTAGCGCGCCGACGATGAAGAGCGTAAGAACAGACAATTGACCGTTCTGCTCGTAGTCGCTCTGTCAATACAAGACGATACGCACGCTTTTGTTGTTGTCAGAAGTGCTGACATTTGACATACAGCGTTAAAATGCCTTCGCGTATTATACCAATGTGATTGGTGTAGTGGAACAAAAAATAAATGTGTGTATGTGTTGCAGCTCTTTTCGGAACAGATTTTTTGGCTGATATCATTGTACGATAGACCCGAGTTATTGCGGATCTGGGATACACAACAGAATTTTAAAACCGAAAAACATAATTGCTTGATGCATTTTCCGTGGTTAGAGAATATATCTACCTATCTAATTTGAAACCTAAAAACCTTACAAATATTCAAAATTCACCTTGACTCAGGTGAATTTTTATTGAAATTAAGTAACACTTCCACTACTCGCATTAAATATTTTTAATTTTAATGTGAGTAGTGGAAGTGTCTATGTTATTTTATGTAACTAGACGAAAAAGATCAAATAAGCACCTGATGGTAAATAATTTCACGGAGTAAGTAGAGGTGGTTGCTAGCAAAACGGGTAAAAAAGTAAAAAACTATTTTCCCGGAAGGCTATAACAGGGGTTCTTCAAGAAAGACTTACCTGTCTTGAAGGCCGAAGAAACATGAACGCAGCCCGTCTGCTTTTTCGTCAGTCCTGTAGACCATAAACTAAAAAATACCATCAGAATTAATGTGGATAGTACAGAGTCCAGCGACCTCCAACAGGAGAGACCTGGCACCATGGTTCCAACAGGTGTTCAGCAGGATGCACAAGGAGAGTGTGCAGTAGGAGAAATTGACTTTGACGAAGGCATGAAACCACTTGCAACGCCCATCTTCAATTACCAGACCAGATTTTCCACGAATGGGTACAGTCAGACAATTAATCAATACTTAATCAACAGGTAACAGTATTTTCCCGACAATATCTCACAGAATAGATGATTAAACACCTCGGAAGAAAGGACTACTTTGTAATTTGGCGTGCTGCCAAGTGATTAATTACAATTACAAACAAAAGGACGGCGACGATTATTTATAATTGACAGCATAATAAAATTTATTGTATTGTATGTACCGTATACGTTATTTATAACGAATCTTCTGCCAATACATTTTACATTATAATGTTAAAGTGAGTACTTAGAAATAGAAGACGGTTAGCTCTATTATTTTTATTGAAAGCCTTCCTGCTGATCAAGTGGTTCTGGGTTCGAGTCCCGGCCGGACTAGACACAGGAAATGTTACTGTGAGATATCTAAAGGAGACGTTTCCAAAAAAAGCAATCAGTTTGTTAATGCTAAATCGATGTCATGTACTTCTCTTAAATGGAAAATTTATGTAAATGCAAATTAAACAAGTTTTATTACATTTTATTGTCTTGCTTCAGGGCAACATTAATTTGAGTTTTACTGTTCGCTAGACTGCACACTGCACAGTGCACACCCATATGTTATTTCCGTATCAGAAAAAGTAAAATGAGTGTTACTCAAACATGTGTTTATGACAAAGAACCTCCTTGCCGATGCCGTCGGCCGGCCGGCTCGGACAAAACATAAAGTTCATAGTTCCCGGAACACGCAGACAACGGGTTTTGTGATGAACTGATGATCCTTTCGTTGAACTTGTACAGCTGCGTAATGCAGACGGGCGTTTCATAATCTTCTATACATCTATACAAATTAATAAAATTGGAGTGTCTGTTTGTAATATTAAAATAACCGCTTTTTACTAAGTGCATTTGGATGTATACAACACTAAACAATACCAAAACAAAAATTTTCACAATTTTTGTCTGTCTGTCTGTCTGTTTGTTGCGGCTAATCTCTGAAATGATTGAACCGATTTTGACGGGACTTTCACTGGCAGATAGCTGATGTAACAAGGAGTAACTTAGGCTACTTTTATTTTAGAAAAAAAAAAATAGTTTGTTAGGTGATACAAAGTTCGCCGGGTCAGCTAGTTATCCTTTAAAAACGAGTGCCTTTAAAAACGGGATATGCGCGTGTTTTTGCCTGCCCGTCTTCACTACATTAGCATTTAGCATGGCGTGAAATCGAGGATAAAATTTCGCAAGCTGCTCTGAGTCATATTTGTTAAAACTAATTCAGTGTCCGTGCATAGCCATCGCTGTAAAACAACCTGAGTTTTTACGCCATACGACCCTCTATGGCCACGACGTATACAATATACTCTATAGATGCTGTTTAGTGCCATCAAATACAATTTATTTAAGAACCAGACTTAATCTAAGAACAATAATTAAGGCTCGTATCAATAAACCGATCTCGGCTTAAGAGCACGATATCAGATCTTACAAAATGTTATTTTTACACACGATGTGATATTTAATTCAGCATCTCAAACCTAGTCTTGAGATCGTAGACATCTTTAGATCGGTTTGATAATAATAAATAGGTATGTCGCCCTTACAAACGAAAACTAAATTGTTTCAGATGACCTTAGTCTCCTCTTACCAAGGGCGGATCCAGGGGGTGTCAAGGGGGTCATGACCCCCCCGGGCTGGGTCCAGGACCTAGGTGGACCACTAATTAAAATTGTTAAACATAATGTTTTTATAAGTATATTTTTGTCACAATATACATTTTATTTAAGTATGTACTTTGTTCGACGGCAAACGCAGTAGGTATTCGGGAACGAACGCATCGAAAACGCGTTTCGGGAGAAGACGTAAAATAAAAATTGATTTTGTTATTTAAATATAGGTAGATTTATTTAAGTACAATACTTACATTTATTAATAAAATGCCTATTTTTACTTGTATCTATTATTATTATCAAACTTAAATTACAACTTCTTGTGATTTGAAACCATGTGCTCGATGTTTGAAACGTATGTGACCCCTCCCCCCCCCCCTTGTATGTGACCCCCCCCTGGCGCCAAAGCTGGATTCGCCCTTGCCTCTCACCTCCTATCGAGGAGTAAGTAGGCACTAGTACAAATGTACTACCTATTATGTCTTCTGTGGCACTCAGTGAACGAATATACTATGGAATAAGCCTCTCAGTACATTCTAACGTTAAATATTAGCACCAAAACTCACACAAATACGAAGTATACATACACAAACCACTCACTACGGTATACAAACTCATCAATTGGTCTACTGCAAGTAGTTGTCAAACCATGCGAAATCGCCAAACGGGATTGGTTCTCGGCATGAACCGATCACGCCAATTGGTCCGCGCGTCAGTGTCACTCAGTGTACTGTCTAATGCGTTGTCGCATTGTCAGTCAGATCTTCTGTTCCGTGGATGTGAATTGTATGAGGGAACCAGTCATAATAAAACAATAATAAAAATGGTCTTTATATAATATAAAATAATAATAATGCCAAATTTTTTCTCTCATTACAAAATGAATTATTTGTAAACGTTATTTGTTTTACAATAGTAAAAAATAGGCAGTTATAAGGACTGCCGATTGAAGTGAAAACTCAATATATGGATAAACTTCGTTTTATTTAGCCCATACCCCCGATTGATCTGAATTTTGGTATACCTATGTATTTCGACGCGCTGATAACGAATATCATAGGCAAACTACTCATAATTATGCGGAACTAATTTCGCATTTTTCTCCCAAATCACTGGCTCCATAAGAAAAATGTATCGAACATAAAATATCAATCTTTTAATGGGCTACAACTTTTGTAGGAAACATTTTTCCGTAAAATTAATATTTTGCCAAATAAACGTAATAAATTAAAAATAATATTTTTTCAAGGTTAACTTGACATTGAAATATGCGGGTATTTTGCCTATAATATTCGTTATCAGCTCGTCAAATTACATAGTTATACCAAAATTCAGATCAATCGGAGATATGAGCTAAAAGGAAGTTCACCCAATATATTGACAACTTAAAACAATATATTTACAATAGTAAAAACATAGGCAATTATAAGGACTGCCGACAGAAGTGAAAACTCAAAACAATATATTGAGTACTCACTATTGTACTGCAGTTATTCTACAAATTAATCAATTAAAATTATGATTGTCGAAAACACTGTTAAAACAATGCACAGTACACACTAGAACTTGTAATATCGGAAGGTTTTCCATTCCAATATTGATTTTCGATATTTGATCCTAATATCGGAATTCAGATATCAATATCAGAATTATACATAGTTTTTTTTAATCATTTAAATTTCATTTTACATTGCAAAGTATCAATAGAATAATGAAATAATAAAGCCTTTACTCCTATTTTATTCTCGTTAGTTGCAAATATCACCTAAATCTGTTCAATTCGGTTTGTTTTTCGCATTAAAAATTCACTAGCTTAATTTTTTTACGATTTTTGAATTGCAAAATAGTTTTTACTGATAAATGATATTTAACTGCACCAAATGCACCATCTGAAAATGTAATAAATATATAATATATTATACTGAGTTATTATCTACTACAGTAACTAAATCGAAAAAAAACTAAATGGATACTCACAGTACAAATTGGTACAGCGCTTTTAGAAATCATCTGGAATCCTTTCTTCGACAAATATTTTCTTTCTCAGTCATTTTCCTCTCTCTCTAATGAGGATCCGTAACGTTTTTAGTTGAGAATGCAGATTTATAGAGCTAAGAAATCCTTAACATACAGTGTAAAAATTTTTGTTCTACGACAAAAATTGACGAAGTTATGACCAAATTACTTACAAAGTTCACTGCGTGGCTGTGACGTCACGATTCCCGTCGCCGCCAGTTAGCCGCTGGCAGCGATACGGCGCGCAATGTTTTGTTTGGATAATTGTGACTTTGAAACAAATTAAGTGTCCCATTTGTGCCTAATTCACCTTTTAACTATGTATCAGTATTGTATAGTGTTTAAACGTTCAAACACTTCTATGAAAACGCCAAAAAAAACTATTTTTTAACGTGCCGAAAAACTCAAAACTTCGTAGAAAATGCTATTCCGTTGTAAAAAGACAATATATGATTTATCTTCAATAGTAACTGAGCTGGGAACCATATCTTTAACTTATATAAATTTCGTAGTTGTATCTACCTATATAGCCAGTTGTGGTTGGGCTCCGTAACATTTTTTTTCAGTGGCAGATGGCTCCTCGCTGCATCTATGGAGCCACATCAAAAATGCTACGCTATGTTTCCAGCCTCCCTTTTGAGCAGCACAGTCATGGAAATCCACCTTCTCTACCGTTCAGCAGCAATACGCTTTACTTTTTAGGGTTCCGAAGTAAAATCGGAAGTATCGGAACCCTTGAAGTTTCTTCATGTCCGTCCGTCCGTCTGTAATTCTGCATGGATATACATATGTACACATTTATTAAAACTCGTGGAACCAGAATCGTGGAATAAAATACTGAAAAACTTTGGTTCAGGGTACCTCCCCTACAGGTGTGAAGATGAAATTTTTTATTCGTCGCGTACCCCGTAGTGTGGGATATCGTTGAAAAATGAAAGGGTCTTCGAAAAATATTATGGGTCTTCTAGGACCATGTTTGGATTTAGGGGTGCGTTTGCGAAATATTTGCCTTTATAGTGCTAATTTTGGTCGAGCCCCTACTACTACTCAAAGGATGATTTGTAACGATGAGTGAGAGGGAAATAAAAGCGGCCAAGTGCGAGTCGGACTCGCCCATGAAGGGTTCCGTAGCAGCAAGTAACATAATGAAAGGTAATTTGCGGTTTACGATTTATGACGTATTAAAAAAACTACTTACTAGATCTCGTTCAAACCAATTTTCGGTAGAAGTTTGCATGGTACATCAAACATTTTTTTAAAGTTTAGAATTTACATCGGGGACACACATTTTACCACTTTGGAAGTGTCTCTCACGCAAACTATTCAGTTTAGAAAAAAATTAATAATCTGTCTGTCTGTCTGCCCGTATGTCACAGCCACTTTTTTCCGAAACTGCATATAAGAACTATACTGTTGAAACTTGGTAAGTAGATGTATTCTCTGAACCGCATTAAAATTTTCATACAAAAATAGAAAAAAAAAACAATAAATTTTGGGGTTCCCCATACCTACTTAGGACTGAAACTCAAAATTTTTATTTCATCAAACCCATATGTGTGGGGTCTATGGATAGGTCTTCAAAAATGATATTGAGGTTTCTAATATATTTTTTTTCTAAACTGAATAGTTTGCGTGAGAGACACTTCCAAAGTGGTAAAATGTGTGTCCCCGATGTAACTTCTAAACTTTAAAAAAATGTATGATGTACATTACCATGCAAACTTCTACCGAAAATTGGTTTGAACGAGATCTAGTAAGTAGTTTTTTTAATACGTCATAAATCGTAAACCGCAAATTACCTTTCATTATGTTACTTGCTGCTACGGAACCCTTCATGGCCGAGTCCGACTCGCACTTGGCCGCTTTTATTTCCCTCTCACTCATCGTTACAAATCATCCTTTGAGTAGTAGTAGGGGCTCGACCAAAATTAGCACTATAAAGGCAAATATTTCGCAAACGCACCCCTAAATCCAAACATGGTCCTAGAAGACCCATAATATTTTTCGAAGACCCTTTCATTTTTCAACGATATCCCACACTACGGGGTACGCGACGAATAAAAAATTTCATCCTCACACCTGTAAGGGAGGTACCCTGAACAAAAGTTTTTCAGTATTTTAATTCCACGATTCTGGTTCCACGAGTTTTAATAAATGTGTACATATGTATATCCATGCAGAATTACAGACGGACGGACGGACATGAAGAAACTTCAAGGGTTCCGATACTTCCGATTTTACTTCGGAACCCTAAAAAGTAAAGCGTATTGCTGCTGAACGGTAGAGAAGGTGGATTTCCATGACTGTGCTGCTCAAAAGGGAGGCTGCAAACATAGCGTAGCATTTTTGATGTGGCTCCATAGATGCAGCGAGGAGCCATCTGCCACTGAAAAAAAATGTTACGGAGCCCAACCACAGCTGGCTATATAGATACAACTACGAAATTTATATAAGTTAAAGATATGGTTCCCAGCTCAGTTACTATTGAAGATAAATCATATAATTATTGTCTTTTTACAACGGAATACCATTTTCTACGAAGTTTTGAGTTTTTCGGCACGTTAAAAAATAGTTTTTTTGGCGTTTTCATAGAAGTGTTTGAACGTTTAAGCACTATACAATACTGATACATAGTTAAAAGGTGAATTAGGCACAAATGGGACACTTAATTTGTTTCAAAGTCACAATTATCCAAACAAAACATTGCGCGCCGTATCGCTGCCAGCGGCTAACTGGCGGCGACGGGAATCGTGACGTCACACGCGCCCGCGTAGTTTGAATTTTAGCGGCCGGAACGGCAATGTTTATTACTTAATATTTTCGTAAGTAATGGTCCGATTTGGATGATTCAAAAAGATATATCATTCATATGCCATAAAGAATCGCGTGGATACTAGTTCTATAGAATTTGCTATAACTTTACTGATCCTCATTGAACAGCTTTTTACGTCTCCACAGATTTTTACGTCTCGGGTCTTGTGGGAATCTAAATAAAAAAATAAAGCGAATTTAATTTCTTTAATAAATAGTTAGTATAATATACTTACTACATTATGCATAATCACATCATTATGAAAGTTAATAGATTTTTGTAGTTTTAGATTTCGGTATACTTACACGTGAAATGTGATTCCACGATCCTCGGAACCCTTGGAAAGGTGATCTGTATGATTTCTGCACCATTTCACAACACATGAATGCATTTTGAAACCAAATTTTTATATAAATCTTGTTTATGACACTTTTAAAGTCAACGACCGTCCGAACGAGTGACACCGAACTGACTGATTATTCGCGTTTTGGTCGAGTTTATAAGCCCCGCCCACCGCGGTTGAATTTTCGTTGCGCTATTTTGAGGCATCAAAGATGCTTCCATGCGTATATAAAGTTCGTTGGTGGCACTAGGCACTAATGTAGGGCCTATATTTTTTTTATTTTATCAAATCAGGTAAATCGTGTGATAATTAAATGCGAACCTTTATTATATTGCGCACATGGTATGAAGTCGCAGAAAGTGACGTATTTTCTGTAATAGCAAGACAAAATGGTCATTACCTCTGCCACGTAAACACGTGGTATAATAATTAATAAAATTATTCTAGAGCATGTTAAACCACTACGTATAAGATAATGCTCCAATGCATAATGGACCTAAAATTATGTTGTTTTCTTACTTATACTTTGCCCCACTTAACTTTTACATCAGTTTAAGTATACTGAACTCAAAATATTTTAGATGACATAGCTCATAGATGGCGAAGAAAGGTGACGTGAGTATATTCGTGCTTACCAGTACCTAACTATAGTAGTATACCTACCCACTTTATCCTATTCATTATTCGCTTACAGGGAGTTTGAGGAGATAAACCGTAATTTTTTTTTTTAATAAACGCTAAATACACTCATACACCCCGCATACTCCGCATACCCCGCAGTAGGTTATCTAGTGTTAACCTGTGTCGCGGGTGGCATGGTCTACCTACATATATAACACATCACAATCACACCCCTGACCCAAGTACAAATATTTATCTGTCACATAAATATCTGCCCCGGTCGGGAATCGAACCCGGGACCCCTCGCTTCGCAGGCAGGATCGCTACCAACTAAGCTACAGGGTCGTCAATTAGCAGTAGGTAAGCAAAAGCAGCAGAAAAAATATTAAGTATATTATTATTATAACTCCTAATAAGCAAATTTTAATGAATAGATATTGTGTTTACTAAAGTGGGCACTATTATGAATGACTAATGAAACACGTGGAATTAATTACCTGTAACAAAGTTGTGATACAATTTCATTAAAAGTAATAAATCAATTGATCGTACAGCTAACAGCCTAACAATACAGCTGAGTTCATAATGGCCCTTCCATCATCATTTTATTTATTTATTTATGTAGTACACACAAACATCTTGTCACAGCTGGTCACATTTGTGAGATCTCCGCCCTCCCTAGTGTAACGTCACATATGAAATTTTACACCTAGAAATTACTAAATTAAAACAGCAGACCCGAAATAAGTTTTATTTCCATTGATTGTTTTTTAATATTTATCTGCCAGTCATACCAGTTATTTGATTTTGAAATGTGACGTCACGAAATTTAGGACCCCCTCCCACCCCTTGTCACACAATGTCACACTTCATCGACCTCCCCCCTTCCCCCCTAACGTGTGGCGTAATATACCTATAGACGTGTACAGTGCCAGTAGTGCCACCAAGTTATTTGTGAAATGGCGAAAATTGGAACTAATGCCGCCCCATTCATAAGTTCTTTGTGTTCATTCATTGACATTTACTATGTCTCGAATTGCGTCCAATGATTAGTCCAATGCACAGACATCAATGCACAGAGACATCTATATGCGTCCAACAGCGCCCTCCGTCAATTCACAGATAAGTTGGTGGCATTGTAGTTGTCCTAGGATCGAGTCTGTGTGTATGTATTTTATTTTTATTACTAGTGCTCTGCCTGCGGTTTTGCTCGCGTTTTCCGGAATAATATTCTAGTACCCTTATTTCAGTACATGGTCTACCTCTGTGCTAAATTTCATAAAACTCCAAGTGTTTGCGCGAAAGAGTGACAAACATCCATACATCTTCACAAACTTACATTAATAATATTAGTAGGATAGTAGGAAGTGGGATGTTTATGTGTGGCTTTAATGTGTTTTTATATCACATTTTTATGTGAATATAGGCGCCAAAGAGTAGACGAGCTACGACGTCCGTCGCCCATGCAATATTCAATTTAATTTCAACTGATTCATTGTAATCACACGAAATTGACAATATTCTGAGTACAGGAAAGCAATTAGCTATATCATTTACCTACTTGGGAAAGACAATGGACATAAATGGGGATTGGGGTGACTAATTTTGGTAAATTTGTTATATGGAAACAGAATGTCGCACAACTATAGTTGTCCCTTCCAGTTAGTCGATGTCGGCGTGGCGGTCATTGTTACAGTGACTTGCCAATCTCTATACATAACCGCAAATATATTAGGTATAATTATATGACCGCATGAGGTCATACTATAACAAAATATTAAAATATTATTAATACCTATTATATTATATTTATATTATTATTATATTTTAATAATAAAACTGCTTAACAACAAATATCTACTCGTATGTCAAAAAATGGCCTTTGAAGACCCATCATATTTTTGAATTGATAACCCACATTATGGGGCAGACGAGAAAAAAATTCATCTCGACTTTACAACTTTAAGGGAGGTATTGTGAAAAAAAAATAAGATTTTATTCTACCACTTTGTTAGTAATAAATTAACCGTATTGGGGCGGCTTAGAATACTAACCCCAATCCCACGCTGGATGGGTGTCGTAAAAGGCGACTAAATCTAGCCCGCTGGTGGTAGGGCCCCTCGAGGGATTATATTGGTAATATTGATTTTAATTCTTAATTAATATTTAATACCAATATTACTATTATTATTTTTCCATGGGGTTCGCCTGGATAGCTACCACCCTCGAGCATGGGTCAGCCGCCAAACGACTCGTCGTGTTCCGACTGGGGGCTTGAGATCCAGTTCTTTCTTTCTTTTTCTTCTCTCTTTCTTTGCCGGCAACGCATCAGTGATGCCTTTGGTGTTGCTGATGTCCATGAGCGACGATAGCCACTTAAAATCAGGTGGATCGTCAGCTCGTTTGCCGGCTATTTCCATAAAAAAAATAATAAATATGTTGGTATATTCAAGTCAAATTACAACTTTCTAGCACAGCGCTATGCTGCAGACAGACTAGGCGCACGGACGGATTTGGCCAAACTAAGGGTTCCGTTTTAAATACGGAACCCTAAAAAATTATGTCATGGGTATCTCTATGTTCTCCTAACTTATTGCATCATTCGTCCCTCTTTTCGGAAGTTTCTCTCTGAGATGCCTTATTAGATAGTGGTACCCAACCCTATCTATATAAAATAAATACATATAGGTGAGTATTCTTCAGATGTACCTATGTACCTACCTAATGTCCAAAAATATATAAACAAGTTAGTTTCATAATAATAACAAATTATTTAATAAAGATGGCTCGTAATAATGCTACTTAGCGAAAAATTGTGTTTTCGAATCACGTCTCATCGTCGTGTATGTGCGTTATGATAATATCTGTCATGTCCAGCAGCCGTTATCTCTGAAGGAACACTTACTTCTAAGGCAACCAGATTTATTTTATTATGCATAACAAAGTGTTCTTTGAAAGACTAGACCACACTATATCTGTCTAAGATTCGCTTTGCTTTGGATATTTTTATATGTCTAGCAAAAAACGAGCTGACGATATTGCTGACGATCTACTTAATGGAGTATAGAGGGTAAGGAGAGGCGAGAGCCACAGAACATCTAATAATTAATTAGTTAGATGTTCTGTGGCGAGAGCCATCTCATATGGGGGAAAAGTTGAAAAAGTGTCCAGCTGTATACTGAAAATGGAGGTTCCAGTACCTACCGTACCACCATTCTACGACAATAACGCTAGCGTCGCAATAACTACGATATAAACATTGAACGTATCTGTTGTAGACGGAGTTGAGTTTGCTGAGTTATAAAATTTATCTTAGGCTACCTCAGCGGCCAGCGCCACCCGTTATTGGACGAGTTTTCACGGACACTTTTCATACACAGGCACTCCTTACCTCTATACTCCATGCACCAAGGGCGTCACCGAAAGAAAGAAAAAAAGAGACAAAGAACTGACTCTCATCTCATCAGCCCCAGCGCCAGACTCTCAGTAGCAGCAGCGTTTGGCGACTGATTCAAGCAAGAAGACGGAGCTAGTTAGAGTGCCAGACTAACTTCACAGAAAAATAACAATATCAGTATAATAAATTACTCTTTCTATAATAATAAGCATAAATAAAACACAAATAATCATTGTATGGATACAATGTCCTTTAGACTGAAACTATCCAACCAATATGTCCCAAACTGATTTAATTTGAAAGGCAACAATACAAAGATGGTATGAGACCACTAAAATAATTTAAAGCATTAGGCACATTTTCGATTTTCGACTGTTCCCATACAAACATATTTAGCGTAGTGGAACACACAGGGTACCCACTAGTTGCTTAGGTATAATATTGATGAATTTAGGTATATATATATATATACCTAAGTGAAGCCAAGTTGTGTGGCATGTGATTGAGGTCAGTATTCAAAACCTTCCCGATAAGGCGTAAGTGTCTGAAAAATGTATTCTGATAATTTCATAGTAGGTACTTGGAAAATCTAATAGGCAAGATATATAGTTTGTCGGTAAAATAATATGTGAAGACATGTCAAAATTTTGCTCTTAAAAATCTGATAGGGCAACTGGCAACATTCTTATTTATGTACAATATTTAATATTCGTATGATTGTCCTATTTTGGCCCAACATGAAGCAAATTGCTTCATGTGCCCCACATACCCTATTTCAGTTAAGGCTAAGCACAGATTGAGACTTTTTGTCTCGGAGACTTCACAGTCGGGTGACAGTCACGTCACTAGATGTACGAACTACATAGTATTTATTTTTTTTGTATTTGTCACCGTGCTGTCATGTCACCATAGTCTGCGCACTCCCATATATTTCATAGCACTCGACTGCGTGACAAAAAGTCTCAATCTGCGCTTAGCCTAAGAATGTTGCCCTATCTGAATTTTTTACGTTTTGAAACTAATAATAAGCTTTTAAATTAAAATGATTTTATACGAGATTATGAATCAACGTCACATTAAAAAAAAAACAGCAATCACAAAGGCATTGGCTCAAGCATTGGCAAAGGCATCGAAGTGATTTTAGGTAGGTACCAGAAGGAATATGACAAGATCTAATAAGGAAAGTTAAAATTGTAGATAACAACACGGGATGTTGTTGATTGTTGAATTTGTGGATATTTTTAGCGTTTATCTTTATTAATACGGAAAAAATTACTAAAGATCAAGAAGTCTTCTTCGAACTTCGAATAAAAATTAACTTCGGGCGTTAATATCCAAGTCCGCACTATTCAAATCTAAACTTTAAAAAAAAACTTATCAAAGTTGTCAATGTTGGCATTTGACAATGTCATTGTCTTGTCACAACTGTCACAAGTCACGGACGAAGCCAAACTGCACTTTTTCATCTGTGGAAGGCGTTGCAAGTTGCAGGAATCTTGTATTTTTCTATTAATTTTCGTCACTTTATTTTAAACGAAACACAAGCAAACCTTGCAAAAGGGCACTTCTGAGATTTGTTATTAAATTCGTTTGTTTTTTGTATACGTGTTCAGTCATTACACCTTCAAATTAAGGTTAACGGGGCCGCAGTTTGGCTACATAAAGAGTAGGTATTTATCAACAGATTTAAATGAACAGTGAGAAGAGAAATGCGCGTGGGAGAGGTCGCGGACGGGGGCGAGGGCGCGGCCGCGGCAGGGGTAGAGGCCGTGGTAAAAAAGTACCCAAGGTTATGTCATCTGATGAAGAAGACTGTTCCGTGGAGGAAACTTCTCAAGAGGCCGAAGATACAGCACCAGAAGAGATTAAAGAAGAGAACGAGCAAGCCGAGCCGCCTAAACGTTAGTTTGTTTACATAATTCAACTGCTACATAAATATATTATCTTACTTGCATGTCAACTATACCTTTCTATGGCTTCACTGTTCATGCTGAGTTATTTATACATTTTAGATTGACTCTAGCGTAAAACTAACAATTATTTATTGTAGAACTTATTTTCGTAGAGTTCATTTCGTTAAGAACATATTAAACTCTTGTTATATAGGGATTGACTTTTATGTGAAAAGGGTTTTCACATTCACATCTATCTTCCGTGCGTCGTCGCCCATAATGAGCGCTCATAAATGTTAGTACTTTAGTTGTAACATACAATATAATTAGTAATGTATGTTAATATATCTGTACCTATTAAACTTCTTTGTTTACAGTTGAGGTTCCATCAGACATATCACAATTGGAAGCACCAGTTTTCACCACCCTGCAGCGAGGGCCACCAGAGCCAATGCTGCGCCTTGACTGGAGTCATCGAGCCACACTCATCGGGGAGAAAGTCCTTAATCCTATGATTTACTGCTGTGATATATGCTCAAAGCCTATACTTATTTATGGGCGTATGGTAAGAACTTGCAATGTTATTATGTTATGTAAAATTTTGTTAAGTAAAGCAATGTAAAGATCTAATCATGGTGACTAAGTGTAATGTATTAAATTGTTTATAATCATAATAATATTGTAAAACTTTACTAACTTTGTAAAGGGCTTCCAACATTTTTGTATGGAGCCTGGCATACCTACAAGTCCGCCATTTTGAAAAAACCTCGATTCGGCGGCCAGTAATGAAACATGCGTCAATCGATAGAATAAATGATTGTGATCAAAAAGTATTCAGTGATGAAATGTCGTAAGTGGTATACTTTCTGAGATATTTGAGTTCAAAACCGTAGGAAAATAAAGCAAAAAAACATCGTTTCGGCCGATATTGATAAAACATGTGTCAGTCGATAGTCTAAGTGATTACGATCAAAAAGTATTAAGTGATAAAATGTCGTAAGTGATATGCTTTCTGAGATATTTGAGTTCAAAACCGTACAAAAATAAAACATTTGTAATTAATTTTCTTTTTATTTCTAGTGGATCTGTAACTGTATCAGTGTAATGCCAGATAAGAAATAATAAGAATATTTAGAATAATTACTATATACATATAAAATCACAATATACATAACAAAATTAAACAAATACAGTTTTATTCATATTTACATATAAACATCTTATATACTTATTAAGTAAATAAATATTTATAAATACATATATAACATCTATTTGAATACCACGGGCGACAACATTCTAATTGCTTCAGGTAGTGCTGCCGGACTTCTTGAAGGAGCTTTTGGTAGTCTATGATTTTTTGATGTCTACAAACAAGGAGTTCCAGAACAGTATGAACTGTATTGTGAAAGAATTCCCGAAATAAGCAGTGCATTGGGTTTCCTTTAAATAAACAGAAGAAGACACATTATTCAAAATAGCATAAAATGTTGAGAGAATTCTGAAGTTTCGCCTGTATCGAATGGGTAGCCATTTAAGTTAGGAATTGAACTAGGAAATGTGGTCATACTTACGTAAACCAAAGATATATCTAATACAGTTATTAAGAAGGCGCTTCAATTTACTCAGAAGTTCCTCTGACAAATCTGAACAACACACATCAGCATAATCAAGGTGAGGGATGACCAGAGTGTTTATGGCATATTTATGGTTAAGTGTTTATGGCGATTCAGCAATTGAAGTGTAACGGTCACTTTTTTCCTTACCTCAGTTACGTTATGAATTATAAAAATTAAACAAATTCGTCAAACAAACAACTTAAGGGTAGAGATAAAATCGCGGGATGGTACTGCTCATGCATAGTGGGAAAAAGAACCTTGTCCTGTTGTTCCCATATAATGTGTGTTATATGGTTCTTAGCATGGGCTCGACATCAGGAAACATTGCCTTTATCACCAGCGGAATTTTTAGATTCAGTGATTGTCAGACATGATACAGAAAACTAAGCCAATAATGAATTTTAACTTTTGGTTTAGAGTAATTGCTAAAGCTGTAGCCGCTGGTGGCAAATAAATTATTTATAAAACAACCTAGTAGTTTGCTTTTGCTTTGCTTTTTTTTTAATTCAAACCTACCCGTTATTAATAAATCAAGTACCTATGCAGCACATACACATATGGCATAATATACTTATTTTTCATTATTGACCTAATAAATTCAAAATAAGTAAATGATAATTTTTAATGCATTATTTTTGTACGGTTTTGAACTCAAATATCTCAGGAAGTATATCACTTACTACATTTTATCACTGAATACTTTTTAATCGTAATCATTTAGCCTATCTATTGACATATGTTTCATCAATGTCCGCCGTAACGAAGTTTTTTTGCTTTATATTTCTACGGGTTTGAACTCAAATATCTCAGAAATTATATCACTTACAACATTTCATCACTGAATACTTTTTAATCGTAATTATTTAGCCTATCGAATGACATATCATTTATCAATGTCCGCCGAAACGAAGTTTTTTGCTTTATTTTTCTACAGTTTTGAACTCACTTATCTCAGAAAGTATATCACTTACGACATTTCATCACTGAATACTTTTTGATCATAATCATTTAATCTATCGATTGACACATGTTTCATCACTGGCCGCCGAATCGAGGTTTTTTCAAAATGGCGGACTTGTAGGTATGCCAATTAGGTTCGATGCCCTTTGGTGTGCAATAAAGTGTAATAAATAAATACTCCGTACCCAGCATGATCTCAGGTTGTAATCCCAAGGGAGCAGATATTTTTGTACCTAACATTCAAGTTCTTAGAATGTATTTCTTAATCAGCTGGTGAATAGGCAACACATTTTGGCCTTTAAGAGATGTGGTCACCATTAAAGGACTTTAAATAAATTGTAATATTAAATGTATTAGATATTATTGCAACCATAGAATTTCTGTGTGCACCCTTTTCATTCTATTCTGTTTGTACAGTATTCTCTTATTTTTTATTGGAAGCCACAATGGCAAATAAAGACATTGTTCTTCCTGTTATAATAATTTGTTCCACAAATAGTAAAAAACTAGTAGTAATGTTTAACATTCCATCTTGTTCACAGATACCCTGTAAACACGTGTTTTGTTTGTCATGCGCAAGATCTGACCATACTCACTGCCCTAGATGTAGAGAAAAGGTAAGTTTTATTAATTAGAAATTACAGCCAAGTTCATAGTAGTTTTTTCTGAGACAGATTGTTACTTAATTAAAACCTGAAAATAACATTTACACCTAAAGCTAAAATTAAAACCGGAAGCTATTTATCAATGAATTTTACTAAGAAAAAAAATAACCGACTTGAAAATAACTCAAAAACTACTTGTCAGATCTAGTTCAAATTTAAGGGACCACATGACAAGCACCAGCTTTCGATTAAAAAAAGAATCATCAAAATTGGTTCACCCAGTCGAAAATTCTGAGGTAAGAAAACATAAAAAAAAATATAGTCGAATTGAGAACCTCCTTTTTTTTGAAGTCGGTTAAAAATTAAGTCTGCTCTGGAGTACACTTTGAATAATAGACGTTTTTTTTTCTGTTTACCAATTGAAAGGAAATAAACACTGAATGCTGCCCCAAGCTTCCTTAAATAAAGTTTCAGATAAGCCGGTCAATTATTATTAAATAATAGTCTTATTAATCAACCAATTAAATGTTTCCATTTCAATGATCTCATTTCCAGGTATTGAGAGTAGAACAGACAGGCCTGGGGACTGTGTTCATGTGCACACACTCGGGGACTCGTTACGGCAACACCGGATGCAGACGTACATATCTTTCACAGGTAAATTACTTGCCAATAGTGCCAATAACAGTTTCACCCCTTCTGTCCAAATGTTGCCAATATTATCTTTTACCATAAATTGTAAATATATGTAATGAAGCTAAATGATACACGGTAGAATCCTTATATAGCTCGCCCGGCGCGGATCACAGGTAAAGCTCTTGTAAAGTAACTTGCTATGGATACAAACAATGGATTTTGATTAGTATAGAGTAATATTTTGTTTACAGAGGGATTTACAAGCTCACATCAACCATAGGCATGTATCGTCGTGTGCTGATAGCAAATCTGAATCAGAACCGCAACCCAATGTAGCCGTCGTCAAACCATTATCGGTAACTTTCTTTTAATATTAATTACACACATGTCTATAAATAAATAAACGCTTACACACTCATCCCCCGCCGTAGGTTTTTACCTGTGTCGGGGGTGGCATGGAAGAAACATATAACACATCACAATCACACCCATGACCCGAGTACAAATATTTATCTGTCACTTATATATTTGTGTGATAGTGACATGAATGATTTTGTCTTTGTCTTTGAATAAACACAAAATTAAAAAATTTGAAAAAACCCACGCCGTAAAAGGCTACTGCAGCACCCCCTGGTGGCCTACCGCCATAAAACATTTATGAACCTGCTCTATAATGATACCTTTTGAATACAAAAAACCGCAATGAAATCGGCCCAGTAGTTTTCATAAAAAACGGTAATAGATACATACATACAAATATGCCGCCTCCGTACCGTTCCGTCCGTCGTGGGTCAAAAGATTCATCTATACAACATCTATACAAATGAATAAAATTGGAGTGTCTGTTTGTAATATTAAAATAACCGCTTTTTACTAAGTGCATTTGGATGTATACACGGTACATATACCAAAACAACATTTTTCACAATTTTTGTCTGTCTGTTTGTTCCGGCTAATCTCTGAAATGGCTGGACCTATTTTGACGCGATTTTCACTGGCAGATAGCTGATGTAATAAAGAGTAACTTAGACTACTTTTATTTTAGAAAAAGAAATTGTTTGTAAGGCGATACAAAGTTCACCGGGTCAGCTAGTAGTGCAATACCTGTGGTTGTGTGTGTGCAGGTGGGCGGGGCGGCGGGCGACCCGCGCGCGCACGCGCCCGAGCGGCCGCGCCCGCGCACCAACCTCATCACCGTGCCCATACACGACCAGCCGGACTCGCACAACTATTACAACTACTATCAGGTATTTGCTCATGTCTAGTTCTAGTAAGTATACGTTGCGTAGGTTAAGGCGAGAGGAAATCTTCAGTTAACAGACTTCAAATAATTCTTCTAAAAAATAACCAACAAAATTAGAGATAACTCAAAAACTACTCGTTGTGTCTTGGTAAAATTGAAATGGGACCAAATGATAAGGACCAGCTTTCGAATATAAAAAGAATTATCAAAATCGGCACACCCAGTAAAACAGTTATGATGTAACACAAAAACGACCTACGGTCTAAATTTTTAAATCATGTATTACATATAATTTTGCCGGTGATTCTATTTAAATAATTTTTAAATGGGCATGCTTCCAAATCGGTCCCATATCAAATATTATACACATGACGATTTAAATCTTCTATATTTTTCGTAGGCTAGTACTTTGAAATCGATTACTTTTTGTGGTAAACTTTAGATTAATAAAGTGTTTGTGTCAGGCCCCGCAGCCGGTGCCGCCGCCCCTGCCGCCGGTGTCGTCGGTGGCGGTGCTCCACAACATGAGCGTGCCGCCCCCGTACTACGCCGCGGCGCCCTACCCGCAGCCCGCGCCCGCGCCCCCGGCCTATGTGCCGCCCGGTTAGTTACAATAATAAATAATAATAACAACTTTATTGCTTTAAACAGATTATTATAATAATAAGCGGCCAGAGCCTCTTTTAAAGAACAAGAGTGCCTGTTTTAGGAGCTTCTGCTCATCCGATGGCTATAATTAATTATCTTAGTTTAAACAAAAATTATTTCAACTACAAAGTTAAACATATCCTAAGTATACCTATTATGTATTAGTATATGTACCTATTTTTGTTGTTGTTACCTTAATCCATTATTATTCCTACCAGGTGGTACAATGACAACGAACGTGGCTGGAGTGTCCCCGATGCCAACAGTGCCCATGGGTCCTGTCAGCGGGATGAGTGACTCCGGGCGCTGGCCAGAAGGCTCCTACCAACAGCCGGGTGTCCCTGTTCCGCAGTGGCCTCAGAACCAACACCACTACTACAGGTAGCAGCAGGACCACTCCAGACCTTGGTACCACAGACCTTAGTACAGATCTCTCAAGCTGACCGAGGCTTAGTGTAACTCATCAAATTGGCAACAGCAACTTTAAAGGATCTAGTGCCCATGTACAGTGAAATTGGTATTTAAAACTCAATGGACCAGTTGATGCAAAATGCTAATAAAAGTCACATCTCAAAGTGTAATCAGTGAAATTTCAATAACAGTGCAAATAATTCTTGACAAAAAATAACCGACTTCAAAATTAGGGATAACTCTCGCTCAAATTTAAGTGGGACCACATGACAAGCTTTCGAATAAAAAAAGAATCATCAAAATCGGTTCACCCAGTCGAAAGTTCTGAGGTTACAAACAGTTGAATTGAATACCTGCACCTTTTCTGAAGTTGGTTAAAAATATCTACATACAATACATTATATTATGTATTAATTATGTGCAGTGAAAACTTTTGTCCCCTGTCTAAGAATAATAAAATAGCCTAAGAAGTCTAGAAAGCTAAATTTTATATGTATTGCATTACAATTGGTTTATTATTGGAAATAAAATATTAAATACTCTCAAGGTGAAGTAACCCTTTAATCAATAGAATTATGGTCGAATTTTGATCGCAAAGTCAAGTTACTAGTATGTTTAGATTAGTAAATGTCAGTTTTTACAAGTATCAGCGCTGCTATGTTATTCATCTTTTGTCAAAAGCTCTAGATGTGCAGGTGTGATGTTACTAGTATGTTATCATTGCTTCAGAGGGATAGTTAAACCGTCGACCCAGAACTCACGCCTAGCCTTAAGGACCACCGATACAAACAATTCTTAATGGTCATATCAGTATGACATTATAGACGATAGTATGACCACCAAGAAACTGCCAGGTAAATGAAGCAATTCTCTTGGTTATCATCACAAACACATCCCTCGCTAGGCATCTCATTCTCTCTTCGGAAACGCAGCCTAAAAATTGTTATTCCTGAGTTACACAGTGAAACATCCCATCAATCAGGATAAAATTAACAGACATGGAAGAAGTGGAGTGGCTTGCCTGCCCACAGTCGATGAGTATTCAAGAAAAGAGTGTGTATAAATTAATATGTTAGTGCACTTCTAAGCTTGACAACACTTACCATTGAGTAGGATTGTTGTCAAACATTAAAAATTTAAGAAAAAAAATTAGCATTCTACTATAAACATACCTTAAATTTGCAATATTAATCTAGAAAATTCCGCCCGAATATCTGACTGCTGCAATGGTAATTAACAATAGGTAAGAATTGTTTTAGTGTTGTTTAAGTATTCATTGTGTAGGATAGCAGTAATGCATTAAATTTTTACAGTATATCACTATCTGCCAAAACCCACGAACGTAAAAAAAGAACGGACGTAACCTTGTCTAATCGAGAGTGAAGCATAGCAATGACAGCTCGCTTACCATGTGTGCGTAATTTTGTAATTTTTGATTCGCGATGGTGTCAATGTCATAGCAGTATGGTGTCAATGTGTGGGTGTGTGTACTTGTACGAATACAGAGTTGGTATTACTATGGGTGCTTGACTGAATTTGTTCTTGGGATTACGTCCGACTTTTTTTTACGTCCGTGCCAAAACCCAAAAGTTTTCTACAATTACTGGGTCCGAGAAATAAAATTGAATTAAATTGCATTTGAGTTTTAAGTAGTTATTGCCACTCAATAACGCAGCATAAGTTTGGGGGAAACTACAAACTTTAGTAAAGCTACTGATTCCAAGGTCATAATATTAGTAACTGATCATCTATGTAACTGATAAATAAATGGGAACGACAAAGTTTTGGAGATAAGTATGAAAGGTTTGTTTATTGGTCATTGAGTTTGACATTATTTGGAAAAACTGTCATGGCTGTCGACACTGCCCTTTAATTGTATTGTCAGTGCTTGATATGTGACAAGCAACTGGAAGGATCAGAGGATTCTGATAATGCATAATTTTTTCACAATAACTATCTGTACAGTTGTAATATTTATTACTTGTTATATATTTTACATTACAAGATACAATAAGTGTTACTTTTATTTTTATTTAATTTGTTGTATAGTGATTTTTGGATGTATCCAAGTTGCCTTATTACCTACACATTAAGACATATTATTATGTACAGTAGATGTAAGTACTTTATGATTTCATTATAATATATTTCTGTAACTTTTAATATGTAGATAAATATATGTAATATTGCATTTTCTCAGTAATTAGCCCTTGTAGGTGATTATATAATTATGTAACTCTATTGTTAGTTTATTATATCTATTTCTTATTTTTAAAACAATGTTAGGATTTACGTATGCAAAATTGAAATAGTGGTATTACTATCTCACCTATATGTAGACGTATAATAATATGTAGTTTTATTTGTTCACTGCGATACCGGATCGGACCCATTCATCCATGAGCTGTGGGACGTCGTAGACTACTCGCTACGTCGCCGCATTGTAGTATCGTGGTTTCGCCTTTAGGGGCCATTCATTAATTATGTAAGGACGATTTCGCCTATTTTTGACCCCCCACACCCACGTAAGGACACGTAAGATATCACGTACCCCTCTCCCCCTTATGTAAGATTTTATTTAATTTTTGAAAGGAATGAACTGCATTGCAAATATAACGTAATAATGTCTTTAACACCTCCTCCACTAGGACATGTAACCCGCCGCCCTCAGGGCCCTTACGTAATTAATGAATGGCCCCTTATTTATAAATAACGCTTCACACTCATAGCCCCCACACTAGGATTCCCTGTGTCGTGAGTGCCATGGACAACACACTAGACAAGGACATTCACACCCAGACCGAGAACAGAAATTCAAACTCATCATTCAAATTTCCGCCTCGCTGGGCATCGAACCCAGGACCCTTGGTGCGGCGATCCGGCATGGTAACCATTGCGCCACAGGGGTCGTCAATTTGAAATTGAACAATTTGAAAAAAATTTCAATTTGAAACAAAAACTTTTTATTATATAATGTACTGAAACCTTCTCATAATATTAATTTCCATTATAAAACAACTGTACAGCGAAAGTATTCAATTGACTGAAAATAAGTACTGGCTCTTAAAAAATAAAATAAATAAAATAACAAAATGGTGATTGGGTATTATTTATTTAACACTAATCAATATCAATAATTTATTATTATTTTATATTTACAACATCGCCCCATTCGTTCACGCCGTAACCTGGACGCTATCAACAAATGCAGTTAGCAAAAATATGATCTTTATCATTAACAGTAGGTATACAACGTATTGAAATATACGCTAACGTCGGAAGGAAAACATCAATAATGTAACAGACAGGATAGTTCCACTAAATAAATGCTTATAACCTTTTTACACAAATTGTATTATTAACAATGCTAATCAATTCAAGTATAATACTAAGAAACAGAAAAATTATTAGGCGAAATATTTACAATAATATAAGTAACAATTAACTTCTAAAACACTTCGTAATTCGCCCACGAATGTCCCAGACCCCAGTAAATTCATAAATAGGTCCAATGTGAATAGAACTTAACAAATATAATATACCTGTACCTGTATAAATATTTTACGAATTATTATGAATATACAATGGTTAAATCATATTTGATATACTAACAAGTAACACCCTGAAAATTCTAGGGCTGTCAGCAATATCTGGGTATTAACGGTGAATGTATCTACCTCTTGATGAATGATCGCCACACGTGGTAATTTTCCGAAATAAACATATATAAGATTCAACATACATAAGGTTAGCAAATTATTATCAATAGTCATTGAATAACAATATGTTTAATTTACTTAAAAGTCTTGGAAGCTGTGGTTAGAAACAGTCTCAAGCAAATTACCATATCCTTCTCTTCATTAACTTCTGATCAAGGGGGAGGCAAATCAGATTTTTTTCGCCTACGGGAAAAGGGAGTCCTTTTCCTTCCTTCCTTTTTGGGAATGGAAATGAGGAGTTATTATGTGCAAAGTGTATAACATGTATTGCTATGCTACATTTAATAACAATATTAAAATATCTGCATGTAGTATGACACAAACATTGTATACCATTTCTATTTATGAAATCGACACTCCACCGTTTCCCTAAATTTTTTTATACATGTATTATATTGAAACTTATCAAACATTTTACCTTAATATGCATACTTATATACAAATGTAACAGCTGATGGATCAACGGTGGCCCAGGGGTGGGAGGCCTCAATACCTACCAATATAACCCCTATGTATGTTCAGCAATAGTCAGTGGTTCAGCTGATATTTGGTTATTTGTGATTTTTTGAAGAAATCAGATTCTTTGAGAAAACTTGAAAATACAGCCTAATCTAATTATTTGCGATTCCTATCATTAAACTATAGTCGATCTATGTTTAAAGAGCGGTGGTGAAGCTAGTTCGAGGAAAAAATCAAGAACGTAGACCTTTAGTTAGGCTGTATTTTCAAGTTTTTTCAAAGAATCTGATTTGATTTCTTCAAAAAATCACTAATTCTCAAATATCAGCTCAACCACTGACTATTGCTGAATGCTGAACATACATAGGTATTGGGGTCCTCCACCCCTGGGCCACCATTGATCCATCCCCCTGTTACACCCTGTATATATTTCTTCCCTCACCTTTCTCTATAACAAAATACTCTAATCATGTGACCTAGTAACAAAATTTATCTCAACAATTCTGGAATCCAACGAAGTTGATATAAAGACCAACAAACAAACAGCCATTTTATTACTACATTAATGTTTTAAAGTAATTGATACATAAACTAATACTGAAGATGAATAAATTGGAACTCCATGTCTGGATTGAACATCTCAACCCTCAAATACATATAACTGAGGAGCTTTCTAGAAGAAGTTGTGATTTTTATGTAAAACAGATACAATAACAAATGTGGAACCTTTCACAATTTTTCCTGTCAAACCTTTGGCATACACGCTCCAAATCGCCCGGATTTATTCCAACACTGGTTCTGTGAACACATTTATCAGTAAATATCACAGAAATAAATCGAGATACAGGCCGTAGCCATAACCACTCGTTAATTGGAAGTCGCGTGGCACTCTGTGACGTCACCCGGTCACTCTCCTGTTGTTTTAAGGTAAGAAGACATACCTGTAATAATAAATATATTCTTCACTAGGTTACATTGCAATTCAGACTCAGCACAGTATAACTCAAGAGAACTGGTTAGAAAGACTTGAATCTTAATATATTTATTTTGTAGGTACAATTATATCAAGACAAGAGCTTGCTCCCATTCAAGGATAGTTCCGAATCATAGACTCTTGAAGAAGAACCTCATATAAGCCCAAAACTAACCAGATAAATCCATTATAAGTGTGTAATAAATATGATGTTGACACTCACAAATCCCACTTCTGATATTGATTCAGTTATGTATGTTCCTCATTAAACTAAACAACGTGAAACTAAAGTCTGTATTACCTCGATCTATTTCTCCAGTTAACGCGACTCGATCATGAGGTTTTGGTGGTGGGCGGGGCGGGGTCGGTACTGACGTCGATGAGCGTGGCCTCCGCGGGCACCGCCGGCGTGGCCTCCGGGACCGGGGCCGCGGCCGGGAACTGCGGGATCACGTGCGTCGACTGCATCTTCCGTACCGCGTCCATGTTGACCTTCGTCGATAGGTTCTTCTGTCGCGTTTGTTCCGACAATCTCTCGCTCAACGCTTTGAGCGCGATTTGACTGGAAATCACATACAACTTGCATAATATTCATCGATGAGAATACAAAAAAAATTTGCTCATCGCGGTAATGCGTAGATGGATTGGTGTATTTTCTAAAATCCATACTTTCGCCGGCAAGATGCTGATGGTTAGATGAATGTAATAGGTACCAAATTAAATTACTACACTCATAGTCAAAGGGGACAATTCTTGTGACATATTTAAAGAATAAGCAACTAATTCTTTAATTACAATAGTGGTCTTTTGGGAACTTAAACCTTAATCGTCTTCAATTGATATGAATAACATTTTTTCTTTTTTAGATAACATAATTAAGGAAAAATATTCTTGATATTAATAAGGTGTAAGTGGTTTTGTCCATGATAACATGAACCCAAATATCACGTCAACAGGCATATTTTTACAATATTGTCAACTGAAGTTTAATGGAAATGTAATGTCAATGTGTAAGTGTTCAGGCGATAAGTAAAGTATAGGTATATTCATTGCAAAAATGATATCTGCAACATAATGGCTATAATAACGTTGACTGATTATTTATTATATTAAACGCAATTTTTACAATGTTTGAAATGTTTTCACGTCAAACCAATCTGATGATAACTGAACATTTGTAACACCAAAAGACGTCAAAGACGCATTGCCGGCCGAAATTCGGCAGTTATGCTAGGGATATTCGATAGAAATGCTATGGAACAACTCACCGCCGCCTCTCCATATCCTGAGGTTCGACGCCAGGCATGGATATGGTGACACCCCGTGGACTGAGCGCGAGGTGCACGCGGCGGGGGTTGGGCGAGCACACCCCCATCCGGATCAGACAGCGGTGCGGGGGGCCCAGGATACCCCGTACTACTGGCTGGAGGACCGTTGGGAAGAAACTGGAGCAAATATAGGTTTTTAAGCTGTAGCTAAATCTTTCTTATGTACACAAACTTATGTTTTAAATGTCACTCAAAAATAACCAGTACTGAACGGACTAATGATATCTTATAGTAACTCTTGGTGACTACAGATATAATGACAACAGTTTTGACTACAATAGATCAAGCTTAGTCTTTGGAGACTCGCCACACTACAAATGATAACAATAGTGATATTTTCTCAATAAGAATATTAATGTGAATTTTTTGAAGTTATGGAACCAAACACAAAATTAGGTAAAGTAGAAGTGATTATGGCTCTCCCAATAAAATACAAGGGTTAGGTTATTATAATTAACAATACTAGCAAGATGTAAAATGGAAAGTTAATGCATAATTATGCGGCTGATTAGAACAAAGTAAGTTATTCAACACAATTTCCGCTCAATGCAACTCCTTTTCGCCTTCATTAACAAGAAATACTGCAACTATGTTTTCTTTTTTAATACGCTTTTATTTGATGTATAATTTACTTTTCTATGCAAATAGTACATTTAATTTTCATTTGTGGCTTTTGTAACTTTTTTGACATAGTTTAACATACATCAAAATTAGGCTTCTTTTTGCATGTAGGTGTCATTATTGTAAAATCTACATTTTATCTACATTGCAGATAAAGATTTGGATAAAAATGGAATTACTACTGATATGATTAGTTAGTTTATGTAAGTCAAGAAAAACCTATTTCTTCTGTAAAATTTATATACAGTGGAACCTCTATTAACCAGCTCTCAGTTATACAGATTCGCGATTATCCAGACTATAAACCCCGATCAAATAAGTAATAACAAATGACAACTACCAAATACTTTAACACTTCAGGTTCCAGTATTTTAGTAACTGTCCTGTTTTTTAATTTTTTTTAATAAACATTGATTTTTGTTATAAAGTTTAAATTATTTTCAGTGTTTTTATTAATTGCCAAACATTTAAATGTATTATGCTATTATTTAAGTATAATCTGTCATACACAAAATCTGCTTTTCTTCATACATTTGACTATCCGGATTTTTGATTATCTGAATGAATAATGGCAACAATTAGTCCAGTTAATCGAGGCTATACTGTAGTTTCCATCTTATCAGTTAGTTCAGTCTTATTGACACTCAGTTTCAAAATGTTAATATATTACATGAGATGCTTACTTATCAAAGCTGAAATTATCAGCCATGTCTCCTCTTGTACCATTGGTGTGTCGCTGCCAGAATCTCAGGTACATCCAAGAGAGAATAGTCCCACTGCCCCACATGCAGGGGTATGTGCCTTCAAGGGCACCAACTGCCCAAAGTAATATTGCAGTCACAAGTATAAGTAACGGCAGTGATCTATTTGTAAACTTTCCTGAAATAAACAATAAAATTAAAATCAATTAATTTAACATTTTCAGACATGTAAAAATTAATAGGGATAGTTAGGCTATTCTGGAACCGTACAATATGATATAAATAATATTTTTAGATTCTACTCAATACAATTTCCATTGTTGAAGGTTGCACAGATACACAAATGACACATCACAAATCCATGACCCGTAAACAAACATTATCTGTTCCATAAAGTCTGGCTCGACTAGGCTCCTAGTCTGAATTTGTAAAAATAGGAATACAGAGGCCTCTACCTTAAGTAACATACTTTAAATCCAGAAATCAAATACTGTCTACACTACACAATACAATCTATAAACAGTATCATTATTACAGTAGAAACTCGATTAACCAGCTCTCAGTTATACGGATTCACGATTGTCCATATTACCAACCCCAATCAAAAAAGTCACATCAAATGAGAAAATACCAAAGATTTTAAACAAATTAAACTAGTACATACATAAGTATATTATTTTAAGACTAAGGTTGCAGTATTTTAGTAATTCTCTTAATATTTTTTAATAAACATTGATTATGAATTTAATTTTTTTGTTGCTTTTAATAATTATCTAACATTATGTACGAAAAACACTTTTCTTAGTGCATTTGATTATCTGGATTTTCGATTATCTGAATGCCTAACAACAACAAATTAGTCCGGTTAATCAAGTCTCTACTGTATTTACATTATTGATACAAAACATGTACAATTTGTACAATTTCTTATGTGCTGACTTAATTGATTTCCCTGTATTATTATTCCCTACTGCACATTCTTTTTAGATAGGATACAACGGATTACTGGTAGAAAATGCTAATAGACATTGTGTCCATCCAATATCTATAGAGCAAAGAGTGTGGTACTTTTATACACAAATGAATACACATTGGTCCTTACCTAAAGGTGTTTTAAATATAAGGTGATCAGGCATTATCTGCTTCACAGCCACGCATACGGCAGCGAGGTAGCCCGCCAGTCCATGGACGTGGATGTCGAACAATAGTGAAGTATCTTGAGTCCAGGCGAATATCACCAGGTAGTAAAACGTTGTGAGGAAAGCCACACCGACGTTCGTCAGGAAGAAAAACTTCATCATCTCTATTTGACCCCATAACGGCTCTATCAACTTCCCACACAACCCCACCGTTATAATATCTATAATCACCTCCCATAAATGTATCTCTAGAAACCAGAACGTGAAAGTGGACCACAATTGAAAAGCTGGGGGCAACAAATACCCCGGCGTTACACTCAAAATGTTCACCACATCTTCGGAATATGACAGTATGTACCCTATGACCACCACAACACAAATAAACTTCACTGATGGAGAGGTATTTCCCAATAAAGCTGCAAACTGTTGTCGTAGATACGGTAAATTACGACTAAATACCCTGAGCGCAGCCATTTTTGTGACGGTTGAACTATTTGTCAAAGTCATGTCAAGTCAATGTCATCAACGTCATAGATTTTCAAAGTATGATGTATCCGTTTGGAAATAAAAATATAAACTGCATATAGTTTTCGTAACATTATCATATGCCATAGGTCTTGAAAGACTATATAAATCATAATGTTAAATAAACTAACGTTGAATTAAATTTTATACAGAAACAGAACACAAACAATGTTAAAAAAGAATTCTAAAGTTTTTATAGGTATTTATTTAAACTTCTGAACCTAACAACAATGTAAAAGGTACAAAGGCGGAAATGCTCTAAGTATTCTGTAGTTTGTCCTGTCCATGGATATATACTCTATCTGGATCATAGACTTTGTAGCTACCTTACTTGCAGTACCTGACGTTCGATTCCGATGTAATGTCTTCGATGACGTCATATCGGAATGACCCATTCGACCAATCACAGGCCGGATTTTGAGATTATTTTCAAAAAAAATTTTTCTTATGGAAGGTATTGAGTCAAAGAAAATGTCGAATTCCTTATCCATTTCTTCAAAGTTATCGAATTTAAATTATTGCATTAGGAGTAAATTGAAAATGAAAGTAAACAATTATGTTACAACTATATTATAATTACATCTTACGAGGTTTTTAAACCATTATAAAAAAATCACAATCGCAATAAATCATTAGATTTATCCTGGGACTATAGATAACATGGACACAATACAAAAATGGTCTTTTTATATGACGTCATCGATCGTCAGGTACCTCAACGAAGTCTATGATCCAGATAGAGTAATATATCCATGGTCCTGTCATCTATCATTACTGAGATACTGACAATGAGTTTACTAAGTACAAGTAACCGCCCTCGCTTTGCTTCGGTTTTCTTATTTTTTTACACCTTGGGCTATATTATTGGAGTTTTATTAAGAATCCCTAATTTTTTTTGAAAATATAATATAGCCTATGTTACTCGGGGATAGTGTAGCTTCCCAACAGTGAAAGAATTTTTCAAATCGGTTCAGTAGTTTCGGAGCCTATTCAATGCAAACAAAAAATCAAATCTTTCCTCTTTATATATTAGTATAGACAATCAATGTACTGTCGAAATTCAAGTCTGTTTCAGTATATAACAAAGTACTCTGTGGTCTGGATCTGTCAATTATACAGTGCGACCAACTTATCTGTGAACTGTGTGCTTAGTGCGAGTTTTCCGTAACATAACGGGCTCGCTACGTAAATGCAAATTTGTATGGGATCGAAGCAGAGCCATCTAGCGGGAAAGTGAAGAAAAAAAATGCGCGAGTGCGAGTTTCATGCGCTCACGTTCACGAAAGTAAAGTTCACAGTGAAGTTATCTGTCAGTGGTTATTGTATTGTTTCTCGAACATTGCGCGAGTGCGAGTGGCTTTATTTGACAGTTCCAATACGTAGCTTGCGAAAACTATGGGACCACGTGACCGAAAAGTTTTCACGCGAAATTTACTAGTGAAATCATAAAAAGATGGTTTATTATTTTAATTAAACTTTTTTTCTGTTTCTTGAAAATTATGGCTGGACATTTATAATTGCTCGGAGCATGTTTGCGGCCACTAAATCGTAAAGTGAATAAAATTATTGATAAGTAGTATTTGTATTGTTCATGCAAGAAAGAATTTCCGGTAATCCAATCACAGAGTACTTAAACACTACGCAATCACAGTCACAGAGTACTTAAACATAAACACTAATCCAATGGCGAATGTCACCAAGTTTTTAAAAAGTTTATGAAGATATTTTTAAAGAAGATAACTTTTAAACTACTTGCAAGGAACTTGATAAACCTAATATTATTGTGTCTTGACTTGGACTCTTGGAAATAAAAGGTACTTACATTACCTACACAATTAAGATTTAAATAAGTTTATTTAAAATTGTCTACAAGTATGAACTCAATGAATTATTTTATTATGCAACTTAATATTGCCAAAGGTGACAATATCGTTTGCATTGGAGCTCTCAAGGATCAAGGAAAATATTTATTTAATAATGACATATTTGATAAACCCATAAACTGAATACCCAGCTGCGAGGCAAGCGGTAACTAGATACTAGAAATGCAATTAACATTCAATATATTATCTACTTGGGACTATATTATCATTATGACGTATCAGCACCTACACTTTTGAGATCCTAAATTATATCTATGTTCATAATGTTTTAGATTTATTGCCAAGCCAATATACCCAGCAAGAAGATTTATTGATAGTACTTCACTATAATTATGCCATGCCATTGTAATGTGCCAAAATGATATTAAGGGCCTGCTTTGTTTTAAAATAGATAGAGAATAATTTAATAAGGCATAATATATTAAAATGTTTAATTTAATATATTTATGTATTATATTTTACAATTATATATTTAGCCTTTGTTATAAAAGATTTTAATATACTGCTGAACACAATAAAATTGTCATATATTTTTATTAAAGGAAAGGTGTTGAAGAGCAATTATAAAGAATACAATAACAAAAGGGGAAGATTGAATTACAACTAAGACTATTGACATCCAGCTGAATACTGTTGTCCGGAGAAGAATTACAAAAATATTATATTAAAAATTATTTACCGTTCAACGTTTTATTTCCACTCTTTAAACCAAAATTACATAATAATAATTATGCTGTAATGCCTTAATAATTTCATATTCAACATAATATGCCTCCTAAAATAAAATTATCAAGAAAACCACAATCTGTCTTTTAAAGTTTTATTTCTCCCACATAATGTTATACCTTCAATTCCAATCTCAATAGAAAACCAATGAGTAAATTACAATGGTCACAGACTTCACATTTCATACACTGTAATATAAATTAATGATTATATTTGTAGCGGCCTTATTTTCACATATCTTCTCAATTCTCAAATCCATGTTGCTGTGTTTATACTTTTACTTTATATACGTATTTGTTTACTCGTTTACTCTTAAATAACAATGAGGAAAATGTTGCATTGCTGTTGTTTTGTTGGAAGTAGTAGTCTGCGCTAGTGCTGTTGAGACAAGTTTGATACTCTGCCATCTCTCTTGATTTGTACCTTAAATATAAAGATATAAATAAATACTAGGAACATAACATTTCTTACTTTGTACACTTCCTCATATTGTAATATGTTAGGTATCATAAAAACTTTCATTGTTCAAAATAGACATGATTTGTCCATTAATTGTTGTTTGTAGTGAATAAGTATTTACAGCCAAAGATCACTGTGCTTATACATATAAATCCTATTAAATAAATATTACACCAATCGTGAACTTGTTAATTATTGATCTGAGCTTGTTAAATAAATAATAAATTTCATTCACATAACCTCACCACACAAAAACTTTTCCATATCAAATGTATCACTGTAGCTATGTTCATTAATTAATATTGCCTGTTTTCTCGCTTAAAATGCCACAATATAATATGATTGAGAAGTAAGTACTGAAAAAAATAATATTTAATATGAAACAAACAACCAAAACACTAATCTATAGCACGTTAAGCAAGTAAACTACAGTATAACACCACTATTTTAATTGTAGCTTGATACTATTGCTCCAACTAAATAAATGTATTATTTTCAATTTGGTTGGGTTCTTTCACGATGTTTTAACGAGATTTAACGACGGTTTTGCTGCCAACATAATAATAGATATTTTCAATGAACAAACGTGGATTGATACGAGTCACGTTTTGGAACTGGCACTCGCAACTTCTCGTTAGGCATGTACTGACGTTATCGAGGTAGGTGAACTTTTCGATGCAACTCGCACTAAGCACACTGAGGGAGGGCGCTGTCGAACGCATTAGGCCAATCACTGGGACGCAATTCGAGACGTAGTAAATGTCAATATCATTCATTGACATTAACACAAAGAACTTCAGAATAGTTCCAATTTTCGCCATTTCACAGATAAGTTGGGCGCACTGTACTCGGACCTCAGCGGCTGGCTCTGAAAGTGGAAAGTCGAAACCATAGAGTAACTTTGGTCGAAACAAACAACAAATAAAATAAGGTACCAGAAAATTATTATAATTATATTAATATTTATTCAATACATTTTAAATGGGCATGCTTAGATTTCTACATTTTAAAACTTCGTCACACGGAAGCTGGTTTCCTTACTATTCTTTACAGGGACTTTAGCCTCGCAGAGTCGCAGAACAATCATTTTGCTGTAAGTTGTAAGTGTATAATGTTGATCCAAAAGTATTTCAGGAGCGCATTTTTGGTGCGTATTGCATTGCTAGAGCCTTAAATTACACGTCATATGTGAGAAATTAGTAATGAAATCAATCAATAACGCTGCCTTTTCAGCTTCGTGTAGCAAATATCGTCGGTAGTGGTGTGATGGCCAGTGGCCAATGCAACACAATGCATAAGTTGCACTATTTATCTCAGAAAGATGCTGCAGCGCTTGATCAGGATCTGTTCAATGAGTATAAGTTCAGTGTAGACCAGTTGATGGAACTGGCTGGGCTCAGCGTTGCTACAGCTGTTGCTCAAACTTATCCTGCTAATATGTGAGTGAGTTTAATCCCTCGCTACATAATAAATTGCTACTGACATTATTTGGTTAAAGTTATAGCCACTACAAAAATAAACTTAATAGGTCTCTAGAAACTTCCAGTTTAAAAAAAAGTATGTATTTAGAGGTAAAGTTGAAACCTTGATTGCCCTACACAGAATAAAGATAGTATAATGTATTCAAAACATGTTATTTGATAAGGAGAAATATTAGAGAGTCTGTAGGGCTTCAACCTATTAATGGCCCACTACTAGGCACGGGTCTCTCCTCTTGAGGAGGCCTAAAGCATACCATGGCCGTAGCCAGGGGGGGGGGGCATTGTGGGGCAATGCCCTACCTTAAAATCACAATGCCCTACCTTAAAAATACCAAAAACTAAGATAAATTATTATAATTAAATTGTTTATTCATAGTTTGAGATAAAAAAAATTGTAGCGATTGGTATCTAAACTTTTCCGAACATATCACAGTTTGTGACATTCATTTCATATTACAGTGCGACCAACTTATCTGTGAACTGAGGGAGGGCGCTGTCGAACGCATTGGACCAATCACTGGGACGCAATTCGAGACGTAGTAAATGTCAATGTCATTCATTGACATTAACACAAAGAACTTAAGAATGGGGCAGCATTAGTTCCAATTTTCGCCATTTCACAGATAAGTTGGGCGCACTGTATAATAATTCTTTGTTCTGTGACCTAGAGAGCAGATCAATTATGATTTTTTACTTCTGCCCTACCTGTAACCAATGCTGCCCTACCTCAAATTCGACTCAAGCTACAACCCTGAAGCATACTCCACCACTCTGCTCCAGTGCGGATTGGTGGAGAGTCTGTATATCCTAACTTATTTATATACTTTATAGGTATGATTCAGCTCTGATAGTATGTGGACCAGGCAATAATGGAGGTGATGGGCTGGTGGCTGCACGTCACATGGCTCTGTTTGGCTACTCTGTAGCTGTTCATTATCCAAAAAGAACACCAAAACCATTGTATGAGAACCTACTGCATCAATGTCAGAGCTTTGGAGTTAATGTTATTGATACATTGCCTCCACCAAATGAATTGAAGAATCAGTATAAAGTCCTAGTAGATGCCCTATTTGGATTCAGCTTTAAACCACCAGTTAGAGAGGAGTTGAAGCCGGCTTTGGATGCATTAATTGATGCAGGGTTACCAGTAGCCAGGTAGGCAAGTTTACAATAAAGTTCTGATCATCATCATACTTAAATGCATAGGCATATTTAATAAAAGTTACATGGTTTTATGTTGGGAATAAAGATATTTTTCATGACAGTTATTAAAAAAAATATTTTATTTTTTATTGTTGTATAGCATGTTGAATTTGTTTTCAGTGTGGACATCCCCAGTGGCTGGGATGTTGAAAATGGTCCAGGATCTGAACGTGCTCTTAAACCAACTTTACTTATTTCCTTGTCAGCACCAAAACTGTGTGCCAAGCCTGAAATTCTCGGAAATGCCAAACATGTGTTGGGTGGCAGGTTTCTACCACCGAAAATAATTGAAAAGTACAATTTAACTATACCACCCTATCCCGCCCAAGATCAAGTTGTTCAATTATCTTGTTAAGCTGCAAAATATAATTATTTGTTTTTACTTATTTAGTTTCAATTACACCTTTAACTGAGAGACCATAAAGTCGAAGCCATAATTCGACAGACCACTTTGACAAATAGTGTTGCTATCTATATCAGTGTCGACGATTCACAGAGAAAGTGAGCGGTGAAAAAAGGTTTTTTTTAGGCGTGCAATGAAAAACCTTTATTTACGTAGTTATTTTTAATAATGTTCGAGTAATGTGTATGTACTTCTTATCTGATTAAAATACCATCCATTAAATGATTCGGTGCCACCTAAATTTAGCAAAGATAAGTTGTATCTACTTTACGAAATTCAGTTAAATTAAGATACAACGCGATTAGCCCCATAGAGTTATGTCAAACTATCATTTGTGGTCTGTGGTGGAATATTTTATTTTAGTAGTCTGTGGTTTGACTTTTGATTTTGATTGACGTTTACGCAAATTTCGCGCCGAATCGTCAACGACGTCAACTTTTTCCCGCTGCTGCCGGCTTGTTCTTGTTGTCAGTCGTGTCGTCTTTCGATTACTTTTCATTTTATATTTATAAAATTAACAACGTACACAAAAGTTTGTGTTTTAGTCAAAACAACACAAAAATAATCTTCACGTAAGTATAATTTCATATTACTATGTATTGTCTTGTCCTATAGCAAATCCGAAATCATAAGGATACTTGTCTTGTGATTTTTCTTTGTTGCCTCCCTAGTCCTATAGGAATTATAATACTAGTTAAACATTCAATTCTAATTACATTTATAGCTTGTTGATTGTAAAATACACCATACATTTCAAAATCAAAAACCATTTAATTGGCAAAAACATAATTCCTATCTGTTTAACGGAAACAACGGATTCTTTATAGGTTACAATGTTTGAAGCACGCCTTCTCCGAAGCTCTATTCTGAAGAAAGTTTTAGAAGCCATTAAGGATCTTCTCACACAAGCCACATTCGACTGTGACGACAATGGAATACAGTTACAAGTAAGTTGTTTTGTTTCTAAAAGTTCCACTGGTAATGTCATTGCTAGGATACATTTGTCTTAAGCTGATTATGGAACTTGTCTGCTCTGAATGGAACATGGTTTGATTCCGATTGGCAGCATTTTTCATTTTGAGGCCTGTTCTATATGCCATATATGTCATATGTGAAATATGAAACTATACCTGTTATATGTATATGAAACTGTATTAAAGAACAGACAAGCCACTAGATGGTAAATAGATCTTATTATAAGTTATTTAGCAACAAATGCTAATTTATTATTAAATGCTGTAGGCTATGGACAACTCTCACGTATCACTGGTGTCCCTCACACTCCGAGCAGATGGCTTCGACAAATATAGGTGTGACAGGAATATCTCCATGGGCATGAATCTTGGAAGGTAAGCTAACAGAAAAATTAAACTACAACTTTTTGTTTTGTTTCCATTTTATTGTTTGTTAATGTAATAAACACGATACTAGCAATTAATTTCTGTTTCCCAGTATGTCGAAAATCCTCAAATGCGCCGGCGACAAGGACACTGTGACAATGAAGGCGCAGGACAATGCAGACACCGTCACTTTCGTGTTCGAGAGCCCCAACCAGGAGAAGGTGTCGGACTATGAGATGAAACTCATGAACTTGGATCTTGAACACTTAGGTAACAACAATTTATATCATATTCATAAAAAGCTATGATTAGATACAAATAACCTCAACAAAAAATTATGGTATTTGTGTGTCTACCTGTGGCATTATAGCTCTCAAATAGATGAAGTAATTTGAGTAGGTTTTAACTATCGAAAGCCTTATCTGTCATATTTTTGGTGGAAATAAAAACAATTGTCTTCAGTACTTCGCAGTCCTTGCAATTGTAAGAAAGTTAGTCAGGGGTTGTTTTAATATGTGATGTGCAATTTAATCCTAGTCCTTCATTAATACATTGTTGGTTATTATTCTTTACTAGCTTTGCCCTGCGGTTTCAACCACAATAATTTGTGGAAAAAGTTACTATTAAAATTTTTAGTAGTTTAGTTTTTATCATATTTAATATGATGTTATATAGCCTATAGCCTTCCTCGATAAATGGACTATCAAACACAAAAAGAATTTTTCAATTCGAACCAGTAGTTCCTGAGATTAGAGCATTCAACCAAACAAACAAACTCTTCAGCTTTATAATATTAGTATAGATTAAAAAGTAATTTATCCATTGTTATTTATTGAAAGCATTGTACTAATAGTCAAACATGTGTATATATTGGTGTCCCTGTCTGTCACCAGGTATCCCAGAGACGGAGTACAGCTGCACAATCCGCATGCCGAGCGCAGAGTTCGCGCGCATCTGCCGCGACCTCTCGCAGTTCGGGGAGTCCATGGTCATCTCTTGTACTAAGGAAGGTAAGATTTGTATCATCATTACAACACTGTTGGCTCTGGTCTCCTCCCACAATGTGAGGGATACAGATAGTCCACACGCTGGCCAAGTGTGGCTTGGTTGACTCCACATATCTTGAAAACATTACGAAAACTAAGGTCTGCCGATTTTTCCAGTGTTTTTTTTTTTCACCTAAGTAATAATTGTAACACCTTGTAATTCACATAAATTTTTAAAAACCTTGTTTTTTTTTTAATATTGTCCTTAAATAATTGGAATTTAAAGCACATAAAATAGCTATAAACTTGTAGTAATGTATTTATATTCCCCAGTTTTAATCATGGTATCTGTCGCACAGGAGTAAAGTTCTCAGCATCCGGCGACATCGGCTCAGCGAACGTGAAGCTCGCGCAGACCGCATCCATAGACAAGGAGGAGGAAGCCGTGGTCATAGAGATGGACGAGCCAGTCACACTCACGTTCGCCTGCCAGTACCTCAACTACTTCACTAAGGCCACTTCGCTGAGCCCACAGGTATGAGGTATTTTTTTTATGTTAATAACCGAATAATGAACTGACGATCCACCTGATGGTAAGTGGCTATTGTCGCCCATGGACATCAGCGAAACTAGTCGTCACTAATGCATTGCCGGCCAATTAGAGAAGAAAAAGATATACTAATAATATGATAATACCGTGATTACTTAGGTCAATGGTGACGTCACTGTTTGGTCTATTGTGCAATTTTCCCATAAATACCAGTATTTATGTTTATTTCAGGTCCAATTATCGATGTCAGCGGATGTGCCGCTGGTCGTGGAGTACCGCATTCCGGACATCGGCCACATTCGCTACTACCTGGCGCCTAAGATTGAAGAAGAAGACAGCTAGATATAGAACGTTGGGAGTGAGCAGGACCAAACTATGTAGTGATGCTAGTGCTTTAAGCGCTCCGAATTTAACAATTTAAATTTCCGTGTTACTCTGTAGACCAGAGTGGGTTCATTGATAAATGTAAGTTACTTCCAAACTATTAGTGTATTGGGGCTTTAATTTTATTACATTTCTGTTGTTGTCTCATACAAACTCACAGAGTTGGGAGATGTACAACTTTGTTAATATTTTTTTATAAAAATGCCTTGATTTTTAATTATAGATCTTGAAATTTTGAACGTTGTACTCACCAACTCTACATGTACTTCTAAATAATTATATCAATGGATCTTGGATCTAACTGATCTGTCGGAATTTCGGTTGTATCTCTGTTCGATCGTTTTCGCGCGTTTATCCATTGAAGACAGGAATGGGCAGTATCAATATTTGTATTCCATTGATCAATCCTATGTATAAGTTTATTTTTATGTCATTAGGTAAATAAAATTCACCTGTATTCTATTCTATCATGTCATATACACTGTGTGTATGTTATTAAGAAACAATAATTAAATGTAAAGAACTGATTTTGAAGAAATAAAACATATTTTCTAAACTATTTTTGTTGTTTTATCCCTGAGAGATTGTTAGTTTTATTACCACATACGCCCCAACTCAGAGTCACTAACGGTTACTTAAATCGCTCCTTAGTACAGAATTTGTATGATGATTCTTTACTAAGGAGCGATTTAAGTAACCGTTAGTGACTGAGTTGGGGCGATAGCAAGTTCAAGCAGTGGGTTAGTCACAGTATTATTAAAAAAAACAAACATAAAGCAATTAGTACACTCTTCAGAAAACTCATACAGACTACATTTTTTAATAAATAATAACAAGTAGTTCTATTTGAGATCTCACGCACGAGCCGAATAACGGTTAATTTTGATATATGAACGGTTAGCTTTATACCCGATTACATTTTGGAAATTTAAGTTTTAGAGGGTTTTTCTAACTTTGCCCACACCAGTTGGAACCTGACCTTACGCTGATAATATTCTTTGTAAATCTTAAAATGAACTAAAAAGTAGTGTTGACGAATAAAAAATCCTCATACATTTCTATTTTTTATTCCACATACTATCATATAAAATAGTACAATAATGTCGAAATCATGTTCATGTCTCACATGAGTATTCAATTTTTTTTTAAATAAAAATGGCATGTGCTAATGCAGAAATATACAAACGAAACTACAAATCTTATTTGATACAATGGAATGAACTTAAAGCTCTATAATTCAATCAATAATTAGGGAAACCTTAAACAACTTAACTCTAACAACTTAATAACTCAACCTCTTTGGTAAATTTAAAGGGGAAAATCCTGTGTCCTCTATGATATCTGAGGGCCCTACTAGGTAAGCAAGCTATAATACGGAGGCTATGTATGTACATTCAACATCAAAACACTGATTTTATTATCAAAACGCTAATTGGTACTGTTGAACTAATTGTACATATTAAAATATGCTTAATAAAACTAATTTCTGCTGTACTTTAAACAGATTTCTCTGGCAAAACAATGCAGCATATTTACTTTTCCGTTTTGACGCTGACTGTACTTATTACTGTTTTAACATTGGTAACAATATTTTGGATACGAGGTTTATACTATAGGATTACTATAGTGTTGAACAACTTTTATTTTACAAGGGAGGGATATTCTATAAATACAACTTTAAAATATCAAGATTAGTTACGATAGCAACCCATCATCATACCATAAACAGAAAGGAAGTGTTAATGATAATATTAAAAATTTTAAGTACCTCCTCGAAAGCAGTAACTTACAGAAATTCTTATAAAATAATTATTAATAAAATATTCCACACAATGTTCTTCTTTGGGCTTCATTTATCATTAATGTCTTTAATATTCTTTAACCTAGAATTAAACACTAATCATAAACCTGCAACTAAAGCACTCGTATTTTCTCATAGATACCTGACTAGCAAAAGACTAATGAAAACTCCTAACTTAACTAAGCTAACTAAACCGAGATGCTTAAATCGACTAGGGGAATTTATAAAAATAAGTCACTCAATAAGTTTAATATATTAAAATTAAGTTAAAATTACGAAAGGAGGGTGGGCAGGAAATATGGTGTCCGTTACACCACTACCCGCGCGACTCGCTAAATTTGAATTCGGAATACGATGCATTTAGTTTTTTTTAAAGATCGTTATAAAAAGCTTAAAAAATGTCTATGGTTAAATTCTTCGCACAATGGTGAATTTTACATAAGGATTCCCCTCGCGACCATACTATTAGTACGAGTATGTCTGCGAAAGGAAATCCTACATGAAATTCACTATTATAACAAAATGATAGCGAAGTGTTATAAGAGGAACACCTATTTTATTTATCAACAGTAGTTAAGTTAGTAGAATAAACAAAATGCATTATTCCAAACTCCATACATTCGAACTAACATACAATCAAACGCGACAGTGAACCAAATGACGGTTGAATCCACAAACCTATTTACTAATTTTCCTACGAATTAACCATGAAATGCATACATACAGTTAGTATAAACACGAAAAGCACTTGTTTTCGTTACACTCGAGTTTGTAATGAAGATAGGTATTTTGAAAAGGTGTATTTGTGCACAAAATGTTTTAATCATGTTAGGCTTCATGCCAAAAATTTCGTAACTTTAATTCGACATTGCCGAGCCAACAAATCCTATAGCAATTTTATCACAAACTCGAGTGTATCAAAACCTTAATTAATACGTAGTGAAGCATATTAGGGAACCAGTTGAGCGAAAGCACATTTATTTTACTGTAACGATTAATACACAGGTAGGTACATTACGGCCGATGTATCTTGGCGCGTCTGAACATAGGCATTGCGAACTTCAGCGCATGTAAGACAGAGATAGCGACACGAACATGCTAACGTGTGACTGAGACATAATACGCCGCGTACCGAGCATTGCCGAATTGTGTTACTGCGCAGCCTTCTGCGCGAACTTCAGACGCGCCAAGATACGTGGGCCTTACTGTATATTAGTAATGTTATTATTAACTGGGATAACTTCACGTTAATTCGGACCGGCCAAATTAATAATAGAAAATCGTTCAGTTTGTACAAGTACCCAAATATTTTTTTATCAAAAAGTATTGTTCTTTGGCATTCGTTCATTAGGGCTGATTTACTTTGCCGATCCAAAAAGTGGAGGAATCCTTACATCCCAAAGCTAAGAAACCGTTTAGTAGCTAGTTAGATACAGAAATATTGTTAGTGGAAGTGTTAATACATTAAATATATTTCCATACAATTCAAGGAGACGGTATGTTTAAAATGAAACACATAGTTTAACAATATGTACACACGTTTTAATTATCAATTTGTAATTAATAATGATGTACCTATTTACATTGAAAATAGGGCAGATACTAACATCGGATCTATCGAAATATGTATTAGATGAAAATATCAACATTTAGTCAATACCACTTCTGTGGAGTGTTCGGCATGTCTTTTATTCAATATGATTATATTTAAAGTGCAAGATAATGATGTACCTATGAAGTATATTTCCAAGTCAATTGTTCTTAAGTTAAATATTAAAATGCTTTGTGTATGTTTTGTTTACAAACGCTATTTAATATCCATTCGGACACTGAATCAATAAAGTTGTACCAATATTTTACTGTGAAGATTATAATAAAGATTTAGACAGTGTGATATAACTGATAAATCATTTCTATGAAGTCAAACATATACACACACTCGTCGTAAATTTTTGGTAATTAACCAATATTATGTCACCAAAATATGCCACTGCAAGTCTTACAAAATATATTTGCAGTATTAACTTATTTTATTCCATCAATAATATGAAAAAAAAAATAATGATGACAATTTGTACTGCATCGTTACGAACGTTTGAAATGGATTCTTAACATAGCAAACTTTTCTTAATATTCCCTACGCACAGTTAAAATTAAAATAAATTAAACAATACAACTTACAATGGTTCAACCGTCAGTCGTAGTCGCCGTAGTTCATCTTTTGATTGTGCTCGCACGATAGTCGCACAGTAGTCGCACAGTCGCGGGTAGTCGCACAGTCGCGGGTAGTCGCACGAGCGCGGGTACGGACACAAGTGGTCTACTTCCACTTCTTAGCAGAGAAGAGCACAGCGCGCTGCTTCAGAAAGAGAGAGTAGCTCTGCTTCTTGAGCACGCTGGCTGCGTCCTCGGCTGGGGCGCGCCTTGCGCCGCCCCGGGCGCCGCGCCGGCCGCGCCCTCTACCTGTTAAGACAACGATATCAATTACCGACCGCGGCTACCATACGATGGAGCAGACGAGCCATTTAATAAGCGAACAGCACAGCCCTTGGACATCACAAAGCTGCTACGTTGTCGGCCAAGAAAGAACGTCTTACTGAAGCAGTGTATTTTTGCGGCTAGCACGTTACAGGTGTGTAGTTTTATTCTATTTTTAGGGTTCCTTAGTAAAAACCGAACCCTTATAGTTTCGTCATGTCAGTCCGCAGCATAGCGCAGAAACTCTCAGTGCTAGATGCAATTTAGTATGAATACAAATATTTAAACTACAAAATCGTATAATAAAATATTTCCACAAGTTGTCTAGTGTAGTGTCTAGTGTAGTGTAGTGTAGTGTAGTGTAGTGTAGTGTAGTGTAGTGTAGTGTAGTGTAGTGTAGTGTTGTGTAGTGTTGTGTACATACCTGCCCCCCCTCCCCTGGCTCAGCCCTCGCGCTTGACGTCGGGCACGGGCTCTTCGCGCGGCGGGCTCTCCTGGTGGTCGTGCAGCGTGCGCAGGTGCCGCACCAGGTTCGACTTCACGCTGAACCCCTTGTTGCACAGCCCGCAGATGAACGGCCTCTCGCCTACACACAAACACATATACATACTCGTCTTAAAAACGAGACTTACTTGATAAACAAACTTAGCACTACTTTTTTTGGTAATATTAATTAACAAAAAAATTAATGATGAACAGAAATTGGTTTTGGCTTTGAATGTTTCTTCACCTTTAATTATTTTCATTTTGTGTCTGCCTTATTTTTAAATTACAAATAACGAAAAAAGAAGTGTAAGTTTGTATAATAAACTCGTTTAAAAAACGGAGTCATTCTATAAATATCTATCTATGTCGTGATCCGATCGTACATTAGCAATGTTATGAATAAGTACGATAATTTCATTAACGACTTGTTGACACCGATGTTGGCGGAGGCAAATTGGTACGATTATCGCACGTAACAGTCACCATATTAAAACGTAATACAAATCGCTGCCGCAAGTTTAATTAGACCCTACCGCCGTTCTTGAAAGACTGATCTAAATCAAATTTAACTAACATGTACACAAGTCAAATTAAATCCAGTTTACAAAACGTTGATTACAGAAAAGTAAAGTTTGATAGCTCTGTTAGTTGATATGTTGTGCAAACAATCATGCTTTCAGCAACCCGATTGTTTGATGATGATTTGATAGATGATTAGTTAGATTGGTAATTCTTAGGTGGTCAGCTATCAGAATACAGTTTAAAGTTAAACCAACGTTTAACAGATTTGTCAACAACAACAAAATCCTCTTTATTGTACACCAAAATTATTTCTAGATACATTTTATAATACAAAACTTCGTAAAATAGGCGGTCTTATTACTTAAATAGCAATCTCTTCCAGACAACCTATTAATCTAATAAAGTGAGTAATTTTGGAAGCAGGTCAACGCTTTGTTCGAAAACCTGACTTGCTTATTTCTACATTATCTATGGATGAAGATGAAAATGTCATAATAATATATCAACAATTACCTGTGTGCGTACGCATATGTATCAGCAGCGAGGCGTGCGAGGGGAATGCCTTGTTGCAATGTGGGCACGTCTTGTTTTGCACGCCCTCTGTGAAACGATTGTGACGTTTTGGTGGGGCACTGTTGTTTGCATTGGCCAATTCTAGACAACCGACACCGAACGAACATTTAGATAATGGTCAGACAACATGCCACGTGCTATGCTCTGCGTAACCGCGGGGTTGGGTTAGCCTGTGCTACTCTCTGCAGCTAATATCTTCGTAACGAAAACGTTTCTGGAGCAAAGGCTTTTTTATCTTGTTAAAATTAGGCTCACAGCTACCTCAGTGTAGCGGTAGTTCTAAGTGGTAAACCTGTAACTTAATAATTCGACTTCAAATTACTCAAAAACTTCTCGTCACATCTCGCTCAAAAAGTGGGACCACATGACAAGCACCAGCTTTCGATGAAAAAAAGAATCATCAAAATCGGTTCAACCAGTCGAAAGTTCTGAGGTAACAAACATAAAAAAAATACAGTCGAATTAAATACCTGCTCCTTTTTTTAAAGTTTATTTTAACTAAAACAATACAGCTGTTACTTTCCGTTACGGAACGGTTTTTTCTGTAAAGATACAAAAAAATAATGATGAAAAAATGAGATACCAGAACAACAAATGAAGTTTTGTAATTTTTAAAATAAATATAGAATAATCTTATCACATACTTTAAAATGTTTTTAACCTTTAATAAACAAATTACTCAAACAAAGAAACATTTGCGCCCGATATTATTATACATTTCCTGACTTATCGCATCTTCCCTTATCAACGAACACATTTTAAAAATAACAACGAAACGGTTTCGTCACGAAGAGCTTACACATAGAGGGTGTTCTAAAGTGCAGTTAACCAAAGCATCACGTGGATTGACAACTTTATCTACATAGAACATAACTGAAGTGATTATCATGAGTGCTGCAACCGGGAGGTACGTACAGTGTACACGGACAAGCAAATAAACATGGGAACAAACAACCAGTTGACGTCGCGTTCGTCGAGAATCAGCCACGTACATAACAACCAGTATTCAGCTATGTTGTATTAGTAAACTAACTTATGAATATTAGTAATATTATTAGTAAGTATGCACTATTATGGCCCATGTTGGCATGCTCTTACAACTAAGGAAGCCTGGTGAGTTTCGACCACGCTGCTCCTGATAGTACTTTATATTGAGCCCAGTCAACGCCATCTGTTAATTGATCCAAGCGAGCCATAGACAACCATAACCACCTCATAGGATCTTACGCCACAACTCAAGAGTCACTAACGGTTACTTAAATCGCTCCTTAGTACAGAATTTTTATGGTGATTCTTTACTAAGGAACGATTAAAGTAAACGTTAGAGACTCTGAGTTGGGGGTTGGTGTTATTTAAAATCTCTCACAATTATTGCTTCTTCTGAGGTACTTCAAAGATATAAAGGAGTTATTTGAATTGAATCAACGCTTTTTTTTCCCGGCAGAGAAACGTGTGACAATGGAAAATAGTTCGTAAACCTTTGTCATTTATATGACAGATAATTAATTAAATCACAGATTGTGTTTTAATCACGGCTTCAACCCATCAATGAACCACTACTGAACAAGGGTCTCTCTTCTTGAGGAGGCCTAGAACAAACTCCACCACGCTGCTCCAGTGCGGATTGGTTAGAGGCAAACTCAAGTGTCAGAGGTTTTCATGCCACCCGAAGGCTTATCGAACGACTGTTACGATAACAACCGGAACCGACGGCTTTACGTGCCCTCTGAAGCACGGATGTGCTCAACATTGTTTTTTCACTAGCTGTCAGTCATCTAACTACCGACCGCACCCACTGTTGCTTAACTTGGATTATTTAGAAAATTAAACTAGGAATCAGAAGTGGGATTTGTTTGAAACTATTTTAAATTAAGAATGTGGATATTGGTACAGTATAATATTAGTTATTAATATGATGTTACTATAGTATCCGCAGTATCTCACTACACTCGTTAACATATTGCGCGCTCACTCGCACATACGTCTTAGGTCTAAGTGCGAGTGAGCGCGCAATATCAACGAGTGCAGTGAGATACTGCGAATACTATAGTGTTTATTATTATTAGTTTATTAATAGTATGTGTAGCAATACGTTACCTGATTCAGTGTGCGTGTTCTGTATGTGGCGCACCCACTCCGCGGGGTTGAGGAAGTGCTTCTGGCACAGGTCGCAGCGGAGCAGCGCCATGGAGTCGTCGTCGGTGCTCTGTGGACAAATTATGTGTTGGAGGCATTGAAGTATTATTACTAGCATATAGAACCGACACCGCAAACACAATGTACGTTCCAATGAATTGGCGCCGATCGGCTTCAATTTTCAATGGATTAGTTCGATTTTAAAAGGAGAACGGGGGTTCAATTTTGAAAATAGAACCTCCCGGCGGAACACATTTTGTTCGAGATGTCTGTTCTATGGCATTATACTTCAATGGTTAGAAGTACCGATTTACAAGTTCACAAACGTCAGCTAGCGTGTTTCGAGCAACGTTAAAAATAACGTTTTTATTTTATTTTTCCTGTATAATTGCTAAGGGTAGGGGCGAACACACAATTCTTACATTGAAAATGAATATCTCTCAAAACAATAACTAACTATAAATTGTTTGAAACTTGTAAATCGTTTTAAAAAAATAAAATGGTTGTCTCTGTATGTTGGTATAATAATAAACAATAAACGCATACACACTCATACCCCCGCAGTAGGTTTTAACCTGTGTCGCTGGTGGCATGGACTACACATATAACACATTACAATAACACCCATGACCCGAGTACAAATATTTATCTGTCACATAAATATCTGCCCCGGCCGGGAATCGAACCCGGGACCCGTCGCTTCACAGGCAGGGTCGCCACCAACTAGGCTACAGGGTCGTCAAGTTATGTATACTATATTCAAAGATTTACACGATCATGTAGTAATGCATATGGCATTACTTATAAATTCTCAGATATATCAATAAAAGTATATGTGACTGCCTGTTAATCTCTCTCTTTCTCTCTATGTGTGTGTATATATTTCTCTCCCCTCCCCCGGCGTCAGTACGTACATTGGATCGTAGTTTCCGCTTGCGCGAGTTCTGGTCGCCGTTGGAGTGTCCCTGCACGTGGCGCACCCACGCGGCCGGCACCGTGAACACCTCCGCGCACAGCTCGCACGACAGCGGACTGTAGATCTGTACACACAACAACAACCAAACAACGTTCTACTATCAACCGTACAAGATTTAGTTGCGTGGGGGGGGGGGGGGCGGGGTGCCATGGCCCCGGGCGACACATGAAGAGAGGGCGGTAAGCCACTCGATTTAAAAAAAAAATACATTAAAATTAATTATTTTTCATTTAAATTTTAATGTAAATTGTGCTATGAAAAAACAAGAAAAGTGCATTTCTAATTAATAAAAAAATATTTTAAATAATATGGGGGCGGCAAAGATCATTGGGGGGCGGCAAATTTTGGGTCGGCCCCGGGCGGCGGGAGCCCACGCTACGCCCCTGGCGTTTCTTTAATCAGTCTTAGAAACGGTTAGATTTGGATGAGGTTCTCTGATGTAGGGTACATCTAATGGTAATGTAAAGAATTATACTAATAAAGAGAATAGTTTGTTTGTAATGGATAAACCCAAAAGCTGCTGGACCGATTTCAAAAAAACTTCTCTAATGTAAAGCTACACTATTTCTGAGTGACATATTATATTTGATTGTGATAAATAATATTTTTTAATCTCGTATTAATATAAAACATGAAGAAAAACGTCTGCCGAGTCAACTAGTAGTTGTCTAACATTATCCAACGCACCAAAGTATCATCCTCATAAAGTGAGGGTAGTTACGATAGGTAGTAGTACCAAGATGTCAAAACCATGATCCAACTTACCAGTGTATCATCCTCGCTATCATCATCACCCGGCTCGGGTTTGACATTGAGCTCGTTGTGGAACATCTCCGCGATGGACTGGTCGGCGTCCTCGATGCTCTTCGTGTCCCATTCGGGCTCGTCCTTCACGTTCACCTCCGTGGAGTCCGCCTCGCGGGAGCTGTGACCGGACTTCTCTGGAACGACAGAACGTATGAGAACGAATGAAGTTTTTGAAGTTATACTTCTTTAGGCGCGTTATGAAATAAATGAAAAAAATGATGAGAGTGAAATTTTAGGATTTGTAACACAGACGGTGACACAAAAACGACGGTGACGAAAAACGTCACGCGCGTTTTTAAAAACGCTCGTTTTGAAAAAAATATTATTATTATATTTATTATATTGTTTTTTTTTAATATTGTTAGAATATTGTTTTTGAATGTTGTTGTTTTTTTACACGCTTTATATTTAATAGATTTTTTTTTGAAAAATTTTTTTTGATGCCAAAGAAGTATAACTTCTCACGCGCGTACATATGTACACGTTTATATTTTATGCATGTTTGTTATTGTTACTCTATCACGCAAGAACTATTGAACGGATTTTCATGAAATTTAGCACACAGACTAAAGTGCACTTTGTGGCACCCTATTATGGATTTACTCTAACGCTTACACACTCAACCCCCGAAGTAGGTTTTTACCTGTTGGCGGGTGGCATCGACGACACATTATAACACATCACAATAACACCCATGAGCCTGACCCGAGTACAAATATATTTTATCTGTCACATAGATGTCTGCCCCGGCCGGGAATCGAACCTGGGACCACTCGCTTCGCAGGCAGGGTCGCTACCAACTAGGCTTCCGGGATGTCAAAAACAATAAAATAAACGTCAGCAACTAGCGCCATAGTTTCTCCTGAATGAAATCCGAGCTTTGAAGTGATGTAGCACTTCTAAGAATGGTGGGCTTGCACAATTGTGATGACGTCAGAATTATATACATTCATTCAATCATCTACAAAATAGAATAACTCACTCGAGCTGACAGACGCGGTTTCCGTATCATCGTTATCCTTATTTTCTTCCTGGTCCGTTGGTTCAGTCTTCTGCCGTTTGCCGTATTTCCTCTCCGCGCCAGTTTTCCGCAGAATACGCGGCGGGGGTGCATCGTCTGCGGCGTCGTCGACCAGCGACGTCGTGGAGGCAACCGTAATGGTTGACACCGAGGAAGCCATCGACGTAACCAAACCTGAGTCTGAGGTTGCCGCGGGGGCCACCAGAATTGTCTGACTCTTGGCGACCACCGGCCGCAGATTCGCCGCTTGGGTACTCCCATCTGTCGTCTTAATAAATACCAACTTTGGAGGCCCATGTAAGAACATTGACCTGTAATGGAAACAATGGAAATGGATATTTTAACTACAATGATTCTCCATCGTTTATTTTAAATGGTCAACATAGGGACCTAAAGCCTGTCACAGTTTTTTACTTGAATTATGTAGCTTAACCTGTTAACCGGGGAATTCCCTTTTTAATTACGTACTTTGTAACGGGCGCGAGCTCTTTCACTAGGACGTGTCAATACGTTCATATATTTTTATTTTTATTTTTTATTTATGCTTAAAATAAATGAAAAGACTATGAAATATATATGTTTTCGTTACAAACTAATAGAAAACAATAGGTACTAACCAAAATATGGAAATATCGAATTAAGAAATTACTTTACGTTCCACCACGTACCACGTTTCGAGGACGTATTCATACGTCCTACCCGTATACGCTATTATTTACGTTTCACGTATTTATACGTCCCGCTCGGTTAACAGGTTAAATAAAAAAAAATACAGTTAAAATTTCAACATTTACTTGAAAGAAGTGAAGTGGACATGTTCCTATAGTTAACTCCGATTATAATACTCAAGTCTCAAAACTTCCTAACCTTTGTAAACCAGATGCAGTCTGAACAGATGGGCTGAAAGTCTTGAGAAGTTTGTCATCTTTCTTCATGGTAAGCTTCTGCATTTCCTCTGGCTTCTTGGTTTGTTGCTTGCTGACACTGGCCGTGCAGATTGGGACCACTTGCGTGATCTTCTCGGCTGGGACGAAGTCCCCGTCTGCTTCGTTCTCTTGCCTCCATAGCCCTCTGATCTTAAGAGTCTCTCCTGCTTTCAATACGATGTCTAGGATTTCATTTGAAACTGTTGTTTCTCCTGTTGAAACGAAATTTAATTATAGATATTGCGGAGGTACAAATAATAAAAAAACTTGAAAGGACCCCGCAAGTATGGGAATTGGCTCTCGGCTAAATTAGCTGAAATTTTGCACAGAGCTAGCTTTCATCATGCTGATCAAAAGTCTCAATGGGCGCAACCCGCCAAAATCAAACCCAGACCCACCACTCCCCCCCAAACCTCAAAATACTCCCCAAAGCAAATTGGATGAAAATCAGTGCATAAGGGATATATTCATATGAAACTTCGCACAGAGGTAGCTTTCATCATGCTGATCAAAAGTCTCAATGGGCGCAACCCCCCAAAATCAAACCCAGACCCACCACTACCCCCCCAAATCTCAAAATGTTCCCCAAAGCACATTGAATGAAAATCAATGCTTAAGGGATATATTCATATGAAACTTCACACAGAGGTAGCTTTAAAAAAAAAAAAAACAAGTGACTATTTAGTGAGAAGATTTTCTGCCTTATCCCAACTTAGTGGCCATCCATAAATTACGTCACACGTTAGGGGGAAGAGAGGGGGTCGATGAAGTGTGACATTGTGTGACAAGGGGTAGGAGGGGGTCCTAAAATTCGTGACGTCACATCTCAAACTCGAATAATTGGTATAATTAAATTAAATATACAATTAATGGAAATAAAAGTTATTTCGGAACTGCTGTTTTAATTTAATAATTTTTAGGTATAAAATTTCATAATATGTGACGTCATACTAGGGGGGGAGGTCTCACAAATGTGACCAGCTGTGACAAGGGGGGGGGGAGGGGTCAAAAAGTCGTGAAATTAGTGTGACGTAATTTATGGATGGCCCCTTACAACTCTTACGCATCTATTATTTCTACACCATTTTGTACCTCACGATTTGCAGGGGCAGTGGTGGGTCTGGGTTTGATTTTGGGGGGTTGCGCCCGTTGAATCTCTCAAACTGAATAATGAAATATTGCATATGGAGGAATCCATGGTCTTTTTAGGAGTGACCTTAGATAGTAAACTTCAGTGGGGCCCACATATAACAAATCTCGCGACTAAACTCGGTAGGACTGCCTATGCTGTTAGGAAAATAAGGCAGTTTACTGACGTCGACACTGCTAGGATAGTTTATTTTGCATATTTTCACAGTATTATGTCATATGCCATCTTGCTGTGGGGCAAAGCAGCCAGTATACAACAAATTTTCATATTTCAAAAAAGAGCTATTAGGGCTATTTATAAACTTAGATCTCGGGAAACTTTGCGTGACAAGTTCAAAGAAATAGGTATACTTACAGTAGCCTCACAATATATTTATAGTAATGTGGTTTTTATACGGAATAATATAAGCGCGTATAAACAAAATTGTGATATCAATAATCGCCAAACAAGAAGAATGCACCAGTTAGTAACGCCATCTTACCGTCTTTCTAAAGTGAAGCGATCTTTTATGGGCCTTGGTGTACAGTTCTATAATAAAATCCCAAAGTTAATACGTGATTTGCCACTGGAATTGTTTAAGAAACATGTAAAATCTCAACTTTTAGGCAAAGGCTACTATACAGTAGATGAGTACATAAATGACAAAGACGCATGGAAATGACCAGCTCTGCAACCAGTTCCGTACAGGCTAGTGATACTTTTTTGTAATAAATATACCCATGTATTTTATTTTTAAAAGATGTGCTGAGAAGTTTCTTTCGGCTTTTCTTCTCCTCCATGACAAAGCACCTTTGCCAAAAGCTGTTTCATTAAAAAAATTACGTGCATAAGTGTATCAATGATATCTACATGAATAAATGATTTTGAATTTGAATTTGAGACTTTTGATCAGCATGATGAAAGCTACCTCTGTCCGAAGTTTCATATGAATATATCCCTTATGCACTGATTTTCATCCAATCTGCTTTGGGGAGTATTTTGAGATTTGGGGGGAGTGCTGGGTCTGTGTTTGATTTTGGGGGGTTGCGCCCATTGAGACTTTTGATCAACATGATGAAAGCTACCTCTGTGCAAAATTTCAGCTAATTTAGCCGAGAGCCAATTCCCATACAAATTTTGCGGGGTCCTTTCAATAATTCACTCATCAATCATTTCTAATGTTTTCTAAAATATGTTCATAGGATTTGTTATTAGCAAAATGTACATATAATTATAATGCCATTTGTGGATATCTTAATAATAAGTTATTTATATACTATTTACTTTCAGTCAATACTATCAAACAAAACAGTATGATTCTTGGATTGCCATTCATGTATGTCTATTGACATAGTTCACTGTGTATCCTCCATGACAAAGCACCTTTTCGAAAAGCTGGTTGATTAAAAAAAATATGTTTATAAGTGTATCAGTGATACCTATATGAATAAATTATTTTGAATTTGAATTATAGCCATGTAGTTATGGGTATATTGTGTTCCACAAGTATAGAATACAGTAAGAGAAGAATTCTAGAGTTATGTTTCTGATGAATTGTAAGTCATACATGTGATGTACCACAATATGTTGCAGTCATTATTATTTAAACTTTGATAGAATTTTAAGTAATGGATATTATACTTTTGTCACATGAAGCATGCTCTTTATGATATCAAAATATGCTATATAAGTTAAATGATGCTACATTTATAACTGCAATATCCTATAGAATAAGGAACCAAACATCAAGAAACAATAAAGAATGAGTGTAATATAATAATAATAGTATTTACAGAAATCATTGTGTTTATTCAAATTGGATTTTATTGGATCGATTAGGATTTTTTACATAACCTAAAAAAATTATTCAGAAAGTTTTTTGTGACTGATAAATAAAGTCCTTGTTATCCTGGTCACACAACATTTGTTACATGAAATTTAACTTGCATGGGACGGCTGCTCAGTCCAGCTGCTAGTCCAGGGTTACAATCAGTAAGATGTAAGTCCAGGGAGTTCCACAGTAAGTATTTTCCCCATCGACAACCAATCAAAGGCAGCCTAGTAATTCTCAAGATATTGCAATAGAAATGGACAGAACCTCACCTTTATACATATACTCCACCAGAATCTTGAGAGCCTTGGTGGTGACTTCCGAAGGTAGCACGACGTAGATCATTCCACCCATGCGAGTGACCGAGCGCTGGCTCTCGAACAGCGAGCTCAGGTAGATGCTGCACGAGCTCAGGATGAACTTGTGAGCCGGGATCTGGGAGCCGTCCAGGGTGCACAGCACTACGTCCGTGAACCGCTCCGAGCGGAGCAACGCCGCTAGGGAGCCGTTCATATGCGAACTGTGCGAATGCCATTTTAACTGGTATGTGTCCGTCGAAGTCATCTTCACTTATGTCCTCATTTCACGTTCCACCATCTGCACGTAGCCACAAAATCACAATTTATAACGTTGTTTGTTTACATCGCAACATCAAGCCAAACTTCAAAGTCAAACTTGACTTACTAAGCTTGTAACAACCACTACTATCGGCAATATCTCGGCCACAGAACTGTGAACACTCTCGGCTCGGCGCGGCGTACTACAAACTCGATTGTTACTCGCAAAGTGAGAACAATAAGTAGGAAAGGTCGATCGGCATAATATTCGGTTTACACTTATTAAGTAGATAAGTAGTTAACAAAATTTTAAGTAAATTATTACGTGTGAACGGACAATTTAGTAGTTAAAATTTAGTACGTAAGTAAACAAGTAATTTGAAATTTTTCTATTTTCTGTTAAGTAGGTGGGCGGTGCATATCACTTAACACGTTTGGACAGGCACTTTTTAGTTAAAATTTAGTAAAATGCTTAAGTAATTAAGTAGATTGCGAAGAATTGTATGAACTACATTATTATGTATGGACGCGCACTAAAAATTATGCACTTAAAATTTTGTTAACTACTTAATACATGTAAACCGAACATTAGAGTCTAATAATTACAGTACTATAATATTACTTAATGGACGCCATACACGATCAAGTGTACTTATCAACTGCAGTTTGACTTGACACGGCATCCAGTAAACTTGATCATGTATGGCCACGGTATAGCAATCTGGCCATATAGCTATCTCATGCACACTGGATGCCGCGTCACGTCAAACTGCAAATTTGACAAGTCAAACTGCAGACTTGACAAGTACACTTGAACGTGTTTGGCCTCCATTAAGTCGATGGATCTTTCGACGATTCGAGGTTCCGAAAAAATACGTCTCGACGTATTCTCGATCTCTCGTAATCGGCGAGTTTGAGCACAATAGTAGAGGCTTCTAACAAAAGCGCCTTAGAAAGAAAAGCGCTAAAAATGCAACGCCATTCATAAAATTCGACACCGGAAATGACAAATAACGCACTTGACATTTTTTTTTTCAATTTTAATTATCTATAATGTGTATTAAAATATATTTTTTTTTACAAAATAAATAAGTACAGAAAAATAATTCAAAATTGAATTACCTTAGAAAATCGCCAACAGACGCGAAAGATAATCCACGATTTTTTCTAACACCATAATACGCGTTTAAAAAAAATACAACAATGCAAAAAATGTTTATATCGGCGTCGGAACACAATATGTTGCGCACCCACCGCTTGCGACCCTCGGTTCTGGTGTGCGGCGGCTGCGGCTCCTAAAATCGATGGCGGTCGTATTGATTTAACGCGAAGAGCGGGGTTGCGCGTTTATCTCATCGATCCATGGGTGGCGTGGAGTCGCCACGCGGCGTCGGGGCGGCACACGCCTGCGCGCAGCCCGCGGGGCGCCGCCGCCGACTCCCTACCGCATCGCCCTGCGCCCTGCGCCGTGCGCCACCCTGTTCACGCGCAAATTGCTTTCATTCTACACCTATACTTATACCTCACTACCCTACACCCCAGCATGCAGTGTAAATCAAAATTGACATGATAATGCAGAAAGAAACAAACCATGACTGCGGAATGCGGATGAACGTGGGAGGAATTATTTTCCATGCATGAAATTAGTGATCTCTTCATTATACTGAAATAAAATGCGCCAATGCAATATCATCCATTCCATTAGTTTTGCGTCAATTTTTTGAGTAACCAAACTCAATTAATATAATTCCGTAAAAAAATTCAATCGTGCGCAGGTATGGACATCAAGTTATCTTTATCGCTTGCTGGCAGGAAACTTCAGGAAAGCGAGTAGTGATAAAAGTCCAAACACTCCAAACAGTTCCAATTATAGGTACCTAGATTATTGTATGAGTTATTGTACATAAACATAAGTAGGACAATTTATGTACACCCCTAAAGAAAGCGCGGCAGCTCAGTTAGCCCACATTAAAAAGTCCAACAAGTGGATTCAAGTGAGAACGAGCCGAAAGAGAGTACTCCATTAGAAAATATCGCTGGAATGTCACATTTTGGTATAGTAACCTCAAAGTAAGAGTAACATGCGATTTCCTACTTTCTTCCTGTCCTTCTTTACGATTGCTATGAATAGCCCCAGTACGTGGGTATATAGTTATTAAGTCAGGGATTAAAAATTTCTTGACGTCCTTGCTAGCGCCAGCAAGGCCATCGAATATTTAACATTCTACTGCATCGACCATATAAAAATATTATACATGTGAATGGGGTGACATCGTGTTCACCAAGCCACCATTTAATTTATCCCCGGAGACGCTACACACATATAGCCCCGCACTAGGATTCCTTGTGTTGTGGGTGCCATGGACAACAAATAAAGCCAAGAACAGAATCACCCAGACGGAGAACAGAAATTAAAACTCATAATTATATTTCTGCCTCGCTAGGAATCAAACCTAGGGTCTTTGGCATGGTGATCCCGTTCCGGTATAGTATGTAACCAAATCATTACGCTACATGGATCGTATGACAGATTATGTTATATGTGGAGTCTGTGGAGAGCTAGATAGAGTGTACTGAAGTGGAAAACTACACGAGTAGCTATGAAACGAGCGCGGCGGGTTGCTGAAGGGTGGAGATTGGACCAGGCGTCTAATAATAAAATTGAACTTGAAATATAGACGCAACACAACACAGGTTGAACAGTTCGCGTTTCACGGAACTTCATCTGTTTCCTCATTACAGACTACGAACTTTAAAGCTTTGAAGCTCCTATTTATTGCACAAATAAATTATGTAGGTAAAATACGTACAAAATTAAATATTTAGCTAATATTGATGTTGTTTTTAGATTAGATCATTCATAACTGTAATTCATTGGTAAATCACAGCACTGTCATGTTTTATAGGTACAGTCGGCAAAAGAATTAAGTATGCAGGACGCAATACGAGTAAATAAATAAAATATGTCATATTTTCGCCTAAGTAGGGTACAACGTTCTTATATGGGGCTCGGTGTACGTTTTTTCAATAAATCTATATGTGACTTGCCTATCCAAATGTTTAAGAGATATGTGAAATCTCAGCTAGTAGGCAAAGGATACTATAGTAATACTCGTAATACTAATGACAAAGACGCCTGGAAATTAGTGCCGCATCCAGTTCCGCGTAGGTTAGAAGTCAGAACATATTAAGTAACTTTTCATTATTTTAAAAGATGTGCCGAGGAGTTCACGGCTTTTCTTCTCCTCCATGACAAAGCACCCGTAAGAAAATCTGGTAGATTAAAAAATGACGTGCATAAGTGTATCAGTGATACCTATATGAATAAACATTTTGATTTGATTACTGTTTTCAACAACAGAGAGTGATCCTTGAGGAAAGTTTAAGTGTATAAATTCATTAATTGAGATTTGTGCACATTACACAAAACCTCAATAAAAAGTAAGCTGGTTCGATCCAACCCATTAATGACCAATTACTGTTCACGGGTCTCTCCTCTTGAGCAGACCTAAGCATACTCCACAATGCTGCTCGTAGCGAACCCAGGAATCGGAGGTTTTCATGCCTCTGACATGGCATAACTAAATTGACCATTTTGCTGACCACTGAAAGCGGGATGTGAACGGAATTTGATATAATTATAGTTATACAATAATTTGTATCGGTTTCAGCGCTCGGAGTAAAAAAAAATCAGTCATCAGGGGGCGCCTTCGTGTCAAAGCGGGACGCCTATGGAATTTTGTATTCAACTATTACTAGATATTTATAGTTAAAAAAGTCGTGGGGCATTATATCTCATAGTTTCAATGAATTTCATGTCCACCAGTAAATAAATATATACCAAAGCGGGACGTCGGACAGTGGGACAGACAGCCTCAAAGCGGGACAATCCCGCTCAAAGCGGGTCGTATGGTCACCTCATAACGGCTGTTATCTCCAACCGGGATCGAAGGCTTTACGTGCCTCCAAAGCACGGATTTTTTGCCACTACCCATCCAACTACAGACCGCGCCGATTGCTTAAATTTATGGATCACTTATGAATATGATCCACGCAAAGCTTCGAGTTACGAGCGCCTCATCTTCATCAGCTTTTTTCTTCAAGATCTGATGGAGATTAGTAATCTGGGCGACCGAGCTGTACTTGGATGAAAATAGAAAAAACTATTTTGCCCCGATAATTATCAGAACAGCTAGTTAGAATGATTTATCGCTCTCGTAATCCCCTATAAGACCAAAATCAAGCAGGTAAGTGGGATTTACTTCAAATTCTTAACTTCACGTCAGTAATGCAAAATCTAGTGGTATACGCGCATGAAATATTGTTGAATAGATAAGTACCTACTTATCTACTAATTGTAATGAGTTCAAATTTTTAATTACAAAAAATACATTAAAACACAGACGCAAACACAAAATACGTTTTTGACGAATCATTCGTCGTATGTAGTGCGTTGTCGCGTCGTACAATAGCAATCGATTGCGCTACATAGCCATGCCATGTACCTAGTACATAGCGAGGGATGGGCACATAGACCTGATAGAGCTGGATGCGGGGCGGTGCGGTGCGTGGTGACTGGTGCGTGGGTGCGGCAATCGATACCGCTGCGCACGCGATCCGCGCAAACTCGCGCCGCGCCGCCGCCGACGCGCGACGAAGTACGAACCGATGGAATACAAGGGCGAGGGCTGTACAGTACAACTCACTATTTGTTGCTTAGTTACGCAGGTACCTACACTATAGGTCTATATAATAATTAATTAATTTGAAGATGTTAAAATATTAGTTTAAAAAATAATCGCTTGTATTCCTTTGTCCTTTCTAGGTTGGTACCTAATTCTTTTGAAACAGAATATTTTGAAATCTGAAAAAATTTATCCATTTCAAAAAGTTAAATAACTCAGATCAATGAAGTACAATGTACTAAAGTACGAACAGACATCGCGAAACAAAAGTGTCGCGCCGGAAGGTTATATTTTCAAAATCGAGCCCCCTTTCTCCTTTCAAAATCGACTGAATCCACTGAAAACTGTAGCCAATTAGCCATAGTTCATTGTGCAAACATTGGGTTCGTGGTGTCGGTTTATATTTATACGCTAGCAATAATAGTTCAATGGTTCAGATGTTAATAAATGGTGCATTTATTTTTGCCTCCTGAAACTACGCTCTACCTGTTGTGAGATACAATAATCAGTATTACAGTAGAGTCTGCTTAGAATTTTGGCGATGTCCACTTAGATCCATTACAAGGATCCATTAATAATAAGGGCCCAACTGAACTTAATCGACGTATTAGCGGGAATAGAAAAATGCAACCCTTCATCTTCATTTCACTCTGCTCATTCTGCTCAACAAAGAACCAGACGGTGCGTGACCACGACGTCACTCGGCACCCTCCTGTTAGAAGTCGTAGGGCTTGAAGTGTTACTTTTTTTCAACCAGTGTGACCTCATCAGTACCTATTCCTGCATAATGGTAGAGTGGCTCATTCAAAAGTCGAATTACAATAATAATAATAACGCATAGTTCTGTGACCTCTTTGGTGCCATGGACAACACACAAAAACAAGATCATGCTCACCCAGACCCAGAACAGAAAATCAAATTCATTATTCAAATTTCCGTCTTGGGAATCGAACTCAGGACCCTTGGGGCGGCATGTACGTCACACGGGTCATCAAGTCCAATTATTTTGATAGATATTGTAGGTCCTGTAGGTACTGCAGTTATCAGACGACAATGAAATCGTTTCATTACTTCGCTTATAATTTTTACGCCACCAATGCATGGACTTCGGAGTTTCGGAGGTACTTTTTAAGTAACTAACCGATATTGCTGACGCCGTGTGTCGGCTAGTGACTAATAATCAATTATTGAAAATATTATTATTTTTACCTCGTTTTCACATAGTGTGTTGTTGTTATAGGTCAATAGTAAAATAATGAAGATGTCACAAACGGTATAATGATTATTTAGTTCTTAGTTATTTGGTGTGCGAAATACAAATCGGTTGGTGAAAACCCTACAAAGGAATTTTAATGGTTTGTTTACATCGAGCCCAAACTAAATGTGACTGGAGTAGGTATAGGGTAACGTCTAGTAATATTGGCACTCCCCCAACGATTGACACCTTTTTCGTATTATGTCCTAAACTAAGCATAAATTATTATTTTTAAGTATGGTAACTTTACTTTTAATTAGTAAAATTTTCATTTCATAAAATGGCAACATTTTCGTAGTTGATTTTCCCGCCATTTTGTATCTGTCGATTTTTTAAAAGTAGCGGGACACGTGGGTTGCAGTAGACTGATGAAAATTAAGAAAAACAGAAGGCGGGACTAACATTGTGTGACGATTTTTATCGCCCCTGATAAGTAAATATATAAGTTTGGTGTTGTTTCTGTTAAATTATATCGTAAATAGATGTGGTTTTCACGTTTTTACTAACTTTGCCTTAGGAAACATTACGTTTTGCTAGTGCCAATCATTACATTTTTATTTGTACTAGGCTGTAACGATTGACACCCCGTACGGATCAAAATATTTTTACGTAGAAATTAGAAACTGTTGAAATACACAGTTATTTATCAGTAGGGAGCAATTGCCCTCGCTTCGCTTCAGGTATCCTATGCCTTAGTACCCACACTACCCAACTCAAAAAAAATTTTACACGCGATTTTTTAAATTGGTGACTTTATTTGTAAACCGATTGAAACAGAATTAAGATCTAAGTGTTACTCTTTAGAGTACGTTGTTGATTGATTGTTAGGTTGTACGAAATTTGCCATTCATCATCATCATCACCATTCATCATCATCATCATCATCATCATCATCACCATTCATCATCATCATCATCATCATCACCACCATCCATCATCATCATCATCACCAACATTCATCATTATCACCATCATCGTCATTATCACCATCATCATCATTCATCATTATCATTCATCATCATCATTCATCATCATCATCATTCATCATCATCATCATTCATCATCATCATCATCCATCATCTCCAGTCATCATTATCATAATCATCATTCGTCATCATCATCGTACATCATCATTCATCATCATCACCATTCATCATCATCACCATTCATCATCATCACCATTCATCATCATCATCACCGCCATTCATCATTATCACCATCATAATGAGCATCGTCATTCATCATCATCATTTTTCATCATCATCACCATCATCTCCAGTCATCATTATCATCATAACCATTCATCATCATCATTGATATCCATTCTTTTGGGATGAAAAGCAGGATACTGTAATTTTAATTCACTAACATCCAAACATCTAAACCTAACATCTAAATTTTAATAGAATCTGGATCTAATTCTAAATTCTCGCGGACGAAGTCGCGGGTAGAAGCTAGTGTACTCTTAAATAAATAAAAAGTAACAAAAAATAATCATTTCATATACATAAACTCTAAAACTCCCTATAGGTACTTAGCTTTTCAATGCGAATCAATGTACCCACTGGGTGTCAATCGTTACAGTCTCGCAGGGTGTCAATCGTTACATCAGGGTGTCAATCGATATAGTTTTGCGCCCTTTTAGTTTGAAACATTATTTTTTCTTGATTAAATTATTTAAACTGCACTAAAATTCATATTCATCTTCTCCTTGATAATTAAACATTATATTTAAAACAAAAAAATATTGGATTTTTAAAGCAAACAACATTAAAATGACAAAAAATGTTGAGAAAACGCTTAGGGTGACAATCGTTGGGTATTTTACCCTATATAGTTTTTTTTATGCCAATCCGTCCATCCATCCGTGGCTTAGCTCAAAAAAGCTGGCACGCTGATAGGTGATAAAACAAATCTCTCAAAGATATAAATTATTTTAATTATATTATTCGGTATTAATAAAATATACACCATGGTCCCAATGTTTTGTGGTCAATACATGATCACGGTCAATGACTCTCAGAGGTACTCTAATTCCTCTATAAATGTCCTATGTTTTGCCTTTATAATGCCTATGTTTTATCCATAAAGGCCAAACTATAGGCATTGTTTATAAATAAGAACTTTTATTTGTATTGTTTTTATTCAAGAAGATCTTATGTTAATTTTATAACCTATGGTCCAATCCGTATCTAGTCTGCGATTCTGTCTATGGACTAGATAGACTATTGTAGACTCTATGATGCGGGGCGCTGTCAAGTGTCAAGTGACAAGTCAAGTTCAAGTCAACTGTCAACAAATCTTTCAAATTTTCTAATGGCATGTTGTGTGTTGATGTTGCTTTACAAACAATAATTTTCTTTGATTACTGAAATAAATTCAATAGAAGCTACCAGACCAGATATGGCTTCTCAAAACAAATCAATGACACTGTCCGTGGACTTAAATAATTTTATATATGGTGTGTCACGACGTAATTTCCAAAATGCACCGGACCTAACCAAAATTGGCATCAGTTTATTAAAATCTTTCCCAGCAGCGAGGGATGCTGTCCTAGAATACTTCGCAATGGTCTTTCATGATGCAGTTAACATACATATCAACCAATTGGACTATGAGGTTTGTTTTTTTTCGTTGTAATTGACAGTTGTATTATGAGTAGACCGTCGCCGCGTTGCCTATGGACATCAGCAACACTAAAGGCATCACTGATGCGTTGCTGTTCGAGAGAGAAGAAAAAGAAAGATCTGGCTTCCAAGCTCCCAGACGGAACACGGCGAGTCGTTTGGCAGTTGGAACAAGCAAAAGGGTAGTTGCATGGCTAGGCTTCACGGAAAGATAACAATACCAGGAAAAATACCAAGCATGCTGGCTTCTGTGAACACCCTAGTAAGCCAGGATAGGATTGGGGTCATAATTGTAAGCCATATGGCTCAAAACGTAGGCTGCTCTGGTGAAAGAAAAGGAAGAAAAATTCCAATACGTCTCTGGCTACAACATAATCGTAATGATTACAAATAAATAGTAGACTTTCTCTCACTAAGAGCCACCACAACTCGGGTTTGAGTTTTGAATCCCTATAGAACCTAGTTAAGACCATTGAAACAAAGTCAAAGATGTTATTTAATGATAATATCATGTATGTCCATGTTCACAGACGGACCCAAGTGCAACAGGATCGATGGAGAGTGTCAGTATGATTGGACCGGAGCTGTGCAGTATGGGCGAGGCGTGGGCACCCTTCATAGCCCCCTGGTGCATCAAACTGATCATGGATATTGCTACTGATAAAGCTAATTTACCGAGTAAGGAATTTTGATACTGAAATGGAATCTCCCTTATTTAAATGTTTACCCAGAGTAGTGATTTTGATTACATACTTAGACATGTTCCTATGATTATGTGTCACTTTTAATCTATACTTATATTATAGAGAGGAAAGATTTGATAGTTTGTTTGCATTGAAGAGGCACCGAAACTACTGAACCAATTTCAAAAATTCTTTCACTGTTGGGAAGTTACAATATCCCCAGGGTGACATAGGCTATATTATATTTTCAATAAATAGGGATTCTTAATAAAACTCCAATAATGTAACCCAAGGTGTAAAAAAATAAGAAAACTGAAGTAAAGCAGGGGTGGTTACTCGTTTAATATAAAGTTGTTTGTAAAAATAACAGATTGATTTTGATGAGTGTGAGTAGGATGACCATATTGTGTTTATTTCCAGATTCAGTACTACAAAATACAGAACCAGTGCGGATATTGCTTGACATAACCACACAGAACTTGACTCTACTTAATGCAGAGGAAAGAGCAAAATGTATCGACATGATGCTTGGTAAGAATATGCTATTAATTTTAACATTAAAACAATTATCATCCCAATGGCCACTTCTTCATTGGATGACAAAACAATACAATTAATGCTGCCACAGTGTAGGCATAGCGTAGCAGTGGAGGCATATTTCTATGAGATTCTATTTTCATTATCGTCTGCAGCAAGACTCCCACTGGTGTTGTGATTTAGGTTATAATAATTATGTATGTGTATTGTATACATACGAAAGCTTCCATGTGTTTGTGTGTACACAATACATTAAAGCTGCAAACATACTATAAGCCGCGTCCGACCGGACGCGGCTGACAGCCGCGACTGATAATGTGCACATGACAAAAACATCCAGCGCGCCAGATAGCTCTTGGACGTCCGAACGCCTCAAGGTGCCTCAAGGTCACGTCCGCGACTTACCTCCGATAGTTTGCACAGCTCAGTGTACATTCATTATCTAGATACCTATTACGTCACATCCTTCAGCCGCGTCCGTAAGCCGCGTCCGACAGTTTGTTTTCAGCTTAATAAGATGTTTTTATCATGTTGTCCAATGAAGAAGTAGCCAATGTCTGGTTTTATCTTACATAATGCATACAATAAAAAAAAATATTATTGTTATAAAGAGGTCTTCTTCGAAATTCGACCGTAATTGATTTAATGTTTTCCACCAGAGTGCCGGGCCTGCTCTTGGGCAGTGGGATGGGTAGGGCGTGCGGAGCCTGCGTTGGTGGCGCCGCGGGCCCTCGCGCTGGGCGCGGACGCAGCGCGCGCGGTGCTCGCCCACCTCGCATCGCACCCGCCCGCGCTGCGGCATGTCAGGGCGGCGCTTGTTGACCTGTTTAATGTGAGTTGAATCAAACGAGCCTTATTTTGATGGGTTGCTAAGTTGGTCCTTTAGTTTCAGAGTTCCCGTGGCCACTTTACATCTGATCATCAGCTCATAATTTAATTGTCATCCTATTTACGTGTGCATTTTAACTCAATAGGACCATGAACGAATATATATCGACGCTTGAAAGGCAAAATTTACCAAGCGACATTTGGGCGATATTGAGTTATAAATCTTATAAACATCACTAAATTATCACATATTATACACAATTATACCGACGAGTTAACCGACGCAGAATTTTTTGTTAATATAGTGATGTTTATAAGATTTATAATTCAATGTCGCCCAAATGTCGCTTGGTAAATTTTGCCTTTCAAGCGTCGATATTATTATGTGTAAATGTACATACTTGAATTTAATCTAACATTTCAAGACTCTGTTCATGCATTCACCTACCTCCTAAAGCCGTTTTCTCTGGATAACTTGTCGTAAAAACTAAAAACAACTAACACAAGTTGCAATGACATGAGGATTGTTGAAAACAGCCGTTAGACATCTTCACTTGTTATTAGATAAGAATGTTAACAAGCATTATTTTCATGTAAAAGAAAAGCAAGATAATAGATAGTTGAGTGAGGGTAGCCCAGGTCCAAATGTCTTAGGTCGAGACCCCCCTCTACTCCTCCCTTAGTAAGATTAGATGAGATTCGGCTCGACCCCCTCCCCCCTTAACGCGTCACGTCATTAATGGACGCCCCTTTACAGGAAGCTATAAGAGAAGACAGCAAGGGCGACAAAAAACGCGAAGTTATACCGTACCTGCTGAACCTGGCTTCCAAATCCGATATAGTATTGAAAGCGCTCATTCAGGATATTGAAAACACATGTGAGTATTCTAATATAGTATATATTATATTCTCTGCATATTACTATGGTAAAATATAATATTTTATTGTTTTGCCTCAGTTAGGGCCGTATCCTCCTTTTTGTTTTATTGAGCTTGCCCTGTTTGGGCCAAATATTGCCAGCTTTATTAGACCTACTTCCACTTATCCTAAGGAGTTGAAATTTTACATATAGCTTTAGTTCTGATGACAATGCATTTTAGTTATTAGCATGACCTGATGCTATACACTGGTTTGGCTCCAGCCCAGGGAACTCCTTAATGATTAACAGCACAGTCTCAATTTTTTTTTTCTTTAGTATCTGCATTGACACTATAAAATCGTGTATTTAGTTTTTTAAACAATAGACCTGTATGTGATAATAGACGTGCACACACACACACACACACACACACACATCGGGGAAATTGTTGTACTTGTTTAGTAAAATAAAACAATTTTAAATTTGCACACTTGGATGGTATATCTGACTCATTTGAATGTTTTCTTCCTAAACACCTCACTAGGGATTGCAATCCGGAAAACCGGATCCGGTAATCCGGCCGGATCCGGCGTTTTTTATGCCTACCGGATCCGGTGGAATTTGCCGGATCCGGTGACCGGATCCGGTCACGTCAATTTTTAGCAAAATAATCACCCTGTTTCTAGTGTAGAGGCTTCGAATGCCTGGTATAGATGTTGGAATTAATTACGCTTCCCGCCCACGTCAGTCTTTTTGTAGGACCGATAATCGGGCCGATTTTTTCTTCCATATTATTTCTGACCGACTTTTTGACCGACTATTGCTATCAGTACGTTCTATTTTTCTCCTACAAAAAAGCGGTCACCGATTATTGGACGTGGGCGGGAAGCGTTAGTATTGCAATTGGGTATTCCTAACGTTCAATAGGAATGTAATGTACAACACAAATTGCTAAATGAATAAATTAAAAGTTATAAATGCATGAAATTAATTATTCTCGTTAATATTAAGTACTTCTTGTTTATAATTTGTAATATTTGCCCTAACCTAAAGGGATGTAGGTGTAAGCTATAGGCGTATTTCAATTGATGTGCGATAACATGACAACAGAAAAACCCCTTTAAACATATAAGATGTGTAGTTGTATATAATATGTACTCTTGTTATTGGCTCCCTTCGTAAGCTTAACCGTTTCGCAGCTGGAGGAGAAAGAGGAAGAAATATAGCAATGTCAGCATATAATAGCTGAATCGTATCCACTTAGCTGGGCGTCAAACGTTTTTACTTGTGATGTAGTAAAGCATATTATTAATCAGAATAAAATATAATCTGTGTGACTAAGGAATAATGTAGCTTTTTATTGGTTTAAAAATGTTTGAAATTAGTTCGATAGTTTTTGAGTTTATCCATTACAAAAAATTAATAAAATATCAAACTTTCCTCTTATTCCATCCATCTATCTATCTGCCATAAGAGGTCCACAGCTAGATATGTCCAGCAGGCCTATGAGCCTCCCCTAATATACGCCACTCAGATCGGTCTTAAACCTTCTGAATACTCGCTGACTTCTTCAGTTCGTCGGTCCACCGAAGCGTTATCTCCATTCGAGGACCTTTCTTCCCCAACGGTTATCGGTCCTTCAAACTATGTGGTCAGCCCATTGCAACTTCAGCCAGCTAATTCTCTGAGCTATATCAGTCACCCTCGTTCATCTATGGATTTCATCATTTCTGATTCGATCGGGTTGAGAAATACCGAGCATAGCTCGTTGGGCGACTCTAAGCTTATGCATTAGGATAATTTGTGAAGCACAACATCTCGGATCCGTATGTCATCACTGGCAACACACACTGCTCGAACATCTTCAACTTCAGGCACTGAGGTAGTATTTTAGACGATAAGATATAACGCAGTTTCCCGAACGTAGCCCATCCGAGTTGGATTCTACGAGTCTCGAAGTTGGCCTTGCCCATTTGGATCCCTTGTCCCAGGTAAATGTATTCGTCTACAACTTCGAGAGCAGCGCCGTCAACAACAACCGGCACGGGTGTGACATGGACATTCGACATGATTTTGTGTGGTCCATTGTTGTATATTCCTCTTGTTAATATTAAGTATAGATAATCATCATTAGGTGCTACCTGACTTGACCTGTGTGAGTATTTATTACGGCTCGGTTACATTTACAGTGTTTTAAATGTATTATGTATTTACATACGCATTTGTGTTCTATCTATATGGACCGAAAAGGAAAAATTCTGATCAGGTGATCAATCCGGTCGGATCCGGCCGGACCCGGCCGGATTGGTGAAAATCCGGTAAAATCCGGCCGGATTGAAAATGACACCGGATTGCAATCCCTACACCTCACATTACGAGTAAATGGTTTCTCGCCTATGTTGGAAAATAAACGTCGTCTTTTTATTCTTCTTTTTTTAACCGATCTGTTAAATTTGCTGTGTTTTCATTATTATTTTTTTTTGTTTGTTTTTAATTTGATTTTTTGGTTGTGATTATATTTTTACTTTGGTTTTGTTATATGTCGCATTTTATCTTATTTGCATTGATTACGAAATTGCAGTCAGAATAATAAATAAATATGTACCGCGCCGCTCGCCGATCTACACAGAATAAACGGGCGCACTGAAATATCAGAGGACGTAGTAAGTTAGTACCTACCACTTACTGCGCCATTTTCTGAGTGCGACCCTTTTCCATCGTTTTGGTAGCTGCAACTCCGTACTCATTCAAATAACTTATTACTATAATCTTAGTATATAATTTTAACGCTGTTGCTATCTTATGATGGAATAAATGTTTCTTTCTTTCTTTCTTCTTTCTTTCTATGTTATACTAGGCAGGCTGTTCAGTACTAAAAGTTTGGACACCTACGTTGACACCTTCTCTCCCTCTCCCTCCCCCTCCCCTTCTCCCTCTCCCTCACCCTCTCCGTTTTACAATTATGTTTTGTCCCTAACTTTAAGCTTACATATTTATTTTCACACAAAAATGACGAAGTAGCGTACAAACTTACAACCCCGTTATGGTGCCAACACCACAGTGCAGCAGTGGTTATATTTTTTGAAAATGGTTAGTATATTGTAATTTGTTGTCACAGTAACTGACGAGGTAGTAGACCGTCTGTGCGTGATCTGCTCGCACCAGCGGTTCAGCGGCGCGTGGGAGGGCGTGGGCGCGGGCTCGCTGGTGCCGCTGCTGCTGCGGGCCGACGTGCACTGCTTCCTGCTGCTGCTGCGGCACGCGCAGCGGAACTTGTTCTGCCGCCAGCTGCTGGGTGAGGACAAGCTTAGTATTGACGACGTGGTAGACAGAACGCGCTTGTGTGTTATCATTCTGTGTATCTATATCTTTTTTTTGTCGTGATATGTACTCCGAGATAAAGTCCTGGTTTATTTCAGTTGTATGGCTCTGGCAGAATAGGAATAATCTTTGGTACACTTTTATCCTTGTCATATTAGGACGCTTATAACTGTATCGAATAACGCACACGAAGGAATAAAAGTACATAATATGTTGACGAGTCTGTGCAACACTGCAATGTGCAGATTCTGCAGCGAGGCAGATGAAACATCCATCCACATCACAGACCTATATACCTATATGTCTGTGATCCACATACTCTGTGACTGTCCAGCCATAAGTCACTGCAGAAGTCGCATAATAGGCAGGGCCGTAGCTAGAGTCGAATTTGAGGTAGGGCAGCATTGGTTACAGGTAGGGCGGAAGTAAAAAAATTATCATAAGGGTGAATATCAGAAACGTGATTTTTTTTTTCAATTTTGGTGGCGAAATTTTCTCTTCAGTTTTCGTGAAAACTGAGGACCTGGTATAAGAATAGCAAGTCTAAGCTAGAAGAACCTGCAAGAGGTCTGAGAATATCTCGACAACTTTTTGAGATATTTAAGTTCAAAGTTTAGTGTGGCCACCAGAATTAAAAATCGCCCACCAAAATAGAAAGGACCCACCAAAATTGTAAATCAGTGACACCCAAATTGGATTTTTCTGTCATAAAAGATGAAAAATAAAATAAAGCTAAAAGTGGCTAATCTCACGAATTCTCCGGAATTATCAATAACTTTCATCGTTTTATAAAACTCTCTAATGTTAAAAAAATATAGATATTATTATTTTATATTTATCAATCCAACAGCCCTTGGAGATCCACTGCTGGACACAGGCCTACTCTAACTTGCGCCACTCTGACCAGTCCTGTGCCTTCTGAATCCAGCGGGTGCCTGCTGTCTTCTTCAGGTCGTCAGTCCACCTGGTTGGGGGGCTTCCTATGCTTCTTTTTCCAAGACGTGGGCGCCATTTGAGGACCTCTTCCCCAATTGTCATCGGTCCTTCGAATTATGTGGCCAGCCCATTGCCACTTCAGTTGGCGTACTCGATGAGCTATGTCGGTTATTCTTGTTCGTCTCCGTCATTTCTGACTCGATCACGTACAGATATACCGAGCATAGCCCTCTCCATCCGCTCTCTCTCTCTCCGTCCGCTGTGTGACTTTGAGCTTATGAATAAGGCCAATAGTAATAAAGCACGACGTCTCGGAGCCTTATGTCATCAGTGGCAACATACACTATTCGAACACCTTCGACTTCAGGCACTGAGGTGGTGTTTTGGATGACAAGATAAAACGCAGTTTCCCGAACGCAGCCCATCCGAGTTGAATTCTACAAGTGACTTATTTCTCGAAGTTAGACGTGTACGTACAATGTACATGACATAGACATTGGACATGATTTTCGTCTTGTCCCTGTCATCTTAACACCCACTGATTGTGGCGCTGTTCAAGTCCCCTATCATCAAGTTCCTCCAGGAATCTTGCCAGAATGACAATATCATCGGCATATCGCAAGTGTGTGAAGTCACTATTGATGTTAATACCACGTTGTTTCCATTCCATCAGCTTAAACACGTCTTCCAACGCAGCAGTGAACAGTTTTGGAGATATTGCCTGACACCTCTCTGCAGTTGAATAGGGTTCGTAGCTGTATTGTGTACTCTGACGGAAATGGTACCCGATGATTATAAACACTTCAACACCTTGATATGAGAATTAAGTACCGATATCGATACCGATAGAATCAAAAGTTTTCTCATAGTCTACATAAGCAACACATAACAGCAGATTATACTCCTTGGTCTTTTGTATAATCTGTCTCAGTGTGTGTGTGTATGGTCTATGGTTCTGTAGCCTTTTCGGAATCCTGCTTGTTCGGGAGGCTGAAAGTCATCAAATCTGCCATGCGATTTGTGAGCACCCTCGCAAACGGCTTATAAAGGGGGTCAGAAATGCAATGGGCCTTCAGTTCTTCAAAAGGGCTTTTTCGCCCTTCTTGACGAACAGAATCACTACAGTTCTGCTGCACGCTTCCGGGGTAGTTCTAGTGTTGATGACGGAAACGAACAGCTATTGGAGCGTCATTAGTAGAGGTTTACCTCCAGGTCTTAGTAGCTGATATGAATCCGTCATTTTCCTTTGCCTTGTTCTTTTTAAGCTGTTTGAGAGCCTGTCTTATCTTATACAGGTGGCGTCTGGGATATCCTATGTGTAGTGTCGGGTCAGTTTAGCTCGCTTGTTATTGTCCTCGCAGGCAACTGGAGCTTGAGAGGAGGCATACGACCGTCTCTCAGAACTTCAGATTTTGACGAAACCATGGTGCCAGACTCGGTCTTCAACCTCGTAAACTTTGCTCAATAAATAGATCCCTGACGAATAGTTTCGCTCAAGTGGCCTGTTTTAAATTTTGGTCACGCATAAACGCCACCAAAGCCACCAAAATTGAGCCACCAAACTTGGAACCATGCATAAAAAAATCTTTAAAAATAGGGGTTTTAAGTTACAATTTAATTTATATAACTGGTTTATGCGAAACCCAAATCACTACCTATATTGTGTAGCTTACTATAAAAGCACTTCGACTCAACAGCAAATCGTTCCACCAAAAATTGAAAAATTCTTGTCCTCCTGTGCCACCCAAGCGGGTACTTATGTTTTGGCGGGAAGTCACAGCTCTAATCACATACCTCTTACACGCAACCGCCACTGCACAACTGTGCGATGCGAAATAAGAAAACGTGAATGATCGCACACGCAAAAAAGTTCATGTTTTAGTAAGTTGAACAAGTGCACCCAAGATTTGGTTGGTTTTTTCTTAGACAAACTTTGATCGAGTATCCTGTGATGTTAAATAGGATTTTATAATATGGTTTAATTATTTTTAGACAATGTGTCTTATGCGTATACTAAAAAAATTATATATTTTTTTATTTTAACTTAAATTGTTAGTGTAGTGAGTGAAATTATATCAAAAAATGGAGCTGGGTCATACCACCAAAATTTTAAGGCATTTTTCTTACCCTGATTATTTATATACACATATATTTAAAAAAACAATGTGGCCCCAATTAGAAGTTACGTAGTTTACTATATAAAAAAAATTAGAAACATTCTATCATTTTACACCTCGATTGAGCATGGACCTAAGAACTATTAAATTTTACTAACAAAAAATAACCGACTTCAAAATTACTCAAAAACTACTTGTCAGATCTCATTCCGATCGATTGGTGCGTTAAAACCATGCGGAAATTGGTCGGTTATTTATTTATAAGTATCTACCACCATGAAACGACCACCAGAATGACTACGATATGAGCATAGCTGTTGTAGACGGAGTTAAGTTTGCTGAGTTATGCCTAGTGCTATGCTCTGACAAGTTGTCAGAGCGACAGTGATAGATTTATTCTATCACTGTTGCTCTTCCGCATATTAATTGGCATGACAAGAGAAATAGCAATAATAACTTAATGTGCATGATCGTAATATAGACATCCCTGTTGTGCCTTATGCTAAATACCGAAGAGTAAATAAGACCGCACATACTATGCATGTACAGTATCACTGATGTCGCATCCTTTAAGACTTCTGTGCGCCTAGTACTCGCTGTTAATAGCAACAAATGCTATGCAATAGCTTTACCGCGGCAGTCCCCGAGTGCCACACGTTTTTTATAAAGGGATTCCCCGTACCATAGATTGCAATATAGCCCATATACCTATCGCTACAATTTTTTTTATCTCAGACTATGAACAAACAATTTAATTTTTATAATTTATCTTAGTTTTTGGTATTTTTAAGGTAGGGCATTGTGATTTCAAGGTAGGGCATTGCCCCACAATGCCCCCCCCTAGCTACGGCCATGATAATAGGAGGCCACCTAATCCCACCCAGCAAAGTAAGGGATCTGGAACCTAGGAACATCCTACTGTTCGTCCGGGCAGTAGGTCTTGGAGATCAGATCTAACTCAATAACGGGTATGGCCACGATAGATCAAATCTGGCCGCAGTGGCCCCTGGGATGGCTGTCCCAGGCCCGAAAATTCAAATAATAATAAGAAACTTCTTTCCAATAATAATGAATTAAAGTACAGCGTACGAGTGAGAGAGAGATAAAGGGTGATCTACAGCAGCAGCATTTATTGTTCGTGTCCGTGAACGGTGCGTGTGTCTGGGTCACAAGCGCAGCCTGTAAAGTTATACGATTTAAAATAAAAGCAAAGCAACAACCCATAATTGTCCCACTGCTGGGCTCAGGGTCTCCTCTCATAGTGTGAGGGGTACAGGTCACACACACACCGTCTTCCACGCTGGTCACAGTGTACCACACTGTCCAAGTGCGAATTGGTAGACTTCACACACCTTTAAGAACATTATGGAGAACTCTCCGGTGTGCAGGTTTCCTCACGATGTTTTCCTTCACCGAAGCAAGTGATAATTAACTTCTAATACGCACATAATGTATGAAAATTAGAGGTGCGTGCCAGGATTTGAACTCAGGCCCTTGCGTTCGGAAGACCAACGTTCTAACCACTAGGCTATCACTGCTTTATACGACTTATATTTCTGTTATTTCTCTAACTCATTGTTTCACCATTCCCCACCAGAATACTTGCACCAGAAGCTGGAGCTGGAGAGCTCACCGGAGCAGCCGCCGCCACTGCTGCTGAGCAGCGCCGAGGAGACGCACGTGCTGCGCGAGCGGCTGCTCACCGGCACGCGGCTCGAGCAGTACTCGGTGGCGCGCCTGCTCATCATCGTGTGTGAGTAGCGGTGTGTGTTTGTGTGTGTATGTGTGTTTGTGTGTGTGTGTGTGTGTGTTGGGGTACGACGATAGTAAAATCAGCAGCAACATCAGTGTTACTAGATTATTCTGCTAAAAAAGTGATGAAAGCCAGTCCCCTTACCGTTGTCGCCAGTTGTGGCAGACTTAAGATGGCAACATTAGCTATAGGCATTTGTGTTTTGCCTCATCACAAAGACAAAGTGCAGATTGGTAGGCTTTACACACCTTTGAGGCCATCCGTCATCCATCTACCAGCCTTTGGATGTCCACTGTTGAACAAAGGCCTCCCCTAACATCGCCACTCCGACCAGTAATTAGGTACATGAACTATGTTCCACTTCCACCAGGCTACAACCAACCATCGGAGTTCGTGAGCACCATCAGCTACCTTCTCCAGTATTCGAGGGACGACACCACCCTGGCGCTACTCGTGAGGATCATTTCGGGAACCATAGCGATGCACGTACCGGGAGACTCGCAGGTACAATGTTGTTTCAGGATTGAGTGAATGAGATAGTAATAATATTGTCTCGCTTCGGCACGGGTCTTCCGTAGTTGAGGGGCTAAGCATACGTCACCAGGAAGCTTCAGTGCACATTGTGGGAAAGAGGCCAAGTTACAGCTGTTTTCAATAATTTATCTATCCATTATCTTTGGGTAAGTTAGTTAGTAATATAATAACAAAGGTTATGAATTTTTGACAGTTGTTAGGTTAGGTTAGGTTAGAATTTTTGACAGTTAATACAATTTGTGACAACTAAATTCTGGATAATCGATATTTAGAATGATAAATACATAGAAGGTGCTTGAATAGGTCAGTTGCTTTAACAGACTTTTTCGTTCTCCCTGAACTATGTGGCTTTTATGCAGATAATAAGGTCTAAATTTTATTTCTATTTTATAATACGGCGCGCTGCGTCGCGTAGCATCGTGTCACAGTGTGGATTGACACTAAGGCCAATGCATACGTAATGAGATTTTTCCCGTACGGGATGGAACGTGAAATTTTGGAAACATCGTCTCATAGAAAATCTATACGATAGTGCATACGCAGCGAAATCCCGTACGGGACGTGGCACGTACGGGAAAAAACCCGGTACGTATGCATTGGCCTTTAGGCTTGTAAGCTTGTAAACAAATTCGACCACACATGGAGTACTGCTCCCACCTTTGGGCTGGAGCCCCAGCTAGCCAAGTGGATCCCTTCAATCGAATTCAACGGCGAGCTATTCGTCTTGTCGACGATCCCATGCTTACAGACGGACTAGAATCACTCGAATTGAGGAGAGATGTAGGTTCTCTCTGCGTATTCTACCGTCTGTACAATGGGGAATGTTCTGAAGAACTATTTGGCTTAATACCTGCAGTTGGTTTTCGACACCGCACATCACGGGGTTCCAGGTTCCACCAACATCACCTGGATACCTGGCATTCGTCCACAGTTCGGTTCTCACGTAATTTTCTACCTCGTACGTGTAAACTATGGAACAAACTTCCTGCATCGGTGTTCCCTCTAAGCTATGACATAGGGTCCTTCAAAAAGCGGGTCTATCGTCATTTTCTTGGCCGGCAACGCGTTGGTGACGCCCCCAGTGTTGCTAATGTCCATGGGCGGCGGTGATCACTTACCATCAGGTGACCCGTCTGCTCGTTTGCCTGCTAAAAGCATAAAAAAAAAAAAAAAAAAAAAAAAAAAACTACTCAGGACATGTCATTCGACACGGACCGGTACCAGAGCTACATCACCACGGGCGTGGAGCTAGGGCTGCGCGACGCCATGATAGCCGACACGCAGATCAAGAAGTGTTTCGTCGAGGGAGACGTGCCCAAGGATCAGAAGACCTATCTGCATCATTACTGCCTCAATATTATCAAGTTGTTGAGGTGATGAGTTTGTATTATTTAATAATAATAATAAACGCTAACACACTCATACCCCCGCAGTAGGTTATTACTTGTGTCGCGGGTGGCGTGGACGACACATATAACACATCACAATCACACCCATGACCCGAGTACAAATATTTATCTGCCACATAAATATCTGCCCCGGCCAGGAATCGAACCCGGGACCCCTCGCTTCGCAGGCAGGGTCTTCACCAACTAGGCTACAGGGTCGTCAATTATTATTGTTGTTTCATTTTAGTTTTATCATGATTCATCCAAAAATTCACATTCACGTCTCACAAAATCACATTTACAATAGTTAACTCATAAATGGCCCACTACTGAGCACAAATCTCTCCTCTTGAAGAAACCTAGAGCATACTCAACCACGATGCTCCAGTGCGGAGTGGAGGGGTTAGTGGCCAACCCAAGTGTTGGAAGTTTTTCATGCTGTCCGAAGGCCTCCAACATGGCTAAACGACTGTTACCTCACGATAACAACTGATACCTACAACTTTACGTGCCCTCCGAAGCACGGGAAGCGCTCAAGAAATAGCCACTAGCGGTCACCCATCCAACTACCGACCGCGCCCGCGGTTGCTTAACTTTTTTGATCCATGAGGATCGACACAAGTCTCCGGGTTAGCGCTTCATTATAATTTTTTGATATTACTAGCTGACCTGGCGAACTTCGTATCGCCTAACAGTTTTTTTTTTTTCTAAAATAAAAGTAGCCTTAGTTACTCCTTGTTTCATCAGCTATCTGCCAGTGAAAGTCCCGTCAAAATCGATCCAGCCATTTCAAAGATTAGCCGGAACAAACAGACAGACAGACAGACAGACAGACAGACAGACAGACAGACAGACAAAAATTGTGAAAAATGTTGTTTTGGTATATGTACCGTGTGTACATCCAAATGCAGTTAGTAAAAAGCGGTTATTTTAATATTACAAACAGACACTCCAATTTTATTTATTTGTATAGAGAGTATAGATATTCGGTAGGATGTTTAACCGATGTAAGTGTAACGTGTGTGTGTAGATGGGAGAACACAAGCCGCGTGACGCACCTCCGCTCGCGGCCGGTGGGGCGCGCGGCGGAGCGGGCGGCGGGCGCGCTGGGCGCGGCGCTGCGGGCGCGCGCGGACCTGCTGCGGCCGCGCGCGCCCGCCGCCATGGACACGCTGCCCGAGATGCCCACGTGCCATGCGCTGGCTGAGGTCAGTACCGGGAGGCTAATGTTCGGTTTACACGTATTAAGTAGTTAACTAAATTTTAAGTAAATTAACACGTGTAAACGGACAATTTAGTAGTTTAGTAATCAAGTAGATAAGTAATTTAGAAAGTTTTATATTTTCTGTTAAGTAGGTGGGCGGGGCTTATCACTTAACACGTTTGGACAGGCACTTTTTAGTTAAAATTTAGTAAAATGCTTAAGTAATTAAGTAATTTCGTAAAATGCTTAAGTAATTAAGTAGAATTGTATGAACTAAAGAGCTTTACTAAATTATTACGTGTGGATGCATACTAAAAATTATTCACTTAAAATTCAGTTAAAATTTAGTTATCTACTTAACTAATAATAATACGTCTAAACCGGACTTAAGATCCCCCGCTCAACAGCGACATCCGCCTCTCTCCGAGAGACCCTAGTTCTACCGAGGTCACGCCCGCGCCGGGTAGAAAGAGACCTGCATAGTCCTCACAAAGACCACGGCGGCGATAGGAAGTAGTAGTAGTAGCTGAGGCTGTAGTTTGTCGGATAAATGTGAACCCAAGTCAAATTTTAATAAACTCTTAAAAATCAGATAGGGCAACTTTTGTATTACTTTATATAATACGAGTAAACACCCTCGCTTTGCTTCGGTTTTCTTATATTTTGTATACACCTTGGGTTACATTATTAATTTTACTAAGGATCCCTAATTTTTTGGAAAATATAATATAGCGTATGTCACCCGGGGATAGTGTAGCTTCCCGATAGTGAAAGAATTTTTCAAATCGGTTCAGTAGTTTGGGAGCCTATTCAATGCAAACAAACAGTCAAATCTTTCCTCTTTATGATATTAGTATAGATGGTGTTAATATATTTAAATAAAGGAAATAATTGCAGGTATTGGACAGAATTGACCTAACGGGTTCAGTGGCGCTGCCGCCCAGTGTGGAAGCCATCATCAAGATAGTGCAGGCGACGGTCATGTACTTCTTTCGATGTCTCCATGAAGAAGGTAAGCCGTACTCACCATCGACTGACGTCCAAGTCTTCACACAAAATGACTTTATTTTCTGGCACACACTTATGAGATATTGCTAAAAACGACGCGCTTTGCTTCATCATTTATTATGCGTACTGCGACTCGCATTGGCGTACCTGCGACGGCTGCGGCACAGATTTTGTTCACGATTCTAATCTAGTATATTAATAAATCATACTTCAATGTACCCCCCAGATATAATGGTAAAGATCCGCGGCGTCCAAACAGCGTGTCGCGTGATCCGTAAGCTGTGCGCGCACAGCAAGCTGGCGCGCGCGGTGGCGCTGCGCTCGTTGCTCGAGACGGCCATGTTCCGCGAGGAGCGGCTGTTCGGCTCCCGGCCGGCGCCGCGCGCCGCGCGCCCCGCGCCCGACAGGACGCTGCTGCTGCACCTCAACCAGAAACACGTGAGTTGTGCGGTGTGCACGTTGGTGTGCGCGCGGGTGTACGTCCAGTCGCACACAGCTAGTTAGCCCGCGCGGTGGCGCTGCAAGCGCTGCGAGCGCTGCTGGAAAGTTGTGTAGGACACTGTGACAGCCCGGTGGAGCGTGCGCGTGTGTGTACGTACAGTCAGCAGAAGAGTTAGGTATTCAACGCTTGATACAAAAAGGTTCCACAATGTTTAATGTTCTAGCCACACACTCATAGCCCTACACTAAAATTCCCTGTGTCGTGGGTGCCATGGACAACACACAGAGACAAGCACAACACATCCAGACCGAGAACAGAAATTTAAACTCATCATTCAAATTTCCGCCTCGCTGAGAATCGAACCCAGGACCCTAGGTACGGCGATCCAGCATGGTAACCATTGCGCCACACGGGTCGTCACGTAGTGTGCGTGCGTGTGTTGTGAGTGGCACTGTAGCATGCACGTTGGTGCGTGTGCGTGTGCGCGCGTGTGTACGTACAGACAGCAGAAGAGTTAGGTATTCAACGCTTGATACAAAAGTTCCGCAATGTTTAATGTTTCAGAGTGTTTGTGATATTGTCAGTGTTAAATGCTATGTCCATTAGGTTTGATTTCACATTGATTATAACATCTACACGTTTCTGAAAAATAGTCTTATAGGCAGATAGACGAACGAACGACCTTTAAATGTTTCGTTTTTTTTGGAATACGGAACCCTAATAATAATAAAATTGTGGTACCCTATTGATAATATTGTGATGTACCCACCAGGGTCCCATCACCCAATTGACCCAGAGCCACACGTCGGTGTTCCACGCGGGCATCATCGGCAAGGGCGTGCGCGAGACCAGCTCGGACGACGACTGCATCCCGCCCATCCTCACCACCAACAATGAGCTGCTGATGGGCGCGCTGATGGCTTGCATGGTGAGGAGTTTTCTTTCTTTCTCTTTACTTTCTTGGCCGTAGCAGTGATGCCTTTGGTGACGCTGATGTTCATGGGCGACGATAGCCACTTAGGGGCCATCCATAAATTACGTCACACTTTAGGGGGAGAGGGGGGGGGGGTCGATGTAGTGTGACAAGGGGTAGAAGGGGTCCTAAATTTCGTGACGTCACTTTTCAAATTCGAATAATTGGTATGTATATTTAAATATTAAAAAAAAAACTAATGGAAATAAAACTTATTTCGGAACTGTTGTTTTAATTTAATAATCTTCTAGGTGTCTTGTAGGTGTAAAATTTTATAATATTATGTGATGTCACACTCGGGGGGGAGGCCTCACAAATGTGACCAGCTGTGACAAGGAGGGGGGAGGGGGTCAAAAAGTCACGAAATTAGTGTGACGTAATTTATGGATGGCCCCTTACCAATAGGATCGTCCGCGCGTTTGTCGGCTATTACCGTAAAAAAACAAATAAGCTAATTCTTTACTACAAAATGTAGTTCAGTAACTTAGTGAAACCCTAAAAAATTTACTGTTGACTTGAAGATATCAACATCATAATCGAAGGGAAAGATCGACGCGGACAATTGATTATAGTCCTTCGAGGTACGCATAATAAAAGACGAAGCAAAGCGCGTTAACCTTGTTTTATAATAATCCTTTAAAAATAACAGTTTGTATAGTAGTTCTCTCCTGGTAATATTTAATTGAAAAAATGTAATTCTAGTGTTTAATCAATATTGTTTATTCAGAATCATCCATGTACTATCGCTGGAGAGGAAGATGTGAGTAGCCTGGATTACTTGCACAGTAGTATAGATAACTCGTTCATTCTATCATTCATTCTTTATAATATATCAGTCACTATATTTCTATAACTCATATCAAGACATATCTTTCGATTTACTAGAGCTTTGCGTGTTATATTTTTCTGCCATAAATGTAGTGGCAATATGTTGTGAAATGGTTGTGAACCATCAGCGAATACTTTCATTATTTCATATACTAACCGCGTGGTAAAAATTTCATCAATAAATAATCGCTATGAAAACATATTTTTTTTATTGGCTATCGTTGTTTTAACAAAATTAGATGTATTTGTGATAATATGCTGTATTGTAATGGAATAGATTTGTTTATAACATTTTCTTTATGGAGCTAAGTCGTTATCATGCCTGTGGGTATTCCGATATCATGTCATAGTCCATATCGAGACCTTACCGAGTGAAGAGTTTAAAAATATCTTTCTAAATGGCATCAGTTTGCCCTTTTTCACTTGCAATACGGTGAAAGTTTTAGAAAGGGACGCATATAAAATCGTAACTTCGTTGTCGTTTTTCAAATTTGTCCCTAGTACATTTGAGACACATCCAAACAAACCGTATCTTTTATAACAATACTTCTAAAATCACTTTTTTTTTCAACTAAAACCTAAAGCTTTGACTAGACGAATCACCATGATTTATGATTAATTGTGATGATTGTGAAGCATTGTTAAGCCGTTTCATGCACGGAGCCCTAACCACCTCTTCCTCCACCGTCTGTTCCAGGACGGCAACAGCGGCGTGGTAGAGGGCGCCACGTCCATCTCGCTGCTGCTGGTGGAGCTCGTGTCGCCGGACGTCATGTACAACGGCCTGCCGTGGCCCGACGAGGACTTCACTAAGGTACGGTGTGAGCGGTGTGGCCAGCTTGGTTCACTTGTCACAGATATTTATAACTACATGGTTAAGGTAACGAAAGAGTAAAGTTTTCGGTAGCTTAGCTATTAGTGCTATTACTGCACGACTAAGATAACGAAAGAGTAATTAGACAGGGTCCGGGAGGCCACATCGAAGACAACATGACATCAAGCACGATATCTTATATCAATCTTTTATCAAAACGAAAAATTATGAGATAGGAATAATTTAAGATTACGATGCAACCAAGGTTTGATTGTTTTTTATACTTTCCTATCCTACTATAATTCAAAGTTACTCTTTCACGCAAAAAATACTGAACGGATTTTCATGAAATTTAGCATACAGAGAAACCATGATTTGGAAAAACACAGGGTACTTATTATTAGTAGTTAGTTATTAGTTTTTGAATGTATCTGCTTACCTACTTGTAGCAAGTGAGCATCGAACGCGAGCTGTACATGCGCGGTGCGATCGAGCGCTGCGCCGTAGCCCGCGCCGCGCTACGCCGCGTAGCGCGCGCGCGCCCCGCCCTCTGCCTCGCGTCCGCGCTGCTACGCGCCACGGCTGCTACGCTGCTGCATCGGCTACGAGCGCATCTTGGTACGTGATGAGTGTTCTGTTCTGTCATCTATAGAGCCCGGATAATATTTCAGTTATTAAAAAAAACACTAGATGCCTCAAAATAAGGGTGCGTGTACTTTTGTACGCGCGTGAGAAGTTATACTTCTTCAATATTGAAGTCACTAATTTAATAAAATATTACTTGTGTACTACCTATGTTTACACAAGTACAAACTAGATGTAGTTGTTCATGCACCTGAATCACACTGTTGAGACTGTGAGATTTGTATAAGTAATAACATTAAATTTTAAAAGAGATAAAGATAATAAGAAGCTAGGGCCATTTTCCAGTGCTTAATTACCCCCTCCATGGTAGCGCAAACATTTAACGCAACCTTTTTGCAAGTCTCATAAGAAGTATAACTTCAAAAAATTTTGCCATCCAAATTGGATTGGATGTTTCTGAGAATAACGGATAAATCCACACGGCAAATATTCTTAAAATTGTAGTGGAATAAGTGGAGAATTAAATATCGTACTAATGAACTTGTTTTCATCAATGGGTGTACAATACTATTAATTAATTTTTAACCGATTTCAATAAATGTAGGAGATTCTTAATTCTCTTGTATTTTTGGTCCCAGATTCATAAAAATCTAGTTCTAATGATGGGATCTATTAAGAACTGAGGGTACACCTTGGATTGAAGTCAGTTATTATTTTTTAGTAATTTTTTTATTATACCGATCGGAGTGGAATTAGGGGAGATCTATGTCCAGCAGTGGACGTTAAAAGCCACAAAGAGATAGACAACTGACTGACTTTGACGACCCGTGTGGCGCAATGGTTACCATGCCGGATCGCCGCGCCAAGGGTCCAGGGTTCGATTCCCAGTGAGGCAGTGAATGATGAGTTTGAATTTCTGCTCTCGGTCTGGGTGTGAATGTCCTTGTCTTGTGTGTTGTCCATGGCACCCACGACAAGGGGAATCCTAGTGTGGGGCTATGAGTGTGAAGCGTTATTTATTTATTTATTTTTTTATTTATTATAACTAATCCTAAAACATTATCGATGACGTACTAACGTGTCTGTCCGTGTCACAGACCGCCACAGCCAGTCCCCGGAGGTGTCGCGCGAGCTGGCGGCGCTGTCGGAGCTGCTGGCCACCATGGCGCTGGGCCAGCTGCTGCCGCACCCGCTCGCGCACATGCTGGACCTGGCGCCCAGGCTGACGGCCAGCGAGGTCAGTGCACTACACTGCCATCGAATTAAATAGGAATGTCAATGACCTTGAACGCAAAGACGACCCGTGTGGCGCAATGGTTACCATGCCGGATCGCCGCACCGAGGGTCCTGGGTTCGATTCCCAGCGAGGCGGAAATTTAAATGATGAGTTTGAATTTCTGTTCTCGGTCTGGGTGTGATCGATGAGGCTATGAGTGTGAAGCGTTATTTATTTATTTATTTATTTAAAGCTGTTGTTAAAATACGTAAAAATCTATTATTTAGATTCTTTTTTAAATCGTATTTGTTGAGCGACAGTTATTAATTAGAGGTTATTGACTTTCCTATTCAGAGTTTCATCAGTCATGTTTAAAACATTCAATTAAAAACAGAATTTTGTACTGAGTGTATCTGCTATTATATACACCAAGCTAAGATGAATCGACAGAATGCTAAACCGTAATGCCATAGCGTAGTTGGTAGTAACTCTGCCTATGAAGTGAGACATCTCGGGTTTCCTGTCCAATCTAGTGGATATGTGACAGATGAATCTGTTCTCAGGTTGTGCATATTTTCGATTAACTAGCTGACCCGACGAACTTCGTATTGTCTAACAAACAATTTTTTCTAAAATAAAAAGTTACTCCTTGTTACATCAGCTATCTGCTAGTGAAAGTCCCGTCAAAATCGGTCCAGCCATTTCAGAGATTAGCCGAAACAAACAGACAGACAAAAATTGTAAAAAATGTTGTTTTGGTATATGTACCGTGTATACATCCAAATGCACTTAGTAAAAAGCGGTTATTTTAATATTACAAACAGACACTCCAATTTTATTTATTTGTATAGACTTGAATGAATTGTTCCAGACTGTGCAAGTGTTGCGAGACTGCCTGTGGAACTACACGCGCGACCACGTGCCGTCGCCCGCTCTGTTCACATGTGACGCTTCAGGTAACGTGTCACTCAAGCATCTGTTGACAAATATTAATCTATCGCGGACAGAACATTCACTAAAATTTTCAAAGAAATCATCATCTTGGTATTCTTTAGGTGTATTCAATGATATTATAATGTAAAAAGAGGTAGATATGTCACTAGGGCGCTGACGAAGAGCGTAAGTATTATGTATTATGTATATATTGTGTATTATGTTCTTTTTTTAGTGCAGATTTGTTACACCAGGGGCATCAAAACAAGTTGCCAATATTTTTAATCAAATTGAATACTCAAGGGAATATTTCGTTATCCAGTATATTTTTAAAAGGTGTTTTGAGGACTTCTTTTTCACTGAAGTACAGTACGGCCGCTGTATCTTGGCACGTTTGAACATAGGCTTTGCGAACTTTAGCGCATGAAAGACAGAGATGGCAACACGAACATGCTAACGTATGACTGAGACATAATACACCACGTGTAGGAGATCCGATGTGTATTAATATAATCATAGTTCACTGGCTCGACAATGCCCATGTATTTTATTGTGGCACCTCACTCACGTACGTCTGCCCCAAGATCCTCGTATAGACTGCCGTCTTGTACCGAGTTAGGTCGTGTTATCGAGTAATCGAATAATACAATAATCGAATAGATGATCGAATGGACTCGTCCATTCGATCAAGCGAGGCGTCATCTAGCGACACCAGCGCACAACTCTGAGTACGTAACCACTTCGTAAGTGACAGTGACTTATGCCATTTAATACAGAGACATTCAAGACAGTGTATGTATGCTATTATGTCTATGTACACTACACCACGTATCGAGTAGTGGCGAATTACGTTACTGCGCAGCCTTCTGCGCGAAGTTCAGACGCGCCAAGATACAGCGGCCGTATTGTACTTTTTCGATACAGCACCTTTCTGAGACGGTGATGAATCCAAAAATGTCGTGCAAAACTGTTTTAGTGTTAACTATAACATGATATTAGAGAAGAATATTATTATTAGATTATATAATTGTTTATATTGTTGTCCAGGACTGCACTGGCGCGATCCCTCCACCTGCAAACCGCCATCGACCTACACGGACACGCTACGAATAATCATTCAGAAGAGGATAGCCAAACTGGGACATTTATACCCTATTATGTTCTTGAATCTTGAACATGACGCCAATTAAGATGACATGTAAAGACACTGTTGTATATAATGTAAATAATTATTGTACGAAATAAATATTTTGAAGCAGATATGGGTTTTATTCTCAATTATTTTTAAATATAAAGCTTTTTTAACTATGTAAATAGAGCGCCGGGCCACATGATGGTAGGAGGTCATCGTCGCCCATGGACATTAGTAACCTCTAAGGCATCACGAGTTGTTTGGTGCTTATTGGGAAGATAATAATATCACAAATAATATTTTAGTTCAGTATAATATAATATCCACGGAACCCTAACAACAAGCCAGCCGGTTTCTGTTGCCTTTTACGACTTGGATAAAAAGTAACAAAATATTTATTTTAGTATCGATTTTTTTACTTCTGTGCTTCAGAACTTTAAGCCAAAGTTTAACCCACAGAGTACTTTGTTATATACTGAAACTGGTTTAACCTGTGGCTATGAACGTCAATGTCAGTTAGTCAAGGTCAAACTTGTCAAATGTCAATCTGGCACAGTGTTGCCAATGCTACGGCAATTACCGTGTTCTACGGCTTTCAGGCCAAAAAATCACAAAATCTACGGTCTACGGCTAGGCTCGAACCCTGGGGCCGTAACAAATTCTACGGCTTTTCGCAAATTCTACGATCTTTTTGTTATTTATTATTTTTGCAGACATTTAACGAATGTTGAAACCCTTAAAACAGCGCCACTAGGCCAACGGCGGATCCAGGGGGGGGGGGTCATGGGGGTCATGACCCCCCCCTGGGCTGGGTCCAGGACCACTAATTAAAATTGTTAAACATGTTTTTATATATTTTTTGTCACAATATAGATTTTATTTAAGTACTTACAATATTTAATTAATTTAATATAATACAAATATAGTATTCGGGAACGTAGTCTAGTCAACAAGTTCAAAAACGTGTTAAATAGAAACAAAGATCCTAAAAATATGTGCGATATGAGATATCGATATATATTCGATTCGGAATCACGTCTAGAAAAATATTTTTAAGGGCTTATTAGCACATAAAAAATTGCGATTGTTATTAACAAAATAAGATTTAAAATATATATATATATTTAGTTTTTAATACATAACTTCATAAGTAATGATATTTAAGGAATTTAGGAAAACGATCCTGGAAGAGTAAGGAATTTCCAATAAAAATGTCCCAACTCCCGGAACTTTATCTTTATTATTTATAAAAAAAAAATTTACGCTGAAAATAGGGTTCCGCGAGGTCATTACGGCGGCATAGGCGGCCTAAAAAGCCGGTATATCACATAAAATATTTTTTTTATAGTATTAAATAACTACTTAAAAATTTGAATAAATTATGGTGTATTCTAAACGCTTGAATTAACAAAACCTCGGTGAAAAAAAAATATGTTGATTTTTCAAAAAGTTACACCGTTGTTAACTAATTTTTTTCCAATCTCTGTTTTATAAATTACGGCATAAAAGTTTAAATAATTGGTCTATAAATTTTTCGCATCGTGGAGCTCTTATCGTGGAGGTACTTAATAAAGTTATGCAAAAAAAATATTAAAGTTTATTATTTTGTTAAATCTAATTTTTTTAAGGTAACAAAATATTAAATTTATAAAAAACGATATCGAAAAAGATTTTTTTAGTAATGTATTATTATTGCTGTTTTTGCATCTAATATAGGTATTAATCAAAAAATTTTACGTCATTTTTGAAGAAAATGTTTATAAACAAATAGACTATTTTGAGATTTTTTTTTAATTGTTACCATCTTATTGCATAGGTGAAATAATGATTTTTTGAAAAAAAAAATTTTTTTTCTTAAATTTTTTTTTTATTGTTTGTAATCGTTTTTTTAATATTTTTATTGTTTAAATAATTAGTTCAGAAATTATATTATTCTTAAAAATCATTATTGACCCTTTTCAATAGATTAACAGAAAAAATATTTTTTTTTTTATAAATAATTTCATTGTTTTTTAACTTAATAATTTGCTATTAACAAATAATATTAACCGTTATATTTTTTTCGAAAACTTTAAAAAATTACAGAAACAAACATGTAACAAAGTATAGAAAAAAAAAATTCTGAAAAATATTTTTTTTAAATATTTTTTTAGCAAATATTTTTTTCTATACTTTGCTATATACGGTTGTTTTTGTCATTTTTTGAAGTTTTCGAAAAAAAAAATATAACAGTTAATATTATTTTTTTATAACAAATTATTAAGTTGAAAAACAATGAGATGATTAATAAAAAAAAAATAAAAAAATTCTGTTAATCCATTGGAAAGGCTCATTGATGATTTTTAAGAATAAAATAATTTCTGAACTAATTATTTAAACATTACAAAAAAAAAAATGATTCTAAACAATAAAAAAATATTTAAGAATTTTTTTTTCAATAAATAATTATTTCACCTATGCAATAAGATAGTAACATTTTTTTTAAATCCCAAAATATTCTATTTGTTTATAAACATTTTCTTAAAAAATGACGTAAAATTTTTTTTTCCGATGTTAAGTAAGTAGGTATTAAACCTATATTAGATGCAAAAACAGAAATAATAATATATTACTAAAAAAATCTTTTTCGATAACGTTTTTTATAAATTTAATATTTTGTTAGCTTAAAAAAATTAGAATTAACAAAATAATAAACCTTTATTTTTTTTTGCATAACTTTATTAAGTACCTAAATAAGAAGAGCTCCACGAAGCGAAAAATTTATAGATCAATTATTTAAACTTTTATACCATAATTTATAAAAACAGAGATTGGAAAAAAATTTGTTAATTATCAACGGTGTAACTTTTTGAAAAATCGACAAAAGATTTTTTTTCACCGAGGTTTTGTTCGTTCAAGTGTCTAGATTACACCATAATTTATTCAAATTTTTAAGTAGTTATTTAATACTATAAAAAATATTTTATGTGATATACCGGCTTTTTTAGGCAGCACGCCTATGCCGTAAAGACCTAGCGGAGCCCTATTTTCAGCGTTAATTTTTTTTATTAATAATAAAGATAAAGTTCCGGGAGTTGGGACATTTTTATTGGAAATTCCTTAGGATGAAACCCATTGCAAAAGGAAGATAATATAACGAAAATTATAGGAAAAAAAAATAAGGGTGCATTTTCGATATGAGGTCAAAATAAGGTGAAAAAAAATATATTATTGAATCAAAATAATTACAGTATGTTAAGGACATATAGAGGTAAGTTTTCACCAAATTTCGTGAAAAATTTTTTTTTGTAAAAGATAAAAATAAAAAACCAAAAACGTGGTTTTTTAAATTTTTCACATAAATTTTGAGGTTATGTAAAAAAAGTGTAAACACGAAAGTTGTAGATCTTTTTATTACCTACAACTTTGCCAATTAACTTTTTCAATAAGACTTGTAGTTTTTCCGGAAATCGAGATAAACCATTTTTTACCCTTAAACCCCCCCTCCCCCCCACTTCCCGACCTCAGATGGCCCGTAATTTATTTTTCCTTTTATTTTTGTTATATTCTCTTCCTTTTGCAATAGGTTTCATTATACTATAATTTTCTTCCACTTTTTACCGTTTTTAGAGGTATCGGCACTGGACTATATATTATAACTAGCTGTTGCCCGCAGCTTCGCATACGGAATTTATGTTTTACCTTATTTGTACCTCTTGCAGAAAAAAAATTAAAAAACGGTAAATTTATATTGAAGTACTTATAATTAGCAATTAATGTACTGAAACCCACGATAAAATCATCAAAAATTCCTTTAGGAGCGGGTTTTGAAAAATAACCAATATTCACATTAATTTGTATTTTTTTCTTTTTTTTTGCAAAATTTAGAAAAACTGAAAAATATATGTTCCATCAATTTAAGCAAGGAACATTTGTTGCAAATTTGAAGCAAATCGGTTGATGTTTTAAAATTATTCCATACAAACTTTCATCCCGTTTCCCGGGGAAACCTTTTAATTTTCCGGGATAAAAAGTATCCTAAAATATGACCCGGAGTATTAGTAAAAACTTCACCAATTTTTATCAAAATTCGTTCATGGGTTTTCATGTGATGCCCGGACAGACAAACAGACAGACAGACAGACAGACAGACAGACAGACAGACAGACAATAATTCTAAAAAAAATATGTTTGTGCTCCAACACGTTATTGAAGTGCCCCATAATCTAAATTTTTTAAAAATATTCATTGTACAGAAAATTTGCTCTTTGAGCTTTATTATAGTATAGAAGATTTGATTTTTTGTTTGCATTGAATAGGCTCCGAAACTAATGAACCGATTTGAAAAATTCTTTCACTGTTGGAAAGCTACAATATTCCCGAGTAACATGGGCTATATTATATTTTTAAAAAAATATCCATAATACAACTCCAATAATGTAACCCAAGGTGTAAAAAAATAAGACAACCGAAACAAAGCGAAGGCGGTTACTCGTAAATAATAAAGATAAAGTTCTGGGAGTTGGGACTTTTTTATTGGAAATTCCTTCCTCTTCCAGGTTCTTTTTCCAAAATTCCTTAAATATCATTATTTTTGAAGTTATTAATTAAAAACTAAATATCATTTATTTAATCTTATTTTGTTAATAACAATCGCAATTTTTTATGTGCTAATAAGCCCTTAAAAAAACATTTTTCTAGACGTCATTCCAAATCGAATGAGCTATCGCACATATTTTTAGGAGCTTTATTTCTATTTAACACGTTTTTGAACTTGTAGACTAGACTAACGAACGCATCGAAAACGCGTTTCGGGTGAAGTGACGACGTAAAAGAAAAATTAATTTTTTATTTAAGTGTAGTTAGATTTTTTTATGTACAGTACTTACATAATACATATTTATTACTTGTATCTATTATCATCAAAATTAAATTATAACTTCTTGTGATTTGACCACGACTATGTGACCCCCCCCTGGCGCCAAAGCTGGATCCGCCCTTGCACTAGGCTAATATGAAAAGTGTTCCTTGTTATGTGGACATCAAATTCACTGCCGATGACATTTTTTTTTAGTCCGAGCACTGAACCGATGGTATATAATGGCATAATTGGATAGCATAATATATTGGCAACTGTGGACACGGCCCACAGTTGATCTTCTTCCATATAAACACGGCTTTTTTTATCTAATGTACACGGCCTTCCAAAAATTTTCATTGGCAACACTGATCTGGCAACGGCAAGTCGCAAACACAGAGTACTTAATCTTAATCACTACGTCGCAAAAACGAACGAACCAAACCAAACAACTTCGAAGTTCGAAGACAATTTTTGATTCAATGTATTAAAGAATTGATAAATTCTTAAATCCTGTATTATAACTCGTTTAATTCGTCGGAATTTGTGACTCTTTTACATATCATGGAAGAAGAAGGAAAAAAACCAGTATGCATGATTATTTTAGGTTAGTGCGTCACTTCATTATTTGTTTTTGTTTTTCTGGTTTTGTTTCGTAAGTTCATGTCCAAAACATAAATCATAATTAACAATTTCAACTACATTAATATTGTTTAGGTGTATTAACATTAATGTATTATTACAACTAACGAAGCAATCAAAACTTACAGGCATGGCGGGAGCCGGGAAAACCTCGTTTACCCGTCGTCTGGCCGGGAAAACAGTAAAGGGTTCACGGCCTTACATTGTAAACTTGGATCCAGCATGCCACGAGGTTCCTTACCCAGCAAATATAGGTAATGTGTTGTGTTATTTAGCTTCATTACATTTTTTAAGCTTGCCATCTTTCACTGCAGTTATTTTTTATTTAGGATTTAGTAGTCACCAGTCTCATTGTATTGTCTATACTAACATTATAAAATTGATAGATTTGATTGTTTGTTTGCATTGAATAGGCTCCAAAACTAGTGAACCGATTTGTAAAATTCTTTCACTGTCGGGAAGCTACACTATCCCCGGGTAACATAGGCTGTATTATATTTTCAAAAAAATTAGGGATCCTTAGTAAAACTCCAATAATGTAACCCAAGGTGTAAAAAAAAGAAAACCAAAGCAAAGCGAAGGCAGTTACTCGTTTGGTATAACGCTGTTATTGTGATAGTTGTTAGTTTGGTGAAAATAAAACTGTTGGAGGTTTTTGGAATCCCAAAATTTACTATTATTATTATCATTGTTGTTATCCTTCCAGACATTAGAGACACAGTGGACTACAAGGCAGTAATGAAGCAGTATGGGCTGGGGCCCAACGGAGGGATTGTGACGGCTTTAAACTTGTTCTCCACCAAGTTTGGCCAGGTTGTGGACTTGATAGAGAAAGCGGGCAACTCATACAAATATTGTGTTTTAGATACTCCAGGTATGTAAGGTCAAGAACTTTATTTATTTATTTAATCTTTATTGAACCAAAAAAAAGTGGTACAATTGGCAGACTTAATGCTAAGTTGCATTCTCTAACAGTCAACCTTTAGGATGTGCAGAGAATGGTTGAAGGCGGTACAATAACCATTGAAAGCAATCATATAAATATTTTTAGTAATAACAAATAGATATGGGAGGGGAAATTAATGATGAACAGAGTCAGTAATACATATCACTGGAGAGAATTCAACTGAAAAGTGAAATAAATATAGTAAACTTACATTAAAAGACAAAGATAGAAAGGGAAAGAGTTACTTTACTTAATAATACTGTGTATTTAGTGTGCTGATAGACAGACTGTAGCAATGGGCATATAAATCAGCTACTGACCCTGCCTAGTTTTTTAACCAACTTCAAAAAATGAGGAGGTATTCAATTTCACTGTATTTTTTAATGTTTGTTATCTCAGAACTTTCGACTGGGTGAACCGATTTTGATGATTCTTTTTTTATTCGAAAGCTGGTGGTTGTCATGTGATCCCACTTAAATTTGAGCTAGATCTGATGAGTACTTTTTAACTTATTTTGAAGTCGGTTAATTTTTTCTTAATAAATTCAGATTATAGTTTGGTATGTGTTGGAAAGGAACATTATCTAATTGTTAGTTGCTAACTAATAATATTTTATAGGTAGTTATGGATAACCTGAAGTCAAACGGTTCTTTGTAATCCACACTTTCATACATTCTCTGAGGTGGTTTAGATTATCACTGAAATCTATCTATATAACGACGCTTGAAAGGCAAAAATTACCAAGCGACATGTTGACAACTTTACACTAGAGCATTTTAGTTTTTAATTTTAGAAAAAAAAAATCGCTTTGTTATGCATTGTAACGTACGATTTATATATCGCTCGTTACATATAGCCATAGTTATTATTTTGTAGTAGAAATTCATTTAACTCTTCATATTTTGACATATTACCACAGATTATTTAAACCTTCACACATTTGACATGTTTGCCATAGATAAATAATTTCAAAATTTAACATAGCTTAACTAGTTACGCGACGTGTCGTGATGTGACGGGAGTTTAATGAAACCACGTGACTTGTTCTTAATTCGATTTTATTAATTTAAATACAAATAGAAATTTGATAGTGGTGTTTTTGGAAATAAAACTATTTATAAGACTTCATTGTTTGTTTATTTTACAAAAGTTATTAAATTGCGTTTGGTAGAACTTATCATAGACATTGCCATACTTAAAAACTAATTACTCTATGCAATCTTGCATAGACTTTGCGTATCTATGATACAAGCAACCTTATTCCTCTATGATCTAGGATCTTTCTTTTTCCTGTTTGACAGCCGGCCCACTAATGTGTGTCTTGGCGATTAAAAATATAATTTTGGGGTTTTCTTTGTAAATTTGTTTCAAACTGCTTATTTCCATTTGTAAAGGGCGAGGGCCGCGTCGACCACGATGGGGGCGATGTGTTTTCCTTTTAAAGATTCGTGAAACCGGCATCACCTAGATGACCGCGTGTTTGGTTAGGTTATGGGAGGGCGCTTTTGCCGTGAGTATTGGTTAATTATGGACATTTCTTATTCGAAATGCGTAAAACAAAGCATTTTGCAATGTATTACATGAGGATAACGCGTAGATATTCATTGTTTCAGCTTTTTTCCCTATGGTTTAATTTTCCACCATTAGTTTTCACGATGGGATTTTTTTTTCCCGACCTTATTCCATCCGTTTTCTTGTTTCCCTTAAGCTTCCTATAATTTTTGGACCATGAACAAGGACTAGATATCCTTTTCCTTTATTTCTCCCGGTGTTCTGCTTGAACCCGTGGTTTAGCCGTCACATTTGTGATGTCTTTATAATTATTATTCCACTGTAATCCCCTGATCTACGGATCTCCTTTTTTTTCTTTTTTTTACTCTGCTTTTCGCGAGTAAGTTTTTTTGATATAATGGTATTCTTGACCTGCTAGTGTCAATCCATTATCACTTTCCTTATTGAGGGCGAAGTATACCTTCTACCCAACTTCATTTGGAGCCTGGACTACGAACTCAAGATGAGGAGACCCTTACCTCGGAGAACACCATAACAGTGATGAAGCAGCATTGCGGTCCACTGCTGGGGACGGGGATCACATTAAGAGGACGTGCCTTTTATGCCTAAGTAATTTTATACAGGTACAAGTTTGTGATATTTTTCTACCATGCAATACAACTTTTACAAACAATTAAATTTAGAATGTTTAGAATATTTGTAACTTAGTATATTTAATTCTACAGGATTTATCTGTATTTGGTAACTTTTACTTTTGTGCGACTCATAACAATTTGATGCCAAGTCTTTGTTTGTTTTGAAGGAATAAAAGATCCTTTGGTACATATAATATTTTATTTCTCTCCTCAGCAAAATATCATGTTTAGTTTATTATGCTTAGCACATTTACTACTTAGATTTTCATACAACACTGAAGTATAAAGCCCGCTTTGAGATTAATAGTTCAATGTTTTATCCGGCTTTGTTATCCGTACTGTGAGGCAGGTGGATGGTCTCCTTGGCGCCCGTATTCTTGGTTTAATTCTTTTCTTTCTTGTATTTAATTAGGAGATCACCGGCTCACTAACATCTGAGCAAGGTTCGCCTACTGACGGGTACATTTATTTGGTGGGTTTGTGTTCTATTTATCTTTAGTTTATCTATATATATATTGTAGGCAAACACAACACCCCACTTGTTTTACCACCCCGTACAAATTCCCCGTGGCTACAATGGCTACATTGCCTACAAATGGCACCCAGGAACAGGGACTGATTTTTTAGACAGGACTGATTTTTTAGACCGACTTGATTTGTTCAGTTCGGACAGACTTGTTAGTTCAGATTTATTTAGATTTATACATGAGTAATTTATACTTGTGTTAATTTTGGTAACATACATATTCAGTGTTGTTATTTTGTTTGTATACATGATATATTGTTGAGACTTATTTGGCTTGGCTAATTATTTGTTTTGGAAGTAAAAGTTGTATGGTATTTTTGTATAATTTCCTTCCTATTTTGTTTATTGAACAATTATTATTGGTGTATACCTACTTATTTTGGTTCAACATAGAAAAGTACTTACTTGTTTTCATTAAAGCTGTGAATCTAGTGTTATTTGAGGAATTTAAAGTTAACTATGTTTGCTATTTGAATTGGTAATATTTGAAATAAAGTTAGAGAGTAATAATAAATTTAGTTTGATAACATCATTAATTAACATTAAATATTAACCTTGTTGAAGTTTGAAAATATTATAATAGTACTACTGAAAGTTATTCTACTTTCATTTTGAAGTTGTTGGTTATTAAAGTACATAATTTAGTATAGAAATATTAACATACAGTTATATAGAATTAAATTAAATACTTGTTATTGTAATAATTTAGTTTGAAGTTTTGTCACTGTTGGTGAATAATCTTGTTCACATTCACATAGTTATTAACATTGGTTAAGATGGAGGGTACAGCCTCTGTTTCTAAGTCTGACAAGGAAACTATAAATATGCCTACAACCAGTCACGAACAAGAACCTGCACCTAATGTGTCTTTCCAAGTGCATGCTCAGACTCAGAATCAGGATGTGTTCTGCTCGGATGATAATATGATAACATTAGATAATGTGACAACAACACCACAATCAAAACTAGTTTCGAATAACAATTCAACTGCCTTAGGCTCAACTTTACCTGTTGCTAACTATTATTTGAGAAAACATTTTGACTTTTCCAAACTTAACTTAACTTTTAATGGTAAAACATGTCCAATGGAATTTCTTACTCGACTAGAGGAGTTAAAACCTGTTAAAGGGTATAATGATCATCAGTGTTTCTTAGCTTTGCCAGTATTATTAACAGATATTGCATTAAAATGGTACAGGGGTAGAAAACATTTTATTCTTAATTGGTCACAATTTAAAATTGAGTTTTTAGACTATTTCACTCCCAGAGATTATAATTATAGATTAGAATATGAAATTAGGACCAGGAAGCAGCGAGTTGGTGAAACTTTGTCTGAGTTTGTCGTTGAGTTGATGGATTTATCTGCAAAACTGCAAGTTCCTTTCTCTGAAAAGATCCTACTAGACATTGTTAGACATAACATGCTGCCGGAGTATTCTGTTCATCTGATTGGCCGATGTGTTATATCACTCAATGAAATTATGCATTTGGGTAAAGAAATTGAATCTTTTCATTCACATCACCCGAATAATAGTTTATTACCAACTAATAGAAACTCTGATAATTCTTTATTGCCATTAAACATAAAGTCTGAGAAGTTTGTAAGATCAGAAAATTCGAAACATAATTCTTCACTTCAATATAAGAATAATTCTTCTGGAAATAGTATTGTTTGTTTAAAATGTAAAAAGATTGGTCATTCTTATAGGGACTGTAAGTTATTTTCAGGTGTTAAGTGCTTCACTTGCGGCCAGCCCAATGTAGTAACTAAGCAGTGTCCCAAGTGTAATCCTAAAAAGAATGTCTCTATTATACATCATTCATAAAAAAGGTACCAGCCACGCCGTTCCAGATGCTTTGTCCCGTGTAGAAATAGCTGAAATAAGTTTGTGTCCAGATGATATTCATGACCCTTGGTATTCTAAAATGTATATTAATTGTCAGAAATATCCTTCTAAATTTAAAAATTTCAAAGTAGATAATGAAACCTTGTATAAATATGTAAAACCTAAGAACGATTTATGTCAGAATTTAGCTTGGAAGATAGTAATACCTAGAGAACATACTTTAGAAACAATTAGAAATAATCATGATAATGTAGATTCAGCTCATTTTGGTATACATAAAACTTTAGAAAAATTAAAAACCCATTACTTTTGGCCTAAGATGTTTAAAGATGTTAAAGAATATATAAGTAGATGCGATATTTGTAAAGCATATAAGCACTCTAATTCAGCCCCGTTAGGACTTATGTCAAACCCTAAGTTAGTCGACCGTCCCATGACTATGTTGTCCATGGATATAATTGGCCCATTACCAAAATCTTATTCAGGTTATAAATATATATTGTCAATAGTAGATGTTTTCACAAAATACTGTTGGATTTTTCCTCTCTTTAATGCAACTACACAGTCTATCATAAAAATATTGCAGAAAGAAATTATTTTAAAATTTGGTTGTCCAAAAATTGTAATATGTGATAATGGTACACAGTTCACTTCAAAACCATTTAAAGATTTCATTAAGACCTATAATATACCTAAAATATTTTATAATACCTTATATACTCCTCAGAATAACCCAGTAGAAAGATTCAACAAAACTATAGAGACTTGTATTTCATGTTATGTTGAAGCTGACCATCGGACTTGGTCTAGGTACTTACCCCACGTCCAAGCTGCTATTAACAGCACTATTAATTTAGTTACAGGTTATACACCAAATTTTCTTATGTTTGGAAGGGAAATTATTTTAGATGGCTCCTTATATAAATTTTCTTCAATTTCTGATCCTTCAGAATTGGTTATTAGTAGTCGTTCAGACTATTCTTCTTTACTTTCAACTTTGGAAGATATTTTTAGGAAAACAGTGGAAAATTTAGTTAAAAGTTATAGGAAGAATTCTATTTATTATAATGCCAGAAGAAAAAGCATTTCTTATAATGTTGGAGATACTGTATGGAGGCGTAACTTCGTGCAATCTAATGCATCTTACTTCTTTTCATCTAAGTTAGCACCTAAATTTATTAAAAGTAAAATTATAGATAAAATTTCCGATAACGTTTATTTATTAAAAGATTTTGATAGGAGTAGTAGAGGTAGATATCATGTAAAAGATATAGTTAAAATTTAATATTTATTTTGTTATTTGGATACTCAAAATTATACTTACCAACTCGTTTCTATTTGCTGCCGAAGGTAAAGGTGACTATGTATGTGGAGGAATATTGCGTGATGTATGAGAGGTGTCACACTAGGAAGGGGATGTATGCTAGGAGACCTAGGTTAGTAAATGTACTTAGAAACTACACTTACCATACTCTACTCATTTTGGAACTCTAAATTTATGTAAAGAAAAGAAGTTAGTGCCAACAATGTTATAAGGACTCATATTTGTTATTTAGCCCCATTTTTTTTATCCCCTCACTAATTTATATCTTTTATTAGTATTTTTTTGTCTTGAGGTGGATTTATTTACCTATTTCTAGGTTTTGTTTTGTTATGTTTTGTTGTACATTATTAGTTAGCTTCTACTTAGAAGTATTTTGTCTAAGCTTAGTCTTTATTTAGTTTTTATGTCATACTTTAAGTACTAGAATTCCTAGGACCTGGACATGACATTTTGAGTTGTACAACGAAACCTCTTTTCCCAAAAGATAATTTACATCTTGTGGGTGACTTTTTTTTGAAGTGCTAATTAATCACTTCGTTTTTTTTATTCACTTTCGTGGATAATTTTCCTGGCATGCCATGTTCATTTGACATGTACATGTGCAGGGTTGCTTTGTTGGGTTTGTCATTACATAGCGAATGCTCACTGTCTTGACCGGTTGCATACCAAACATAGCGTTTCTTTTGTTAGTTTTGGGTGTATTTATATGACACAACTTTAGAAATTTATTCTTATAGGGTCTTGGTTTGTTAATGTAAAGCGAGGGTGCTGTTACATTAACCAGGTGCATACTAAGTCCTATATTTTGTTTTGTAGCAGTAGGAGTTTATTTTGGAGATAGAGTAGGAGTTTGTTTTGAGATGAAGTAGGAGTTTTGTAGGGTTACAGTTCGTTAGTGTAAGGCGAGGGTGCTATTACATTAACCGGTTGCATACTGGATCCTATGTTAGTTTAGTATTTTGATGTAGAGTGGGAGTTTGTAGCTTAGTATTTTAATGTAGAGTGGGAGTTAGTTTTTTTTTTGGGATTTTCAACCCAATTTAGATACCTGGATTGGTTTGTTGTTGCAAAGCGAGGGTGCTTATTGCAATAACCGGTTGCATACTAGTCCAGTGTATATTTTTTTAATGACACTTGTTATCAACTTATTTTCGATTTGTTATCGACTTATTATCGATTCATTATCGATTTGTTATTAACTTCTTTTAGACTTATTGTAGACTTGTCATCAACTTGTTATCAATTTATTTTCTTTGAAACTTTAGTATCAGGGTTGTCACCTTATGTCATAGGGTTGTCAACACTTAAAAAAAAAAAAAAAAAAAATAAAATTTTTTTTTTTTTGCTAGAAAAGGGGGAAATGTAACGTACGATTTATATATCGCTCGTTACATATAGCCATAGTTATTATTTTGTAGTAGAAATTCATTTAACTCTTCATATTTTGACATATTACCACAGATTATTTAAACCTTCACACATTTGACATGTTTGCCATAGATAAATAATTTCAAAATTTAACATAGCTTAACTAGTTACGCGACGTGTCGTGATGTGACGGGAGTTTAATGAAACCACGTGACTTGTTCTTAATTCGATTTTATTAATTTAAATACAAATAGAAATTTGATAGTGGTGTTTTTGGAAATAAAACTATTTATAAGACTTCATTGTTTGTTTATTTTACAAAAGTTATTAAATTGCGTTTGGTAGAACTTATCATAGACATTGCCATACTTAAAAACTAATTACTCTATGCAATCTTGCATAGACTTTGCGTATCTATGATACAAGCAACCTTATTCCTCTATGATCTAGGATCTTTCTTTTTCCTGTTTGACAGCCGGCCCACTAATGTGTGTCTTGGCGATTAAAAATATAATTTTGGGGTTTTCTTTGTAAATTTGTTTCAAACTGCTTATTTCCATTTGTAAAGGGCGAGGGCCGCGTCGACCACGATGGGGGCGATGTGTTTTCCTTTTAAAGATTCGTGAAACCGGCATCACCTAGATGACCGCGTGTTTGGTTAGGTTATGGGAGGGCGCTTTTGCCGTGAGTATTGGTTAATTATGGACATTTCTTATTCGAAATGCGTAAAACAAAGCATTTTGCAATGTATTACATGAGGATAACGCGTAGATATTCATTGTTTCAGCTTTTTTCCCTATGGTTTAATTTTCCACCATTAGTTTTCACGATGGGATTTTTTTTTCCCGACCTTATTCCATCCGTTTTCTTGTTTCCCTTAAGCTTCCTATAATTTTTGGACCATGAACAAGGACTAGATATCCTTTTCCTTTATTTCTCCCGGTGTTCTGCTTGAACCCGTGGTTTAGCCGTCACATTTGTGATGTCTTTATAATTATTATTCCACTGTAATCCCCTGATCTACGGATCTCCTTTTTTTTCTTTTTTTTACTCTGCTTTTCGCGAGTAAGTTTTTTTGATATAATGGTATTCTTGACCTGCTAGTGTCAATCCATTATCACTTTCCTTATTGAGGGCGAAGTATACCTTCTACCCAACTTCATTTGGAGCCTGGACTACGAACTCAAGATGAGGAGACCCTTACCTCGGAGAACACCATAACAGTGATGAAGCAGCATTGCGGTCCACTGCTGGGGACGGGGATCACATTAAGAGGACGTGCCTTTTATGCCTAAGTAATTTTACACAGGTACAAGTTTGTGATATTTTTCTACCATGCAATACAACTTTTACAAACAATTAAATTTAGAATGTTTAGAATATTTGTAACTTAGTATATTTAATTCTACAGGATTTATCTGTATTTGGTAACTTTTACTTTTGTGCGACTCATAACAATTTGATGCCAAGTCTTTGTTTGTTTTGAAGGAATAAAAGATCCTTTGGTACATATAATATTTTATTTCTCTCCTCAGCAAAATATCATGTTTAGTTTATTATGCTTAGCACATTTACTACTTAGATTTTCATACAACACTGAAGTATAAAGCCCGCTTTGAGATTAATAGTTCAATGTTTTATCCGGCTTTGTTATCCGTACTGTGAGGCAGGTGGATGGTCTCCTTGGCGCCCGTATTCTTGGTTTAATTCTTTTCTTTCTTGTATTTAATTAGGAGATCACCGGCTCACTAACATCTGAGCAAGGTTCGCCTACTGACGGGTACATTTATTTGGTGGGTTTGTGTTCTATTTATCTTTAGTTTATCTATATATATATTGTAGGCAAACACAACACCCCACTTGTTTTACCACCCCGTACAAATTCCCCGTGGCTACAATGGCTACATTGCCTACAGCATTTAAACTGCATTTAAAATTCATTGGTATTATGAAGTAGCTATGACTAATAGGCGATTTTTTTTTCATAAATTAAAAACTAAAATGCTGTAGTGTAAAGTTGTCAACATGTCGCTTGGTAATTTTTGCCTTTCAAGCGTCAATCTATACTAATATATAAAGAGGAAAGATTTGATTTTTTGTTTGCATTGAATAGGCTCCGAAAGTACTGAACCGATTTGAAAAATTCTTTCACTGTTGAGAAGCTACACTATCCTCGAGTAACATAGGCTATATTATATTTTCAAAAAAATTAGGGATCCTTAGTAAAACTCCAATAATGTAACCTAAGGTGTAAAAAAAAAGAAAACCGAAGCAAAGCGAGGGTGGTTACTCGTAATATATAAAACAAAAAATGTTAGTGGGGACATCCTTTGAAACCATCCAACCGATGTACCCCAAACTGGTCTTATTTGAAAGGCAATAATGCAAAGATGGTTTGAGACCACTAAAACAATGCACATTTTCGATTTTCCACTTTTCCCACACAAATTTTTGTAGCGTAGTAGCACACACTGGGTATCCACTATCAACTAGTATATAAGAACTGAGATTTTTGAAAAGTAGGTATAGAAATAGAATATTATTACATCTTTTCCTCATTTACAGGTCAAATAGAAGTGTTCACATGGTCAGCCTCGGGAACTATAATCACTGAAACGCTGGCATCGTCCTGCCCCACGGTGGTGGTGTACGTGATGGACAGTGTCCGCAGCGTGTCGCCCGTCACGTTCATGTCCAACATGCTGTACGCTTGCTCGATACTCTACAAGACACGGCTGCCTTTTATCGTTGTTATGAATAAGGTACAAATAATGTTTATATGGAAGTCCTTTTTATAGTGCCTCAAAATAGTTTCATTTGAAAGGCAATAATCCAATAATTATAATAATCATTTGAAAGGCAATAATCCAAAGGTGGTTTGAGAATACTAAAACAAAGCATTAGGCATATTCAGTCCATTGATAAGATCGATTTTTCACTTTTCCCTTATAACAATTTGAAGATATAGTTAAGATGACGCATTAACGTCAAAAACACTGATCTTTCATTCTCAGAATTTTTTTTAGCGTAGTGGAACACGCCGGGTTTTTTTTTATTTTTTCATTTATCCTACATGCACTGATCTCCTTCGGCAGGACCGAAGGCTTGTTTCACAATCTTCAAGTAGAGTCCTGAATAAGCTATTTAAGCCGGTTAAAGTGACGTTAAAGTGTCATTTTACATACACGAAATGTCAACTTAACCAACGAATAGCTTACTTCGGACTTACTTGAAGATTGTGAAACAAGCCCTTAATAAAATAATAATAAACAAGAACATAGAAAACAATAATTCTGAATTAAATTTTCTGACACCTTTTTGGCAGATATTTATCTGAAAACTTTTCTCAATACTATAATCAAATTTTATGCCACTAGTAAAGTAAGTATATAACTTCCAGATAGATGTAGTAGACAGTGCATACGCGGTGGAGTGGATGCGCGACTTCGAGGCGTTCCAAGAGGCGCTGGACGCGGAGGGCGAGAGCGGCGGGGAGAGCTCGTACATCGGCAACCTCACGCGCTCCATGGCGCTCGCGCTTGACACTTTCTACGCGGACCTCAAGTGCTGCGGCGTCAGTGCGCATACTGGACAGGTTAGCTTTTTAGGGTTCCGTAGCCAAATGGCAAAAAACGGAACCCTTATAGATTCGTCATGTCTGTCTGTCTGTCCGTCCGTATGTCACAGCCACTTTTTTCCGAAAGTATAAGAACTATACTGTTGAAACTTGGTAAGTAGTTGTATTCTGTGAACCGCATTAAGATTTTCACATAAAAATAGAAAAAAAAACCAATAAATTTTGGGGGCTCCCCATACTTAGAACTGAAACTCAAAAAATTTTTTTTCATCAAACCCATACGTGTGGAGTATCTATGGATAGTTCTTCAAAAATGATATTGAGGTTTCTAATATCATTTTTTTCTAAACTGAATAGTTTGCGCGAGAGACATTTCCAAAGTGGTAAAATGTGTGTCCCCCCCCCCCCCCTGTAACTTGTAAAATAAGAGAATGATAAAACTAAAAAAAATATATGATGTACTTTACCATGCAAACTTCCACTTAAAATTGGTTTGAACGAGATCTAGTAAGTAGTTTTTTTTTTAATACGTCATAAATCGTAAACCGCAATTTACCTCGATCAAAGTTACGACGAACTACAAGAACTTTTATATTATGTTACTTGCTGCTACGGAACCCTTCATGGGCGAGTCCGACTCGCACTTGGCCGCTTTTTTATTTAACTCTCGTATGCTTGTAAAGCGGTCACTAAAAGATCATGAAGAATGACGTCGTTGTAACTTTAAGACCTCTTATGTGTAAAAAAGCTGTTTTGAGGGAATCGATAAAAATCGATAAAGTTTTGTTTAGCAAGCACATAGCTGATTTTGAATTTGGTGAATAAATTACGATGGAAACGTCGTACACACATGAGAGTTTTTGAATTCGATAATGCTTCAAAATGTAGAATCATTTGACGTAAAAAACTGATTTTGCTGGAAGTGGCACATAACACATAATAAAGAGGTCAAAGTTGCAACGACGATCACATGCATTTACGTATATACAGAGCAAGAGACGTCTTCAATGAACTATAATCGTGCATCACGATCTTATGTTAGGTCCATCATGCAGGTAAATGCATATGATCGGGATCGCGTAAGCCTGAACCTGCTCATTTATTTCGAATTTTCAACCTTTTTGCAACCTTTATTGAGACAATTTTATTTTATTTTAAGCTTTACCGATGTGATAGTTTCTACTTGTTTATAAGGGGTGATAGAATTTGATATGGACATTACTCTTGAACTATGTATTATATAACAAACTTATGAAAATGAAAATATGGCGGTTCATAATATTAATTTAACATAAGCTGCACATAGTTGTTAATTCATAAAGTTATTGCTATTTAACTTTGCTGTAATTTTTGTTCTGTTGATTGCAGGGTATAGATGAGTTCTATAAATTGGTAGATGAAGCAGCGGAAGAATATGAAAAGTAAGTTGTAAAAACATTCAGTAATTTGATAATAATGGGACTGGGAATTTAATAAATGTAAATTTTGGAAAAGATGATGAATAAAAATGTAATTAATAATGCCAAAAAATATTTGTTTAGGGAATACAAAGCAGACTGGTTGAAAATGCGCGCTGAAAAACTGGAAGAGCAGAAGAGAAAAGAAGAGGAATTAAAGAAAAAAGAAGGTAATAAAGCAAGTTTTTCATTTTATTTCAAACTAATATACATTCATGAAATTTTGTTTCAAACTGATATGTTGGTAATTATAAAATAATCTGGTTCTATGAGGGTATTAACATTTTGAAACCTATGTATAATTTTTGTCAGTATTGGAAGAAGTAAAGAAATATTTGTTTGAATAGATGGATCAGATGCAGTGATAGAAAAGAAGAAGTTAATAGAAGAGGTGCCGGGAGGGAGGGAGATCAGTGACGTGTACCTCTCGCACCCTGGAGATCAGAGCTCCAGCGACGATGAGGGAACCGAGGCGGAGAGACCCGAAGCTGGTTAGATTATTATATCTTTCTTTTTTCTTTTTTATGGCCGGCAACGCAATGTGTACCTTTGGTTACTGTTGTAATGGTGGACTCTTTATGAAAATGCTCATGTTTCTATAAGTTTGGAATTATAATTTATATAATAATTATTATACACACCAATTTAAAAAAATTGTACTAATTGGTCTGTTTACGTAGAACAACTATAATAAACAAGATAGATCTAATAATTTCGTAGGAAATTTAAAAAAATATATCATTTTAAAGATATAGTAAATAAAAAACTGGATTCTTTATAGTAAAAAAATATGTATTTTCTATTTTTTTCCTTGAAAATATTGCTAACTGCGAATGTTGATGAATAGATGTGAAGTGTTGATGAATGGTAATGTTTACTGACATAGTAAAATATTCACTATTAATTTTAAGTTAAATTGTATTTTTTTTTTCATTACAGACGATAAACCAGAGGATGTACAAATGTTCCAAGAGTTTCTAAGAAAACATGTGAAACCAAATAATATGGGTAACAGTAGCGGCAGTAATACATAATAATTTATTGTAAGTTGTTTTATTAAGTGATTTAAGTGTAAATAAAAAAATATGTAAAATAATTCTAGTAATTTTTAGGTAACTTTAATATACACAATGTGGTTATCATACAAGCAGATGATTAATATTTTTATTAAAAAAACGTACTTCAAAACAATTTTTTTTATTTTTTCTAATAAATGAATTAATTATTCGATCGATCAATTGATGTACGAATAAGATACCTGTATTCTTTCCATAAAAATATATTCCAGCCAGACCGGGCATCAAACTTAATATCTTTTATTCTACAAGTAACGCAATGAAACTAGTTGTCTATAACTTTCGTTTGTCTGCTTGTAAATTAATCATAGAGTGCACAGGTCGCAAGACTTAAAAACTATTAATTTAAATATAAGCAATGATATGAAAATTATTATTTTATTATAACACTAACCGTTTGCTACATAACATATACATATATTAGCTATCACATACAGAACACAATGTTTAAATTCGTTACCTATTAACTAAGGTTAATAACTAGTAGATTGTTACTCAAGCGATAGTCAGGAAACAAAAAATAAAATATAAAATAAAAATATAATAAAAGGTGTGTGTGTACTTATGTACGCGCGTAAGAAGTTATACTTCTTTGGCGTAACAGAACAAAAATAGTTAAAGATTTCATCATGTATGCCACATCTTTAGTGGGAATACTTTTGGTAAAAATATAATTTTATATATAATTTTTTGTAGCACCTACCGCAGCTTTTAGCAATCGCCCAGGCTTGACTGGTGGGGAATGGCATCACGCATTTAGTCCGCCCATTGTGATCTAGTTTTTTAGGTTTACAATAAAAAGTAAATAAATAAACTATTTGTAGTAAGAATCGGTTATCAGCTAACTTGTTATCATCATGTCGCTTTTTGGCTGTCGGTGTGCGCGCGCATCTTAAAAATTATACTCGTAATTGTTTTTCAAACGCGACACAAGTATAACTTTAAAAATATCACAGAAATACACCATCGCTATAGATTTGAGTTTTCTGAAGATATTGTTACAGGTGTATAAAACTGTTATGCAAATTTCATTTGAGCAAACAATGAAAATTTATACGTAGTATCCATGTACTTTCCAAAATACAATTGGAATACTTCTTTAATTCACATTAGTACAACACTTAAATAAATACAGTGGAACCTCGATTATCCGGCCCTCAATTGTACGGATTCGCGATTGCCCGGACTATAAACCCCGAAAAAAACTACAACACACACACCTTTTTGTTTTGTTTTACTTCACCAATCACATTGGTATAATACAAAAAGGCATTTTAAACGCTGTATGTCAAATGTCAAACACTTCTGACAGCAACAAAAGTGTGCGTGTCGTCTTGTATTGACAGAGCGACTGTGAGCAGAACGGTCAATTGCCTGTTCTTACGCTCTTCATCGTCGGCGCGCTAGTGACATATCTACCTCTTTTTACGTTATAATATCATTGAATCAATCTCATTAAGATCTCAAATTGTTGAATAATATAATATAGTAATAATTGTTGAATATGAGTTATAATATAATGTGTTAATTTTCATAACAATCACAGTTTAATAATTAGGCTATCCTCTCCTGTATTTATCTACTAAGAAACTGAGATAAGTATGCGTTTAGATGAATGTTTGTGTAAAATGATGTAATTCAAAACATTTAAGACAACAACAGCCTTAGACATACACAAAAATAGTATAAATGAACATTTATTAATAAATAATAAATAACACCATGTTGAGCACTACATTACAAGATTCAATTATATTCGTTCTCATTACTAAGTACATTATATTTTTGGAACGAAGTTCCTCATCGCGCGTTGCGAAATAGGCGGAAAATTTTGTAACGAAAAGATGTAACGACACTTTTTGCCGTCGTAGTTTTTTTTACATAGAAAGCATTCGTTTCTTGCAGTCAGTACTATTGCAATACTACTATTACTACTATTGCAATTGCTAGTAGCAATTGCTACTAGGTGAACAAAGCCGATGAGAAATTTAATACCCCAGATTTGTTTCGGCACACTCGCTTGCATGTTTTTGCTATCCTAGTACTGACTGCAAGGAACTTCGTTCCATCCGGGTGTCCCTTGACAGCTCTCAAGTTTTTTTTAGATGTTAAAACATGACAAGTATTAATATTAATTTAACCATAATTTTGATTTGAGTTTTAATTTGAGAAACATTGGACGGATTGTTCGTTATATGTTGTTTGTAGTTCCACAATGATTTTAATACCAATGGTTTAGTCGCAAAACGTCCAATGCACAATAGATCCCAAACAGATGCAAAATGAATCCCAAATTTCTCAAAATCGTTGGTTGTCTGACTGTATGAAAAAGTTTAGGTTGTGTTGAATATTATTACATATTATGTACATCTATAACAATATGAGATATTATCTGTTATGAATGTTCATGATAATGGGGATTTTGATTTATTTATTAGAAAAAAGTCTCCATTTTAAATAATTTTCATTGATTCAGAATATTGAATTATTAAATAATATAATTCTAGTTGTAAAGTATTTTATACCTTGATATTGTATCTACAATATGTAAGTACAGATCCAAATATATTTGAATAAATATGAGTATTTAGCATAAAAATTGTTTTTAACGGTGTATTACTTAAACTTCAGGAAGTTATAAACTTATAAACCGAATTCCGGAAATATTTATAAACATTTTTGGAAGATGGAAAAAGATTAACATGTTCTTTTTTAATACCGAAGCGAAATGTGGCTGACTTCAAATAGTAATAATCACAAAAAATACAAATATTTTACAATTCTATACCCATACCTTTAACGTAAGATATTTATATACATATTTTGTAGGTGCCTTGGCTCAAATTGAATTTAAGCCGAAACGATTACTACTTAAGTAGCTATTGTGGTGACCTTCCCACTGGTTTACAAAACTCAAAAATTAAATAACAATGACATTCCAATACTACACTTTAAAAATGCATTAAGAATTTAACTAAGGGAATTTTTCTTAAAATTTTATGGAAATTAGACCATAGTTTTATCTAGTGGCAGTAATTATGAATTAATAATAAAACAAAATATTTTTTTTGACTTATTTTTAACGTATGATTTGTTACATTTGGATTAACGTCATTGTAATTCCACGGGTGCTTAAAGTTCTGCTATCGGTAATTCGTGTGGTATAGTATGTTTAGAGTTCCCCTCGCTACCAAGTGTAACGCGATATAGTCTACAAGCTATTTATTTGTACTATAAGACTAATGTATATGTTCACATGTATCGTGTAAGTCTCCGTTGGTGTCCCCGTTGGGGTGTTCCTTGGGGAGGGGGTTCCCTCGGCCCGCCCGCTCGAGCGCGGGGTCGGCCAGCCGCCACGCCGGCTCGAAGCCCCCCTTGCGCGCCAGCGCCGGGTTGGGGCCCGTGTTGTGCGTGCTGCCTATTGATGTATAGCTGGGGCGAAGATAAAAAGATAGCTTTCAAATAATTAAAATAGCTATCTTTTTACTATAATATGCAACTGGGTCGAAATATCGGCATACGAAGACATTAGTCGGTACCCATTAGGTTGAAAGAAGAAAATTGCCAGCAGCAAAGACATAGATAATATTAACTGGCAACATAATTCAGGTTCAGATTCGAATACGATTTTGGTCACAAAAGTTGCGTTTTTATTATTGCGCGCACTACTATGTAACTTTATACTGATTAATAAATAATTCTTACCCTTTGTCGTATAAGTTACAGTACGAGACTTCCCGCTGCAGTATGTAGCTCCATATCTGGTGGTAGCTCCAGTTTAGCAGCGGAGACACGCGCAGCACTTGAGGCCAGCCAGGGTCTGTTTTCTGTTATGAAACATATGAGGGGACGTTAATAGATTTTATACACTGAAATGGGGCTCTCAAATAATGAAAAATCTAAATTTGGTATTACACCAAATGGATTAAGGATTAAAGAAGACACAAAAATGGAAAGAGATCCATCAATGGATTTAATCACTGGATTTTAGTGGACAGCGTGAAAAAAATCAAACTCATTAAATGTCGAAGAAGTCTACTTTCAACCACGTAAATCTAAATTGTTTACAAAGGTTGATGTTTTTCCATTGTAACCTTATACGCTTTTTAAATATCGAATAATCTTGATATTTGAGATTAGTTATAGATTTTTTTAAAATGTTACAGCATATTTTTATAAGGAAAATATCTTACCTGCATAAAAGTTAAATTTTCACTAAACGGATCCGTTCTTCTCGTGCCCATAAGACAAACTTTGAGTTTGTCATCGTCTTTTAGTATTTTTTCTAGTGCTTCTCTAATTTCCCCTTCCACTACCGTCAACTGAATTCCATAGTCTTCTTGTATTTGCTCTACAAATTCTTCTATTTCATTAAAAGGTTTCTTTGTACGAATGTAAACTACTTTGAGATCTTTCTGTATGTCGTCCCTTTGGTACATTTTTTTCAGAGTATTTACTGTTATATCTAATAGTACTGTACAGTCTTTGCCTCCGTTAAATGATAGAAAAATTTCATCTAGGTTAAACTGCGTAAAGCATTGTCTTAGAACCTGAAATAGATAAAGGAACTTGATATTATTGTGGTTAACTGTGTTAAAAGAATCTATGTGAAGTGCTAAAATGCCATTTAACCAATTTTATGTACCTAGTAAATTAATGACCAATTTAAAAATGATAAACAGGGACAAAATAAAGCCGTTATTTTTATGTTTCTGAATTAGGTTTTGGAACGCATTTGACTCAATTTTAAAGCAGTTTTTACTATTACTGTAGATACCTACTCAAAAAATTAACATTTACAAAAAATATAAAAAAGATACAAAGAACTATAAAATATGTTAAAATGACACGTACATTGTTCTACTCTTTTATTTTAAATGCATAACAATTTACATTCAGTCCATAAAATAAGGATGCCACTTTTTTGGACTTAAGAAAACACTTCCAGCTAAGTTTTTTTACATTCTCAAGTTTCGTTTTTACATTCTCAAGGTTGATAGTTTGAGAATGCTACATAACATTATGGTAGCAAGACTAAAAACTAACCTTGGAATATGACAACATAATGGAGTACCTACTTTCTGCGTAGTGTGGCGCATTAGTTAATTTTAGTTTTAATGTCATCTCTGAAGTAATAAAAATAAGAGGAATAGATGAAAATAAAGCCACAGCCAATAACTATAGGTAACTATTCCATTCATGAGCTCAGGTGTCTCGCAAGGGCTGACTTCACGCAATTCAGAGATCATTATGTAGAAGAACAATCAGGTATGCAGTTTTCCTTACGACGTTTTCATTGAAGCAAGCTGCTATTGTTTAAGTAAGTACCTATTGCTTTGATGCAACCCTACTCTACTGCAGTAATAATATGATTAATATCTATAGGTATGAACCTATGTCTTGAAATCAGTAAGATGATGAAAACTAGATTAACTGACATTTTAGGAAAGTCATTTAAATATTTTCTGCTGAACATATAAGTATCACTTAACCAGTGTGCTTTGTAATGGGGATTTGTTTATTAACCGTACAAATAGGTAATTGTGGCCAACGCAACAAGATAAATAATGTAAACAAAAGTTCAGAGATTTAAAACATTTTTTATGAAAATTATCTACAAGTAAAATTAATCATCAGCATGATTAGCATATTTACTAAATAAATAGGATACTGCAGATGAGTCTGAATGTACGCTTGCAACAAGACATAATGCATCGTCAATTTTGATCAACTTTGCTATAAAAGTATCTTCGACTTTATTTTATGGCTTGCTGACCGTATCCACTTCGCTGGGCGTCAAACATTTTACCTGTGATGAAGTAATAAAAAAATAACCGACTTCAAAATAAGTCAAAAACTACTCGTGAGATCTAACTCTTTAAGCGGGACTACATAACAAGCACCTGCTTTCGATTAAAAAAAGAATCATCAAAATCGGTTCACGCAGTCGAAAGTTCTGTCTGGTAACAAACATAAAAAAAATACAGTCGAATTGAGAACCTCCTCCTTTTTTTGAAGTCGGTTAAAAAAAATTCGAATCCCCAGGTAAATTGGGGATGTTTTTTCCCGTCTACCCCATAGTGTGGGGAATCGTTGAAAAGGTCTTTAAAAAATATCATGAGTCTGCGTAGAGTCTACGCCGTAGACCATTTTTCGATACTTTTGCGAAATATTCATTTGGTTAGAGTCAAGAGTCCCCCCCTCTGCCAGCTGAATGATAGGTGTTCGACGTGTGAAAAATTCACGGCAGTAGTAGATTATGATGAATTGAAAAGGAAATTACCGCGGCTAGGCCTAGGATACCTTAGTGAGTTACAGTCTTACAGTTACAGTACTTAATAGTCAATGAATTTACAACTACGCTACGGTGCCCTACATTGCGCACGGCCTGATACGCACACACACAAGACCGGTTTTTTTAATGGTGCTGTTATTTTCTGTTTAGCACATTTTGAGCCGAATGTTTTAACTCTTGAACCGCTACCACATTCTTGACATAAATTAACAGACTTCAAAATTAGGGATAACTCAAAAACTACTAGTCATATCTCGCTCAAATTTAAGTGAGACCACATGACAAGCACCAGCTTTCGATTAAAAAAGAATCATCAAAATCGGTTCATCCAGTCGAAAGTTCTGAGGTAACAAACATAAAAAAAGTCGATTTGAATACCTCCTCCTTTTTTGAAGCCGGTTTAAAAAACACGATTGGCATGGACTGTTGACGCAAAATTATAGTGAAGTAGTATAGATATTAGATAATGACAGGTCAGTTATTATCTCGCCTCGTTAGCTGTAGGTACCTACTTTAGATCACGCAATGATTTTAATAGAGACTCGATAACAATAATAAATATTCGATCCCGCTCGAAAGATAACGGGTTAATAATATTAAATTGTTACAACAAAATAATTAAATAACTTACCTCTTCAGTTTCTTCTAAAACAGCTGATACATCAACCAGATCCATAATTTCTTCCGTCATGTTTCTCATAATATGTTACTGCAAAATTGATACACAAGTGTTAGTTTTCGGAACATACAAGTCGAATGTCGAATATTGAATAGGCAAGTTCTACACTTCACTCTGCCACGTCTTATTCCTTTGAGTACCACTGTTAAAATGAGCATACATTTTAACAAGTAATATGTATTTTCCTCTTCAATGTGAAGTGACTTATTAACTGAAAGCTGGTTATATTTTCAAGGTAAAATATTATTCAGACAACAATACCTATGAAACTAGAGTTACAGAACTATTTAAAATGTAAACCAGGTATTAAAAAGGCGAAGCTAGTCCCGGGTTCGATTCCAATTCCCATGCAGAAGACATTTTGTGGCAGAAAAAGTTTCGTTTGTGTGTCCATACCACTCGCGAAACAGAAAATCCTAGTAGGGGGTTGTGAGTGTGTAAAAATTTATTATTTTTAACCTTAAGGCGCGGTGTGATCTCAATATTCACAAAACTGGGTTTTTTTGGTGCTCGAGTACGAGGAAACCCAATGAAAATATCGCACGCAAAAAATACAGAGCATAGAAAAAGGTCTAAAGAAAAATGTTAACCGAATAGAATATTAAATTGTTGTTTAATATTTCCAATAAAAAATCGTAATTCGACGTAAATCGACGTTCTCTGTATTTTCAGCGGTAACAACATATTTTTTTTTGAGAATATAATACGTACATGGTTTTATTAAAACTTAAACCGGGCAGATATTGAATTTAATGTGTATATTCTGAATTATCTAAGGAAAACCCTCAAATTAAATGTTTATTCGCAATAGTTACATTGTTAGCTAAAATATGCTCTGCAATTTTGAACCCTATTCAGCGTCACGTAAATGTAACATTAGATTAGCGCAGATATGCGGTTGTGTGAGTGAAATCAACGTTTTTAAATCGTAGTCATACCGCGCCTTAAGTATTTTAACTATTTTTTAGATGGAGATATTATTAGTCTTGAGAAAGATTTGCTAAAGATAAGGGCTGGCCCGGCTTACTACCGCTCTCCTTTCTCCTTCTTAAATCGACCGTGAAATGTTTTACGTATTTCAGTCGCCATGTCGGCGAGTCAGTAATATTTAGAGACCGACCGAACTTTCGGTTTCGGTTTCGGTTTCGGCCAGTTTCGGCCAAAAAATCTAGTTTCGGTTTCGGTTTCGGTTTTGGCAAAATTTGGCCGAAACCGAAAGCGAAACTCTGTGTTCGTGAATTGTCGTGCGTAATTTCGTCGTCGTGCTAAATTCGCGGCTAACTCGTGGGCACTGACTTTTCAAGTGAAGTCATTAATTTAACATGTTTATTTTATTTCTTCATTAATTAATTGACACGGTGCTTTGGCGCTCATTTGCATAGGCCTATGTTGAGCATAGGACTTTAATTTTATGTTTTTTTTTTTTCATTTTATCTAACACCATTTAACTGTCTGTAGGTATATACCATCATCGTCATAGCCATATAATGAAACTGTAACTGTACTAATATTTGAGTAAAACTTTTAATAGGGGTATGTATTAGCCATAATAGATTAAATAAAAACAAATTTTTGTTTATTTGTCTGTGCGTTTGTTCCGGCTAATCTCAGGAACGGCTTAACAGATTTAGCTGCGGTTTTCACTGACTTATACATATTGTAGTGACCTTGGGTTAACAGTATTTGTTTTATTTCAAACGGTTCACAAATAAATTACGTTATGTAAATTTCGCCTATACTTACATTTATTGAATGAGGCTCGACAGTTTAATATACACTAAACATAGCTAAGAACACTTTCGATTTAGTCACCTTCGTTTCTCCGTTTGGGAGCGACGATGCACAGACATACAACAGATACACAGATACGTCAAACTTATAACACCCCTCTTTTTCATCGGGGGTTAAAACTGCGCCCATTCATAAGTACATTTTTTCAAATTTTTGCCGTCTATGTATTAAGATATAAGTTTATCGAACTCAAGGCATGTACTACTATACAAATGCGTAAAAAACACGCTATATTTCAATACCTATAGGTACTTCAGTATATATGTACCTATATATAGGGTATCCCGTAAGTAGTGGATCTTTGTTAGCGGACAGATAGCTTGAGGGTTGACCTGCCAAATGTCAAACAATGCCCTTTGTAAAATTTCAACAATTCGGTTCCTTTACCCTACTTTTTTTTGTTGAGTCCACAAATGAGCAGCTCAAAAAAATACCTTAATGGTGTGGCCAAACGAGCATATTTTTTGAGCTGTGCGTTGCGTAAAATAGCGTAAATCGTAAAATAGCGTAAATCGTAAAATCGCATATAATATAAATTCCAAACAATTCAATTTGAACTTTTGTATGAAACCAGCTCATTTCACGTGATTCACAGCTCCAAAAATACGCTCGTTTGGCCTCACCCTAAGTTTCGGTTTCGGTTTCGGCCGAAACTGGAACTAAGGCCGAAGGTTCGGTTTCGGTTTCGGTTTCGGCTGAAAAACCAGTTTCGGTCGGACTCTAGTAATATTGCGGGCCCATGCTTAATTTTTTGATGTCAAAATGCCTTTCATGTTGCTGCTGTCAATGGGTCAACTTTGCATATCAGGTGACAATATATTTGCCTGTTAATCATGTCAATGTAACAAAATATAAAACATACAAATTGAATTATGTAACAATCCTGAAATTATCTAAAAATATTTTATACAATTATTAAAATAAATTTAACTTGACAAACAAAGTCGTTTTACTATTATTATTATGTTTATACCAAATATATGGGTCAATCTGAGTCTGATCTTGATTATAGTCCTAAAATATTTAAGTGAGATAAGACCTAGCAGTTTATATTACTTTATACTATATGTATTAAACTGTGTATAATTAAAAAAAAACAGCATAACTGTTAAAAAGTTATTATATTTAAATATTGTCCATAAAACAGTAATAAAATAGTTTTTCTTAATTATATTTAACAAAAACTTAAATTTTGATCTTAATAATAAAACACAAGTACCACTTGATGGTATTCAATTGAAAATCACTTAACACTCACAAACACTTCTTTGTCTAAAATAAACTTTTTATTTAACTCACTCTCCTATACTTTTCACACATTTTTTTTTCAATGGTGGCTCAATATCCTCAGTGTTCCTGTCAATTCCAAACAATATTTCCTTCGTCAGTTTAAGACTCACCCTCATCATATCCCTCTTCGGTGAAACATTTCTAACGAAACTGACATCAAGTATTTCTGAAGTTACATCTCGGCCCATCTTTTCAATCACAGTTTTTTTTGCTTCTTCAACTTGGTTATCTCCAGAAACAAAGGTGTACACGTAAACAACTATATCAAGGTTAAATTTATCAATTAACTGCTTATCGTCAATCAAGCCATTGAAATATTGTAAGAAATCCACAGCCAATGCTGGTAAATTCATAGTTACATGTATCTTCACATCCGAAGATATATTTTCTTTGCCTGTGCAACAGTCCTTTATAAAGTCCTTGAAGTTCTCACAAATAAACTCTTTTCCGTCCAGATTAAATGATTTGAAAAGGGACATTTTTATATTATTGTATTTAGCATTTAAGTTTAATGCTTTGTAACTTTCAGGATTCAGATCATTGGCGAACACTCTGCACTTTTTTTTAGCAGCTGGGACTGCAAATGGTCCGACACCAGCAAAAACATCAAATAGAACATCACCTGGTTTTAAGAACTTGACAATTCTCTCATGTTCTTTACCCAGCCGTGGATTCCAGTACACTTTTGAGAAATCAAACTGAAACTTGCAATGATTCTCGTTAACATTCACTAAGTAGTCTTTATCACCAGCTAGGATCTCCAAGTTAAAGTTTCGGTATACATTGTCAATAACTTGAGTTTTATTGATAACAGTCCTGCAGGTTGCAATCTTGTCTATCAGCACTGTCCCAATAAGTGACTTGTATTCAAGCAGATGGTCTCTTAAATTTAGATGAATGATGTGCCCGACTTGTGAGAATCCACTCACAGTTTCTACGCCCTCTGGTAAAACTGCTTTGAATATGTCCTCGTACGATAAATTCTCATACGTCACCTGTAATTCCTTGAAGAAAAAGTTGTCTTCGGTGACGTCATGCTTGTTGAACGACAGTCGATGATCTTCTGGTATATCCTTCCAGCAGGTAACTTTTTCAGGATTCAAGTAGATAATTTTTCCAAAAGATTTGTCTTCCTCACTTAAATTTTGTACTGCTTTGAAGTTCACTAGTTTGAGAGTGTAAGGCTTGCAGTAGCCAATAATGCTGGATACTTTGTCAGTTGACAACTTCAGCGCTGATACTTTTACGTTACGCAAGAATTTCTCACGATGTAACTCTTTCATTCCCCGCACTGAATCCGGACATGCCCACACTTTAGCTCGACTCGACATTTTTACGACGGAAATGGGAAAGAAACCACGAAAATAACTGGAAATCATTACACGTGAGAAAGTTCATAAGAATGCATTTTGTACAAACCTATAATTTATAGGGTCCATGCAAGGAAGGATGAGTCTTGTCAAACCGTTTCAGTTTTAATTCAATTAGGAACTTCACTGTTATTATAAACTCCAAATTTTAATAAACCAGAATACTTCAGTTTTCCAATTTGACTTTGGCCTTTGCTTTGAAGTTGACTTGTCAAGGCAAGGATAACCTCAGAACCTCACTCCGGATCGCGCACATGACACATGTCAAATGCTATAACCGCTTGACACTGACAGTTTATACTGACTGAAGATCAGATCATAGATTAACCCTTTAACAGAGAATTCATCCATTAAAAATAATTGCCATCATGTATACGTTTATTAAAACAAAAAATATACTCAGTTTTTATTTCAGATTAATTTCTCAATAATATATCATCAACTTTTGAGATCTTGTATGAAATATTAAAATCCCAATTTTTTACATGATGTTGATGTTTGTTTACTGTGTTGAATCTTTCTTTCTTTTTCTTCTCTCTTTCTTGGCCGGCAACGCATCGGTGATGCCTTTGGTGTTGCTGATGTCCATGGGCGACGATAGCCACTTACCATCAGGTGGATCGTCAGCTCGTTTGCCGGCTATTTCCATAAAAAAATAAAAAAAAATGTTTTTAAGCCGCCCAAAGGCCTCCGTCTCATAAAATATCTAATAATAACAACCGGGACCTATGTCTAAAGTCAAAAAACGTACCCTCCAAAAAATGGAAGCGCTTATAATTTTTCCGCTATGGCAATAATTAAATTTATGTGACCGATGTTTATGCTCAGGATTATAGTATCTATAAGGGATGCAAAGAAAGCATTGAAGTATTATTAAGCTTAGAGAACCGACACCGCGAACACAATGTATGTCCCAATGAACTGGCGCCGATCGGCTTCAATTTTCAATGGATTCGTTCGATTTTTAAAGGAGAACGGGGGCTCAATTTTGAAAATAGAACCTCCCGGCGGGACACACATTTTGTTCGAGATGTCTGTTCTATGATAATATTATACTTCAATGAAAGAAAGTAAATTTTTTGGCATAGGTTTTAATACGAGGCGTATATTAAACTACAATAATTAAAATGAATAGACTGAGCACACGAGCTACCTGATCGTAAGCGATCATTGACATCAATAGTTTCCTAAGCATCACCGATGCGTTGCCGTTCTAGGAAGAAAAAAAATGGTTGTCTGTAAAGTCGGTTTACGGACGTTAGTTTAACGTGACAACGTCATGACAAAGCTCCGCTCCGCTCCGCCCCGCTTCGCCCCGCCCCGCTCCGCTCCACTCAACTACGATCGCCTACGGCTCGCCTACGGCATCGGCTACGATACGCCGATCGTAGCCGATAGTGCCTCTCTCTCGCTTTTGCCGCTCTCTCGCTCGCGGAACGAATATTTTTTCATAGATGCGCTCGGCGCTCATCATTTTAATAGATGTTATCATGTCAAAAGAAAGAAAGAACGTCACTCAATTCCCCGACCGGAACACGACGAGCCGTTTGGCAGCTGAGCTGACTCAAGCAAGAGGGTGGTAGCCTACCAGACTGGCTTGTAACTGTTTTGTATCTAACAGTAGTTTCATTAACTACAACCATTATGGTCTTTAAGTACCGTACGTTTTACACCCCTGATTCTTTATTGAACTTGTGAAGGCAATTTTTAGGGTTGGCGCAACAGTAGGTATTTTGTGTTAAACGTGCGGGAAAAACCGGCCAATTTCGTGTCCCTGGTACGACGTTGTGATATTTATACCGGGAAAAATATATTATTATGTTTCCTGTTCCTTTATGATCTATGTTTTTGTTTTAAGTATTCATTTTTAAAGTTATACATATCTACAAATCCACGTTGTAAAATATATAGGTAACCATGTATAATTATTGATTTTAAATTTTAATTAATACCATTATTATTATTATTATTATTTCTCCATGGGGTTCGCCTGGATAGTTACCACCCTTGAGTATGAGTCAGCCGCCAAACGACTCGTCGTGTTCCGGCTGGGGGCTTGAGAGCCAGTTCTTTCTTTCTTTTTCTTCTCTCTTTCTTGGCCGGCAATGCATCAGTGATGCCTTTGGTGTTGCTGATGTTCATGAGCGACGATAGCCACTTATCATCAGGTGGATCGTCAGCTCGTTTGCCGGCTACTTCCATAAAAAAAAATTATGTCACCGGAAAATAACAAAAACCGCAAATTTATAATTTTCCTACGAAATTTATAAACCTTCGTAGGATTCTAAACGAATAATAAATTGTATTATTTTACGCCCACATTTTCGCAAATTGATAAACTTGCCGAACTCACGCGTAAAATAATAAGTAAGCAATAACCAAACGCCAGTGCGCTCTGATTGGTTGAATAAGGCAAGCAGCAAGCAGCATGCAGCATGCAGCATGCAGCAAGCACTGTTTCTGTCACGGTTCCGGCGCTGCGGGCGGGACTCCGGCGGTCCCACGCGAGCTTGTCGTCGCAAATGCTTTTAATGCTCACCACCGCAGCTTCGGCTTGCTGGCCGGCCAGCCTCAATTGCTGCGGCGAGCATTAAAACCACCTGCTTCTTAGCTCGCGGGCCGCCTCGCCCCTCCGCGCCTACGCGGGTTTACATTACACTCGTTTAGAATCCTACGAAGGATTATAAATTTCGTAGGAAATTCTAGGAAATTTATTTTACGTTTCTTGTTATTTTCTGGTGACATATACATAATTATATGTATAAGACCGTATTAAGACAGTTTAAGACCTATGTCAGGGGCTAATAAATAGTGGAGTCTTTTGAATAGAGTCCCATTGGTTGGGGTTGAGAATTGGGAATCGGGTGCAAATTATAAATGATATCTAATGCTATTAAAATAATTTAAAACATCAAAAATGTGATGAGTTTTAGCTATAACCTTATTTTATTCATTAAAAAATCAGCAATTATTCATCGCGTATGATAGGTATTTAAGGGCTTTAAAATTTACTTTGAAACTGAGATTTTACGAGATTTTTGACTTTTCTTATTTAGCGAGAGCTTCTTTCTAGTCTTTAGAATCATGAGTGTGTGACTGTGTGTTCAGTGATCGGAAACTCGAAAGACTGATGAGGAATTCGGCTACTATATTCTGTTCTTATGGTTTGTAATCTTGCTCGAGAATTACGTACATAATAGACACAATACATGACGCAATCCGTCTTTGTGATCGACAATTACGCTAAGCTTATATTAACAATCTATCACTATAAAATCCTCTGAATGAAATAACAATCAAATAAATAGGTACAAATAAATCTAAAATAGGTTTCAATACTTATAAGCTCACAACGCTTTTGCTGGTGTTATCAGATCTCATGTTGAGCGAAGCTCCTACTCTACAATGTCCCTTTATGTACCTAATTATAATATTAAATAGATAGATAAAAACATTCGCTTTACGCTAATGCTTGGAAGAAGGAATAAGATATTTTTAAGTTACCTACTACAATTTACGTAAGAGTCGATATAATATCTATTGTTAAATTAAATATTAGGTATAATAGCTTTTGATTTGTGAAGATGCTTTTAAAGAAGTTTCCGAGCATTCATAAGAACGCGGTATAATGAGGCCACTAAGCAGCAATTTATTACTATTTAAGCAATTTATGCTATTAATGAAAATGTCTACCTCGAATGCTTTGAGGAGCGTTTTCTCAAATCAACAGCAGTTTCATTTAAATCTTTTCACAGCCCTACAGCATCAGAATGCGATGTTTCCGTCTACGCTCGGAAACTTTCAACGACTCCTCTCAGGTTTATTGCACGTATCGACGGGGATGTTCGCTCCAAGACGAACCGTAGGAAATATTTAACTGCTTTAAGACACAATGGACTAGATACCTATTTAGGTATTTTGTACGTCTTAACGGAGTTAAGCAATTCGGTTTGGCATGGATTCTCCATGTAAGGTTAGGATGATTTTTTTCTCATCTACTATACCTATTACAACAGATATGAGGAAAAATATTACAATAGATAGGATTATAATTATAATAAAATATTACAATAGATAGGATTATTAAGTTAACGAGTAGTGTACAGAAGATCTACCAACTTACAACTAAGGAACTCTATATTATGGGTGACGTACGCACTTGGCCGGTTTTTGAACATCAATCGGCAATTGTATAGGTATTTGTGAACATTTTTATTTAGACACGTGTAAACATTGACACGAGGATTAAATCGTTTCGCGAAATTCGAAACAATTTGTTGAACTGTGTATTGATTGTTACAATAAATTTCTGTTTTTACTAGCACCTTTCATCCGCAACACTGTCCCATTTATTAGAGGAAAAAACATTTTATAAAGCTTTTACAAAGCTTCACGAAATGTTGTTTTTAACTTTTCAATAACAATTTTTATTTAAAAACACCTCTAGTTTATAATAGTAGGTTTGGTCAGTTAATCCGCAATATATACATATATTTAACTATAGATGTGAATTCCGGAAAATTATAAAGAATAAAATTTATTTGTATCTATTAATATTATAAACTTTCACAATCATTACCAGACACAGCGGGTTAAAATAAAAAATATATTTTATTCATTATTACATAATATATTGTTGTTACTGTAGAGTTTACAACAATAATGCTTTTATGTAGCTACATACTAAAATCACGAGGTTTAATGGTATTTTCTAGATAACTTGGCGTAGAAGGTAAGTAAGATGAGCAGATAAATAAGACGGTTGCCGTACCTATCTATAGCAGTATTTTTTTTATTAATTTCTAATATGCAAATAGTTAATAATAAAAAAATTTGAGACACTCGTCAAGACAGCTGTAGATTCAATGAATATTTCGCTACACATCTACCAATTTTTTTCTAATAATATAGCTAGGATTACAAAGGGAGACTAGAGAGAGAAAAGCCTTCGTTAGCAAAAGCAAAGCGTGTAAGTTCTCTAGTTACACACACGTGGAGTTCCGGCACCTCCTCAACCCTACCTTTGTGCTAAATCCCTTTGGTATTTAGCTAAAACTATGGTATTTGGAAGAAGTAATTACAATCTGCATCCGTTATTAAAGATAACGTTGAATTAAGTTTAAGGATAAGGAATATAATTATGAATAAGGAATAAGGAATCATGCTTACTGACCTGAAGATTTGCAAAATAATCAATAACTAGCAACAAAAAATAAATATATTTAAAATCCGAAGTAGGTATTTCAAGTATACCTACCTAACACGAAAATATTTATATTAAGTACCTACGTATGTTCATATACTGTTTGCTCATTATTATATAGGTCTGCCTAGCTACCGTTGTTTGTCTATCCCATAGGCATCTTGCTACGGGAGTGCTAATTGTAGTTTGCTTGCTGTCAACGCCTGGAAGGCCTTGTTGACCTTTGTCGTATTGTCGTATGCATACATAGGTAATGGATGTGCCTTTTGAAGCGGAATTAGCCATTCCACCGTACGTGCTCGTGATTTTGAATAATAAGGGAAATGATCTTTATAATTGAAGGGGTGAGTGTAAAAAGGGTTTAAGTAACAAAAACAATAATTCGAGATAAATGCGTTTGAAAGTCAAGACTTCATTTTCGTTATATTCTTAGTATTCAACTTCAAATCTGTTTATATGTTATTATGTTGTTATGATTCCAAATTATATAAGATACCTTCGAATTATCATAAATAAAGTATTTTTTTAATTACTACTCTGTAATAAGCAAATATTGTCAGTTTTGCAATTAAAAATGCGTCACGTCCGTGCGTTTTTCACGAAACAAGGATTTAAATAACATTATATTATATTGAATATTCCACTATAAAACCTATGCCATAACATTAAGAATCGAAAGACGAATTCAACGATACCAATAACACTATTTCAGTAATTTCATCAGTTGAACCCTTTTTACACTTACCCCTTCAATTTATAGTCCTCCTTTTGTTTTATTTTGGCCACAATAAAACTGACAAATAATTAATAAAATAAAAGTACCTGTTTTTTATAGTCTGCAGTGTAGGAATTAGAACAAAAACGCGCGAAATTATGGAGAGTTGTTTTATAGATTGTATTGTATTTCCTATATCAAAAGCATTTTCAATGTAACGTTATTACCGTACAATTATAGATATATGCGTACAATATTACAGGGCTCGTAGGAGTAATATGTATTACATTTACTGGAAAAAAGGTAATCAGATTTTATTTGTAATACAATTTATCTTTTATTTATTCCGCTTGCGCCAAATTCGCACGACAATTTGGCGGGAATTTATGTAATTTATTTCGAATCGGAAAGTCACTGTTTGCATTCGTAGCGGCGGTTATTTATTTTTAAATTTTCATTCAGAGAGGCTAACGCACATTTTTCAGTCGACATGTAAATTATGGAATTGTGATTTTTGCACCTACGTTACGTGCAGTTTGTGTGCTGTTGGTAAATAAACCATGGCTTGTTTGTTTTGAGTTTTTCCTAAATCTACTGGACGTTCAGTTTTGGTCTCATAGCCCGGCGACTTGTGTGATGGACCGAGCGAAGTTACAGTAATGTTCGGTTTACACGTATTAAGTAGTTAACTAAATTTTAACTAAATTTTAAGTGAAAAATTTTTAGTGCACGTCCAGACGTAATAATTTAGTAAAGTTATTTAGTTCATAGTTACAATTCTTTACAACCTACCATTTTACTAAATTTTAACTAAAAAGTGCCTGTCTAAACCTGTTAAGTGATAAGCCCCGCCCACCTCCTTAACAGAAAATAGAAAATTTTCTAAATGACTTCTTTACTTGCGTACAAAATTTTTACTACTAAATTGTCCGTTTACACGTATTAATTTACTTAAAATTTAGTTAACTACTTAACTACTTAATACGTGTAAACCGAACATTACAGTGGGCATGGTCGGTAGATGGGTTACATTCAATTAGTGGCAAAAATTTCTTAAGCGCTTCCATGCTGCGAAGACAACGTAAAGCCATCGGTCGCGGTTGTTATCGTAAACGATCCGTGTCACAGGCCTTTGGGTGGTATAAAAACTTCCGGCACTTGGATTAGCCACTAAAGTCCGGTTTACACGTATTAAGTAGTTAAGTAGATAAGTAAATTTTAACTAAATTTGAAGTGAATAATTTTTAGTGTCCCTCCACACGTAATAATTTAGTAAAGCTCTTTAGTTCATACAATTCTACTTAACTACTTAAGCATTTTATTAAATTACTTAATTACTTAAGCATTTTACTAAATTTTAACTAAATTTTAACTTAAAAGTGCCTGTCCAAACGTGTTAAGTAATATGCCCCGCCCACCCCAATCAGCACTGAAGCAGAATTGATTAGTATGCTTTTGAACTCTTCCACAAGATAACATGCTTAGTAGTAAGTCATTAATGGGTTGAAGTGAGCCATGTGTTGAGTTCTATAAAAAAACAGGGATCGCTCTAGAAAAATAAATCCAATTCTACGTTGTACACAGGTACCTTCAAGAACCTACCAGGGGCGTAGCTACCGCCGTATCAGCCGTATCAATTATACGGGGCCCCGGGGCTGAGGGGGCCCCCAATGCGCCTTAGGAAAAATTCGTGAAATGATCCAAAAATTAATTATTATGATTCGAAAAATGTTCCGGGAAGCATCGATACTTCATTGAAAAGTGAAATCAACAATAAAATTACTTTCTGGACCATCTTTGCATTAATTATTTTAGCATCATGCAATTTATCTTTAAGAGGCCATGATTCTAAATCTGGAAACTCGACGAATTGAAGACAAACAGGCAGTACAGATAATAATAAGAAAAACTTCTAATCAATTATTTAAATGCCCTAATCAATATTTAAACAAAATATTTAATGTACAAAAAAAATTACGTTCTACACGACTCATGATGCTCTCCGAAACTGAGTGGTGCGCAGACATGCCGGCCGCAACCTCATGACACAGCGCTCCGGGAATACCTCAGGAGGAAGCTCATTCTACACGTAGCACAGCTCATTCTACAGTTAGCACGTGCGTGGTAAAAATGATCGGGAGAATCGGACCGTAGAAGTTCTCCACGAGTTTCATCGGTGTGGATAATACTTCAATTCGGCCATGAGCCATTGCTTTACAAAGCATGAGCAGATGCCTCGCTCGCAGTAAGGAGTACTCCTTAGTCCGGTTTAGAACATCAAGCTTTTTGGAAGCCAACTTAGCCTTGGCTTCCAAATGACGCTGATACTACACATCACTCGAGATGTCAACTCCCAGAATCATACTCTTACAACAATTTTAGTGATGAGCGCGGTACCCTGGAATTGAGGCACTATGAAAAATGGGGTTTTCTTAGTGGTAAACGCGCCAACTTGTGTCTTCGTGGGGTTGAACTCGACTAAATTAAGTCAACCCTATTCCGAGACTTGCTCCAGAGAGTTCTCGACTTCAGACATAATTTTAAGCCTGCTATCCGCCACTTGCAAGTTTCGCAACTGAGAGGAATTAAGGGGGGCTGTGTAGTAGGCATCCCCTGTGCTGTCATCTGCATAGCAACACTTGACACTCATGCCATGTCATTGATATGCAGAATGAATAGCGTAGGAGATACTACAGACCCTTGGGGAACACCAGCATTTTATAGGTTTCATATCTGAGCAACAACCATCTACTACATCCTTGATATATCGTTCAGATAGAAAGCTGACTACCCAACTGCAATACCTCTCACAGCGACCGTAAGATGTTAACTTCGTGAGACCTTCCTGCGCCAGTCCTGGTCACAGGCTTTAGCGAAATCTTGGCTGACTGCCAGTGCTTCCCCGTTGCGATCCTGATTATAGCTTTCAGGTGCGTAAGATAAATTTGATAATCACCAGCTGAACGACCGTCGCAAAAACCGTATTGTCGATCACAGATCAGCTGATGATCTTCCAGATATCTCAGGAGCTGCATGTTAATCTCGCGCTCTATTACCGTTGCAAGCAGGGACGCTATAGGCTTATCGCTATAGGCCTGTAGTTAGCCAGGTCACTGAGATCGCCGATTATGTGGATGGAATGAAAAAGTGTAACCGTCCACGAAGACATAAGACAGAATAAGAATAAGCACGTTAAGACGGGGAATCAACCAGCCCCGTGATAGAGATAAGATAAAAAAACTCACCAATAAATAATAGTTGGCATTTTTCGTGAATGGGACAATAAGAACTCTTTTTTAATAAATTTATTTATTCTCCCAACCAGACTTCCGTATGCTAGGCGCTTTGTGCAGCAAGTTTTTTTTTTTTAAATCATACTATATTATGATTTTTGCGCCCCCTGAATTGCCGCCCGGGGCAGGTGCCCCGGTTTGCCCCTCCCGCCCTAGATCTGGGGCTGGAATCAACTCGGGAGCACACATCTTTAACACCACTGGATGAATACCGTCTGGTCCTCTCAGCTTCTTGATATCAAGCTCTCACAGGTTTTTAGGCGGAGGCGATCCCTCTATCATCAACAGTTGAGTTGGCGGCAAAAAGGATGCCAAGAAGTTCGGCATTCCCCTTTGCCGTATGGACCACGGAGTCGTCCGATTTATGCAGTTGTGGAAGAGACGACCGACAGAAATTACCCTCAGCAGCTTGAGCTAGCGACCAGAATTCTCGACTACCAGAGTGGTAATCGTCCATTCGCTAGCCAGTTCTGCCGATGAACTTTAAATTGCCTTCCTTTTAGTCATTTGCTTTTTTGCTGACCAGGAGGCAGCGTTAAACTTTGTATTAAGCCCTGAGGTGGATGGATCTACGAGTATAAGCGTGCACGCGGATGACCATGTCGTTGACAATGACCATGATGCCCTGTCGTATCACATAGGCTACTGAGTCTGCGCTCGCGTTCGGATCTCCCGAAACGAAACAGAGCTGCCCCAGATTAAAATTTTAGAGTATTGATTGTATGTGGTTTATTAATCGATGTTAGTATATTGTATTTGTTTTAATTCACGCTAGCTTTTTTATTTCTTTTGAGAAAGATCTTTACCCTCGAGTCGAGAGGGGGCCCCCGGCAAAATTTTGATACGGGGCCCCGGAAGGGCTAGCTACGCCACTGGAACCTACATAGGTACCGTATCTATATATGTCTAAGTGTGTTGATTATAAACAATCACGTGTGCGGCCGCAGCATCACCGCCGCGCCGTTCCAGAGGTTTATACGATGAAAGCTCTTCAAGTGTTTGTTCGGCAAACACGTCGCGACACGAACGAATGAACAGCTGTGTTTCACACGATTTAATGGGTGTACCCCGAGTACCTCGCTGATCTTTATATTGGAATTTGGATAAGATGCAATAGAAAAATTAACAGTCAGTGAAATTAGTCGTAAAATTCATCACTCTTTTCACTCGCTTAAATGCCTTCAATGATTCTTGCCTTTACAAACTAAAATTTCTCTTGTCCAAACATTTATGGACTATGCAGATGCCTGCTACTTGGATGCCACAGAGGAGCTATTTAACAAACTTGAGCGCTTGCACCGAATACACAATATCCGGTTTATTTTCGGAATTCGAATATTTGATCATGTTTCTCACCTTCGCAAGGATCTCAAGTGGCTCCCAATTCATTTTCGGAGAGATATTAGGATCTTATGCTTGCTGTATAATTATTATCTTTCATAATCCTACATATCCATCCTATCTCCGGGAACGTTTTCCTATGCTCGTCTCTCTTATGTACCTTCTATTTTTATTTATTTTTCTTGCTTGTATCTCATTTCTTTGTTATGTGCTGTAATTGCTACCCTCGGATACATCCATTTCATTTCGTTTCGTTACGTTTCGTTTCGTTTCGTTTCGTTTCGTTAAAGTTTAACAGAGGGTTGACATTTACAGAGTGCTACCTGAATTTTACTTAATTTTGTGTGTTGGGCTTACCCACAAAACAACAGCAAATCAAAAAACACGGACCTCAGGTCCGTCATCTCAGGTCTCGGAAATAATTCCATGAAAATAATGCCATGGAAATAATGCCATGGAAATAATGCCGTGGAAATAATTCCATGGAAATAATGGAATGGAAATAATGCTCTGGAAATAGTGTCCTGGAAATAAATAAAATAAAATAACGGAATTTCCCTGGCATTTGACATAATGACGCTCTAATGAGCGGGGCGAGTCGCGTCCCAGAATTCTAACAGCGTTCGAGGAAGAGCAGAGAGCGTCGAAAAAAGAGGATATTTTGGTATAAGAGCTGCCAAACCATAACCATACTATTCACTCTTGTGGGCATCCTTAGAAATTCAACCATAACGAATATGAAGTAAGGACTGTGGGCTTTTATAGACTCTTGACGCAAGGTGGGTTGCTTACCTATGCTTTACGTACTCTACGATGGACAAAGACCTTTTCACTCGAAACTTTAAATATATTACCAGCAGTTTATTATCTAAAGTAACACTATGTTTCGTTGCCTACCTTCGTATCCGCCTTGTCGCCTGTCGTCACGGTATCAGAGAGGCTCAAAGCGAGGGACGCTCAAGTGTTTACTTGCCAAACACTTCGCGAAGTGTTGGAGCGAATGAGCAGTTGTTTTTCACACGATTTCAAACTTCTGTTCTGGGAAGACCTGATCAGCACATTATAATGTGGACAGTGCAGGCACAAAAGGTTTTTGCATGATAATGGATGGGGTTTGTATTCGTCTATCAGTTATTACTAAAGGCGGCTACTGCATTCTATAATAGCGAGATGTAGCCTGTACCTATTGTATTTTACATTATAATATAACTGAAACTGATCGATGTAGTAATCTTGGAGTAAAATTCAGTGTTACATCCTTTTTCAATCAGATCCCAATAATTAATTCAAGATATCATGGCGGCTTGTCGTATTTTGCAGTTTTATTTTTTTCAAAAATATTGTTAATCTCGCTCATAATAATATGATAAATGCGTGTTTTGTAATCCATTCATAGGGTTTCATTAAAAAAATACATTATTTTAGTAAGTATTACTTACTGTCATCATGCCTATTTAACATATTATTAATAAATAGGTACGAAGTTTTTATTAGTATACGGTTTGGTGGCAAGGTACCCTAAAAGAAGTCTCCATAATATTTCAGCACAAAGTATTAAAACGATTTAAATTTAATATCCCTAGATTCTTTCACAAATGACATACGCGTGGAAAAAATAATACTTTAGATAATATAAATTCCTTCTATTCATGATCATGACCCTTTTCATCCGATGTCACAAAACATGCCTGCGCCAGATATGAATGTAATCAGAGCATTACCCACCGCAGCGTCTCATTACTCCAGTACTCCAAAAGCAATATTTTTATGGGCCGCTGTAAAAACGTCACATAATTTATTCCATCGGAATGCTCATAAAGCGAGTACCCAGAAGGTCGAACAAACATGTTTAGAGTGGGACTCATAGCATAGGAACATTGGCGTCGGCAAATGTTTGCTTGGGCCGATATTGCACACCGCACGATGGTTCGCTCGAGGCGTTTGCGTCTGTCCTCTATTATGTCGCTGGATATTTGGAAAAAATGCTCCGATACTTCGATCGATGCTTGGATCAACGACGTGATTGGAAGGATAAAGGAATGATTACTTAAGTCCCAACGGTAACCTATTTCTTTATTATGTCGTATTGGATAAAAACACATTTCCACCACAGGTTTAGTTGGTATTCTGGATTTGTTTGCACAAGAACTGCTGTCCAATTTGGGAAGGCTTGTAGCTTGACTTGAGAGAGAGTTAGAGAGAGAAAAAGAGAGAGAGTTGGGTCTTTGGGAGGGGAGGTACCTACATGGTACATACCTGCATACGCAGTGAACGAAATATTAGTTCATTGTGCATACATAATATTGCAACAGTAAAATAGACGATATGAGGATCAAGAATAGATAATTTTATTGTGAGTTCAATGTGTGAGTCTAATAAACACCACGACCAATAGGTGGGTGGAACTTATAAATTACTTTGCCAGTAATATAATTATAGGCAACAGATGGCGAAATCCTGCAATGTGGCAAAAAATGAATAAACTTTGAATTAAACCAATTATAATTTAAAAAAATTATAATATTATATTGAAGTATTATATTATTAAACTGAAGTACCAGAACAGACATCGCGAACAAAATTTGTGCCGCGTCGGGAGGTTCTATTTTGAAAATAGCCCTCCGTTCTCTTTTCAAAATCGACTGAATCCACTGAAAACTGTAGCCAATTGGCTACAGTTCATTGCGCAAACATCAGGTTCGGGGTGTCGGTTCTATACGCTGATGTCGCTGGTATCTACCTATTAACTCAGATGAAATTCTTTCATCTGAGTCATCTAGTTCAATCACAGTTCAATGCATATTTTGCAAAAATTCGTTAAAAAATCATTGTCAGTGTCAAAGTCACAAAGTACTTAAACGTCAAAGTGTTGAGCAACGCACAGAGTACTTAATCACTACGTTTTACAACGGTTGAAATAACAAGATAAAAATATTTCTAACTAAACTGAAGTTAATTTATCGATAAGGATAATTTACTTAGGTAATAATGTCTTCTTCAAGCGAATTGGAAACTGAATTATCCAGTGTTGCCGTCGAAACACTTTACCAAAATGTGCTCCCATCATCTTCATCTGACGTGCCAATGGAAGAATGGTCATCCCTAGAACACATAGTAGCCTCTGAAAGTCCGAAGATGATTCTCTATAAAACTGGTCTCTACGATCCTGGAAGTGGCAATATTTGTACTAAATATATCCCGATTTCTGACAGCGAAGTCCTAAAACATCCCTATTACAATTACCTTGGAGTAAAGGATCCTGGAATATTAAAAGCATTGTGGGAACCAGGTAAATGCGAGAAGGAATTGTAATGTCCATCCATCCATCCATCCATCAGCCCTTAGAGGTCCACTGCTGGACATAGGCCTCCCCTAACTTGCGCCACTCTGACCGGTCCTGAGCCTTCTGAATCCAGCGGATGCCCGCTGTCTTCTTCAGGTCGTCAGTCCACCTGGTCGGGGGGCGTCCTATGCTCCTTTTTCCGAGACGTGGGTGCCATTCGAGGACCTTTCTTCCCCAACGGTTATCGGTCCTTCGCACTATGTGGCCAGCCCATTGCCACTTCAGCCGGCTAATTCTTTGAGCTATGTCGGTTACCCTTGTTCGTCTACGGATCTCCTCATTTCTGATGCGATCACGTAGAGAAATACCGAGCATAGCCCTCTCCATAGCTCGCTGCGCAACTCTGAGCTTGTGGATCAGGCCAACAGTAAAGCACCACGTCTCGGATCCGTATGTCATCACTGGCAACACACACTGCTCGAACACCTTCGACTTCAGGCACTGAGGTAGTGTTTTGGACGACAAGATATGACGCAGTTTCCCGAACGCAGCCCATCCGAGTTGGATTCTACGAGTGACTTCTTTCTCGAAGTTGGACTTACCCATCTGGATCACTTGTCCCAGGTAATTGTATTCGTCTACAACTTCAAGAGCAGCGCCGTCAACAACAACCGGTACGGGTGTGACATGGACATTCGACATGATTTTCGTCTTGTCCATGTTCATCTTAAGACCCACCCGTTGTGAGGCGCTGTTCAAGTCCCCGAGCATTGTACCAAGTTCTTCCAGGGAACTCGCCAGGATGACTATATCATCGGCATATCGCAGGTGTGTGATGTATTCGCCATTGATGTTAATGCCACGTCGTTTGTATTTGTAATTGTGTTTGTAATTGTAATGTACGTAATGATAATGCGCGCAAAGTTCGATATTCTTCTTACTATTATTATTTCTCCATGGGATTCGCCTGGATAGTTACAACCCTTGAGCATGAGTCAGCCGCCAAACGACTGGCAACGAGAGCCAGTTCTTTCTTTCTTTCTTTTTCTTCTCTCTTTCTTGGCCGGCAACGCATCGGTGATGCCTTTGGTGTTGCTGATGTCCACGGGCGACGATAGCCGGTAGCCACTTACCATCAGGTGGATTGTCAGCTCGTTTGCCGGCTATTTTCATACAAAAAAACCTTAAAATAAGCCCAACAAAAGGTCCTTTATATTTTTTTAGATGTGTGATGTGTGTGTAAGGGATGTTTAAACCGATCTCGGCTCAATAGCGTGATTTCAGGTGTTAAAAATGTTACTTTTTCATATTATTATGGTTTCACATATTTCAGCATCTCAAACCAAATCTTGGGACTTCAAAGATCTATTAACATGGGCCCAAGTTTAACTAAAATAAAACAACAAATTCTTTTCAAAAATGCTTTTCCTGTTACGGGCTACGATATAGCAGGGCTAAAACTGAGTTAAAGCCTAATTTTGTTTTGCAGAAGATCCTAAAATTTATCCTCTAGACGGCCAGAAGCTATATTTAGACTTGTGCGAGGAAATGAATGTAATACCGGTGAAGAAGTTTCACCGTGGCATGTTGAATGCAGTCATTGATCTGAGAGTAAATTTACAAATAAATATAAAATTTAATTATTTTACCATGTCATATAATTATGTATTTGAGAATAACATGTCATCATATTATTTCATGTATCTCATTTCATCTAATCTCATCTACTTCGCTCCTTTTCGTTCTAATACACTTTACTTAATTTCTTTCATACTCGTATGCGGCCATCCATAAATTACGTCACACTGATTTCATGACTTTTGACCCTTCCTTCCTTCCTTCCTTGTCACAGGCTGTGACTCAGAGCTTGTCACATTTGTGAGACCTCCCTCAGTGTTACGTCACATATGAAATTTTACACCTTGAAATTATTAAATTCACGGTTTTCACGTAATTTCCTGCCACGGTCATGTAAACTGAGGAACGAACTTCCTGCATTGGTGTTCCCGCTAAGCTATGACATGGGGTCCTTCAAGAAGCGGGTCTATGGTTTTCTTCGAGGCCGGCAACGCATTGGTGACGCCTCTAATGTTGCTAATGTCCATGGACGGCGGTGATCACTTACCATCAGGTGACCCGTTTGCCTGCTTAAGGCATAAAAGAAAATTAAAACAGCAGTTCCGAAATAAGTTTTATTTCCATTAATTGTTTTTTTTTTAATATTTACCTATACATACCAATTATTCGATTTTAAAAAGGGGCGTCATGAAATTTAGGACCCCCTCCCACCCCATGTCATACAATGTCACACTACATCGACACCCCCACCCCCCCTAACGTGTGACGTAATTTATGGATGGTCCCTATTTCGTATATCCGGGTGGCGACGATGGTCACTAACTATTAGATGTCTCGACTGTTTGTTTACCGGCTATACCTAGATAATGATGACATAAGTGCCAGATGATGAGTCTTAAGTATGATTTCAACACGTTAGAAATATACCTCAGGCCACGGAACTGTTCCTTGAGGAAGATAGAATAGAAGAGAAAGATAGAGGTAGAAGTGCACGATACCACGCTGCCCGTGTCGTTAGTCGTGGTATGGGATATTTAGTGAAAGAAAACCATTGATTCCAGTACTACGGGGTAAATCCAGTTGGGTTAAGAGCCATGTGCTTATCCCTGATATCGAATCGGTACGTTCGAAGATTAGACCTCACTTCAAACTTTTTGAGCGAAGATGGTTGCTACCACCTAGGACGACTGCTCGGAGAAAGCCTTACACTTCGAGAATTAGTTTTATCTGCATGTGGGTAGGTTATTTGTTTATGGTTTATTATCTTAGTTTATGAATCACTACTAAAATCACAGAAGACATAATATTACATAAGTAAATGTTCTAAAACTTATACAACACTAGCTGTTGCCCGCAGCTTCGCATGCGGATATTATGCTTATCATATATTTTGTACCCCTTGCAGAAGAAAATTTAAAAACAGGTTAATTTATATTAAAGTACTTATATTTAGGAATTTATATATTGAAACGTACGATATAATCACCAATCATTCCTCCGGGAACGAATTTTGAAAAATAAACATTAAAAGATAATATTAGTTTTTTCTTTTTCATGAAAAATTTAGAAAAACTCGAAAACATGTATTTCATCAATTAAATGAGGAATGTTTGTTGCAAATTTAAAGAAAATCGTTAATATTTCAAAATATTCCACACTAAGTTTCATCTTGTTTCCGGTGAAAACTTTTAATTTTATCGAGACGAAAAGTTTTTTAAAACGTGATCCAAAGTATGAAGAACAACATAACTAATTTCCGTCGAAATCAGTTCAAGGGTTTTCATGTAATGCCCGAACAGACAAACAGACACTAATTTTAAAAACAAATTTTTTGGTGTTCTAACACGTTATTGACGTGCCCCTATTTAATGTACAGAAAAACTGGCTCTTGAGTATCATTAGAAAAAAAACAAAAAGGTTCCGTTATTTCCATCCATCCAGGAGTTACATATCTTGTCTCCAAGTACCACCACCAGATCCTAAATGGATCAATGATGAACTGGTTTTACGATGCAGCACAAATATCTTTAAAAACGGTTCTGTTGTTTCCATCCGGACACTTACACTCCCTCTCCCTCTCCCGCTCCCACTCCCTCTCCCATTCAAACTATCTCTCTCTCTCTCTCCCTCTCCCTCTCCTACTCCCACTCCCTGTCCCTTTCCTTCGCCGTTCACGGTCCCTCTCCCGCTTCCTATCCCTCTCCCGCTTTCTGTCCCGCTCCCTCTCCCGCTCCCTGTCCCACTCCCTCTCCTTCTCCCGCTCCCGGGCCCTCTCCCGTTTCCTGTCCCTCTCCATCTCCCGCTCCTCGGCCCTCTCCCACTTCCTGTCCCTCTCTCTCTCTCTCCCTCTCCCTCTCCCTGTTCCTCTCCCGTTCCCAGTCCCTTTCTCGCTTCCTGTCCCTCTCCCCTCCCCCTACCGTCCGTAAAGTCCTCTACAAAATGTTTTTGTTTCTCACTATAAGCTTACATATTAATTTTCATATTTCTGAGTTTGAAAATGACAAAGTTCTAGAAAAACTTGCAACCTCTTTATTTACCTCTTAGGGGATGAAATTCCAAAAAACCTGTTACAGTAAATTTTTGATTTATTTTCACATTTCTGAGTTCGATATTGACGAAGTTTCGTACAAACTTACATCCCTGGTTTTACCCCTTAGTGGATGAATTTCCAAAAAAACCTGTTACAATTTATTATTGTTTCTAATTATAAGTTAACATATACATTTTCACATTACTGAGTTTAGTATTACCCTTTATGGGGATGAATTTCGAGAAAACCGTGATACAGTTAGTTTTTGTGTCTAATACAATGCTTATATACAAATTTTCATCCTTTTCAAAACTGACGAAGTTGCCATACTAACTTGCACTCCCTTAATTAATTAACCCTTCAAGGGAGAATTTTCCAGAAGAACATATTACTGATTGATTGTTTCTAATCTTGAGCTAATATACAAATTTTTATGTTTTTAACTTCAAAAATGACGAAGTTGCGTAGTAAGTTCCATCCCCTAAAGTAACTCTTTAAGGGATGATTTTCAGCTAAATTTTAACTTTTGTTCATTACAACAAACATACATTAAAATTTTCATATTTATAGCTCTAAAATTGACGAAGCTGATTTATATGTAAAAGACTTCCAACCCCTATTTTTAGGGGATGAATTTCGAGAAAACAGTAATACAGTTATTTTTTGTGTCTAACTATAAGCTTATATACAAATTTTCACCCTTCTTACTTCAAAACTGACGAAGTTCCCATACTAACTTGTACAACCTTATTCAACCCTTTAGGGGTTGATTTTCCAAAAAAATACATACCTTTTAAATTTTGTTTCTATTCTTGAACCAATATATAAATTTTCATGTTTTTAACTTCAAAAATGACGAAGTTGCGTACTAACTTAAATTGAAGAAATTAACCCTTTAAGGGATGATTTTCCAAAAAAATGTGTTAAAGTTAACTTTTGTTTATTACTATAAACTTACATAAAAAATTTCAAATTTATAAATTTAAAACTGACAAAGTTGCTTTGTATGAAAGTGACTTCTAACCCGTATTTTTACCCCTTAGGGGATGAATTTCCAAAAATCCGTTCTTAGTGGACGTTTCCTTAGCATAAACTATCTCCCTGCCAAATTTTATCTTAATCGGTTCGGCAGTTTCTGAGATTTCTTGTTTAATCAGCGGTGTGTCGCTTTTCAATTTTATATATATAGATTTACAAGGCCGCCTTATTTTAGTCTTAGTAATTAGTATAATCGCGTGTATACATGTAGTCCGGTCAATTTAGACCAAAAAATGCACCTTCACTACGAAGGTGCATAAATTCCCAACAAGCTAATAATCAGTAAGATTGTTCAAAACATAATTATAAATAAAAATTTTAAGTTTCCCATCATTTCCGTGTATGGAAAAAAAATATTCAAGGTCAAAGGTCAAAAAAATGAGTTTTTCGCGATTTTCAGTAAAACGGTAAGTTTTATCATAAAGTACCCCAGACTAAAATTGTATATCATAAAATTATGTATAAAAATGTATCAATACTTTTTTCCTACGAGCCACCGTTTCTGAGATATAAGGATTCAAAAACGCGCGAAGTACACTACCATGAGGTAGCAGGATAAACGTGTGCATATTATGACGATAAAAACTTATATAATACGTTATACGATACGAGTATAAATTATCATGTTTCCAAAGTTAAGCGAGGATGGATTGCTAGATATTCAACGGTACAATTAATAACCACTTCTTCACGTTTCAGTATACAACCAAATGGTATGCGTAAACTGACTGCGTTCCATTCCAATTTCGTCTTGGAAGTAATGGACCTGTCCAAGAACAATATAGGTGATCAGGGGTTCCAATATTTAGCTGAAAAGTTGCAACGAGGAACGATCATAAAGAGGTATTTAACTACGGTTACTTTATGTAAAGGCATCCGTCCATAGAATTTTTAATGTGTTGCCATGACGAAAAAACCCTCATGCATTCATACCTCGGCACTAGGTTTTCCCTCTTGTCGTCTATGGTATGGGTTACATAAATAAGACATCACTCACATTCACACCCGAAAACAAACTTTATCGGTCACATAAATGTCTGCCCCGGCCGGGAATCGAACCCGGGAGCCTTCGCTTCGTACGCAGGGTCGCTATCATTTATGTAATGTAGCAATATTACAGTCTAATAATTACTTTAATGTAAAAGCGAACTGACAAGCTATAAAATGTATGGTTTCACATTAGTTCAATGTGTCCCTAGTCCGTATTAAAATTCTAATGTCTTTAGGGGCTATCCATAAATTACGTCACATGTTAGGGGGAGGGGGTGGGTCGATGTAGTATGACATTGTGTGACAAGGGGTGAGAGGCGTCCTAAATTTCGTGACGTCACATTTCAAAATCGAATAATATTAAAAACCAATTAATGGAAATAAAACATATTTCGTAACTGCTGTTTTAATTTAATAATTTCTAGGTATTATTTCATAATGTGTGACGTCACACTAGGGGGGAGGTCTTACAAATGTGACGAGCTGTGACAAGAATGGGGGAGGGATCAAAAAGTCATGAAATTAGCGTGACGTACTCGTAATTTATGGATGGCCCCTTATGATGACAACGTAAAAATTTCAGGTTAAATTTAAGTCATAATGATTTGGGAACAGACTCCGCATTGGCCTTAGCAGAAGCTGTGGAACGCAATAACACTGTAACACACCTGGACCTTTCGTGGAATAAGATGTCGTCTAATAAAGGTATTTTATTCCATTAATAATATTACTTAATATTATAAATGTGAAAGGTGCGAGGGCACAGCGCTAGTTTATTTTATACTAGCTGTTGCCCGCGGCTTCGCCCGCGGTAGGGTTCGATTTTTACAAATCCCGCGGGAACCCTGAACTTTTCCGGGATAAAAAGTAGCCTGTGTTTTAATCCAGGGTATAGGCTATCTCCATTCCAAAGTTCAGCCAAATCGGTTTAGTAGTTTTCGCGTGAAAACGTAACAAACAAACTTACATTCACATTTATACTATTAGTATGATTATGTTTTTATATTGGTAAGATAGCACGTATGGACATGTTATTAATTTTTTCTTGCATTGGTGAGGAATAACATTGTTAGGAAACATGCAAATCTAATACATGACATAGTTCATCTTTTTTTTTTCGTTACACACAGCCCCACACTAGGATTCCCTGTATCGTGGGTTTCATAGACAACACACAAAGACAAGAACACATACACCCACAGGCCACACCGAGTACAGAAGTTATAACTCATCTTCCAAAAAAACTGCTTCGCTGGGAATCGAACTCAGTATCCTTCAACGGCGGTTTGGCATGGTTATCATAACGTGACAGGTTGTTATATTGTTCTCAAAAGTTTTGTAAGGTAAGCCAATCTGCAGTTCTAACACGGTAGCTTTTTTATGGAAATAGCTGACAAACGAGCTGACGTTCCAATGGTAAGTGGCTATCGTCGTCCATGGACATCAAAAACACCAAAGGCATCAATGCGTTGCCGACCAAGAAAGAGAGAAGAAAAAGAACGAAAGAAAAGAAATAGTCCGACAATATAACTACCGTGCGAAGATATGTGAATAAAGAAAAGGAAGTGTTATAAAAAACAAAATAAAGGTTAAAATCAACTAGCACTTGGTTATACTGAAGCTGTTTATATACTTGAGAGTGTTCAATAAATAAAATGAGCAAGTTCAGTTGAAGCATCAGAATGTGCGCGGGCCGCAGAGACCGTTTAACGGTTGAAAGTTTCATTCTCTCAGCGCCATCTCGGACTTGCACATAAATATTGAACGCGGCAAACACTGCTCTCGGCTGGTGCCCTGGTAGGGTCCCGTGCTCTTCAGGTGAAAATCCCGCGTAACTTTCATATGCTACTAGTTCTCAGCCCGCGGGTTTCCCCGTGTTTTCCGGGATAGTAAATATTCATGTCTTATTCCAGATCATGATCTATCGGTGTGCAAAATTTCATGAATATCCGTTGAGTCGTTTTTAACAGTCTTCATAAAAGGAGGAGGTATTAAATTCGACTTCTTTTATGTTTGTTACTTCAGAACTTCCAACTGGGTGAACCGATTTTGATGATTCTTTTTTTAATCGAAAGCTGATGCTTGTCATGTAGTCCCACTTAAATTTGAGACTGGACACATTTGGTCAGTAGAAAAATGACCTTGATTAGCTCGACTAAGTCTATGTCAATTAGGATTCGTATTTTATTACTCTACTTTGAAAGTAAAATCTTTACTTTCTATATTTCAAATCTAAATTCTGACTAAAGTTAAGAAAAGTTTTAAATGAAAAATATTGTACGGGTACCTTCAGTGCCGGAGCACTACTCACGCTTGACACGTTTATCTTAGAATGAGAAAGGTAAAGCTTGCTTGGAAATGCTAGTTTTATTTCTGTACCAAATTAATTCTTATTTTCTAACAATAGGTAAGGTGATTTTGCCTTACACGGAAAATGTGTATTGAGCGTTGCTCATTCTGTTCAACTAACTGGCTGCTTTGCTATACTGAAATATGTTATTGAAAATATATATGTATGCATATGTCGTTTTAAAATATCCTAACATTAATTACTTTAATCCTTTAATGACCCACTATGGGACACGTGACACGGGTCACTCCTCATAACAGTAACTGAGCTACGCTGCACCAATGCGTATTAGTGGAGTGAAATTAAGGTGGCATTGCGTAGATATTAAATGCTCACGCGCTGCCAATTTACATAAACAACCAGGAATTAAAGTTGAAAACATGCATTTCTATGAACCTATTTTGGAACCCTTCGTTGGACATGCCGAGTCACTTCTGCCTGAGCTAAAGGATTATTTGATATTTGCATCGTAGTTCATTGCATTACGAATATTAGGGTAATGGAAAGACTTACGACTCACAAGCCTCAAAATATACGAGGCACATTTTTGCAGAAGGTACATAATTTAGTCGCAACTTTTGATGAAAATCTTGAGAATTTCTTTAATTCATTCTACAACAAATCAGAGTACGAGAGCCTTGTGAAACATAAAATCCGTTAGATTTTTAGTAAGTGCTTGGAAGCCTGAAGTCACCTAATTAGGTTTTATCGTAGCACCTCTTTGAAACTATGTCGCGTAATTACAGCTTCGGAATGCCGTTAGCGGTTTCTCTCGCTCGGATTAAAATCCCCTCAGTTTTTCCGGGACGCTGATTAGCGGCTGGAAATTTTTTTTTCAAACTGTTTTTTGCCATCGCCAACCCCTACAGATTTGTTAATTTAAATTGAGCATTAGTAATCATTTGGTCATTCAATGAAATACCTGGAATCACTATAAAAGATTTCAGAAAAACGCAAAATTTACCATCACTCAGATTCGAAAAAAAAAGTCATGTCATATAGAACTTTAAAGTTACTCAATAGTTTTAGTGAAGAAAGTATGATTTCTCAAAAACATATTCAAATAATTTTTGAGACATATAAAATCTGACAGTACTTAGGTAGCGTGATGAGCTATGGCCTCTGCTTAAAACTCACTTAAAACTCAGCAAAACAACTGCAGGTCAGTCATCTCTCAACGCAATTGCTTGGTACGAGGCTAAATGCCCTATTGATAATACGTGACCTTAATGACCTTAATTCTGAAAGAATGCTGTGATCTCAAGCTTAGCAGTAGAACAATTGTAGATAATGATGATGAGTATCTTCGCAGGTATGAACGAACTTCTAAGTCAGCTCAGCAATAGTACAGTCTTAGTGGAGTTGAATTTGGCGTGGAATGCCCTCACCATTGGCGTAGTACTGAAAACTTTGCTGGTTGTGCCGACTCTTCGTATTATTGACTTAAGCAATAATAGGTGAGTATTGAGGTGTTGTAGGAAAAGATTGTCCTCATGATAAAACGCAACATATTATGATGTAAGAACATGAGATATGATGAGAATATGTAGAGCTGTGACGTTTATAAATGTTTACGTCAGTTCTTATTATATTTTATTTGAGGTAAGTTGTAGATAGATATGAAATGGTCGCAATCATTTCTTGCTTTACTCTTCCTTCACTTTGCTGACAGAGATAATTCTAAAATTTAGATAAACGTTAAATTAGCATCGCACTTTTTAATAGACTTATCATGATATGTAGATAAAAATTACTCGCTGAATATTTTTTGATCTGTCGAATAAAAAGTTTAGTAGCCATGGTCAATTCGGCATTGAAAATAGGTTTTAATGTTTTAATCTTATCATAAAATTGCGCCTCTACGCGATTTCTAAGAATGATTATTGATTGAGCGCACGTGAAATGAAATCGTAGCACATGAGCTAAATTCAAAGTAGTTAAATATTCAATTCCCTGACTAATATTAACATTTCGAATTCAGATTGTCGACTCCAGCAGCCAAGGCTATATCGAAGCTACGGAAAACAAATCTACTGCACATTTTAGATCTCTCCTTCAATCCTCTGTCGCCGTCAGATGTGCTGACGATACTAAATATAATGAAATTTAAGGGAGTTAAATTGAATAATCTGTTAATGGATAATATTGTAGTTGAGAAGAAGTTTGTTCAGGTCAGATACTAAGATTGTTTGGCAAACGTATAATATTTACACGAAATACATTTAGGTAATTATAAGAAAAATTATAAATCTTGAAACACTTTTCTGCTGTTTATCCTAAAAGGTTAACTGAAAAATAAAACTACTTTTATGCTGAAATTTTAATAATTCAGTTAAAGTATTTCATTGTAGGAATTAAAAGAGATTCTTGCATTAGATCATAGAAAGAATCTAAACGTTACATACGGAAAGGTTATTCGTAATTACACATTGACTGATCCTGATATTCGGGTGATCATTTTAAAGAGAATGGACTTTTTAAGTTCAAAAGCATCCAAGAAATGTCATTTAGATATAGCGTAAGTTTTCTAAATTATTTTTTAATTTGAAAAATGAGCATAAATTAATCAACTAGTGGAATGGAATATACAACTATAAATAAAATATCTTTCCAGTTTATATTTTCTCGAAAAATATAAGGAGCGTGAACTGATGCAACCTCGGGAGATACTCAGGGACATGAAAAGGGCAAATGCACCTGTGGATGAGGATTTAATTGGAGGCCTGGCTAGTACATTTCCGGGACCGAAAACTGATAAAGGAGGACTGACTGTTAAATTAGCTGGTGAGACCAGATGTTTAATTAATACGGGAACAAAAAATCTATTCTCTTTGATATTGGTTCCTTTCTCTTTAATTATACTACTTTCTTCTTTTTGGATAAAAAATATATTCTTAAATCAGGTGCCACCTGCATCATTAACTTGCGGAAACCTTTTAGTTAGTTTCATTGTTTTTTTCAATTTTTTTTCCACTTTTATTCGTAGATATCATAGAAATGATTGAACGTTTGTGGCCAGACAAAAAGTTACCGCCGACACCTCCAGAACCAGAACCAGAACCAGAAGTAATAGTTAAGGATAAAAAGGCTAAGAAGGATAATAAGAAAAATGTGTGATGTGTCAGTGTCATTAACAAGTATTCTGTCGTTCAAACTGTGTTATCAGCGATAATGTATTTAATCACTCCTATACGTAAATGTGTCGCTGTGAAATACAATTTCGATTTACATTATATAATATTTTTATTTTTTCCTATTTTTGGGTGATTTCTATGTCTTATTATTAATAATAAGTAATTAATAATATTAAGTTATTTTTTCGTTCCATGGTTTGGTGTACAGAAAAGGGGCACACTTTTTTGCTTTAAGCTTAATTTTAAGTATCTTTCAATTGATAAAGCTGGAGCAAGCAAAGCTTAACGACATTTTAACATGTTACCTTTATATCACACTGTAAAATTGCCTGGCGGCAGACAACGGCGGATGCATGAACCTGAATAAAGGGATGAAATTACGGAAACATTTCCAGGGCGCGTTATCTCAGGAGCTTATAAGCGTCACAATTGGAGATTATGAGCCGTAATGAGAATGGCACACTTTGATGCTTGTTATCATAAAAGGCCGGAACATTTCCTCGTTCGTGCTATTATTTTGACGCGGCGTTTTAGTAACTATATTATCGTCACAGCGTATTTCTGTGAAAGGTCTCTTTTTCGTTTTTATTTTCAAATAATTCACGTGTGCTCATTTACTTATCTATCTAGGTATATACTAGCTCCCCGGACAGACTTCGTTCTTTCAAAAGTTTTTTTTTTATTATTAAAACCTTCCGTGTGCCTTAAGGAATATAGGAAAAAATTTTAGCCGAATTGGTAGAGCCATTCTCAAGTTTTGCGCTTAGCAAAATTCATTTTTATTTATATAGATATAACTAGCTGCCCGGACAGACTTCATTCTGTCAAAAGTTTTTTTATTAAAACCTTCCGATTATTCTATCTTTCAAGTTGGACCAAACTGCAAACGGAGTGCAAAGATTAAAATCGGTTAAGTAGTTTAGGAGTCCATCGCAGACAAACAACGTGACATGTAATTTATGTAGGTATATTAAGATATATAAAAGCGAAAGAACACACCCTGCTGATTAAACAAAAAATCTCAGAAACGGTAGAGGGAGAGGGGGACGGAGTGAGAAAAAGACATGCCCACACGTTTAGTTATAAGTAACACGATATTCATTGATTGTTAGGCGGAACGAAGTTCGCCGGGTCAGCTAGTATTATATAAGGACAGGACATACGCGGGCTCAAAAAGAAAAACTCAAATTGGTAGGTACTTATTAATTACGCGGCGACGCTGGTGTCATGTTGTTCGTTAGAAAAAGAGAGGGATGGCGCTATTTTGAGCTTATATTATGTAGAACTAGGTTTTGCGTGGGGCGCGCGCTGCTAAAGCAGCGCGCGTGCCTTTTTCTTCCGCAAAAGAACAAATAAATAAATAGTTTTTTAAAATATCATTGGTCTGCGAAATTCATTTTTCGATTCAGGGGTCTGTTTGCGATATGTTCGGCTTCACATTATTTTTTTGACGGAAGGGGGAGGGGAGAGGGACAGGAAGCAAGAGTGAGAGCGGGAGAAGGAGAGGGAGAGGGGCAGGGAGCGAGGAGGGAGAAAGAGCGTGACAGAAAGTAGGAGAGGGACCGGCTGCAGGAGAGGGACTTGGAGCGGGAGATGGAGAAGGAGAGGGAGAGGGAGAAGGATAGGGAGCGGGAGAGGCATTTTTTGACGGAAGGGGGAGGGGAGAGGGACAGGAAGCAAGAGTGAGAGCGGGAGAAGGAGAGGGAGAGGGGCAGGGAGCGAGGAGGGAGAAAGAGCGGGACAGAAAGTAGGAGAGGGACCGGCTGCAGGAGAGGGACTTGGAGTGGGAGATGGAGAAGGAGAGGGAGAGGGAGAAGGATAGGGAGCGGGAGAGGCAGAGGGAGAGCGAGAGATAGAGCTAGAGGGAGAGGGAGAGCGAGAGGGTGTGGGAAAGCGAGAGGGAGAGGGAGGAAGAGTGAGAGGGAGAGGGAAAGCGAGAGGGAGAGGGAGAGGGAGGGAAAGGGAAAGCGAGAGAGAGAGTGAAAAGGAAAGCTAGAGGGAGAGGGAGAGGGAGTGTGAGAGGAAGAGCGAGAGGGAGAAGGAGAGGGAGAGGGACAGGAAGAGCGAGAGGGAGAGAGAGAGAGAAAGAGTGGCAAGGAGCGGGGAGGGAGAAAAAGCGGGACAGAAAGTGGGAGAAGGACCGGGTGCGGGAGACTGACTGTGAGCGGGAGAGAGACGTGAAGCGGGAGAGGGATCGGGAGTGGGAGAGGTAGAGAGACAGGGAGCGGGAGAGGGAAGAGAGAGAAAGGGAGAACGAGAGGGAGAGCGAGAGATAAAGCAAGAGAAGGAGAGCGAGAGATAAAGCAAGAGGGAGAGCAAGAGGGAGGGAGAGGACAGGGAGCGGAGAGGGAGAAAGAGCGGGACAGAATCAAGCATTAAGAATTAAGCAGGCAAACGAGCAGATGGGTCACCTGATGGTAAGTGATAACCGCCACCCATGGACATTAGCAACATAAGGGGCGTCACCAATGCATTGCCGGCCTCGAAGAAATTAAAATTAATTTTGCCTTTACACAATAACTATTCAAAGCAGTAAAGGGTACATGACAAAAACGGGTTCACACTAAACTATCGGATAGGAGAGTTAAAAAACGGACAATCACTTCCAGACCAAACCAGTAGGTAATAACAATAACACTATAGTGGTACAAATGTCTTGAATGTGTAAAATGTATGAAGTACTAAAAAAATGTTATTGAATTATTTTTCAATATTTTAAATATTTACACGTTAATTTTGTTTTCTAGACTGAACAATAAAATATTTTTTTATATGCCAACACGTTTTTTAATACTCTCATATAATGTGCAGTCTATTTGCACCTATATAAACACCTCATACATTTTATAGACATCAAATGCAAACAACAGTCGAAAATGTTCAATATAGATTTTTATGAAAAATACTTGTTTTTGTATGGCAACACTGAAAGTTTCTCATTTTTTATGGCAACACTGAAACAGGTTTACAGGGATTTGACTGATCTATCAGTAAAAACAAACGTTGTATACATTTTAATGACATCAAAAGGAGACAAAAGCCTGAAATATTACGTAAAAAAATTCATTTGTATGAAAATTATTATTTTTTGTATGACATCACTAAATATTGGTTACACCAACATGTCCGGCCCTTTAGTACCTACAAACGCCTCATACATTATAAAGACATCAAATGGATACAACAGCCTCAAACATTCGAAAAAGGAATACATTTGTATGAAAATAATTATTTTTTATATGGCAACACTCAATTTTTTTTTCACCAAAATTTACAAAATGTCAGTACCTACAAATGCCCCATACATTATAATAACGAAATATTCGATCCAAAAATAAATTTGTATGAAAATTATTATTTTTTGTATGGCAACACTAAAATTTTAAAGTTTTTTCAAAACCACTCTTCTAATCCAAAAATATCTCCGATACATTTTTTATACCCCCGATCTATAGATTCGGCTCAACTACTCGAAAAGTGAAAAAAATTCTGGACTCTAGTGTTGCCAGTTGATTGAGATGAAAATGGTCAAATGTCATTACGACGACCACGAAAAATTTTTTGGTGCAATTGTTTGATTAAAAATGTTTATCCTTCAACTTTTTACATTTTTGAATAGAAAGTTCACAAAAATGTATGAATGAAAAAAAAATCAACGTAACCTGGCAACATTTCAGACTAAGACCCACAACCGCCCCATACAAAGTGACCCCCTCAAATGTTGCCAACCCATAAATTTTTTCCTTCAAAAAATGCAATTTTTCGTACATTTTACAAAATGGCTGCCACAGGATCCGCCATCTTTACGAAAAAAAAAATATACCTAACATGTCAAAATTGAGGATAGACCTAAGCCAATAGAGAAAAAATATCGCAAAAATGTTAAAACACCACCGCGATGCGACCCCGCAAACACACCTCGAAAATTGAAAAATTTCAAACTATAATATCTCGACGGCCATCTTGTTTTTTCAATTTTTTCCAACTTCATCATATTAGTCGTCCCAAGATTAGCCGAAAACGACACCAATGTTGGGTACGTGCTCAATGTAAACAAAAACTTGACAATCGCCGAGCGGCCGCCATCTTGAATTTTCGAATGGTCGTATTTTTCCTGTAATGACCATAGGTAGTCAAGCAACTTCCCTATACATCATTATTACCCCCCACCAATACTTTCGGCTGGGCTATTCGAAATGTGAAAAAACGTGAAAAAAAAATCCAGCAGTCAGTGTTGCCAGTTGATTTTGATGAAAATGGTCAAATGTCATTACGACGGCCAAGAAAAATTTTTTGGTGCAATTTTTTTATTAAAAATATTTCCCCTTCTACTTTTTATATTTTTGAATAGAAAGTTCACAAAAATGTATGAGTGAAAAAAAAATTAACGTAACCTGGCAACACTTCAGACCAAGCCTCACAACCGCCCAATACAAAGTGACCCCCTCAAATGTTGCCAACTTCAAAATTTTTTACCTCAAAAAATGCAATTTTTTGTACATTTTGCAAAATGGCCGCCATAGGATCCGCCATCTTTAAGAAAAAAAAAATATACCCCAATCGTCAAAATTGGGGATAGACCCGAGGCAACAGCGATAAAAAATCGAAAAAAAGTTGAAAACCCATTGCAATCCGACCCCGCAAATTCACCTCCAAAATTGAAAAATTTTAAAGTAAAATATCTCGGCGGCCATCTTGTTTTTTTATTTTTTTCCAATTTCATCGTAACACGTTTCCCAACATTAGCCGAAAACGACACCAATCTCGGGTAGGTGCACAGTGAAAAAAAAAGTTGGTCATTTCGGCTCGGCCGCCATCTTGGATTTTTGAAAGGTCGGATTTTTCCCATAGACACGGAGGCAAACCAAAAATTCTCACATACATTGTACCCACCCCCCACCACTCCTTCCGGGAGATCAATTCGACTTTTCGCAAAACGAAAAAAAAAATCCAGCACCCAGTGTTGCCAGTCGACATTGACGAAAATGGTCAAATGTCATTACGACGACCACTACACGTTTGCCCGTGTGACATTTTGATTAAAAATATTGCTCCTTCTACTTTTCATATTTTTGAATAGAAAGTCCAAAAAAATGTACCAACAAAAGAAAAAAAAACTCAACCTAGCAACACTTTGGGTCAAGTTACACAACCGCCCGAAACAAAGACACCCACTCAAATGTTGCCAACCCAAAGAAAAATTCACCCAAAAAACGTCGTTTTTCGTACATTTTTCAAAATGGCCGCCACCGCGTCCGCCATCTTGTGAAAAAAATAAAAATTCCTGAAATATCAAAATTGAGGATACAATCAAACGAACATTAAAAAAATATTTAAAAAAAGTTGAAAACCCACCCCGATGCGACCCCGCAAAGTCACCTCTGAAATCGAAAAAATTCAAACTCGAATATCGCGGCGGCCATCTTGTTTTTTCAATTTTTTCGAAAATTTTCGTACTTCTCCCCCAAAACTTGTCGAAACGCCCCAAAAAAATCCCGCAAAAAGCCATAAACAAAAAAGTTGAAAATCACAGAGCGGCCGCCATCTTGAAAATGTGAAATGTCAGATTTTTCCCGAGGTGTCGGGGGGAGAAGGAGAAAACCCGCCATAGACAACAAAGTCCCATCTCACCTCCTTCTGGGAGAACAATTATATAGATCACTAGGTGGTAAGTCTAGGATTATATATTATAATAACTAGGTTTTTGCGTGGGGCGCGCGCTGCTAAAGCAGCGCGCGTGCCTTTTTCTTCCGCAAAAGAACAAATAAATAAATAGTTTTTTTAAAGATATCATTGGTCTACGAAATTCATTTTTGACGGAAGGGGAAGGGCAGAGGGACAAGAAGCGAGAGAGGGACTGGGAGCGGGAGAAGGAAAGGGAGAGGGGCAGGGAGCGGGGAGGGAGAAAGAGCAGGACAGAAAGCGGGAGAGGGACCGGCTACGGGAGAGGGACTGGGATTGGAAGCCCTGGACGTGAAGCCGGAGAAGGATTGGTAGTGGGAGAGCGACAGGGATACGAAGCGGGCACGGGACAGGGAGAGGGACACGGAGAGGGACAGGGAGCAGAGAGGGAGAGGGAGAGGAAAGGGGAGCGGGAGTGTGAGAAGGACAGGGAGCGGGAGAGAGGGAGTGGGACAGGGAGAGGGAGATGGAAAGCGAGAGGGAGATGGAAAGCGAGAGGGAGAGCGAGAGGGAGAGTAAGAGGGAAAGCGAGAGGGAGAGCGACAGAGAGAGGGAGAGGGAGTGGAAGAGGGAGACATAGGGAGAAAAACGGGATAGAAAGCGGGAGAGGGACTGGGAGCGGGGGGGAGAGAGGGACGGGAAGCGAGAGAAGGACTGGGAGCGGGAGAGTGAGAGGAACAAGGAGCAGGAGAAGGAGAGGGAGTGGGACAGGGAGAGGGAGAGGGAGAGAGAGAGAGGGAGAGCGAGAGGGACAGGGAGAGGGAGAGAAACAGAAATTGGGAGCGGGAGAGTGAGAGGGACAGGGAGTGGGAGAAGGAGAGGAAGTGGGACAGGGAGAGGGAGACGAACAGGGAGAGAGAGAGGGAGAGGGGGAGAGGGAGAGGAAGCGGGAGAGGGAGAGGGACAGGAAGCGGGAGCGGGAGAGTGAGAGGGACAGGGAGCGGGGGAAGGAGAGGGAGTGGGACAGGGAGCGGGAGAGAGAGGGAGAGGGACAGGGAGCGGGCGGAGAGGGAGTGGGACAAGGAGAGAGATAGGGAAAGGGAGAAGGAGAGGGACAGGGAGAGGGAGAGGGAATTTAATGATCTCTGATTTGTTAAACCTACAAAAACTATAAAAGTTTAGTTGAAAGTAACACTACATTCGGAAATTTGAATGATGAGTTTGAATTTCTGTTCTCGGTCTGGGTGTGAATGTCTTTGTCTAGTGTGTTTGTCCATGGCACCCACGACACAAGGAATCCTAGTGTGGGGCTATGAGTGTGAAGCATTATTCATTACGCGATAATTTATTTAGCATTAGGCGATACGAAGTTGGCCGGGTCAGCTAGTAAATAATAATATTTTCTTCATGTCCGTCTCTCCGTCCGTCCCCAGCATAGCCCCGAGATCCTTAGCGCTAAAAAGCTGTAATTTGGCATGGATACACATACTCATTTATTAAAACTACAAAATCCTAAAATAAAACCTTTATAAGTTTTTTCGAGTAGTGCCAGCGAAATGGTATGTTGGACATGTGAATATATTCACGGCAGTAATTTATTTAATATGATGAATTTAAAAGGAAAACTCTCATGGCAATGTTAGCATAATAGTTAATGAGTTATAGTCGATAAACTTAGTAGCCTAAATTCTCTACCCGAGTCCTCCTTTATATAGGAAGGATCTCATGATGGGTTCCAGAAATAAAGAGTGGAACACCTCAGTGGTGAGGCATAAATAATAATCCGATTTTGGGAATGTTATTATTGAACAACCATTCCATAGTTTAACAACTCCATCCATGTGTGATATATTTTGGAGTTGGATTCTTTCTAAGGACCTATATTATGACTTAAAAAAAGATCAACATGTAAAATGTAAACAGCCTCACAATAAACGTATTCTATTCTATTCTAAAACGTACTCAATTATAATGTGACTTTTAATTCAACTTACTTAAAGAACGGCACTTTGATATATAAGTACCTTCATAGTTAAACATATTTCATACATTGTAAAAAGTAATTTTATTATATTGTAATACTTATCACATAGGTACTTGGAGATTATGTAAATCTTACCAATATATTATAGTGAAAAATTGAATGTATTTATTCAATCACGCTAATACGGCTAAACGGATTCGGATGAATTTTATCTCACAGATAGTTTATGACCTGCATCTAAAAAGGTAGGACGCTTTTTATAATGGGAATGGATCTGTTCTATCAGAATAAGGGGTATATTTCAGTATGGATGTTTCATGTATCTGCCAGTAGCTTAGATTTTTTTATATTATTATCTTAAGGGTCCTTTTTCCGTTTCGTTTTTATTTTTGAGATAAAAGGTCCGTCTGTCTGTAAACAAAACTCTGTGTGCCTCAAAACTCCACGGCAGTAGAATATTTAATATGATGAATTTGAAAGGAAAACTCTCATGGCAATGTTAGCTTAATAGTTAATGAGTGATAGTCGATAAACTTAGTACCCTAAATTCTCTACCCGAGTCCTCCTTTATATAGGAAGGATCTCATGATGGGTTCCAGAAATAAAGAGTGGAACACCTCAGTGGTGAGGCATAAATAATAATCCGATTTTGGGAATGTTACTATTGAACAACCATTCCATAGTTTAACAACTCCATCCATGTGTGATATATTTTGGAGTTGGATCCTTTCTAAGGACCTTTATTAAGACTTAAAAAGATCAACACGTATAATGTAAACAGTCTCACAATAAGTGTATCCTATTCTGTTCTTAAAAGTACTTGTGACTTGTAATTCAACTTATTTAAAGAACGGCACTTTGATATAAAGGTACATAGTTAAATTTTATACGTTTTAAAAAGTAGTTTTATTATCGTAAAATAATTATCACGTACTTGGAGATCATGTAAATCCTACCAATATATTATAGCGAAAATTGGAATGTCTTTATTCAATCACGCTAATATGGCTAAACAGATTAGGATGGAATTTGTCTCACAGATAGTTTATGACCTGCATCTAAAGGTAGGACACTTTTTATAACGGGGATGGATCTGTTCTATCAGGATAAGGGGTATATTTTAGTATGGATGTTTAATGTATCTGCCAGTAACTTAGTATCCAATTCTTAGGTCTGCTGTGCAACCCCTTAGAGTACTGAAAAAATCAAGCTTTTAAAAGTCAACGCAATCATAAAACTCTCTGTTATGACCTATTATTTTTAGTTATTTAGACATTCGCAAGGTAATCAAAGCCCATCCCATGAAGACTTAAGTTTATGTTCCCGTTGATTAAGAGAAATGAATTGTGGTGAGATCGAATTTCTTAAGAGAAAAACTTGAAGACCGTTTTGTAGTAACATTACATTACAATTTACAATCAATCGCGCCGAAGCCACTGGGCGCAAGAAGTTGAAATTTGGCATGTATGTTCTTTGGGGAGTGTAGGGGAGCACTAAAAGATAATTTATGTAAAATCCCCCCCCCCCCGGGGGTAAAAAAGGGGGGCATGATTGTTACTCTTTCATGGAAATAACACTGGACGGATTTCGATAAAATTTGGTAAACGGGTAGAATATAATCTCAAATAGCTCATAGCGTACTTTTTATCACGAAATTCTATGGACTGAACCAATTTTGATAGTACTTTCACTGAAAGGTTCGATAAAACCAAAAAAAAATTAAAAAATGTCATTCAGGCGCGAGCGAATTTTCGGGCAAAAGCTAGTACAATATATTTTAACCCCCGACGCAAAAAGAGGGGTGTTATAATTTTGATGTGAATCTCCTAAATGAATGAACCGATAATGATGCAGTTTCTTTTAATGCTAAGGTGATTGAGAGGGTTATTAACTACAATCTATGAAGATCTGTTTAGGCCTAAAATAATAAAACTGACTTAAATTGATATTTATTTATTTCGCAACACTTGAGGTTTTCTTCATCAGACAAGGATGCGAGATGATTTACAAACAAATCTTACACTGTCGTAGTGTTGAATACTGCTGCTATAGAATAAGTCAATGGCTTAAAATGAGAAATAAAAATTAAGTGTAGAGGACTTTACGGTCGGGAGGGGGAAAGGAAAGCGCAGGAAGCGAGAGGATCCGGGAGCGGGAGAGGGAGAGGGAGAGCGAGAGGGAGAGGGAGAGCGAGAGCAAGAGGGAGAGGGAGAGGGAGAAGGAGAGGGAGTGGGACAGGGAGAGGGAAAGGGAGAAGGAGAGGGAGAGACATATTATGTGCAATCTATTTGCACCTATAAACGCCTGATACATTTTATAGACATCAAATGCAAATAATAGTCCGAAATGTTCAATATAGATTTTTATGAAAAATACTTGTTTTTGTTTGGCAACACTGAAATTTTATCATTTTTTAAAGCAACACTGAAACACGTTTACACTTATGTGAGCGATCTGTAAGTAGCAACAAACGTCGTATACATTTTAATGACATCAAAAGGGGACAAAAGCCTGAAATATTACATTCAAAAATTAATTTGTATGAAAATTATTTTTTTTTGTACGGCATCACTATTTATTGGTTACACCAACATGTCCAGTCCCTTAGTACCTACAAATGCCTCATAAATTGTAAAGACATCAAATGGGGACAACAGCCTCAAACATTCGAATGAAGAATACATTTGTATGAAAATTATAATTTTTTGTATGGCAACACTGAATTTTTTTTCACCAAAATGTACAAAATCTCAATACCTATAAACGCCCCATACATTATAACAACGAAATATTCGATTCAAAAATAAATTTGTATGAAAATTATTATTTTTCGTATGGCAACACTGAAATTTTATAGTTTTTCTAAAACGAATATATTAATTTAAAATTATCTCCCGTACATTTTTTATACCCCTGATCTATAGAATCGGCTCAACTACTCGAAAAGTGAAAAAAAATCTGGACTCCAGTGTTGCCAGTTGATTGAGATGAAAATGGTCAAATGTCATTACGACGACCACGAAAAATTTTTTGGTGCAATTGTTTGATTAAAAATGTTTCTCCTTCAACTTTTTACATTTTTGAATAGAAAGTTCACAAAAATGTATGAATGAAAAAAAAATCAACGTAACCTGGCAACATTTCAGACCAACACCCACAACCGCCCCATACAAAGTGACCCCCTCAAATGTTGCCAACCTACTAATTTTTTCCTTCAAAAAATGCAATTTTTCGTTCATTTTACAAAATGGCCACCACGGGATCCGCCATCTTGTCGAAAAAAAAAATATATCCAACATGTCAAAATTGAGGATAGACCAGAGCCAACAAAGGAAAAATATCGCAAAAATGTTAAAACACCACCGCGATGCGACCCCGCAAAGACACCTCGAAAATTGAAAAATTTCAAACTGAAATATCTCGGCGGCCATCTTGTTTTTTCAATTGTTTCTAACTTCGTCATATTAGTCGTCCCAAGATTAACCGAAAACAACACCAATGTCGGGTAGGAGCTCAAAGTAAACAAAAAGTTGACAATCGCCGAGCGGCCGCCATCTTGAATTTTCGAATGGTCGTATTTTTCCTATAATAACCATAGGTAGTCAAGCAACTTCTCCATACATTATTATTACCCCCCACCAATACTTTCGGCTGGGCTATTCGAAATGTGAAAAAACGTGAAAAAAAAATCCAGCAGCCAGTGTTGCCAGTTAATTTTGATGAAAATGGTCAAATGTCATTACGACGGCCACGAGAAATTTTTTGGTACAATTTTTTGATTAAAAATGTTTCTCCTTCTACTTTTTATATTTTTGAATAGAAAGTTCACAAAAATGTATGAATGAAAAAAAAGCTAACGTAACCTGGCAACACTTCAGACCAAGCCTCACAACCGCCCAATACAAAATGACCCCCTCAAATATTGCCAACCTCAAAATTTTTTACCTCAAAAAATGCAATTTTTTGTACATTTTGCAAAATGGCCGCCATAGGATCCGCCATCTTTAAGAAAAAAAAAATATACCCCAATCGTCAAAATTGGGGATAGACCCGAGGCAACAGTGAAAAAAAATCTAAAAAAAGTTGAAAACCCATTGCAATCCGACCCCGCAAAGTCACCTCCAAAATTGAAAAATTTTAAAGTAAAATATCTCGGCGGCCATCTTGTTTTTTTATTTTTTTATAATTTCATCGTAACACGTTTCCTAACATTAGCCGAAAACGACACCAATCTCGGGTAGGTGCATAGTGAAAAAAAAAGTAGGTCATTTCGACTCGGCCGCCATCTTGGATTTTTGAAAGGTCGGATTTTTCCCATAGACACGGAGGAAAACCAAAAATTCCCTCATACATCGTACCCACCCCCCACCACTCCTTCCGGGAGATCAATTCGACTTTTCGCAAAACGAAAAAAAAATTCCAGCAGCCAGTGTTGCCAGTCGACATCGACGAAAATGGTCAAATGTCATTACGACGACCACGACACGTTTGCTTGTGTAACTTTTTGATTAAAAATATTGCTCCTTCTACTTTTCATATTTTTGAATAAAAAGTCCAAAAAAATGTATCAACAAAAGAAAAAAAAACTCAACCTGGCAACACTTTGGGTCAAGTTACACAACCGCCCGGAACAAAGACACACTCTCAAATGTTGCCAACTCGAAGAAAAATTCACCCAAAAAATGACATTTTTCGTACATTTTTCAAAATGGCCGCCACCGCACCCGCCATCTTGTCGAAAAAATAAATATCCCCAAAATATCAAAGTCGAGGATATACTCGAGACAACACTAAAAAAATATTTAAAAAAAGTTGAAAAACCACCCCGATGCGACCCCGCAAAGTGACCTCTAAAATCGAAAAATTTCAAACTCGAATATCTCGGCGGCCATCTTGTTTTTTCAATTTTTTCCAAAGTTTTCGTAACTCTCCTCTAAAACTTTACGAAACTACCCAAAAAAATCCCGCAAAAAGCCATAAACAAAAAAGTTGAAAATCACAGAGCGGCCGCCATCTTGAAAATGTGAAATGTCAGATTTTTCCCGAGGTGTCGGGGAGAGAAGGAGAAAACCCGCCATAGACAACAAAGTCCCATCTCACCTCCTTCTGGGAGAACAATTATATAGTTCACTCCCCGTAAGTCTAGGATTATATAATATAACTAGGTTTTGCGTGGGGCGCGCGCTGCTAAAGCAGCGCGCGTGCCTTTTTCTTCCGCAAAAGAACAAATAAAAAATAGTTTTTTTTTTCAAAAATATCATTGGTCTGAGAAATTTCGATTTTTCGATTCACGGGTCTTTTTGCGACTTGTTCGGCTTCACACTGTTTTTTTGACGGGAGGAGGAGGGCAGAGGAACAGGAAGCGAGCCGGGGACTTTGACTTTGACTTTGACTTTGAAGCGAGACAGGGACCAGGAGCGGGAGGAGAGGGAAAGGGAGAGGGGCAGAAAGCGGGGACGAAGAAAGAGCTAGACAGAAAGCGGGAGAGGGACTGGGCGCGGGAGAGGGACTGGGAGCGAGAGACGAACGTGAAGTGGGAGAGAGAGGGAGCAGGAAAGGGAGATGGGAGATAGGGAGAGGGGCAGAGTAAGAAGGAGAGAGAGGGAGAGGGAGGAGAGCGAGAGGGAGAGAGAGACAGGGAGTGGGAGAAGGAGACGGGAGAGAGGGAGAGGGGCAGAGTAAGAAGGAGAGAGATGGAGAGGGGCAGAGTAAGGAGATAGAGGGTGAGGGATAGGGGAGAGGGGATAGGGAGAGGGGAGAGGGGTTAGGGAGAGGGAGACGGGAAAAGGGAGAGGGGAGATGGAGCGGGGAGAGGGAGAGGAAATTTAATGATCTCTGATTTGGTTAAACCTACATTCATTACGCGATAATTTATTTAGCATTAGGCGATACGAAGTTCGCCGGGTCAGCTAGTAAATAATAATAGTTTCTATATGTCCGACTCTCCGTCCGTCCGCAGTATAGCGCCGAGATCCTTAGCGCTAGAAAGCTGTAATTTGGCATAGATACACATACTTATTTATCAAAATTACAAAGTGTTAAAATAAAATCTTTATAAGTTTTTTCGGGTAGTGCCAGCGAAATGGTCGATGTTGGACATGTGAGCACGGCAGTAGAATATTTAAAATGATGAATTTCAAAGGAAAACTCTCATGGAAATGTTAGCTTAAATAGTTAATTAGTGATGGTCGACAAACTTACAACTACAGTACCCTAAATTCTCTACCCGAGTCCTCCTTTAATATAGGAAGGATCTGATGATGGGTTCCACAGATAAAGAGTGGAACACCTCAGTGGTGAGGCATTTATAATAATCCTTAATTTTGGGAATGTTACTATTTAACAACCAGTCCATAATTTAACAACTCCATCCATGTGTGATGTATTTCGGAGTTGAATCCTTTATAAGGGCCTATATTAAGACTTAAAAAAGTACTCAATTAAATCATAATGTGACTTGTAATTCAGCTTACTTAAAGAATGGCACTTTGATATATAGGTACAATAGGTACATAGTTTTATTTCATACATTGTAAAAAGTAGTTTTATTATACTGTAATACTTATCAACTACTTGGAGATTATGCAAATTCTACGAACATACTATAGTGAAAATTTGGATGTCTTTATTCAGTCACCCTAATACAGCTAAACGGATTCGGATGAAATTTATCTCACAGATAGTTTATGACCTGCATCTAAAAGTAGGACGATTTTTATAACGGAATGGACCTGTTATCAGGATAAGGGGCATATTTTAGTATGGATGTTTAATGTATCTGCCAGTAGCTTATATTTTTTTATATTTTATATTATTATATTTAGGGTCCTTTTCCGTTCTATTTTTGCTTTTGAAGTAAAAGGTCCGTCTGTCTGTATGTGTGTCTGTCTAAAACTTTTCACTAAGGAATACGTGAAGGTATTAATTTAAAAAATAATATCCAATTCTTAGGTCTGCTGTGCAATCCCTTAGAGTTGTGAAAAAAATTAAGCTTTTAAAAGTCAACGCAATGATAAAATTCTTTGTTATGTTTTTTTTTAGTTCTTTCGACACTCGCAAGTTAATCAAAACCTATCTCCTAACTAAAGACTTAAGTTTACGTTCCGGTTGATCAAGAAAAATGAAATGTGGTGAGAAGCAATGTCGCAAGGGAAAAATTTGAAGACCGTTTTGTAGTAACATTACATTACAATTTACAATCGCACAGCCGAAGCTACTGGGCGCAAGAAGCTTTTGGCATGTATAATTTTATTATGTTCCTTCGGGAGTGTAGGGGAGCACTAAGACATAATTTTTGTTAACCCCCTAAGAGTTACTCTTTCACGCAAATAACACTGGACGAATTTCGATCAAATTTGGAAAGAATATAACCTGAAATAGCTAATAGGGTACTTTTTATCGCAAAATTCCATGGGCTGAACCAATTTTGATAGGACTCTCACTGAAAGGTTCGTGAAAACTAAAAAATGTTGAAAAGATGGATAGCTACCACCCTTGAGCATGAGTCAGCCGCCAAACGACTCGTCGTGTTCCGGCTGGGGGCTTGAGAGCCAGTTCTTTCTTTCTTTTTCTTCTCTCTTTCTTGGCCGGCAACGCATCGGTGATGCATTTGGTGTTGCTGATGTTCATTAACAACACTATAATGGTACAAAAAAATATCTTGAATGATGTCTTAAATTATCTTTCGAGATTTTAAATGTTTACACGTTAATATTGTTGTCTAGAAAGAACAATAAAATATTTTTTTGTATGCCAACATGTTTTTTTTTCACTCGTATATTATGCAGTTTATTTGCATCTATAAACGCCTCATACATTTTATAGGCATCGAATGCAAACAACAGTTTCAAATGTTCAATATAGATTTTTATGAAAAATACTTGTTTTTGTATGGCAACACTGAAAGTTTCTCATTTTTTATGGCAACAATGAAACACGTGTACACGGATGTGACCGATCTAACAGTAGCAACAAACGTCGTATACATTTTAATGACATCAAAAGGAGACAAAAGCCTAAAATATTACATACAAAAAATTCATTTGTATCAAAATTATTATTTTTTGTATGGCATCACTAAATATTGGTTACACCAACGTGTCCGGCCTTTTAATACCTGCAAACGCTTCATACATTATAAAGACATACAATAGAGACAACAGCCTCAAACATTTGAAAAAAGAATACATTTGTATGAAAATTATTTTTTTTTGTATGGCAACACTGAATTTTTTTTTCACCAAAATTTACAAAATATCAGTACCTACAAACGCCCCATACATTATAATAACGAAATATTCGATTCAAAAATAAATTTGTATGAAAATTATTATTTTTCGTATGGCAACACTAAAATTTTACAGTTCTCCCAAAGCGAGTATTTTAATTTAAAATTATCTCCCATACATTTTCTATACCCTTGATCTATAGTTTCGGCTCAACTACTCGAAAAGTGAAAAAAAATCTGGACTCCAGTGTTGCCAGTTGATTGAGATGAAAATGGTCAAATGTCATTACGACGCCCACAAAAAATCTTGTGGTGTAATTTTTTGATTAAAAATATTTCTCCTTCTACTTTTTACATTTTTGAATAGAAAGTTCACAAAAATGTATGAATAACAAAAAAATCAACGTAACCTGGCAATACTTTCAGTCAAGCTACACAACCGCCTCATACAAAGTGACCCCCTCAAATGTTGCCAACCCACAAATTTTTTCCTTTAAAAAATGCAATTTTTCGTACATTTTACAAAATGGCCGTCACGGGATCCGCCATCTTGTCGAAAAAAAAAATATACCCAATATCTCAATATTGAGGATAGACCCGAGCCAATGGAGAAAAAATATCGCAAAAATGTTAAAACACCACCGCGATGCGACCCCACAAACACACCTCGAAAATCGAAAAATTTCAAACTAAAATATCTCGGCGGCCATCTTGTTTTTTCAATTTTTTCTAACTTCATCATATTAGTCGTCCCAAGATTAGCCGAAAACGACACCAATGTTGGGTAGGTGCTCAAACTAAACAAAAAGTTGACAATCGCCGAGCGGCCGCCATCTTGAATTTTCGAATGGTCATATTTTTCCTATAATAACCATAGATTGTCAAGCAACTTCCCCATACATTATTATTACTCCCCACAATACTTTCGGCTGGGCTATTCGAAATGTGAAAAAACGTGAAAAAAAAATCCAGCAGCCAGTGTTGCCAGTTAATTTTGATCAAAATGGTCAAATGTCATTATGACGGCCACGAGAAATTTTTTGGTGCAATTTTTTGATTAAAAATGTTTCTCCTTCTACTTTTTATATTTTTGAATAGAAAGTTCACAAAAATGTATGAATGAAAAAAAAGTTAATGTAACCTGGCAACACTTCAGACTAAGCCCCACAACCGCCCGATACAAAGTGACCCCCTCATATGTTGCCAACCTCAAGATTTTTCACCTCAAAAAATGCAATTTTTTGTACATTTTGCAAAATGGCCGCCATGGGATCCGCCATCTTTAAGAAAAAAAAAATATACCTCAAAAGTTAAAATTGGGGATAGACCCGAGGCAATTAAGAAAAAATATCGAAAAAAAGTTGAAAACCCATTGCAATCCGACCCCGCAAAGTCACCTCCAAAATTGAAAAATTTTAAAGTAAAATATCTCGGCGGCCATCTTGTTTTTTTATTTTTTTCTATTTTCATCGTAACACATTTCCCAACATTAGCCGAAAACGACACCAATCTCGGGTAAGTGCATAGTGAAAAAAAAAGTTGGTCATTTCAACTCGGCCGCCATCTTGGATTTTTGAAAGGTCGGATTTTTCCCATAGACACGGAGGCAAACCAAAAATTTCCCCATACATTGTACTCACCCCCCACCACTCCTTCTGGGAGATCAATTCGACTTTTCGTAAAACGAAAAAAAAAATCCAGCACCCAGTGTTGCCAGTCGATATCGACGAAAATGGTCAAATGTCATTACGACGACCACGACACGTTTGCCTGTGTGACTTTTTGATTAAAAATATTGCTCCTTCTACTTTTCATATTTTTGAATAGAAAGTCCAAAAAAATGTACTAACAAAAGAAAAAAAAACTCAACCTGGCAACACTTTGGGTCAAGTTACATAACCGCCTGGAACAAAGACACCCGCTCAAATGTTGCCAACCCGAAGAAAAATTCACCCAAAAAACGTCGTTTTTCGTACATTTTTAAAAATGGCCGCCACCGCGTCCGCCATCTTGTCGAAAAAATAAATATACCCAAAATATCAAAATTGAGGATACAATCAAACGAACACATAAAAAACGTTGAAAAAAAGTAGAAAAACCACCCCGATGCGACCCTGCAAAGTCACCTCTGAAATCGAAAAAATTCAAACTCGAATATATCGGCGGCCATCTTGTTTTTTCAATTTTTTCCAAAGTTTTCGTAAATTTTGTCTCAAACTTGTCAAAACCCCCGAAAAACATCCCCCAAAAAGCTATAAACAAAAAAGTTGAAAATCACAGAGCGGCCGCCATCTTGAAAATGTGAAATGTCAGATTTTTCCCGAGGTGTCGGGGAGGGATGGAGAAAACCCGCCATAGACAACAAAGTCCCATCTCGCCTCCTTCTGGGAGAACAATTATGTCAGTCAGTCAGTGGTAAGTCTAGGATTATATAATATAACTAGGTTTTGCGTGGGGCGCGCGCTGCTAAAGCAGCGCGCGTGCCTTTTTCTTCTGCAAAAGAACAAATAAAAAAAAAATGTTTTTTCAAAAATATAATTGGACTGCGAACATTTTTCGATTCACGGGTCTGTTTGCGACATGTTCGGCTTCACATTATTTTTTTGACGGGAGGGGGAGGGGAGAGGGAAAGGAAGCGAACGAGGTAACGAGAGCGAGAGAAGGAGAGGGAGACGGGCAGGGAGCAGGGAGGGAGAAAGAGGGGGACAGAAAGCGATAGAGGGACCGGGTGCGGGAGAGGGACGTGAAGCGGGAGAGGAGATCACAAATAAAGAATGATTATGATTAGGGATCGGGAGTGGGAGAAGGAGAGGAAGAGGGAGAGGGAGAGCGAGGGGGAGAGGAGAGCAAGAGGGAGAGCGAGTGGGAGAGGGAGAGGGAGCAGGAGAGGGAGAGGGAGAGCTAGAGAAAGAGCGAGAGGGAGAGCGAGAGAGAGAGCGAGAGGGAGAGCGAGAGGGAGAGCGAGAGGGAGAGGAGCATAATTAGTATGATGAATATAAAAGGAAAACTCTTATGGGAATGTTAGCTAATACATAGTTATTGATTGAAGTTGATAAACTTACAACTACAGAACCCTAAGTTCTCTACGCAAGTCCTCTTTTAATATAGGAAGGATTTGATGATGGGCGATAAAGAGATGATAGGTTCCAGAGAATAAGAGTGGAAAACCTCAGTGGTAAGGCGTAAATATTCCGTTTTTATATTTAATACATTATAAAAAATAGTTTTAATATACATAGGTACTGTAATACTTACCACGTACTTGGAAAGTATGTAAATCCTACCAATATATTTATAGTGAAAATTTGGATGTTTTTATTCAATCACGCTAATACGGCTAAACGGATTCGGATAAAATTGTTTCAGAGATAGTTTATGACGAAATTAATTTGTTCTATCAGAATACGGGGTATAATTTAGTATGGATGTTTAATGTGCCTGTAGCTTAGATTTTTTATATTATTATTTTTAGGGTTCCGTTCCGTTTTTCCTTTTGAGGTAAAAGGTCCGCCTGTCTGTATGTGTGTCTATCAAAAACCTTTCAGTAAGGAATACGTGGAGGTATTAATTTGAAATTAATTTCGAATTATTAGGTCTGCTGTGCAATCCCTTAGAGTTGTGAAAAAATCAAGCTTTTAAAAGTCAACGCTATCATAAAACTCTTTGTTTATGCCCTATTTTTCTAGTTATTTTGACTCTCGCAAGGTAATCAAAACCTATCCCCTAAATGCTTAAGTTTACGTTCCCGTGGATCAAGAAAAATGAAATGCGGTGAGAAGCAATGTCGTTAGGGAAAAATTTTAAGACCGTTTTGTAGTAACACAGCTACTGGGCGTAAGAAGCTTTTAACAATGTGTATCTCCTAAATGAATGAACCGATTATGATGCAGTTTCTTTTAATGCTAAGGTGATTGAGAGGGTTATTAACTACAATCTATGAAGATCTGTTTAGGCGTAAAATAATAAAACGGACTTAAATTGATATTCTGCGTCATGACGTGTTATTTTTTAATAAATTTTTAGCTGCAATTTTAGTATGTATGCAAATGCAAAAATAGAATTTATCATTTTTTAAAGCAACACTGAAACACGTTTACACTTATGTGAGCGATCTATCAGTAGCAACAAACGTCGTATACATTTTAATGACATCAAAAGGAGACAAAAGCCTGAAATATTACATTCAAAAATTAATTTGTATGAAAATTATTATTTTTTGTATGGCATCACTATTTATTGGTTACACCAACGTGTCCGGTCCCTTAGTACCTACAAATGCCTCATACATTGTAAAGACATCAAATGGGGACAACAGCCTCAAACATTCGAATAAAGAATACATTTGTATGAAAATTATATTTTTTTGTATGGCAACACTGAAAGTTTGTCATTTTTATGTCAACACTGAAACACGTTTACACGGATGTGACCGATCTATCAGTAGCAACAAACGTCGTATACATTTTAATGACATCAAAAGGAGACAAAAGCCTGAAATATTACATACAAAAAATTCATTTGTATTAAAATTATTATTTTTTGTATGGCATGACCAAACATTGGTTACACCAACGTGTCCGGTCCTATAGTACCTACAAACGCCTCATACATTATAAAGCCATCAAATGGAGACAACAGCCTCAAACATTCGAAAAAAGAATACATTTGTATGAAAATAATTATTTTTTATATGGCAACACTGAAATTTTTTTTCACCAAAATGTACAAAATGTTAGTACCTACAAACGCCCCAAACATTATAATAACGAAATATTCGATCCAAAAATAAATTTGTATGAAAATTATTATTTTTTGTATGGCAACACTGAAATTTTATAGTTTTTCTAAAACGAGTATATTAATTTAAAAATATCTCCCATACATTTTTTATACCCTTGATCTATAGTTTCGGCTCAACTACTCGAAAAGTGAAAAAAATTCTGGACTCCAGTGTTGCCAGTTGATTGAAATGAAAATGGTCAAATGTCATTACAACGCCCACAAAAAATTTTGTGGTGTAATTTTTTGATTAAAAATGTTTCTCCTTCTACTTTTTACATTTTTGAATAGAAAGTTCACAAAAATGTACGAATGACAAAAAAATCAACGTAACCTGGCAATACTTCAGACCAAGCCCAACAACCACCCCATACAAAGTGACCCCCTCAAATGTTGCCAACCTACAAATTTTTTCCTTCAAAAAATGCAATTTTTCGTATATTTTACAAAATGGCCACCACGGGATCCGCCATCTTGTCGAAAAAAAAAATATATCCAACATGTCAAAATTGAGGATAGACCAGAGCCAACAGAGGAAAAATATCGCAAAAATGTTAAAACACCACCGCGATGCGACCCCGCAAAGACACCTCGAAAATTGAAAAATTTCAAACTAAAATATCTCGGCGGCCATCTTGTTTTTTCAATTTTTTTCAACTTTTTCGTATTAGTCGTCCCAAGATTAGCCGAAAACAACACCAATGTCGGGTAGGTGCTAAAAGTAAACAAAAAGTTGACAATCGCTGAGCGGCGGCCATCTTGAATTTTCAAATGGTCGTATTTTTCCTGTAATGACCATAGATAATCAAGAAACTTTTTAGTACATTATTATTACCCCCCACCGATACTTTCGGCTGGGCTATTCGAAATGTGAAAAAACGTGAAAAAAAAATCCAGCAGCCAGTGTTGCCAGTTATTTTTGATGAAAATGGTCAAATGTCATTACGACGGCCACGTGAATGTGTTTAGTGCAATTTTTTGATTAAAAATGTTTCTCCTTCTACTTTTTATATTTTTGAATAGAAAGTTCACAAAAATGTATGAATGAAAAAAAAATTAACGTAACCTGGCAACACTTCAGACCAAGCCTCACAACCGCCCAATACAAAGTGACCCCCTCAAATATTGCCAACCTCAAAATTTTTTACCTCAAAAAATGCAATTTTTTGTACATTTTGCAAAATGGCCGCCATAGGATCCGCCATCTTTAAGAAAAAAAAAATATACCCCAATCGTCAAAATTGGGGATAGACCTGAGGCAACAGCGGAAAAAAAATCGAAAAAAAGTTGAAAACCCATTGCAATCCGACCCCGCAAAGTCACCTCCAAAATTGAAAAATTTTAAAGTAAAATATCTCGGCGGCCATCTTGTTTTTTTATTTTTTTCCATTTTCATCGTAACACATTTCCCAACATTAGCCGAAAACGACACCAATCTCGGGTAAGTGCATAGTGAAAAAAAAAGTTGGTCATTTCGACTCGGCCGCCATCTTGGATTTTTGAAAGGTCGGATTTTTCCCATAGACACGGAGGCAAACCAAAAATTCCCCCATACATTGTACCCACCCCCCACCACTCCTTCTGGGAGATCAATTCGACTTTTCGTAAAACGAAAAAAAAATTCCAGCAGCCAGTGTTGCCAGTCGACATCGACGAAAATGGTCAAATGTCATTACGACGACCACGACACGCTTGCCCGTGTGACATTTTGATTAAAAATATTGCTCCTTCTACTTTTCACATTTTTGAATAAAAAGTCCAAAAAAATGTACCAACAAAAGAAAAAAAAACTCAACCTGGCAACACTTTGGGTCAAGTTAAATAACCGCCTGGAACAAAGACACCCGCTCAAATGTTGCCAACCTGAAGAAAAATTCACCCAAAAAACGTCGTTTTTCGTACATTTTTCAAAATGGCCGCCACTGCGTCCGCCATCTTGTCGAAAAAATAAATATCCCCAAACTATTAAAATTGAGGATACATTCGAGACAACACTAAAAAAATATTTTAAAAATGTTGAAAAACCACCCCGATGCGACCCCGCAAAGTGACCTCTAAAATCGAAAAATTTCAAACTCGAATATCTCGGCGGCCATCTTGTTTTTTAAATTTTTTCCAAAGTTTTCGTAACTCTCCCTCAAAACTTTACGAAACTACCCAAAAAAATCCCGCAAAAAGCCATAAACAAAAAAGTTGAAAATCACAGAGCGGCCGCCATCTTGAAAATGTGAAATGTCAGATTTTTCCCGAGGTGTCGGGGGGGGATGGAGAAAACCCGCCATAGACAACAAAGTCCCATCTCGCCTCCTTCTGGGAGAACAATTATATAGTTCACTACGTGGTAAGTCTAGGATTATATAATATAACTAGGTTTTTGCGTGGGGCGCGCGCTGCTAAAGCAGCGCGCGTGCCTTTTTTTCCGCAAAAGAACAAATAATTTTTTTTTTTAATATCATTGGTCTGCGAAATTCATTTTTCAGTTTAGGGGTCTGTTTGCGACATGTTCGGCTTCACATTATTTTTTTGACGGGAGGGCGAGGGGAGAGGAACAGGAAGCAAGAGTGGAACCGGGAGCGGGAGAAGGAGAGGGAGAGGGGCAGGAAGCGAGGAGGAAAAAAGAGCGGGACAGAAAGTAGGAGAGGGACCGGCTGCAGGAGAGGGACTGGGACTGGGAGCGGGAGAGGGATAGGGAGAAGGAGAGGGAGAAGGAAAGGGAGAGAGAGAGGGAGAAGGAGAAGGATAGGGAGAGGGAGAGGGAGAAGGAGAAGGATAGGGAGAGGGAGAGCGAGAGGGAGAGCGAGGGGGAGATCGAGAGGGAGAGCGAGAGGGTGAGGGAAAGCAAGAGCGAGAGGGAAAGGGAGGAAGAGCGAGAGGGAGAGCGAGAGCGAGAGCGAGAGCGAGAGCGAGAGCGAGAGGGAGAGCGAGAGCGAGAGGGAGAGGTACAGGAAGAGCGAGAGGGTGAGTGAGAGGTAGAGTGGCAGGGAGCGGGGAGGGAGAAAGAGCGGGACAGAAAGTGGGAGAATGACCGGATGCGGGAGACTGACTGGGAGCGGGAGAGAGATGTGAAGCGGGAGAGGGATCGGGAGTGGGAGAGCGAGAGATAAAGCAATAGAAGGAAAGCGAGAGATAAAGCAAGAGGGAGAGCGAGAGGAAGAGGGAGAGCGAGAGGGAGAGGGAGAGGGCAGGGAGCGGGGAGGGAGAAAGAGCGGGACAGAATCAAGCATTAAGAATTAAGCAGGCAAACGAGCAGACGGGTCACCTGATGGTAAGTGATAACCGCCACCCATGGACATTAGGAACATAAGGGGCGTCACCAATGCGTTGCCGGCCTCGAAGAAATTAAAATTAATTTTGCCTTTACACAATAACTATTCAAAGCAGTAAAGGGCACATGACAAAAATGGGTTCACACTAAACTATCGGATAGGAGAGTTAAGAAACGGACAATCACTTACAGACCAAACCCGTAGGTAATAAAATAACAATAACACTATAGTGGTACAAATGTCTTGAATGTGTAAAATGTACTAAAAAAATGTTATTGAATTATTTTTCAATATTTTAAATATTTACACGTTAACTTTGTTTTCTAGATTGAACAATAAAATATTTTTTTAAATATGCCAACACGTTTTTTAATACTCTCATATTATTATAATGTGCAGTCTATTTGCACCTATAAACGCCTCATACATTTTATAGACATCAAATGCAAACAACAGTCGGAAATGTTCAATATAGATTTTTATGAAAAATACTTGTTTTTGTATGGCAACACTGAAAGTTTCTCATTTTTTATGGCGACACTGAAACAGGTTTACACGGATTTGAACGATCTTTCAGTAACAACAAACATTGTATACATTTTAATGACATCAAAAGGAGACAAAAGCCTGAAATATTACGTACAAAAATTCATTTGTATGAAAATTATTATTTTTTGTATGGCATCACTAAACATTGGTTACACCGACGTGTCCGGTCCTTTAGTACCTACAAACGCCTCATACATTATAAAGCCATCAAATGGAGACAACAGCCTCAAACATTCGAAAAAAGAATACATTTGTATGAAAATTATATTTTTTTGTATGGCAACACTGATTTTTTTTTCACCCAAATTTACAAAATGTCAGTACCTACAAATGCCCTATACATTGTAATAACGAAATATTCGATCCAAAAATAAATTTGTATGAAAATTAATATTTTTTGTATGGCAACACTGAAACTTTATAGTTTTTCTAAAACGAATATATTAATTTAAAAATATCTCCCATACATTTTCTCTACCCTTGATCTATAGTTTCGGCTCAACTACTCGAAAAGTGAAAAAAATTCTGGACTCCAGTGTTGCCAGTTGATTGAGATGAAAATGGTCAAATGTCATTACGACGCCCACAAAAAATCTTGTGGTGTAATTTTTTGATTAAAAATGTTTCTCCTTCTACTTTTTACATTTTTGGATAGAAAGTTCACAAAAATGTATGAATGAAAAAAAAATCAACGTAACCTGGCAACACTTTCAGTCAAGTTACACAACCGCCCCTTACAAAGTGACCCCCTCAAATGTTGCCAACCTACAAATTTTTTCCTTCAAAAAATGCAATTTTTCGTACATTTTACAAAATGGCCGCCACGGGATCCGCCATCTTGTCGAAAAAAAAAATATATCCAACATGTCAAAATTGAGGATAGACCAGAGCCAACAGAGGAAAAATATCGCAAAAATGTTAAAACACCACCGCGATGCGACCCCGCAAAGACACCTCGAAAATTGAAAAATTTCAAACTAAAATATCTCGGCGGCCATCTTGTTTTTTCAATTTATTTCAACTTTTCCGTATTAGTCGTCCCAAGATTAGCCGAAAACGACACCAATGTCGGGTAGGTGCTCAGTGTAAACAAAAAGTTGACAATCGCCGAGCGGCCGCCATCTTGAATTTTCGAATGGTCGTATTTTTCCTGTAATGACCATAGGTAGTCAAGCAACTTTTCCATACATTATTATTACCCCCCACAAACACTTTCGGCTGGGCTATTCGAAATGTGAAAAAACGTGAAAAAAAAATCCAGCAGCCAGTGTTGCTAGTAAATTTTGATGAAAATGGTCAAATGTCATTACGACGACCACGGAAAATTTTTTGGTGAAATTTTTTGATTAAAAATGTTTTTCCTTCTACTTTTTATATTTTTGAATAGAAAGTTCACAAAAATGTATGAATGAAAAAAAAATTAACGTAACCTGGCAACACTTCAGACTAAGCCCCACAACCGCCCGATACAAAGTGACCCCCTCAAATAATGCCAACCTCAAAATTTTTTACCTCAAAAAATGCAATTTTTTGTACATTTTGCAAAATGGCCGCCATAGTATCCGCCGTCTTTAAGAAAAAAAAAATATACCCCAATCGTCAAAATTGGGGATAAACCCGAGGCAACAGCGATAAAAAATCGAAAAAAAGTTGAAAACCCATTGCAATCCGACCCCGTAAAGTCACCTCCAAAATTGAAAAATTTTAAAGTAAAATATCTCAGCGGCCATCTTGTTTTTTTATTTTTTTCCAATTTCATCGTAACACGTTTTCCAACATTAGCCGAAAACAACACCAATCTCGGGTAGGTGCATAGTGAAAAAAAAAGTTGGTCATTTCGACTCGGCCGCCATCTTGGATTTTTGAAAGGTCGGATTTTTCCCATAGACACGGAGGCAAACCAAAAATTCCCCCATACATCGTACCCACCCCCCACCACTCCTTCCGGGAGATCAATTCGACTTTTCGTAATACGAAAAAAAAAATCCAGCACCCAGTGTTGCCAGTCGACATCGACGAAAATGGTCAAATGTCATTACGACGACCACGACACGTTTGCCCGTGTGAAATTTTGATTAAAAATATTGCTCCTTCTACTTTTCATATTTTTGAATAAAAAGTCCACAAAAATGTACCAACAAAAGAAAAAAAAACTCAACCTGGCAACACTTTGGGTCAAGTTACATAACCGCCTGGAACAAAGACACCCGCTCAAATGTTGCCAACCCGAAGAAAAATTCACCGAAAAAACGTCGTTTTTCGTACATTTTTCAAAATGGCCGCCACCGCGTCCGCCATCTTGTCGAAAAAATTAATATCTCCAAAATATCAAAATTGAGGATACAGTCAAACGAACACATAAAAAATAATTAAAAAAAAGTAGAAAAACCACCCCGATGCGACCCCGCAAAGTCACCTCTGAAATCGAAAAAATTCAAACTCGAATATCTCGGCGGCCATCTTGTTTTTTTAATTTTTTCCCAAGTTTTCGTAAATCTCCCCCAAAACTTTACAACATGCCCCAAAAAAATCCCGCAAAAAGCCATAAACAAAAAAGTTGAAAATCACAGAGCGGCCGCCATCTTGAAAATGTGAAATGTCAGATTTTTCCCGAGGTGTCGGGGGGGGATGGAGAAAACCCGCCATAGACAACATCATTCTATTTCGACTCTTTCTGGGAGAACAATTGTATAGGTGAGTCAGTGGTAAGTCTAGGATTATATAATATAACTAGGTTTTTGCGTGGGGCGCGCGCTGCTAAAGCAGCGCGCGTGCCTTTTTCTTCCGCAAAAGGAAAAATAAATAAATAGTTTTTTCAAAAACATCATTGACATGCGAAATTTATTTTTCGATTCAGGGGTCTGCGACATGTTTGGCTTCACACTATTTTTTTGATGGGAGGGGGAGGGGAGAGGGACAGGAAGTGAGAGAGGGACCGGGAGCGAGAGAAGGAGAGGAAGAGGGGCAGGGAGCGGGAAGGGAGAAAGAGCGGGACAGAAAGTGATAGAAGGACCGGGTACGGGAGAGGGACTGGGAGCGGGAGAGAGACATGAAGCGGGAGAGGGATCGGTAGTGGGAGAGGGAGAGGGAAGAGAGGGAGAGCGAGAGGGACAGCGAGAGGGACAGCGACAAGGACAGCGAGATGGAGAGCGAGAGGAAGAGCGAGAGGGAGAGGGAGAGCGATAGGGAGAGCGAGAGTTAGAGCGAGAGGAAGAGCGAGAGGGAGAGCGAGAGCTAGTGGGAGAGAAAGAGCGAGAGATGAAGCGAGAGGGAGAGGGAGAGGGAGAGGGACAGCGAGAGCGAGAGGGAGAGGGAAAAGGAGAGGGAGCGGGAGAGGGAGAGGAAGAGCGAGACGGAGAGGGAGAAGGAGAGGGAGAGGCACAGGAAGAGCGAGAGGGAGAGGGAGAGAGAGAAATAGAGAGGGAGAGGGAAAAGGAGAGGGAGAGTGGTAGGGAGCGGGGAGGGAGAAAGAGCGGGACAGAAAGTGCGAGAAGGACCGGGTGCGGGAGATGGACTGGGAGCGGGAGAGAGACGTGAAGCGGGAGAGGGATCGGGAGTGGGAGAGGTAGAGAGACAGGGAGCGGGAGAGGGAGAGGTAAGAGAGGGAGAGGGAGAACGGGAGGGAGAGCGAGAGATAAAGCAAGATAGGAAGAGCGAGAGATAAAGCAAGAGGGAGAGCGAGAGGGAGAGGGAGCAGGAGAAGGAGAGGGCAGGGAGCGGGGAGGGAGAAAGAGCGAGACAGAATCAAGCATTAAGGATTAAGCAGGCAAACGAGCATAAGTAAGCATAAGTAAGTGATAACCGCCGCCCATGGACATTAGCAACATAAGGGGCGTCACATTGGTGACGTTGCCGGCCTCGAAGAAATTGGAATTAATTTTGCCTATACATAATAACTATTCAAAGCAGTAAAGGGCACATTACAAAAACAGGTTCAAACTAAACTATCGGACTGGAGAGCCATGAAATGGACAATCACTTCCAGACCAGACCAGTAGGTAATAACAACACTATAGTGGTACAAATGTCTTGAATGTCTAAAATGTATGAAGTACTAAAAAACTGTTATTGAATTGTCTTTCAACATTTTAAATGTTTACACGATAATATTGTTTTCTAGATAAAACAATATTTTTTTTGTTTGTCAAGACAGTAATTTTTTCACTCATATATAATATGCAGTCTATTTGCACCTATAAACGCCTCATACATTTATCAGACATAAATGCAAACAGTCCGAAATGTTCAATATAGATTTTTATGAAAATTACTTGTTTTTGTATGGCAACACTGAAAGTTTCTCATTTTTTATGGCAACACTGAAACACATTTACACGGACGTGACCGATCTATCGGCAGCAACAAACGTCGTATACATTTTAATGACATAAAAAGGAGACAAAAGCCTGAAACACTACCTACAAAAATTTATTTGTATGAAAATTATTATTTTTTGTATGGCATCACTAAACATTGGTTACACCAACGTGTCCGGTCTTTTAGTACCTACAAACGCCTCATACATTATAAAGCCATCAAATGGAGACAATAGCCTCAAACATTCGAAAAAAGATTACATTTGTATGAAAATAATTATTTTTCATATGGCAACACTAAATTTTTTTTTCACCAAAATGTACAAAATGTTAGTACCTACAAACGCCCCAAACATTATAATAATGAAATATTCGATCCAAAAATAAATTTGTATGAAAAATATTATTTTTCGTATGGCAACACTGAAATTTTATAGTTTTTCTAAAACAAATATATTAATTTAAAAATATCTCTTATACATTTTCTATACCCTTGATCTATAGTTTCGGCTCAACTACTCGAAAAGTGAAAAAAATTCTGGACTCCAGTGTTGCCAATTGATTGAGATGAAAATAGTCAAATGTCATTATGACGAACACAAAAAATCGCGTGGTGCAATTTTTTGATTAAAAAAGTTTCTCCTTCTACTTTTTACATTTTTGAATAGAAAGTTGACAAAAATGTATGAATGAAAAAAAAATCAACGTAACCTGGCAACACTTTCAGTCAAGCTACACAACCGTCCCATACAAAGTGACCCCCTCAAATGTTGCCAACCCGCAAATTTTTTCCTTCAAAAAATGCAATTTTTCGTACATTTTACAAAATGGCCACCACGAAATCCGCCATCTTTTCGAAAAAAAAAATATACCCAATATGTCAAAATTGAGGATAGACCCGAGCCAATAGAGAAAAAATATCGCAAAAATGTTAAAACACCACCGCGATGCGTCCCCGCAAAGACACCTCTAAAATTGAAAAATTTCAAACTAAAATATCTCGGCGGCCATCTTGTTTTTTCAAGTTTTTCCAACTTCATCATATTAAGCGTCCCAAGATTAGCCGAAAACGACACCAATGTCGGGTAGGTGCTCAGCGTAAACAAAAAGTTGACAATCGCCGAGCGGCCGCCATCTTGAATTTTCGAATGGTCGTATTTTTCCTATAATAACCATAGGTAGTCAAGCAACTTCTCTATACATTATTATTGTCCCCCACCAATACTTTCGGCTGGGCTATTCGAAATGTGAAAAAACGTGAAAAAAAAATCCAGCAGCCAGTGTTGCCAGTTAATTTTGATGAAAATGGTCAAATGTCATTACGACGGCCACGAGAAATTTTTTGGTGCAATTTTTTGATTAAAAATGTTTCTCCTTCTACTTTTTATATTTTTGAATAGAAAGTTCACAAAAATGTATGAATGAAAAAAAAATCAATGTAACCTGGCAATACTTCAAGCTAAGCCCCACAATCGCCCCATACAAAGTGACCCCCTCAAATGTTGCCAACCTCAAGATTTTTTTCTTCAAAAAATGCAATTTTTCGTACATTTTATAAAATGGCCACCACAGGGTCCGCCATCTTGTCGAAAAAAAAAATATACCTCAAACGCCAAAATCGAGGATTCATCTGAGCCAATAACGAAAAAAAATTGAAAAAAAGTTGAAAACCCATTGCAATCCGACCCCGCAAAGTCACCTCCAAAATTGAAAAATTTTAAAGTAAAATATCTCGGCGGCCATCTTGTTTTTTTATTTTTTTCCAATTTTATCGTAACACGTTTCCCAACATTAGCCGAAAACGACACCAATCTCGGGTAAGTGCATAGTGAAAAAAAAAGTTGGTCATTTGGACTCGGCCGCCATCTTGGATTTTTGAAAGGTCGGATTTTTCCCATAGACACGGAGGCAAACCAAAAATTCCCCCATACATTGTACCCACCCCCCACCACTCCTTCTGGGAGATCAATTCGACTTTTCGTAAAACGAAAAAAAAAATCCAGCACCCAGTGTTGCCAGTCGACATCGACGAAAATGGTCAAATGTCATTACGACGACCACGACACGCTTGCCCGTGTGACATTTTGATTAAAAATATTGCTCCTTCTACTTTTCACATTTTTGAATAAAAAGTCCAAAAAAATGTATCAACAAAAGAAAAAAAAACTCAACCTGGCAACACTTTGAGTCAAGTTACATACCCGCCTGGAACAAAGACACCCGCTCAAATGTTGCCAACCCGAAGAAAAATTCACCCCAAAAACGTCGTTTTTCGTACATTTTTCAAAATGGCCGCCACCGCGTCCGCCATCATGTCGAAAAAATAAATATCCCCAAAATATCAAAATTGAGGATACATTCGAGACAACACTAAAAAAATATTTAAAAAAAGTTGAAAAACCACCCCGATGCGACCCCGCAAAGTGACCTCTAAAATCGAAAAAATTCAAACTCGAATATCTCGGCGGCCATCTTGTTTTTTCAATTTTTTCTAAAATTTTCGTAACTCTCCCCCAAAACTTTACGAAACGCCCCAAAAAAATCCCGCAAAAAGCCATAAACAAAAAAGTTGAAAATCACAGAGCGGCCGCCATCTTGAAAATGTGAAATGTCAGATTTTTCCCGAGGTGTCGGGGGGGAACGGAGAAAACCCGCCATAGACAACATCATTCTATTTCGCCTCTTTCTGGGAGAACAATTATATAGTTAAGTCAGTGGTAAGTCTAGGATTATATAATATAATAACTAGGTTTTTGCGTGGGGCGCGCGCTGCTAAAGCAGCGCGCGTGCCTTTTTTTTCCGCAAAAGAACAAATAAATAAATATTTTTTTTTAAATATCATTGGTCTGCGAAATTCATTTTTCGATTCAGGGGTCTGTTTGCGACATGTTCAGCTTCACATTATTTTTTTGACGGGAGCGGGAGGGGAGAGGGACAGGAAGCAAGAGCGGGACCGGGAGCGGGAGAAGGAGAGGGAGAGGGGCAGGGAGAAAGAGCGGAATAGAAAGTGGGAGAAGGACCGGCTGCAGGATAGGGACTGGGAGCGGGAGAGGGAGATGGAGAAGGAGAGGGAGAGGGAGAGGGAGAAGGATAGGGAGAGGAAGAGCGAGAGATAGAGCGAGAGGGAGATCGAGAGGGAGAGCGAGAGGGTGAGGGAAAGCGAGAGCGAGAGGGAGAGGGAGGAAGAGCGAGAGGCAGAGGGAGAAAGAGCGAGAGGGAGAAGGAAAGCGAGAGCGAGAGGGAGAGGGAGAGCGAGAGAGAGATCGAGAGGGAGAGTAAGAGGGAAAGCGAGAGGGAGAGCGAGAGGGAGAAGGAGCGGGAGAGGGACAGGAAGAGCGAGAGGGAGAGTGAGAGCGAGAGGGAGAAGGAGAGGGAGAGGGACAGGAAGAGCGAGAGGGGGAGAGAGAGAAAGAGTGGCAAGGAGCGGGGAGGAAGAGCGGGACAGAAAGTGGGAGAAGGACCGGGTGCGGGAGACTGACTGGGAGCGGGGGAGAGACGTGAAGCGGGAGAGGGATCGGGAGTGGGAGAGGTAGAGAGACAGGGAGCGGGAGAGGGAGAGGGAAGAGAGAGAAAGGGAGAACGAGAGGGAGAGCGAGAGATAAAGCAAGAGAAGGAGAGCGAGAGATAAAGCAAGAGGGAGAGCGAGAGGGTGAGGGAAAGCGAGAGCGAGAGGGAGAGGGAGGAAGAGCGAGAGGCAGAGGGAGAAAGAGCGAGAGGGAGAGGGAAAGCGGAAGCGAGAGGGAGAGGGAGAGCGAGAGAGAGAGCGAGAGGGAGAGTGAGAGGGAAAGCGAGAGGAAGAGCGAGAGGGAGAAGGAGCGGGAGAGGGACAGGAAGAGCGAGAGGGAGAGTGAGAGCGAGAGGGAGAAGGAGTGGGAGAGGGACAGGAAGAGCGAGAGGGGGAGAGAGAGAAAGAGTGGCAAGGAGCGGGGAGGAAGAGCGGGACAGAAAGTGGGAGAAGGACCGGGTGCGGGAGACTGACTGGGAGCGGGGGAGGGACGTGAATGGGAGAGGGATCGGGAGTGGGAGAGGTAGAGAGACAGGGAGCGGGAGAGGGCGAGGGAAGAGAGAGAAAGGGAGAACGAGAGGGAGAGCGAGAGATAAAGCAAGAGAAGGAGAGCGAGAGATAAAGCAAGAGGGAGAGCGAGAGGGAGAGGGAGAGAGAGACAGAATCAAGCATTAAGAATTAAGCAGGCAAACGAGCAGATGGGTCACCTGATGGTAAGTGATAACCGCCACCCATGGACATTAGCAACATAAGGGGCGTCACCAATGCGTTGCTGGCCTCGAAGAAATTAAAATTAATTTTGCCTTTACACAATATCTATTCAAAGCAGTAAAGGGCACATGACAAAAACGGGTTCACACTAAACTATCGGATAGGAGAGTTAAGAAACGGACAATCACTTCCAGACCAAACCAGTAGGTAATAACAATAACAATAACAATATAGTGGTACAAATGTCTTGAATGTGTAAAATGTATGCAGTACTAAAAAATGTTATTGAATTATTTTTAATATACGTTAATTTTGTTTTCTAGATTGAACAATATTTTTTTTTTTTATATGCCAACACGTTTTTTAATACTCTCATATAATGTGCAGTCTATTTGCACCTATAAACGCCTCATACATTTTATAGACATCAAATGCAAACAACAGTCGGAAATGTTCAACATAGATTTTTATGAAAAATCCTTTTTTTGTGTGGCAACACTGAAAGTTTCTCATTTTTTATGGCAACACTGAAACAGATTTACAGAGATTTGACCGATCTATCAGTAACAACAAACGTTGTATACATTTTAATGACATCAAAAGGAGACAAGAGCCTGAAATATTACATTCAAAAATTAATTTGTATGAAAATTATTATTTTTTGTATGGCATCACTATTTATTGGTTACACCAACGTGTCCGGTCCCTTAGTACCTGCAAATGCCTCATACATTGTAAAGACATCAAATGGGGACGACAGCCTCAAACATTCGAATAAAGAATACATTTGTATGAAAATTATAATTTTTTGTATGGCAACACTGAAAGTATCTCACTTTTTATGGCAACACTGAAACACGTTTACACGGATGTGACCGATTTATCAGTAGCAACAAACGTCGTATATATTTTAATGACATCCAAAGGAGACAAAAGCCTGAAATATCACATACAAAAATTCATTTGTATGAAAATTATTATTTTTTGTATGGCATCACTATTTATTGGTTACACCATCGTGTCCGGTCCCTTAGTACCTACAAATTCCTCATATATTATAAAGCCATCAAATGGAGACAACAGCCTCAAACATTCGAAAAAAGAATACATTTGTATGAAAATTATAATTTTTTGTATGGCAACACTGAATTTTTTTTTCACCAAAATTTACAAAATCTCAATACCTACAAACGCCCCATACATTATAATAACGAAATATTCGATCCAAAAATAAATTTGTATGAAAATTGTTATTTTTTGTATGGCATTACTGAATTTTTTTAGTTTTTTCAAAACGAAAATTCTAATATAAAAATATTCCCATACATTTCTTATACCCTTGATCTACAGTTTCAGCTCAACTACTCGAAAAGTGAAAAAAATTCTGGACTCCAGTGTTGCCAGTTGATTGAGATGAAAATGGTCAAATGTCATTACGACGCCCACAAAAAATCTTGTGGTGTAATTTTTTGATTAAAAATGTTTCTCCTTCTACTTTTCACATTTTTGAATAGAAAGTTCACAAAAATGTATGAATGAAAAAAAAATCAACGTAACCTGGCAACACTTTCAGTCAAGATACACAACCGCCCCTTACAAAGTGACCCCTTCAAATGTTGCCAACCTACAAATTTTTTCCTCCAAAAAATGCAATTTTTCGAACATTTTAGAAAATGGCCACCACGGGATCCGCCATCTTGTCGAAAAAAAAAATATATCCAACTTGTCAAAATTGAGGATAGACCAGTTCCAACAGAGGAAAAATATCGCAAAAATGTTAAAACACCACCGCGATGCGACCCCGCAAAGACACCTCGAAAATTGAAAAATTTCAAACTAAAATATCTCGACGGCCATCTTGTTTTTTCAATTTTTTTTAACTTTTTCGTATTAGTCGTCCCAAGATTAGCGGAAAACGACACCAATGTCGGGTAAGTGCTAAAAGTAAACAAAAAGTTGACAATCGCTGAGCGGCGGCCATCTTGAATTTTCAAATGGTCGTATTTTTCCTGTAATGACCATAGGTAGTCAAGCAACTTCCCTATACATCATTATTACCCCCCACCGATACTTTCGGCTGGGCTATTCGAAATGTGAAAAAACGTGAAAAAAAAATCCAGCAGCCAGTGTTGCCAGTTTATTTCGATGAAAATGGTCAAATGTCATTACGATGACCACAGAAAATTTTTTGGTGAAATTTTTTGATTAAAAATGTTTTTCCTTCTACTTTTTATATTTTTGAATAGGAAGTTCACAAAAATGTATGAATGAAAAAAAAATTAACGTAACCTGGCAAGACTTCAGACTAAGCCCCACAACCGCCCAATACAAAGTGACCCCCTCATATGTTGCCAACCTCAAGATTTTTCACCTCAAAAAATGCAATTTTTTGTACATTTTGCAAAATGGCCGCCATGGGATCCGCCATCTTTAAGAAAAAAAAAATATACCTCAAAAGATAAAATTGGGGATAGACCCGAGTCAACAGCGAAAAAAAATCGAAAAAATGTTGAAAACCCATTGCAATCCGACCCCGCAAAGTCACCTCCAAAATTGAAAAATTTTAAAGTAAAATATCTCGGCGGCCATTTTGTTTTTTTATTTTTTTCCAATTTCATCGTAACACGTTTCCCAACATTAACCGAAAACGACACCAATCTCGGGTAGGTGCATAGTGAAAAAAAAAGTTGGTCATTTCGACTCGGCCGCCATCTTGGATTTTTGAAAGGTCGGATTTTTCCCATAGACACGGAGGCAAACAAAAAATTCCCCCATACATCGTACCCACCCCCCACCACTCCTTCCGGGAGATCAATTCGACTTTTCGTAAAACGAAAAAAAAAATCCAGCACCCAGTGTTGCCAGTCGACATCGACGAAAATGGTCAAATGTCATTACGACGACCACGACACGCTTGCCCGTGTGACTTTTTGATTAAAAATATTGCTCCTTCTACTTTTCATATTTTTGAATAAAAAGTCCAAAAAAATGTATCAACAAAAGAAAAAAAAACTCAACCTGGCAACACTTTGGGTTAAATTACATAACCGCCCGGAACAAAGACACCCGCTCAAATGTTGCCAACCCGAAGAAAAATTCACCCAAAAAACGTCGTTTTTCGTACATTTTTCAAAATGGCCGCCACCGCGTCCGCCATCTTGTGAAAAAAATAAATATCCCCGAAATATCAAAATTGAGGATACAATCAAACGAACACTCAAAAAACATTTTAAAAAAGTTGAAAAACCACCCCGATGCGACCCCGCAAAGTGACTTCTAAAATCGAAAAAATTCAAACTCGAATATCTCGGCGGCCATCTTGTTTTTTCAATTTTTTCTAAAGTTTTCGTATATCGCCCCCAAAACTTGTCGAAACGCCCCAAAAAAATCCCGCAAAAAGCCATAAACAAAAAAGTTGAAAATCACAGAGCGGCCGCCATCTTGAAAATGTGAAATGTCAGATTTTTCCCGAGGTGTCGGGGGGGGATGGAGAAAACCCGCCATAGACAACAAAGTCCCATCTCGACTCTTTCTGGGAGAACAATTATATGGATCACTCCCCGTAAGTCTAGGATTATATATTATAATAACTAGGTTTTGCGTGGGGCGCGCGCTGCTAAAGCAGCGCGCGTGCCTTTTTCTTCTGCAAAAGAACAAATAAAAAATAGTTTTTTTTTTTCACAAATTTCATTGGTCTGAGAAATTTCGATTTTTCGATTCACGGGTCTTTTTGCGACATGTTCGGCTTCACACTATTTTTTTTGAAGGGAGGGGGAAGGGAGAGGGACAGGAAGCGAGACAGGGACCAGAGCGGGAGGAGAGGGAAAGGGAGAGGGGCAGAAAGCGGGGAGGGAGAAAGAGCGAGACAGAAAGCGGGAGAGGGACTGGGAGCGGGAGACGAACGTGAAGTGGGAGAGAGAGGAAAAAGAGATGGGAGAGAGGGAGGGGGGCAGAGTAAGAAGGAGAGAGATGGAGAGGGGCAGAGTAAAAAGTAGAGGGAGGAGAGCGAGAGGGAGAGAGAGAGAGACAGTGAGTGGGAGAAGGAGACGGGAGAGAGGGAGAGGGGCAGAGTAAGAAGGAGAGAGATGGAGAGGGGCAGAGTAAGGAGAGAGAGGGTGAGGGATAGGGGAGAGAGGAGAGGGAGAGGGAGAAGGGAAAGGGGAGAGGGAGATCGGAGATGGGAGATGGAGCGGGGAGAGGGAGAGGAAATTTAATGATCTCTGATTTGTTAAACCGAATGTAGGTAGGAATGTAGAATTACGCGATAATTTATTTAGCATTAAGCGATACGAAGTTCGCCGGGTCAGCTAGTAAATAATAATAGTTTCTACATGTCCGCCTCTCCGTCCGTCCGCAGTATAGCGCCGAGATGCTTAGCGCTAGAAAGCTGTAATTTGGCATGGATATACATATTTATTTATCGAAACTACAAAGTGGTAAAATAAAATCTTTATAAGTTTTTTCGGGTAGTGCCAGCGAAATGGTCGATGTTGGACATGTGAACACGGCAGTAGAATATTTAAAATGATGAATTTCAAAGGAAAACTCTCATGGAAATGTTAGCTTAAATAGTTAATTAGTGATGGTCGACAAACTTACAACTACAGTACCCTAAATTCTCTATCCAAGTCCTCCTTTAATATAGGAAGGATCTGATGATGGGTTCCAGAGATAAAGAGTGGAACACCTCAGTGGTGAGGCATTTATAATAATCCTTAATTTTGGGAATGTTACTATTTAACAACCAATCCATAATTTAACAACTCCATCCATGTGTGATGTATTTCGGAGTTGAATCCTTTCTAAGGGCCTATATTAAGACTTAAAAAAGTACTCAATTAAATCATAATGTGACTTGTAATTCAGCTTACTTAAAGAATGGCACCTTGTTATATATGTACAATAGGTACATAGTTTTATTTCATACATTGTAAAAAGTAGTTTTATTATACTGTAATACTTATCACCTACAGATTATGTAAATCCTACGAACATACTATTGTGAAAATTTGGATGTCTTTATTCAGTTACGCTAATACGGCTAAACGGATTCGGATGAAATTTATCTCTCAGATAGTTTATGACCTGCATCTAAAAGTAGGACGATTTTTATAACGGAATGGACCTGTTATCAGGATAAGGGGCATATTTTAGTATGGATGTTTAATGTATCTGCCAGTAGCTTATATTTTTTTTATATTTTATATTATTATTTTTAGGGTCCTTTTCCGTTCTATTTTTGCTTTTGAAGTAAAAGGTCCGTCTGTCTGTATGTGTGTCTGTCAAAAACTTTTCACTAAGGAATACGTGGAGGTATTAATTTAAAAAATAATATCCAATTCTTAGGTCTGCTGTGCAATCCCTTAGAGTTGTGAAAAAATTAAGCTTTTAAAAGTCAACGCAATGATAAAACTCTTTGTTATGCTTTTTTTTTTAGTTCTTTCGACACTCGCAAGTTAATCAAAACCTATCCCCTAACTAAAGACTTAAGTTTACGTTCTGGTTGATCAAGAAAAATGAAATGTGGTGAAAATCAATGTCGTAAGGGAAAAATTTGAGGACCGTTTTGCAGTAACATTACATTACAATTTACAATCGCACAGCCGAAGCTACTGGGCGCAAGAAGCTTTTGGCATGTATAATTTTATTATGTTCCTTCGGGAGTGTAGGGGAGCACTAAGCGATAATTTTTGTTAACCCCCTAAGAGTTACTCTTTCACGCAAATAATACTGGACGAATTTCGATCAAATTTGGAAGGAATGTAACTTGAAATAACTCATAGGGTACTTTTTATCGCAAAATTCCATGGGCTGAACCAATTTTGATAGGACTCTCACTGAAAGGTTCGTGAAAACTAAAAAATGTCATTTAGGCGGGTGAAGCTGCGGGCAAAAGCTAGTACAATATTTTAACCCTAGACGCGAAAAGAGGGTTGTTATAATTATGATTTGTATGGTTGTCTGTTTGTAGCATCGTATCTCCTAAATGAATAGACCAATTATGATGCAGTTTATTATTATTTCTCCATGGGGTTCGCCTGGATAGCTACCACCCTTGAGCATGAGTCAGCCGCCAAACGACTCGTCGTGTTCCGGCTGGGGGCTTGAGAGCCAGTTCTTTCTTTTTTTTTCTTCTCTCTTTCTTGGCTGGCAACGCATCGGTGATGCCTTTGGTGTTGCTGATGTCCATGGGCGACGATAGCCATTTACCATCAGGTGGATCGTCAGCTCGTTTGCCGGCTATTTCCATAAAAAAAAATCTTTTAATGCTGAGGGTTCTTAACTATGATTTATTAAAAACTGTTTAGGAGTAAAATAATAAAACTGACTTAAACCGATATTCTGCGTCATGCATAACGCGTTATTTTATATTATATTTTAGCTGCCATTTTAGTATGCATGCAAATGCAAAAAATGTGCATATTTTTTCTTTATCTGGCAACACTTGAGATGCGAGACGATTTACAAACAAATCGTACGTTGTCGTGGTGCTGTATATTGCTGCTATAGAATAGTATAGAAGAAGCTTTTTGTTTCTATTAGTAGGTAAAGTAGGTAGGGCTTAACCAGTATTTATCACCTTTTAGTTATGATTTAAAAATAATTATACTCAAAATTAATTTTGCCTACACACATAATGACTATTCAAAGCAGTATAGGGCAGAGTAGAGAGCAGTAAATATAAATGACAAAATCAAACTAAACTATTGAATAGGAGAGTCAAGAAACAGACAATCACATCAGACCAGACCAGTAGATAATAACAACACTATAATGGTACAAAAAAAAAATATCTTGAATGATGTCTTAAATTATCTTTCGAGATTTTAAATGTGTACACGTTAATTTTGTTTTCAAGATTGAACAATAAAATATTTTTTTGTATGCCAACACGGATTTTTTTTCACTCATATAATGTGCAGTCTATTTGAACCTATAAACGCCTCATACATTTTATAGACATTAAATGCAAACAACAGTCCCAAATGTTCGATATAGATTGTGTTCGATATAGATTGTGAAAAATACTTGTTTTGTATGGTAACACTGAAAGTTTCTCATTTTTACGGCAACACTGAAACATGTTTATACGGATGTGACCGATCTAACAGTAGCAACAAACGTCGTATACATTTTAATGACATCAAAAGGAAACAAAAGCCTGAATGAAATATTACATACAAAAAATTCATTTGTATGAAAATTATTATTTTTTGTATGGCTTCACTAAATATTGGTTACACCAACGTGTCCGGACCTTTAGTACCTGCAAACGCCTCATACATTATAAAGACATCAAGTGGAGACAACAGCCTCAAACATTCGAAAAAAGGATACATTTGTATGAAAATTATTATTTTTTGTATGCCAACATTGAATTTTTTTTTTCCAAAATTTACAAAATATCAGTGCCTACAAACGCCCCATACATTATAATAACGAAATATTCGATTCAGAAATAAATTTCTATGAAAATTATTATTTTTTGTATGGCAACACTGAAATTTTATAGTTCTTCTAAAACGACTATTTTAGTTTAAAAATATTTCCAGTACATTTTTTATACCCCTGATCTATAGTTTCGGCTCAACTACTCAAAAAGTGAAAAAAATTCTGGACTCCAGTGTTGCCAGTTGATTGAGATGAAAATGGTCAAATGTCATTATGACGACCACAAAAAATCCCGTGGCGCAATTTTTTGATTAAAAATGTTTCTCCTTCTACTTTTTACATTTTTGAATAGAAAGTTCCCAAAAATGTATGAATGAAAAAAAAATCAACGTAACCTGGCAATACCTCAGACCAAGCTCAACAACCGCCCCATACAAAAAGATCCCCTCAAATGTTGCCAACCTACAAATTTTTTCCTTCAAAAAATGCAATTTTTCGTACATTTTACAAAATGGCCGCCACGGGATCCGCCATCTTGTCGAAAAAAAAAATATATCCAACATGTCAAAATTGAAGATAGACCAGAGCCAACAGAGGTAAAATATCGCAAAAATGTTAAAATACCACCGCGATGCGACCCCGCAAATACACCTCTAAAATTGAAAAATTTCAAACTGAAATATCTCGGCGGCCATCTTGTTTTTTCAATTTTTTTCAACTTTTTCGTATTAGTCGTCCCAAGATTAGCCGAAAACGACAACAATGTCGGGTAGGTGCTTAAAATAAACAAAAAGTTGACAATCGCCGAGCGGCCGCCATCTTGTATTTTCGAATGGTCATATTTTTCCTATAATAACCATAGATAGTCAAGCAACTTCTCAATACATTATTATTACCCCCCACCAATACTTTCGCCTGGGCTACTCGAAATGTGAAAAAACGTGAAAAAAAAATCCAGCAGCCAGTGTTGCCAGTTAATTTTGATGAAAATGGTCAAATGTCATTACGACGGCGACAAGAAATTGTTTGGTGCAATTTTTTGATTAAAAATGTTTCTCCTTCTACTTTTTATATTTTTGAATAGAAAGTTCACAAAAATGTATGAATGACAAAAAAACCAACGTAACCTGGCAATACTTCAGACCAAGTCCAACAACCGCCCCATACAAAGTGACCCCCTCAAATGTTGCCAACCTACAAATTTTTTCCTTCAAAAAATGCAATTTTTCGTACATTTTACAAAATGGCCACCACGGGTTCCGCCATCTTGTCGAAAAAAAAAATATTCCCAGCATGTCAAAATTGGGGATAGGCCCGAGGCAACAGTGAAAAAAAATCGAAAAAAAGTTGAAAACCCATTGCAATCCGACCCCGCAAAGTCACCTCCAAAATTGAAAAATTTTAAAGTAAAATATCTCGGCGGCCATCTTGTTTTTTTATTTTTTTCGAATTTCATCGTAACACGTTTCCCAACATTAACCGAAAACGACACCAATCTCGGGTAGGTGCATAGTGAAAAAAAAAGTTGGTCATTTCGACTCGGCCGCCATCTTGGATTTTTGAAAGGTCGGATTTTTCCCATAGACACGGAGGCAAACCAAAAAATCCCCCATACATTGTACCCACCCCCCACCACTCCTTCTGGGAGATCAATTCGACTTTTCGTAAAACGAAAAAAAAAATCCACCACCCAGTGTTGCCAGTCGATATCGACGAAAATGGTCAAATGTCATTACGACGACCACGACACGTTTGCCCGTGTGACTTTTTGATTAAAAATATTGCTCCTTCTACTTTTCATATTTTTGAATAAAAAGTCCAAAAAAATGTACCAACAAAAGAAAAAAAAACTCAACCTGGCAACACTTTGGGTCAAGTTACATAACCGCCTGGAACAAAGACACCCGCTCAAATGTTGCCAACCCGAAGAAAAATTCACCCAAAAAACGTCGTTTTTCGTACATTTTTCAAAATGGCCGCCACTGCGTCCGCCATCTTGTCGAAAAAATAAATATCCCCAAAATATTAAAATTGAGGATACAATCAAACGAACACACAAAAAACATTGCAAAAAAGTTGAAAAACCACCCCGATGCGACCCCGCAAAGTCACCTCTGAAATCGAAAAAATTGAAACTCGAATATCTCGGCGGCCATCTTGTTTTTTCAATTTTTTCAAAAATTTTCGTAAATCTCCCCCAAAACTTTACGAAACGCCTCAAAAAAATCCCGCAAAAAGGCATAAACAAAAAAGTTGAAAATCACAGAGCGGCCGCCATCTTGAAAATGTGAAATGTCAGATTTTTCCCGAGGTGTCGGGGGAGAACGGAGAAAACCTGCCATAGACAACAAAGTCCCATCTCGCCTCCATCAGGGAGATCAATTATATAGTTAAGTCAGTGGTAAGTCTAGGATTATATATTATAATAATAATATTTGTGTGAAATGTTCCAATGGGCATATACTTCCTTGTAAAATAATTGCTTTTGCTTGTAGAGTCAGGAATAAGCCTTTAATGTATCTACCTAAAAGCCTTTTAAAGTCCACTGCTGGATATAAACGCCTGTAATTGACTCTACTCTGATTGCCTAATATGTACAACAATAGTGCAGATACCATATGAAATTTCCTCAATTGTTACCTACCGATTTATGCTAATGAATTTACCCTCCTTTCAAAAGGATTTAATTATATACTCCCTTGCCATTTATATTGGTAGCTATCGTACATATTTGTGATCGTTGCGATTTACCATGTTTTATATTTTCCCAGTATCACAGATGACAAGAAAACATTAGCATTAGTTAAAAGAAAAACAGTTAGGGTCTACAAATTGATAAATTACTTCGCGTCTTCGTATTTTATCCCTAAAATGTATCCCCGGAGTGCAAACTTGGCGAACATCGATCGTAAAGTTTATTTACCCGTTCATGCGGTACTTTTTCTGGGTGAAATATGCCCTGAACCTTCAGGTGTTTCTTTGATATATAATATGTGCTGATGTTATCGGCTTTGTGGTTTGTTTACAGATCATTCCCTCGTTATTATGTCATCTAAATGTATCAATATATATGTACGAGTACAAGTAAGTGATGCAGTTAGGACATTATTTGTATATGCTGCTTCTGAGTTTGATGCTACTTTGAAAAGAGAAATAATCAAAGAAAAAATAATTAGTGTACTTACTGCATTAATCTGTGCCATTACTGCCAGTATTTGGTAATCAAAGGTTTATAAAACAAAATATTGATATTTATGAGAATTTGAAAATGGTTTTAGAAAGCTGCGTAATAGTTTAGGCAGACTATTGGGTCTTTTATTTTTATCTGGTCCTGTATTTCTTTCTGACTGAGCTTATAATATTTCTAATACTAAGCAAAGGAAAAGGAAAATAAATAGGTTAATAAGGATAATTTACGATAATTTGAAATCCTTTGCAAACAAACACCGAATCTCTTCCAGAGGTTTCAACTCAATAGTGGCCCACTACAGATGTTTGGTGAAGGTGTGGCCAACTCAAAATGTAGGATGTTTATACGCCATTCGAAACCTTCCAACATGACTTGACGACTGTAATCGTAGTACTACTAGTAGACTGTAGAGTCAACTTACCCTGATGATGCTCCGTTTCGGGGCGAAACATGTGTTGGTGCTGGTATGTATGTTGGTACGAGTATATACTTTTAATTATTGTAGTGCATGTTTCCGTTGTGGGAGGGAGGGAGGTGCCACGCATGTCTTAAAGTATATACCATCATACATGTTAACCGCGGATTGTTGCAAAATAGACTAATACCAACTTAATAACAGCAGCAGCCAAACTACTCGTACATCTCGAAGGTAAATATTGTATTAAATCCAAACATGATTACAGTATGTTGTAAATACCGTAAATCAGCTTACGCCATTTACTTGTGTGAAGTTAGTACGATCTATTTTTGCAATCGTTCTACCTGCATTTTGCAGCGACTGTTGAGGATTTTTCGTTGCTATGGATAATCGACTTTATTTAGTGTGTATTAAAGGCTTTTTTACTTTGCGGTGGTGAATTTCGTACTCTTACCCAGTTGGAAGACAGTCCAGCGTATCGTCGCAGAGATACGACCGGCTGTTGCGCACTTAAGATACTTTAATCCAGGGTTGAACAACTAAGTTAATGGAAATTAAATTACAATAATATACAGTTTGTTATAAACTATATAAATAGCCTTAATCAATATCCACTTTTATTAGGACTGCCTCAGCAACACTATATGGAATCCTGAAAGCCTGTACCAGTTAAATTACAAGATCATTCAATGTAGCGCTTCCATACGGGAACTTCGGTAAAGTAGAGGTCGATACGTAACGTGTTTTTACCCGGACGGGACGAGACGCGAAGTTTTGGAAATATCGTTTTATAGAAAATGTATACGATAGAGCACACGTCACGGAGGCACGGACGGGACGGAAACGCACGTATATATTTTGTTCCGTCCACGTCCTCGTCCCGTCCACGTTATGCATGTAGCGACCTTAAGTATGTAAAAGAGTATATTTTCTTACTGTCCTAATTCCTATGTCAGAGAGCTTGCATCTGCAAACTGATACAATGCTTCAGGATGAGACGCTGTTGTTTAACACTACGCTAAATAAAAATCCTACAGAATTCATCACCGCAAAAAATTAATATAAAATACGAGTGCTCTACCCACGGATTTGCCGATGTTTTCTGGGATAATAAGTACCCTATGTCTCATTCCAGATCATGGTTTATCTGTGTGCTAAATTTCATCAAAATCTGTTTAATGGTTTTTGCATTCTCACTATGCGAAAGCAGCTAAAAGATGTTATTCGTTCTAAACTCATTAAGTACTTGTAATACTATATTATGATCAACGTATGCTTTCCGAAAAAAAAATAAGAGTAACAAACATTGATACAAACTTTATCATTTATATTAGCATAGTAGAAATAATAGTACTTTATATGACTACTTTATACTAGCTGACCGGGCAAACGTTGTTCTGCCAAAAATTTTTTAGGGGGATGAAAAATAGATGTTCAATACTCAACCCTAGCCGATATGCACGCAAAGATTCACGAAAATCGGTCGAGCCGTTTCGGAGGAGTTCAACTTCTAACACCGTGACACGAGAATTTTATATATAAGATATTAGTAGGATTTTCTATCCGTGTCAACCCTGCCAGCAGCCGGAATATCTTGGCCTGTAGCGCACCCGGTGCGCGGCAGCCGGGAATGTGCTACATTCAGCTTTTTTACACTTAAACACTTCTTTACAGTATTTTAGGGTTCCGTGTACACATTACACGATATGGCAATGGCGTCCGGTCTCCAGTGCGGATTGGTGGAGAAATTAGTGGCCAACCCAGGTGTCAGAAGATTTGACAAAGGCTTCTGACATGGATGGACGTGGACTTATTGACTGTTATGTTAGCAACGGGGACTGACGACTATGCGTGCCCTCCGATGCATGGAAACGCTCAAGAATGTGCGGTCATTCATTGAACTAGCGATCGTGCCTGTTGTCAATGATATCATAATGTAAAAAGAGGTAGATATGTCACTAGCGCGCCGACGATGAAGAGCGTAAGAACAGGCAATTGACCGTTCTGCTCATAATCGCTCTGTCAATACAAGACGATACGCACGCTTTTGTTGTTGTCAGAAGTGCTTGACATTTGACATACAGCGTGAAAATGCCTTCGTGTATTATACCAATGGGATTGGTGTAGTGGAACAAATTATAAACGTGTGTGTGTTGTTGCTCTTTTCGGAACAGATTTTTTGGTTGATTTGTAAGGGCGTAACGTATCTATATTTTTTTTTAAAAATCATTGCCTGTTGTGGCTTAAGCTAACATTTTCAGCGTATCACACACTACAGGATCGACAAAAGCCGCCGGGCTATGGACGCTTCGTATACACATTGAGTTTATGAACAACATCGTCATAATTAATACGCTAATCGTGAGTACCCATAACAAATATGTAATGGGATAGTTTTAACCCTCGAACAGCGCATCAATTAGTGGCACATGCCACCGGCTCCGATTTTAGTGGGTGCTGAGGCAGATGTGAAGGGGGTATAAAGGCGCCATGCAGGTGACCTGACACAGAGTATAGTCTTCTAGAACTGCTCTTAGTACTGTACTAATACACTTTATTAAACTCACTAAGATATTATGGAACGGGCTTGAAAAATGTTGAAAATAAAAATGGTTACTAAGAGTTATTCTTAAAAGACGGACACATTATTATGCTATCGCGATTTTATTTTTAAAACTCAACATGAGGAACAATTTAGCCATACATTATTTTCGTGGAATTTGAACTTGAAATTTTCCCTGAGATGGAAGCTCAAAATCGTCATGATTTTTTCCGACATCTTCAACAATGACAAAAATAATCGTCATATTTTACCCAATTTATACAAAACCTTTATGAATTTACACTTTAAACCTTCGCCATAAACCACTCCGTCAGTTGGTGAAAACTGTATAAAAATCCATTTAGTAGTATCTGCCATCTAACTTTACATCGACGAAAATTGACGCGACGAGCGACTTAAAGGAGAAGGTATTCAATTCGACTGTATTTTTTATGTTTGTTAGGTACCTTAGAACTTTCGACTGGGTGAACCAATTTTGATGATTCTTTTTTAAACGGAAGCTCGTGCTTGTCATGTAATCCCACTTAAATTTGAGCGAGATATGACGAGTAGTTTTTGAGTTATCCCTAATTTTGAAGTCGGTTTTTTTTCAAGAATTATTATAACAAATAATGATTGCAGCGGTGTTAAAAAAAAAGTAATAGAAGTTTTTATGACAATCATATGATACATTGTAGTATAATACCTACACTCACTCATGTACTCACTACCAAAATTAATATCTTGAGAATTATCTTCAAAATTAATACGGATAGTATTATAGTAAAATGTGTTCAGTCTGATGAGTTTAAAATCATGAATCATAATATTTTACGAATCCTATCCTTGAAACAGGAGTATCGAAAAGGTAAACATATCTATTTAGTCCGGGTGTAATAACCGTGTCCGTCTACACTATATTCACATTCGAATCAGAATTTACATAAGCCTATTGCCTAGCAACCACAAACAAACAGGTGCATGAAACTTTTGGTCGTATAAAGTACGTTTGAACTAAATCTGGAGTTCGCAAGTCGCGTTCCGTTCCACTCTTTATAATTTTATTTTATTTTTAAACATAATATTTATTTTGCAAAAGTTTAAAATAACACAGAATAGTTACGTATAAAATCGATATAGACTGTTTTAAAATACATAAACTAAAATATAAAATGTTATTCGGCTTTGTTTAATGAAATTTAACTTATAAATAATTTTATGCTCATGCATATTGAGTGGAATGAAATATCTGTATAATCTGTACAGTGCCATCTCTCAACAACTTATTTGTGACGTGGCGAAAATTGGAACTAATGCCATCCCATTCATAAATTACTACTATGCGCACTATGATTGGTCCAATGCGTCCGGCAGCGCCCTCCTTATAGTCACAAATAAGTTGATTTCACTGTATTTCGAAATATAATACGACCAAGTTGCAAATCATGTAAGCGCCATTATAGCTGTGAGGTTTTCGTAGTCATTTCTATTTATAGTCATAGGTAGGCCGGCCTCAAAACAATAAGTTTCTACAAAGGTTTGAAGTCGCTTCACGAAATTAAGGATGTGCGAGCGTGAGTTATTCATGACGAAAATTGTTTTAAGATGTTGGTTTTTACGTCGTTTTCTCTTAGTGTGTTGTTGTTATAGGTCAATATTAAAATAATGAAGTTGTCACAAACGTTATAATGATTATTTCGTTCTTTAATAGTTATTTGGTGTGCGAAATACAAATCAGTTTGTGAAAACCCTATAAAGGAATTTTTACGATTTGTTGACAAGTATTCTGATACGAGTTTGACTCAAGTATAGAAGGTGGATTCGCATTTCGCACACAGATAAACTGGTCATATCCTGTTTTGTCCAGTCATGAATTTAATTATTCAGAAATGTATTAATTCAACAGCATTATACAAGCAAGTAAATGTTAATTTAAATTGCCTTTTTATATTCGACTCAATTTTCAAGACATGAATGTTGAATTATGAATATCACTACCATTATAAGTACTATTACGTCTTCTGTTATATTACCTAATTATCATTTCTTGAAACTTGAAAGCGAATTCAATACGTCAAAGCAGCAATATAAGGCTTTTCATTACAATTTATATCTGAAGGAAACCAGGTTTCAGGCAACTTATTAAAACGGTCGCTTTAAAATATGTCGCGTTGGGGCGCCGCCGCTTATAAACAATGTGACACGATGGACATAGTGTGGATACGCGGAGTCTGTTTATTAATAAGTAACTTTTACCTGTGGCTCCAGTTTTTTTTAATTGAAATAGTCTGCAAACGACACTAAGATCTTTTTTAATGGCAATTAAGCTGGCAAACGAGCAGACGATCCACCTGATGTTAAGTGGCTATCGTTGCCCATGGAAATCAGCAACACCAAAGGCATCACTGAAAGAGAAAGAGAGAAGAAAAAGAAAGAATCAGATGATAGTCGTTAAGCTATGTTAGAGACCTTCGAGTGGCGTGAAAACTTGGGACACCAATTCAGAAGGAGAGCGTGGTAGTGGAGTATGCTCTAGGCCTCCTCAAGAGGAGAGCCCACCTGTGTCTTGTGTCTTCACTCGCGTAAACTTTTCTGAATAAAAGGAACAAACAAAGTTTTAACCCTCATTTTATCTTCTTCTACCCTTCCAAATTTTTTTATTGCTTACTTTGGCCATAAAAAGAACCTAACGTCCAAAGTTCAATTCAGTTCCAGTATACTTACTTTCGGCTCCAAGTCGATTTTTCCTCTTCAAATATTAGTAGTGATACTTGATAGATCATTCAGTACCCAATTCCGTTCACGAAGCAAAAAAATTTTGCTTCAGTTTTTAATAGATAAGCAGATTCTCTTTTACAGATTTATTAATATATTCGAATACAATATACTTGAACAAATTTCCTTTCCATCTTCCTTTCCGTACTTTTACATATAGATTATTATTAGTCTAGCTTATACACGACAAGTGTATTAGCGTCTGTTCTAAATGCTTCAGTTTTCTCAATATCGGAGTTCTTTTTATCGCCTTCATGAATATTTCAAAAGGGAATATATCTATTGAAAATGGAAAGATTTCTAATGATCGCCTGTCTATCCCTCTGATGTTAGGTACTAAGCTATCTACTTATAAATATGTATGCGCATATAAAGGACCCCGTCTCAAAACTTGGATATCATTGAGAATTAAATAAATACTCGCTTGTTCATTTAGCCTTTAGGTTACGTTTAATAAATAAAACCTAACATTTGAAATAATTTTGTGAGTAGGAATGTATTTTATGGTAGTGGTACTCTGTAAAACTACTAAAGCTGATGTTTTTTTTTATCTGTACAGAATAACTGTACAATTTTATAGCCTAGGATGAGTGATTTTGGAACTGAGATAAGTTTTTTCGTAGAAGTGAGGAAACGTAATAAATATATAGGTCCCTAATTATTATAATTTATTAATGCTGTTAAGGAGCTTGAAAATCCTGAAAGACTTAATTTAAACTGACGTAGTCAGGTCGCTCGAATACGTAGGCCTTGACTTTGATTGCGTATAAATTCTCGAATATAAATGGAGGTTGGATTGAGAAAATATTTTATGTAAGAACTAAGATTCACAGAAGTCACATTCTCAGATTATAATTACTTTATAATCTGTGGTAATTTATGTGAGAAAGGTATATTATTGTAACTTTTGAAAAGAAAAGAAGAGAAAAGAAAAAAAAGAATTGCTTCAGTTTTACAGTTTTTTTTTACACGAATAAGTTAATGCTTGACCACAATCCCAGTGTAGATGTGGTCCAAGATGGTGAGCACATTAACTTGGAAAAAGCCTATTCAGAAAAAATAAAATTTGTTTTTTAAACAGTTTTCATTTAGGAAAACAATCATGGCGCTCCTTTTTTATTGTAACATTAATTTATTTTAGTAAAAAACAGAAATGAGTAAGTATTATACGATAATTTGAATTAATTGATAATTTCTTTTAATTTTTTAAGTATTAAGACTAAGGTAACCGAAGCGAAGCGAGGACTGGTTACTAGTTCCAAGGTTCATTATTTTAGGTGTATCCATGTATAGCTGTCATTTTCGGAGGAGCCACGAGTGCCGGCAATGGCCGCGCGGCCGACACCCGCCGCTTGCAATTTACATCCCACCCGTTATACTATGCGAACATTAAATTCGATCCCTTCCAATTATGGATAGTCTTCAATATCCCCGGCATGAATAATTTTGTTCTGCTCTACGATAAGCTTCATTCATTAGCAGATAAAACATATTAGAGCCGAAAAAGCTTTTATGTTTAACGTTTTGTACACTTGAAAAATAAATTGTTTAAGAAATTTACTGCCTCAGGTACTAATTAAGTATAAAGTTTAGTATTTGTTTCTTATCTAATTAGTTTTAGGGAGCAGAGGAGCCACTTGATGTTAAGTATCCATGAATATTAAATAATTGATGTGTATATTTTTACTTCGTTTTTTAAACAGTCTTCATTTTGTAAAACAATCTTGGCGCTCCTTTTTTATTGTGACATTAATTTATATTAGTAAAAAACAGAAATGAGTAAGTATTATAATTACGATAATTTGAATTAAGTGATAATTTCTTTTTAAATGTTTTTTTTAAAGTCTGCCTTTTTTAATTACAAATTACAATAAAATACGATCGTTTACTTAAATAATACTATTAAAAAACTATGCATATGTTAATTAAACATCACGGAATATTAATTTCAGGTTCGCACGAACTTTGGCATATTAAAATTTTTTTTCAAAATCAAATTTTATTTTTATTAAGGTTTGAATATTCGTTGAACGTTAACCGTTCATCGGTGAACGTTTATCGTTTTATTTAAAGTTTTCCGGGTTAACTGTACGATGCTTATATTTAATCTTGCTGACATCGATGTCGTAACTATCGAATTTACATCTTGCTTTTTGTTTATATTCCTTAGACCAGATATACGAGTAGTAAGGCCGATTTAATAGGCAATATTTGACAACTGTCCGCTCAGATTCAAGAATAAAGACGGAATTTTCGCAAAGAAATGTAACAAATGACTGAAGTCGCTTTTTTACTGTGTGAATGATAACCATAATGACAACTAGCAGCGCCACTTTATGTACCTACGCCACATGCTACTATACACGCTTTAAATATATTATTTTATTATATTATGTTGGAATTAATTTAAAATACATTCATTCGGGCTTCATTGTCATAATTTAATGCAATTAATAACTTACTAATAATGTTTTGACTTGATTTTATTTTCTATGGAATTCAATAAAAAATATGTTATAAGTACGTTTTTTCAATAACTGCATTCGATTCGCGATTCATGTAAGTCTGTATCGATTCATTCAGTTTAATCGATCTTTTTAAACAAGTCATCTCACTATCAAGCTAGAGAGTCAGTTGTCAAATGTTGTCTATGTCAAATGACTCTATAGTTTTTAGATAACTATAAGACAGTGAACGAATTGTGTATATTAGTTCATTGCTATAAGATTAATTTGATGCTATTAAGTTTTACTTTTTCTAATTTTTATTATTTTGTTTGTACGACTGCCTCACATTATTCTCCGTCACTCTCGGTTAGCTGGTAGAGATTGCCGTTCGTCCTTTTGTATAACCTTGAATAGCTATCCCAAGCACAAGGTCCTAAATAATAAAAATAATAATTATAAAAAAAAATCTACTTTGGTGAAAAAAAACTATATCAGTAATGGAGAGTGACCCGCATCGTGGCTCTAAGCCCACTTGAATCGATTGATCGATCAGGCCCTAATCCGCTAATGGCTGAAGACAACAACTTTATATCCGAGATAATCTACCTTCTTTGTTCGGCTCTTGCAATGTACTTCCTCTATGTATTCATTTAATAGGAACTCTTTATGTAACGTTTTGTAAATGTCACACACATTATACTAGTCCGTAACCAAGTTATAGTTGGAAGATTAAGAGGGTTTTTATACCCCATTTACACGCGCGCGCGAGCCACGAGACAATCCGCGAGACGCGCGCATACGCGCGCGTCTGAACAGGGCGCGCGCGGACTAGACCGCGGCGCGTCTCGTGGCTCGCGGGCTCGCGTCGGGAGCGGTTTTGTAGGCGCGCGCCAAAGGGGCGTACGAGCGCTCGCGCGGTGTTCACACGCGCGTAGGGGGCGTGGCTTACGGACGCGCCACGAGACGGTCCGCGACACGCGCGTGTAAATGAGCGGTTACAGTTGGTTCCTCTTAGTATCTTTTAAATTTTGGAACTGTTACTTATTTATGCTTGCACCAGGAATGTGTAATGCATGTTAAACAACTCATTGTTAGTTGCCTTTGAACACGCGGGCGAAGTCGTGGGTAAAAGCTAGTAACTAAATATAAATATTAAGATCAGCGTTATAAAATTTGGTCGTACTACATTTGTTTTCCAAAAGCTACCTGTGCAATTTCTATCAGTATAATTATAATCAGTTAATGAGGTAGTTCTACGCCACAACGCTAGAACAGTCTATACAGCTGGCAGCATAGATGTAGTACTTATAGATTCAGCCACGGCGAGGCCGCACATGAACCAGAAAATTTACGTTTCTTGGTGATTTTTAAAGAAATGTAACAAAATTTAACAAGCAGCCCAGAGAACTGCTATCCGCCATCGTACTTAGACTAAATATACTTAAAGTAACGACGATTTTCTGCTTAAAAAACAAACTGCCAAAATGAATCTTCTGAAATCTCCAAATAGCCAACTTACTCTTCATTGTTTGTCGACTCACTCATTGTTTGCACTTGTGACATACAATGTTCATATATCTATAATGTAATCGGCCACGGTGACGGGGACAAAAAATAATAATTTTGTCTCTGTCTTTCACGTAGATTTTGTAACTGGCGATCTCGTTCTGTCAAAGGTATGAGAGAATCTACTGGTTCTAAATCTATGGCTGGCAGTGTGTATCTGTGCTGAAATTCTCATCAAAGTTTAACTGAATAGTTGTGCTCTCTGTTTAAGACTGAACCACTTTGAAACTCCGTAATTTACCGACGGCAGGTGCGGATGCGAGGTTCGCAATACACGTCTATTGCGGGATATTGATTCAGTTAGGGGCTGTGTTCATATTATCATTGGCTCTAGCCAGACATATCGATATCGTAAATTTGTACGTAAACCTGTAACTGAAACTATGAAATTATTGTATCAGCTTTTCAAGCTGATCACACGTCTTGAAATTGGTGAAAATTACGTTGAAAGATACCGTTACATATGTACATACATGCAAGTCAAGCTATTAAAAGCGTGTTAATAGTGGCTTCGTGTTCAATATAGCATGGCCATCAAGCTCAAGATATTCCATCACTTATTGACTCAATTGTAGAGCTAAACCATTCCAGGCTTTAACATCAATAATAAATCTTACCAAGTTATAGTTAGTTATTGCACTGAATAACTTATTTACGACACAGCCTCAAACGTCGATTAAGACGCGTTTACTGAACCAATCTTAACACTAATCTGTGTTTAAACAGTATTGTCGCTTAGCAGTAAGTACTTAAGCACATGCTGTGTGCGTCGCAGACTGCACTGTGAGAACAAAGGCAAGCACGTTCAATGTTTAATCCTATAATAATATACAATAGTATACGCTGCATTATAGCGTCTTACAATGAATTAGCTTCAAACATTAATGGGCATAATACATTGAAGAGCACGGGTTTCGTAATCAGTTACATTGCTCCATGGCAGATTGCTATTGATTAGTAGTTGTATCAGAATAGACATAATTATCCAAAGAGCTCCAACACGTCGTTGCTAATGTCCATAGCTGAAAATTAGTTGGCAGTTGGGGATTTTCGGAAAAAATTCGTAAATCCCCACCAGTAGATATCTGGGATGAAACGTCTTAACGATAACAGAACGAATTAATAATAATAAAATCATGTTTCTTTTTATGCTTATTTAGATAAACAAAATATAGTGTGTCTTCAAGGCAAGAGTGCATAGGCTTTTACTTTTTTTAGGCTTTAATGCGTTTTACCACCCATGACTACATCACCACTCAACATCAGGTGGGATAGTAGTCAAGCATTAACATAAAAGATATAAAAAAAACTCGATCTTATGCACATGTGTACACACAAACACATGGAAGCTTTCGTATGTATGCAATACACATACATACATAATTTAACTGTCGTCATTGTTGCAGCTTTGCTGCCGACGATATCGATATTATCATGTCGTTGTTTTCCAATGAGACAGAATGCAGTAGATAAAATTTAATAGAAATATGTCTAAACAGCTTTCTTTGCCGGTATGAAAACCTTTACAAGAACCACTGGAATTATAAAATTGTGCCGTTATCGGGTCGTCCATTGAAGAAGGGGACCAAACCCCTGCTACATGAGATAATGTAGTTACAGCGAGTGATCCACGCATGACCTACTAATGTAATTCCTGCTAAACGGCCATATAACTTGATGTGATTAATAGCGCTAATTTGTGATGTAATTAGTTACCTGCAACTATTAGCATGTGTCATGCGTATTTGTAGTCTGACCCGTCGAGAGAAGAGGTATCATCGAGTCAAATGTCTAGTCATGTTCCGGCTGGAGCCTTGAGATCCACTTCTTACACACATTCTTTCTTCTCTTTTCCTCTTGTTCGATAAAGCATCGTTAAATAAAAAACCACAAAAACAAGCTAAAGAAAGGCTTATAAAGTCTTTTCTTTCTATCACTCATATGAAAAACTAGCTGTTGCCCGCAGCTTCGCATACGGAAATTATGTTTTACCTTATTTGTACCTCTTGCAGAAGAAAATGACAAAAACGGTGAATTTACATTGAAGTACTTATATGTAGTAATTTATATACTGAAACCCACGATAAAACCACAAAGGATTCCTCCAGGAGCGGGTTTTGAAAAATATGCAATATTCACATTAATTTGTATTTTCTTCTTCTTTTTTTGCAAAATTTTGAAAAACTGAAAAATATATGTTCCATCAATTTAAGCAAGGAACATTTGTTGCAATTTTGAAGCAAATCGGTTTATTTTTTCAAAATATTCCATACAAATTTTCATCCCGTTTCCCGGGGAAACCCTTTTATTTTCCGGGATAAAAAGTATCCTAAAATATGACCTGGAGTATTAGTAACAACTTTACCAATTTTCATCGAAATCCGTTCAAGGGTTTTCATGTGATGCCCGGACAGACAAACAGACAGACAGACAGACGGACAGACAGACAGACAATAATTCCAAAAAAAAATTTGTGCTCTAACACGTTATTGAAGTGCCCCCTAATCGAAATTTTCAAAAAATGTTCAATGTATAGAAAATTTGCCTTTTGAGTTTTATTATACTAAAGACGATAAGGATAAAACCTAATATAAAAGTGCAATGCAATCCTAAAAAGCCAATTTCTTCTACTAGTGCATTCTGTTGAAAAAATAGACGAACAAATAGCATTAGGTTTGGTGTATTGCAAGTTTGTGGGTTTTGTACCACTTAAGTTTAATTTATATAAAACTGAAGGATAGTTTGAGTATCGTAATACATATCGTAGATCATAGCCGTCGTTCCTATAGGAGTACAGTTTATGCCTTTTATTTTCATATTTATTTTGCTGACGGTGTACAAGTGTTTATATCTTATATTCGTCTATAAAAAATTAAAAAACAACTGTGACAAGCTGCAACGAAGGCTCCATTGCTCTGGCTAGGATTAAAATATCATTTTTTCAAATGGCCGTCGTTTCATACTAAATGTACGACGGGTAATTTATTGCGGTCCGTTCCAACGCGATTGGTCTTTTACTTAGGGTTACGCAAAATTTCAAAAGTATCGATACTTTACTCGATACCAGTATCGTATCAAAAGTATCGATACCAAAAAAGTATCGAAACAAAAGTATCGATACCTTCAGGTATCGAGTACTTTTTAATAAATTTATAAAAAAACCTGAATGGAATGTTGTGTGTTGCAAAATTTCGCAAAAAAATCAAACAGGAACGTGTCTCACAAAATAGTCACTAATATCCAATCTATATACACATATTATATACTATATAACACAAAAATGTTTGTACGGATGTCCTTTATAGACACTGAATCCATTCAACCGATATCCCTCAAAATGGTTTCATTTAAATGGCAATAATTCGAAGATGGTTCAAGATCACTAAAGCAATGCATTAAGCACATTCAGTCCATTGATAAAGTCGATTTTCTACTTTTATAATACAACAATTTGAAGATAATTTGTAACGATGGCGCATTAACGTTATCACAAAAACGTATCGTAGTGGAACATGCCGAGTATCCACTAGTAGATATATATTAAGAAACTTTCCAACAGTTAGTCCATGGAGTACAGAGGTTAAGGAGAGCCATCTCATATGGGTGGAAAGTTGATATAGTGCCCAGTTGTATACTGATAATAGAGATTCCAATACCTACCACCATCCTGCGACAATAGCGCTGGCGTCTGAATAACTACGATATGAACATAGCTGTTGTATACGGAGCTGAGGAGTGAAGTTTGCTGAGTTCAATAAAATTTATCCTAGGCTACTGCAGGCTACTTTTCATGCATAGAGATGGCTCTCCTTACCTCTATACTACATAATTTAATCATAAGCGTACCGTTGTCAGAAAAGTACTTTCCTGTAACTAAGGAACTAAAAGATGCTGTGCAAATAATGCAATAATACTTTAAGGGTTGCAATTATCAGAAAACTGAATAAGTGAAATAGTTTAAAAGACAAAAAACACTACACAGATTATTCAACCCGTAAAGGTTACTCGTAGAAAAACTCAATAGTTCAAGGAAATAAAATGGTAACACACATAAGTGCTCGGCAATGACTGGGAATTCATCGAATCATGTTATAGGCTAGAACTTTTAGCTTTCATCGATTAATAATTGCTATTTTTCATAAGCTAATAATTTATTGGAAATGGACGAAGGAAAGTATCGATACTTCAAGAAAGTATCGATACCTCGAAAGTATCGGAACAAAAGTATCGATACCAAAAGTACTTGGTATCGAAACAAAAGTATCGATACCTAGAAGTATCGATACTTTTGTTTCGTATCCCTACTTTTACTGTTTTCAGTGTATCTAACACGAAGCATGTTTTTCGACGCATACATTTAATCTATACTAATATTATAAAGAGGAAAGATTTGATTGTTTGTTTGCATTGAAAAGGCTCCGAAACTACTGAACATGGACATGGACATGGGCTATATTATATTTTCAAAATAATTAGAGATCTTTAATAAAACTCCAATAATATAACCCAAGGTGTAAAATAAATAAGAAAACCGAAGCAAAGCGTGGGCGGTTACTCGTATATTATAACTAGCATTATTGCCCTCGCTTCGCTTCGGAAAAAATAGTAGGCAAATGAAATTAATAAAATGCTGAAATTATATTGGAGCACATAGACACGCAAAAAACATGCTCTTGAAAACAAAATAAGAAAACAGATATCCACTCAGTAATAGAGATTTGAGTTAGTGAAAAAAATAACCTTTAAAGGCATTTTACGGTCTTTCCATGTCATATAAGAAAAAACTAAGATATGCATGTATTACTCTTTTTGTACGAAGAAAACGTTTTTTATTATTTAAAACAAATCAGCTGACATTTTTTTATTTTTCCATACAAAATATCCCTAAGGAACCCTTTGGTGTGGAACCATAAAAAATAGCTTAAATGCTAAGTTGAAGTCTTTTCAGTATCATAGTGAAAGTCGTGTTAAAATTAGTTCAGTGGTTTCAGAGATTTGCGGAGACAAACAAACAGACAGATAGAAAAAAATTTAAAAAACTAATTTTTTGGTGTTGGTATCGTGGAAGTAACGATTTGCAACTTGAAAAAAACATTTATCAAAATCACAGTTTGACTCTTCAATTTTATTATATGTATATGTTACCGGATATCTGTATAATGCAGGTATTCAACACAATTCCTGGGAAATGTGTATAATACCTGGGTCGTTTTGGCAATGTATTAAATTATATGAATATTATTCACCATTACATACTTTGCCTAGGTAATGTATACGTTTCCCAACTACTGTACAGAATACCTGCAGGTCCACCATGAATAAAGTTAGATTTGGGTATGTGTAGTCAACTTGGATCGAGGTAGGAATTAAGAATTTACTTAAAAACACACTCAAAACAAATTTTATTAACCTGCATGAATAGATATTTTTACATTTTAAATTAATGCTTGACCGAAATCACACTTGATGGTAAGGAGAGATGCAGTCTAATGGCTCCTACACTACATTGCTCGCCTACGCAGCTTCGGATTTTTCAAAATTGGTGACAGAACCGACTTAGTCAACCCCGACCACACGTGGTACTAGTCTGTCCTACCCCTAGAGTGAATGTAAACCCCGGAGGCGCGGAGGGAGAGCAGCCCCTGCCCGCTGTAACCAACTGCAGGCACCATGTGAGCCGAAGCGGCTGAGGCTGGTCGCCAGAAGATAACAAGAACCACAAATTTACAAACCTAGGTTTATAATCAATATATACGTACAACTAAATGAATATTACTCTAACTGAAACATTCGCTGCTTGAATGTTGGCCTTTTGAAAAGTGTCATTATAAAAGGGAGACCAAACGTACAATTGGCAACTGTTAGGTTGGGAAATAAAAAAAAATTATGTGATCAGTTGGCAAATAAATGATTATTCGGCGAAATAAAATTCTGCGAAACGTTAGTTGGCAAGTGATAATCGGCCAAACAATTTTCGGCGAAAAGGCAGAGAACCGTCTTTTACACACATTACCAACTACGCATGGAGTATTGTATAGAATGCCTGGGCGAAGTATGAAATAAATAATATTCCAAACGTTACCTGAACGTTTTAGATATTCTATACATTGCCTAGGTATTGTATAGAATACTGGTTTATACAGATTTCCGGTAACATATAGATAGAAAATCTCGTTACACGGTGTTTTAATGTTTTTCTTTTTTTTTGTGTATATTTCTAGTATATAAAAATAGTTTGTAAAGTATATTAAATATCGCTTGGCAATAAGGATGTCCTAATCCAGAATTTTTGGCAGAACAACGTTTGTGGAGTCAGCTAGTTTTTTTATGTAAATAGCTGACAAGTGAGCAGATAAATTAACAAAGGAACAATTAAATTGCTTGGGGAATCAAAAGACTAACTTGAAGGAGTCCCTATAAAATTTTTTCAACAGCCATTTTTACATTCCAGTTTGGAGAATTTTCATTAATTCGGTTACATCTACGACTAGACTAGTTAATTAATATAACCTTGCAAAGCGACACACAAGTCAAGCAAGCTTATTATGTAATATTTGTGGCATGCATGACCAGATATGGGGCCATCCATAAATTACGTCACACTAATTTCATGACTTTTTAACCCCCCCTAATTTGACGTCACATATTATGAAATTTTACACCTAGAAATTATTAAATTAAAACAGCAGTTCCGAAATAAGTAGCAATATTCGATTTTGAAATGTGACGTCACAAAATTTAGGACCCCCTCCCACCCCTTGTCACACAATGTCACACTACATCGACCCCCCCTCCCCCCAAACGTGTGACGTAATTTATGGATGGCCCTTTATTATGCCATATTTGTGGCATGCATGACCAGATAATCACGCACCAATTGGGCCTCTAGACGACAAGGATAAGCTCGTAAACACTTTTTAAGTATATTGTTGTATGTATGTTAGTCTGTAAGGTATTTATAATATGGGCCTCGTTGCCTGAAATAAAGTTTTATTATTATTATTATTATTATTATTATTATTTATTGGATTCATCAGACAACAGGTATTTCCGTGGCCATTAACGACCATCAACTGTTGTGAGACTGAAGATTGAGGCCAAACTGTTGCCAAACTGTTGCCAAACTTCGGTGTTGTGGACTTTCCTAACGCATAAACTTATCCATAACATCATTAAAAAAATGGCATCAATCAAAAAGTATAAAAGAAATCCTTTTTAGGGTTTTTATAGAAGTAGTAAACAAATGAGCAAACAGAACAATTAAGAGAAAGTGATTACTGACGCCAATTAATACAGAGGCAGAACCACATAGGTACCAGGGAACCAGAGGAACCAGTGGAACCAGAACCTCCCGGTTATGTGGGAGCGCTGTTTGTACGTTGTTTTGTGATCTAAAAGGCTCAAGCCATCTCCAAAGTCAACTGATTTATCCCGTGACAACGTTGACAAAGCCTACTTGGGTCATAACAAGGTCTAAATCATTATGCTGATCACGTCACTGCACGGACATTGTATCATTGAAGGTATCATGCGTCGGCCCAAAAGGAAGAACGACTCTTGACTGAATCCTCAGACGTTGGAATCTTACTAATATGCAAGAGTAAAAGGATTAAATGTTCTTGTGATCTCAAACAGTAGGAACTTGGTGTGATTGTGTTAACACAAGATTTCAGCACTAATATGGGAGATTGACAGTAAAAAAAGTTAATACAGTTTAACAATAGAAGGATTTCAACATTAATTTTACGTATTTAACATACGGCCCAAAAGAAGATAAGTTTTTACTATCGCCTATTGACATGCAATGCTATTGCAAGTATATGGCCCCGACAGGCTCATTTAACGATTGTTTAAAAACAGCGCGATGAAAATAATTTCTATCCAAAAGAGCAAGGAGAAACTAAAAACTTATTTCACTATTTTCTCCTTGGAAAAACAAGTCCTAACAGAACTACAATTACGGTTGTACCGTTTTACTTTATTCATTGACCCGAATCCTCACCGGAGTTTCCTTTTCCTTAAGTTATGACAACTGGTTACGTAAATTCCTTCGGTTCAACACAACGGGAGATTATTTCCCATAAAGAGTACATAAGTACCAGCCGGAGAGGGTAACTGTTTGCTTACCCAAGAGCGGTATTTAAGTAGCGTCGGGGGTTTGTTACGGTAAACCCGTTAAGGGGGAACGCGTAGCGATGTGTTGGAGTGTGTAACACACTGTGAGTGAATGGTGTTTTGTTTGGATTATTCCCAAAAAGGACAGATTCACAAAAAGAGCGATTCATAAACGTCAGATTGTCTAATAATGGAAATGTAGGAATACTTCCGCACAAAAACAACGTGATCATTTCTGTGAATGCCATAGGTCCTTCAATGAATTTCAGTGACTAGTCTGAATGATCCTGTAGTCAGGTGGATCGTGACTCTATCTGCCGAGCCAGAGGTCCTGTTTAGATTCTGGATCGGTAAATGTTTGTTCTTGTTCTTTTATCTTGGAGTTGTGATGTCACATTTATTGTCATAGTTATTCTTTTAACACTAATTTTATCATACGCTTACCTAAATGCATAAGTGAAAACAGAATTAATATCGGTGAAAATATTTGATGTATTTTATATAGTAGCATATATAACAGCTCAAGACTATTTCTGCGAGCAAACATTACAGCAAGAAAAGAGTTAATCAGGAAACAAGGTTGGATCTAAAGTATAGGTTTTTGAAGTTAGGATATATGTAGACACATGAGTGAGGCCCATTTCAGTGTACGTCGATCTTTACACGTGCGCTATCCCAAAGGAGGCATCATATTGGGTTGTAGCAACAAGTTATAGTGACGATAGTGTATGACCATTATTACAGGCTCCGTAGAGATACTTTTCGCGATATTACCATGCGTTCTAAAACTCATAAACTAAAAGGCACGCAGCTGCAACTAAAATAGTTTAATGAGACTAGTAAAATTATAGTTTGTGGTGTATTTAAGATAAATATAAATAAATAACGCTTCACACTCATAGCCCCACACTAGGATTCCCTGTGTCGTGGATGCCATGGACGACACACAAAGACGGAACACTTCACACTCAGACCGAGAACAGAAATTCAAACTCCTCATTTAAATTTCCGCCTCGCTGGGAATCGAAACCAGTAAGGCTATTCTGTTTTGTAACTCGACAGCTGAATCCGCGATGAGTGTCAAACTTCAAACGACTAAAGATAGGATTTTGACACTCATTGCGGTTTCCGCTGTCGAGTTACAAAACAGAATAGCCTTCCAGGACCCTAGACTAGAGGGTTACACGGGTCATCAAAATAAGATGCTCCATATATGTTTATGCTGAAGCCGACCAAGCCATGGCGAACAATCCTTTCTTGATGAAGGTCGGGTCCTGTACCATCCAACTTATACTCCAGTATACTATATAGTATAGTATAGCTTGTATCCAGTGGTACACTTACATGGTGTTTAAGTTTTATAGTTTTTCGAGTTTAGGGTGGTTTTACAAAACGGAATCACAAACATATAAATGTCCTAGGTGAACAGATGAACGGGATTAAATCTACCCAATTTTTTTCTGGACATGGAGTATCTGTGCATGTGGCAAGATTCATCTTAATCCGTAAAACGGTAAGTGCGTCATGAACAGACAAACATCCAAACATCTTCACCAACTTCCACCTATATATTATTACCAGGAAGTAGGGTATTACCAGGGGCGTAGCTACCGCCGTATCAGCCGTATCAATTATACGGGGCCCTAAGTGTATAGGGGCCCCCACTAACACTCCCAAAACACAGTTGGCACTCCTTTTATATTTGACAGCTGACGTTGAGGGGCCCCACAACAAATATTTATATGGGGCCTCCTTAGGGCTATCTACGCCACTGGGTATTACTAATGCGTTCAAAACTGCATTGTTTTTATAAATCAGTGTTCAAACTGCATTACATATCGCTGTTTTATATCTCAAGAAACCGAACACCTTACACTGCAACCAAAACGTTGTACTTAACCTCTGAAAGCTTGTAAATTTCGCCGTAAACGCCCTATCAGAGCTACTCCCAAACTTGTAATCCGATTTATGCATCAAACATACGTAAGGAAGTCGGTGTTCGTCCGATAGTGGCATTACACGAGACCATACCGCACGCCCGTGACGATGTTGGGTCGTGGGGTATTAGAGCATTTACAAGTTACTTAGCAATGGCGTTTCTCATATGTTCAGCCAACATAACAACTATTTTCACATTTATATAAACTATCACAGTTTATACTAGCGGTCTGCCCGCACTTTTTCCGAGTTTTCCGGGATAATAAGTACTCTAAATCCAATTCAAGATCATAGCATACTTGTGTGCAAAATTTCATGAAAATCCGTTCAGTGCTTTTTAACCGACTTCAAAAAAGGAGATGGTATTCAATTCGACTGTACTTTTTTATGTTTGTTACCTTAGAACTTTCGACTGGGTTCGAATCGGTTTCGTTCAAAGTGGGACCACATGACAAGCATCAGTTTTCGATTTAAAAAAGAATCATCAAAATCATCCAGTCGAAAGTTCTGAGGTAAAAAACAAAAAAATACAGTAGAATTAAATACCTCCTCCTTTTTTTGAAGTCGGTTAAAAAGTTATGCGCGTATTGGAATCCTAGACCGGTGAAGGAAAACATCGTGAGGAAACCTGCGCACGTGAGAGTTGTCCATAATGTTCTCAAAGGTGTGTAAAGTCTAACAGTCCGCATCTGGCCAGCGTGGTGGACTTATGGCATGTACCCTCATTCTGAGAGGAGACCCGAACCCAGCTGGGGGACGGATATAAAATGATGAGATGACCCGAGTCATACAGAATACCTGTGGCGGTAAGAAATTACATTAGAAGAAGTACAATTGAAAATGCACTGAATAAATACTATACAAATAACGTTCATTTTGTCTATTAAGTCCACGGTAAAATTTATGCTTTGGGTTTAGCCGTCTTAACGTTAAGAGGTTTGCAGTAGCTCGAATTTTGTGCTTCTAACAAGCAAGTTCAGTTTGAATGAGTGGAATTATTGCTATGTTTTGTACCTATTAAAGTAATAGCTGTGAATTTCTGAATTTATGAGATTAAGAACTTTTACTGGAGAGTTAGCGAACAAGCAGACGAGTCATCGATGGTAAGTATTCATCGTCATGAATGTCAAAACCAAATCATCCAAAGGCATTACCGGTGCGCTGTTGAACAAGAAAGAAGAGGGAAGAAAGAAAGAACTGGCATTCGAGCTCCCAGTCGGAACATGACCTGTGGTTTGGCGGCTGACTCAGGTATGTGGATAGGTGGGCTTCATGGATATATTAATTAACCAGAAATTATAAATACGACGAAACAATTCGACAAAAGGCAGATAGTGTCTATTTAGTTCTTGGGGATTTTTTCTTTGTTATTTATGATTTTCAGCAAACACCCGATTCTAATTCACTGAAAACTCTTCCATCCATCCGGTGTAAATAATATGGCCAAAGTATTGAAGCCTGTAGCAGACGAAGTTCAGGCACATACGTCTCACCTCGTAGCTTTTGGAAAAACCTTACGTCATTTATGACAAATTACTTTTCAAGTATTTGAAGAGGTGTTTGCTTATTATAATATTACATTATTATAATATTACATTATAATATTACATTGGCCATGCCTTTAGCGCTGACAAATAAAATGTTTTGATAACGGGTAGCTACAAATATTTGAAATCAAACTTGAACATGACTTGAACATGATACTCGGAACTGAAACTCCCAAGAGTCCGGCAATTATATATTCTGGCACTGTTGCTCCGATTTCATAAAAATGCTATCTCATGTATAAAAACCTCAGATAGATCCCAAAGGAAGATTTCTTGGCCTGTGGTAAAAGTAAACAAAAAATCGACAAAAAGAACCTATAAATATCTTGGACCTCTCTTAGGTGGAAAAATAAACAAGATTCTTAATATAGTTCACAGCTCTGCTTTTAAATGTAAAAAAGTAGTGAAAACTTGGCTCATAAGTCTTTCCTACAATGACACTGAAAAACTAATCCACAGTACTACGCTATTTTAATATATTAATGACCTCGCACGCAGCTCACACATACACACACACGCACACGTACACATGCACACACACACACACTCACACACACACTCACACACACACACACACACACACACACACACACACACACACACACACACACACACACACACACACACACATTAAGTAAGAACTCTAATTTAGTAAGAATTCTAATTTTAGTAAGAATTCTAATTTACAATAGGGATTTTGGCACTATCAGTAAATTAAAATAAATTTATTTTTAAAGTATCAAGGAAAACACTGAAACACCTAAAATATTATTCTTTTGTCGAAATCAATCAAAATAAACTAAATGTAATCATTTTATAATGTTACAAATAGTACTCACTATCATGTGACCTCAAACCCCATTTTGAGCTTATGACGTCATTGTTCGTATTTTATATGCAAGTGCAATTCAGTCGACAGATGGTATTGAATATCGGCTGGTGACGTCACGTGTCGTTATTGGTGGGAAATTTGAAAATGATTTTTCGTTTGTCAATTTTTTGTTTTTTAAATTGAAGATTATTATTTTTATAATAACTTTTTCGTGAAACTTAAGGTTCTATGTATAAAATCAAATTAAACCGTAAACTTAGTCAACATCCCTATTAGATTAAGGGCTTGTTTCACCATCTTCAAGTAGAGTCCTGAATAAGCTATTCACCGGTTAAAGTGACGTTAAAGTGTCATTTTACATACACGAAATGTCAACTTAACCAACGAATAGCTTACTTCGGACTTACTTGAAGATTGTGAAACAAGCCCTAAGATTAAAATTACTTCTTTTTTTTGTTATGATGTTCTTCAACTTCTCTTCTAATATTAAGAACTTCTGTAATTTTATAACGAGTGGGAAAATCCTAGTCTCCCACGACACAGGGAATCCTAGTGTGGGAGCTAGTTAGTGTACATGACTTTATGTAAACAAATTTTATGAAATAAATAATTTTCAATTTTTCAATTTTAAAACTTCAAGATTTCTAATCACGAGAGAGATATTATTGGAACGACTTTAACTTCTAACGCCACTGGGGATACGGATTCGGAACGGCGCCAGGTTTTCACATCAGAGACAACAACCCGCGTCCTGAAAGGACCGCTAATGGATTCTAGCCAATACTGATCCCTTGAAAGTAATTTCGAGTGTCAGATGTTTTTTGTTCATTCCCACACTGTGTTCTAACGGTGGCCGAGCTCACAACTGGCGTAAGCTTGTCCGATTGAAAAGTTATAATGTTTTTTGTTTGTAATTTTAATGGAGAAACCTTCGAAAGCGTTAATACGTAGCATCCGTTAGGGCTGCCAAAATTGGATACCCGATTCTAGTTTCGTTTGGGTTCTACCCTAATTCGGCAGACACGGGTCAGGCAGTCATTATTGAATTTTACGATAATTTATTAATCCTAAGCTAACACGCTTGGATCTTCAGTGTGACAGGACAGGCCCGGAATGTATTATCCACGTGTGAATGTTATTAGTTCGGGTGACTCTGAAACACTATCCTTGTGACCCGCGTTGGGCTTTGGAATTTAATAGCAGGTAGAATTTGGGTCGCTTCCGTAAATATGTAAAAAAAGGGCCGCTTCTATTTTGGTTTTTATTTGAAATTTGTACTTAGTGTTTTTCTCTGGAAACTAATACAGGCGTTGTAAGATGCCTTTACACTACAGCGTCGTATTTGTTTAAAATGTCTTCATGGCGATGGTACTGGTTTGGACCTTAGGCTTTCGACTGTAAAGATTTTAACTGATTGGTTTTTCAGTTTCGATGTTAATTTTTATGTGAACTGCTGACAAACTTGTTAAAGTTAGTGTTCGCTACTACTTACGATCAGATTAAGTAACAAAGTTCAAAAAGTTATAAAAACACTATAATAGATTTTTATTTTGTAGGAGTGATAGCCTAGCGGTTGTTGTTTTTGAGATGTTGATCTCCCAAACAATGAGGCCCGAGTTCAAATCCTGGCATGCACCTCTAATTTTCAAATATTATGTGCGTATTAGAAGTTAATTATCACTTGCTTCGGTGAAGGAAAAACATCGTGAGGAAACCTGTACACCGGAGAGATCTCCATACAGTGGTCAAAGGTGTTTGAAGTCTATCAATCCGCACTTGGTTAGCGTGGTAGACTATTTCCTAATACCCCTCCCCTCACATTGTGAGAGGAGACCCCGGGCTCAGCAGTGGGACACTTATGGATTGTTGCTTTGCATCCACATTGTATCCACTTCGATTGCAGATGATACCAACATAATATTATTTTTTATGCTTCTTACTTCAGCAAGCAATTTTTTTTCAACATCAACAATTTTTATGATCCTCAAAACAATTCACTAGCTACAACAATAATGCTATAGCAATAATAATGACGACCTGTGTGGCGCGATGGTTACCATGCCGGATCGCCGTGCCAAGGGTCCTGGGTTCGATTCCCGGCAAGGCGGAAATTTGAATGATGAGTTTAAATTATGTTCTGTTATATATTTTAAGACCTGTAATACCTATGATCACAAATAAAGAATTATTATTATAATTTTATTATCTGTTCTCGGTCTGAGTGTGTGTTCTTGTCTCTGTGTGTTGTCCATGGCACCCACGACACAGGGACACTAGTGTGGGGCTATAAGTGTGAAGCGTTATTATTATTAATAATAATGAAGGTTCTATCATTCTTCGCCATAGTCCTTAACTAGTTTATTAAAATTAGTTTCGGGACGGTGTTATAAAGGTTTTTATTTATGGTAATAGCCGGCAAACGAGCTGACGATCCACCTGATGGTAATTAGCTATCGTCGCCCATGGACATCAGCAACACCAAAGGCATCACTGATGCGATGCCGGCCAGGAAAGACAGAAGAAAAAGAAAGAAAGAACTGGCTCTCAAGCCCCCAGCCGGAACACGACGAGTCGTTTGGCGGCTGACTCATGCTCAAGGGTGGTAGCTATCCAGGCGAACCCCATGGAGAAATAATAATAGTAATAATGGTACTAATTAACAATTAAAATCAATATTACCAATACAATCTCTCGAGGGCCCCCACCACCAGCGGGCCGGATTAAGTCGCCTCTTACGACACCCATCCTGCGTAGGATTGGGGTTAGTATTGTAAGCCGCCCCAATACGGCATAATACAAAAACACCTGGCAGCCCTAGTTGTATTACTATAGGTCCTTAAAACTAGTTTGGGATAGCAATAACAATATGTTTGTCGGCCTACAGTTTATGTTATTACACAAGTTGTGTTAATCTTGCCTTGAAATTTTAGTTGTGTTGGTACCGCCGATGAAATATTAATTGGAAGTCAAACTTCGCGGTTGGTAAACTATAACAATTTGTTGTTAGTGTACTGTATTTGTCATTGACTATAGCTATAGATAGGGAGTTTACTCTCGACAAGATTTAATTTGGTTGGAGTGAGTCAAGCCAATTTGATCTCTAGGGTGCGTCTTTTCCTTGTATACAACGCCAGAACGCAGCCATAGGAAACTACTCGCGTATATATTGTAACGCTGTTTTTAAATTTGTTATTACAATGCATACACGAATTTTGCGTAGGTACTGATCGCGTATAGTTTGTATCGTAAGAAGCTCGCGTCTTCGTTCCAAACTATACTACACTTTGGGATCTCTGCCTTTTCGTTGAATATTGTTTGGCAGATTATCTCTTGCCAACGAACTTTTATTTCGCTGAATAATCATTTGCCAACTTATCACATAATTTTGTTTTATTTCCCAACCTAACAGTTGCCAATTGTACGTTTGGTCTACCTTTTATAATGACACTTTTTAAAAGGCCAACTCATTCATTAGTTGTATATATTGTTTACCAAATCATGTATTGAGTAAAGTAAAATGACAAATCATTATACGATAATTACAAAGTTGCATTATATGCACTTTTAGGGAGAATTTAGGGATGTTTGATACACAAACAGGCTTCCAAACGTCTCCGGCGCTGCGGGAAGTGCAGCCCCTCCACCCTTGCGTAACAAACTGCAGGCACTCCATGCTCGCCTACGCAGCTTCGGCTTTTTGGGCGCCTGCGACCAGCCTCAGCTGCTTCGGCTCACATGGTGCCCGCAGTTTGTTACAGCGGGCGGGGGCTGCTCTCCCTCCGCGCCTCCGGGGTTTACATTCACTCTAGGGGTAGGGCAGACTAGTACCACCTGGGGTCGGGGTTGACTAAGTCGGTTCTGTCACCAATTTTGAAAAATTATCCGCCCCCCACTCCCCCGTCACGGGGGTTCCGATACACACACGATTAGTCCGTATGCGTAATGGCGCTGTACATTATGGAACAAGATATACTTCTACGTCTTCTACGAAGTATACGCGATTATTTGCGTACTGCTCGTGTATGGATTGGAAGAACTTAGTAAAAAAGTTAGTTCCAATCAATACGTGGTTAGTTTCATACCCCTGCGTTCTGGCCTTGTACAGAATGGCAAAACGCCTCTAGGGTACCTACTCTTGAATCGAACAAAGCGCATGACCGATTAAATTGATGAAGAATTTACTAATTATATCATCTATTAAAACTGAACTAACATAATATATTTTTGTGAAAAAAATGCCGTAAAAATGTAAGCACGTCGTATCTATTTGATCTATTGTTGTTAAAAAAACATTTTTGTTCACTAGTCTCATATGGTGCGCGGAAACCATTGAACAGATTTGGGAGGTAATATATCTATATATATAAAAATATAAAACACAAAAAATTTTTGTACGGATGTCCTTTAAAGACTCTGAAACCATCCAACCGATATGCCTCAAAATGGTTTCATTTTCAAGGCAATAATCCGAAAGTGGTTTGAGACTACTAAAACAATGCGTTAGACACATTCGGTCCATTGATAAAGTAGATTTTGCACTTTTCCCATATAACAATTATGATTATGTCAAGATGGCGCATCGACGTCAAAGTCAACACAAAAACAATGATGAGAATGATCTCATCAGATTTTTTCAGCGTAGTGGAACACGCCGGGTATCCACTAGTTTATAATATAACCACGGACGTAAAAAAAGAACGGACGTAACCTTGTCTAATTGAGAGTGAAGCATAGCAATGACAGCTCGCTTACCATGTGTGCGTAATTTTGTAATTTTTGATTCGCGATGGTGTCAATGTCGTAGCAGTATGGTGTCAATGTGTGGGTGGGTGTACTTGTACGAATACAGAGTTGGTTTTACTATGGGTGCTTCACTAAATTTGTTCTTGGGATTACGTCCGTCTTTTTTTTACGTTCGTAAATATAACCTACTGATTTGGATCAAAATCAACGACAGGTACTTTTTTCACGGGAAATGGATTTTTCCCTTTGAGATTAAAGCGAGAGTAGGTCCTGTTTCAAGATTAGTAAGTACATATTGTTTTATGTTTTGTAGCTTTTGTGTCAAATAAATTATATTTACATAATATATATAGGTAAACGTAATTTAAAGAATTGCAGCACGCAATGCTAAGAGATCAAATTGTAAACTAAGGATATAATTTTAGGAACGCCTGACAAATATCAGTAGGTAATATGACTACATGAGAGTTTCGTATGCTAAAACTATTTAGAAGTGCAAGGATTCTGTTCAAATGTCCATGTTCAGTTCAAGCCGACCTCCCCTGCCCTCGAAGCAACCTGGTGAACATCGAATAAAGCTAACAATCCCTTCTTGAAGCGTGTATTGTTTCAGGGTGAGGCAGAACGAGCGTATTTTTACATGCTTTATAACTTGTAACGGACTCTTTGGACTTGATTTTGACTCACTTCAAACCGTCAGATTTCTTTCAAAATTCGTAGACTTACCAAGGACCAATGACAATTCAATATTTAAAGAAAAAAAAGAAAGAAAGAAAGAAAAACCTAAATTTTTGTCAAAAAATGAAAGTCAAAAATTAAAAAATAAATAATAGTTAAAAAAAAAAGTAAAAAACACGCTTTTATAGAAAATCCAATAAAAAAATAGAAAATAAAAAAATAGCTTTTGTTAAATACCACTCGGACGAAGTCGCGGGTAACAGCTAGTAGTACATAAATGTAATATGACTTGAATTTCAGCAACTCATACTGAATCGATTGATGTCGCAGAGATCTCATGATCGGCTTAATAATAAGGACCTTAGTTAAAAAATAATCGTTCACTGTTCATGATTTCTAAGTAGAGACTTTTAGTGTGGCTTTCGCCAGCTTATGCCACTACCGTTTTTACCGCATGAGGTAAACCTTTTCTTTAAAGCCATTTAACTTTGTACCACTCATACCTACCATCCACCCCTATACTGCATGCCAACTCATGTCTGCGTTCTTTTTATGAGTTTCAGTTTTAATATCGTAGAGTCAGTAAAGTAAGTAAGATCCTTCTATTTGGTTGGCAACGCGTCTATGCCTTTCGTGGTACAATAATCTAAATTTTACTAACAAAAAATAACCGACTTCAAAGTTAGGTACTCTAAAACTACTTGTCAGATCTCGTTCAAATTTATGTGGGATTACGTGACAAGCACCTGCTTTCGATAAAAAAAAATCATCGAAATCGGTTGGCGTGATATTGAGTTATTCGTCCATTTGTCGCGCTTACTTAATATAAATTTAAGACTTATATGGTTTTATCATGGATGCCATTGTCAGATCTCAATAAAATTTATATGGGACCACATGATAGCCACCAGCTTTCGATTAAAAAAAGAATCATCAAAATCGGTTCGCCCAGTCCAAAGTTCTGAGGTAACGAATAAAAAAAAATATAGTCGAATTGAGAACCTCCTCCTTTTTTTGAAGTCGGTTAAAAATCAAATTACAAATTAAGTAAACATAAGTGAAGGAATGTGAACGAGCATCAGTATAAGTTAAATTGGCCGAACTTCCGTACGAGCTCGTTAGTAACCTGCCGGTTAGTGCCTGAGTTTAGTTTTAGTTATAACTAAAACATACGCTCAGCGCCGGTCGCTCCGGGAATCAAACATTGAGAGATGCTGCTATGTGAACTGAGTGGAGCGTAGGAGTTTTGTATTAATTTGCAGTTTATGTTCATAGTAATCATAGTATTTACACGGAAGTGTTGTATTACTACTATTACTAGTATTACTTACTATTAGATACATTTGTGTGATTATGTTGTCAGAAAAATATTTTTTAAATCGAAACGTAAGTATCGTCCAAATATGCCCCGCCTTCCTTTGCGAGCGGAACGGACTCCGCACAAACTCCGTTCGACTTGCAATAGTCAATTTCATAGAAGCGCTTCCACCGTTAACGAGTGAGCGGAACGGACTTACCCCCCAACTCAGAGTCACTAACGGTTAGTTTAATCGCTTCTTAGTAAAGAATCTCCATACAAATTCTGTACTAAGGAACGATTTAAGTAACCGTTAGTGACTCTGAGTTGGGGCGTTAGAGATATAATTACTAAGTTTTATTACTGTACGAGAAAACGAAAAATAAATTAGTAAAACTTTAATTTAAAACTAGAAAAGTGAATGTGAAAGTCAGTGGAACGACATTTCTAGAAAGTATTTTTCTTATTTATGCGTCCAGAAATTTTGACATTAGAAACTGACCACCAAGGAACACAATGGATGGATCCATCCATCCATCAGCCTTTGTAGGTCTACTGCTGGACATAGGCCTCCTCTAACTTGCGCCACTCTGACCGGTCCTGAGCCTTCTGAATCCAGCGGATGCCCGCTGTCTTCTTCAGGTCGTCAGTCCACAAAGGAACACAATATGTTGAATAAAATATAATAAAGCTTAAAAAATAAATATCCCCACATTACAGTGATACAGTCTCCCGATATTCAGAATCACTACCAAAAACTAAAACATGTTTTTAAGTTAACAACGCGCTCCGTTTAACACGAAATACCTAGCTAAATAACCATCCAGTACTTTAAAAGCCAATGAACTGTTAACCGCGAAGAGCTTTGGAACTTTTCAGCTCTCAAACTGCTTACATGGAGTTTGCAATATCCGAATTTGTTTACATTTAAATCAATCGACAAACATTCACGGATAACCCATTTTCCTGAGTGTTCCATGCAGTGTCCATTTGGATATTGAAAACTTGCATGCATGAGTTAGTTTGGATCGGAACTGACGCAAGATTTATCGTGATTGCAGCTTAATAACAGCTGCAACGAATGGATCTACATGCTGTTGCTACGTTGACTATTTTATTAATGACTCTGACTGACCGTACAGTCTATAATCTAAATTTTACTAACAAAAAATAACCGACTTCAAAGTCTCAAAAACTACTTTTCAGATCTCGTTCAAATTTATGTGGGACCACATGATAAGCACCTGCTTTTGATTAAAAAAAGAATAATCGAAATCTGTTGGCGTGGTATAGAGTTATTCGTCAATTTGTCGCGCACATCTTAACACAAATTTACGACTTATGTGGTTTTCTCATGGATGCCATTGTCAAATCTCAATAAAATTTATGTGGGACCACATGACAGCCACCAGCTTTCGATTAAAAAAACAATCATCAAAATCGGTTCGTCCAGTCCTAAGTTCTGAGGTAACAAACATAAAAAAAAATACAGTCGAATTGAGAACCTCCTCCTTTTTTTGAAGTCGGTTAAAAAGTGTAACTTAATAGCAAGAACTAGAAAATAAATAATAAACTTTTCACAACAACAAATAGTATCCGATTAAGTATTGAGTATGTCGTATTATTTTATAGTGGCAAAAATAGATAATAATACATACTAGTTAATTGTTAGTGGTGAAAAGTTTTCGAACGATGATTTGTTTTTATATAATACTAGCTGACCCGGCAGACGTTGTTCTGCAATATGCTATTTTTTCCTAAAATAAAAGTAGCGTAAGTTATTCTTTGTTACGTCAGTTATCTGCCTGTGAAAGTCCCGTTAAAATCAGTGCAGCCATTTCAGAAATTAGCCGAAACAAACAGACAGACAAAAATTGTAAAAAAAATTGTTTTATTATTTGTACCGTAGATACATCCAAATGCACTAAGTAGAAAGCGGTTATTTTAATATTACAAACAGACACGCCTCTTTTATTTATTTGTATAGATAGATAAACATAAGCCATCCAATAGATGAGAAAGGTTATTATCATGAGTAAAGGAGGTAGGTCAGCTTCAAGAATGGATGAAAATGGCGTTCGATCCACCAAGTTAGCAGGGGAGGGGTCCTGAAAGTTTTTATTCCACGTTTTATTGCCCCCAAAATTATTGTCGCTGCGACCGAAGTTAATAAATCGTATGCATTGTTTATGTTACGTTCAGACAATCTCGGGAAACAGTGCCCTGCCCCGATGCATGACTGACTAGACGGTTACTGTCACTTGACAGAAAAGACCTGCGAATAATTATAGGTAACATCACTGGACACTGTCCACTTAACAAACATTTATATGTTCTAGGTATGACCAACAGCTACCTATGCAGGGCATGCCTATCGGCTGACGAAACAGCCCCTCACGTAATCCTGGAATGCGTGGGCGTAGCTACCCAACGGGCTAAAATCCTCGGCACTCCAAAGTCGTTCCGTGAAGCCTGTGGAGACACCATGAGGATCCTGCGTTTCTGGACGGAGCGAGGCTGGCTAGATAACTAGCCAGCACACATATCTACGCACAATGGCCCGACTTAGAGGCTAAGTGCGGAAATTGGAGCCCATCGTTTATGTTCAAAGTTAACAAAGGTGGTGGCTTATAGCCTAACATATTAAATAGTAAATTACGCGTAACAAACTAGAGATATGTTCGAGTATATTTTGAGCTCGTAAACTGGTTTATGACTATATTGGACGAGGACACCACGGTCTATGTTATCTTTTACGTAAAATCTATCGCTATGACTAATTTAGCGGAGTATCTCTCCTCACTTGAGGTTTGTAGCATAGGGGCATGCTGCTCTATTCAGGGTTAGTGGAAGAATGATGATCAATACGATATGACCTCTATTAAAGCTTAATGTACGGTTTAAGATCATTTATTTCTCAAAAGATTTTACAAATCACTTACTGAGAAACAAGAATTACATACATTTAGATATTACTTAAGCGTACTTACTTACAGAAAGTGGGTAGTTTAACATTTACTGTGATCCGAAACAAAACTGATGAATGAATCGCCCGGTTTCACCATAGAATTATACTCGTGGTTACCTAATCAGAGCTTAATTGTGGATAAGTTTTAGTACTAACAAATCCTTTATTTTTTAATTATTTAATACGTTTTGTAATGAGATATTTTGTTTTTAGCCGTAACATTTTCCTTTTAACGTGATTAAGTATAGTTTTTTGTGGCAGTTAAAGAATATTATTGATATTATTTATAAAAATAGTATTTTTATTATTATTATTTTATTGCTAGAATAAAATAAAATATTTATTTGTAAAATAATTTAAATTATTTGATGGAAATGAGATAAAATTTAATTTTATTGTGTACATTATTTACAAATGAAAAATTTATTTATTGTGTAGGTATAACCTAGTAACTTCTGAACATGCGAGGCTTCCTACAGATTGTTTAAACGCTTATCTACTGTTATAGGACTTCAATTCTATATGAGGAACATTTTAAAAAATCTTTTGGTAGTGGCGTTGAATAAATTAAAATTTAAAATATTTTATTAACAAAATTACAGATTAGATCAGTTTTATTAATAGAATACATCCGTTAAAATTTCCAAGTGAACGACACGTAGAAAGGCGAATACCTACTTGTTTACTAATCTTATCTACTAATACCCTTTCACTTCGTATAACTCAATAACCTAGTGGCCTCCCCACTAAGGAGATTACAATTTACTCGCTTAAAACACCAAATGTGTTATAGGCCTACGTGTAAACGTACCCTGTTACAAGTAACAAGTTGTAACTTGTCTTAACTACATTACTAGATACAACCTGCCTAAAGTAACTTACCCTTCTCACGGGCCCTGAAAAACTAAATTACTCCCAGACGTGTTATGAGCAGTCTTCCGATGTTATTTTTTGGACAACAAACCCGAACACGTACTTATAATTCTAACGCAGATGCTTTTTTATGACAGGCGAGATGCTTCTATTATTTTTATATTCTGTGAACTTTGGAGAGGGAAGCTAACGTATGTATGTCATGTTTGATTTCATATCATAAGTTAGGCTGTTTTTTGTTTTAAAATATTAATAATAGTCCAAAGATTATATAATTATTACTTTAAAAAGTCATTAAATGGTTTTTTAATGTAATTGTAGGAAGTAAAGAAAAAAAAGCGGCCAAGTGCGAGTCGGACTCGCCCATGAAGCGTTCCGTAGCAGCAAATAACATAATATAAAATTTCTTGTAGTTTGTTGTAACTTTGATTAATTTTTTTTGCGGTTTACGATTTATGACGTATTAAAAAAAACTACTTACTAGATCTCATTCAAACCAATTTTCGTTGGAAGTTTGCATGGTAATGTACATCATATATATTTTTTTTAGTTTTATCATTCTCTTATTTTAGAAGTTACGGGGGGGGGGGGACACACATTTTACCACTTTGGAAGTGTCTCTCGCGCAAACTATTCAGTTTAGACAAAAATGATATTAGAAACCTCAATATCATTTTTGAAGACCTATCCATAGATACCCCATAGATACACGTATGGGTTTGATGAAAAAAACATTTTTGAGTTTCAGTTCTAAGTATGGGGAACCCCCAAAATTTATTGTTTTTTTTTTTTTTTGTGTGAAAATCTTAACTTACTTACCAAGTTTCAACAGTATAGCTCTTATAGTTTCGGAAAAAAGTGGCTGTGACATACGGACGGACAGACAGACAGACAGACAGACAGACATGACGAATCTATAATGGTTCCGTTTTTTGCCATTCGGCTACGGAACCCTAAGAATTGTGACCGTGCTGAATCGTTAAGGAGTTCCCTCGTCTGGAGTCAACTCAAAATTGAAGTTCGAGTTCGAGACTCACTTCACTTCGCAAGTGCGTACTAGATGATTGGAGAATGACAAAATACCGAGGCCATCTTTAGTCGTTTGACGTTCGAGTTCGAGACTCACTTCACCTCGCAAGTGCGTACTAGATGATTAGAGAATGACATATCAAGATCTCAAACTCGAACTTCAATTTTGAAACTCATCGCGGATTCCGCTGTCGAATTATAAAACAGAATAGCCTTGCTAATGAGGAACGCTAAGATATCAGCTAACTATGGCTATTAAACCTATTAAAGATATTGAAATGCTGTCAAAGCAAATGTCTAGGATGTGTTTAGAAGACCAAAATATTTCCTGACCATAAGGAAAGAAAAGGCGTTAAATCTCCTCCTAAAAATGCATCAGCATAGCGTTAGTGTACCTAGTTTGCGTTATTTCGAGTTATTTTACAATTTGTATAACATTTTGTCGCAAATAAATACTTTGACTTTCCTAGACTTATAGAATATTACAAAATTAATGTTAATTTTAAATAGACTATTACTATGGTTCAAAGGAAAAAGAAAAAGTAAGCTGTAAAAAGCGATGAAAAGGAGCAAAGTGTTAAACCGTGGCTCGTAGAATAAATAACACTTAAAACGCTTAGATTGGTAGGATTTTATAAATAGGCACTGCAACCATGACTCGTTACGTCATAACAAGTTTACGGCTTTAAAATAAACACGCAATCAAGATGTATGTAAAGTGATGAACGCTATTTAAATAAAATAACTGTTTATAAAGGTGTATAATATAATTCAATTGATTTGAATCACGGCACGAAAAGCCTGTATAAAATAAATATGACTTTTATGCAAATAACAGGTTTTATCAGCCAGAAAACCGTCTATAAATTAATATTTCAACGTAGCCCGATGAATACAAATACAATCTACTGGATTTCATGTTTTTGCTTTTGGAAAAAATACCAATGAAACTGTACTTCATGTTAAAGTTAAAACGGAATTAGAATTAGCTAAGTCGTTTATAAGATATTCCGGAATAAATGTAGACAAACAGACGAAAATGTTCAAATTATTGGTATCGGATAACTAACTGTTTTTTTCTAAAGTATTTTTAATGTTCAGTGATCGGTCAGTTATATGACTTTGACTACCCTGTAGCCTTGTTGGTTGTGACCCTGCCTGCGAAGCGAGGGGTTCAAATCCCGGCCGGGGCAGATGTTTTATGTGACGACCTGACGAATTATTTGTGTTGTCCATGCCACCCACGACACAAGAAATCTTACTGCGGGGGTTGAGTGTACAAGCGTTTAGCGTTTTAGTTTTACTAAAATTAACCAGATGTATGATTATGAATCATAATTTATGATCCATTACATCCTAAAGCGATGTTAACATTATCTTCGCTACTTAAAAATAAAATACCTAGAGACAAATTTTATATTGTCAATAACATTTTGCCTCTTAAAATCACAATAAATCCCATGGCTACGTATTGTTCCGTTTATATTAACGTCAAAATAATGCACTATGAATAAAAGTTTATTATGATAATAGACAATTCCAACCCACGACAATGCCTGCGTGTAACTACTGGTCATAAAATATTCAAGTACAGATTTTAAAACTTTTATGATAACGTATTCCTCACGAAAATTAAAAAAAAATCAAACATTTTTGTTTTGTAATTAAAGACGAACAGATGTACCTACTTATATATATATTTTTTTCATTTTATAAACAATATTATTATTACTTATATTGTAACTGGGATAACAGTATGTACACAGCAGATCGTTAAGAAAAATGGAAACTATCACGGCTATGTTAGCATAAGTAATTAATTAGTAATAGCCGATAAACTTACTACTTCGGAACCCTACATTGCGCGTGGCCTGACACGCACTTGCCCGGTTTTTATAGAAGCAGTAGCAGGTAAAACTATTGTTATCAATTTAGATTTCCTTCAAGAGCAGAGATCCGAGCTCAGTAGAGGGCCATAAATGGGTTGAAGCCAACTATTTATCAGGCTTAGCGTACTTACTTATTTGTCATCAACACAGGCTGAAGTTATACGTATATAATATGGCAAAGGGTCTCTAGACGTCTTTGGGTACTCTACCACCAATGTGCCAGTTCTCAGACTCCCAGGTATGTGATACATTGTAGAAATATTAACGGTCAGTGGTTTACCATCGGATGATCCGCTCATTTTCATGGGCACAGATAAAAATATTTAAATATTCAGACAAGACTTTACCAATATTATAATAGTAGGAATTTATTCAAAACCGGCACCGATATAAAACTGGCATTTCCATAAAAACAAAAGCGATATCCATGATTTTTATACGATTTTAATGTCGTCATAAATCAAAACGATAAACTGTTATATCTGTTATGAACTGTTATATCAGATCCGTATATCGAGTATGGGTGTGATGTATGGAGGTTTGATTGGAACAGTTTTATCTTTGGCTCATAAAAGAGTTAAATACGACGCACAAGTGTAGGAAATCTGAATGCATTGTGCTTTAAGTATCGTAAGATCGTTTTTGGGTCGTAGCCATGAGAAAATTACTTGTATATTGCTGCCTGAACAATGAAATGTTTACTAAAGAACTACAGTTATTTTTTTTAACCCTGCAATATGCGACTAGATATGCAACTTGGTGTAGCGTGTTCACCCTAGACATTTATTAATGCCAAAGACTATAGATTTGCTGGCTAAGAATAAAATTTAAACTAGTCGCCAAAATTTATAAAATAAAGAAAAAGTAGGGCTACTAAACTCATTCGGCATTACAAATTGCGGCCCGCTAATAATTTTTACTACCGACGATGGCTCCCTTGCCCGGCCTCTCATTTGACAACAACTGTGAGCCCCGTACCACGAAAATCTGCGCGCGGCGATAAATACTACCTGTCATACAAAATGCGATACATAAGCGACAGTATCTTTCACCAGACGGTTTCCTGGTAAGTATAATCAAAAAAGTAAGAAACATTTCACGGTTGAGGATAGAAGAAAAATGGTTAGCAGCCAGGCAGGTAAAAAATCCAATAACCATGATACCGTGAACCCTCTTGGAGTGCCAAGTGGAATAGTTAGTGTCCGTATGGCCCAGGGGTTCAAGCATAAAAGATCTATGTCCATCTATGTCGCTGATCTAACCCCATTTTTTCGTCCCTTGTTGAACAGGGTCAAACATGAGTAGGGGACGCTTGAACTCCAGTATCAAATTTCAAAACTTACACCAGTTTAATTTATAAAGACTTGAAATCAATGATAACATCTATTTTATTTTACGTATAAAATAAAACGTATAAATGACGTCGGAGCGCTCAGTAGCCGATAGTGTTGGCGGCCGTGGCGGAAACCATCCATATTGACTAATGTTTCCTTGCTGCCACTTTATTGCATACCGCCCTCTACACTCAGATGGTGTAAGTACTTCTAAACTGGAGGTAATTTTTGTAAGTGGGATAAAATATAGGAGGTATATCAATGCATATTGGAAAGAACACACTATAATATTACGGATATTATCTAATGTTTTAAATGTCTGCCTTTCGGGGGATTTGGGTTCTCTGTTTTCTCTAGGTAATTCTAAACTTATTTTTCTCTAGCTATATTGAAAGGCGGCGGGGATTTGTTTTTCAATAATGACTCCAAGGTTTTCGAACTTTTTAATAATGTATTTAAACTATTTAAAAGCCTAATGAGTATGCTCGCTCCGCCATCTCCTTTAACGTTTAAACTTACTATCGGGTGGGAAAATTTTAAATTTTAGGTCGCTAAAACTATACAATTTGGACAAAAAATTTTTAGATAAGTCAACATAATTAACCTAGTTTCATAACATTTTGAGTTTACTGATTTTAACTTTACCAAAGTCACCAATATGCATTGATTTAGGCTGGCCTGGTCTGGGCTCTTTACCATTGCATGGAGTTCGAAATGCGCCTTGATACATACGTGTACTTGTTTTTTAAAGACAGACGTAAAATGTTTAATTAAGATATGAAATATTATTTCAATATAAAAAATCTAAGTATCAAAGTACCTATTTTATTCGAACTAAACCAGTCATAGCGGTGACAAGTACCTATTACAGATAAAAGTTCTGCCAGCATCCGATTTCAAAAATTTGTTAAAAAACGCCATGTAAAACATTTACGACAGACTATTATAATTCTTGATTGAGGCAGTTCCATAATTCCATAACTCACTTTATGTGGCCCGATAAGCATTGGATTTTTCAGAGCAGTGGTATTAAATTTCTCGCAGACTTCATAAAAGCAGTTATTTAGATACAGGCCATTTTATGCATCATACGTAGTCCAGGTTAAAACTCAATTGTCTTAAATTAAGCAATTGACGTGAAAATAATGTACATTAGGTAGGAAGGGAACTAACACCGCCCACATGAAGAGTACCTTGACCGTGCACTAATGCCAGCGCGGTCCCACTGTTTCACAACAAGCCAGGCATTGGTCTAATGGAATAAACGATTGCTTGGAGCAAGGCTGTGTCGCTCCAGTCTACGCAGTCCCGCGGGCTCAGTCGTTCTGAGCCGACACTACGTCCAGCCAATTGGTAAATCACACCACTCGAACGCGTATCCGTTTAATCAACATAAGACAACGGACAACTCCTTCAGTCTTCTTCGCGGCTCGTGACACACTGGTGCCCTTACAATTCTCGTGAGAATTCAGTGCAAGTGTCCGCGCCAGGAACAATCGCTCAACGCTTAAGTGGCGGAAATGGGACCAGGATAGGAAGTCTTCAAAGACAATATGATACTAGATAGGCGTGAACAATACTACAATGGACAATATGAGAAACAGATATCTAGTATCACGTAGCTTATCTCCTGATTCTTTAAATTTGTAGGAAAGGTTCTCCGGCATCATGAACGGTATCAGCGTTTCGTTGGATAAAACCGGGCCGGGAGTGGAGACGCCGGCGAAAGAGCAACCGAAACCAAAAAGGTCGACGATTCGTGAGAAATTAATCCAGATCAGATCAAACATTACAGTTGAACCCATCATAGCTTGCTATATCATGTCCAATGTATTCTCAGGACTGGCAGTTCAGAACTTAAATTTGGAGAAAGCATGTCGAGTGAACTTAGGTTACAGTGATGAAGTGTGTTCGGCGCTGAACAGGCGGCAAACAGAAAACTATACCATGGAAGAGGCTGAAGTACAAAAGTTAACCGCATCTGTCCAAGCGTGGAAAAACATAGCCCAGACGGCGTTTCCCTGTATATTAGTATTGTTTGTCGGGTCTTGGAGTGATAAAACAGGAAAACGGAAGGCGTGTATCCTTCTACCTATAGTAGGGGAAGTGTTGTGTTGCACGAGCTTCATTCTGAACACATATTTCTTCTACGAATTACCGTTGGAGGTCACGGCCCTCTCCGACCTGTTTCCGTCGCTAACCGGTGGATGGATTACGGTCTGCGTTGGTGTGTTCAGCTATATTGGTGACGTAACGACAAAAGAAATGAGGACATTTCGCGTCGGAGTTGCCAATTTGTGTATGTCTCTGGGAATACCATTGGGGATGTCACTGAGTGGAATCCTCTTGCAGCAAATCGGTTATTACGGCATATTCTTCATCTCAAACTGTTTGTATTTCACCAGCTTGATCTATGGCTACATTCGGCTCAAAGATCCTGTTATTTCTGAGGATAGACAACGAGTAAGTTGAATGTTTCTTTTTAATAAATTGATAATTTATATTTAAAGAAAGTCAGAAGTTTTGACTACAGTCTACTATCAATGTTGAATTGATTTTAATTGTTAATTAATATCACTATTACTATTATTATTTCTCCATGGGGTTCGCCTGGATAGCTACCACCCTTAAGCATGAGTTAGCCGCCAAACGACTCGTCGTGTTCCGGCTGGGGGCTTGTGAGCCAGTTCTTTCTTTCTTTCTCTTCTCTCTTTCTTGGCCGGCAACGCATCAGTGATGCCTTTGGTGTTGTAAACGTTGTGGTTTGGTTTGGTAAACGACGACATCGGTTGACTTTTACCCAAAGTTTGCCAAAACAACATGTCTATTTATATAAAAAAGTCATAGTTTAAGATATAAATCGTAAGCTACAGGGATCTTAAATCTTTTTAGGGTTCTCTTATAGGGAAGTCTTAAAGTTTCATCAGTCCGTCCGCAGCATAGCGCAGAGATCCTTAGTGGTAGTAAGCTGTTATTTGGCATGGATATACATATTTGTTAAAACCACGTCACTGTGTGAGGTATTGTTAAAAAGGTCTCTTAAAAATATAATGGGTCAACAGACAATTTTTCAGTCCAAGGGGCTGTTTGCGAAGTCCTCGGGTTTAAAGTACTGATTTTGGTTAGAATCAAGTGTTCCCCCCTGCCTAAATCATAGCAAATATGATGAATTTATAAGAACAAGAATCACGGCTACAGTACCTGAAGTCATTAATAAGTAATGGATGTACTATTATATTTTCTGTGGTAATAGTAATAATTAATAGTTGATGAACTACGGAACTCTATGTGACACGTCTGACATGCACTTGGCCGGTTCTTTTATTTAAAAATCCGGTGAAACCTTAGGCATCACAGACGCGTTGCCGCTCAAGAATGAAAAGAAGAAAGTGAAAAAGAACATGCCACAAAAATTATTTAAACTCTGACTTTAAAATATAAAGTTATCAAAGAACTGGAACAAACGGCAAAGATTTAACCAACGTCCAACCTATGAAACTACTAGAACAAACAACAACAGATCGAAGCGGGTCACCGAACAACTGGGTTAAACATTTATAAAATATCAGCTAAACATTTAATTTTATTTATTAACTAGTGGATAGACAGCGTGTGCTATGCAAAAAAAAAAATGTATGGAAAAAATAAAAAAATTGCCTAATGCATTGTTTTAGTGGTCTTAAACCATCGTCGCATTATTGTCTTTCAAATGAGATGAGTTTGGGACGTATCAGTTGAATGGTTTCAGAGTCTATAAAGGACATGCGTACAAACATTTTTTTTGTGTTGTTTATGTACATAATGTATAGATTTGTTGTTTTAAAATATCTTTTTCTAAAGAAGTCTAAAGTCTGGAGTAGAAGTCTTTTGGATCTGATGATAGGTTTCAAGCATTGAAGCCAATAGCCCACTAGGCCATAACTGAGCACAGGTCCTTGACATACTCTACCGCACTGTTCCAGTGCGAATTGGTGAGGCTCCAGTGCGAATTAACTGAGTAATATTAATAAAGTAATATTATCTAATTCTAATTATTATATCTATATTTTTTTATTTAACTCTTTATTGTACACCAATAAAATAATACAACACAATCAAGAAGTAGGCAAGTGAAGTAGACTGGAGGTACAAAAGGCGATCTTATTGCTACACAGCGATCTCTTCCAGACAACCTTAAGATGTGGAGAGCTGAATAAAGTAAGATTAAATTGGGTAAAGGTGCACAAATAAATATAATACGTTTATTATGTTTATTGAAGTTTTAAAAATAATTATGGTGAGCGTAGAAAAGACGTTTACCAAAGAATTGCGTTTGTAGAACCATAAGTACTATTATTTCTTCTGTGGTGGTACTAGACATCATTTTTGCCTATTTGTTCAAGCACAACGCAAAAACGCTGTCTGTCTGAAAGCCTATGAATCAATATCTGTCGGGCTACATCTTAATTGGTTAGATGGATTAGAGTTTCAGCGGCACAATCTTCTCATACGCAAGAATGATTCCGTATTGACTATATTGTGGGTATAAAGCAAGAATTTTTAACCGACTTTAAAAAAAGGAGGAGGTTCTCAATTCGACTGTATTTTTTTTATTTTTTTATGTTTGTTACCTCAGAACTTTGGAGTGGGCGAACCGATTTTGATGATTGTTTTTTAATCGAAAGCTGGTAGCTGTCATTAGGTCCCACATAAATTTTATTGAGATCTGACAATGGCATCCATGAGAAAACCACATAAGTCGTAAATTTGTGTTAAGATGTGCGCGACAAATTGACGAATAACTCAATATCACGACCAATTTCGATGATTATTTTTTTAATCGAAAGCAGGTGCTTATCATGTGGTCCCACATAAATTTGAACGCGATCTGAAAAGTAGTTTTTGAGACTTTGAAGTCGGTTATTTTTTGTTAGTAAAATTTAGATTATAAATCAGTCATTTAGATATTCAGTTTAAAAAATGATATGATTCTATGTCTAGTTTTGATTCATATTAAATATCTTGTTATATCGAAATTCACCTGAATAAATGTATCATACTAAACGAATAATACATCCAATATCACCTTGGTTATAAAATGCACGAATTAATAAAAATATACAAAAAAAATCGCCCTTCTTCTCCCACAGAGAACCCTAATGTATGAGAGCTAGGTCTTTCTTTCTCTTCTTCTTACTTTCTTAGCCGGCAACGCATCACGACGATAGCTTACCATGAGGTGGATCGTCAGCTCGTTATTAAAAATAGTACTTACACCGATAATGGTCGATTTCATGTTACTACATTCACTTTTTTGGGCTATGAGTTGATAAAATAGTCAGTCAGATTCTGTTTACGAAGGCATAAGAAACTCTTCAGCATATCTTTAAAATGTACACATATAGTTGCTACTAACATACCTAATCTCACCTTGCAATGTGATCCCCAATGAGACACATAATGTCCATTAGAGATGCATTATGCAGATGCGGATTAGACTGCAGAAGCCACAATGTAACGAACTGGCTGCCCGTATGCCAGATGCCATTTATCATATTCTCAAAAAATCATTTATTTCCACGAAAGTGGCTCCCTAGATACGAATCGCATGGAGCCGTCGCTAGAAGGCAATTTGTCAGCCCTGAGAGACGATTTGTCTACGAGAAGACGTTGTCCTACGAACATTACCAATGTAGACACCTATCTGAGCCTCGCGTAAAACTGATTGCGTTACTATTCTCCCCTCGAATTTGCGTACTGAGCGGAGAGCAATTTATCACTTACATAATAGCATTGGGTCGGGCGTCCATGTCACCGCATTAACTCCCAGCTTGAACCTTAGATTTTCGGTTGTCCAATTGCAGTAAGACGCATTTGGGTGAATGTGTGGAGTTCGCCACTTTAAATCTCATGCGATATAACGTGGTGATGACTATTTGGAATGAATATTTGCATATAAATGCAGTTATATTTGTATGTACTGATTTAGGAGGCCGTGTAAACTGTAACTTTCATATTAAAAGGCGGAAATTGAACCTAGAATTACCTACCAATGTGCAACTATTGAAAACCTTTATTCTTTTGCCGACGTTTATAAATCATCTTTTCGAAACAGTGGTAGCATAAAAATGAACTTTAGTAACATGGAAAACATTTTGAAAAAACGTATTATTTCAAATATTAGCACATGAATATGTTGTTGGACTCGATTTAACTAAGCATAATTATTTTGGAGAATGTTTTGGTGAATTTCATAGGAAAACTCAAAGCCGATTTGAATATAACTATTTTCCAAATAAATACGTACGGTTACATCATTAGTGCTTTATAACTACGAGTATCGCAAAGGAGCACAAGTTATCGCATGATGATAGGTGATGGGGGCATTAAAGAGAATCAAAAACGTGTTTTGCTTAAAGCTAAAGAGCGATAAACCCGATTTTTTATTTCGCCTATGTTTGCGACTGAAATACTTGTCATGTCATAAAAGATGAACTCCATCCTTTCCATATTAGTCATTAAAAGTCAGAGAGGCAAATAAGAATCAAGCACGAATGTCATCGGAATTAATTTGTGTAGTACAGAACCTTCAAAAATATTGATCGTTAACTAACAATACAAGGTATTAAACAATACGGGCATCCGCTGGATTCAGAAGGCTCAGGACCGGTCAGAGTGACGCAAGTTAGGGGAGGGCTATGTCTAACAGTGGACCTCCAAAGGCTGATGGATAGATAAATGGAGACAATGTGCGTTTCGAATTCATAGAAATAGGAAAACGCATGCCTTAAACAATAAAATGAAGCAAGCGTAGAATTCATAAAATAATAAAAAAAAAACAAATTAAATAACAGTTGTGACTATTTCGAGTGAAGAAGTTATGTGCAAGCGTGCGGCCTAGATATGCTGAAGAGAAACCAGCCAAGAGTAACTACGCCGTGTTTACTGTCTAGTCACTATAGACCGAAGTAAAATGTAAGTAAAAAGGGCCTCTATACGTAAACACTGAAACACCAAAATAAGGTGAGAAAAACGTATCACAAATCAGCATAGTAATAAAAAAAACGTGAAGAATAATATAGTCAACGTATATTTTATGAAGGATGCATGTTGGGACGAAAAGAGGATAATATAAACAGGAATACGGGTGAAATTCCTTCGAAATGTTGTCAAGGATACGGTCACTCTTGAACACTCGTAAATTGGAGCGTTTGGTACGACTGGTTTTGATATGCGTCAGAAGGCTATGCGGGTTGCCTCAATTTTCGTTTACAATAACTTCAACGAGGATAAACGGGTTTAAACTGTGTTTGAGCACAGATAACACTTTAATTGAATCATTTTTAATGTTAATTTTTGAAGTTGTTTAAAATTTAGATTCTTCTTGGAAATAAAAACTGATATACCTAGTTGGAGATCACAGAAAATACTTGGAAGTAATGCTCAGATTAGGTTAAGTTAGATTGATTTTTAGTTTATTATAACCACCACTAAGAAGAAATCACATACCTTATTTTTTGTGATTTACAAAAGGATTATAGGAAATATTTTACGATCCAAAGTTAAAACTTTGTGGACCATCAGTTCCATCAGTTCCATCGCTGTGTCTAAAATAACTAATAGATGATCAACCCAGGGTTTAATTTGGGTTTAAATATTTCACCTTTCTAAGGTCTCTCAGGCTGTGATATTGTACCTATGTATATTCTCGGGTAATGCTCAACTATTAAATAAAGAAAGCAGTTAAAATGATCTAAATGTATAGCTGCGAGCACGGCAATGTTTGTCAAATTTCTCACTAGCTGTCACCTTCCCAAAATTTTGATTCAACCCGCATTGTTGGTTTTGAATCATGATCAACTTACGCGTCTTTTTAACCAAATCACGCGTTTAGAAACTCCTTAATTTTTCAAATAAGGTTGATATATTATGTCAATATCTAATCAGTATGCTTTAAACAATAAACATGACTATCATCTTGATACCACCAAGTTCTGGTACCAAGTTGATCCGAATCAACTCTATCCTAATTAGCTGAGTGACCGGGAATCCTATAAGAAATCCTATAAGAAACTGGTTCTTTACCTCATCAGATTGCAGGTTCTAGAGCTGGAGAGGTTTATGGTTTCTCAAGCTCAGATCGGCTTACACTCCAAAACTCAATTCCTGTCACAGTGCTTTAAGTAATAGAATGGAGCACATATTATGAGCCGCTAAGTCAACTACAGAACTGAATTCAGAACAGACTAGTTTAATGCAAATTAGTGGATAGACACGATATCTCCACGGTATGAGTACGTCAGAGTACTCTAACTGGGGCATTCTGTGTAACGTTAGTGTTAACTTGCTATAGATACGGTGGGGAATATCTTTACGTACACACTCAAAGTTGTTTGAAGTTACATCCATTTTAGATATCACTAGTTCGTGACCTACTATTGGAAGGTAGAGGTCCCTTTTTTCACCGTCCCTTTTTGCTTCAAAATAAGCAGAAGGTTCCCTATAGGTTTTTTTGTTTAGTTACTTTTCTTCCTCTCTTTTTTTCTTGTTTGGCAACATAGATCGGTGACGCTTTTAGTGTTACATAAGTACTATTATGCTTTCTGTGGTGTTACTGATGCCTAAGAATTTTATATACACATCAGGACGACAAGCGTCAAAGGGGTACCAAAAGACAGATCACGTGACACGGGAGCTTGCAGTGGTGAAATTTTTATTTCCCGATCCATTGTCACCTTATTTTTGCAAATTAATGAGGATTCGATTTGAAAAAAACCGCTCAAGTGCAAGGACTCGCGCACCGAGCGTTCCGTACAAACTTGTAGAACCGAAAATTGCTTTAATACATAATATTGTCCTTATCTTTGTATCTTATGGACCAGTGGGTGATAGTGGGTGGAGCTCATTCTGCATAAGAATCACAAAAATTTATCGTCCTAGGGCCTGGGCCCAGTAAATTTAAAACTTTATTAAAAATATGTTATTCTTGACGCGATTAAAGTTTTTTTTGTGATGTTACTACCGATTTGACCTACCGACCGAGTATGATGCGTTTTATTATTGTAAGTTTAAGTGATCAAAATGGATCTTAGAAACGTCTAATGTAAATAAAATTGTTGGGGTTTTTAATTTTTTTTTCTTTTGAGGTAAGAAACCCTAATGATCTGTTTACGATTTCCAGGAGCAACCCGTCGGCTGCCGAGGCTGGGTCTGTTCGTTCTTCGACGCCCGTCACGTCCGGGAGACCCTCACGGTGGCGTTCAGGAGTGGACCCCGGAGACGCCGGCTCAGAGTCTCCTTACTTATAGTTGTCGTGTGTGTTATCTTCGGACCTTTGCATGGTGAGACGTTCAAAGTTGTAGTTTGTTGAAGCACTCATCATCCATTTAATAAAGATTCTAATTTTTTTTAACATTAGGCAACTAGGCAGAATGTAGTTACCCTCATCACAGGGCATACTAAGAGGCTGTTTACTATTTAAGATTAAAAAAGAGTTTAATAATAATAAATTGAGTCTTTTCGTATTCCTAGGGGCAGAAATCGCAGTCATTCTTACGTTATTATGATTGGTGAAATGGTGGTGGGTTGTTATGTATTCATGTGGATATAACAGTGGCATAACTGCGCCATATGCACTTTGGTCGCAGTTCGCTGTACAAACTTGAAGCATCTCTAAATCATTTCATCCGAGCATTGCATGTGCATCAATTAACGAATACCTACAGTGCAGTGTATTCCAATCGCAGCAACATGCGATTTATTGAATCACAATGCGTTGTCACAATAGATCCCGTCCGGCCACTGTTTGTGCGTCATCATTTCTGTTTGGTTAGGATTGCTACTGCTCTCGCGAACTACGATTTGCATACACAAGCTTTGTAGTTGTGCCAGGTTTGTTTTGAGCTGGTCGAGTAGAAGGTTCATGGATGTGGTAATCGCTAGGTAAGGACTCTTTTAGGGTACTGTAAGTTTAAGGGTAAGTTTCCTCCTCCCGTGCCAGCTAATGGTTGGCGTTGGACATGTGGAAAATTCACAGAAGTTAGCATTTATTATGAAGAAAAACTATCACAGCTAGGTAGGCTAAACAAGTTAACTAATGTCATTTTGGTGTACCTACAATAAAAAGGATTTTGTTGTTGTTGACTAGTATTTAATAGTCGATCAATTTACAGCTACGAAACCTTTCACTGCACGTGGCCCGAAACGAGCTTGGCCGGTGTTTACGTTTGATAAAATTTTTTTTGGATGAAATCCAAGATGAGTGCATTAAATAAAATCTTGTTTACTCTTTTTTGAAGTATTTTACATCGTCTCCGATTTCCTCGTCTCGTCTTCGTACTTATGATGGATTTCAGTATTTTTTTTTGTTTCCAGGTGAAATGAATGTTCTCTACCTGTTCATGCGTTACCGGTTCAACTGGGACGAGGTGCAATTCAGCATGTTTTGCACCTACAGCATCATCACCAACCTAGTGGGTATGTACTGGTTTCATCACTGTTATCGTTCACTAGCGCTCCGCACGCAGCTTTGCCCGCGTTTCCCGATATAATAAGTCCCCTATATCATATTTCAGATTATGGCCTACAAGTATACAGGTCTACAAATTTTATAAAAATCCTTTCTGTAGTTTTTGTTTGAAAGAATAGACTTCTCACAAAGTTTCACATTTATAATATTAGCTAGTTTGTCTATTTCCTATTTTTCACTTCCATTCATTCATAATGTGGTATCATCTTTCTTATATTTAGTTAACAAATATCCTTGCTTCTCTCCGTTATTATTATCCTTGACACTTGCTTTTTATTTGTATATACTTCACACTTCATGTACACCTCTACTCCTCTTGACTTCCTTTTCTCTGTTGAACTTCACAAGACTTGGTTGCCTGGAAGAGATCGCTCTTAAGTCCGGTTTAGAAGTATTAAGTAGTTAATTAAATTTTAACTAAATTTTAAGTAAATAATTTTTAGTGTGCGTCCACACGTAATAATTTAGTAAAGCTCTTTAGTTCATACAATTCTACTTAATTACTTAAGCATTTTACTAAATTTTAACAAAAAAGTGCCTGTCCAAACGTCTTAAGTGATAATCCCCGCCCACCTACTTAACAGAAAATAGAAAAATTTCTAAATTTCTTGTGTACTTGATTACTAAACTACTACATTGTCCGTTTACACGTATTAATTTACTTAAAATTTAGTTAACTACTTAACTACTTAATACGTGTAAACCGAACATTAGCGATAAGGCCGCTTATTGTTTGCATCTTGTGTATTAATTAAGATTTTATGTAAATATTTTGTTACTTTACTGGTGTACAATAAAGAGATTGTATTGCATTGTAACTAGGATTCGACGACCCCGAGGAATAATTTTATTGGTAGGTATTACGAGTATGTCTGTGAAAGGATGGGTTCCTGGTTCGATTCCCAGAGCAGTATTTATCTACACTTAATGTGTTTTTCCTGGGTTTTAGTGATGTCTTCGAATGAGTTCATGTCACCCGCGGGATAAGAAATTCCGCTAAAGAATTTTTATGTATGAATGTTCAGGGGTTTTTTATTTGAAATAATTTTTTTCTTTCAAATAATAGGTATATCTGCATAATTATGTCCAGTCTTATATACTTAATGTACAGGATGTTAAGTTAATGTAAGATAATAAGGCATTCATGTAAAACAGGTACATTATAACTTGAAAAATAACAGTATCAAAGGCAACCCTCATCAGTCTGTATGACAGGTTGTCTGTTTTTCATGCAGTGAGATCCAAAAGCCTTATAACAAAAATATTGTAGATAATATGTTATCATACCAAAAACAATGAAAAGTAACATAATTATAAATCTTGTTAACTTTATGGCCTTGTTCATTTCATAATGTTTTTTTCATGAATTCTATAAATGTTCATTTTATTAAATTATAAAATTATTTAATAATTTGAAACTTATTCAAATTTATTTTGATTTGAACGACCAGTTGGTATTGTTTTTTTTTGTTATTTTAATTTTAATTCCTCCGATTCCCGCCCGCGCCGGACTTTCATTATAATACTTAACTATTTATCTGTTCTCGGGTCGTGGGTGTGTGCGATTAATCAGTTGCGTAGATTCATGTCACCCGCTGTTATTAATAGCAAATCCGTTTCTTTATATTCTCCACACCAGGGACATTGTTCTCCATAATATCGTGTCCTGTTCACCAGGGACATTGTTCTCCATAAGCATCTTCAGCGACTTAATGAAACTGGACGACACGTTGGTGGGGATTATCTCATGCACCAGCAAGATCCTCGCTTCCTTCATCTTTGCGTTCGCTACCACCACCACTGAGATTTATATAGGTATGTTTGTTATTTAACACTAAATAAAATTAGTATTGGGGCAGCATAGAATATTGACCGCATGCCTATCTTGTCTACCACAAGAATGTCTTAAGAGGAGTCAAAAACCGGTCGATGGTGGGTAGTATTTTTTTTTGCGTAAGGATTATAATATATTATCAGTATTAAGCTATTAATATTACCTTTCCATGAAGTCTGGCTGTCTAGCTACTGTCTAGCTACTACTATTTCGTGTGAGTTAGCTGCCAAACAACTCGTCTTGATCTGGCTGGGGGATTAACAGCCAGTTCTTTTTCATCTTTCTTCACTTCATCTTCTTCTCTTCGGAAATGCATCAGTGATGCCTTTGGTGTCACTGAATTGAAGTCTGCTTGTTAGTCAGTTAACTGATATAAGGGTCAGATATATAAACCGTGCTCAGTCTTTGCTTGGACTTAAAATTATCCGAACAAATATAGTGGTCCTAAATTAACCTTAATATTAGCCATTTTATATGACTTTTTAATTTTTTTGTACTAACAAAGTGTCAGTCATCTACTTAGTATATTTGACCGTTGTCTGAGCAAAGTCCAAGTCTTAGTGCGTCTTATAAATCTCATCCTAAGTCCGTCCGTCTGTTTATTAAACTCTTAAATTTAATTTTAAATGTCATTGAATCATTTATTTAATTTTACAGCGCCGCTTGTCGAGATATTTAATGGGACGTCGTTCATTGCGATGCGTTCCATCGCCTCTAAATTGGTCACCAGCGAGGAATTAGGTAAGAAAAAAATTGGTAAGAAAAAAATTGGTAAGAAAAATTTGGTAAGAAAAAAATAAGTAAGAAAAAAGAAAGAACAGAAAGTTTATTCCAATGAATGCTTAGTACAGGTAACACCGAGACCAATAATTTGTTATCGTAAGTACCGAGGAAATAGTTCGCACTCAATGATTGATGTGGGGACCACTTCACTGATATTGTGTGCAAACAATATTAGTGTGCAGTTATTTATAATCTTAAATTAAAATTTAGAAAATCCCCGATAGTTTTATTTACACTAAACATAGCTAAGAACACTCTCGATTACGTCACCTTTCACACCGATACGTACACAGACACGTCAAACTTATAACCCTTTTTTTTGTCTGGAGTTAAAAATATGTATTCATTTTGTTTCAAATATAGATTTAAATTAAACCGATGAACTTAGTTAATAGTAACTTTGTCTACACAGTGTATGTAAAGTAGAGGGCTTAATTTGCAGCAGGGGCATAATATTGATGTGATCTTCCACTGATTCTGAGCTTCCGCTAATAAGGAAAGCGACCCATGCTGGGCGTGTAATTAATTGTTTTATCGAAGGCGTATTGATATTTCTTTATTTTTGAAGGGACTTGATTCGTAAAAGAATATTAAAAAAGCATTCTCAAAAAGCATATCAATATTCTGTCACGTGTCGTCCCTTCGCATGATGTATCCAAGGGACTGTTATCAAAACAAAACAATCTGTTGAAGGCATTGAGGTATATACATAGAGAAGACATCTCAAACAAAATATGTGTCCCCGCCGGGAGGTTCTATTTTCAAAATTGAGCCCCTGTTCTCCTTTCAAAATCGAAGGAATCCATTGGACATTGTAGCCGCGCGGCGCCAATTTATTGGAACATACATTGTGTTCGCAGTGTCTGTTCTATACGCTAGTAATAATACTTCAATGGTTGAAGGCTACAACTTACATATCGAATGTATGCAATGGACGCAGAGTGTGTAGTGTTCCAACGAAAATAATTTTATTTGATACAAGTGCGTTTTCCGGAATAATAAATATCATATTTCCTGTTCCAGATCATGGTTTATCTATGTGCTAAATGCCATGAAAATGCGTTCAGTAGTTTTTGCGTTAAAGAATAACAAACATCCTCACTGACTTTCACATTTATAATATTTGTTTATTTAAATAGACTGTCAACACAAAAACACTGATCTCATCATTGTCATCGGTTCTTCAGTGTATTGGAACACGCCGGGTATCCACTAGTAGATAATAATAATTATAAAAACTATATTGTATGTAAAAGGTATCTGGTAGGTGCTGATGGCTAAACCTAGTTCTAACCGAAGATAAGTAGGATAGAACTAAGTTTTTTTTTATATCTTATAAGGGTGAATTTCTCAAGTGCATTTTTGAGACGGCTAGGATGAAAATTAATGTGTAAAAGTAAACTGCAATGATGTATAACTTTATATAGGTAGTTTAAATAGTGACCTACATGATAGTAAATTATTTTAAGTTATTTAATATTACATTCTTCATAAAAAAATCTAAGACCTAAAAAATAATTCCGGTGCACTGTCCAAACTCCATTTATTTACATATTTTTTTTTGTAAATGAATTTCATTGGAAAGGAATGTTTTTAGAAATAAATTAAATAAGACAACTAATATACATATATATACTTACGGTAATTTAAGAAAGTGCAACCGCTCTTAAAACATCTTTTAAAAACGTCCTACCAGAAATGATTTTTCTTTTACCGGTGTAAATTATTAAAGGACCACCGGAATTAAAATTCGAGCCACCGGAATTGATTAAATTTAAACTTGCTGTTCCTAATACATTTTATCTGGCATAAATAATAGGAAAATAGTAGTAATAATTAGTCATATAGTAGAGATCGAAAAAAATATTTCTGATAGATTAGTTCAGGAGATATTTCTATTTGAAATTATCAAATGCCACCGAAATAAGGACTACTGGAATTAGAATCCGATCCACCGAAATTGATTAATATCAATGAGTTCATAACAAAAGCAAGATCATTAATACTTTATAGATACATTTTGAAGAGTTTTAGCGGTTTAGCTTTTAGCGGTGAATAGACACGCTTGTGTTTTTGTGGCATTGAATCCCACAAGGTTGGAATCGCCCTCCTTCTAGTTTCTTGTGTATATTTTCCCAGAGAACTCCATTTAATTGAGTACAAGCCACCTGATGATAAGTCACCATCATTCATGGACTTCAGTGGCTTTACCGAATGGTAAAACCAAGCTGCCATGAAAGAAGAGAGATTGAGAGAAACAACTGGCTCTCCAGCCTCCAGGAACACGACTAGTTCACACAGTAGACTAGCAGTTGACTCAAACAAGCGGTGGTCCGTGAAACTAATGTGATGTGGCCGCTTTATTATTCAACTGAATGCTAAAAGATCTTGACTATGTGTTTTTGCTTTGTACACCTCATACTTTTTTACTATTTTTCCTTAAAAACATGACGTCATTATCTTACAAGTACAGGTGTGAATTAAGCGAGCGACTAGTTACAAGGAACCGAATATTCAAGTGCAAATATTTTCGAATAGTTAAGCAAAAACAAATATTATGTAGGTACAGTAGAGTGTTGATTTTTGTTGGGTTGTATAAAAGCACACTGGGAATGTTTTTTTGAAGTTATTAGTTTTTACACCATTAACATTTAGTTTCTATGTAATGAGTCACGGACCTGAAAATAAGACGGACGTAACCTCGTCTAATCAAGAGTGAAGCATAGCAATGGCCGTCCGCTTACCATGTGTGCGTAATTTTTGATTCGCGATTGAAGCAGTGAAGTGTCAATGTGTGGGTGTGTGTACTTGTACGAATAGAGAGTTGGTATTACTATGGGTGCTGCACTGAATTTGTTGTTGGGATTACGTCCGTCTTTTTTTAGGTCCGTGGTAATGAGTATTTTATTCTGCCTATCTGTGAGTATGTTATTAATTTTAACTTAAAACTCACTTCCTGACCTCATTTATTTATTTACTGACTCATTAATTTAAAATCTGCAACAGTGCTAAGATTCAATTAATGTAAGTCAGAGCTATCGTATTTTCATAATCACCAGATTATGTCCGTCGGCGTCGTCCATAGTATGTATGTTATTGTGACATCAGACACGTCATTTATATTATGGATCCATTAATTTTTTATTATCTACGGAACGGATCTTTTATATCCAATCAAATGTATACATACAGGGTTTTTCATTAAGAGCGCTCGAACTTTTAAATGTAATAAAATAACCTGTTTAAGTAATATTGCTACAATTTTTATTTTGTTTTAAAGGACATTCGATGACATTATGTGTGGAATATAATTTCAGTTAAATGGCCGCCGCGATTCCGCTGTAGGGGGTGAATCCTGGTATTCCAATTTTGGACGATATTTTCGCATAATGGGGCTCAATTTCACGAAGAACGCGATTTATGTTGGCCTTCAAGGCTGCAATTATCTGTGGTTTGTCAGCATAGACCAGAGATTCCACGTAGCCCCACAGAAAGTAGTCGAGCGGTGTTAATCACACGATCTCGGTGGCCAGTTGATGTCACTACCGCGCGAGATGATGAAGCCCTCGAACTTCTCATCCAATAAATTTAATGTTTCCCGTGCAGTATGGCAAGTGGCGCCATCTTGTTGGGACCACATGTTTGTGAGATCCATACCGTCTATACTGGACCACAAAAAATTGTTATCATCGTGCAATATCGGTCGCCATTGACAGTGAGCGTGGCTCCTTGCGCATCTTCAAAGAAATAAGGGCCGATGATACCGCCGGACCAAAATCCACACCAAACAGTAACTTTTTCGAAGTGTGAATCTTCAGTGGATTTTCATCTCTCCAAATCCGGAAAATTTGATTGATAACAAAGTCACTCCAACAGAAATGAGCCTCATCACTGAAGATGTTTTTTTTTTCCGAAAGCAGGGTCAGCCGCCAAGTGCTCTACTGATTTTGATAATAAATTTTAACAATTTCTACACGTTGTTGAAGAGTACAGCGATTCACGGTGAATTGTCACGACTAAATATGTGTTCCCGCCAAATTTGACAGCTATCACTTTACCAAGATGGCTGCTATACGTTGTCAAAGTTCGAGCGTCCCTATTGAAAAACCCTTTATTATATTCCAGTATGCTTTGGTTCTGCTGCTAGTACAGAAGTTTTGTTATGAGCAGTAAATATTTTTATTTCTTTGAACATGGGCGTAGCCAGCCATGGGCTTAAGGTGGGGCAGCAGTCTAAAATAATATGTAATTTTTTGTTTTGATCGCATTTTTTTGTGTCGACTGACGACTGTTGAGTGTAAACTTTCTTACAGATATGAAGTATTGTCGAGATAGATAATAATTTTTTTTAATTTTTTTTTAAAGTTTGATTAGGTATTTTACAGGTCAGAGCCAGGTTGGGGCAAGCGCCCCCACACTGCCCCACCGTGCCTATGCCCATGTCTTAGAAGTTACGCCTTAAATTTTATTTTAATTACTGAATTTAATTGTTTCGTGAAGCGACGCGTCACTTTATTTAGGTTATATGAAGTTTTATCTTGTAAAGAGACAAAAATGTAAAGTTTGGTTTTCCCTGAATTATGAAATTATGTGAATTCAATCTATTAATCAACAAGTTATTATGCTTTATAGTAACTGGACATTTCGATTATAGTACTTTCAACAGGGTATCAAAATTTTTCAAAAATTGACAATTACGTAGTAAAATGTGTAATTAAAAGAATTGTAATCGAACTTCTACCTTATTATAAGCACTATTATGTCCTCTGTGCTTCTACAAACCTAGTCAATTAAGCTAGAAAATTTGACCTTATGCAGAACGTCATTCACGTCAGGGTCACTCAAGGCAACCGGACAATCTATTTTCCTAAATTTTTAAGCACGTTACTAAGTATATCTCTCTGTTTCTGATCTTACAGATAATCTTGCAGATTCTTGCAGATAGTTGCTTTAATTTAGCTCTTCCTATTCTTTATCAACCTTTGTCTATTGCATTGAATAATTACAAAATAATCATATGGACTACCAATCCACAATGAAGCCGCGCATCATGAGGATACACGCGTGCTCGGTAGTGAGCTATTAATGGGTTGAAGATAATCCTGTGGGCCACTTGATGGTTTGTAAGGGTTCTTTGGGGCTTTTATGTTTTTGAGAAATATTTATGTTTTTGATAAGAGTTTCCCTTTATTTTCCTCGATTGTTATGTCTGTTTTATAAAATTATCAATCTGGCATTGGTATTAAATTATTACTACAAGTTTGTAGGTTTAAACTAAGACTCTAAAGTTGTAGGTTTAAACTAAAAACTGTTTCTTTTTTTCTTTCTTTTTCTGTCTTTCTTGGCCGGCAACGCATCAACGATGCCGATGGTGTTGCTGATGTTCATGGGCGACAATAGGCACTTATCATCAGGTGGATCGTCAGCTCGTTTGCCGGATATTTCCATAAAAAAAGATTTAACTGTAGGTTTCAACAGTAATTTCGTGTTATTCGTCCCACGACATCTAATACCGACTGTCACATGAAGAATACCTGATTAGTAGGTACTGAGTTCAACGAACTCAGTTGTGTGCAATGTTTGTCGAGCTTAGAAAGTAAGTGACTCAATAATTGGCAGTGACATGAAAGAATTAGTATTCACTGTGTGAGGTTGCTCCACTCAGCCTTAGGACTGATATGGCTTCAATGTTTATTAGGGAGCTCAAGTTCTCCTTGAAATTGAAAAAGCATGGACCTTCAATGTAGATTGGTAAAGTTAAGGCTCTATCACGGATTATTAACCGACTTCAAAAAAGGAGGAGGAATTCAATTCGACTGTATTTTTTTATGTTTTTTACCTCAGAACCTTCGACTGGGTGAACCGATTTTGATGATTCTTTTCTTAACCAAAAGCTGGTGCTTGTGATGTGGTCCTACTTAAATTTGAGCGAGATATGACTAGTAGTTTTTGAGTTATCCCTAATTTTGAAGTCGGTTATTTTTTGTCAAGAATTATTTTTAAGACACTGTTCGGCTGCCGATATCTAACGGCTGCTATCTAGATATTAATATTTCATCCGGGATCGACTTAACCTCCCCTGTGGGGGCTGGAGGTTGTAGAAATTTTGCCACTAGCGGTTTCCCATCCAAATACCGATCGTGGAATTACTTTTGTATGTATGATGACATGTTTTTTACTATCCTATCTAGTAACCACTAGTGACCTTGAAATTTTTTCTTTGAGTTCTTTGGACGCAGTGGTGGAGAGCCAGAAATAAATCCACAGTTTTCTTGGGTGTCACCTTAGATTCTAAACTACAATGGGGCACCCATATAACGGCTCTCGCGAGTAAGCTAAGTAGGTCAGTTTATGCCATTAGAAAGATAGACAGTTTACCGATGTAGAAACTGCTAAACTTGTTTATTTTGCATACTTTCATAGTCTCATGTCCTATGGTATTTTGATGTGGGGCTCAGCGGCTAACATTGATTCTATATTTGTTTTGCAGAAAAGGGCAATCAGTGCCATTTATAAATTAAAATCACGTGATTCTCTGCGTGAGAAATTTAAAGAAATAGGCATATTAACAGTAGCCTCTCAATTTATTTACAGCAATATTATATTCGTAAAAAACAACTTAGGTATGTTCAAGCAGAATAGTGATACGCATAATCATCTAACTAGAAACAGACAGAATTTGGTGACGTCATCTTTTCGCTTAAGTAGGGTACAACGCTCTTATATGGGGCTCGGTGTACGTTTTTTCAATAAATTACCCAAGTCAGTACGTGATTTACCGTTACCCGTCCCGCACCTCCTCCCGCGAAGGTGTCGCCTTGCATGGTTACGTCTACGCCTCAACGTAACTATGCCGCAGCTGCAACCCGCCAGCAACCCGAAATTCGGGCACAGAAGAGGACAGAGAGGGAAAGCGGAGTCTCCCGTAACGAACCCCCTCGTAGTACGGTGCCCATTGGCCAGCCGGACAAAGATGGCTTCATTAAAGTAGAGAAGAAGAAGAGGAAGCCTCTTTGTCGTAACCAATGTGGTACTGCACCGACAGGACACAACCATCTCCTGCGTCCCGCCGTTCCAGTGACCTACATTTACGTCTCCCGTCTCCACTACACCACGAAGGTCTCCGATGTCGTGGAGTATTTGGAGAAGAAGACCAAGTGCCGCGCGCTGGTTGAGAAGTTGGACTCGCGCAATGCAGTCAACTTTAACTCGTTTGTTGTGCGTGTTCCAACCGAGCTCCTGTCGGACTTCATGAAGGAGGAGCTGTGGCCAAAGGGGGTCGTCTTCCGAAAGTTCCGTGGACGTCGACGACCACCGGGAGTCACCGGAAGCGCGTCTCACTTCGCGAACAAGTGAATTAGTTTTAAGTATATTGTTGTATGTATGTTAGTCTGTAAGGTATTTATAATATGGGCCTCGTTGCCTGAAATAAAGGTTTATTATTATTATTATTATTATTATTATTATTATTATTATTATTTACCTATCCAAATGTTTAAGAGATATGTGAAATCTCAGCTAGTAGGAAAAGGATACTATAGCAAAAATGAATATATTAATGACCAAGACGCCTGGAAATTAATGCCGCATCCAGTTCCGCGTAGGTTAGAAGATATTATGTAACTTTTCATGATTTTAAAAGATGTGCGAGGAGTTTCTTTCGGCTTTTCTTCTCCTCCATGACAAAGCACCCTTCCGAAAAGCTGGTAGATTAAAAAAATGACGTGCATAAGTGTATCAGTGATACCTATATGAATAAAAGATTTTGATTTGATTTGATTTGATTTGATTTGATTTGAATATAAGAGTCCCCCGTTTTTTGGCTGGTTATATAATTAGGTAATGCCTTTGGTGTTAATGACAGTGACCTCAGATGGCTCGTCTGCTTGGTTGAGTTTTACAAAATCTATCTATACTACATTTAATAAAACTCAAAGGGCAAATTTTCTGTACATTGAATATTTTTTAAAAATTTCGATTAGGGGCCACTTCAATAACATTTTAGAGCTGAGAGTTTGAGAAAATATTTTTTTTTAGAATTATTGTCTGTCTGTCTGTTTGTCTGTCCTTGCATCAAATGAATACCCTTGAACACGTCGATATTGCTTATTTTTCAAAACCCGCTCTTGGAGGAATCCTTTGTGATTGTATCCTGTGTTTCAGTGTATAAATTACTAAATATAAGTACTTCAATATAAATTCACCGTTTTTTTTATTTTCTTCTACAAGAGGTACAAATAAGGTCTAATATAATTTCCGTATGCGAAGCTGCGGCCAACAGCTAGTAACTAACATAAAACTGTTTTCAGGCAAGGTGAACTCTCTGTTTGGCCTGGCTGAAGCGATGATGCCGCTGGTGTACGGTCCTCTGTACTCCAGGGTGTACATGGCCACTCTGAACGTCCTCCCTGGAGCTGTGTTCCTGCTGGGTGCGGCCATGACGGTACCCGCTGTCGCTATATTTGGGTGAGTTAGCAAAACAGTTACGTTAGTACTAGTAGTTAGTATTGACATACTAATATAATAAAGCTGAAGAGTTTTTTCATTCTTTCTACACCCTAATCTTCTAAAGATTATAGTATTATTATGAACATATTATATAGCCTAGTGGTTTGATAATTGGACTCTCTTAAAACAGGTCTGGTTTTTAATTTATCATCATCAAGTTGCAACAATATTTCTCTTTCAGATTTCTTCTGGTCTTTTTCATGTTGTCTGCTCTCTGCTCGTTCGTCAGCCCTTCTGGCTTCAAAAAACACCTCGGTGAAACCTATCTATCGAAAGTTCTCTATAAGGTTTGCCAGTATGGTGGACAATGACCTTCATATTCCAAGAAGAGAGTCGAGTCCAGCCTTGGGACAGTTGTGGATTGCGATGACATTAACAAACATATTTTGGTATCGGTAAATTTAAATGATTTTAATGCCTTGACAGTCATATCTCATATCCCTGCTCTTGTAATCCCTGTGTTCTTGCAAATATTCATTAAAGTAAACAAATGAGTAATATTGTCTTAAAGCAAAAAAGCTACTATAGCTAGCTGAGAATATTGCTGATCTAGTCACTTTCAAAAGAAAATTAAAATCTGTTCCTCTCTAATTTATTTTTGCATTTTTGACGTATCACGGCAAACATTCATATTCCCCTATAATCACATCACACAACAGAATAACAGAAACCCTCACACTAATTACACACAAATTTTGTCGAAAATAATTTTCCAAATCAGTTGCATAGTTCCATTAGCATTATATGGTTAATGATAAAATTAATTGCCAATAAAATTTGCATTCAGTGAATGAGCCACACCGGTCCAGTTTACACGTCACTTGCGGCCGTTTTAATAACAACTTTGAGCCATAAATTTTAAAACAACTGAAGCGCGAATGAAGCCCCGTCAGCCTCAGAACATAATTACAATTTTAACCCTACAATGCATTATTTTTTATTTTCGTCTAAAAATATAATTATGTGATTTTATTTATGGTCTGGACAACTGGGAAATAATAAAAAAATCAAAATCCAATGCATAAGTAGATATTCATTTTTTATGGCGTGCCACATAAGGTACACCATGCACTTACACCAGTATTTGGCTAGTTAGTAGGAAGAATCGACCTAATCAAATATTAAATCTTTTTAAATCAAAATATTACCTTGGCTAGAAAAGTAATATTAGTCATAATCTGAAATAAAATCATAACAATTTCAATATGCAAATGTAAACTAATGCATGATGTGCCATAACTGGCACAATAAAAAAAGTCGATATTTTAGTATAATATATAAATAAATAAAAATAAATAAAAGCTGACACACTCATACCCCCGCAGTAGGTTATTACCTGTGTCGCGGGTGGCATGGGCTACACATAACACATCACAATCACACCCATGACTCGAGTGCAAACATTAATCTGTCACATAAATATCTGCCCCGGCCGGGACTCGAAACCGGGACTCATCGCTTCGCAGGCAGGGTCGCTACCAACTAGGCTACAGGGTATAATTAATTATATTTCAAAAAATCACTTACCTTTGTTTAGTACACTCTATTTTTAAAATTAATATATTTTTCTTCAGTTAAAATTATTTAAAAATTTTTTTTATTACAATTTTGAATTTACACAAACTATGAATTCGCATCACACTAACTTTTAACCTTCAATCTGCATCCAATAGGTGTTTGCATTGGCTTTTAAACATTCAATCTGCATCCAATAGGTGTCGCAGAATTTTGTATATTGATAATGATAACTATAGGTAATAATATTTTTTTTGTCGCATATGCCACTGTATGCGCTGTAGGGTTAACACTATTTTCTTAATTGCTTTTTAAACGTGATTTTTATAATATCGAAATATTATATTTAAATTATGCTGGTAAAAAAATGTTATACCGAACTGACATGGAGCAAATTTTGATTTTTATCCAGCAGCTTTTTTTGTCTGTGTGTCATTCCACTCGGTAACTTATGCGACTGATGTTCCATGACCTGCTTTTTTTGCCAGAGTCTGCTGTTCGGGAATTTGGCCATACACTTACTTACTTACATTTACGCTTGGCTTCAACTCCTTAATGGCCCACTACTGAGCACGGGTCTCTCCTCTTGAGGAGGCCTAGAGCATACTCCACCACGCTGCTCCAGTGCGGATTGGTGGAGGGGTTAATGGCCAACCCGATTGTCGGAAGTTTTCATGCCACCCGAGGGCCTCCGACATGGCTTAACGACTGTTATCTTACGGTAACAACCAGGACCGACGGCTTTACGAGCCCTTCGAAACACGGAAGCGCTTAAGAAATTTTTGCTACTAGCGGTCACCCATCCAACTAGTGACCGCGCTCTTTGTCGATCGCTTAGGATCGACGCAAGCCGCCGGCAACTCACCTCGCCTGGCGGGAGATCTTCTTTGCCAACAGGAAGAATTTTTTAAAATGTCTTAAAAGTAGGAAAATAGGAGGTGAAATTTGATATGAGTAAAAGACGGAGACATCAACTAGTAAGAGCAAGCAAGCAACAACCCATAATTGTCGTCCCACTGCTGGGCTCGGGGTCTCCTCTCACAATGTGAGGGGTATTAGGCCATAGTCTACCACGCTGGCCAAGTGCGGATTGGTAGACTTCACACACCTTTGAGAAATTTATGGAGATCTCTCCGGTGTGCAGGTTTCCTCACGATGTTTTCCTTCACCGAAACAAGTAATAATTAACTTCTAATACGCACATAATATCTGAAAACTTATTTAAGTAAGAAAAGTTTACTTACATAATAATGTCCGTAGCAAACACACCCACACACACACACACACACACACACACACACACACACACTCACACTCACACTCACACACACACACACACAAAGACACATACACAAAGGTATACAAAGGTATACAAAGCCATAATAAGCTAACATATTAAAATATTAAATAAAAATAGTTTACTTACATAATAATAGTTCTGTAACATTTGTCTATTTTTGCTTATTATAAGCTTTAACAATAAGTATAATTTATAGATTGTAATCCACGAGAACTACTGCCGACAAACTGCTTCGCAGTTTGGCAGATATGTAAAGAGTGAAGTTGTACTTGTTTGTTTAAATAAATAAATAAATAAAAAAAAAAATTAGAGGTGCGTGCCAGGATTTAGAACTAGTAAGAACTTTACTTGAAATAATATTTTCCCAACGATACCTTGGCAATGTCCAGTCAACCACAAACAGATGAATCGAAGATACAAACGTCAACTGTCATTGTTGATCAATACCGTCACGGTTGAGAAGATGGTAAGGAAACAAGATAACTTGTCTCACCAACCAGAACGGTAGTTAGTCATGATGGATATTAGCATAAATCGAACGATCATTTAGAGTTTCATCATCTAATTACTACGCTGCAGTGGTTTTTACTCGATCATGGTTAAAATTATTAGTGTTCTAGGCGTTCTAGCCTCGCGGCTTGTGGTGATCCTAGCGTTTACTAAAGGCCAATGCATACGTAACAGGCTTTTTCCCGTACAGGACGGGACGTGAAGTTTTGGAAACATCGTTTTATAGAAAATGTATACGATAGTGCATACGCAGCGGAATCCCGTACGGGACGTGGCACGTACGGGACAGGAAAAAACCCGTTACGTATGCATTGGCCTTAGCCCTTAAGTTAAGCTGACCATACATGATCAAGTTTGCAACATCCGGTCGGTATTTGGGTGTCCACTAATAGTAGCAAATTTCTTGAGCAAGTGTTCAAGTTTGCCCGGTTGTTTCGCAGGACACGTGTGCCGTAGGTACGAGGACATAAGATAGTAGTTTAGTATTGGAAACCTTTGCAGGTTCGGGCCACATACAATCATCCAACACTTGAGTTGGCCTCTAATCCCTCAACTAAACTGCATTACAGCGTTGTGGTAGAGTATGCTCTAACTTCTTATCAATGGGGAAATCGGTAGCTGTAGAGGGCTAATTACTACACAATGAACATAAAATCGCGAAGAGGGAATCAAATTGTTTGTCTGTTTAAAAATTTATACTACTCCAAACGCAGGATGGTAGTGCCTGCCTAATGCAGGTAATGAACTCGTCATGTCTTACCTAGTACCTACAGTTGGGTATAAAGTTGGTGGTACAAGGAAGCAAGGAAGGGAGTTGTATTTATTTATTTATTTATTTATTGGAGATAACGACAGCCATACATTTAATATTTACCTACTTAATTATTGACTTACAGAAATTAGGCCAATAAATGTTATCTACTAATTACAAAGTATTTAATTTAATGTACTAAGCAATAAAGAAAATAACTGATGTAAAACAAAAGTTTCATCTTACATAATTACTAGCTTCTACCCGCGACTTCGTCTGCGTGGACTTGAGAATTAGTAATCAAAAAAATGCTTGTTTGTAAAGTCGGTTTACGGATGGTAGTTTAATGTGATAACGTCATGACAAAGCTCCGCTCCGCTCCACTCCGCCCCGCTCCGCTCCGCTCCACTCAACTACGATCACCTACGGCTCGCCTACGGCATCGGCTACGATACGCCGATCGTAGCCGATCGTGCCTCTCTCTCTCGCTTTTGCCGCTCTCTCGCTCGCGGAACGGGACACTCTTTCGTGCATGCATTGGGCGGTTCATCGAGAACAAGGCTAAGGCTGCTGCAAGGAAACTTGGTGTCCTTGCAAAGGTACAACGGTACTTCACACCTAGGCAACTCTTAACCTTGTACAAAGCTCAGGTTCGGTCGTGTGTGGAGTACTGTTCGCACATTTGGGCAGGCGCAGCCAAATGTCACCTTTCTGCTTTGGACTCGATGGAGAGACGTGCGAAGAGGCTCATTGGTGACCCAGTTTTGGTTGAGACCAATCTTCAAAGCCTCGAGCACAGGCGCAGAGTAGCCAGTCTCTCGGTTTTCTACAGGGCACATTTCGGAGAGTGTGCGCAGGAATTGTTTGAGATAATTCCCCCATCTCCGTTTCTCCATCGAACGACACGACTCACGGCGGGTATCCATCCTTTTGTCGTGAACATCCCGCCGGTACGAACGACGCGGTTTGCCTCGTCATTCGTTATACGCACCGCGAAGGACTGGAATAACTTGCCTGCGTCGGCGTTCCCGCCAACCTATGACGTGGATGTCTTCAAGAAAAGAGTGAATAGGCTTTTACTAAGTTAATGTGCTCACCATCTTGGACCACATCTCCACTTACCATCAGGTGGGATTGTGGTCAAGCATTAACTTATTAGTGTAAAAAAAAAAATGCAGCCCGTGTTCATCGATTTATAAGACGTTATCACGTCAAAAAATGGTTCTGTCCAAACTTACAGAACCGAATCACCTGGCTGCATAGGCAAATAAAGTCTACTAAAAGTAGTAGAAGCGCTCATAGCCCGGCGGCTTGCGTCGATCCTATGTGATCAACAAAGTTAAGCAACAGCGGGCGCGGTCGATAGTTGGATAGGTGACCGCTAGTGGCAAAAATTTCTTGAGCGTTTCCGTGCTTCGGAGGGCACGTAAAGCCTTCGGTCCCGGTTTTTATCATATGATAATAGTCATTAATCCATGTCGGAGGCCCTCGTGTGGTTTGAAAACTTACGACACTCGGGTTGGCCACTAACCCCTCCACCAATCCGCACTGGAGCAGCGTGGTGGAGTACCCAGCGTGCCCAGTAGTGGGCCATTAATAGGTTGAAGCCAAAATTAATTTACTCAGGTTAAGGCAAAGTCGACGACACCGAACATAAGAGGAATGTTAAATCATTCACTAACAAACTTAACTTTGCCGCTGGAAAAATGTCGTTCCCATACATAGACACAGCGATCAATTAACCAAAAACTTAAACTTATTTAAGTTTGTTTGGAGTTATGCCTCCACACATTACTAAGATAATAGGGTTGACAGACAGACAGACGGACAACGAAGTGATCCTATAAGGGTTATGTTTTTTCTTTTGAAGAACAATACCCTAAAAAATATACAAAAATTATATGTAGTAGGTAGCAGCACATACATAAAAGCAGTCAAAATAATATTTATAATCTGTAAACACAACTTCCATGCTAAATTATTATACCCCTTTTTCTAAAGGAGTAGATCCATCCCCGAAACTCGAACGACCCAGTCCCGACGAATATGCGCCCTATTTTTTAATGCAGGATATGAAATAACTGGGAGCCAAATTTCTACCTAAAAAATATCTAAACATAAATTTAAGAAATATTAGTGGGATTTTATATACGTACACCATCAGATCCTAAATTGGTCAACGTTGTACTGGTTTTGCAATGTCAACGTTACCAACAACAAATATTTTTAAAACGTTCAGTTACTCCCACCCATTCTAGAGAAACATTCTGGGAGTAATATTTTGTCTCTAAGATACACGACCAGACCCTGAATTGGTCAACGATGGACTGGTTTTATACTGTAAGTATCGTCACTGGAAAGGCAATAATAATAGAGCTCCGTTTTGGCGAAAATGAGTTATATACATCGGATATCTCGGATACATCGGATTGGAAAAAATAATCCAAGTACTGGAATACTGGACTGCTCCTATTAATTCATTTAAGTCGAAAAATTTTTGTACGTAACTATAAACAGCCAAACCTAACCTAATCGAATTCTTCTTCCATTTGAATTATGTAGTGTTTCTTGGAACTACTTTTTCCTTAATCTTGACTTAATGTGTGTTAAGATTATGTTTTTTTGTTTTTATCTGACCAAGTAATAATGTCTGTAAGACGGTCCTCATTCTGTTCACCAGATCACGCAAATCGGGTGGTTTAGCGGGTACCTGAGATGTACTATATTCTTAGGTTTTTCGGTCAATGTTTGATCGCGCCGACCACGGGCCATGTGAGTCGCTCAGGGACGTCTCGCCCCTCCACACTTGACTGCCTGAGAGTTAAACGCTTCTGTGGGAATTCAGAAGTCCGAAGAGGCCAGCGTTCATCTGGGGGGTTTCGGAACCGCGACCCAGCTAGATTTATGGTAATGAAAGGATCCCCTACGCAATATCAGGGCCCGCCTCTCAACCGGAGGACTCTATTCTCCTGAATTTATTCCTGAATAACTCTGGGGTTTTTAAGTGTAAGTTCCAACTACGTAAGGCTGAGCTTTTCGCCCAAGAACCTGGTCCAAATGCCAGAAGTATGTTTTATACCTGGAAAACGTTTTAAAAGAAATTTATTGTTTTTGACTGCTTTGAAGTTTGTGGATTAGACAGCGTGTTATTAGTTTATTTTTACTACTATTTATATAACTCAATATACCTTAATTAAAAGCTTTGCTAGATCATAAACAACTGTCTTTAAACTTGATTGAATGTAAATTCAATCAATCATAATTTATTATTTTTTCTTTCTTTTCTTTCTTGAATGACAACGCATGGATGATGCCTTTAGTCTGATCACGGACGACGCACTCAGTCATCCATGGAAAACGGTGACCATTAACAATCAGGTGGCTCGGCTGCTCTTACGTGGCTATTCGCAAATTCAAAAGTATTTTAGTTATTTGTATTGCACTTACGTCCGGTCATAAAATTTGCGTATGCCAGCTTGGAACTCATTGACCAGTATCTAGGTGACAGCAGTAGATGATTATTCGCAAATATTTTAATTTCTTACTCATTTTGATTAATAAAATAATATGTAAACGATTTGTATTTTTAATATTATCTCCTATTTCTACATTACAATAAGGAAATCTAAATTATAATACTTTTTCGGAATTTAAGATTTTTACTTATTTACAAAAAAAAAAAACATTTTTTGGTAAATTTACTAAATTGTGTCATAATATTATCGCTAACTTTGATCCACACCATCATACAGTGAACCTATATTAATCCGATAGCAAAATCTAACTTAGTTATGTCTTCTCAATTGTGTAGGGAAACTAATTTACTTAAAACCTCAATGTTTGACGACCTTGTAGCGTAGTTGGTAGCGACCCTGCCTGCGAAGCAAGAGGTCCCGGGTTCGATTCCCGACCGGGGCAGATACTTATGTGACAGATAAATATTTGTACTCGGGTCATGGGTGTTACTGTGATGTGCTACGTGTCGTCCATGCCCACATGCGACACAGATTAAAACCTACTGTGGGGGTATGAGTGTGTAAGCGTTTATTTATTTTAAATATTTTAAAATATATAGGTACACATTAATTTCAATAAAAGATTTATTCACGGTATAATAGCTTAAGTCTTATTCTCAGACCTACTCAGTTACCTAAACTGACATCTGTTGTTGATTAGCAGAACTAATTCACTGCAAAATCATAAATTTAAAAAAAACATGTACACATTGATTTTTTTAAGAAATAACGAATATTTCCGATACTAAACAGTCTCTTTTATCCCTCTATCGGGTACTTTCACAATTTCTTGCTGTTATGTGGCGTATCAAAAAGTCCTATTTGTTGATATCTCGGCTTTTAAGCAATGTATCACAATAAAACGTACACCAGATTTTAAGTTAGACCACCAGCAATACAATTGTGAAAATTGCATTCAATTTCATCCAGTAGTTTTGGCGTGATGCGGTGTCAAACATACAGACAGACAAGATTTTTAAAAATGACAGATTTGCAATCTATTGCTCCTATTGAGTCCCCTGATATCAAATTTTCCTAAATATCTTCAATGTACAGACATTATCGAGTTACTGTTTTATAATATATATAGATTAAGCAATGTATCACAATAAAACGTACACCAGATTTTAAGTTAGACCACCAGCAATACAATTGTGAAAATTGCATTCAATTTCATCCAGTAGTTTTGGCGTGATGCGGTGTCAAACATACAGACAGACAAGATTTTTAAAAATGACAGATTTGCAATCTATTGCTCCTATTGAGTCCCCTGATATCAAATTTTCCTAAATATCTTCAATGTACAGACATTATCGAGTTACTGTTTTATAATATATATAGATTATAGATCGCAGATCGCACCCTCAGTGGAAAAAGGCATAAGATGAAAAAGACATAAGATGAAAATTGCAATTTTACAGGAGAGCAAAAACTGTTAAAATATCAGTAAGTAGTTAAAGGAATTTTCATTACGACTTCTTGCTCAAAACCGTCAAGATTAATGATAAAAAATTGAAAAAAAAAAAAAATTTTTTTTTGAGCAAAAGCAGCATTTGTCCCTCTTTCCAAATTATATTAATAACTAAAATTCAAAGTAACACGACTTATGCTTTGTTCACTGAGAGTGCGAGATAATAAATAAACAATTTATAGTGCGTAAGTAACCAAGAAATAACACCATTTTAGTTATTATCAATGTAAGTATTACAAACAACAATTCCAGGAATAGATTTTAGTGTGATTTTAAGATTCATAAGCACTCACAACGATAATAATGTTTAATGATTACCAATTTATTATGTGATTTAATAGAAGGTTCAAAGTTTCTAACTTAATATTAAAGATTTAACTTTCGAAAGGAAATCCTGTTTAGTACCAACGAAGGGATCAATGGTATTAAAAAGTTTATTAAACGTTTCAAGTAATCTGGACATAACCGCATTTCTACCATACATGGTGGAGTGAGAGGGAACAGCAAACAGTGGAGTGTGGCGGGTGCGGCGTGTTGGCGCAAGTAACGTTACCCGCTCAACAAGCTCGGGACAGTCGAGGCGTCCGCGCAATACATCATATAATAGTCCCATATCTAACATTAATCGTCTCTCTTCAAGTGTTAAAAGACCGTATTGACGACTTAATTAATCTCTAGACTCTCTTGAAGCCCAATAGGCCAACAATAAAGTAACATGAGCAGTGGTGAAGCTAGCCCTAAGGAGGCCCCATATCAATATTTGTTGTGGGACCTTCTCAATGTCAGCTGTCAAATATAAAAGGAGTGCCAACTAGTGGTCGTAGGCCGCTGGCGAACTTTTTTTGAGAGTGTTAGTGGGGGCCCCTATATGCTGGAGGCCCCGTATAATTGATACGGCTAATATGGCGGTCGCTATGCCGCTGAACATGAGGTTCTTCAAGAAAGTCGTAAAAAGAGCCTTTGAATATTGATGTCCTTCAAGGCCTGTGAATGTGAAGCATTGGCGACTTTTCTGGTATTGTGCATGTCCATAGGCGACGGTGACCACTTAACATCAGTTGGCCCATCTTTTCCGTCAGTCTCAGGCTATAAAAATACTAAGCACTTCAAATGACATTGAAAAAATGTTATTGAGAAGCGAAGCAAAATCCAACGCAATAATGCCAAACAAAACAAGATTTTTAAGTGAGATTTTTCCACTGAAAATAAAAAATAATTTACAAGTTTCTAAATAAATGTAATTAAAATCAACCCTGTATCGAGCACCTCACACTGGCCGTGACCCATTTCATCAGCTCGATGGAAACGATCGCTCGCTGCATTCGGAAGTGGTAAAGCGGAATAACGAGACACGATCGTTAATTATAGTTTCGTTGTGTCAATAAGTGTTGTTTTATTTTTAAGTGAATAAAAATACGTACAGATCGTGAATAAAAACACGTTCAAGTGTGAATTAAAAAACTTACGAGCGTGAATGCAAAAACACGTACATACATACATGTCAATAACTACTTATATGAAGCGCTCATAGCCCGGCGGCTTACGTCGATCCTAAGCGATCGACTAAGTTAAGCAACAGCGGGCGCGGTCGGTAGTTGGATGGGTGACCGCTAGTGGCAAAAATTTCTTGAGCGCTTCCATGCTTCGGAGGGCACGTAAAGCCGTCGGTCTCGGTTTTTATCATAAGATAACAGTCGTTAAGCCATGTCGGAGGCACTCGGGCGGCATGAAAACTTCCGACAATTGGGTTGGTCACTAACCCCTCCACCAATTCGCACTGGAGCAGCGTGGTGGAGTATGCTCTAGGCCTCCTCAAGAGGAGAGACCCGTGCTTAGTAGTGAGCCGTTAATGGGTTGAAGCCAGCCATCTACTTATTTCCTCATATTATCTCTAGTGCCTCTCGCCGGTTCTTCCCTCCATGGTGAAGCATCGTTCCGAAACGGTAGTAGAAGTAAGAAAAAATGCACGTAGCATACTTAAATTTTGAATTTTATTCGGGTGTAACTTGCTTGAGAGTTCCCACGTATGTTTGTGTGACACATCATTTGAGAAACGTGTAAAAGCACAATTTTTAGTGAAGAGTTATTAGGGTTTCATAATGTAAAGGATAGGGGGTAAGTTATCCACGCAGGATAAATGCAAGTTTAGTGACCGGTTTGCTTCGTTTATTTGATGTATTTGGTGATGCAAGATAATAGGCATGATGACAGATTTTGAAATACTATTTAATATTGTTGGGAAATATAATTACAACGTATATCATATTCGGCAAAAAAATAAGGTTTAGTATAAAATAAATATACTTAAATTTATAAGTTTAAAATTCGCACTAAAACACTTCAAAGTGTCATTGCGTCGATTGTGACGTCACGCCTCAGTAAAGTAATAGACAAGATGTCATTGTCAGTATTGTCATATTTGTATGTTTACTGAGGCGTGACGTAATTCGCGCTGATTGAGACTGATTAGCGTTCAAGATCATGGCGGCTTGCCGTATTTTGCAGTTTTATTTTATCAAAATATTATTAATCTCTCTCATAATAATACAATAAATGCGTGTTTTATAATCCATTATTAGGGTTTCATTAAATAAATACATAATTTTAGTGATTTTTACTTACGGTCAACATCCGTCTTAATCTAACACGCAAATAACTGGAAAGAGGTACATAGTTCCGACGCGGTGTTTAACTTCTAGTCGACGATCATACTATTCGCTTTCCACTTTAAAACTACGAGTAAAACGAACCGTGAAATGTGTAACGCGTTTCGGTTGTGAAGTTGGAGAGTTCCCTAACTAGTTTTTCTTGGTCCGCAGAGCGAGTTTCTTTATTAATATAATTTTTATAAATAGTTGTCTTAACGTGTTTGGCTAAAGACAGTGTATGAAAATGGTTGCTCAGCAAGAAGATGTGTAATGTGCATGGTTTTAACCACCCAAAATTTTAACAACTGCTATAAGGGGCCATCCATAAATTACGTCACACTAATTTCATGACTTTTTGACCCCTCCTCCCCCCTAGTGTGACGTCACATATTATGAAATTTTACACCTAAAAATTAATAAATTAAAACAGCAGTTCCGAAATAAGTTTTATTTCCATTAATTGTTTTTTAATATTTATCTATACATACCAATTATTCAAGTTTGAAATGTGACGTCATGAAATTTAGGACCCCCTCCCACCCCTTGTCACACAATGTCACACTTCATCGACCCCCTCCCTCCCCCCTAACGTGTGACGTAATTTATGGATGGCCCCTAACAAGCAATATTCCGCATTGAAGTGACTTAAGGTCGCTGCATACGTAACGTGGACGGACGGGGACGGGACGTGGACGGGGTATAAATACACGTGCGTGCCCCGTTCGCGTCCCGTACGTGCCTCCGTGGCGTATGCGCTATCGTTTACATTTTTTATGAAACGATGTTTCCAAAACTTCACGTCCCGGGGACGGGGCCCGTCCCGTTCACGTTACGTATGCATCGACCTTTAGAATACCTCCAGCAAGGCTTGTAAAGATGTTTTTGTAACTCGACAGCGGAATCCGCGATTAGTTTCAAAATTCCTATTCTATAAAACTGACAGTACAGGTGGCGCCGCAGTGTGGCGGTGAGAAAAACTACTTGTTCAGGCTAATTTGACATGTTTAGTATTCGGTAAGGGATTTATTTGTCTCGATCATCGAATTACGTCATCGTCGAAGCTCGTGTCCAATTGTCAAACGAAAAGTGAGCTTCGATTTCGAGTTCGTATTTTAGAGAATAGCCCTTCAGATCCCAATTCCATACTAGCATACTAGGGTGTCGTAAAAGACGACGGACCGGCCCACTTGGTGGTAAGGCTTCATATTAAGGAAAATTTATCAATTAACTTAGTATTAGTCTACTTTGCAACAATCCGTGGTTAACTGGAATGATGGTATACTCGTATACGAGTACTTTAAGACATGCGACTAACCATCGTAGAGTCAACTTACCCTGATGATGCTCCGTGTCGGGGCAAAATACGTGTTGGGGCTGGTATGTAATAGTATGTATGTTGGTATAATTATACTTTTAATTATTGAAGTGCATGTTTCCGTTGTGGGAGGGAGGGAGGTGCCACGCACCATACATGTTAACCGCGCATTGTTGCAAAGTAGACTAATATTAATTTAATAACAATGCATTTCCGCAAAGTAACGCCTGATACTACTAACTTTTATTAATATTATTATTAAGTCTTTTATACACCATCATCTTTATTGAGTCAAGTCAAACTACTCGTCGTCCTCTCTTCTCGTCTTCTGGCTGGGGGCTTGGAAGCAAGTTCGATATTTTTCTCTCTTTTTTTTAGAGTTATACTTCTTAGGCGACTTGCAGAAAGGTTGCGTTAAACGTTTGCGCTACCATGGAGCAGGAGGTATGAAAGCACTGGATTACTTATACAAATCTCACATAGTCTCAACAGCGTGATTCAAATTCATGAACAACGTTATCTAGTTTGTACTTGTGTAAACATAGGTAGTACACAAGTAATATTTTTATTATTTTTATTTAGTACAAAAATAGTTTTCGAAAGCAAATTAAAACTGATACAAGTTATAAAATTAAATATTTATTTAATTATGTCAAAGAAGTATAACTTCTCACGCGCGTACAAAAGTACACGCACCCTTTTTTTGGTCGGCTAGGCATCGGTGATGCTTTTTGTGTTGACGATGTCCGTGGGCCACGGTGTTCACTTCCTCCTCCTCCTCGCGTCGTTCCCTCATTACTGAGGATCTTGGCTCCGGTCTGATAAAACCTTCTTTGTGATGTTTCTCCATCTTTTCCGGTTCTCCGCTGTGTGGTAAGCACTGTAGATGGGGATGTCAAGCGCCTCTTTGACCTGGTCCGTCCAAGGTCTAGGGCCTACGTCCGCGTGGTCTCTTTCCTTCGATCTTCCCTGTGAGCATGAGTTTTTCTATGCTGCCCGCGTCTTTTCTTGCTATGTGACCGAAGTACTCGAGTGTTTTCCGCAGACAGGTAGTAGATAGCAGAGACTTGATTCCTAACGTTTTTACGGTGCTCACTTATTATTAGGTATATTTTCAGATCCTTTGTCGACTAGTAACATAAAACAAACACATTCTTAGCCGTATTGGGGCGATTTAGAATACTAACCCCCCCAATCCCACTCCGGATGTCCTTAGAGGCAACTAAATCCGGCCCGCTGGTGGCAGGGCCCCTCGGACGGATTATATTGGTAACATTGATTTTAATTGTTAATTAATACCATTATTACTATTATTATTTGTCCATGGAGTTCGCTTGGGTAGCTACCACCCTTGAGGATGAGTCAGTCGCCAAACTACTCGTCATGTTCCGGCTGGAGGCTTGAGTGCCAGTTCTTTCTTTCAACGCATCAGTGATGCCTTTGGTGTTGCTGATATCCATGGGCGACGATAGCAACTTACAAAAAACATGTAAAAAATGTAATGTAACTAGAAAGCTATAAAAATACTTCAAAATGACATTTTAAAGTAAACAACCCTAACCTAATTAGAGAGTGCATTAGGTAGCAACGAGACAAACAGACGGACAGCACGAAATCTAAACTAACTGCCATTTAAGGGTAATTGCAGGCCAGTGGTCGTCCCAAGGGCTTTAATGGGATGTTTCCTGTACATATGCACTCACTCTATCTTTGTGAATAACTGAACAGTCACGAAATAGAGTGCAACAGAAGTATACATAGTCCAATCTCATCAATGGAAAGCGGTCGATAAGGCTGAAATATTATTGACAAGACACGAGTTATTCGTACCTTTGAGAGCACAAAGCAATTGCTTCGTCTTCCTTTTCGACAGTAGGAAATAAATAATTTCGGAAGTTTATGAGTATTTTACTGTCACTTCGTAAAAATGATGGAAAGATGGTATCTGAAACAATACTTATAATATATTACGTATTTTTTTTTAATTGTTTATATTTAGGATCTTTAAGATTAAGTAGCAATTTTTATACAAAGTGTTCATGCAGTGTTATTCTTATTTAACTTCTTCGTGTAAGGAGCCATCCATAAATTACGTCACACTAATTTCATGACTTTTTGACCCCTCCCCCGTCCTTGTCACAGCTGGTCACATTTGTGAGACCACCTCCCCTTATGTGACGTCACATGTTATGAAATTTTACACCTAGAAATTATTAAATTAAAACAGCAGTTCCGAAATAAGTACCAATATTTGATTTTTAAATGTGACGTTACGAAATTTAGGACCCCCCCACCCCTTGTCACACACTGTCACACTACATTGACCCCCCCCTCCCCCTAACGTGTGACGTAAATTATGGATGGCCCCTAATTGTAACTTCACAGAAATAAAAAAATCTTTCAAGGACGTCATCAAATACGAAAACTAATATAAGAATATCACAAATATGAAGTTGGTAATAAATAAAACATTGTATCGTATAATAAATCTATATTATTATAATGAATATCCAACTCTGTCTATATCTGTCTATCTCTGTCCTTTTCACGCTAAATGCGCTAAACTTATTTAGATAAAATTTGAATATGGAGATAGTTTAACCCTGGAAAGGACATTGGAAATTTTTCTTAAGGGGGTGGAAGTTTGTATGGCGAAACAATACATTTCTGAAACAAGTGATATAGAACTTAGTATCATAAATACAAGTACTTTTAGTGAAAAATATATGAATGTATGAATTTTTAAGTACTTACATACGTATCTTGCTGATTTACGAATAGGTAGACAGGTTTTATAAGTAAACACAAGACCAGGCGTTGGTCGTGGTCCACCTGTTTAGTCCACCTGAGTGGACCACGGACACTTTTTTTTGTCGGTGGTCCACCTTAATGATGAGTAATATGCAAATCAAAAAATATATGGGCCGTGGTCCGCCTAAAAGAAAGAACAAATGAAAAAATTGTGTGTTAGCTCCGACGCACGACTGGAGTTTAACGCCATGGTGATGATGATGATGTTTTACATCATCAGAATAAGTTCCCAAGATTATTATTATCATTAGATTGCGTTAGATTGCTGATCAGCCATCCTACGCCATCTACATCCTGTGTTACGAATTACAAACATAACGCATAAAGCATAACGTAACGGAAAAGTTTTATTTTACTCCTCATTAAAAAAGTGTCCGTGGTTCACCTAGGTGCACTAAGGTGGACCACGGGCAAAAAAAAGTGTCCGTGGTTCACCTAGGTGTACTAAGGTGGACCACGGACAAAAAAAAGTGTCCGTGGTCCACCCAGGTGGACTAAGCAGGTGGACCACGGACACCGCCTGCACAAGACCAAGGGTCGTTATCCCATGTGAAGTTTGGACGGGTTCACTAGTTTCTCTATAAAATGCGACTTGATAATTTAATTAATCATCAGATCAGAAATTACGAGTATAAAATACAATTTAAAATCCTCACCGAAATCATTTATCGAAAACAACTTAATACATCGCTTACTAAATGGGAAAACCAAACAACAATTCACATTACAGAAAGATTGCAATTGTATGCACTTATTTTACTTAGAAATATACCGTGTTAACTGAAAATACATTCTAACGATTCAATACAAAATGTAGTAATTTAACAAACAAATATTGCGATAAGTTTTACTTAGAAGGTAAATACCCGATTCCTTTTTTGTTTGTGATGTCGTATTTTTGACCACATCGGAAAAAACCTTTACGTAACTAGCTAAATAGTATTAGCTAATTGGCAAAAAGTTATTTGAAGTATACACATTGGCAAGATTTTATTAAAGAGTAGAATTTGGGTGTTTTTGTTGATTTCTTAATGATGTGCTAATATTAGCGTTTACTAAATAAAAGTAGTTTAATAAAAGAAGTATAGTAATTTAAATATGGACGTTTACATGTTTCAAGCGTCAAGCGGACTTGACGCGCCATCCAGTATACTTGACCGTGTATGGCCACGGTATAGCTATCTGGCCATAATACCTATCTATCTCATGCACACTGGATGGCGCGTCAAGTCAAACTGCAGACTTGATCAAGTACACTTAATCGTGTATGGCTTCCATTACGTTACGTCCACCGCAGTAAGAACTTTCCGGCTAGGGTAATTTGTAGTAATATAATAAATTATACCTAATCGATGTCTGTACAGGAAATATATTTAAGAAGAACTAATAATGGGGATATTATTTTATTAACACAATAGATCCCATAACAATGATGTTAGTTGTCTCCTTTATTATGCGTTTTCTTTACAAATCCCAGAATTTTTTTTTATAGACGCCATACACGATCAAGTGTACTTGTCAAGTTTGCAATTTAACTTGACGCGGCATCCAGTGTGCATGAAATTACTTATGGCCAGATAGCTATACCGTGGCCATACACGATCAAGTTTATTGGACGCCGTGTCAAATCCGCTGCAAACTTGACACGTATACTTGATCGTGTATGGCCTCTATTACTGATTTAGATGTGGTTTAGTAACTTGCAATAATGTGTAGTAGGCGGGGAAACATTTGTTTTATTTCAGTTAGTTCACACATATAAAAATTCTGTCTGCGTAAAGCTGTAAAGCCACGAAAGCCAACAGCAACTGTCGATTCAAAAAAAAATATTTAAGAAGATATCGCACCATCAGTGGAAAAAAGCATAAGTTGTGTTACTTTGAATTTTAGTTATTAATATGATTGGAAAGAGGGACAAAAGCTGCATAATATGCTCAATTTTTTTCAAATTTTTATCATTAATCTTGACGGTTTTGTGCAAGAAATCGTAATGAAAATTCCTTTGACTACTTACTGATATTTTAACAGCTTTTTTGCTCTCCACTAAAATTACAATTTTAATCTTATGCCTTTTCCACTGAGGGTGCAATATGTCGTTTTTAACGATTTTTCAGCGTGGATACTAAAACAACGGTTTCCTTAAGCGAATCGAAGGCTTACTAGTTAGGTAATACAATATAAAATACGTAATCGGCATAGAAGTTGTAGATGGCATGTAATCCACCTTGTGATGATGGACAGACGCACCTAATTTAGTGAAACTAGTGACTCGTTTAGATGTCATGTTGCGTAACTTTTTAATAAAACCAGCTATTTTATTTCTCCTCGCTCTCCTTTGGCAAACTGGATCTTAATGCACCCGATAGAATTGTTATAGGATTGGCTGAGATTTTATTTTATTACTTTTTAATATTAATTTATTATTTTAGATCAAAGAGTTTACTTTATTTTGCTTTTAGGTCGTCCAATTACGTCATCAAACATCGTCACAATCACGCAGATATACATGGTGTCCTGTTTTTGCATGTACTCATAGTTTCGTGAATTCACAGAATTGCCATATTATTTATACTTAAGTTAAATTTTTTCTTAGTAAGTATTTACACAGAAGACATATTTATAGAAGAAGAATTATAAGAAGATTAATAAGAAGTTATAAATGTTGCTCATTACAAAAAGCACTCTTCAATATTTTTTTTATTTGAGGATAAATGTTCGCTGATTTTGGTGTGTGTCCTTGTGCTAAATACTGCTTAATACTGCTTTTATAAAAAACCGGCCAAGTGCGTGTCATGTCACGCGCAAGAGTTCCGTAGTTCATCGACTATTACTCATTACGTTAATCTAGCCGTTTTACTTTTAAATTCATAATACATAGGTATACTACGGCCATGATTTTTTCACATGTACAAGCATTTAGCTGGCTTGGGGCACTAGACTAACCAAAATTAGCAATATAAAGCCATATATTTCGCAAACGGACCCGTGAATCGAAATATGGTATTTCCAGACCTATAATATTTTTAAAGGCCTTTTCAAAGATACTCACATTATGTAGATGAGAAAATAATTTATCCCCACTTAACTTAAGGAGAGATACCCATATTTTTTTAAGTGTTTATTTTACGACTTTGTAGTTTTAATAAAAAAATGCTTTATTGCCGCACAACAACAAAAATGAAAAAGAAACTAAACACTTAAATCTAGCAACTTACATATCTAGTTATTGTGGGCAAAGGAAGAATCTCAGCTTCTGCTAGCACGAGAAATAAATAAGATAATTGAAATAAATTAAGTAAATTAAATAAGTATATTCATGCCAAATTAGGTACGGTACAGCTTTCTAGCACTAAGGGTCTCAGCGCTATGCTGCGGACGTACAGACGGATTTACATGACGAACATTAAGGGATCCGTTTTGACTGTGGAACCCTAAAAAGGTGAATTGGAAGTGGCTGAGCTTGTATCAATACGATAATTTGCACTTCATATAATTTCTACTTTCATATTTTGTGAAACGTTTTTTATAATTTATAACAAAATCTATCAAAGATTTTGCTATCGATAGAAGCCAAAACTTATTTTTGTTGAATTTTTGTGTTTGTTTTAACGGGGGTAATCTGTGGTTTTAATTTAACCACTGAACAAATTTAGATTATATTTACCATACCTACTTATAGGCTTATATTATCTGTTTCTAATCTGTGCATACACTAGCTGGGATACTTTTTATCGCGGTATTTAGATCTATACTCTCGCGATAAAAGATAAACGTTAGTATGGAGTTTTTAGGGATTAATTAATTAAAGTTTTGAATACTTTTGTGTAACTAGTGAAACGAATAACTATTATAAAACTATTTTTTAACAATAAATTAAAAAGAAAAGAAATAATTAAAAAACTTTTTAGCGAAAAATAAAATAAATCATTAGTATTATGAATTTGGAGTTAGGGGTCCGTTTGCGAAATATTTGGCTTTAAAGTGCTAAAGTCAAGTGTCCCTCCCCCCCTGCTTGTTAAACGCTTGGAGTTAGACAAATGAAAAACCTACCACCACTGAATCTTCAGTTACCAGGTAAAATGTAGGTAGGTAGGTTTCCAGATTTTTAGGAGAATAACTTCAAGGTATTTAAACACTATCCAATAACAAAAAGAATAATGTAAATCGGATCATCCAGTAGAAAGTTATTGGGGTAACGGGTAAAAATTACGTGTGAACAATCAATTATCCCCTATTTTCATTTCCATTTTTATCGTCGGTTAAAAATGAATAAACACTACACACTCAAAGTTCCACACTAGAATTGCTTTTATAGTGGAGTTTTGAGGTCGAATCTTATGCCGTGATGAAATTCAAAACCTGTCTTACTTTTGTTATTTCAACTCAATACAGCATTTCGTACTGTGGATACAAATACAGCTTTAAAATAATAGTTACTTATATATTCGAGAACTAAAGAACTTTACAAAAATATTATTATTATTTATTATTTATTATTTATTATTTATTATTTGTGCGGAAACGAAGATTTCAACAAGATGTGTTAAGTGTCACTAAATGTTAATGAAGGTGAGTCTAAATTTCTAGGCAGAACTTCTTAAAAATTCGAAAGGTTTTGTTATCAAATTCAATTCGAACATTGCATATGTTACCGGATATCTGTATAATGCTGGTATTCAACACAATTCCTAGGAAATGTGTATAATACCTGGGTCGTTTTGGCAATGTATTAAATTATATGAATATTATCACCATTACATAGTTTGCCTAGGTAATGTATACGTTACCCAACTACTGTACAGAATACCTGCAGGTCCACCGGCAATGAATAAAGTTAGATTTGGGTATGTGTAGTCAACTTGGATGGAGGTTGGAATTAAGAATTACTTAAAAACACACTCAAAACAAATTATAACCTGCATGAATAGATATTTTTTTATACATTTTAAATTAATGCTTGACCGAAATCACACTTGATGGTAAGGAGAGATGCAGTCTAATGGCTCCTACACTACACTGCTCGCCTACGCAGCTTCGGATTTTTCAAAATTGGTGACAGAACCGACTTAGTCAACCCCGACCCCACGTGGTACTAGTCTGCCCTACCCCTAGAGTGAATGTAAACCCCGGAGGCGCGGAGGGAGAGCAGCCCCCGCCCGCTGTAACAAACTGCAGGCACCATGTGAGCCGAAGCGGCTGAGGCTGGTCGCCGCAGGCGACCAAAAAGCCGAAGCTGCGCAGGCGAGCATGGAGTGCCTGCAGTTTGTTACGCAAGGGCGGAGGGGCTGCACTTCCCGCAGCGCCGGAGATGTTTGGAAGCCTTTTTATGTATCAAAAACCCCTAAATTCTCCCTAAACCACCGGAAGATGACTATTTGCAAAGCATGCTGTGGTTACCTGTAATTGTAGGAACAGTAAGATTTAATATGATAAGTAACAACTTGTATTGCAAATGATGAAACTGTATCTTATGTTGGTAATCCTATAATAAATAAATAAATAAAGATAACAAGAACCGCAAATTTACAAACCTAGGTTTATAAACAATATACAACCAAATGAATATTACTCTAACTGAAAAATTCGCTACTTGAAAGTTGGCCTTTTGAAAAGTGTCATTATAAAAGGCAGACCAAACGTACAGTTGGCAACTGTTAGATTGGGAAATAAAAAAAAATGTGATAAGTTGGCAAATGATTATTCGGCGAAATAAAATTCTGCGAAACGTTAGTTGGCAAGTGATAATCGGCCAAACAATTTTCGGCGAAAAGGCAGAGAACCGTCTTTTACACACATTACCAACTACGCATGGAGTATTGTATAGAATGCCTGGGCTAAGTATGAAATAAATAATATTCAAAATGTTACCTGAACGTTTTAGATATTCTATACATTGCCTAGGTATTGTATAGAATGCTGAATTATACAGATATCCGGTAACACATACATTTTATTGGATCATAAAATACTACAACAATTGGTTACGCTGTATTGCATTTCTTATCAGTATCGTGACTTAATAACACTCTAGAACCGAATCATCGACACGCATTCTGAACGACTTCTCTCTTATGCCATGCAATTTTATGTCACATTTTATCTTCTATCTATATCTATATTACTGTAATAAAACTCAAAGGGCTAATTTTCTGTACATTGAACATTTAAAAAAAAATTCGACTTCAGTAACGTGTTAGAGCACAAAAATATTTTTTTTAGAATTATTGTCTGTCTGTCTGTCTGTTTGTCTGTCCGGGCATCACATGAAAACCCTTGAACGGATTTCGATGAAAATTGGTAAAGTTGTTACTAATACTCCGGGTCATATTTTAGGATACTTTTTATCTCTGAAAATAAAAAGGTTTCCCCGAAAAACGGGATGAAAATTTGTATGGAATATTTTTAAAACATCAACCGATTTGCTTCAAAATTGCAAAAAATGTTCCTTGCTTAAATTGAGGGAACATATATTTTTCAGTTTTTCAAAATTTTGCAAAAAAAGACGAAAAAAATACAAATTAATGTGAATATTGCTTATTTTTCAAAACCCGCTCCTGGAGGAATCCTTTGTGGTTTTATCGTGGGTTTCAGTATATAAATTACTAAATATAAGTACTTCAATGTAAATTCACCGTTTTTGTAATTTTTTCTGCAAGAGGTACAAATAAGGTAAAACATAATTTTCGTATGTGAAGCTGCGGGCAACAGCTAGTCCTTTATAAAGTCGAATCGAATGATTTTTTATTATTGCGTATTTTTTTTTTAAAGTTCAAGTGCAGGATTTGAACGCAAGTTCTGAGAGAGACCAACTTTCAAACCACTAGGCTATCACTAACAAATAGAAATAGTAAACCACGTTACCGTGAGAGAAAGTAGGATCGTTTAGACTTAGTAGCATCAATGAAACTGGTTTTTAGTGCGTAATGTCAACTCTTTTGGGCACATAAGATTTGCAGTGGTCAGACAGACATCCAAGCGAACAGAGTACGTCGTTTGACCGAGTGGACGGTCGTGTGGACGTGTGCATGTTTCACTAAACTCCCGCTATAAAGGACGTCCTCGTTACAGGTGGATGTATTTTGAACAACGCGACGACAACAAACAACCCGAAGAAGCGGACCCGAAAGACGTTTAGTGCGCTCATCCTATAACCATTAATTTAGTGACTGCCTCAAGAACGTTCTAAAATATGTGTAGTTTATAAAAGTGCTAATAAAAATCTTTAGTGATAAATGTAGCTTCATTCAGTAGATTTAATGCCCTGTTTAAGAATGGAATATAACACATTCAATAACGATCGCTTTGTTTGATGTAAGTAGTTGTGTCTAGTTTACTTTTAATTCGCGCCTGTATGTGGATGCACTAAAGACTGATATGACTACATAAGGGTGTTTGTTTACATAGAGCCGAACAATCGAACAATAGCTGCCGACCGGTGGCAGCCGTCCGGCATTCTCACTGGTTGTCTATTTATCTTCGTCGCGAGTGAGCGTGCTTCTACGAACAATGTGATTGAATATTAAAGGATTTTTAAGATCGACGCCTGCTCGAAGTAGGGGCGAGCGTTCGCCTTTCTCCTTTATTGAACTTTTAAAATGGTATCGCCGTAAACTTTTACTTTGGCTTCTCAATAGAATTTTAAACGAAATAAATAACAAAGAGCCAATAAGATTCGCGACGAAATGGAGAAAGATCAGACGAAAAAATCCGAGGAGACGACGGAGGAGCTACCGATGAAGACGGCAATAAATAGCAACTTGAAAGACATGACCTTTCTCGAGAAATTGAGATTTGTGAAATCTAATATAACGGTGGAGCCCGTGCTGGCCATGTTCGTGATGCCGAGTGTGCTGGCTATGCTGGCGACCCAGAATCTCAACTTGGATAAAGCTTGCAGGGTCAATCTGGGATTTACGGATGACGTATGTAACGATTTGCGACTCAGGAATCGTGCTAATCACACATTCGAGGAAGATGCAGTGCAAACTTTGATAGCGTCCGTCCAGGCGTGGAAGAGCGTCGTGCACACGGCTGTTCCCACCTTGTTGATGTTATTTATCGGAGCGTGGAGCGACAAAACAGGAAAGAGAAAAATATGTATGCTAATGCCCATCTTCGGGGAGTTTATGACGTGTGTCCTGAATATGATAAACACGTATTTCTTCTATGAGGTCCCGGTGGAATTGACTGTTTTCATGGAGGTTGTGTTCCCGGCTCTCACGGGAGGATGGTACACGATGTTTCTGGGTACTTTTAGCTACTTGGGAGATATAACGTCAAAAGAAACACGGACTTTTCGACTGGGAATACTAAGTTTGTGCATGACAGTCGGGTTTCCCGTGGGAATGGGCTTAAGTGGGGTGTTGTTGCGATATAGTGGCTACTACGGAGTTTTTGCGATATCCGCGGCATTCCAATTACTAAATTTTGGTTACGTGTTCTTCGTAATCTCGGATCATACGTGGCTGGAAAATAAGGAAAAGGTTTGTGAAATTTTAATACTTTATTTAATTTATTATTCGTTATATTTTTCATGATTTGATGTAATTTATTTTTAGAAAAAGCGGACGGGCTGTTTGGGATTCTTTTTAGAGTTTTTCGACTTTCATAGCATAAAGGATACTTTGGAAATTGCTTTCAAAAAAGGACCAAACAACAGAAGACTGAGGATATTCCTGATTTTAACTGTCGTGTGCTTAAGTTTCGGACCGATGTGGGGTATGTATTTTTGTTTTTTCTTTTAATATTAAAATCAATGTTCCACTATGTATGTGTGTGATACGTAACTATCATATTGTGTTGACATACTTCTATATAAAGTAAGTTAAGTAAATGCTCATACACCCCAACCTAGACTGATCGCAATATGGAATCATTACAATTAATCCCATAAATATCAGACCGGGAATGGAACCCGAAGCCAAAAGTCGATAGGTTGAGTCACTAAGCTATTATCAGAGATTGATTTTTAATTGAATCCATCCATCCATCAGCCTTTGGAGGTCCACTACTGGACATAGGCCTCCCCTAACTTGCGCCACTCTGACCGGCGCGGTCCTGAGCCTTCTGAATCCAGCGGATGCCCGCTGTCTTAGGTCGTCAGTCCACCTAGTTAAATGAATAAACATCCATAAACATAACATAACAGGTTTACTTTGTGTTACTGATTTAGCCCATTTATTACTCGACGTATTTCTTCTGTTACTCGTAGTTTCCTTCGGATAAATCTTTAAAACCGTAAAACTATTAGTTATGTTAAGAAAATAAACGTACTTTGATCTTGTATTCAATTAACATATAATTGAGGGATCTTTATTTAATTATGACGTAAACATCACCAGTTGGAATCATGTAAAACGTAGTGTTTAAGTACTCTGTGGAATCACGCTACAACTTATACTTATATTCGGATATTCATTTGATGATAGAAACAGTATGTTACGTAAACCATATTATTTTGTGTGGTTTATACCAACTGCAGAGTCATTGTAATGGTTCGGTGCATACGAAGGTCATCAGTAGCATATCAATGAAAATATGTTTATGTAATTATAGTCCCTATATCACTTAAATTTAAGAATTAATATCGAGTGTGTTGTTATAACCTTGGTCTTAAACTAGAATTTGCATATTTTAACTTAGTTGACAGTTACCTCAAATCATAAAAAAATTCGATTCTTCTCAAGAATGATTTTATGATCGTGATAATCTTTATCTATTTATGTGGAAATTAAAAACTATCCGCATTAGATAGGTGACATTCTTAGCAATTCTTTATGATTATTGTAAGGTAATTGTAGGCAATTATTTAATTGCAAGTCATTGTTTCAATAAAGAATTGTAAATATTATGTTGACAATTTTTGTAACAATTAAAAGGATTATAAAAAATGCATAAATTGTACATAATTAAAGATGTAGAATTAAAGATGAAACTTTAAAGAAAATGTTATGTGATATAACGTTTGTTTTTATATTAAAGGACAAAAACCAAATATTTTTTTCTAAAACAAAGCTTATCACGTTATAATAAACGCGGAAGCGACTTTTAACAACATTCCGTTCCGCAGTTCTTCTGATAGGGTTTATCGAATACTGCAGCTGTTTATTTCAACACTTTTAATAAGGAAATAAAACTGATATGCATACCTATACAATAAGCATATCTTCCTGCTTCTTTGATGCAGAAATAACAGTAGCGATGAATAACTAAACTGACCATTTTTTTCGTGTCAAAGCAGGATGCGTACGGAATTTTATATAATATACTAGCTGCCCGGACAGACTTCTTTCTGTCAAAAGTTTTTTTTTATTAATACCTTCCGTCTATCCTATCTTTCAAGTTGGATCAAACTGCACACGGTGTGCAAATTTGATTAAAATCGGTTAAGTAGACAGACTTCGTTCTGTCAAAAGTTTTATTTTTATTTTGAGATGTAAGCTATCCTATCACACTTTTTTTTGTTCTTGTGGGTGACAGCCTGAAAGCGGGACGTATGGTCACCTTATGATTAACTTGTCCTACGTCACGAATCCTGATAACGTGAGATCTATAAAGCGTACTTAGGCTTTGCTCAGACTTAAAATAATCCGAACAAAAATAATGGTCTCAGTCAACCTTAACGTTAGTCGTTTTATATGACTATTTAATTTTCTAATTAACAAATATCCGACCAAAAATAATGATTAATGGTACCAAATCAACCTTCCTTTTTTTAATTTTTCCTATTAGAAAAGTGGAAGTTTTTAGTACATTTTACTGTTGTTTGGCCAACGTCAAAGTCTACACGTACTGTTTACAGGTCTCACTCTTAGTTTAACGGATTATATTATGATAATCGATCGTCCAGTTAGCGCTTTCGATCGATGATTAACTATGATCGATAAACCCAACATTTTACGAGCTTCTCTACTTCGGAGGACACATTTTACGAGCTTCTCTACTTCGGAGGACACATTTTCTCGTCAGCTCGAATTGTTATTGTTAAACAGCAGTCGTTAGGTCATGTCGTGGTCGGGTAACAATTTCTGGGGGCTGTAGGCTCGTAGTGATGTGTACTGCTCAATTATGAAAAGGGATCTGTGCCTTAAATAGGACGGATAATGAGGTGAGGTTACTTAGGTAGGTAGTTTTATTTATATAATTTTATATCTCTATACTCTTTTTATCTTTCTCGAGGTCTGTTTTGCTCGATAAAAATGTATTAACTTAAATTAGTTAGGTTTGCAACAGAATCTGCGGGTAATTTATAATTCATCATTACGTCGAATATGGTATATAGGCTGGTAACAAAAAATACAATGTTCTACATAATTATTTGGTTGGATGAAATATGATGTTGCCAGTAAATAATACTTATAATTAATAAAGATTATTAATTTTAATAGTAACTTGAAATTCCATCGAAATAATAAAAAAATGCATAAAAAATTCACAGGGAAAGAAATGGTAATAAATTAAAAATGGCAATAGAGAGTGAGAAATAACAAAAACTATATCTATAAGTTATTAATAAAAATCAATGTATGCTACTCGTACATTTTTAAATCTGTGCCGAGCTTTTAATCAAATATTTGGGTACTTATTTTAGGAGAGATATTTTTATCGCTAAAGGCCTTTAAATCTGGGCAGAATCATCAAAATAGATTCGTAAACAAATGGAGTTATATCTGTACAAGTTTTCATACAAAAAATATATTTACAATCATATGAACATAGAACCTCCTCCTTTTTTGCGTTGGTTTTTAAAAAACAGAATCAAATCATAATCTTGTGGTTGTAGTATCTTTTCTTTTGAGACTGGTTTCGCGTCCGATAAAAATAATTCTTACTGTCCTTCAGAAAGGCATTTTTGCTTTCATTTTATTTCGTTCATTACTCTTTACCATATTCGTACTGAGGACAACAGTCCGTTACGCTGCGAGTTGTTTTATTTTTTCTGTAGTTATTAATAATTAGGTTATGTATAGTCATCGCCACTGGATATGCCTCCTGATTTGTACAATTTGAAACATAGGTAGGAATTTATGATGTCCGTGATTGCTGATTAGGGGCCATCTATAAATTAAGTCACAGTTAGGGGGGGGGGGGGGGGGTCGATGTAGTGTGACATTGTGTGACAAGGGGTGGGAGGGGGTACTAAATTTCGTAATTTGATATGTATAGGTAAATATTTAAAAAAAATAATGAAAAAAAACTTATTTCAGAACTGCTGTTTTATTTAATAATTTCTTGTTGTAAAATTATATAATATGTTATTTTATAGTCGGTTTTTAATGCACATCTTTAATTAAGATTAGCGGGAGGGAGATAGTGTGAGATAGATAAAGAGGTAGGTGATGTTTAGGAAGCGATTGTTTTATTTTATGTTATGAACTTGTATATTATGACAATCATCATTATATTATCAACAACATGTATGTTTGATATAGTGAATCAGGCTTTGACCCACTTGAAAGGTAAAACGAAAAACAAAGGTGTCGCTTATAAATTATGTCCATATTGTGGAATGTTGGATCGTCATGTAAATGTTACTTATATAAATAAATACCAAGGTAAAATAAAAATCTCTTCTCTCTTCTCGGGTTAACAAGGCTGTCTTCGCGTTAAGGGGGTAAGCGTCCCCTTGGTGAAAAGGCCAAGACTAAACTTCTTTACCTACCATCGAAAGCCTCCGACATGGTTTAACGACTTTTCTAACGAAAAAAACTTACAGCCCACGTGTCGTCTTACCTAATCACTGTAATCAATAAATGTATTATAGTCACCGCGAACTAAGAAGCCCAATTTGTCGTTTGCCATCACAGTGACATTAGAGATGTACAAAAAAATCGGTTCACGAAAGAAACCAATTTTTACAACAAATCGATTCAAAATTATAAGACCTTCTAATCGATTCGATAATTAAATTTTAAACTAAAAACCGTAATATTTAGGTACCTAGTTACCTACCTACTACCTTGATTGAGCTATCTCGTACCGCGTATTCTCAATATGTATCTACCTATTTACGACTTCAATAAAATATTCTTTTATCCATTCGCCCATGAACATCAACAACACCAAAAGCATCATTGGTGCGTTGCCGGCCAAGAAAGAGAAGAAAAAGAAAGATAGATCATGATAGATTGAAAGTCCCGCTCAGTTTCATAATAATATTTTGACTTAGTATTATATTATGAGCGTCAGGAAAAAACTACAGTGAATAAATTCTTGATTATTTCGTAAGACACATTCATATACACAATTATTATTTTGTTGAAAAAAAAAAAATGTTTACCGCAACCTTAAATACAACACATACATTACATATAACATATTAACTGCAGTTACTGTCCACGGATGGCGAAGTGCCCATACATAATGGAAAATGTCCTTTGTTAGCATCCAATTCATCGTGGTGTTATTGGGTACCTAATTTTAAATTCAAATGCAAGCAAATCATTTTTAACAATGTAATTAAATTAATCAATTTTCATTTTTAAATTTCGATTATAGTAATGTATCGATTATGACTGGTTTCATAAAAGGTTTCAAGCCGTCACATCACCCTACGTCAGATTAGATTTAGGCTTCTTCATATATGATTGTTTCGACGTCATATATTTTTATTAAATTTTGCATAAATTATGATGTGATGATTTATAATCAACGCCAATGAAAATGAGTTGGGATTTTTAACAAATTTTGGCAAAATCCTTTGTCCGTAAGTATTCAACTATTCATGTCAAGTAAATGAATATTCCATTTCACTCAAAGACACCCATACAAGGTTAGTTCATATTAATAAATAGCAGCTATCATTATGGGCATCTTAGATAATTTTGACTATAATATTATAAATGTGAAAGTTTGTGAAGTTGTTTGGATGTTTGTTCCTCAATCACGTCACAACTACTTAACGAAACGGAGATAGCCTATACCCTGGATTAACACATAAGCTACTTTTTACCCCGGAAAAGTTCGGCGTTCCCGCGGGATTTGTAAAAAATCGATATCCACGCGCGCGAAAACACGAGCATCATCTAATATCTAATTAATTAATTAAAAATTTCGTTTCGAGACCACTTTACCGCGGGCGAAGCCTTGTGTAAAAACCATCCATCCAATCAGCCGTTTAAATAACGACCGCCAACTAAGACATTCGTTTGATCACTAATGATCCACATTAACCAATGGTACGAGTTTAAAATAAATGTCGTTCCTAATTAAACGAAATGAATATTGCGTTTATTTATACGCTTGCACTCTCATACCTTCCATGGGATTGCATGTGTCACGGGTGGCACAAATAAATAACTGTAACACCCATGACCCAAGTAGGAATAAATATAATCAGTCATCATATAATATATTTGCCTGGGCCGGGAATCAAACCCGGGACCTCTCGCTTCGTAGGCAGGGTCCCTACCAACTAGCCACCAATAGTCTTATGGGGTCGTAACTCTAAATTATTATCAAAATCTATTACTATGCTTTGATATAGGAACATTTTTTCGGCTGTTAATTATTATCTATATTACGAGTATAACAAATAAATGAATTTAAATTTGAATTTGAACAAAATATTACTTTCACAATACTTAGGTACATTCCTAAAACTATAATCTATGTTTGGAGCTATACTCATATCACGTTTAAAGTAGTCAAAATACGATCCAATATTGATAAAACTTGCTGTTACCTATTTAGTATTCCCGTAACATAAAACGTGAAACATCAATCAAATGCTGTTTTAAGTGTATCGAGACTGTAATGTGATTAAAATTGAAGTCGACTCGGAATTCAGGGCACGGGACCGCGGCTTCAATACATTTTTCATCTCACGACGACTTGATGTAATGTTTTATTATGCAATTACACTTCTCTTCACAATGTAACTGACTGCTGAGTTTGTTCACGTCGTTTAAGTGGATTTATGAGGTATATATTTAAACAGTTTTATTATAGTAACGGAGTGAATGGGTGGGGTCAACTAGTTATCAAGTTATATCAAAATAACTGGCCCTTGAATAGTTGTTGATTGATATTCAATGAACATATTGATTTCAAACCATTAATGGCCCACTAATGAGTACGGGTCTCTCTTCAGGAGACCTAGAGCATACTCCACCACGCTGTGGAGGAATGAAAATATTAGCCAAGTTTAAATAAAATAATAGTTACCTATGCTCATTTAATTTTGTAGAATAATGATGTTATCTTCCTTTTTAAATGGAGGCTGCTTGGTTCCTTTTTTAAGAGGCCAGTGTTGCTGGTGCCTTTGGTAGACCATAGATAATGGTGACTACTTATCATTAAGATATATTTTTTTGGAAAGTTATAGATAAAGTAGGTTTAAGTACCAACTTCATCGCCACTTACCATCAGGTCGGATTGTAATCAATAATTGCCTTATTTAATGGAAATGATTCCGACCAATCTTCCATTCTACCTATCAGCTACCTAAATTGCATAATATTTCCTCGATAAAATCTCCAAATATTTATGTTTGTTTAAATTATCTTGGCGACAACTCAGGATGTATGTACGTACTTAAACACAAATAGCGCTTGCAAACCGACAGTATGGACGCTGTAAATCATCTGTTTATGCATGTTGCATGCTGTGAATTCCATATTAACAGGTGTTAAGTCTGTCTTGAATACATTTGAAGTTCGCTCCGGAATATTTGCTTTACATGCTATGTTATTTGGCTATTTATCTGAACATGAGATATATAACAATCCAAATTTTACTAAAAAATACAAATGACATCAAGGAGACAGCCTTCGAAAACCATACATCAAAATCTCTATGGTATTTGAGTTCCCGCTAATCCCCATGAATCTCATGATTAGAACTGAATTTAAATGGAACCAATCTGGAACCGTACCTGGTATACCTCCTTTCAAATAAAAAATAATTTCCCAAATTAGTTGATAAATTACGACATTTAGCTTAACTTAGCCTGGATTGTGCAAATAGGTACATAAATTAAAAAAATGAAATGTGTGCTGGACAGTGAAGTGAAACTTCAAAAAAGTATTTCATTAAAAAATATTTAAAAAAGTATTTAAAAACAAATATAAAAAATATACATAAAAAATATGTATGTTCAAAATACCTGAACCACACGGCTGACGATCCACTTATGCACTACAGACACAGTTCACTACAGTTTTAGTATTAATTGATACCTAATTATAGAATCCTATAAAGTAAAGAAGTATGACCTGACAAAATACAGTAATTTAACGGTTCAAGTGTATACACTGTCAATAATAATAATAAATGAGATCATGCAATAATCCGTCATCTCCTGGCTCGTAGAGTCGTAGGGCATTGTCCTGTCAAAACCAATTTATGTAGCTTCAATTTAATAATTTATGATCAACACATATTGGGGCTTGTATCCGTTCGATTACTAAGATAAAGTTTTTGCACACTTTAAGGATAAAGTTTGTGTTGTGAAATCACTAACACGCAACCTTTTTCAGAGTAACCTTTACTTAATTTGTGCCATCTATGGGTACACATTTACCCCATGGACCTAAAAAAAGACGGACGTAATCCCAAGAACAAATTCAGTGAAGCACTCATAGTAATTCCAACTCTCTATTCGTACAAGTACACACACCCACACATTGACACTTCACTACTTTAATCGCTAATCAAAAATTACGCACACATGGTAAGCGGGCGGCCATTGCTATGAACTTACTGTCACCACAGAAGAAATTATAGTACTTCTGTTACTTAGTCGATACCGTCAATAGTCCTCTACCTGCGAAGCAATTGTCCTGGTTTGAGTCCCGGTAGACGTAATTATCTGAGACAGATCACTATTTTATTTTTAACCGACTTCAAAAAATGTATTCAATTCGACTGTATTATTTTAAGTTTGTTACCTCAGAACTTTCGACTGGGTTAACCAATTTTGATGATTTTTTTTTTAATCGAAAGCTGGTGCTTGTCATGTGGTCTCACTTAAATTTTAACGTGATCTGACGAGTAGTTTTTGAGTTATTTTAAAGTCGGTTATTTTATTGTCAAGAATTATATCTTTTGGACTACCGCTCTGCCCGCGGTTTATCCGCATTTTCCGGGATAATAAGTACCGTACGTCCTACTCCAGATCATAATCTACATGTGTGCTAAATTTAAAAAAAATCCATTCGGTAGTTTTTGTGTGAAAGAGTAACAAACATTTGTAGATCCCCACAAACAAACTATCACATTTATAATATTAGTAGGATGTCCATGCCACCTGCGGTACAGGGGAGTATGTAGAGTGCTCTTCAAGTAAATCTGCATTTGGGCGTAATGTTGGTAGCATTGAAATAAAGGTCTCTGTATACGTAACACGGACGGGACGGGGACGGGACGTGGACGGGACGTGGACGGGACGTGGACGGGACGTGGACGGCACGTGGACGGGGCATAAATATACGTGCGTGCCCCGTTCCTGTCCCGTGCGACTCCGTGGCGTATGCGCTATCGTTTACATTTTTTATGAAACGATGTTTCCAAAACTTCACGTCCCGTCCTGTCCGGGTAAAAACACGTTATATATTTCAAAAATGATTTTAGGAACATAATAATAGCATTGTTATTAAGTTCATCAAACGTTTTAACGAAACCGACGGATATTACGAGATAATATAAAATAACATTTTAATTTTTATACTCCTATTTCAATGCCACCAACATTACGCTCAAGTGCAGATTTAGTTGAAGAGCACTATAGAAGGGAATGGGGATAAGATAGTGTTACTACAAGGCTGCCTTCTATCACAGCTATTTTAATTCATGCCTAAAACGTCCTAAAACGTGCCTCGGAAAAGAACAGCTGTTTCTTATCAGAATACGTGCTTGAGAGAATGCTGAACATCTTAAACGAAATCAAAAACTTTATTTACATAAAATTTGTTATAAAATATAATATAATAATTATTTTGTATCATATAGTAGAAGATCCGAACTAGAAACGGCCTTCACCCAATTGTTTAAAGGATGAAATTACCCATTTTATATCCAATTTAGTAAAAGTACTAACAAATATATCGCGAGTGGGTTGACTTCTTGGCCAAATGAATGGACCGATTTTGATGCGATTGAGATGGTGTTAGATATGTTTATTAATAAAATTGTCTGGAGTTTTTTTAATTCAAAATTTATGATCCAGTAATATCATACAACCCCTTAGTAACCCTGCCTTGCTTTCTTATATTGAATTTTAAGACCTAACACCCACACAATCATACGTAAGCTACTGGTGTAACATGGAATCAGCGACTGATCAAGAGATCTGACCGCCCTAGGCTAATTATGAGGACGCGCCCCCGCCAAAAAAGTAGTGAGTAGAGTAGTAGTGTGAAAATTTTAAGATGGTTCATAAAAGTTTTCAGATCGATCTGCAAGCGAAACTAACGTTGTCCTTTAATCTGCATGACATTTAACCTTAGGGTGGCAAACCATTTTTTAAGCTGATCGTACATAAAGGCAAAGTACCTCATTAAAAAAACACGGACACACTAACGCGCTGTCCTACGTGGGCGAATCAACGCGAACGCGAAGCGACACGGCGCGAAGCAAAAATAACAAACACTCGAGATGTATTGAAGTGTCCTACGTGACCAAAAGCACGTAGGGGGCGTTGCGGTGCGGCGCGATTTGAAGCGAACGCGATCAGTTGGTTTGATATTTTCGCGCGAACTTCAGCAGCGCGGCGTATGTCAGTGGCGGTGAAGTGACAATTCGCGCGCACGTAGGACAGAGTCGCTGCTTCGCTCCGCATCGCACTGAATTCGTATTGGATCGCTTCGCGATCGCGTTCGCGTTGATTCGCCCACATAGGACACGGTGCAACGTGAGCGAATCAACGCGAACGCGAAGCGACGCGGTGCGAAGCGAAAATAACAAACAGTCGAGATGTATTGAAGTGTCCTACGTGACCAAAAGCACGTAGAGGGCGTTGCGGTGCGGCGCGGTTTGAAGCGAACGCGATCAGTTGGTTTGATATTTTCGCGCGAACTTCAGCGGCGCGGCGTATGTCAGTGGCGACTGGCGGTGAAGTGACAATTCGCGTGCACGTAGGACAGAGGCGCCGCTTCGCTCCGCGTCGCACTAAATTCGCATCGGATCGCTTCGCGATCGCATTCGCGTTGAATCGCCCACGTAGGACACGGTGTCACAGAAACGCGCGTATAAGTGAAGATTATTAGAACGAAGTTCCTTATCGCGCGTTGCGAAAGGGGGCTAGACAGAAAAAAATAAGAGGAAAAGTTGTAACGACACTTTTTGTCGTCGTTTATTAATTAAAGCGAGTACTAGGCGACCAGAAATGTTCGAGGGTGCGACATCAGTGATACTGTACAATCATAGTATGTGGCTGTCTTATTTACTCTTCGGTATTTTGCATAGGCACAACAGGGATATCTATATTACGATCATGCACATTAAGTTATTATTGCTATTTCTCTTGTCATGCCAATTAATATGCGGAAGAGCGACAGGGATAGAATAAATCTATCACTGTCGCTCTGACAAGACACTTGTCAGGATTGTTTGGCAATAAACAATATTAGGAGTTGATTTATCGTTTTTCAGTACAAAATGTATGGAAAATGTTTTTAGCGTTTTCTGACATTTCTAGTGCTCATACCTTAAATGGTCCCATAGAGTATTTTGATTCCCATACGAAGTAGGATCGATACGCATATTTTTTTTTTTGGATTTTAGCACTTTTTTCGCTGACCGTACATTGTCTCAAAAATCTGTGAATGCAGTTCAGAATATCTTAAAAACTTATGGATAGTCTCGTAGGAACGTTTTCCTATAACTATAATGGTTAAGGTACCTGCCCTTACTGACCCGTCTCAAAAATCCACCCTGTATATAGAAAAGACATCTCAAACAAAATATGTGTTCCACCGCCGGCTTGCCCTCTGTTCTCTTTTCAAACTAGAAGCCTCGTTTGCACACTTGCCATAGAGTAACTTTGTATATGACACTTGCCGAACCAAGACTGCAAGCCTAACACCGTGTTCCCTCGTAGGACACCGCAACTTCCTCTAAGTGCTTTTGGTCACGTAGGACACTTCAATACATCTCGACTGTTTGTTATTTTCGCTTCGCGCCGCGTCGCTTCGCGTTCGCGTTGATTCGCCCACGTAGGACAGCGCGTAAGCAAGCTTATTTAGTCCATTAACACGCTAGTGGCTTGCCAAGTTCAAAGGCTCCTTATGATTTTTTCATTAAAAAATGGTGGGAACATTGCACAATAATTTAATTAAATTCGTTTTAGTTGATTTAAGTTAATATTTTGTTTTTTTACCGATGATAAGTGCAATGCACACCCCCGAACCCGATGTTCGCGGTGCCTATTCTATACGCTAGTAATAATAGTTCAATGGTCCAAACGTGTTAAGTGATAAAAATCTACTTAACAGAAAATAGAAAAAAATCTAAATTACTTGTCTACTTGATTTCTAAATTTTAACTACTAAATTGTCCGTTTACAACTTTACACGTATTAATTTACTTAAAATTTAGTTAACTACTTAGTACATATAAACCGAACATTATTGCGAGGCGGATTAATCAAAACGCGCACTAGGCACTGAGTGCCTGGCAAGTGGCACTCCGTTGCCAGCTCACCCACTCGCTCGACCACCGATCGATTCGAGTAACAAGTCAGTGTTTGTTTTATGCGCGCTTTTTAAAATTTTAAAATTTATTGGTAAAATCAGGGACTCGTCTCTAGGGACTAGACTGTCTCGGTCTAGTTGAAATGTGTAGCCTGTGTAGGGTAGATGCAGTGATGCTAGATTAGTGCATGCGAAGACACGATTTTAGCGCGCCCCCCCGATCCTCGCGCCCTAGGCTGCAGCCTAATTAGCCTAAGGGTTAATCAGGCCCTGCATGGAATTGCGATGTTCAATTATTTATTCCCGTGGTCGGTGAGTTTTAATGCAATTATTTCCCGTGCAGGTGAGCTGAGCGTGATGTATATATTCGCCCGCTATCGTTTCAACTGGGACGAAGTGAATTACAGCATATATTCTACGTACAGTCTTATTACGCATTCGTTGGGTAAGTGAGCAGTGAGCATGAAATTGGTTGTAGTTTTTAATTAAAAATATTCGAGAAAATGTGTCGTTAAATTGGTTATTTACATAATAACTGGTTAATAAATAAATACTTTTTGTAATGTAACAGTTTCAAACAGCTTTATTATTATGAATGATTGAATGAATTTTGTTTTTGCGCTGTTCTACAAACTTGTTTGTATTTTGATAAATTTTGAATAAAAAATAATTCATAGATTTAAATGCACTCATGATTATGAAGAAAAAAACAATAATCGAATTTTAAAAAGCTGCACAATGTTATGTAACGTAAAAATAGTGTGCGTGCATACATTATCTAATAAGTATTTGATGTTTTAATTATATTTAAATAAAATAAAAATAAAACAAAATAAATTCTGTGAAGTTACTAGATAAGCTAACAGTGACCTTGACTGTCGAGTTCGATACAATTATTATTTATTATTGTTTTAGGTACAATGTTCTCAATAAGCGTGTTTAGTAAGAAGTTTGGAGCAGATGACGCGGTCCTGGGGATGATATCCACTAGCAGTAAGATTTGTGGAGCACTGGTGTTTGCGTTCGCTCGGAATGGCTATGAAATCTATGTCGGTTAGTATAATAATATTTCTTAAAATTATACAGTAATTATACAACTTTCTAACAATGATAATTTGTATAATCCTCATAGCATTTAAATATTCATTATTGTGATGTGATTAAGCATATATTTTTAATTAATTAATCAAAGTGTTTTTATGATTTAATTTATTTATTTCATTATGCATATAAATATAATTATTTTTGGAAAATCTTTGATTTTTAATACGTTTTGTTTCAGCTCCACTGGTGGAGATCCTAAACGGAACAACATCGATCGCTCTTCGGTCAATCGCTTCTAAATTAGTCTCACACCAAGAACTTGGTAAGTACCTATTAAATGTCACCTGTATTTATATATATAATAAATTATAAATTCTATGCATGTAATAAAACTAACTGATAGATGTCTTATTTTGCCGACCAATGCCTGTCTGGTCAACTAACACTGTTGTAATTATGCACTTACGTGATAGCTTTGTCAGTATCATTTTGCTTAGTTTATATATATTTGTACTTACTTTACTTTAACTTTCTACAACAGAAATACAATCTGAAATGAAGTTAGTTAAAGCTTTGCACGCCACACCTAATTACAAAACGTTTGCATTTACTTGAATTTTGGATGAAACGTAATGGTTGCTTCGTAGAAGTAATACCTGCGACGGTACGTACATCTGTAGCAGATTGTGTACATGTGACTTAATTGTATAATATAGTTTGTGTTATTTAGCTGTTATTGTATAATGTGTTCGAATTTAGCATGTATTGCTAGCTTCTAGTAATCAGTAATATTATATTCATTGTCGGTTAACGACTTACAGTAAAATATTCCAGAAAAATAAATATCATTAAAAAAAAATCAAATGCGAAAGGGTAATAAGACCAAAAAGACTGTTGGCATGAATAATACTAGTTAGAAAGATCCCCAAATTATCGGAAAAGGTAAATAAATGAACAAATTTAATAAGTTTTTGTCATCCGTCTTTTTCTAGGTAAAGTGTACTCTCTCTTCGGAGTCGCCGAAACCATGATGCCACTAATTTTTGCACCATTATACTCACGAGTGTACATTGCCACACTCCACGTGCTTCCTGGTGCTGTGTTCCTCCTGAGCGCGCTGGCAACCATACCAGCCTTGGGGATTTTTGCGTAAGTTATACACTGTGTTAAATATACCAATAAATGTATAAAATATTTATCAATCGACGGTGTAATATAAATTTATGATATTGCGGTTATTAGGTATAAGTTCCGAATAAATTAATTGCTCTTTATTTATAGGTTCTCATAGGTTAAAATAATACATCTTATTAATTGTTCATTACATATTTTATTTTTGTCGTTTTAGTGTTAGTTTGTATAATTGGTTTCATCACCTTTTAGTTTTGTTAATTAAATGATGGAAGTTTAACGTATCCGCGAAAGTTATACTGTTTATATTGTTACTGATTCATATTTCGACGTAAGTCAATTAAAGACGAATTGGTATCTGAGCTACAATATTTACGCTTAACTAAATAAGTCGACTTATGTCGCACACGTAAACTCACAGAAACATAGTGTTTCATAATTTATGTTTTATACATAAAGAATTTCTTAAGGGAATCGTAAGTCTAAAATGATTTTCTTAACATTGTATATTTCTTACGTGTTGCGTGACTTGAGAAACAATTTTATCTGCTTTCTTTTATCGCATAAGTCTCTAGGGTATTTTCACAAGTCGCGGTGTATTTGTGGATTTATTTATGTTGCACTTATTGTGCTGCTATTTTATTCTATTGTCCTGTCCAAGTTATAGTAATCCGTTAAATACCTTATTTATGAGTTTTGCGTCCCGACTCAGAGTCACTAACGGTTACTTAAATCGCTCCTTGGTACAGAATTTGTATGGTATTCTTTACTAAGGAGCGATTTAAGTAACCGTTAGTGACTCTGAGTTGGGACGTTAGTGTTATAGTTCTTTCATTGTGATTCTGGTTCGTATATCGGGTTGATTTTTTTTTGTAGTTAGGTAGTCACCGTTGACTTCTGTGAAGTGAAAAGGTCCTGTGAAAGATTTTTATGTTAGTTATGTATAATCTTCTGATATGTTACCGACGCCTTTATCGAAAAGTAAACTTAAGACACTTGGGTGAATTAGCTCAGGTGAATAAAGTCAACGGCACCAAAAGTAATAGTAAAGTTTCAACAGTTGCTTTCGAATAAAGAAGCTCTTAAAACTGCAACTGACGTTTAAGGAACAAATTCACGGTTGATTCTAGAAGGTGGTCAAGTGGCTAAGAGCTTTCTTTCGTTCTTTTTCTTCTCCCTTTCTTGCTCGGCTTCGCATCAGTGATACCTTTGGTGTTGCGACGATAGCCACTTCCTTCAGGTGGATTGTCACCTCGTTTGGCAGCTATTTCAATAAAAAGATAATTTAACCGTTTTGTGAATGAATCAGTATGAATCATCAATCATGAATGAAATCAGATAATTATGGGTTATGATACCAGTTTTGTAACTATGACAATAATGGGTTGCGTGTTGTCTTTGATGAAAAATTAATTATTAACTTGACAATGAGTTACCGATAAAAAGTATTATGCCTTTGTTGTTATAATTGTAATAATAATAACACGAAAATTCCTTGATATTGATCGCAAAATCAATCAGCAGCTACTTCAAAAATTACTGGTTTAATAATCCCGAGGTCCCAACCACAAAATAAAAAAGATCTTTAATTGGAAGTATACCTAACACCTGACCTAATGTACATAATATGTACCCCACATTGGTTAATCACTAAAAATTGAGAAAATATAACCTTGGTAATAAAATATATTTACTGGTGTGTCTGTTCGCATACGCGACAATTTAATTTGTTTTGTTGTCTATGTAAAGATCCTACAGGAGGTAATAAAGTTAAACAAAATCTCTTTTCAATTTAATTTAAAGTGTGACTAAAATATTTTTTCCAGATGGTTCTACTGCAGACATAAGAAGGACTTTAAGGAAAAACGGCTCGGCACGCCGACTACTACTACTCCACAAAATGTACCAGCAACAACAATTTGTACAATATCTAAATGATTCTGTAAAGTTAAAGGTCAATGCATATGTAACGTGGACGGGACGGGGACGGGTCGGGACGTGAAGTTTTGGGAACATCGTTTTATAGAAAATGTAAACAATAGCGCATACGCCATGGAGACACGGACAGGACGGGAACGGGGTACGCACGTATATATATGCCCCGTCAACGTCCCGTCCCCGTCCCGTCCATGTTACGTATGTAGCGACCTTTAGACAGTAAGATTGATAGATAAAACGAGAGGAAGAGAGACGGAAAGAGAAAGAACTTTTGTCTACGTTACGCCTACTGTCCATGGCGGCTTTATTTGGCGAGCGCATACGCAGCTGCATAATGAAACATTGGCAATAGGCAAACACGACGAGCCACTCCGTGGACAGATTTTTTTTTACGCAACCTGCAAGTGACTGGCAACTCACAGTAGCGTACGTATGACGTGCGGTTTACGTGGACAGTAGGCAAGTAACATAACGTCATTTTTTGTTTTCCTTATTAACTTTAGTGCATTAAATTAAAACTAGTTAATTACACTGTGTCATGTGGTGATGTAGCCGTGGTTAATAAAACGCATTATCTCAATCAAAACCTATTCACATTTAAAGATGAATATCATAGTGATACGTGCTTTCTTCCCTTCTTTCTTATCTCTCGCTTGGCCTAGATCGGCGCGCGATCAATCTTATGCAATGACCACTTGCCATCAGATGGTTCGTTTACTCGCATGAGTCAGTCGCCAAACGACTTGACGTGTTCCAGCTGGGGCTTGAGAACCAGTTCTTTCTTTTTCTTCTCTCTTTGGTGCTACATGACTTTGGGGTCGCTGATGTCCATGGACGCCAATAGCCATTTACCATCAGGGGGCGGTCACTCGTTTGTCGGCTGTCTACATAAAAACAGTTATTTTTCAAGTTGCGTATTTTAAATTCCTAGTTTTTTAATGACTTTTAAGCCAATAAATGCTAGCTCAGTTCTGGTGTTCGGGGTGTAATATATCTGATACTTTTTATTATATCTGATACTACTTAAATTTCATACAGGTTTTGTATGAAAGTAAACTTGAAGTAAGTATCGGAAGCGGTACTAAATAATGTGATATTTTTAGCAATACATAACAGAAATGTCTTTCGTATTTTTAGTAATTTTAATTTGATTTCTATTATAATTTTAACTGATTTAATAGTATAAAGACGTCTAAAATTTATTGTAAAATGTTAAAATAAATTTATATAATTATACAAATGAAGGAACTTTGGAAAAATAAACTTTATTTTACTAAAACTTTAGTTATTGTAGTGCTCAGTAACAGGTATCAGGCATAACAAGTACCTATTTGTTATACAAAGACCAAGAAGAGATGAGCGTATTGAGGTAGAGGTTCAGTAGGTATTACATTTATGGTGAAATTAAATTATGTAATAAACTGTCTTACATTTTGATTTGTTTTTCCAGAAAAATGATAATTAATTATTAACTGTAATATCTATCTGTTACCATTATACCCAAAGGCTACTGAGACCAAATTTTATCCAGTCTAGCCAAAAATTGCTCATTGGAAATTACTAATTATCTGTTAAAGTAAATTATGAAAGAAACTCTTTATATTGTGACACAGGAAATACGTAAAAACCAAGACGATTTTAGAGTATCAAGAACGCTACATAGTAGATTGGTTTCGTAGTCTCCCTTAATAGTAAAGGATCCAAATTAGAGGCGTTTCTGCACCCATCTGCTTACCGGAGAAACGCTTCTAATTTGGATCTTAAAATTTCGAGAAAAACTCCGCATCTATTCTCCATTAGGTATGTTATTTGTCAGTCCGTACTTGCCTAGGGATAGATTATGGCCTATAGCCCTCACACTGTTGACTTCGCAGACTGTGAGAGAAAACCCAAGCCCAACAAAGGTTTTAGCTAGTGATGAGGATGGCGATATCACAATATTCGCCCACAACAGCTTATCGCTTGCAACCTATGTTAGGCTTATCTCCATAAATATAATAGAAATGTCAAATACTGCATCGTTGCGAGGTCCGTTCGTAAATAACTGTTTTCGAGCACCGTGCATTGCAGTGAGCTATGAAAGATATATTACATATGTAAAGAGATGTCCCGGTCCCGGGTAACTGAAACCTATTCGCGCAGAACTGGAATAAAAAATAAATGCACATTGTATGTAGCGGACATTCCATTGTACGGACATTGTGACCAATAATGACCATTTTCGCTCGCTAAGACCAATTCCAATAGGGGTCACTATCGATCCCAGAGCCTGACTGTTAATGAACCTGCCATTGAAGAGAGAGTCCCGGGTTTGGTTTCCGATGAGATATTTATGTGATAGATAATGTTTGTCCTCGGTCGTGGTTGTTTGTGATGTCTTGTGTTGTCCATGCTCCCTGCCACAGCTTCCATGGCTACTACAAAAGTCGTATTCTGGAGGTTACTTAATACCACCCAACCAAATCAAAGAACTGGAACCGAGGAAACTCCTACGGCTCATCCAGGCAGTAGGGCTTGACGATCAGAACTAATTCCGAAACGGATACAGCTACAATAGATCAAACCTGGTCATAGTGGTCCTTGGGATAGCTGTCCCAAGCCCGATGTCCCATATAATAATAACCTGCGACAGCACAGGAGTTTGAATTTGATGCCAACCATCGCAAATTACTTAATGATTTTCGAAACTTAACATTGTTCGCATGAGTAAACTTCTACGCAACATTCAAACACTACTTGATAATGTGTTAGAAACAGGAAACTCACACGGCACCAACTTGCAAGACTAGTTTATACAACTAAATCTAAACTAAATAAAAATGTATCCTACTGTGAAATTTTATGAGGATGTATGGATGTTTTTTCTCTTTCACACAAAAAGCTACTGAACAGATTTTCATGAAATTTAGCACACACGTAGATCATGATCTGGCATAAGTTTGGGGTACTTAATATCCCGTAAAACATGGACAAAACGGCGGGCAGAACGCTATAAATAAATAAATAATTAGTTAATACATTCCTAGAGAAGCTAATTCACGCGCTATTATTCAAAACAAATTTCCGTAACTTGAACCTGATTCCTGAGAATTTCAAAGACATGGTTAATCAGGATATGAAACGCGATATGGAACGCGAAATTAATTAAATACTGGCGTGGAGTATAATGTAATATGAGGCTTGTGCTGTGCCTACAGTTTGATATGGCTCTAACGTATCAGTACTATAAATACAATTCGAAAGTACCTCCTGTAATGTAGGCGGACATCATTAAGCATGAATTATGTCTGATAATACGAGTATATCCCCATCATATTAGAGCTCCTTCCTACCCCAATTCACAAGTGGGATAGTCCTCCTAATATGCTATGTTTCTTGCTCTTTCACGCAAAAACTACTGAATGTTTCATGAAACTACTGAAATTTTCATGAAATTTAGCACACAAGATCTGGAATAATATATGGAGTAATTTTATTCCGGAGCCAAGTGTTATTATCATTCTATAACTTTTTAGACCACTTTTTAGTCGACTGCCAAGGAAGGGTTATGTTTTTCGTGCGTATGTTTTATGTATGTTTGTTTGAATGTGTGTAAAATTCTTTATTACCTCGTATCTACCAAACTGCTGTACGGATTTATATAATTAAGATATCGTTAGATTCGTCTTGATAACCCAAGTGTTCTTAGATAAGTGAAATTAAAAAAACGAATATGCTGGCTGTGAGATGCCATTGTTTGAAGTATAAAAAAATAAAAGTAAATCGAATAATCAATATTGGTGTCAAATTAAAGAGCTCACCATAAGGATTTCAAAAAGGTATATCATGATAGGTTTTTTGATGGCAAGCGGGTTTTTTTTTAATTTATACTAGTTGAATATTGCCATCAATTATATTTGGGTGTTTCCACAAGGTGAACACAAAAAAACTTGGAACATTTAACAACACAACTTTTTGTTATAAGATTTTTGTTTCTCATATTTTGAAACCTTTCACCACACTAGTGGTGTGGATACTCCATAACTATCTCGATTTCAAAAAACCTAGGTTCATAGCCTGTGTGTACATATTGTCGATGGCAGCCAGGCATCCCTACTCAGAGATATATTTCCCCGCTATATAAGCCGAGAGAACTTCCCATACAAATTCCGTCGCCCAAAAACTGAAGACAAACGATCGCGTGTAAGTGAGTAGCGATGTTTTGTGCGGACTGATTTGCCTAAATCTAAATAATGGCCGCGTTACGAACAATTATAAATTCGTCCGTTTGTTTTGTGAGTACCGTTAATGCTTACTTAGATATCTCTTTGTCTTGAAGTGTCGCGGCGTACTTATAGTATAGACCATTTTTAATGCTTTACAAGTAGTTATTTCAATCATTAACAATATTTTTTTCTTACCATACCTTTTCTCTTACCCTGACTTTCCAGTTCCTTACACCTTACCTTGCCTTCCTTGCCTTCCCCCTTACACTTTCTTCCAAATCCCTTACACCTTACCTTACTTCACCCAAACCCTGCAGCCATTACTTAGCCAGGATATTAGCAATAATCAAGATTTCACAACGATATGTTCTAAACTTAAGTAATGTTAAATATCTACTGCATACATTGAGGTAAATACATAGAGAAGACATCTCAAAAAAAATGTGTGTCCCCGCCGGGAGGTTCTATTTTCAAAATCGAGCCCCTGTTCTCCTTTCAAAATCGAAGGAATCCATTGGACATTGAAGCCGCGCGGCGTCAATTCATTGGAACATACATTGTGTTTGCGGTGTCTGTTCTATACCCTAGTAATAATACTTCAATGACTGCATACCCATTTCAAAACATCTCGATTTGAAATGTCACGAGAGAGTAATGTAAACATTTTACCATATTTATTAAAATAAATTCTACAACTCGCGTGTGCTGTTTTGTATTCACTAAACGTGAGCCGAGCTAAAGTTTTGTTCGTATAATTACTGGGGACCAGCTTTTGTTGGTTGTATCTGAACATTTTAAGTATTAAAATCGTTAGGATTTTGTTGTGATTTATAAAACACGACTTTATTCCTATACACCCTATAATAGTAGGGGAGCCCAAGAGGGGATTTTTGGATTTACTCGAGCGCGGCAGATTAATATAAGGGAGGATATCTTACATATTGATAAGTACCTCCAGACAGCATGAGCCTTTAATATGGGGGGGGGGGGGGGTACGCTCAAGGTTCAAGGGTAAAGGTTTGATTGACGATTTTTATTACTCTTGGCTTGCGGAAATCGTCAGATTATATATTTTTAATTATTCTGGTCTTATTACCTTTGAAATAAACAAAAAAACGACCGCGCTCGAGTAAGTCGTCTTGACTTAATCATCGTTTTTGTTTACAAACTTTGTTACCCTCTCACTCCCTTAGGTTACGCTCAAATCGTCAATTTGGCACTTTTTAGCTTGTAATTAACCCCCTTATCCTAATCTGACACGCTCGAGTATATTCATGTTTGAACAATTTTGAGTTTGTTTGAACAATTTTGAAAATCTGTAAAGGCTTCTTCACCCACCGCTGAAAGTGGAAACATTATAGGACCATTTATTCTTCCTATCATCTAATCTACCAAATCTAATAGGTTTCCGCGACGCTCGAGTAAATGCACATTTAGCATCATGGGCTCCCCTACCAAAGTGTTTAGAGTCCGCGATGATATAAGTTTAAAATCACAGGGTAAACAACTGCTACCTTTTTATAAAAATAATAGTTCCAAAAAAAGTAAAAAAAGCTTTTATAAAAAATCCAACTAAAAATAGAAAATAAATTTGAATTAAGAATCGTGTAATTATAAAAAAAGCTTGGGGTGCTTTTTATTAAGATACTCGTAATATCGCTTCTATTGATTGATACCATGCACCCCACGCTTTTATTACAATTATACGAATCTTAATTAAAATTTATTTTCTATTTTTAGTTGGATTTTCTATAAAAGCATATTTTTTAGTTTTTTAAAATTATTATTTATTTTTAAATTTTTTAGCTTGATTTTTTGAAATGTTTTTTTTTCTTTTTTTTAAATATTGAATTGTCATCGGTCCTCGATAAGTGTACGAAGTTTGAAAGAAATCTGACCGTTTGAAGTGGGTCAAAATCAAGTCAAAGGAGTCGGTTACAAACAAACATACAGGTGAAGCTAATATAAAGCGTGTAAAAACTTGGCAGCAGAAAGCGTTCATAGTCCGACGGTTTGTGGACATCGTAAACGAACGAGTTGAACGATTTCGGGCGTTGTCTTATTTTATTATTTGTTGGCAATATCTACCATATTCTGTAAAGTTAGGAAAATGATGATGGAGGTTAGAGGAATTTTGATACAGGATTAGAAAAATACTGGTCATTTAAAATTTTAATTTGTATTTAAATATGAATAACGGTAATTCCATTTCATTATATTCTGTAGTAGTTGTGAATATTAATGCAATTTTTAATGTTATTCGCAGAGTTCTGAATATTTTATTTAGAATTATTGTTTTGCTGACTGTAACGGCTTCACGTCAAAACTCGTGATAATAATTATACATATTTGTGTAATATGATTTTTCCTTGAAAATGGAATTATTCCCACAGGATTACAGATAAAAAGCATGAAGTATTTCTTAAGAACGTATGAGTGCTGACTCGTAGCTATTGAAATAAATGGCACTCAGTTACTGCTTTTATAGCTATACCATTATCATCTATATATATAAAATTGAAAAGCGACACACCGCTGATTAAACAAGAAATCTCAGAAACTACCGAACCGATTAAGATGAAATTTGGCAGGTAGATAGTTTCTGCTAAGGAGACGTCCACTAAGAACGGATTTTTGGAAATTCATCCCCTAAGGGGTACAAATAGGGGTTAGAAGTCACTTTCATACAAACCAACTTCGTCAGTTTTAGAGTTATAAATATGAAATTTTTTATGTTAGTTTATAGTGATAAGCAAAAGTTAACTTTAACACATTTTTTTGGAAAATCATCCCTTAAAGGGTTAATTTAATGGATGGTACTTAGTAGGCAACTTCGTCATTTTTGAAGTTAAAGACATGAAAATTTACATATTAGCTCCAGATTAGAAACAAAATTTGTAAGTATTATGTTTTTTTGGAAAATCATCCCCTAAAGGGTTGATTAAGACGGCGCAAATTAGTATGGCAACTTCGTCAGTTTTGAAATAAGAAGGGTGAAAATTTGTATATAAGCTTATAGTTAGACACAAAAAATAACTGTATCACTGTTTTCTCGAAATTCATCCCCTACAAATAGGGGTTGGAGGTCATTTTCATACAAAGAAACTTCGTCAATTTTAGAGTTGTAAATATGAATTTTTTTATGTAAGTTTATAGTAATAAACAAAAATTAAGTTTAACACATTTTTTTGGAAAATCATCCCTTAAAGGGTTAATTCAATGGATGGTACTTAGTAGGCAACTTAGTCATTTTTGAAGTTAAAAACATGAAAATGTACATATTAGCTCCAGTTTAGAAACAAAATTTGTAAGTATTATGTTTTTTGGAAAATCATCCCCTAAAGGGTTAATTAAGACGGCGCAATTTAGTAGGGCAACTTCGTCAGTTTTGAAGTAAGAAGGGTGAAAATTTGTATATAAGCTTATAGTTATACACAAAAAATAACTATATCTCTGTTTTCTCGAAATTCATCCCCTACAAATAGGGGTTGGAGGTCATTTTCATACAAACCAACTACGTCAATTTTAGAGTTTTTTTTATGCTTTTAGCAGGCAAACGAGCAGACGGGTCACCTCACCTGATGGTAAGTGATCACCGCCGCCCATGGACATTAGCAACACTGGGGGCGTCACCAACGCGTTGCCGGCCAATTTAGTAGGGCAACTTCGTCAGTTTTAAAGTAAGAAGGGTGAAAATTTGTATATAAGCTTATAGTTAGACACAAAAAATAACTGTATCTCTGTTTTCTCGAAATTCATCCCCTACAAATAGGGGTTGGAAGTCATTTACATACAAATCAACTTCGTCAGTTTTAGAGTTATAAATATGAAAATTTTTATGTTAGTTTATTGTTATTAACAAAAGTTAAAATTTAGCTGAAAATCATCCCTTAAACGACAAATTTAGGGGATGGAACTTACTACGCAACTTCGTCATTTTTGAAGTTAAAAACATAAAAAATTATTATATTAGCTCAAGATTAGAAATAATCAGTAATGTGTTTTTTTGGAAAATCCTCCCCTGAAGGGTTAATTAATTAGGGAGTGCAAGTTAGTATGGCAACTTCGTCAGTTTTGAAGTAAAAAACTTGAAAATTTATATGTAAGCTTATAGTTAGACACAAAAAATAACTGTACCCACTGTTTTCTCGAAGTTCATCCCCATAAGGGGTAATACTAAGGGATTTTAAATATTTAAGAAACTACGTTAATTGTAACAGGTTTTTTGGAATTTCATTCCCTAAGAGGTAAATAAAGAGGTTGCAAGTTTTTCCAGGACTTGGTCAATTTCAAACTCAGAAATATGAAAATTAATATGTAAGCTTATAGTGAGAAACAAAAAAATTGTGTGGAGGACTTTACGGACGGGAGCGGGAGACAGGAAGCGATAGAGGGACCGGAAATGGGAGAGGGAGAGGGACAGGGAGCGGGAGATGGAGAGGGAGATGGAGAGGGAGATGGAGAGGGAGATGGAGAGGGAGAGGGAGAGGGAGAGAGAGGGAGAGGGAGAAGGACATAAAGCTGGAGAGGGCCCGGGAGCGGGAGAGAGAGGGGGACAGGGCGCGGGAGAGGGAGAGGGAGTGGGACAGGAAGCGGGATAGGGCCCGGGAGCGGGATAGGGAGAGGGAGAGGCAGAGGGACGGGGAGCGGAAGAAGGAGAGAAAAGAACAGGGGTATTATTGTCTGTTTGTCTGTCCGGGCATCACATGAAAACCCTTGAACTGATTTCGACGGAAATTAGTCAAGTTGTTCCTTAGTATGGAATATTTTTAAAACACCAACGTCTTGCTTTAAATTTGAAACAAACGTTCTTCATTTAATTGATGGAATATATGTTTTCGAGTTTTTCAAAATTTTTCATGAAAAAGAAAAAAACTAATGTTAATGTTGTTTATTTTTCAAAATCCGTTCCCGGAGGAATGATTTGTGATTGTATCGTAGGTTTCAGTATATAAATTTCTAAATATAAATACTTCAATATAAATTAACCTGTTTTTAAATTTTCTTCTGCAAGGGGTACAAATATGATAAGCATAAATTCCGCATGCGAAGCTGCGGGCAACAGCTAGTCATAATATATAATAATATGAACTGTGAGTCGATGTCTGTATTTGAGAAAACTATTAGTGCGGATGACACTAACGGTGGTGGACTGACATTAAAATTGTATAATCTATACAAATAAATAAAATTGGAGTGTCTGTTTGTAATATTAAAATAACCGCTTTTTACTGAGTGCATTTGGATGTATATACGGTACATTTGTGAAAACAACATTTTTCACAATTTTTGTTTGTCTGTCTGTCTGTCTGTTTGTTCCGGCTTAAAAATTATAAAAAATGTTGTTTTGGTATATGTACCGTGTATACTTCCAAATGCACTTAGTAAAAAGCGGTTATTTTAATATTACAAACAGACTCTCCAATTTTATTTATTTGTATAGATAGATGTATAGATATAGATGTATAGAGTATAAAAGATAGTAAGCGACCAAACTGAATCTGTAATTATTTAAGATACAGAACGTCTAATTTCTAAACAGCTCCTGGCGACACTGGTTTTTCTCCTTCTCACCTTGACCTATCACCTACCTGTTAGATTGTGTAGACAATTTATATAATAAATTATTATTATTACTGGTATTTTTCCGTGATGACGTTCTGGCTAACAAACATCTTCTTGCTTGAGTTAGCCGCTAAACGACTCGTATTTCGACTTGGGGTTGCTAATTATCTTGAGAGCCAATACTTGTTTGATCGGCAACGCATTGGTCATGTCTATCGTATTAGAAATTGTTGTCTTTAAAATTGAACGTGCCCCCACTTAAGGCTATTGTCAAAGCCTGTAAGTGAGAATTTACATTTTTTTATGGAAATAGCCGGCAAACGAGCTGACGATCCACCTGATGGTAAGTGGCTATCGTCGCCCATGGACATCAGCAACACCAAGGCATCGCTGATGATTTGCTGGCAAGAAAGAGAGAAGAAAAAGAAAGAAAGAACTGGCTCTTAAGCCCCCAGCCGGAACACGACGAGTCGTTTGGCGGCTGACTCATGCTCAAGGGAGGCAGCTATCCAGGCGAACCCCATGGAGAAATAATAATAGTAATAATGGTATTAATTTACAATTAAAATCAATATTACCAATATAATCCCTCGAGGGGCCCTACCACCAGCGGGCTGGATTTAGTCGCCTCTTACGACACCCGTCCGGCGTGGGATTGGGATTAGTATTCTAAGCCGCCCCAATACGGCTAATTTATTAAAAAAATGTTTTCTAAGTTCACGTTCATTTTTAAAGTAGAGGATCTATTCATGTTCGTCCTTATTTGTCAGCATAAGGGATGAATTATGCTACACCGTCGGGTACGAACCGTGCCGGGCACGAGCAACTTTACTAACATTTTACGAGGCTCGGACGCGGACGTCGCAAGGCGTAGCATAAACACTCGATGTCCGCGTCATATAAGATGTTAGTGCCGTGCCTCGTCCGTGCCTCGTTCGGGGCACGGCACGTACCCAGCTCGGTGTAGCATAATTCATCCTCAAGTTAGTAGTATAAAAATGGCTATTACGTCGCTCGTGGATAATTGTTTTTTACCGCCCACGCGACGCAAAACGAGGGGTGTTATAAGTTGGACGTGTGATCTATGTCTGTCTGTGGCATAGCAGTTCCGAAAAGAATGGACCCATTTTGATGCGGCTCTTAGCCATATTTAGTGTAAATAAAATTGTCGGGAGTTTTTTTAAATTCTACAATGTATAGTTATTGAAACATCTAATTCCGAGTTCTATCCCGTTGCATCAGTGAATTTAGTAGCAGATTTCGGGGTTTAACTATGCATCCGACACTTGTGTTCGTACAACATTGCCAGTTTCATCCCATCAACCTACTGTTGTGTGACAATATCGTACTGACAATATGATTGTGTCCATTGCAGCTTGGATATAGTCCTATTGAACATGCTTAAATGTATTTCTACACTATATATTTCTACCAGAGTTCGTGCGCAAAATATAAATAGAAGTGAATGACGTAAGTATGCGTTTTTGACTTATCATCTAATCTAATATATAAAATTCTCGTGTCACGGTGTTAGAAGTTGAACTCCTCCGAAACGGCACGACCGATTTTCGTGAATTTGCCGAGTTGCGTGCAAATCGGCTAGGGTGGAGAATCGGACAACATCTATTTGTCACCCGCCTCCACCCTTAAATTTTTGGCAGAACAAAGTTTGCCCGGTCAGCTAGTTTTTATTTATAAATAACCGACAAACAAACTAACGAGCTATATTCATCATTGTTTTTGAACATTAGTAATGCTAAATGCGCGTTCCCGCCAAAAAAGAAAGCGAAGGCTAGCTATAATCCCGTGAAATAGCTCTAGGTGCCTATAGCCTAAGATCCGGCCGCAAAATTCCGTGCTCATCTGTTTTTTACTACAAACCAAATTTTTATGAATATTTATAACGAGGAGAATCTAAAATGACTAGGTTGCCTATCAAAATTTGGCCGCTAGTATTTTTAATTAAATTATTTTTAATTTATTTTTAGGAAAAAATTTCGCTCACTTGTTTTTTAAATAAAACCTCATCTACGTCACGGCCACTTATATAAAGATTCTAAAAAATCACGGTTGCCTTTGGGCAAACGGCCGCAACTCCTTCGCAGCCTGGTGTAAACAGGTATGATTTCGACACGTTTATACGTTCATAACGTACATTTATAAATTATATCTCAAACTAGCTGTTGCCCGCAGCTTCGCATGCGGAATTTATGCTTATCATATTTGTACCCCTTGCAGAAGAAAATTTAAAAACAGGTTAATTTATATTGAAGTATTTATATTTAGAAATTTATATACTGAAAACTACGATACAATCACAAATCATTCCTCCGGGAACGGATTTTGAAAAATAAACAACATTAACATTAGTTTTTTTCTTTTTCATGAAAAATTTTGAAAAACTCGAAAACATATATTCCATCAATTAAATGAAGAACGTTTGTTTCAAATTTAAAGCAAGACGTTGGTGTTTTAAAAATATTTCATACTAAGTTTCATCTTGTTTCCTGGGAAAACTTTTAATTTTATCGCGACTAAAAGTTTTTTAAAACGTGATCCAAAGTATTAGGAACAACTTGACTAATTTCCGTCGAAATCAGTTCAAGGGTTTTCATGTGATGCCCGGACAGACAAACAGACAATAATACCCCTGTCCTTTTCCCTCCCTCTCCCGCTCCCCGTCCCTCTCCCTCTCCCTCTTCCTCTCCCTATCCCGCTCCCGGGCCCCCGGGCCCTATCCCGCTTCCTGTCCCTCTCCCTCTCCCTCTCCCGCGCCCTGTCCAGCTCTCTCTCCCGCTCCCGGGCCCTCTCCAGCTTTCTGTCCCCTTCCCTCTCCCTCTCTCTCCCTCTCCCTCTCTCTCCCTCTCCCTCTCTCTCCCTCTCCCTCTCCCTCTCCATCTCCCGCTCCCTGTCCCTCTCCCTCTCCCATTTCCGGTCCCTCTATCGCGTCCTGTCTCCCGCTCCCGTCCGTAAAGTCCTCCACACAATTTTTTTGTTTCTCACTATAAGCTTACATATTAATTTTCATATTTCTGAGTTTGAAATTGACCAAGTCCTGGAAAATCTTGCAACCTCTTTATTTACCCCTTATGGGGATGAACTTCGAGAAAACAGTGGGTACAGTTATTTTTTGTGTCTAACTATAAGCTTACATATAATTTTTCAAGTTTTTTACTTCAAAACTGATGAAGTTGCCATAATCACTTGCACTCCCTAATTAATTAACCCTTCAGGGGAGGATTTTCCAAAAAAACACATTACTGATTATTTCTAATCTTGAGCTAATATAATATTTTTTTATGTTTTTAACTTCAAAAATGACGAAGTTGCGTAGTAAGTTCCATCCCCTAAATTTGTCGTTTAATGGATGATTTTCAGCTAAATTTTAACTTTTGTTAATAACAATAAACTAACATAAAAATTTTCATATTTATAACTCTAAAACTGACAAAGTTGATTTGTATGTAAATGACTTCCAACCCCTATTTTTAGGGGATGAATTTCGAGAAAACAGTGATGCAGTTATTTTTGTGTCTAACTATAAGCTTATATACAATTTTTCACCCTTCTTACTTCAAAACTGACGAAGTTGCTCTACTAAATTGCGCCGTCTTAATTAACCCTTTAGGGGATGATTTTCCAAAAAACATAATACTTACAAATTTTGTTTCTAAACTGGAGCTAATATGTAAATTTTCATGTTTTTAACTTCAAAAATGACTAAGTTGCCTACTAAGTACCATCCATTAAATTAACCCTTTAGCCTTTAAGGGATGATTTTCCAAAAAAATGTGTTAAACTTAATTTTTGTTTATTACTATAAACTTACATAAAAAAATTCATATTTACGACTCTAAAATTGACGAAGTTGGTTTGTATGAAAATGACCTCCAACCCCTATTTGTAGGGGATGAATTTCGAGAAAAAAGTGATACAGTTATTTTTTGTGTCTAACTATAAGCTTATAATACAAATTTTCACCCTTCTTACTTTAAAACTGACGAAGTTGCCCTACTAAATTGCGCCGTCTTAATTAACCCTTTAGGGGATGATTTTCCAAAAAACATAATACTTACAAATTTTATTTCTAAACTGAAGCTAATATGTTAATTTTCATGTTTTTAACTTCAAAAATGACTAAGTTGCCTACTAAGTACCATCCATTCAATTAACCCTTTAAGGGATGATTTTCAAAAAAAATGTGTTAAACTTATTTTTTGTTTATTACTATAAACTTACATAAAAAAATTCATATTTACAACTCTAAAATTGACGAAGTTGGTTTGTATGAAAATGACCTCCAACCCCTATTTGTAGGGGATGAATTTCGAGAATACAGTGATACAGTTATTTTTTGTGTCTAACTATAAGCTTATATACAAATTTTCACCCTTCTTATTTCAAAACTGACGAAGTTGCCATACTAATTTGCGCCGTCTTAATAAGTCCTTTAGGGGATGGTTTTCCAAAAAAACATAATACTTACAAATTTTGTTTCTTGTCTGGAGCTAATATGTAAATTTTCATGTTTTTTACTTCAAAAATGACGAAGTTGCCTACTAAGTTCCATTCAGTAAATTAACCCTTTAAGGGATGATTTTCCAAAAAAATGTGTTAAAGTTAACTTTTGTTTATTACTATAAACCTACATGAAAAATTTCAAATTTATAAATCTAAAACTAACAAAGTTGGTTTGTATGAAAATGACTTCTAACCCTTATTTGTACCCCTTGGGGGATGAATTTCCAAAAATCCGTTCTTAGTGGACGTCTCCTTAGCATAAACTATCTCCCTGCCAAATTTCATCTTAATCGGTTCGGCAGTTTCTGAGATTTCTTGTTTAATCAGCGGTGTGTCGCTTTTCAATTTTATATATATAGATTAAAGCTATTTTTTTTCTATTTACTATCGTATATGGTTGCCTACTTAACTCCGGCCGCAAATAAGGGTTGCCGGCTGTTAAAGATATCCGGCTGCAGGATTAGTGCGCTCATCGATTTTTGCTCAAACCCGAATTCTTATGCTTATTTATAATTAGGAGAATATATAATTACCAAGTTGCCTGTCAAAATTTGGCCGCTAGTATTTTTAATTAAATTATTTTTAATTTATTTATGCAGCTGCATATCTTTGACAGCCGGCAACCCTTATTTGCGGCCGGAGTTAAGTAGGCAACCATATACGATAGTAAATATGAACGTATAAACGTGTCGAAATCATACCTGTTTACACCAGGCTGCGAAAAGGTTGCGGCCGTTTGCGCAAAGGCAACCGTGATTTTTTAGAATCTTTATATAAGTGGCCGTGACGTAGATGAGGTTTTATTTAAAAAACAAGTGAACGAAATGTTTTGCCAAAAATAAATTAAAAATAATTTAATTAAAAATACTAACAGCCAAATTTTGACAGGCAAATTGGTAATTATATATTCTCCTAATTATAAACAAGCATAAGAATTCGGGTTTGAGCAAAAAATCGATGAGCGCATTAATCCTGCAGCCGGATATCTTTAACAGCCGGCAACCCTTATTTGCGGCCGGATTTAAGTAGGCAACCATATACGATAGTAAATATAAAAAAATTAGCTTTAATTTGAGATATAATTTATAAATGTACGTTATGAACGTATAAACGTGTCGAAATCATACCTGTTTACACCAGGCTGCGAAGAGGTTGCGGCCGTTTGCGCAAAGGCAACCGTGATTTTTTAGAATCTTTATATAAGTGGCCGTGACGTAGATGAGGTTTTATTTAAAAAACAAGTGAACGAAATTTTTTCCCAAAAATAAATTAAAAATAATTTAATTAAAAATACTAGCGGCAAAATTTTGACAGGCAAATTGGTAATTATATATTCTCCTAATTATAAATAAGCATAAGAATTCGGGTTTGAGCAAAAATCGATGAGCGCATTAATCCTGCAGCTGGATATCTTTAACAGCCGGCAACCCTTATTTGCGGCCGGATTTAAGTAGGCAACCATATACGATAGTAAATAGAAAAAAATTAGCTTTAATTTGAGATATAATTTATAAATGTACGTTATGAACGTATAAACGTGTCGAAATCATACCTGTTTACACCAGGCTGTGAAGGAGTTGCGGCCGTTTGCCCAAAGGCAACCGTGGTTTTTTAGAATATTTATATAAGTGGCCGTGACGTAGATGAGGTTTTATTTAAAAAACAAGTGAGCGAATTTTTTTCCCAAAAATAAATTAAAAATAATTTAATTAAAAATACTAGCGGCCAAATTTTGATAGGCAACCTAGTCATTTTATATTCTCCTCGTTATAAATATTCATAAAAATTTGGTTTGTAGTAAAAAACAGATGAGCACGGAATTTTGCGGCCGGATCTTAGGCTACTAGGAATGCGTTTGAATTAATAGCGTCCTTACTTTGCAATGTGTCCCTTTAGAATCCTGAATTTCATTTTCAAGCTTATGGTTATATTTTTTTATAATTCCTAATTAAAATGAATAGCAATAATTTCGGTTGCGGGTATTAAGCATAGGTAATTTTTTCCAAGCGATACGTAAGCAATAGGTTAGTGTTTTCATCGAAGTGCTTACAAAATTAAATATGTTTTTGTAAAACGCAAAAATGGATAAAAAAGTAAGTACCAGAAGTATAAAAAGCATGACAAGAATGATAACGTGGAAGCCGAAACTCCCAAAATGCTGAGACGAGAAACTAAAAGGTCGGCCATTTTGCATAAATAGAAACACTCGCAAAGCGAAAAGAATTTAAATAAGAAAAAGGCGAACTCACTGGCTGGGTGCATAAAAATCTTTGAAATGAGGAAAAGGATTTTTAAAATAAAATTAGCTATTTTTAGAATGTTTCTGACGTTGTTCGTCGAGTAATAACAGTTTTTGGTTAGATTGATCATATTTTGAAAAGGAACTCTACTTGAGATATCTTTTACGTTTTTTTTACATCCAACTGTCTCGGCAAAACTGTTCTCCGATTTATTTCATCACTTTATTCTCATCTTCTGTTAACTAAGATGCCAAGTATTCAAATACTTTTCCTAAATAACTTACCAAAAGAAGCTTTGTAAGAAGCAGTCCTTAAAAATCACCGATGTAGGTACCTACTAGAAGTGTAATGCCACTAAGCGATCATCTGAAATAATTTTTTAGACAAGCCAAAGATATAAAAGCTTTTTCATTAAAAGTTAATTTGATGTCTTATATAATTATTTGAAAGAATTGTGGTACTCATTTCTCCCGCCTACGTGTTCCTGGCAGTCTATAGATACAAGAGTTCAAAGACTAAAACAAGACTTAAAGCAAATTATTAAACGAATGCTGAATACCTATCGTGTCTTAAGAATCAAAAGAAATAATATTAAAGGTAAAAAGTCGTCCAATCATCTAAAGATATCGGTCTTCGAACTATCAAGATTATTATCTACTTACGTCTCTTATTCTCGTGGGCGTCTGTCATTGCTATTTGTTGTCATCGGGCGTTTTACAAGGCGTACTCTGTGTATTCTTTTTTATGTACAGTATTCTTTTTATGTGAATAACGCTCACAGAGGATCACTTTCGCTAGCATTAAGTTGATGTGCTCACCACCTTGGACCACATCTCCACTTACCATCAAACAAACAAACAAACAAACAAACAAACGCTAATACACTCATACCCCCGCAGTAGGTTTTCAGCTGTGTCGCGGGTGGCGGACGACACATATAACACATCACAATCACACCCATGACCCGAGTACAAATATTTATCTGTTACATAAATATCTGCCCCGGCCAGGAATCGAACCCGGGACCCCTCGCTTCGCAGGTAGGGTCGCTACCGACTAGGCTACAGGGTCGTCTCATCAGCTCATTCCATCAGGTGGGAATAGTGGGATTGTGGTCAAGCTTTAACTTATTTGTGTAAAAAAGAAAAAAAAACCTGCGTTGCAGGCGGCATAATATTATGGGTATGAGAATAAATTATGTGTTCGGTAATATCTATGTAAGTAAGTAGTTTATTTTCATTCGGGCAATATGTTAGCAATTAATATGTTGTTATGCATCGATTCGGGTTATACCCTCCTATTTTTCGTTTGACGTGCGCAAGGGCCACCAACCGAGTCAAGTGCAATTTGTTTTGTTCGTCATCTTTTTGGTATTTCGGCCGAATATATCTTTCTATTATACGGGCTACTGAGTGAAGTTAAAGTGAAACTAGTGCAACGCAGGACAACAAAACCATCTCGGCGCCGAGGTATCGAGCGACGCCACGCGACGGAACAGGTTGGTGGACACCCTTTTTGGTGTGTACATTTTGCTGATTGCTGTGTATTCCACAGACACACTTAAATCTCTATAATCATTAGAAAAAATACAGTCCACGTTCGATTCGATTAGTCACCACCACCAATTTAGGAAACCGGGTTCAAAACCGTTCATACTCGATTCCCGAGTATTCCGAGCCCGGGTAAATGACAATCACCAACATTATGAATACATATACAATATTGACGACTCTGTAACCTAGTTTTAGCGACCCTGCCTGCGAAGCGAGGTGTCCCGGGTTCGATTCCTGGCCGGAGCAGATATTTATGTGACAGATAAATATTTGTACTCGGGTCATGGGTGTGATTGTGATGTGTTATATCTGTCGTCCATGCCACCCGCGACAAAGGTCATAACCTACTGCGGGGGTATGAGTGTATTAGCGTTTATTTAGCGTTAATACATATTATGAGACATTACAAAGTCATGTCTGCCCTGACTAAGACTCGATAATATCCTAGGTTCGAGTAGTAGTAGTTTCTACCAACTGGGTACAGGGTGAAATATAGCTGGTAAACTGTCAGTCGGGCTATCTGATGGTAGATCATAATCAATTATAGTTTCAGCTAACGGAAAGTGGACACCTGTTGATCAATAAAGTTGTACATGTAATTGAAGATGATATTGCTTTGAAGAGTTTCAGATTTATTTTTATAATCGGTATACAAAGGTTTTATAAAACAATCATAGCTTTAATAAAATTCTAGCTTTCTTGGTAAGATTTTGACATAAAAATTTTGAGCAAAGTTTAAAATAAAGCTTGAAAGATCACTATTTATTTAAGTATAAAAAGACCTAGTTATCCCAAAAGTTTAGGAATTAAAGAAGGAAATTATAAGGTTATTTTGGGAACACATAATATCTGGTTCATCTTTATTAATGTCCCGTTTGATTGCAAGTCTTAAAACAAACGATATAATTACAGTAATAATAATAATAATCGTGATGTCTAACAAAATCATGGTTTGTGGAGACAACTAGGAAGACGCGAAATGTTAATCGAATTTCGTAACATTTTCTTTGAAGATATAAGGCACATTACAGATTAGCTTTCAAAGTTTTACTTTTGAAACGTCAAAATTAACGATCGTTATATGTATAATGTTATCAAAACCTATTTAATATTAAAAGATACTCGAGAATATCATAAAACATTCATAAAAGTTACCATTATAATTATACCAAGTGACATCAAAATCATAACAATATTAACTTTTATATTTACTTAGAGGTATGTAAGTACTTTTGTTATTAATATTACTTTAAAAAACATTAATTTTAAGTAGTCGATACTTTACACTTCCACATTGAGACTTTAGTGGAGAGGCTTAAACGCAAAATTATAAACAATATTAATTATAATATACGTGAGTCAATTATATTTTACGCTTGAATGAAATATATAAAAACAAATATTGCCTTAGTAAATAAAGATAAAACTATCAGAATATTCCACATTCATCACGAAAGCAGAGTTCAATAAATCAAACGCCATTAAGTGTAAATGTTTTCATTGCGATTTTAATAACATTACTCACCTATTAAGATCATAATCATTACCACGAATGTTCTGAACTACAGCTGGGTTCGTGTTTCTCAACAAAAGGAGGCAAATTAATACTGGAAGCATAAAACCACATTTAATGCTAGAAACTGCGGACTGACATCGAATCCTTTAACGATAATGCACTTACTCGGCGTTTAATCGTCGCTACTTTAGTCAACGCAAATTAAAATACTATCTTGGTGTTACTTAAAAGTGTTGTGTTAAGTGACGTATATTCTACAGATAAAACGTTTATGCAGTCAAGTAAAGTAACTTTAAAGTCTCAAGCCGCTTCAATAGGAGCGTTTATAATGAAGCAGCTGTAAAAACGCCTCATCCGTAAAGCCCTACGCAAGACGGCCGTCGCGCCGTCGGTGAACACCACAACTGACAAAGCCGAGCATCACTCACCCGGGATCGTTAATTATTTTCAAAACAGCCTTTAAAATTCGAAAACCTCATTAAGACTCCCACATAAAGGGGTTTTGGAATAAAACAAAAGGTAATTTTCGCTTATTCATTAAACGTAATTAAAAGGGGCGCGATAATGTTGAGGCTCGCAAAATTAATAACGTGCTAAATTATTAAAGTTATCTGTGGATTTATGTTGTGAGTGATGTCGTTAGCGGGTGAAATGTGTTCTTGAAGTTTACGAGAAGACTAAAATGCGATGAAAGTTAAGTTTTTTTTTCTATTTTTAACTAGGTAATGATGAAATTAGCTAGTTTCATGATTCATTCCTTTAATAAAAACCGGGCAAGTGCGTGTCAGGCCACGCGCAATGTAGGCTTCCGAAGTAATAAGTTTATCGAGTATTATTCATTAACTACTTATGCTAACTTAACCGTGATAGTTTTCCTTGTAAAGATGGGTTACTTTTCTCTGTAGGTGACTGTACAATATAAATAATTCCACTTTATACTTGCAATACAAACAAACTTGGGTACATGTTTAATCGTATACAGAAATGTCGCCAACACAGTAATGAGGTACCCTCTTGAATTAACGCTAGACAAGAGATCTAGACAGCCTCATCTGAAAAGCTAAATTAAGTACCCTTTATATACAAACGGTCCTTTGTTTACTAGTTTCTAGACATTTCGTTCTTAATAGTTTTCTTAACAAACGTTTACTTATAGGTACCTACTTATAAGTAAATATAAAAATATTAAGGGCTTGTTTCACAATCTTCAAGTAGAGTCCTGAATAAGCTATTCGCCGGTTAAAGTGACGTTAAAGTGTCATTTTACATACACGAAATGTCAACTTAACCAACGAATAGCTTACTTCGGACTTACTTGAAGATTGTGAAACAATTATCGAAGACAATCTTTGGGTTCGCCTGGATAGCTACCTTGAGCTTGAGTCAGCCGCCAAACAACTCGTGTTACGGCTGGGGGCTTGACAGCCATTTCTTTCTTTTTCTTCTTTGTTTCTTGGCCGGCAACGCATCAGTGATGCCTTTGGTGTTGCTGATGTTCATAGGCAACGATAGCCACTTAAATCGTTCTAATAAAAAAAAGGGTGCGTGTACTTTTGTACGCGCGTGAGAAGTTATATTTCTTCGACATAATTAAATAAATATTTAATTTCATAACGTGTATCACTTTTAATTATCTTTCAAAAACTATTTTTGTACAAAATAAAAAGAATAAAATATTACTTGTGTATGTTTACGCAAGTACAAACTAGATGGTGTTGTTCAGGAACCGGAATCACGCTGTTGAGACTGTGAGATTTGTATAAGTAATAACATTAAATAAACGAGGTAAAGATAAGAAGCTAGGGCCATCTATCCGGTGCTTGCATACCCCCTCCATGGTAGCGCAAACGTTTAACGCAACCGTTTAATGAAACCTTTTTGCTAGTCGCATAAGAAGTATAACTTCAAAAACAATTTAATCGTAGCTATTCAAATTTTCAGGCAACGTGAAAGCGCAGCTTGTAAATTATAATACTACTTAAAGATATTGTATGCTAAGCTTAAATTTATTATTAACAAAACATTTCCTTGACTTTATTTACGATATTTTTTGATTCGTTTTTCTCATTGAAATGTTATTTTGTTACGTTTCCATTGTATTGTATTGCATTATCAAGTGGTTCCTTAAATAGAGCGCTTGTGTATTATACTCGTAATGTAATCCCCGTTGTATATTTTCTTTATCAATGTCTTACTTGACAGACGTTTTTATTGCATGAAGATTTACCATGAACGTAACACAGACTTTTGATGTAGGTATTGTTATGTGGTAATTTATTTTGGTATTTCCGTGTAAATGACTTATGAGCATTGGTAGGTATTCCTTATGTTTTACGGTTTTGGGGCCATCCATAAATTACACGTTAGGGGAGAGGGGGGGTCGGTGTAGTGTAACATTGCGTGACAAGAGTGGGAGGGGTCCTAAGTTTCGTGACGTCACATTTCAAAATCGAATAATTGGTATGTAGCTATAGGTAAATATTAAAAAACTATTAATGGAAATAAAACTTATTTCGGAATTGCTGTTTTAATTTAATAATTTCTAGGTGTAAAATTTTATAATATGTGACGTCACACTAGGGGGGGAGGTCTTACAAGTGTGACCAGCTGTGACAAGGACGGGGGAAGGGATGAAAAAGTCATGAAATTAGTGTGACGTAATTTATGGATTTTTGAATTTAATTCAATTTATTTATTGCAATCATGTGGCAGATAAAGGTGGTACATACAATGCTAACTGAACTTACATTGCGTTGAATAATTTTTTTACATGTCATATTAGGAAAATTAAAATTAGATATAATATACATTACCCTATTCATAAAAAATAATAATTATATAACGGACATTTAAATATCTAATTATGTCAATAAAATTAAGTTACTGTCAGTAATAAATTATAAACCATAATAAAATAACCATCATAAAATAAGAATAATTTGTCAACATTATTATAAATGACAATCAAATTTGTTAATATAAATATAATTTTATTAAATTTAATAGCAAATAAATAATATGTTTAATCAATTTGTCAACGAAATATTCGATCTATTGTATTTGACTGTTTATAATATATTTTTTAATCTTTTTTAAACCCGGTTACATTAAGCTCTTTTATTTTATCTGGTTGGTACATTGTATAATAATAATATTGGTCGAAGTTACGCACCAACAGCCTACAAGTGGTTACGGGTCTTAAGGTCAACGTTAATCAGGCTGATTGGTTGCAATAAAATTGTTCATCCAAATTCACGTCACGTGATCAGTCTTCAGGTACCTCTTCGAAGCTTGCTTCTTACGTTTATTTAAATTTCTTGTTCCAATCGAATGTGAGAGAATTCTCGAGTCCAGCAATGGAAGTAATGGGATGTTATGATTACGATTCGATGACGCATGAAATCAGATAAAGGATTTACTACTTTTAAAATGCTAATAAATTATCGCTATTATGCTATAATCATCGGTAGGTCAACCATGCGATGGACCGATCAAATCAAATCTGCTGTGGGCGGGTCCATTGCATGAGTGCATCAAAAAATGACGACCAACCGAGCAAAATGGCAAGAGATTGTAAAGAGAATTACATCTGCCACAAATACGATTACATGACGACCACGACCGAAACGATTAAAAAGAATAAATTATAGTCTTTAGATAAACCGTATTTATTCTTACAAAATAACAGTTGCATCACAGAACATGTACATTTATAGAAGTGAATTATTCAACGAACATCGAATTACATTTTATGTCTTTCAACCAAAGCGTATCTACTATTTGATTGAACAGTGTAATTTCAATGTAACTGCTGATCATTTCATTTTCTTATTTAGGAATGTCATTGTTTAAGTTCCTATTGGAAGTTTTTCATCTTCAACAATTGGGTTTTCTTTTACTTTCTTCTTTATGTCTTTCTTTTGCTCTAAGTATAACCAGCTGAAAGAGAAAATATTTTTAGTATCGTCAGGATTATTTTACGGATATCTGTTTTAATTTAATTAATTTTCTGTCAGTACAATCTTTCTTGACAGCTTTTTCTTTCGTTCTTTTTCTTCTCTCTTTCTTGATCGGTCTTAAATTTCAGCGAGATTTGAGGAGTAGTTTTTGAGTTATCCCATATTTGGCATCAAAAATAAATTAATTTCAAAAAAAAAAAATCCAAAAAAAAACAATACAATTATAATCATTTTTATAAACGAGCGTTTTTAAAAACGCGCGTGACGTTTTTCGTCACCGTCGTTTTTGTGTCACCGTCCGTGTTACAAATCTTACACTCTCATCATTTTTTCCACTTATTTCATAACGCACCTAAAGAAGTATAACTTCAAAAATTTAATTTAATATTTTAACTCCTTAGGGTGAGAGGAAGTTGGTCTAAATTAAATTGCAAGCAAATTTTGCACCCACCTGCAGAATTTAAAAATCTGCATTTTGTGCAATTATGATTTTATTTAAAATCTTTGGATGGCGACTCTACAATCCTTATTGCACTAGGCTTACCCAAATATTAAGATGGCTGGAATAGTCAATCCAGCTCCAAGAATAAAGACGAGTCCTGGTAATATCTCCAGCGTGGCAACGTACACTCTCGAGTACAGTGGACCGTACACTAAGGGAGTCATGGCTTCTGCTAGTCCAAAAAGTGAGTTTACCCTCCCTAAAAGAAAACAGTTTTTCAGTCATAATATCTGTAACAGGTACTTTACGTCGCATTGGGCAGCGTGGTGGAGTATGCTGTAGGCCTCCTCAAGAGGTGGACACGTGCTCAGTAGTGGGTCATTGAGTTTTTCCATTACAAACAAAAAAAAAAAATTTTTCCTCTTAATAATTAGTATTTCACGCTTTGATTACAGTTTTGAAGCACCCAGATTCAAACATTTTTTTCATAAATAGTTGAAACAAAAATAGCGTCATTGCCTTAATAAATATTTGGCTTCAATCCATTAATGACCCACTATTGGACACAGTACTCTCCTCTTGAGAACGCTTAGAGCATATTCCACCACGCTGCTACAGTGCGGATTGGTGGAGGGGTTAGTAGTCAACCCGAGTGTCGGAAGTTTTCAAACCGTCCGAAGGCCTCCGACATGGCTTAACGACTGTTATCTTATGATAACAATCAGGACCGACGGCTTTACGTGCCCTCCGAAGCGCGGAAACACTCAAGAAATTTTTGCCAATGAGTCACCTATCCAACTACCGACCGCGCCCGCTGTTGCTTACCTTTGTCGATCACATAGGATCGACGCAAACCGCCGGGCTATGAGCGCTTCAGAAATATTTACAGATGAGTAATTTAAGTATATTATATTAAATTAGAGACCTGACATTCAAATTCTTCTTTAATCAGTTTTAAAATTCAGTAGTGTCTCGGGTTGAAATATGTATTTAAGGAACCATGGGATGGTATTTAAATAAAATATTTTAAAAATCCGCTACATTTATCACACAGTAAATCCACTTTAGTTAAATATACAACCTCATCTAACCTCTAGTCCAAATAGGTACCCGAATCTATTTTATAGTCATTTATATCCAAAGCCGATCTTACCAACCATACATTCCTTTACAGAAATTATTAGCTATCAAATAAATAGGTTTATTATCAGTAATGGAAACACTTACCAAATTCCTTCCCGTCCACTAGCTTAGATGCAATTGACCGCATCGCAATAAAAGATGTACCGTTGAGAATCTCAAGAAGCGGTGCTGTAATAAAGGAAAATTCTTCAATCACTTTGTCGAAAACGTCTACTCCGGGGCGGCGTTATATATAGCTAGCAATATTGCATCCATTTATTTATAGTTGACTCGATCTTGCAATGGATGGATAAGATTTATATAAAGGTTTACAGTAAATAGTTTTAGAACAAGCGCGCAAGGAGAGTTTCCGCCAAGAAGTAACAACGCCTATTACTCTTAGTAGTATTCAATAGATTGTATTCAACAGTATTAACTGGCTTTTCAGCACTGCTTCAGTCTTATCATCATCATCATCATCATCACAGTCCAAAGCTTTCGGGTCTCCTTTAATATACGTTTAATATTGCTAAAGTAAGTGATCTTTCTTAATATTTTTTTACTAGCTGACCCGACGAACTTCGTATCGCCTAACAAATTAATGTTTTTTTCTAAAATAAAAGTAGCCTAAGTTACTCCTTGTTACATCAGCTATCTGCCAGTGAAAGTCCCGTCAAAATCGGTCCAGCCATTTCAGAGATTAGCCGGAACAAACAGACAGACAGACAAACAAAAATTTAAAAAATGTTGTTTTGGTATATGTACCGTGTATACATCCAAATGCACATAGTAAAAAACGGTTATTTTAATATTACAAACAGACACTCCAATTTTATTTATTTGTATAGTTATAGATTAAATATTATTTTTGTTAAAAACACTTTTTGAAAGTGATTTTACAAAAAACTTAATACATTGACGACCCTGTAGCCTAGTTGGTAGTGACCCTGCCTGCGAAGCGAGGGGTCCCGGGTTCGATTCCCGGCCGGGACAGATATTTATGTGACAGATAAATATTTGTACTCGGGTCATGGGCGTTATTGTGATGTGTTATATGTGTCGTCCATGCCACCCGCGACACAGGTGAAAACCTACTGCGGGGGTATGAGTGTGTTAGCGTTTTATTTTATTTTATTTATTTATTTTATTTCTAATAATGCACATTGCATTGGAAACATTTTGTTCTAGTACTTAAAGATGACCGTTAAGAAGTGTTGGAAACAGACGGCAAGATAACATCGTCTTTATCTAGTGTTCCACTTAGCCACCTGGCGGTTAACCGATAAATTAAATTAGGTTCACGAGATTACAGCGGCCTTCAGCGTTACCAGATATTATATTAATCATTATTCATCTCATGTTGCTTGGTTACTGAATAATTTATAGCTCATGATTATTATTTACGACCAGTTTTAAATGACCATTAAAATATAGCAGGCCTGAATCTGATTGTATGGAATAAGGTACAAACAAAATTTTTAAATGTACTTAATTTATACATTTCTTTGGTTGACCAGTTAAAAAACCTACTGCGTATTTATAATATTTATTAGTATACAATTTAAACAGCATTATTTACTGTTAATTTTGTTTATGAACCAAATAAAAAAATCCGTCCACTATTTAATTATCAACCTTATCATATTCTAGTAGCGAGTCCTCTGAAAACTAATATTGTTATTGTAAGATGATTTACATTTTTCTGATCAATTCTGCGTCACACGGACATACTGTAAGATTTATTTTAAACCAGATTCTTGCCCCTTAACTTGACTCGTAAACCTAAAGATAAACTTTTACCACCTGAAAGCTGTAAAACATGTGGAGCACGTCTCCATATAGTTTCACAATCATGTGATACTAGCTGTGCCCCGCGGTTTCACCCGCGTTAATTTGTGGAAAAAACTATCTACTAAAATGTATGATGTTATATAGTCTATAGCCTTCCTCGATAAATGGACTATCAAACAAAAAGAATGTTCCAATTCGAACCAGCAGTTCCTGAGATTAGCGCATTCAACCAAACTCTTCAGCTTTATAATATTATATTATAGACAAGTAGAATCGTAATAATAAATACTGTAACTAATCAATAAAACAAACGAATAAACTGATTTACTTAACAATTTCTGCCGTTGCGTATAGTATTTTTACTTTGAACAACTAAGAATATTTGTTCATATCTTTACTTCCTAACAAAGGAGGGCTTTAGACAATTACTGGTGATCTAAGGAAGCAATTGTTGAAACGAGTTTAAAAACTTAAGATCAAAGTGCCGACAGTGCTTGATCATTCCATACTTTATTCGGTCATGTCTGACACAAGCAGAGCGTGAACATCATGAGTCAAATCAGTCAAGATGAAAACGTTGCTTGAATTCCTCGATTCAAGCAATAGGTGTTTCTTCTGTAAGCCAAGTTAATATTGGACTTCGCTAACAACCCGTGATTGAATCGAGTGTTTCTCACAATTACATTTCCTCGCCCTTTCCTGAAAGAAGTTTAGAAATAAAAGGAAATTCATAAAATGAATTTTGGCGAGGGTTCATTTAGTTACAGATTATTTGTTCTAGGGTAGGTATGCCTACGTAGAATACTTAATAAAATATTTTTGAAGTTATATTGAAGTTATACTTTTTATGCGACTTGCAAAGCGTTAAAAGTTAAACGTTTAACATTTAAAATTTAATGTTATTACTTAAGCAAATCTCACAGAGTCTCAACAGCGTGATTCAGCTTCATGAACAACGCCATCTAGTTTGTGTAAACATAGGTAGTACACAAGTTCAGATAATTTATGATTAATGTTTCTTGTTTTTATTTAATACAAAATTGTTTTTTTTTTTAATATTGTTAGAATATTGTTTTTGAATGTTGTTTTTAATATGGTTTTTTATATTGTTTTTTTGAATATTGTTTTCTTGAGTATTGTTTTTATATATATTTGTATAAAAGTTAAACAGGGGAAGGGAGGGGAGGTGAGGGGAGGGGAAGGGAGGGGAGGGGAGTGGAGGGGAGTAAAATATTTATTTAATTATACCGAAGTATAACTTCTCACGCGCGTACAAAAGTACACGCACCCTTTTTTTCTTTATGTACGTATAACGTATGTCGTGTATACATATATTATAATACTTTGCGTTTCGTACATTGCTTCCTTTCATTGTTTTTCTCCTCAACGGCCAAGTATTTTATTCGTAAAAAGATAGTTCATAATAAAATTATGCTAGGGCTATCTAGTCCTAGGTGACACAGTAGTTGGCATTCACAAATTTAAAAATTTACATAGAAAACGTTTACAGGATTCATTATTATCCATCTAATAACTTTAAATGAGCAATTCTTGTAATATATTATATATTGTTGTATTATTCTTCAACTACAATTCTTTTATATATTCGGAGTCTCAGAAACGGCTCCGACGATTTTCGTGATACTAAATGATTTATGTTTGAATATAGCGAAAAGGTAAATTAATTATTTACGTTTAAGAAAAAAAAAAGATTTACACACTGATTTTGTGTCATTTTATATTAACATTTCAATATTTTACGCCACTCGAAGGTTTTTATTCAGAGTCGAAACTTGGCACTAATATAAGCTAATTATAGGTAATTGATAATTTAAAATACTTAACCAAACCAAAGTGAGTCACTCTTAAAAATAACGATCAGTCAAACAAATAACCATTAAGTTATGTTCTGTTTACTCAAAACATAAATATACATATGTATATATGTAAATAAAGTTTATGTGAACTCTTGTTTCATACTAAAGTTTACCAAAGTGTTCGATAATGCCCAAAGGGATGGTCTACTCAAAGTTTCATCTAATTCGTTGTTTAAATCCTAACTAAATTCTGAAGTTGCACCCAACTGCTATTGGAGAGGAGTTTAGAATTTGGTTTCGCAAGTTTGCTTAAATATAGTATACGTATTTACAGTATATCATGGATTGGACACACGAGAAACTGCAGGATATCAATCTTATTGCAGTCTTTTATCGTCGAATTAGTTCAATTAATTAAGAAAAATTAAATGATTAAGGTCTTTTGAAATCTGCCTAAAGAAGAAATCTATTGAAATCTGCCTACTACTGTCTTACTCGACTGGCAACTGTGCCAGACGACTTTCGAACTGGCTCGACAGCCTGTGCTGTTTTTATATTTCTATTTCCTTTAATAACTTATTTCTTTTGTTTCAAATTCGTACTCTAATTTCAGAGTCACGAATGATCCTAAAGGATTCCGTTTGTTTGATGGCTCGGATGTCCCCTTATCTCTAATGAGACAGTTTGTATCTTTTTATAAAAACATTTTTAAATATCAACCATCTTCAAAAAGAAAAAATACTACAGGATTATAAAATAGAAATTAATTAAATGTAAAATTGAACTTTCTACTTATGACAACGTTATCGACGCCCATTCAGCGTTGGTTTGGGGTTAGTATTCCAAGCTTTGGCTAGAAGAAGAGGAGAAGATAAACTTCTAGGTTAGAAGTTGTATTTACTTAAAAAGAACATATCCTTTTACCTTCCCTGTCAAATCAAATCAAATCAAAATCTTTTATTCATATAGGTATCACTGATACACTTATGCACGTCATTTTTTTATCTACCAGCTTTTCGGAAGGGTGCTTTGTCATGGAGGAGAAGAAAAGCCGTAAAGAATCTCCTCGCACATCTTTTGAAATCATGAAAAGTACATAATTATTTCTAACGTACGCGGAACTGGATGGGGCATCTTTGTCAACAATATAAGTATTCATTTATACTTTAGTATCCTTTGCCTACTAGCTGAGATTTCATATATCTCTTAAACATTTGGATAGATAAATCACGTATTGACTTAGGTAATTTATTGATTGTATCATTTATTCCTTCCATCGGGTAAAAAAAGGGTACGTGTACTTTTGTACGCGCGTGAGAAGTTATACTTCTTTGACATAATTAAATAAATATTTAATTTAATAACGTGTATCAGTTTAAATTATCTTTCAAAAACTATTTTTGTACTGAATAAAAATAATAAAATATTACTCGTGTACTACCTATGTTTACACAAGTACAAACTAGATGGTGTTGTTCACGAACCTGAATCACGCTGTTCAGACTCTGTGAGATTTGTATAAGTAATAACATTAAATTTTAAAAGAGGTAAAGATAATAAGAAGCTAGGGCCATTTTCCAGTGCTTTCATACCCCCTCCATGGTAGCGCAAACGTTTATCGCAACCTTTTTGCAAGTCGCATAAGAATTATAACTTCAAAAAACATTAAAGATAGAACTTACCCATATAAATTTCCAGGTCATTCCTTGCAAATGCATACGCGAATGACGCGACGATCTTACTGGATCACGATATGATCCCTAGCATGGTGTCGTCAAGCTTCAGGTAGTTGCTGAACAGACTTATGGAGAAGGCAGTTCCTGGAAATTGTGCAATTTATTATTAAATCATATTTGTCAGTATTTTCAGCAAAATAAAAAAAAAACTTTTCGTTCCAATACGACTTCTGTGAAAATAAAGTGAGATGATATATTGTTCCACTTATAAAAAATGTTTATGATTTTGAATGGTGGACTTATTCGGTAAACTGTAGACGCACATATATTTTTAGCTGTAGATTTTGGATTAGATCTTGTATAATTCGTAAGGGGCCATCCATAAATTACGTCACACTAATTTCATGACTTTTTGACTCCTCCACAGCTGGTCACACTTGTGAGACCGAAATTTTACATCTAGAAATTATTAAATTACAGTCAGCAGCAGTTCCGAAATAAGTTTTATTTCCATTAATAGTTTTAATTTTTACCTATACTTACCAATTATGCGATTTTGAAATGTAACGTCACGAAACTTAGGACCCCTTCCCACCCCTTGTCACACAATGTTACACTACATAGACCCCCCCCGCTCCCCCTAATGTGTGACGTAATTTATGGAAGGCCTCTAATCAATAAGACCACGTCGAATCAATGAATTTCGGGTGTCAGTTAAAATACATGATAATCAGAAGAGTAAACTGAATAAAAATAGAATGAAGTCGCTTGCAATATTGCGTAGGTATATTGCTTAATTTGGTGCAATAAATATAGTGCGAGTTGTGAGATAGGTACTTGTGGTGTTGCTGGCGGTATCATTATAATATCATTATAATATTATAATATAAGTTAATAGTAGATTAGATATAGATACATATTTTACTATATGTTACACCATAGTGATATATTAGAAGATATTTACCACGATACTTAATCTGTGCTGGCAGAATTGTGTATCAACATTTAGATATTCCATTACAAATCACAAATTTTCTTTTAGATACCTACTGTTTGCGTTTTTGACTAAATTATACCTCTAGAATGGTTTTTTTTTATTATTAGTTACATTTTTTACTATTCGTGAATGTGTGAATATGATCATAAGAATTAATGTGCCCTAAATAAATAAATATGAATTAGTTTGAATCACAATTCGGAAAAATAACGATTTATTCAGTGGAAAATAAGTCCTGAGTCAAATCTTCGAGGAATATACGACTGTTGAAGCATTAATTTTCAAGCAACACAGCACCAACAGAACGATAACATAAATAGTATTAGTCGATAGTTTATCAAACAATTGGCGTTTAAATTTAAACTCGTTAGTAAATTGCACAAAGGCTCACCCAGCAAATTGGTAACGATGGAGTACGTCGACCACAAACTGAATTTCACCTCATCCCAGTTGAACCGGTAGCGAGTAAATAGGTACATTATGTTCATTTCACCTGCAAATATAATATTTATATAACATACAGCTTGAAATTCCTATATTTTTATCATAGAGTAACCATACGATTCTTTCATTCTTAAAAGGATAAAAATTAAGCAAGTAAGAATTTTATGAAACAAAAATATAGTTCTAGTGCGGGAGCAAAGAACTAATATACTAATGTAAATGTGAGCATTATGTAGTCCGAAGCAGGGTCAAGTCGAGTCGGAGGACTTTGGTGCAAAAAAGAATCAAACACTTGGATCGGTCATTAGAGCAGCGTATGAAGTCATGTGGAAATAGAGGAGTCAGGGAGTCATGACATGAGTCAGGAGAAGAGTTCTGTATCATTTATTAGGCCAGTGTTGTAAGCATGGACCGCACAATGGTTATAACATATGAAGCGCTCATAGCCCGGCGGCTTGTGTCGATCCTAATGGTTAAGCAACTGCGGGTGCGGTCGGTAGTTGGATGGTTTCGCTAGTGGCAAAAAAAATATTGAGCGCTTTCGTATTTCGAAGAGCATGTTAAGCTGTCAGTCCCGGTTATTATCGTAAGATAACAGTCGTTAAGCCATGTCGGAGGCCCTTGGGCATCATGAAAGGGACACTTGGGTTGTCCACTAACCCTGGAGTATGCCCTAGGCCTCCTCAAGGGGAAGACCCGTGCTTAGTAGTGGGCCATTAATGAGTAAAAGCCATGTAACAGTTGACATACCCTGCATTGGTCCAAAAACAACACCAACCACAATCAGGAGCAGACACATGCGAAGCCGCCGATTGTTTGAGTTATCCTTGAATGCAACTTTGAACGTCTCACTGACTAAAGAAATGTCAAAAAAATCTTTCAGTAAACCACAGATCCCTGGTCGTCTCTGCAAAACGAAAAGAAAATGACGTAGCAGACGCTTATCTGCGTAAGAAAGAATTGATAATACCCAGTTTTTCCTTTCATCTCCCTTCTTTATTGGTTGGCAAGGTATTGGTTAGGTATCACCAATGGCGATGATCACTAATCATCATGGCACGTCTTCTCGTTTATTGATGCTTGTTGAGCGTTTGCATAAAAGGCAACGGATGCATGAGTCAATGGAATATAAACAATGCAGTGCTCAATAGCTCACCAGTGAGCTGAATCCCAGCTTGCTGAGCAAGAGACTTCCAACTCGAACATATGAAAGGCCTTGTATTCATTATATCTTTTTCTCAGATTCAGACTTGGTCACGAGTAAAATTGTCTAGTCGTGAGTCCTTTTTATTTGATCCACCAATTCAGCTTGTTAGTTTATTCAGGTCTTGTCTGATCTGAATCAGACAGGTCTTCCTTCTTGTGTATCTTTTGATGCCTTTCTCAACCATTTCTTACTTGCTTATTAGTGCCGAAGTGGTCACAATCATTGGTGAAAGTTTTTATGTTTCCGAAAGGTTTTCGACATAATTAAACGATTGTTGTAGATATACGTGCCCTAATCTACCTTAACGTGCCATAAGACGTACGGAAGTATGAGGTCATTCAACTACTGACCACAGTCGAGTATAACTTACGATAGTATTGACTGAACTATCATTTATATGAAGAAACTATCGTTTATAAGAATATATCGTTAGCAAATATGTTATGAATTTTCAATCCATTTGATGATAAGTGGTCATTTACACTCAAAGATATCAGTAGCCAATTATAATTATTGAATTTTATTTCTTCTTGTCAGAATTGGCTGATATTGTCGATTTTTCTTAAGAAAATTATACACAAGCGACCTCTTAATTTATTACACTTATTCATTGAAATCAAAATAGGTATAAAATAAAATAAAGAGTACTTACTTTTTCTACGTTATTTCTCTTCGTATCTTCTAAATAATAGTAACCGTATGTTAAGCTAAATAAATAAAGACTAGCAGATAAAGAGAATATTCCATAATAACCTATGGCCTTCAATAAAACTCCGCTTAGAGCGCTTCCTATTGGATATCCTATGGACGTACATAAGTTCACTATACCGACTCTGTAAGTTCGTTCTTCCACTGTAGTAATGTCACTTATGTAACTAAACACTCCTATAAAATTCGTGTACCAACCCCCTGTAATTGCTGGAAATATTGCTTCTGTTAAAACAGTCACTTCAACGGGGAGCTCATAGAAATAATATGTGTTTATTATAAACCCAATGCAAGTTAAGAATTCTCCAATAATGGGTACCAGAATAAATACTTTTCTTCTTCCAGTTTTGTCACTCCACGCACCGACGAACAAAATAATTAGTATAGGTAGTGCAGTTTGAATTATGTTTTTCCAGGCTTGCATTCCTGCTGTGAGAGCTTGGACGCGCTCCTCATAATCCGTATAGTTTTCAGTTTGCCTTGATTTGAGCGCGTTGCAAACTTCGGTGCTGAAATTGAGGTTTACTAGGCAAGCCTTTTCGAGGTTCAAATTTTGTGTAGCCAAAGAAGCCAGAATGCTAGGCATGACATAGCACGCCATAATTGGCTCCACTGTAACATTTTCTTTGATGACTTTTAGTTTCTGAAGAAATGTTCGTGGTTTTTTCTCATCTTCTACTTTACTGTCAACAACATGTTCTGATCTTAATGGAGAAGTTTCATGGTACTCTTCCGTATTCGATTCCAGATCATTTTCTTTCTTCATTATGTTATCACTTTTCTTACTTGAATCCATTTTGAAACAAAATGAAAGAGTGTCTCCCTTTGTCAAAAGCGGATTCAAAGACTGGAAACTTTGTTTCACATTTCTAATTTGATGGCCTAATGAGAGATAAGATTAAACTAACTAAACTACTGTGTATAGTTTATTCGTTTCACAATAAAATATACAGAAATAAATATTACAATTGATTGTTCAATATTGACAGTGTAACACTATGTGTTTAATTGATAAGGTAGCATCTTGAACAGATACACAGCACTGTGCGTTGTTTATAACTTTATTCTCTTTATAGGGAAGATCAAATGCTCACGTTATCTATATAACATCTATTTATTTAAATATTTAACATAGTATATCATATTTGCGCCTTGATAAATCGACGGGTGCGAAGTAGAAAAAGTTATCTGCAATTTTGCAATTTTAAATTATTGCCGTAACTTACTTATTATATTCCACAACATGGGAAAAAAAGTTACAGATATCGCTTTATTTTTTGCACTTTTAAAACGTAAAAACAGACATCTACGCCTATTTTGTAAAACTGCACGATGTAGATGCGTACAGCTACCGCTGGCCGTTTGTACGCGGGGCGCGCGAGTGGTGCGTGGTAATGTGTTATCAGTCAGATGACACGCTGTTCGCCGGCCGGAAATCTTTTTCTTTTACAAGTAAAATGTAATATGTTAAAAGTTTGTATGAAAGTATTTTGATAACAGTTAACAGTTTGAGTAAATCACTATACATTTGGATTTATCATAGTAAATAACTTGATTTTATAACAGTAAATGACTTATTTTTAGTCTTAACTGAAAATTTTGAACTATACTTCCTTAAATCTCCACGTAGATACGACCAAGTGACACTTATCACGGTTGCCACATTTTGGAGTACAATGTATATGCAGGCAACTGCAATATTTGTTAAAGTAAACGTAATTAGTCAAAATGAAATAAACATATTGATGCCTTATTGAATAATAAAGTAGTGATCAAAATTTCAACAATCTTGGTTCAAAAATAACAAAAAGGGAGCATTATTTCCTTTTATCCGCTCTCCTGAAAAGTAGCTGTTTTGCATATAACTCTTTTTACTTTGCACCCGTCGAAATAAGAAATAGAATTAAAATTTATTAACTTTACTTAATTAACTTAGACTAAGTCTTTTTAAGAAACAACGTGACGTGGAATCTAAATAACCTTATCATCTATAAAAGTATTCTTAGGAACTATAATTCGAATAAACATAATATTTTATTCTATTTTCAATTTTCTTGTCTTATCTTTATCATTATTTACATGCGTTAATTATTCTCTTTGATTATATCCTGGTTTTTGCTTTTGCGCACTCGTTTTCTATGCTCGTAAAATAGGTATCTGAAATTAAAAATATATCGATTAAATTACAGTAAACGTGATACAATTTACAAATAGAATAATAAATGGTTTTTGTTTTGTGTTTTTCAAATTTTGATTTCCATATAACTTGTCATAATAATTATTATGAGGGTGTGGTCGTTACAGGTGGTAATGCTCACTAATTCTAAATATAATAAAATTAAAACTACGTTATAATTAAACGCAAATTCATGGCTCCTTTGAGTACTTTATTGAATGGAAAAGGTACAAAGAAGAGTTCCAGTTCAGTGAAAAATTGCGGAAACAAGTCTAATGAACGATTATCACATTAACGTGAATAGTCAAATGGATAGAACGATATTATCTGCAAATGGTAGCAATTACTACGACAAGTTACTACTCAGTAATTCCTGATTGATGAAGCAAATTAGCGTGCCAGTTTATTTTGGGTCAAGTCTATTATTTATTTTCAACGCCTTCGATGTACAACTGTATCATTGTTGGCCATAGGAGTTTTTCCAAAATGATTATGAATAAGAAATTGAATCATATTTCTTATGGCTTATAAAGTCTATTAAAGGCCAATGCATACGTAACGGGTTTTTCTCTTACGGGACGGGACGTGAAGTTTTGGAAATATCGTTTCATAGAAAATGTATACGATATTGCATACGTAACGGAATCTGGCGGAATCCCGTACGCGAAAAAACCCGTTACGTATGCATTGGCCTTAAGTGTCGTTTATTGAAGCATCATGGATAATATCATTAAGATAATATTGAAAATAAAAGTGCTTGAAACGAGCATAGCGAGTATTCAATATAATCTATATTCAATATTTTCTTATTTTTTTACACCTTGGGTTACATTATTGGAGTTTTATTAGGGATCCCTATTTTTTTTGAAAATATAATATAGCCTATGTTACTCGGGGATAGTGTAGCTTCCCAACAGTGTAAGAATTTTTCAAATCGGTTCAGTAGTTTCGGAGCCTATTCAATGCAAACAAAAAATCAAATCTTTCCTCTTTATATATTAGTATAGATTAGTATAGAAGATAATATAATTTATCCATTAATTAATATTATTCCTGGCTTAAAAATAAGAGATCTTACGCCCCAACTCAGAGTCACTAAAGGTTACTTAAATCACTCCTTAGTAAAGAATTTGTATGGTGATTCTTTACTAAGGAATGATTTAAGTAACCGTTAATGATTCTGTGTTGGGGCGTTAGTGTTATTTTGATAAAAAATTAAATAATCTTACATGAACACTATCACAGCTGGTATTGTCATAGCTGAACCCATGAGGAAGGGTGCTCCTGGAAGTACCTCCATACTTGCTGAATAAACTTTTGTATACAGTGGTATGTATATTAAGGGCATCAAGTTTTCCCAGAGAGCAAATAAGGAGTTAACTTTTCCTGAAAAAAATTTTTTGAATCATGAATTGCTAGTTTGTTTTTATATCCTACTAATATTATAAATGTGAAAGTTTGTGAGTTTGGATGTTTGGATGTTTGGATGTTTGTGTTACAATCACGCAAAAACGGCTGATCGGATATAGATGAAAATTGGCATGTATGTAGTTTAATACCTAGAATAAAGTATAGGATACTTTTTATCCCGAGATATTGATCTATTCCCGAGGGAGAAGAAGTAAATTAAATGGTAATAGGAAAACAGTTTTGACGTTTGTCTTCACAGTGACATTAGAAAACTCAAAACAGCTGATTGAGTGATTAAATTATATTAATGGTTCATTGTTTTAATATGTTTAATAACAAACACATAAAAAAATTGTGATGAGGCACATTGTGATAATTTTTGTCATACACTGGAAGCTGTAGTAGCCATCGATCTCGTATAAAATCAAATAAAGCCAACACAGCATTTTTTACACGTAATTAAGGCTGCTTTCACATCAGCGTTTGTCAAGAGTTCCTCGCGCCCAACTCTAAATCAATGAGCTATAGATACAAAATAATAATTTTACGTAAAAGAAATACTGTAGTTTATCAAGGTTTTTCCTAGCTCTCAATATGAGGTGCGATTGAAATATTATAATTTATACCGTATCAGGTTTTATTAATTGCATAAAATCATCAAATTTGGTTTTTAACATTCGTAAATGTCTACCTATATTTTTTTTCATTTACTTTATAGAAAGAAATATTAATTTTTTAACCTATTTACCAAATCATTATTCAAGTGTGTCGGATGAATTATAACGCTTATAAAATCCTAGTGTGGTGTCGGCCTTTTGTCAAGATCGGCCTTATGTCAAGATTTCTTTATTTTTCTATTGCTGTGCATGCATATATTACCAGTGCTATTTACCGAAAACTACAAACCTTCAATAAGTTTTTAATGAACAAGACCGTTATTATACAATGTTTTTAGATAGGAATAGATTCGTTGTTTATGAAGCGATTTTCATGTTTTTTTATTGTATTGAGAATTTACTCAAGTTGGTCCTACTTCAATATAGTGAGATGATGGATTGTGGAGATAATGTATGAGCTTCTCAATCGTAAGGAATAACTGAACCGTGTTTAAATATATTAGCTGTTGTCATCATTGACATCGTCCTTAACGTTATCATTTTATCAATCGTTGACATTGCCAGGTATGGTGGTGTGTCTTAGAGACGAAATATGGGACTCCTCAACGGAACAATTGAAATAACTAAACAATTTTTAAAAATATTTGTTGTTCGTAATATTGGCTTAAACTCATTAAAGACCCACTACTGGGCACGGGTCCCTCCTCTTCAGGAGTCCTAGAGCATACTCCACCACGCTGCCCCAGTGCGGTTTGGTGGAGGGGTTAGTGGTCAACCCGAGTGTCAGAAGTTTTCAAACCGCCCGAGGGCCTCCGACATGGCTTATGATTGTTATCTTATGATAACAACCGGGACCAAAGGGTTTAGGTGCCCTCCGAAACACGGTAACGCTCAAGAAAATTTTGCCACTAGCGGTCACCCATCCAAGTACCGACCGCGCCCGCTGTTGCTTAACTTTTTCGATTACATAGGATCGACGCAAGTCGCCGGCAAGTTAGTAATATTAACACTGCAAAACCAGACGCACAGAAAAATAGACTTTTTTTAAAATTATAAGTTAAAGCTTGACGACAATCCTACCTGATGTAAGTAGCGATGTAGTCTTGGTTTATTATGGGATCTATTTAGTACATGAATATTTTCATACTTTCATACTTTAAGAAAAAAACAAACCCGGGAGTTTCTTGCTGCTTCTTCTCCCGGGCCCTCTCACAGTAGGGCCTTGCCTGAAGCATTGGCATAACTTGCATGACTTTCAAAAAGTGTTTGTAAACCAAACCAATTTTGAATAAAAACATTTGATTTGATTTGATTTGATTTGATAAGTATGATAATGATGATGTTTCGTGATGACCTGCGATGATTGCCAGGCAAAGACTTAATTTGGCATACTTAAAAATTAAAGATGTATCGTCAGCAAACAATACCGTTTCACACATGTCCTTAGTGAAATAAGGAAGATCATTGATATATATTAAAAATAGCAGTTGTCCTAATATTGATCCTTGGGGCACACCCATGGTCATGTGCACTCCAGGTGACTCTATTCCATTAATAACTACTTTTTTAAATATACCCATGTTATTTAAAGAATGCTATGGTTCGTTTGTGTTACGTTTTTGTAAACATAATTCTATTAATGGTCCTGCTGGTTGTTCTAATTGCGGAATAACTTTATAGTTTTCCTCCAGAATAATAGTTGTTCTTTTATTTTCTGTGAATCGCAAAATTTACACGCTGTTTTAATTTTGTCCCTTTTTAGAAGCTTGTGGAGAGCTATTGAGACTCGCGAGTTGTGACTCGCATCATACTCTAGCAACAGCCCGTCTCTGTCATTCTGTTTCATGAGCATGTTGCTAACGTCGTTTACCTGCCTGTTCCGGCGTAACAGCTCTCAAGCTGGTTGAAATTATTCCTCACGACGTTCCCTTTCATTTTTATGACCCCTCAGCAGCTCGCTGGGACGCCAAATAATGAGCATGTTGCTGGTGTCGATGATATGCCTGTTTAGGCAGCTCTTAAGTTAGTCTGCCGCTGAACTTACTTATTCCTCACCACATGCCCTATGATTTTTTTTGAATCCTTAGCAACTTGCTAAAACGCGAAATAATAAGCATGTTTTCAACATCAATGATATCCATTCTTAGGGATGAAAAGCAGGATACCGTAAGTTTCATTCACAAACATCCAAATATCTATACCTAACATCTAAAACATCAAAATTTTAGTAGGATCAAGATCAAATTCTAAATTCTCGCGGACGAAGTCGCGGGTAGAAGCTAGTTATGCATAATTTTGTATTATGCTTTTTGCATGTATCTTCTTTTAGAAGGACAATTGCTAGGTCTTTCGGAACTATTTCCGCGGTTTTTTTTTGGTGTATATAAGCACTTTGTCGTTAGACGCTTTCAAGTGATTATATCTGTTACCGGCCAAAGCCGATTTCTAGACAAACTAGTTTGTCCTAGGCCAAACAAGTTTATCCTACAATCTAATTTAGACTAGGACTATCTAGTTTGTCCCGACACGATTGGGATAAACTAGGTTGTCATTAGTCTAAGACTGATTAGAACCAAATTGTTACGGATTTATGTATATATTTTTTGACAGATCTTTGTGCTTAAAACAAATAGGAATGGATGTGGCTCCTATGGTTCTGGTGCAAGTTGATGAAAAAAGGACGAGCTTATTATGTAGTTCGTAAGGTCACTGGTAGAATGAAATTGAAGCGCTCATAGTCCAGCGGGAATCGAACCCGGGACCCCTGGTTTCGCAGGCAGAGTCGCTACAAACTAGGTTACTGTATCGTCAATTCGTAAGTATCCTAGGGGGTTTATTTGCATTAATAAAACTTCATCCTCGCACCTGACTCCGACCGGATTCTGACTATATATATACTATGTAGCTTTTGCTCAGTTATGTAAGTTTTCATAACAATTTTATTTATTTACTAGCAGTTGCCCTCGCTTCGCTTCGGCAAAAATATTACGTACTTTAGTTTACTTACAGAACATACATTGATCATTAGAACCGCATTACAATGAAAGGTCAATACACCACATAGTTTCCATATTTTTAGGGTTCCTTACCTCAAAAGAATAAAACATGGTTTCCATAAGATCACTCACTCTATTGCCTGTCTGTTTGTCTGTCTGTCAAAACCTTTTCTTCTAAGGAACGCGTGAAGGTAACAAATTAAAATTAATATCCAACACTCAGGTCTGCAATCCCTAGGAGCTGTGAAAAGATCAATATTCTGTGTTGTGAACGCAATCAAACGACACTCGGCTAAAAGGAATGTCTTAGGTATAACATAGGATAAAGAAAAAAATAAGAAAACTATGAATTTGTAAGTAGGTAATAGGTATCACAAAGAAAATGATTTTACACCTATTTGCAGAACTTGGTAATTTGATCGGGACCCATGTCGATGTATGAGGAGACAGTTTTTCAACGGTAAAGTTAAGTTTGTTTCTCGATTCCGTTTATCTTTTCGTTACACGTTTTGAGGCCGGCAACACATTAGTGACACCCCTAATGTTGCTAATATCCATGGGTGACGGTGATCACTTACCATCGCGACCTGTCTGCTTGTTTGCCTGCTTAAGGCATATAAAAAAAACAGCTCACTAAATAGTTAAGTTAGGTTCAACAACCCTAGTTCGCACTTGGTCGATTGCTTTTACTTATTATTATTATTTCATCATATTATTTTCTAAATTTTGTGTTTCCTGGTTAACCCATAGTAAATTACATTGAATAAATAGTTTGTATGGTGCCTTTTGGCTAATCCATCAGTATTTCACATATATGGTGCCTTTTGGCTAATCTATCAGTATTTCACATTATGTAGGTACCCAGATTTAAAAAAAGTAGTAATCCTTCTCCAAGGTACAATCTATATTTATCCCAAACACATCAAGATTGGTTCAGCGATGCGAGAGAGTTAAGGTTAATTCGATGAGTTATGTGAGATGAGTTATGTATATGGCAACACATTTTCACATTTATTACATAGTAGTTTTGGCAAATTCATAATTCGGCAAAGGGGATCTCCACTTTTCCTTCACAGAAAATGAGAAAATTCAGCACTCAGCAGTCTCAACGTGATGTTCCTGAAGATATGCATTATAACAGAACTACAACAATACTCTAACTGCTAACAATACTCTAAAACTCATGGAACACTTAGCTATTTCAAAGAACAATCCTATGCTTGATGACGACCCGTGGCGCAATGGTTACCATGCCGGATCGCCGCACCAAGGGTCCTGGGTTCGATTCCCAGCGAGGCGGAAATTTGAATGATGAGTTTGAATTTCTGTTCTCGGTCTGGGTGTAAAATGTCCTTGTCTATGTTGTGTGTTGTCCATGGCACCCACGACACAGGGAATCCTAGTGTGGGGCTATGAGTGTGAAGCGTTATTATTATTATTATTATTTAACACGTCGCAATACGCTTTGTATGTGGAGTTATGTATTTTATTATCAATTGTTCAATTTGTTCAATGTCAACTGTTCGTACAACTAAATTACGATTTTCAACCCCTTCCATGGTGAAATATAAAACATGCAAAATTTTTGTTGGAGAGCATAAATAGGAAATTCGTGGTTTAAAAAAAAACTGAAGATAAAAATAGATATTTAGTCCGTTATAGCTATTTGAATTATTGTAAAAAAATACTTCAGTGCCACATTCTGGCTCCATCTTGCAAAAATTATATTAAAAAAACTAATAAATGTATGTACCTGTGCCTTATTTGGATGAAGAAAAGGTTTCTGTAAGTTTAAAACAAATCGACTCATATTTTATTTTCTCGCTTTGTTATGGAACCCTAAAATATATCCTATAATTTAAGTTGAAGACTCGATATCGTAGAAAAGTCCTGTTGAAATCCTTTCATTGGTTTCAGAGATAAGCGGAGACGAACAGACAATTAAAAATTAACAAAAAAAATACTCTTTTTCGGTTTTGATATCGTGCAAGTAACGAGACAACATGAAAAATTCAGATATTTCGGAATCACAGACGGACTCTTCAATTTTATTTATTTGTAGGTAAAAAAGAGGTTTGTATGTATTAAAGTCGTTGGCGTGAATCAGCAAATACAGCGTCATCTAGTGGCCAAGACAGTAATAGATCGGTTACTCATACATAATTAATTTGCGTTTTTCCACCACTTCCAAGGTGAAATTAATAAAATGCTGAAATTATATTGGAGCATTTAAATACGCAAAAAACATGCTCTTGAAAACAAAATAAGAAAAGAGATATCCACTCAGTAATAGGGATTTGAATTATTGAAAAAAATAATCTTTAAAGGCATTTTATGGTATTTCCATGTCATATAAGTAAAAACTAAGATATGCATGTATTACTCTTTTTGTACGGAGAAAACGTTTTTTATTATTTAAAACAAATCAGCTGACATTTTTTTATTTTTCCATACAAAATATCCCTAAGGAACCCTTTGGTGTGGAACCATAAAAAATTGCTTAAATGCTAAGTTGAAGACTTTTTAATACCTTAGTTAAAGTCTTGTTAAAATTTGTTCAGTGGTTTCAGAGATTTGTGGAGACAAACAAACAGACAGACAGGAAATTTTTTTAAAAACTAATTTTTCGGTGTTGGTATCGTGCAAATAACGATTTGCAACTTGAAAAAAACATTTTCAAAATCACAGTTTAACTCTTCAATTTTATTATATGTATAGATTACGACTCTTTATGTAATACTAATTGACTTGCGTAAAATATCTTTAGTTCTTTTTGCAATTCTATTATACCTATATTTCCGAAAGTAGATTACAAAATTATAGTACTATTTTTGCTCAGTTTTGTGTGTTCACTACAATTTTATTTATTTACTAGCTGTTGCCCGCAGCTTCGCATACGGAAATTATATTTTACCTTATTTGTACCTCTTGCAGAAGAAAATTTAAAAAACAGTGAATTTATATTCAAATACTTATATTTAGTCATTTATATACTGAAACTCACGATAAAATCACAAAGGATTCCTCCAGGAGCGGGTTTTGAAAAATATGCAATATAATTTATATAATTTATATGCAATATAATTTATATGCAATATAATTTATATGCAATATAATTTGAAAAATATGCACATTAATTTGTATTTTTTTCTTTTTTTTTTTGCATAATTTTGAAAAACTGAAAAATATATGTTCCATCAATTTAAGCAAGGAACATTTGTTGCAAATTTGAAGCAAATCGGTTGATATTTTAAAAATATTCCATACAAACTTTCATCCCGTTTCTCGGGGAAACTTTTTAATTTTCCGGGATAAAAAGTATCCTAAAATATGACCCGGAGTATTAATAACAACATAACCAATTTTTATCGAAATCCGTTCAAGGGTTTTCATGTGATGCCCGGACAGACAAACAGACAGACAAACAGACAGACAGACAGACAATAATTCTAAAAAAAAAAATTTTTGTGCTCTAACACGTTATTGAAGTGCCCCCTAATCGAAATTTTCAAAAAATATTTAATGTACAGAAAATTTGCCCTTTGAGTTTTATTATAGTACAGATTTTAACTCTTAACAATTATGTTTAAAATCGATTTGTATGTATCTGTAGTTTTTTTTCAATTGTCAGTAATAAGTCATTAATAATTCTAGTCGCACTTATCACCGAAGTAACAAAATCTTACTATTCTGGACTTACCTAATTCGTCAAAATCCACTATTTTTGAAACTAAGGATCTCATAGCTAATAGTGATGTCCCATTTAAAATGTCCACTAGAGGAGCTGAAAAATACAAGTTTTCATATTCATAAATAAGTTCAGGCAAAAATCGAGACAGTCCATAATGTAATCTTAAATTTTATTTGGGAAGTGTGGCAAGTAAATCTTAATTTGTTACTAGTAGATCAAATACGAGTAATAATATGGTTCTCACCGATATAAAATATCCTCTCGTTTGGTGCAAAGCAGTAGACGAAGGACGCTGCTATCTTGCTCACCGTGGAAATAATACCCAGAACTGAGTCATGCCATTGTAATTGTTTACTAAAGTACGTTATCGAAAAAATAGTGCCTGAAATTATATCGATTCTTATACCTTAACTTATGTCCATTGTTCTTTCTATTTGGAGTCAATGATCTTATATTAAAAGAGGTAGATACGTTATGCCCTTACAAATCAACCGAAAAATTTGTTCCGAAACACACACATGTTTATCATTTGTTTCCCTACACCAATCAACATCTGACGTACGTACGACTGAGCTCAACTGTGCTAATTAGCCCAGTTTTGGCGTGCCACTTTTGGTGCGCGTATAACCTATCTACCTCTTTGAATATAAGATCATTGTTTGGAGTACTTAATAACTAACTTCCAAAAAACAGGTTCTGTTTTAATATGTATGTTTTCACGTATGTATGTATGTGTGTATTGCTAGAGGAATTCATCCGTAATAATTGTTTTCATAACTAATGCCCCAGCTTCACAATCAACAATTCAACAATCGTCATATTTCAGCTAATTTGCACAAAAAATAAAGAATTAAAAAACCTTCGTCATAAATCACTAGCAGTTGTGATCTTGCGTGACAGGAACAAAAATGACGCGGTGAGGGACTTATTTTTGTAATACGACAAGCAGTGAGTAGTTTCTTAAGACGCTCTGCCAGGTTTTCTCTAAGGGCTTGTTTCACCATATTCAAGTAGAGTCCTGAATAAGCTATTTGCCGGTTAAAGTGACGTTAAAGTGTCATTTTACATACACGAAATGTCAACTTAACCAACGAATAGCTTACTTCGGACTTACTTGAAGATTGTGAAACAAGCCCTTAATGTTTTAAATTACAACTTCAATCAACATGAAGGAAAAAAGATTACAGACTCGTGATCACAACAGATAGTCACACAAGATGGTAGTGATTTTTATGTGGATGGCTAATATAATACGGAAGGGTACGGAGAGATATGATAGTAAGTATATGTTGTTGCAAAAAGATAATGTAAAAGATTATTCAATGGACGTAAAAAAATAAAGCGTCAGCTAAGTAGTCGCCTTCGATGTTTCCTATCTTGAATTAATTTCATTACTTATATCAATTTGTGAAGACGAAGATAATTTGATTTGGAATGGTCATTGAGACAAATTGAATCAAGGTAGCCCGTTGATATTCTAATGCAAGGGTGTATGTTTTCTTTCTTTTCTTACTGTTTTATTTTGTTTCTGTTCTTATCTTCTACTTAAAGGTTGTCTGGAAGACATCGCTTTTAGCATTAAGACCACGTTTTGTATATTGTCTCTAATGGTACGAGTATGTGACTATTTCTTGTATCGAAATTGCATCTAAACCACTGAAAACCTTGATTTAGGAATAGGATTTTTTATTAATCAACTAGCTGTTACCCGCGACTTCGTCCGCGTGGTATTTAACAAAAAAATTATTGTTTTTTTCTAAAACATTTTTTTCTAAAATAAAAGTAGCGTAAGTTACTCCTTGTTACATCAGCTATCTGCCAGTGAAAGTCCCGTCAAAATCGGTCCAGCCATTTCAGAGATTAGCCGAAACAAACAGACAGACAGGCAAAAATTGTAAAAAATGTAGTTTTGGTATATATATCATGTATACATCCAAATGCACTTAGTAAAAAGCGGTTATTTTAATATTACAAACAGACACTCCAATTTTATTTCTATATAAGAGTAGATAATAATGCATTACTTACCAATTGTATGACAAATGAAATTATAAGTTTGGAATATACTGAACTTCACTTCATCCCACGAAAATCTATACCTTGTCGATATGTACAAAATTGACAATTCGCCTGAAAAAAAAACATTTTGTAAATAGAGATTATTAAAGAGCAAAATCCAACAATATACATTCTAATGAAAGGTTCCATAATTAATGAAGACTTATTATACATGTAGGTATAATAAGTAAATTTTGCCATCATCAATTTCTTTTCAATGTCTTTTTTCCACCCTGTATATCCATAATCATTTATTTAATTCATTTAATCTACGCAGATACAAATTTTATTGCGGTCACGGTAAATTATTGATTCAAAAACGAAAAGTTTTGATTATTTTAGTGCCGTAATCCATAATGTTCGGTTTACACGTATTAAGTAGTTAAGTAGTTAACTAAATTTTAAGTAAATTAATACGTGTAAACGGACAATTTAGTAGTTTAGTAATTTAGTAGTTAAGTAATCAAGTAGATAAGTAATTTAGAAATTTTTCTATTTTCTGTTAAGTAGGTGGGCGGGGCTTATCACTTAACACGTTTGGACAGGCACTTTAAAGTTAAAATTTAGTTAAAATTTACTAAAATGCTTAAGTAATTAAGTAATTTAGTAAAATGCTTAAGTAGTTAAGTAGAATTGTATGAACTAAAGAGCTTTACTAAATTATTACGTATGGACGGACACTAAAAATTATTCACTTAAAATTTAGTTAAAATTTACTTATCTACTTAACTACTTAATACATGTAAACCGGACTTAACTTATCATTTGAAAAGTTATTACCTCTACGTGTACTACGTTTTTGTATTTACTTGCAAGTAATAATGACTGAGCAAATTCATAACTCACAGGAAAATAACATTATAATGTAGAATGACTAACGATTGTCCATGTAACTACTGTTGCATTTAGATAATATTGAGAATGAAGAAGATAAGATTTGAATTAAGACTTTTGAGAGGAAAAACCCCGTATAAGAGGAAAGTGATAATTTAATTGAGGTTTTTTTGGGTTTCGTACACATACTTTGAACTAAAATTTAAATTTGAATTAAAATATTGCACAACTTTAAAAAATTAACTTAATAAAATTTATTGTAATTTAATAGCAATTATTATAGTTGGATGGAAAAACGACATGAGATAATTTCAGTCCTTTGCCATACGAATTTTTGAACAGTTACGAAATAAGCGTGTCTACGTTAAAACACTAGCAAAAAAGCGGTGCTTTAAGAGGGCCCGCGAAGTTTTCTACCTAGTTTTTCACAATAAACATTTAATTCTTCTTTCAAGTTCTGTTTTGACGTTGTCTTACTTCTTTCATCAAAGAACAGTTTTGTTCACGTTGTTTACGACTAGTTGACGTGCGTCTTCGTGGAATTTTGATGAAACAATTACATTGAAGTCATTAAAATTTCCGCCGACATAATATAAAAGTATTTTTTTAGTTTTCTTACAGATGGCGTTAGTAATACTATAAAAATCTTATTAATGAAAATTATTATAACTTCTATGTTTTAATTATAAAATGTGGATAAAATAATATTTTTATGATTGATGATAACACATCTAGACATGAATAGAAAATACTATGTCAAAGACAGATAAATATTTTGTACACGGGTCATGGGTGTGATTGTGATGTGATTATTATGACGTGTCGTCCATGCCACCCCCGACACAGGTAATAACCTACTGCGGGGGTATGAGTGTGTAAGCGTTTATTTAATACTCACTAACCATGCATAGGTCCAAACAGAATACATGTGACTACCAACAATATTATTAGTCGGACTTTCCTGTGGTTAGGTCCTGTTTTCGATATTACTTTTAATGTGTCCTTTACGTTTGATAGATCGAAGAAACACCGTACTACATGGGCAAGGCCTTTTGATGTAAGCTGTAAACAATTAAAAGTTATTCTTATTAAACTTAGTTACTATATTTTCAGTTAAATAGAGAATTCAAAGACCATCCAAACAATATAAATTATTATAATACTTTTCTTTGAAAAATAATATCGGAATATTATCTTAAATATTTTTTATACATAATTAACTTTAAAATGCAACTGAAATAAAACCTATTTTACACTTTGACGCAAATAATCAATTTCTCAATAATTAATAAATGATGTCAATAATTAGCTTGAACATGTTTTTCAGTCAGTGTCACAAGTTTCAATATTTTATGAGTATTTCTCATCTATCTTTATTTAAAAAAAAAACAACAAATAATTCCAAAACTAACGTGTGTTTTCTATTCATTATTTTTTAAGTAACTTAAATTATTTTTTTAATAAAAATAGTAGCAAGACTTTTTACTGAATAAGTCTCGTCTAAATAATTGAAATTTTACTAACAAAAAATAACCGACTTCAAAATTACTCAAAAACTACTTGTCAGATCTCGCTCAAATTTATGTGGAACCACATGACAAGCACCTGCTTTCGATAAAAAAAGAATCATCAACATCGGTTGACCCAGTCCAAAGTTCTGAGGTAACAAACATAAAAAAATACAGTCGAATTGAGAACCTTCTCCTTTTTTTGAAGTCAGTTAAAAACGGACTATACTTATATCCTTTTTTTTGAGATTAGACAAAACCGCAAGTGCATGTCAGGCCACGCGCAATGTAGGGTTCCGAAGTAGTAAGTTTATTGACTGTTACTCATTAACTAATTAGTAGTAATTTTTCTTGTCAATTCATCACATAACCTATTTTTGAGAACATTTTCACTTGTCCACCTTCAACCGTTTAGCCAGCAGGGGGGACACTTGACTCTAACCAAAATTAGCACTTTAAAAAGTATCAAATGGACACAAAAATGTTACCCTGGAATGTTTTGGAAGTTTATATTTTTGCGATATCTTTTTATGAAACCGCTATTCCGCGGATGTAGGCGTGAGCGGAATCTAAGCCAGACACTTCAATTTTATTTAGCGATATAGATAATGACTGCTATAACTTACTAGTTACACCTCTTTATTTTTTATTTTCTATAATAAAATAACAAGGTTGTTATTTTAATTTATGAATTGTATTGTCATTGCTTATATTCAAGAGTTATGAGAATAATATACGGATCTATTTAGAACAAGTATTATAATTTTAACAAAGTAATTACTGAAATTTAATAAATATTTTGGGTCGTGACTCGTAATTTCATAACCTCAACTGGGTGTCGGGAAGAAAGAGAAAAAATGGGTAAGTATAGCAAACCCGAATTCCACAGATTGCGTGAATAATTTTTATGTTATTGTGAACAGATAACAGGGAAATCTTTTCAATTTCAATCAACTGATTATATAACGTACGTAAACGATATTAATTTTACTAGTAGTAACTTCTAAGACTTATATTGCTGCAGCTGCCAACTGATGTAGTGCAGTAGTTAAGCAGACCAGTTTGATAAATGAGAATGTCGCCGATACAAAGTCTCCGCCCGACATCGCAAGTGCACCATTTTTTCTTCATTGCACTAGTTTCTAGCCAGATGGCTAGCTGTACAGTGATATATTTAAAATTAAAATGTGGTCTGCTACAGCTGGTAGATACTGATTTTAAACGTATTATTCCTATTGATGAAATTGGCAGTGATATTTTTATAAAGATGACAATACGTGAGCACTTGATCGGTGCGTTCGAAGACGTATTCTAGCTGATGGAGTGGAAACGACGTGGTATTAACATCAATGGCGAATGCATCACACACCTGCGATATGCCGATGATATAGTCATCTTGCCGGGATCCCTGGAAGAACTTGGTACAATGTTCGGGGACTTGAACAGCACCTTACAACGGATAGGTCTTAAAATGAACATGGACAAGACGATCGTATCGAATGTCCATGTCATACCCGTACCGGTTGTTGTTGACATGGGACAAATGATCCAAATGGGTAAACCAACTTCAAGAATGAAGTCACTCGTAGAATCCATCTCGGATGTGCTGCGTTCGGGAAACTGCGTTATATCATGTCATCCAAAACACTACCTCAGTGCCTGATGTCAAAGGTTTTCGAGCAGTGTGTTTTGCCAGTGATAACATATGGTTACGAGATGTGGTGAGTAAAGACTGTCGGCCTCATCTACAAGCTCAGATTCGCACAGCAAGCTATGGAGAGGGCTATGCTCGGTACTTCTTTACGTGATCGCGTTAGAAATTATGAAATCCGTAGATGAACTAGAATAATTGACATAGCCCAGCGAATAAGCCGGCTGAAGTGGCAATTTGCTGGCCACATGGTTCGAAGGACCGATAACCGTTGGGGAAGAAAGGTCCTTGAATGGCACCCACGTCTCGGAAAACGGAGTATAGGGCACCCCCCGGCTAGGTTGACGACCTGAAGAAGACAGTGGGCATAACAATACACACGCCAGGTTTCCACTAGTAATTTATAAAAATAAAATCCTAATTAATTGATAAAATATTACTTACGCACCTTTTTCTGTTCAGGCGTCCGTTCGGGATCTTTCAAAATAATTGCGTTATATAAACAGTTTATAATATGCAATGTTCCTGCTACAGCATAGCTTCCGTAGTATCCCCATTTTTGTAATAAAAAACCACTGAAACCCATTCCTATAGGAAATCCTACAGTTAAACTAAAATTAATTAAACCCATTCTGAAGGTCCGATTGTCTTCCGTCGTGATAGCACTTATAAACGCAAACAAACTTAACATGCAGACACACCAATAACCAGTGATCCCTTCAATTATTGCTTCACTAAACACAAGATGTTCCAGCCTTAACTGATAGAAAAAATAGGTATGGAGCATACCATTGAGGCTAACAAGAAACTGGCCTGCGATAGGATAAACGATAAAGATTTTCCTGTAACCAGTTTTATCAGACCAAGATCCAATGAATAATGCCAATGCACATGGAACAGTTGCTGATAAGTAAGTCTTCCATGCCATCGCTTTTGTTATAAGCTTCTGCACGTCCCTTTCGTATTGGTTTTGCTCTTGTATCGACTGCGCCTTTAGAGAATCGCACACGTCTTTGGTGAAATTTAAATTCACTCTACACGCCTTTTCCAAACTTAGATTTTGTGAGGTGATCATCATCAGAATACTCGGAATGACAAAAAGAAACATACTGGGCTCCACAGTTATATTTTTCAACGCATAGCTGCACGATTGTTTAAAGTTTCTTTTATCTGTAGTTCCTTCGATTTGTATTTTTTCATTCAAAGGATCTCCTTCTTTAAATTCCTCCACAACATTTTTAGTTTCTTGTCTTGCCATCGTAGGTTTTTCATCGACTTTAAATGACTGTCATTTATTATGACTACTAGTTATTTATTAATATTTACATATAACACTTTATATGCATTATGCGTTGCTTTCAAAGCAATGTTGGGATCGAAACTGTTTGAATGTGGTCCTTACTCGACGTTAATTGGTATTCTTTATTTTTTGTACTAAGCCGATAATGAGATTAAATTGATTAAGTTATCATTATAAAAAATAGTATTTTGTTAATTATCACTCTAACTTTAGATTTAATTGATAGGATAATTCTTATGCCCTCGATATTGGACAGTCATTTAATAGACGACTCTCGTAAACTTGTTTATTCGTATTTCCATCAAAGTATAAGGAAGTGTTTTAGTCATCATATGAAAAAGAAAATGTATGTTTTAGTTACTCGTACGTTACGTTGAGATTTTCTGTATTTTGTGTATTTCGTTAATTTTTTATCTGTTTATTCTCAGATCTCTTGGCAAATTCTTCTGCTTGGAAAGCACCTTCTTGGAGACTTATTACTGTGGAGTAATAAATATAGAATAGAAGTGAAATTAAAATATATTTTTTGGCTGAAATCCAAGAATTAAAAATTAAGCAGTTTCTGAGCTCTGAGGTCATACGATATATGCAAGGAAGACTGAAAAGTTACATATTATATATTCATCTCAGTAAATAGTAGAACAATAATCATGCTAAAGAACAAAATGAATAACAAAAAACATCACAGAGTAGAAGTGACGAGTGCAGTTCTAAATTTTTTTTTATTTGGTGATGTGTTCAATATCTTAACATTCTCTCTTGGATACTAACCCATTAAGCTAGTGAATTCAGCATGCTTAGGATGATGCAAAGTTTTTGTAAGTACGTCTGCAACCATGTGCTCATTTTAACTGTGTGTACGTTTCAAGTAAAATATTTGGTATGTAAAAAAAACCTTTGTCCTTAAACCAGGCCCCTTATGTTGAAAACTCAACAACGATTTTTCTTTAACTTGGGTATTTCGCACAAAAGCGTCAGTTAAAAAGCGTGTCCCCTGCTTGTTACTTGTCCAGTAATACGTCAATTACTTTTGTAAGTCAGTAATTTCTTTAGTAACTGATAACTGAACAAGTTTCAACACAAGGAGCTTGGTTTAAGGACAAAGGCCGTTTTACATACCAAATATTTTACTTGAAATGCCATAATCAAAGTAAGTTTATTTTAGAATATAATTCAAGATATTACGTACCTGCTTTTGTTCAACAGTTTGTTCGGGATCTTTTAATAGAACTGTATTATATAAACAGTTTAAAACATGTATTGTGCATGCGACTCCATAGCTTCCGTAGTAACCCCAATTCTTTATTAAAAAGCCACTGAACAGCATTCCTATAGGAAATCCTACAGTTAAACTAAAACTAATTAAACCCATTCGGAATGTCCGGTTCTTTTCCGTCGTAATAGCACTTATGTAGGCAAATATACTTAAGAAACAGACACACCAGTATCCAGTGATCCCTTCAATTATTGCTTCACTAAACACAAAATGTTCCAACCTTAACTCGTAGAAAAAGTAGGTATGGATCATACCATTGAGGCAAACAATAATTTGGCCTACAATGGGATAAATAATGAAGATGATTCTGTAACCAGTTTTATCAGACCAAGATCCGATGAATAATGCCAATATACATGGAACAGTTGCAGTTATGTAGGTCTTCCATGCCAGCGCTTTTGCTATAAGCTTCTGTACATCTCTTTCATACTGGTTTTGGCCTTTTATTGACTGTAGCTTGAGAGAGTCACAAATTTTATCAGTGAAATTTAAGTTCACACGACACGCCTTTTCCAAACCTAAATTCTGCGAAGTAAGTAATAGTAAAATGCACGGGATGATAAATAAAAACATTGTTGGTTCCACTGTAATATTCTTCAGAGCATTTATGCATGATTCCTTAAAGTTTCTGTTGACACTTGCTTCCGTATTTTGTGTTTTTTCATTCAAAGGATCACCTTCTGTGAATTCTTCCACCTCTCTGTTAGCATCTCTTTCTAATGTTACCGTCATCGTTCCTGTTTGATTGACTTCAAAATTTTATTGTTCTTTGTATTTTGTTTATCATTTATTAACTTAATATATAATGCAGTACACGGTATGATACAAACTGTTTACATGGTCGTGAATGCGGACGATATTGTTATTATAATATTTTACTGTATTAAACTGATAATGTTAATCACATTATCTTACGGTTTAGCAGATAGCATAATAGATATCATTACAATTATTGAGTTTATGGGTTATCATTATAATTATTTATTTGAATTCATTTGTGGGCACATGGTTTAAGAATGTCATATTATTACGATAAGAGTACATATAAATTACGTTATTAAGTTAGTATTAGTCTACTTTGCAACAATCCGCGGGTAACATGTATGATGGTATATACCTTAAGACATGCGTGGCACCTCCCTCCCTCCCACAACGGAAACATGCACTACAATAATTAAAAGTATACACCAACATACATACCAGCACCAACACGTATTTTGCCCCGAAACGGAGCATCATCAGGGTAAGTTGACTCTACGATGGTTAGTCGCAAAGATGGATTGTTGCAAAGTAGACTAATACTAACTTAATAACAATGGATTTCCGCAAAGTAACGCCTGATACTATTAACTATATAAATTACGATTTAATATTAACTTATTATAGGCTTACATTCTTTGAATCGGTAACTGCGATGGAAACTTATCAAGCACTAAATAAATATGTTATTATAAAAATCGAATTCAAAAACGTAGTAATGAAAAATGTAATTAATTTTCTATTAGGAAATTGATTTATATTTGTGATTGTGCTATTCTTATTTGTATGTATATTTAATTTTGTTTTGAAATAGTCGCATTTGAAAAATTCTTATAATCGTGGTGCATCGTGTAGCTCAGTGTATTTATTAGTTAAGTTGTAAATTTGAGGGCCAAATTTTATTTAAAAAACTGTCCTGAACATAATTATATTACAAAAATATATCTAAAAATATACCTATACTATTTGAGGATGTCCCGCAATTTCTCATGGATCCCATAAACATAACTAAATTTTAATAAATATCAGACCAATCTGTAATTATACCCTTTAAAAAATTCAAATCGGTTGAGGTTGAGGTAACATAATTATATAAAAACATAAAGGTGTACTTATGTACGCGCGTGAGAAGTTATACATCTTTGGCATCAAAAAAAACAATAAAAAAAACAATAAAAAAAAAACAAAATAAATTCAAAAACAATTAAAAAAATCAAAAAAACAAAAAATTCAAAAAGCAATATTTCATAACGCGCCTAAAGAAGTATAACTTCAAAAAAAATACAGTCTACCTAAAACCTTTTTCTTTATTTTTGAATCCGGTAGTAAATGATTATCCTGGTGTAGGGTTATGAGTGTGTAGCATTCATTTATTATTTATCATCATCATTATCGACACTGCCTATTAACTAACTGCCTATTGCAGCGCTATAATACTTGCTTTTGTCCAAGTTCTGGCATATATTTCTCACACTTATTACTGCAGATCTATCTACTGGCTACGACAAGACTCATCTCGCAAGTTTTGGTCGTTTTCTCACGAAAATACAGATTATGTTTTGTTAAAAGCATTCTTCATAATAACATTAACCGTCTTTACTTAAATTTATTTAAAAGTAAAGTAGGAAATTATTTTTTTACTTATCCTTTTCAACAAGATTACAGGTTTTACGATATTTTCTGTTCAGATTTAACTTGTTTTAACTTTGCATGGGTGGGAAATTATGGGTTGCCAGCTCAATCCAGTGTACTTATATGAAAAGAATCCTTTTGTGAAATCTGGAGTGTTGGGACTTTTTTCCGTATCAAATTTTTTGAAATGTACTATAAGTAAAACGTCTTAAGTAAGTAAAAAAGTAATGCAAATAGTCTTAGGAGTTATAACCTACTATGATTGTAATATTAATTTAATGACGTATCTAAAATGATTTATTTGAAATTTCACTAAAAATTCATCAAATTTTGTAATTAAAAATACTCCGACTACCTAACATATTGAATTCATGACATACTTGTCACAGAAAATAAATTCTGGGATGAAACTCTCTTTTATTCTCAATTACGGACGTCGTACAGGTTTAAATTAATGTTCACACTATAAAAATCTTAATATTCCTTTGGTTATAAAGAAAAAATAATAAATAAAACCATGGATTCTTCCAAGTGTAAGCAACAATTTATTGAGTAAAATATGCATATGGATGCAGTAAAAACAAAATATTAACATGTATCAGAACGCTTTGCGTTATCTTATTAAGTCAAGCGTTATTATTACCGCAATTAAAACGTACCCGTTTGGTAAAGACCTTATTCATTGTGCAAACAGAGAAGGGAAGAGCGACCTTTTGAAAGCCCTCAATATAATTGTGTTGCTAAGAGCACACCGTGTCAGCCATTTTGATTTTTGCCAATTAGTGATTTATGAGAGCTACCTACTTGTCAGTATCAACCCCTGGTAATTAAATAACCGTCACAGCGTTGTCTCAGGTTTTTTGTTGATGGAGAATCACAATTTTAATTTGAATGAGCTTAAATTTCACGTTGAACTGTTAAGGATTTCTTTGTCTATTTAAACATTTTGATCTCTCTAGAACGCTTAAAACATTGTAGAAGATATGTCTTAAAAATACTAAACTACCATGCATTATTGTAGTAGATGAATTAAATACAATTCTTTCACCTAAATACCTTTATTGTGGCTCAACAATAAATTATTTGTAATGTAAATAACCGGCAAACGAACAGACAGGGCCTGGTTGACAGGTTTCCATGGATATTGGACACCCATAATATCAAGGTTACCTATCACAGGTTGCGTTGGGTTAGGATTTGAATATACATTATAGTTATGAGATTTTAGTCTATATGTAGTCAAAATAAAACACTGTTCATGACTTTAATACTGTATTTATTTATCACCTATTACTATTTTAACAATACTTAGGGCTTGTTTCACAATCTTCAAGTAAGTCCGAAGTAAGATATTCGTTGGTTAAGTTGACATTTCGTGTATGTAAAATGACACTTTAACGTCACTTTAACCGGTGTATAGCTTATTCAGGACTCTACTTGAAGATGGTGAAACAAGCCCTTAATAATACAAAAAATACCGAGTGTAAATGTATTATCGAAGCTATTTGCCGCATCATTTTAATTTCATTGGTGTTCTCATCACGTTATCATGTCTACAACGAATGAACTTGCCAATCAGTCGACCACATTCAATGACACAATCAATTGATTGGACTATGAGAACGTACCAGACTAGTACGAGTATATAGTAATTTGAAATAGCCATAACAAAGTGATGCCCTTTGCCTTGAGCAGCCTGGGTAAACCCATACTATTTATAAATGAACAAGTAAATAACAGAGTATAAGTTTTTTCAGGTTCTAGGACTTTCAGGTCATATTATAATTATTTACTACAGATTCATTCTATTCGTTTTCTTTTTCTTTTCATTTTTTATAAAATGTCCATTAACTGTCTTTTACTCTTATAAATAAGGTAAGTATTTTGAGTTAGTAATTTTGTTTGAATTATTTGAACTTACACTTAATAGTATGTATCATTTAATTTCTAACTTTTGAGATACAAAATAATGTAATCAATAATAACAAAATCATCATTGTAATATCAGTTTGAGTGTATACAATATTAAATGAGGAACTATCACTTAATTTCTTACATCTTTTTGCATTCTTAAAAGTAAAAACTTTGTATTTTACTTTCCTTTAAAGAAATCTTAAGAATCCCACATTGGCTAATTTTCATGTAAGGTCGTCGTCTGTTTAAGTTAAATAAATCATATTTTTTACAAACAATAAAGCTACATAGTTTAGTATAGTTTTAATCAGGCCTTTTAAATTTTTAAAACTAACCATCTAGAAAACCCAATGAAGACGTCTTTTACTAAACAAAACTTATTAGCGTCTATACTCATTTTTGATCTTTTAATATTTACAAAGCCCAAAGTTCAACTCTATTCTGGCATATAAGAATTGGGTGGTGATTTCATCGCCTGTGCCTCCTTCTTTTCTTCTGTTTCCAAGGCATTTTTTCTAGCTTTTCTCAATTGTATTCGATGTTGAATGAAGAACGAGCTGAAAAGCAAATAAAGTTTTAAATTTCTTGGTATTCTACAAATATGCATTACGAATCTTCTCCTTGCTCCTTTGTAAAATCGTTTTATTTGCGTATATAAATTTCAAGTACAAGAGTGGTCCCAATAGTACTTTCAAATAAAACATAAGGCGCTCTGTCCATTTGGACGCACGTTATACGCACGCTACCGTCAATGTCGCTTGCTTGTCGCTGGCTGGAAGCTTGGTTGCATCTTTCGTATACCCTAACATCCGAACTAGGTACGACCTTCACCCGTCTGTTTATTGGATGAAAAGTGTCTTATATCGATTTTAGTATGCTAAAAACACATCGCGAGTGGGTTGACTGAAAAATTTCTGACCAGACTATAATTAATTAAGAATTTAAACAACCCAACGTTTGCATTTTCTAAAGGCTCCATACTTTGGGTTGGTATTAAACTTATGTTTTAAAGTCATTAGTGCAATATTTAATAAAAAGGATTTTTAAGACTTTAATCCAACTAATATTAATATTATAAATAAGTTTTTTGGACGTTTGTTACTCTTTTATTTTTTATTTTTTTTATTTTTTTTTATTTATTTTAAGGTCCACCAACACAGGATACACAATTCTTTCACTATATCTATCTAACTTAAGTCCAAAATTCGTGTTCCCGCAATTATAGGTGAACACAACATGCATTCAAGTAGATTATTATTATAATTCATATTTATGTTAAATATACCTCTTATGTATTCACTACGTATACATATAAATCTCAATTTTCTTTATTTTTCACCATATTATCAAAAATATAATACATTTCGATTAAATTCACAATATGATACAATTTAAATTACGACAATATTGCAATTAAATTGAATTTAATTAATTGAAACTGATTTTAATTAACAAAATAGTAATATAATATAATAATAATACTTAACTCTAATTTGGCCTACCTTTCGAAATAATACAATTGATTCACATTAATGTTGTAAATACAATTAACATTAAAATATGCATATTAATTACAAATTACAAACAATATAACACTACACAATTACAATATATATTGAAATAATGAAATTTATTTGATAAGTATGTCATAGTTATTTTATTTTAATTGTCAATAGGTTATTCATTATTATAGTCACGAATCATCAGATTTTTTTTGTATTGTCGGAGTGTGTCACCAAATATGTCAATTTTTTTATTGATAGAAATTAAATTGTTGTACTGTCGCAGCATACTATTAAGGGGTGAGTGGTAACCAAGGTTTGTTTTGGACTGACAAGGAACAAATGGTTTATAATTACCTGGTCTAGGAGTTCTTAAGGGGTTGTTAAAAGTGACTTCCTTTAATAATTGTGGGCAATCTAATATCCCATTCACAATTTTGAACAAAAATGTTAATTCTTGTGTATGTCTCCGGTCTTCGAGAGAAGTCATTTTCAAGTATGTAAGCCTACTATTATAGTTGTCGAGGGATCTTTGTCGAATTTTCAAGCGGTACAGTAACATCCTCACAAACTTTTTTTGGATTCCTTCAATGCGGTTTTTATATATTTGGTAGTGTGGGTTCCAGGCTACACAACAGTATTCAAGGGTACTTCTGACTAGAGTATTGTATAAAAGAATTATTGTTTCAGATTTTTTTAATTCTTTGGTATTCCTAAGTACATAACCTAGTGCTTTGAAAGCTTTTGCAGTAATATTATCTACGTGTCTATCGAATCGCAAGTTACTATCCAAAGTAATTCCCAGGTCGCGAATTTGCTCAACTTGGTTTAGCGGAGTGTTACCGAGTTTGTAAACAATATCCTTGAAACTATCTCTTTTTTTTCGTGAAAATCGTATGTGAAAACATTTATTCACGTTTAATGTCATGTAATTTTGTCTACACCAGTTAGTCAAGCTATTTAAGTCCTCCTGCAGCTTAAAAGAGTCGTCGGGACAATTTATTTGCTTTAATATTTTTAAATCGTCCGCAAATAAATAACACTGTGAGTGCTGTATGCTATTAGGTAAGTCATTTATGAATACATTGAACAGAATAGGCCCTAAATGAGAACCTTGTGGTACACCAGTTGTCATAGCATACGGAGTGGAAGTAGACCCATTTATTACAACTGCAGCAGATCGATTACTCAGATAAGATCTACACCATCTCAGAAGATTATTTCCAATACCCATTGACGCCAGCTTGTTAATTAAAATAGAATGGTTTACTAGGTCAAATGCCTTACTAAAATCCGTGTAAATTACATCCACAGAAGATTTAGAATTTACTATTTTAGAAGTACTGTTAATAAAGGAGACTAGATTTGTTGATGTTGACCTATTACTTAAGAAACCATGTTGATTTTCTGATATAAATTGTTTGAGGTGCCATGTGAATTGGATGCATATCAATTTCTCAAACACTTTGCCTAACGTGGAAAGAATTGATATTGGTCGATAGTTTTCTACCATGTGCTTGTCACCAGACTTGTGAATAGGAACAATTCGTGCCTTTTTCCATTTTGTCGGAAATATACCGGCAGATAGAGATTTATTGTAAATAATTTCAAGAGGATATGCTAACTGCTCCGCACATTTTACTATAAATACTGGAGGGATGTTATCGCAGCCAGCCCCCTTATTTAGATCTAAGTTTTTAAATATTTTAATAATTTGGTCGCGGGTAATCGTGAAAGACAATAAATAGTTGGAGCTAGTAGATTGGTCATGATTTAGCATTGGTGTAATTGTAGTAATTGGACCGTTAAAAACAGACGAAAAATTACTCGCAAATAGTTCACAAATTTCATTATTATTAGAGGCTATCGTATCTTTGTATGTCATTTGGTTGGGATAAACATTTCTATTTTGGTTTTTTAGTTTTACGTGCGACCAAAACAATTTAGGGTTACGTTTCAAAGATGATTCTAATCGTGTAGTGTAGTTTTTATAACAGATACATTGAAGTTTTAATACTCTATCTCTTAACAATTGATAACTAATTTTCTCTAAGGGATTATCGTATTTCATAACATTCATATGGAGTTTATATTTTTCCTTAATAAGTCGAATTAATTCTTTTGTGAACCATGGTGGATATTTTTGGTTGGATGGCTTGGTCATTGGTACATGGATACGAATAAGAGAGTCGATGGTTGCATAAAAAATATTTGTCATATCATCCACTGTTAAATCGCCACTAAACTTGTCGTCCCAGTCAATTTTTTTGAGTTCATTAATAATTTTCGTGTAGTCAGCTTTAAAAAAGTTACGTCGAGTTGGGTGGGGAGTTGATACCTTAGACCCTGAAATGCTGAGTGAGAATTCAAGTGGAGGATGTAACGGATCAATTATACTTAAAACATTCGGGTCATTACACATATTACTTATTGGCAGATTGCTTAAGACGAGATCTAGAATTTTAGACTTATTGTTTATAATGTTATTCCATTGTTTAATGTCTTGCAGGTTTATGAAGTCAATTAACATTTTGCCGAGTTGAGAATTTGAAAAAGGAACGGTAGATTGACTGTCATTCCATACAATACTACTTAAATTAAAATCACCTAATATTAACTTATATTTTGCGTTATCTAGAGATTTATTTGCATTAGTTATAAAGTGATCCAAAATACTTGTTTGGACTGGTGGGGGCAAGTAAACCGCACAGATTAATAGTTGTTCTTTTTTCTTATTTTCAAAAATATCTAAGCCAATCCACAAGTCTTCGCAATTACTCTCCAAATATTCGTACCTACGTGAGTTGTGTTTTTTATCTACTGCAACAAGAACACCACCTCCCGCTTTGTGCGTATGAAACCCTGTAGTACAGCGATCTCGTCTGTATACAACGTATCTATCGTCAAACAATTCCGAGCTTTTAACGCCATCATGTAGCCATGTTTCCGTGAGTATAACAACATCAAAATTATTCGTGCATACATTTATATAGAAATCGACTATTTTAGTATTTAACCCTCTAACATTTTGGTAATAAATATTTAATGACGACATTATTACTGTATCATTGCTGTCAGTGTGAGTTTTTATTATTTTTTACTTGACTAATAAGCTTATTTCGCCTATATAACACGAAATAACAACAATACCATACAAAACTGAGTCAGTAGGTGGGATTAAACCAAATTGAGATTTTTTTTTAAAACAAATAGATAATAAGAAGTGAAAAAATAATATTTGTGTGAATCGGAATGGTTAAAAATTTAATTTAAATGTAAACAATGTCAAAATATTTAAGAACAACTTATTACAATAATTAGTTAGATAACTTATTTAATTTTTCTATACTATTAATTAATATTCGTTCGGAGAAATCAGTCTTCCGCATGAAAATGTGACCGTTGCGCACCCAGACGTACTTGTAATCTAATTCTCTAGCTTTACTTCTTGCCGCTGCGTGAATAGTTTTGTTCTCAGGTGATAGATGTTCAGCCACAAATACTGGGGTTATCTTGCCGTTGGAAATTCCTAGGTGACCTGAGTGGAGTTTTTCCTTGGGGTTTGTTTTGTTGAACTTTATGCAGGCTGCTAGAATTGAGTCTCTTATTCTCTGGGAGCTTACTTTAAGTACTATAGATCTAGGACGCAGTGATTTTGAGTCTTTTTTTGTGACACGAGTGCAGTGTAAAATATCGTTATCTGAAAGATTGTAGCCGACCGTAGAGCAGAGCTGTTTCACAACAGAAATTAGGTTTTCCTCCTTTTTTTCAGGGACACACTGAATTTCCAGATTAGAGTAGTTTTATGAAAAACTACTGAACGGATTTTCATATAATTTAGCACACAGGTAGATCATGATTTGGAATAAGATATAGAGTACTTATTATCCCAGAAACCGGGGGGAAAGTCGCGGGCAGAGCGCTAGTTACAGTCTAACCAGGAATTTTTCAGTCTATCCACTCGCGATGTATTTTCTAGCATACTAAAATGGGTATAACACAGATTTCATCCAATAAACAGATGGGTGAAGATCGCGCCTAGTTCTGATCTTAGTTCAGTAGTTAAAGAACGAAATCTGTCCACGGAACGTCATCGTCGCATTTGCGTATCGCTTCCCGCCCACGTTCGATAATCGGTGACCGATTTTTAGGTAGGAGAAAAATAGAACTACTGATAGCAATAGTGCAACGCACACGTCCTACAAAAAGTCGGTCAGAAATAATATGGCAGGAAAAATCGGCTCGATTATCGGTCCTACAAAAAGACTGACATGGGCGAGAAGCCTATTACAAAACAATTGAAAAACAAATGCGAAGCTTCCGTACCGTGGACAGATATTGTCATTTTACAACGCAAGCTGCAGGTAAGCTGCAAGCAAGCGACATCTGCCGTTAGCGCGCGTATGACGTGCGTCAAAGTGGACAGAACGCCTTATGTTATTATCATGAGATGTGTTAATTATTATGATCACTGTCATCACAGTCCCTTGAAAATGTTGATTGATTTTTCTATAAATACTACTTATTATAAGTGCTATTATTTTTTCTGTGTAAATACTTCAGATATTGCTAAGTTCTGTTTTTATTGTAATTTGAGTTTCAAAGTTATGTTACTTTTGCTTTTTCTTTGAACATTTAGATTTTTTTTTCAACAGCTTACATTCTTGTAGTGTGTAAGTAAGCAATATAGCAATCAATCATATAAAATCAATGATATTTGTGTTGATTGCTAAAGCATCATGCCTAACATTCGGTCGTTTACATTATGGTACCTTCTTTGATGGAGACCCCGCTATAAATGTCAAATATATAAACGGAATATCCACAGATACGGGGAGTAATTTTCAATTCGTCGTGGGTGCATTAAACATTTATTTCCACAATTACTCCACCAATATCCTTAATGGTAAAGTAAACCTATTTATACTAGCAATCATAAAATCTTAATTAGAAATCAAGAGCACGTTCTCTGTAAACTTAGCTCTAACTCAATCTTCAAACTTTAAATCCAAAATCAAACAGCTCGTCCAGCCATTCAATAAAACGAAGCTCGTACGTGGGGCTAAATTCGCCAGATCAGACCCTAATCTAACTAGTTAAAGTTTAATTAGAGTCGAGCACACAAGAAGTTAGTACGAGTAATGGCCTGGCGTAGACTAAAGCGCCTTTACTGAGGTGTAATTATACCAATACCATTTTAGGGCGATTTATAAATACTTCCAGTTGTTGGTTGCTTATGTTATTGAAGCTTGAAAAATTCGTTTCAAATATTTCTTTTTCTATTGTTACAAGGAACTTAAAATCCTAAGCAAGTTAAAGATATTTTTAGAGATTGATTATTGATTATTATTGATTTACTATTTTGACATCGTGTCGAAAGGGCGTTTTATGCTGAAATTATTAACATAATGTAGAAAAAGGTAAGGTCCCAAAGTTGAACCCTGTGGTACACCAAAAATCTCTCGAATTCTCTTTTATCTAATAAAATATGGAAAACGTCCCATGCTAACTTCCCAGAACTAAAAAGGCAGTCCAAGCTATAGATTATGATAATAATTTTCCAAAAGTGTTCAACAACTTACACGAGTACACACGCGGCAGGTATGATGAACGCAGCGCTAGTGAGAAACACAGTGCCCGGCAACACTTGCAGCGTCTCCATGTACAACCACGAGTAGAATGGATGGAAGATCAGCGACGCCACGGTTTCAGTCAAAGAAAACAAGGAGTTAACTTTTGCTGAAACAAACAAAACTTATTTAGGGGCTCAAGCTATAGAAATTTATACTTAACATTATATCTTTTTAATGTCTGAAAACGGCTCATGTTAACTTTAGTTTTGTGTAACGAATTTGTGACTTTGTATTGACAAATATTAGCGTTCTTTTATAATAAAAAAAGATTAGTAAGCAGATAAGTGTTACAACATTTTTTTTTAAGAATTGGAGTGAAAAGGGTTCGATTCGATTCATCCTTGGAGTCCTAGCTAGTACTTATTTTAGCTCTTCTTTGATTTTTCACAATCTTATAACTTTTTCAATAACAACACTGGCAGTTTTTAACAAACTTCAAAAAAGGAGGAGGTATTCAATTCGACTGTATTTTTTTTTGTTTTATGTTTGTTACCTCAGAACTTTCGACTAGGTGAACCGATTTTGATGATTCTTTTTTTAATCGAAAGCTGGTACTTGTCATGTGGTCCCATTTATATAAATTTCAGCGAGATCTGACGAGTAGTTTTTGAGTTATTTTTTGTCAAGAATTATTGTAGATGAAAGTTTGTTGGACTTACCTATTTCTTGTTTTTCCACCAATTTTGTTAATATCGAGCGAAGTGATGTAAACGTTGTTGCGTTCAGTATTTCTGCTAACGGAACTGCAAATTAAATATATTTACTGTTAGGTATTAAGTATAAAGTATAAGAACATGATTGCAAACTGATTTAAAAGAATTATTTTTCGGACACTTTGGACAAGTTAGGATATTAATTAAAAGTACCTGCTACATTTTTCCTTAAGGATTTTTTTAGCCAACCTACTTGCGATATATTTTAAGTGTACACATAGTTTTAATAACTAAATTGGATATAAAATACTTTTCATCCTTTATCCTATATCCATTATTTACCATTAATAGCTCACTGCTGAGCACTGGTCTCTCCCCTTAGAGCAATCTCCACCACGATGCTCCAGCTAGTGCGTTTCAACTTTCAAATTTTTCAAAGTTTTCCAAATTCAAAATGTTATATAAAATGCAATATTTTATACTATCTTGTAATTTATATTGTTATTACGTTTGATGAACGTGACAACAAGGCTATTATTATCTACCTATAATTGGTATATAAGGTTTTTGAAATTTTAAAAACACTTATTTCAAATGCTACCAACATTATAGCGAACTGCAGACTTACAACGATACTGGAGTGCGTTTCAAGTAAGTCTGCAGTTCCCTTTAATCTCTTTTATAAAATATGTAAAACCTATCAGGTCAAGATCTGGTGCTGTATCAGTGTGACACGAATTATTTAGATATGAGTATTATTAGCTCCGTCTCCGATGATAATTAAATGTAATCTTTATTGCCGACTTGATAATATGATCCATTTTAAAAGACGTGTAACGTTAATAATCTTATTATTTGTTAAGAAAGATTAATTCAATACATTAAATTGTTACACATAATGATGTTTTGAGTTAACAATTGAGTTATATAGGATGTCCCAAAAACGCCATATTGCGAAAAATCTTTGCTTAATTGGTCCAATGGTATAATATACTCGTAATTATAAATGTAAGTTCTTGATAGAGAGATCGCTGTTTTGAGGCTGATTGATTAATAAATAATTATATTTTTCCCTTTTTTATTAATAATCTTCCAAAGAACAACTTAACAATCAAAACTTGTTTCCGTATTTAGTTAAATTGATTCAAATTAATTCTCGAATATTATAATATTTGTGAAGTAAGGTAATCATAATCAGTAATAAACAACCTTGTTTCCATATTTAGTTAAATTGATTTAAATCAAATCTTGAATATTTTATTTGTGAAGTAAGGTTACATACAAACATGTTAACAATATCGCACCTTCAGTGGAAAAAAGCATAGGTCGTGTTACTTTGAATTTTAGTTATTAATATGGTTTGAAAGAGGGACAAAATCTTGACGATCATAATGTTGACGTTTTTGTGCAAGAAATCGTAATGTAAATTCCTTTGACTACCTTACTCATATTTTAACAGTTTTTTTGCTCTTCTGTAAAATTACAATTTTCATCTTATGCCTTATTTCCACTGAGGGTACGATATATTATGATGGTTCACTTACTAAACCAATAATTAGCGAACCGAATTCAATAAAGTTAAGGTTCATGTCAGAATGATTAAGATTATTAGTTAAATTAAAATGTCATAATAATGTTACACTTAACACGATACTCACTTATATACATTTCGACATCAGTCTTAACAAACGCAGTCCATATGGAGCCGACGAACTTGCTGCTGACGGAGATGAGGCAGAGCAGAGAGTCGTCGATCTGGAGCTTCCGGCTCAGGACCGTTATGGAGAATATTGCTCCTAGGAAACAAAAATACAAATTCATAGATAAAATTGTTACGTTATGGAAAATATTGCTCCTAGGAGACAGACACAAAGATTCTTAGAAAAAACTGTTACGTTATGGAAAATATTTCTCCTAGGAAACAGACAGAAAGATTCTTAGATAAAATTGTTACGTTATGGAAAATATTGCTCCTAGGAAACTGACAGAGATTCTTAGATAAAATTGTTACGTTATGGAAAATATTGCTCCTAGGAAACAGACATAAAGATTCTTAGATAAAATTGTTACGTTATGGAAAATATTGCTCCTAGGAAACTGACAGAGATTCTTAGATAAAATTGTTACGTTATGGAAAATATTGCTCCTAGGAAACAGACATAAAGATTCTTAGATAAAATTGTTACGTTATGGAAAATATTGCTCCTAGGAAACTGACAGATTCTTAGATAAAATTGTTACGTTATGGAAAATGTTGCTCCTAGGAAACAGACATAAAGATTCTTAGATAAAATTGTTACGTTATGGAAAATATTGCTCCTAGGAAACTGACAGAGATTCTTAGATAAAACTGTTACATCATGGAAAATATTGCTCCTAGGAAACAGAAATAGAAATTCGTAGATAAAATTGAAGGGAACATAAATAGTGATTCTTCGGTAAAATTGTTGTACTCGTATATGTAGAAATCACTATATACAATGGTATCCGTAGTTAATGCCTTTACGGCAGCCCCATGGTATAAATGAGTGGGTAAGTAATGTTATCATTATATCCTCCGTTCGCTTTGGAAAATCTATATTTAAGAGATTTTTAATCGGAATTTTATAATCGCTGCACTTAATGTTACCCTTAAAACAAAAAAAGCGGCCAAGTGCGAGTCGGACTCGCCCATGAAGGGTTCCGTAGCAACAAGTAACATAATATAAAAGTTCTTGTAGTTCGTTATAACTTTGATCGAAGTAAATTGCGGTTTATGATTTATGACGTATTAAAAAAAACTACCCACTAAATCTCGTTCAAACCAATTTTAAGTGAAAGTTTGCATGGTAAAGTACATCATATATTTTTTTTAGTTTTATTATTCTCTTATTTTAGAAGTTACAGGGGGGGGACACACATTTTACCACTTTGGAAGTGTCTCTCGCGTAAACTATTCAGCTTAGAAAAAAATGATATTAGAAACCTCAATATCATTTTTGAAGACCTATCCATAGATACCACACACGTATGGGTTTGATGAAAAAAAAATTTTTGAGTTTCAGTTCTAAGTATGGGGAGCCCCCAAAATTTATTGTTTTTTTTCTATTTTTATGTGAAAATCTTAATGCGGTTCACAGAATACATCTACTTACCAAGTTTCAACAGTATAGTTCTTATACTTTCGGAAAAAAGTGGCTGTGACATACGGACGGACAGACAGACAGACAGACAGACAGACATGACGAATCTATAAGGGTTCCGTTTTTTGCCATTTGGCTACGGAACCCTAATAAAATCGTTTTCAAAACAACATAGATTTTTCTATAAAACCAAGACCTCAAACACATTATTATACAGCGTACAGACGTTAATTACTGTACAGATTTGTTATGTTTTATAATATTAGAAAATATTATATTCGAGCTGATTTGAGCGATATATTTTCATGATGATCGTGGAGGATTACCTCTATACTTCATGATGACGATAAAACAGTCTCGGAGTAATATCAAACATTTATTCAATTTATTGATGCTTCGTACGACGACGACTGTGGCATGTTTAAACGTGACAAGTACCGTGGCAATAGATAAGTGAATAGTGTTTGGCCCGCATGAACTTGTCGATGAGCACTTGAACCTTTGTTTATAGACCGAGTGCTTCAACGCACTCCTTTCGACAACCACAACTCGAAATAACCTGATTAAAAATATTGCACATGAAGCGAGTATAAGTCAACAATGTCGGTTATTAATTATTAAAAAGTTGTACGGAGATTTCTTAACCATTGCAATAAAGAAACAATGAATGGATGTGTAGATGCATGCAGGTGTATGTATGGATAGATAAATGTTGAATTTTAGGAAACTGGTCCAAGCACGATAATGCTGTAATAATTCATTTTTAAATTGCGAAGAAAAAAGAGGGGTGTTATAAAGGGCATCGAACCTAATTGGCACACCTACAAGTCCGCCATTTTGAAAAAACCTCGATTCGGCGGCCAGTGATGAAACATGTGTCAATCGATAGACTAAATGATTATGATCAAAAAGTATTCAGTGATAAAATGTCGTAAGTGATATACTTTCTGAGATAAATGAGTTCAAAACTGTAGAAAAATAAAGCAAAAAACTTCGTTTCGGCGGACATTGATAAATCATATGTCATTCGATAGGCTAAATAATTACAATTAAAAAATATTCAGTGATGAAATGTTGTAAGTGATATAATTTCTGAGATATTTGAGTTCAAAACCGTAGAAATATAAAGCAAAAAACTTCGTTACGGCGGACATTGATGAATGAAACATATGTCAATCGATAGGCTAAATGATTACAATTAAATAGTATTCAGTGATGAAATGTAATAAGTGATATACTTCCTGAGATATTTGAGTTCAAAGCCGTACAAAAATAATACATTAAAAATTATAATTTACTTCTTTTGAATTTATTGGGTCAATAATGAAAAATAAGTATATTATGCCATATGTGTATGTGCTGCATAGGTACTTGATTTATTAATAACGGGTAGGTTTGAATTAAAAAAAAAGCAAAGCAAAAGCAAACTACTAGGTTGTTTTATAAATAATTTATTTGCCACCAGCGGCTACAGCTTTGGCAATTACTCTAAACCAAAAGTAAAAATTCATTATTGGCTTAGTTTTCTATATCATGTCTGACAATCACTGAATCTAAAAATTCCGCTAGTGATAAAGGCAATGTTTCCTGATCTCGAGCCCATGCCAAGAACCATATAACACACAATATATGGGAACAACAGGACAAGGTTCTTTTTCCCACTATGCATAAGCAGTACCATCCCGCGATTTTATCTCTACCCTTAAGTTGTTTGTTTGACGAATTTGTTTAATTTTTATAATACATTTATAACGTAACTGAGGTAAGGAAAAAAGTGACCGGTACACTTCAATTGCTGTATCGCCATAAACACTTAACCATAAATACGCCATAAACGCTCTGGTCATCCCTCACCTTCATTATGCTGATGTGTGTTGTACAGATTTGTCAGAGGAACTTCTGAATAAATTGGAGCGCCTTCTTAATAACTGTATTAGATAATTATATCTTCAGCTTACGTAAGTATGACCACATTTCCCAGTTCCATTCCTAACTTAAATGGCTACCCATTCGATACAGGCGAAACTTTAGAATTCTCTCAACATTTTATGCTATTTTGAATTGTGTCTTCTCCTGTTTATTTACAGGAAACCCATAGCACTGCTTATTTCGGGAATTCCTTCACAATACAGTTCATACTGTTCTGGAACTCCTTGCTTGTCGACATCAAAAAATCATAGACTACAAAAAGCTCCTTCAAGAAGTCCGGCAGCACTACCTGAAGCAATTAGAATGTTGTCGCCCGTGGTCTTCAGCCAGATGTTATATATGTATTTATGAATATTTATATACTTAATATATAAGATGTTTATATGTAAATATGAATAAAACTGTATTTATTTAATTTTGTTTATGTATATTGTGATTTTATATGTATATAGTAATTATTCTAAATATTCATAATATTTCTTAACTGGCATTACACTGATACAGAACGTTACAGTTCCACTAGAAATAAAAAGACAATTAATTACAAATGATTTATTTTTGTACGGTTTTGAACTCAAATATCTCAGAAAGCATATCACTTACGACATTTTATCACCGAATACTTTTTTATTGTAATCACCTAGACTATCGACTGATACATGTTTTATCAATATCGGCCGAAACAATGTTTTTTGCTTTATTTTCCTACGGTTTTGAACTCAAATATCTCAGAAAGTATACCACTTACGACATTTCATCACTGAATACTTTTTGATCACAATCATTTATTCTATCGATTGACACATGTTTCATTACTGGCCGCCGAATCGAGGTTTTTTCAAAATGGCGGACTTGTAGGTATGCCAGGCTCCATACAAAAATGTTGGAAGCCCTTTGACATGTCTATGTATCTGTGTGTCTGTGTATCTGTGTGTCTGTGTATCTGTGTATCTGTATGTCTGTCTGTGGCATCATAGCTCCCAAACAGATGAACCGATTTTGATCTAGTTTTTTTGTTTGAAAGGTGACCTAATCAAGAGTGTTCTTACTCGTAGCTACATATGTTTAGTGTAAATAAAACTGTCGGGGATTTTTTAAATTTTAATGTAACATTATTTTCTTATGGCCGGTCTCATTAATGTACTAACAGATGGAAGACTGTGGATAGGGCTACAATTTTTCAGATGCAAAAATTGACAAATATGACAGATGACATACCAGTGGTAGCCCTATCCACAGTCGACAAATATGACAGATGACTTACCAGTGGTAGCCCTATCCACAGTCTTCCATCTGTTAGTACATTATTGAGACCGGCCGTTATTCACTGTATTCGCTGTTGTATGTTAGTTTAAATATTTATGCTGAGGAGTTCATTTGTTTCTTTATTGTAAGCAATGATAAAACACTTTTCCAAGATAGTAGAAGAATTAAAAATAGTTTGCAAGGTACCTATACTATGATTTGGAATTTGAGTCGCAAGGAAACTGAAGTGAGATCAAAAGCATAGTTACTAGCACAAGTTACCCTGCACAATGAGATTACAATAGTACTAGTCATTGGTAAATAAGCCCAATATTATTAAATAGAATTTAGACTGGACGTGCAAGATTATAGAACTCTCAAAGAACAAAGTTTTGTATAGGAAAATTTCAGGAAAGTTTTCAAAACATTTTCGAAATATTGTTCGAGGATGTGAGTTCCTACTGAACACTTTTCTAAGACGTAACGAAATGCGACTTTTATGCACCCTCCAAAAGATATTAAATATGAATCAAGGGATTACTTTTATGGTAATGTATGGTTATTTCACTGACTTAAGGTATTTAAATTTTTGAAGCTACAATTAAGAAAATAAGCAGCGCTCATAGGTTTTATTTTATATACAAACCATGTTTAATATTTTAAAAAGACCTTTTTAACGATACCCCACACTATAGGGTACGTGACGAATAAAAAATTCGTCCTCACGTTACCTGTAGGGGAGGTACCCTGAAAAAAATGTTTTTCAATATTTTATTTTACGATTCTGGAGATTTAATAAATATGTATATCCATGCCATATTACAGCTTTCTAGCACTAAGGGTCTCAGCGCTTTGCTTCGGACAGACGGACAGACGGATAGACGGACAGACGGACAGAAGGACAGACGGACAGACGGACGGACGGACGTACATGACGAAACTATAAGTTTTCCGATTTTACTTTAGAACCCTAAAAATAGTATGTGGTACTTTCAAAGCTCACAAAAATTCAGGAAGCTATACAAAACTTTCCTAAGATAATCCAAATACCCAAAAATGCTAGATATTCTTAGCAAAGAGGGTAACTAGTATCATCGGGATAAAACTTGATTATACCAGACATTTCCTGTTATTGTAAATATTCCAATATCAACGAACAATTTTATTGTAACTATGATGAAAAGCCATTGATAGTCATAAACTTCACAATACCAGTCTATATTGTAAAGGTTTCGCAAGGAGTACTTTTCTTATCCTGGTATGGTTACTTAGGTAATAAATATATTTTTATTACTTCCTTCGCTTCTTATCGGTTTACACTGAGACAATCAGACAATTGTACATCACAAAATAATAATGTAGAAATTTGCTTTATTAGGAAAACTGAATATTTAATTAATTAATTTATTGTGAAAATATAACAGTTACAATTCCTTACTAATATCTAGATTAACAAATGTAGATTAATAACTATAACAAACAAGATCTTATTAACTTAGTTAATTACACGTAATTAATAGGAGATTATAACTGTGCAAGAATCAATTCACAACTCTCCCTACTAGTAAAAACTGTATGACAGTCGGATAGTATTCCTCGCCTACACATAGCTACCTCACATCGTATTGTACAGTATACGTAAACCATTCAGATGAAACATTGCATCAACATTAACATTAAAACCATGTGAACTTTCTGGAAATCCTCTATATCTCTATACATTTAAATCTAAGTGTAGAAACTGGTAAATTTAAGTGGTAGGCACGCTATCTGTTTATTTATTAATACTTACATTGAAAATTGCTAAAAGGGGAGTAAAAGAAGTCGAGCAAAGATTAGGTAAGTGCTAAGTAACAAGAATTAAGGTTGTAACGCTCTACTTACCGAATGAATGGAGGATGATAGAGTAGCTTGTGTAGAGGCTGTATTTCACCATGTCCCAGTTAAGGCGATTCCGTACAAATAGGTAAAATATCCCGTGTTCCGCTGAAATACATACAGACAAAAAATATATTACTTTTTCATAACTAGACGTAAACTAAGACATCATTGTGCGTTATCACAGTTTCACCGTTTTTAACCGACTTCAAAAAAGGAGGAGGTATGCAATTCGTCTGTATTTTTTTATGTTTGTTACCTCAGAACTTTCGACTGGGTGATCCGATTTTGATAATTCTTTTTTTTATCGAAATCTGGTGCTTGTCATGTAAGCGAGATCTGACAAGTAGTTTTTGAGTTATTTTGAAGTCGGTTATTTTTTGTTGTTCATTCATGATTTGTGTCGTCCAAAATCTTTATCATATAAAGTTTTGTGTGTTGTTTGTTACCAACATTCTCGTAAAGTGTATTAAAATAAAATATTTTTATTTCTTATTGAATAAAACTCACACATAGTCGGTCCATATATTATGAAAACAGTGAAAAGTGTGAGCAGAACTTTGGTCCGTCGATTAGCCGGTCGCTTGTGAAACGCTACGGCGATCGTATCGACTACATGTGTCGTGTCGAAGAAGGATACGCCATTGCTTCCAGGGCGTTCGATCTGAAAATTACATAACATTAAATAAAATAAATAAATATACGCTACACCGTCATAGCCCCACAACACCCAAAACACACACCCAGAACAAGATTAATAAATAAACGCCAACACACTCATGCCCCCGCACTAGGTTATTGTGTTATAGTACCTGTGTCGCGGGTGGCATGGACGACACATTTATCATATCACAATCATATCAATGACCCGAGTACTAATATTTATCTGTCACATAAATATCTGGCCGGGAATCGAACCTGGAACCACTCGCTTCGCAGGCAGGTTCGCTACCAACTAGGCTACAGGGTCGTCATAATAGAAGTTCAAACTCATCATTCTTTCTGCCTCGCTGGGAATCGAACCGAGTTGTTGTGTGTTTGTTGTGACAACAACGAGAGAGGGAAGTGTTTTAGACATAATGCATCGAAATTAATATTTGAAAATATCCCTGCTTCTTTTACGGCAGCAACGCGTTAGTTACGCCTTCAGTGGTACAAAAGTGTATAGGCGGCAGTGACCATGATGGGGGCAGTGACTTGTTTTACCATCAGGGGTTTTTCGTTGGATGAAGCTCTCGTCTTCATTTTCTCATCTTCATTTTCTCATCTCATTTTCATTAGTCCCTTCTTTCTTGATCGGCAAGGTATCGGTGATACCTTTGGTATTACGTATGTCCATGGGCAAAGATGGCCACTTACCATCAGCTGAAACGTGAATTGACGTTGTCAGCTAGTTACGTAAATGACAAAAAATTACCGACTCCAAAATTAGGGATTACTCAAAAATTAATCGTCAGATCTCGCTCAAATTTAAGTGGGACCACATGACAAGTACCAGCTTTCGATTAAATATAATCATCAAAATTGGTTTATCCAGTTGAAAATTCTGAGGTTTGTTACCTCAGAATAATTGTTGACAAAAAATAACCCATTTCAAAATTAGGGATAACTCAAAAACTGCTTGTTAGATCTCGCTCTAATTTAAATGAGAGCACATGACAAGCACCAGCTTTCGAACAAAAAAAAATTATCAAAATCGGCTCAAGCAGTCGAAAGTTCTGAGGTAACAAACATAATAAAATACAGTCGAATTGAATAACTCCTCCTTTTTTGAAATCGGTTAAAAATCAGGACAAAATCAATGATCAGTAATCAGTTATTGCATTATGGCATAAAGTTTTTGGTTGTTTAGTATTCTCGCAAAGCATTATGAAACAAATAATATTCTGCGGTGTTGAAAGTAATGGATGAAATTTGTCATTACAAATGCGGACGCATGTCATTCGGTCACGGTAATGATAATTGGGGTCGTTATGGATAACCGGAACGGCTTGTTAACGCGAATCTGGTCTTAAAATCAATAATGCAAATGTTTATGCCATTTTGATGTAGGTTTGAGTAGTTAATAAATATGTCGTTTGTAATAATTTACCGTTTTAGTCGTTCCTAATATATTTTAGATCGATTCTAATAAGAATAATTCTCGTACTAAAAATATTCGATTAGATAGCACTGTAATTGCTTTTCAATAAATTAAGATAGGTTCTATAATAACCTACACATTTTTACTTTTGAAATTGATCCATCTCGGATTTATCGATTGACAAGTGAGGATAATTAAGTTTGTACCTGGACAATTTTTCATTATTTTCATACGCTGCCATTTTCTCTGATAACTTTAATTCATTTCAGGTTTTTGAAAAATAATTTTAAAAATATATGTATCTTATAAAGTTTTTCCCTTTTAACCGCGACTTCGTACGCTTGGAATACTTGATAACAAAAACTTAATTTTTCAATGATAATGATTTTCTTACACCTGATACAAACTTACATCCCCTATTTTACACTAATGATATTATACGATTTTACACTCGTTGATTAACGTATGGTAACGTTTAAGGGCCAGCGTCCACTCGCGGCACGGCATGACAAGGGATTTTTATGCGACAAATAGAAATAAAACTTAATAATATGAGAGTAAAATTTAAATTTCAATGATCGCCATCGCAGATACAAAAACAAAGCTGCGGTATGCTTAGGGATAGGCATGCCGTGTCGGCATCGTTGGGAATGTCTCGGCATCCCTCGGCATGCTTCAGTAGGCTATGAGACGCCGAGGCAAGGTAGGGCGAGCCGGTAGCGCCCGCGCCCCGCCGCGTCGTCCGTCATTAGCCGCGTCGTTTTTAATATTGTAACTTGTGTAATACGTGTAGGTGTAGAACGATGTCAGAAGAAGAATTACGACTATAGTGAAAAGAGGCTACGCACGAGCACGATGTCACGATATGCTTCGGCATGCCTAAGGACGCTGTGGTGTGCTTAAGGATACCGCGGCATAGCTGCCGTCAGTGTACGCTTGCATGTAGGGATGCTGAAGGATCACCTGCCGTGCCGTGCCGTCAGTGGGCGCAGGCCCTAAGTGTAATAGATTCTAGACCAAGTTGTACAAAACTTTTAATTAGTGTTTTCTGCTGTGTCTTCAATAGCTTAAAGTTTTAATTCTAGTTGCAGAATTTAACAAAAAGTTCTCTTAAAACAAAGGAGTGTAGTTAGTAAAATTCATTAATAAATTAATACATTTTTGATAAAGACACATGAAACATGACAGAAATATTTCAATTAATAAATGACGTGTGAATATTAAATTAATTAGATAACGATACTTATTCAATCAATTTTAAGATAACAATCAACCCTTTGTTGTAATACATACTGCCTACTCGACTGTCGTTATCATAAAAAAACAAGAACCAGACCCACTTTGTTACTTTGTTTAACTTATGTTTTCTTAAAAAGACAATTATAAGTCCACAGCATCAAGGAGTTATGTCGAAGTTGTCGCAAAGTAAATAGTTTGTTATTGCACTGTAATAGTTCACGCTTGCAGCGCTCACAAATGAGAGAGCAGGCGAAGTGAGCTTGTGTCTTCAATTAGTTTGTTTAATTTTCTTTGAATTTTAGTCCTGTTGTTTTGTCGTACTGTTAAATTTAGTTAGGACAGTGAAGTTTGAGTTTTTGTTATTATTTTGTATTAATTGTCTTTATTTTAATGGAATATTACTTTGTACTAATTATACTTTGTATAACATTTGGACTTATTCTTCATTTATGATGTGTGGTTAATTTCATTACTTAAATAGTATGTACATACGAGTCTTTTATTGTACAATGTACAATGTACATGGTTGGATGTTGTTAGCAAGAAATAATAGTACAATAATAATAGTCGAAACAAAAAATGAATCAGTGAAAAAACATTACAATAAAAAGCTAAACTTCTATATTAAATAATAGGTAGGTACATAAAAATATATAAATTGAGGTATATTGATTACATTGATTGATAACACGGGATAAAAAGCAAGGATATATAATAACATAACCTAAGAAAACATAAAATTATATTAAGTATACATAATTATGTATTAATTTTAGCAATAGGAATAAAAATATTTATGTCATTGTCCGAAAAAAAAGTTATAATTTAAGTGGATGTAGTAGTTATTTATAAGAGGAGGAAAAATAATAATATTACTTAACTATGAAAGCTTACACATAGAAAGCAGAGGTAAAAATGTGTCAATATTGCAATTTGATAAATGCATGGCGAAATCATTAAGTGAAATAATGACACGATGTTTATGCGTTTTATTTATTTATTACAATTTATTGCACTATAATTATTTATTTTAAATTAGGAAATGGAAAATTTCATCATGCTAGGAAGGCGGAATTAATGATTTTTTTTTTTTACTTACAATAAGCTAATGCTTGACCATAATCCCACCTGATGGTAAGTGGAGATGTGGTCTAGGATGGTGAGCGCACTAACTTAATAAAAGTTTGTTTTATATTTTATATTGTTTCGATCTGTAAAAATATTAATTTACATTCTCGTAAAGTCAAACGCTACATCGAATATTAGAAAGTATAAATAATAATATAGTATACATACATAAAAGGGTGTTTTAACTTGTAGGTAAGATTTTATCTTTGGAACTCAAACCTCGAATGAAATAGGGTGCGTATTTTAAATGTAACGAGATTTTTGTTAGTTTAAGATGTTAATTTGTTTTTATATACCTTTCCTATATACTTAAGACCTACGTTTCTGTTTAATAATTTAAATTGTTTCAATATCTGTAAATTTTCACGGATATCGACGCAAATCATGCTAATTAAAATTTATAAGCATCAGTACAGAACGAACATAGAGCGATAGAACACGTCTTGAGCCACGCACGAGGTTATTATTAGGTATCTAAGATTAAGATATAAATATTATCCAGAACAGTAATCTAAAGTTTGATAAGTACTTCCTCAATATTTAGTTAGTACCTTGAATATTCGGTAAACAAGGTAAATAAACATCACGGATATAAAATACGGTTTGTGTGGTTAAATCTGTATATGTATGTATTTAAACAAAAGTCAGACTTGACTGACTGACATATCAACGCCCGACTCAATTTCTTTTAACAAGAAAGCTGAAATGTTGCTTACAAATTTCTTAACAACAAAGAAAGTTTCTTAGAAAATTTCTTAATAATTAAAATGGCCGGATTTTTAAAAATTACAACATGATTTTTTAAAGTAAGGAAATTGCGACAATTTTCAAATCCAGGCAAGCGAAGCCACGAGCAGTTGCTAGTTCTCTATAATCTTGTTTACCTACAAGTTGCAAGATGATAACCTCAGAATTGTTTATACGGAAATAGATACAAAACTACTAACGTTGAAAAATGGTTTAGTTTATCCGTACCATAAACAAAAAACTATAAAGATATACACAATAAAATAAATGACATAAATAAAACAGAAAGCAATATCAATGTACGATAAAATAATTAACATTACCAAACTTGTTATTGTCAGGTTGACTTTGATAGGATTAATGTAATCCTACATGACGCTGAAGTTTAGTCCAATTCGTCGATTAGGAATTTTGAGTATATGAATAATAATTTGATGATAATACCGACCTAAATCAATTATTGAATAGTTTCATTTCAATTTTAATTTTGTTATCGCTTGTGATGACGATTGAATTAACCTAGTTTTGGTATCCTAATAATATTAATCTTTGACTGAAAGGAGTGTAGCTATGTCATTTTTTGAGCCTCTTTTGATATTGCAGAATTTGAAAGCCAGTAATTATCGGATTCCTCGTTACTTTCTTGACGAGAAATGTACTGCTTGTGCATGTTTGTTTGGGAGTGTAAATTCTCACCTAGATGACCCCTTTGCCAATTAAATATATAAAAATACTGATTGTACTTACTGGAACTAGTCCTTTTTTCTTCAATAATTCACTGGGCTCCTTTAAACAGAAGCACCCGTATAGGAGAATGATAGTAAACATTACAGTTGTCATCGTAAATATTCCATAGTACCCCATTCTCTGCACCAGAATCCCTCCAATTCCTATGCCGATAGGCAATCCCGCTGTCATGCAAAAATTTACTAGACCAACCCTAAAGGTACGAGATTTTTCAGAAGTTATATCACTAATATAACTGAAAACTCCTAAGAACATTGTCACCCAACCACCAGAAACAGCCGTAAAAAACGTTTCTAAGAACACTGTAACTTGAACTGGGATTTCATAAAAGAAGTATACGTTAACAATGTTGTTTATGGAAGTAGCCAGCTCTCCACATATAGGCAGCAAAATACATAGTTTTCTTTTTCCAGTTCGATCACTCCAGGCGCCTAGAAACATGATTATGATACATGGCAAGGCCGTTTGAATGACGCTCTTCCAAATGTCAATAGAAGCTATCAGTTTCTGCACTTGTTCTTCGTAAGATGTGTAGTTCCTGCTGTTTTTCCTTATTAATGCTTCACATATATCGTGAGGGAATCCAAGATTGACTTTGCACGCTTTATCCAAATTAAAGTTGGTCATAGCAAACCTTGATATCACACTAGGGATGATAAGTCCTGCGAGTAAGGGTTCTACAGTTATATTTTGTCTTATGTACGCCAATTTTCCTGTTAATGTCCTTTCTCTGAATGGTTCATGATTTTTAGTATTAAGCGGCTTCTCTTCTATTTTTTCTTTTAATTCTTCTTTTTCCTTCGCCATTTTAGGTAACGGGTTGTTTGAATCTCCTAGGGTATTATTTCCATTGTATATCTACACTGTGGAATCACGAATAACTGTAACGGTTGCAATGTTTGTCAGTACAGTGAACATCAATGTTGATTCTACACAATAGCTGTCTTTAATATTTACTCGTTCGATATAATTGTTTGATATCAATTAAGCGTAGATAATGATAAAGCGAAGTCTGTAGATAATTGGCTTGGGTTGTGTTGGATGGATCAACGCGTGTATTGTTGACTTTGTAGGTTATAATGTTCAGTGATAAGTTAAACGTGTTAACGTTGCTTGTTTTGTTTATTTTAAAGGATGTAAATTTACTGCTGCAATAAATTATTATTTAGCTTAATATAAAACATTAAATTGGTATTAGTAATGAGAATGACTTATTCCTAATTAGTTTATTTTTACAATTGTGTCATTTCATTATTAAATGTTTGATTGTATAATTTTGTTAATAAATATTGGCTTGGAGAATAATTTAATTATTAACGTTTTATTCTAGTGTATTTAGTATTTCATGATATTAGAAAAAAATGTTCAGGTGTTTCAAGTGTGATATTGTCTTATCATGAGATGACAATAAACAAAAGACCTGAGATTATCATCAGAATTATAATTTCATATCAATGAAATAATTGGAATAAAATTGTTTTTAATGAAGTTGATGCCATGATATTAACTCCCGATTTAAAAATATATTTTAGGGCTGCTTACCTATTAAAACTTTTCGTTTCCCCCAATACAAAAGTTATTATTTTTCTGGGATTTCGTGCTTGCTTATATGTATACATTTTCTCTAAAGTCATTAGTCAACGTTCAAATATCGCGGCGGGCAATAACTATGTTTATTGTTAGTGTTTAAAGTGTAGCATCCGGTCCTGATGTGACGAGTCTAAATGGTAGCATTAGATAATTATGATGTTATTCCCCGATAGTCGCTGAATGATACATTACGTGACATTTCTATACGACAATTTTCTAATCACTGACCATAACTAATTCACTATAATTTATCACGTTTATGTTGTTTTTAGGGTTCCGAACGAAAAAAACTTATAGGATCACTCGTCCTCTTGTGTCTGGGCGACCGCTCTTCACAGCCAATGTTCTCCGAAACCACTGTACCAAATTGAGTTGAAATTTGGTAATCATGTGCTTTGTAGTGACCCAAAGGCGAAGGTATAAAGAAAACCAATAAATTTTGAAAAAAAATATTAAAGAAATCAAAATAAAAAAAAACTTATGCAAACCGTATTGTGTGTGGCATGTCAAATGAAAGGGTTTAATGTAAGGATCTCAAATATATTACAAGTTTTTATTTAACTTGCAATTTATATATGTATGTTTTTCCGGGTGGAATCTTGCAACTGAATTTTAAATCAGATATCTTTAACCGATTGAGCTGAAATTTGGTATACACGCTTATTTTGGATGACAATGCATGCTTAGCTATGTGACGTCATTCTAATTCCAATATGGCGGATCATCCAAGATGACGGACTAGTTATTTTTTATATTGTGATAGTGCACTATCACAGTATGGGTATCAAATGAAAGAGTTGGCTGAAGAGAACACGAAAACTAACTAAAAAACAAAAAATAAATTAATGGTAATTTTTTTTTAAATAAGCTTTAATTTAATTTCCCTAAAAATAAGAAATTAATTCAATAAAAACAATAAATTTTGTACATGTCGCGAGATTTCCATATTTTATAGGAATTTTCTTTCAATAAAAATCTCGCGACAAGCTTTTATATCATTTAATAAATTGGGTAATAAATGTACTAAATTGTTTGGTTTGATTTAATGTAAAGTTTATTTTCTTCTTTTTAGGGCAATTAAATAAAAGCTTGTTTTTAAAAAGTTTTTATATCATTAATTGTTTATGTTATAGTTGTACAATGGATAGTTTTAAAATTATTCAAGAAATAACAAAAATTGACCATCCCCCTTATCTCTGCAACTACTGAGGCTAGAATTTTGAGAAAAAACAGAAAATAGTTCTTTACAGAAAAACCTATAAGAAGTCTATGGTCTTAAAAAAAGCGCAAAAATTAATAAAATAGAAAAATAATGCTAAATATAATCAACGTACGGAACCCTCTCAAAGTAAGTTTAACTCGCACTTGTCAAGTTTTTTCCTATAGTGTCGTCATTACCTACTAGTGGTATTTTTAATACGTAATACTGAAGTAACACATATTTAGGTACACAATTATTAGGTAATAAATATTTGGTTTATCGAAACACACAATTATGTAAGGATGGAAGATTCCGATCCATTCCGTAGTATGGCACTATCTTTAGACAGTTTAAAAAGGTATACCTACACAAATATTTTTTGGTAGTTTTCCTTTTTTTCTCTCGATTGTTTTGTTTTAATACTGGTGTATTTTTAAGTTTGATTATTCTGAAAATGTCTATCAAATAAAAAAAAAATTGCTAAAGATTTGATTCTACAATCGATAGTTTTAATATTATTCATGAAAGAATGAAAATTGAAGACGAAAATTGACCATTCCCCCTCCCTTATCTCTGTAACTACTGAGGTTAGAATTGAGAAAAATATATTAATTTATAAAATACAAAAATAACGGTAAATACATAATCAACGTACGGAACCCTCTCTAAGCGAGTTAAACTCGCACTTGTCAAGTTTATTTATTATGGTCAATATTTGAGTACAGTTTTAGTATGACCAAACTAAAGGATTAGTTTTCCCGAAATGAAACGAGGCGGATTAGAATAGTAACGAAGATAGCCGATTGAATAGTAATTTTTACTAGAACTAGTGATGGCCTCTGACCTCCCACTTCCCGGTCTGCTAGATTCATCGCATTATTTTATTAGCTGACTGGCAACCGCCTATACAATGTTTACTGAGCTCTTTGGAACGATACTATGAGTAGGCCAATGATAATATTGATAAAACATTGTTTATAATAGTTGTGCAACATATTAGTTATTGCTGAGCCGATATCACGCGGTGGAATAGTTCTTTGTGACAATACGTACTTCCTAAATAAAACAAATTAATAAATATAAATATATTAATAAGGCCCGTGTTAACAAACCGATCTTAAGATCTCTGCGATCTCAAAATTCGGTTTGACAGGCTGATATAAAGTCAGACCCTATTGTAAATGTAACATAGTTATGTAAGATCTGTGATGGCTCTTTCTATTTAATAATATAGGCCTAGGATTCCCTTCTGCTGGGGAAAAAAGAAATTCAAACTTCTCGTTCAAATGTTTGCTTCGCTGGGAAACAAACCCAGGACCCATTGAACGGCAGTTCGGCACTTAAACGCTATTTGCCTACTCGCGGATTTAAAACTTGATTGAAATAAAGCAATTTCAAAGCCAAAAATAAGCCCCCTTTTTGCCTATCCCGTGGCCCCCGTGGGAAAGTAAAATATCCTGGAAAATAATTCTTTACTATCAGTATTGTCCATTAACATGTGAATTTGAAAAGCTTATTTAAAATTTTAAAGCGACAATAAATTCTTTATTCCCATCCCGTATAGAATTAAAAAAATCCTGACAATAGCTTTTCGTGATATTGATAACCAACTTAAATGCTAAACTTGAAATCGAATATTTAGGTTATGGAAATAGGGCAACTTAAAAGCGAAAGATATATCCTTTTTATTTCCTCTCCCGTGGGAATTTTTAAAAATTAAGACATGCTACAATCTGATATGTACCTAAGTGTAATCGTGTTGTTTTATTTTACTTGATAACTCAATCTACACTAATTTTCAAAAAGAATGCATGCAATTTGAAGCCTACCACAACATAATTTCTAGGGATTTAAAATCGAGCTCGGTATATCTTCATCAGATCAAAATAGTTATCGGCTGAGGCTACTTTGTTAACGTAAAAATCATTTCTCTAAACCGACCGATTAGTTCCTTAATAGGTGAAAAACGCTACTCTCTTTTACAGTTCATCATTAAATAGACTTGTTTATGTGACACTTTTACTTCGAATTGGGTAATAATTTCATTCACATTTCACGTATCAACGTGTAATTTATGCTAGAATTGGATGAAAATTACCATGACGCACATGATATGCAGAGTAAATTAATGGCAACTGGTGTATTCAATTATTTATCCTATTGATAAACCTAAAGCATTGCGATATTAGTATCTAGTGTTTAGATTAACCGAAAACTATTTTCACGACATAATTATGTGTCATCATATAAACAGATTCTGTTTTTTTTAACCATTGACAACCACTTAACACTTCACACAATCTTAATGCACTAAACAAAACTTTCGTAGTGAATCATCATTATCACTAACTTAAGACACTATGCACACTGTAATTAAATTTATTTTAATTTAATATTAAATACAAGGAACTAGATTTTTAGCCAAAGCATGTGTTGTCTTGAATGAGTTAATACATTGTTAGTGGATCTAGCTACTACGGTTCACACACGGTTTTTAGTTCACGGAGTGGTATAACTGTGAGCTACGAGCTATAAAATTAATGGTGGATTGTTTTCACAAAAGTTATGGTGACAATGACATTTTAAATTCGGTGGTACTCTTTTTCGGAAACAAATTTAAATTCAAGATTATTTTTAATTGGACCAAATTAAAACTATTTAGATTTTATTCTATATATAATGAGTATATGCCAAAAATATGTTTGCTACATTCATCACATATAATTATAGTAACCGAGTTAAAGAAATGTGACGTTTTTAGTTATAGTAGTAGAAATGTTGTTACGTAGTTAGTACTGAATATCCCTAGTAGTACTATGTTGGTTTATAAGTGAATGATTGGACCCCTATCAAGGTCATTGCTAGACTGGTGTAGCAGCAAGAAACTCTGGGAGTTGACACTCGACAGAATATAAAAATCCTGAATTTTTGTTTAGTTTAATAATAAACAATAAAATCCGAGTATTTCTTTATTTTACATAAATGAGCACAAAATATAGTTTCCTTAACCAAAAATAATAATATTAACATCATTCAAAAAGCATCCCCGATGATATAGTATATCGCTCACCTAGTAATATGATTGTATAATGGCACATCTGCAAAAAATGCGAAATTGAGTTTTTATGGTATATGTGTTTAAAAGTGCATAATCTACGTAGTGGTAAATATGTATTCATGTCTGTACTAGTAACCAAACCCATACAATCTGTAAAAAATTTATAAAGAAACCATAAATTAATTTTAAACATTTTTATAAAATTTTTGAAATTAGTTTCTGTAAAATATGACAAACGTAAATGTGCCGTTGTATTACTGGGTGAGCGATATTTAAAATCATATCGTACATAGTTCGAAGTGTTACCACTACCTATTATGTGAGCTCATGTGCCCACCGATTACCTACTTAGCCAATTTGCCTTCGTCTGCTCGTCCATTGTACTTCTCCAACAGAGCAATAGCTCTTTAACTAAATATAGTAACTGCTCAATTCGTTTTTAACTCGGATCAAGGATATCAGGATGTACGTGCCAATCCTCGTTGGTCTAATTGGCTCGGCTTTACAAACCTTTAAGTAGTACCGGAGTAGTCTTGATAACAGGTAAATTCACTACATCCTTTACTTAGCCTTGATAATCCAGGTGTGCTGGTGAAATAGATATCTACCGGGTTCATGACCATTTGTCATCAGGCAGACTTTATTCTTTTAGGCTTCCAGACGATGTCGTGGCCTAATTGAACCAAATTATCGATTGGCCACAAGTTTGATTCCAACAAACAAACATTTGTGGCAGATAAATGTTTGTTCTTGCTTCATGAGTTTTTTTGTTTTTTGTTTATACACAACACAAATTATGTAGTGTTTAGTAAGGTAAGTTTTGGAATGTGTCACTATTCAATTGGTAATAGTTATGTTTATAACCTAATATAAAGATGAGTACTTAGGTAATAGTAATGACTATTTATTTATTTATAATAGCAACATAACGTCTACAACACAACATTTGTTTTTCATTATTGTATTGATTATGTGAATTGATTTATTTTACTTAACTAACCAACAAATGACCTGATGATAAATGGCCGCAGTCGCCCATGGACACCATTTACACCAAAGGTATTACAGACAGGTTGCCAACTAAAAAAGAAGAGATACAGAAATAAAAAAGTATAATAGAAATTAAACAATATGTGTCTTTATTTATATTATGGTACATTTCGTATAACAACAATCTCTTTTTTCCACGCTTTATATTACCTTCACCTCTATGTTTGCTTGTTTGTAACTTGTAACTGACTCCTTTGGACTTGATTTTGACCCACTTCAAACGGTCAGATTTCTTTCAAACTTCGTGGACTTATCGAGGACCGATGACAATTCAATATTTAAAGAAAAAAAGAAACAAAGAAAAACATCTTATTACACGCTTTAAATTAGCTTTGAACGGTCAGATTTCTTTCAAACTTCGTGGACTTATCGAGGACCGATGACAATTCAATATTTATAGAAAAAAAGAAAGAAAAAAGAAAAAACCTACATTTCATTTCAAAAAATCAAACTAAAAATAAAAAATAAATAATAGTTAAAAAAAAAACTAAAAAAAACACGCTTTTTGTAGAAAATCCAACTAAAAAAAATAGAAAATTTTGAATTAAGAATCGTGTAATTGTAAAAAAAGCGTGGGGTGCTTTTTAAGATATTATCCCTCGTACTCATTGACACCATTCACCCCACGCTTTTATTACAATTACACGATTCTTAATTCAAATTTATTTTCTATTTTTTTAGTTGGATTTTCTATAAAAGCGTGTTTTTTAGTTTTTTTATTACACTATCACGTTTTGATTCATAAAATGTACGTTATATTATTATATATTTTTCTCTTACACACAATTTTAATCATGTCTTATATTTACATAAAAAGTATTATCTTATAATCTTAATCTTTCATTGGGTAAGCACCTACTACTAATTTATAAATCACAGTAATATTCAACTTTACACTCATTAACAAATTACTCAAATAAATGCAAAGTGAATTAAAATTCTCACAAATAATCAAATATTTCATATTCTTAAGCAGATTTCCTATAAGCTCACTGTTCTTTTGGTCAGTATAAATAATTGAGAGTTATTATATTAATTGATAATGACTCTCGAATTAAAATTAATCTAGATGTATTGTATATACTAGTATAATATTAGTGTACCTACACTAGATTCGTCCAAACCCCAGTAAACAGACAGGGGAACTTCTTGTCTTTGCCTTTGATCAAATTAAAATGAAAAATACTTAATTTATTTTGTTTATTAATTTATTTTAGTTTGAGGAATAGATGAGTATTTTGGTTAATGATGTCCAGGGCTTGATGATGAAGCTGAGAGATGACTGAGATATGGTGTGTTTTGGTTCATTTTAACTATAATTATTTATTTATACTTTATACACAATAAAAATTTCAGCACAATTGGCGAGCTTAATACTTAATGTACAACATGGTATATACCATACATACATAATATATTACGTTAATAAATACATTAAATTAGATAATTTAATGTATTTATTTAAGCAAGATTGCTTCATATTTGATAATGCGTCGGTTGTACATTAGCCTTTACTGGCAACATCCATGAGAAATACTATCACTCGCTAATCAACGGATAGACCAGTATTTTAGCTATAAAAAATATCTCTGAACCTTAAAACTATTTATTTTCTTCAGCCTCTTTTTTATCCAAGTTTTCTAACTTCTCTCCCCTTTCTATTGTTGATAATTTCCTTTGTTTTGTTTCCCGTCGATGCTGTATAAAGAGCCAACTGGAAAGAACGGAGAATTGTAATAAGCAACTGTAAGGAATTCTGTAAAAATTGTTTTAGTAAACAACACAAACCTTTTAGAAATGTGGGCGTTAGCGTGTCTGTCTTTTGTTTCTAAGTACAAGAAGTTTCTAATTTGTAGATTTAGGAATGATGTTTTTAATGAAATTAAAAAAAAAAAAAAAACAGAATTTGTAAGCTAAGAAAGTGTTAAGTGACTCTGAGTGCGGCCGTAGAGTTTTTTTGTTTCAAAGTACAACAAGTTTCTAATTGATACGTAGGCTTAGGAATGACGTTTTTAATGAAGTTTAAAAAAAAACAGAATTTGTATGTTAAGTGAGCGTTAAGTGATTCTGAGTGCGGCCGTAGAGTCTATTGTTTCAAAGTACAACAAGTTTCTAATTAATAGGCTCAGGAATTACGTTTTTAATGAAATTAAAAAAAAAAACAGAATTTGTAAGTTAAGTAAGCGTTAAGTGACTCTGAATGCGGCCGTAAGCTCGTAAGTTAAATCTCAGCTCAAGAGCGCGATCTCAGTACTTTTATTTTTATCATCTCAAACCGAATTTTGAGATGGTAAAGATCTTAAAATTTATTATTAATGGGTCCTCTGATACATAAAGCATCAAATCAGCTATAATGTTTACACGTATTAAGTAATTAAGTAGATAACTAAATTTTAACTAAAAAGTTACTAAATTGTCGTATAATAGTTGTATAATACGTGTAAACCGGACTTTAGCTTAAATAATACTTACATCAGCATGCTAATAGTAGGTAGTGTCATGGTCGCACTGAACAGGTACACAGTACCAGTGAACACGGTCAGGGTGTTGGCATACAACGCGGAGTACGTTGGGTCGAACATCAACGCGCCGAGGGTTTCTACCAGGCTGAAGAGAGAGTTCATTTTACCTGCAGATAAATAATACAAGTTTCAAATGAAGATAAGCTATATTTTAGATTTTAGAGTCCGCCTTTGTAATCCTTTATGTTTTTAAGGTGCAATAAAGAATAAAATAAATAAATTAACCAAAAAAACGTGTGTGTGTTCTTATGTGCCGGCCAAGAAATAGAGGAGAAAAAGAAAGAAAGAACTGGCTCTCAAGCCCCCAGCCGGAACACGACAAGTCGTTTGGCGGCTGACTCATGCAAGGGTGCTATCTATCCAGGCGAATCTTGGCTGGCAAGACATTGGCGGTCTGCTCGTTTGTCGACTAATCGCTATAACGAAAACCCTATCCAAATCGGATCAGTAACTTTTAAGATAAACGCAATCAAACAAATATACATACAAACAGGTCGAATATGGAACCTCCATTTTTTAATTCGCCTAACTAAAGAAATATAATTATTATAATTAGAATAGTTTTTATCATTGAGTTGATTAATTTAATCGCGCGGCAAACATTAAACCAAGAGCTTAATCCGATTACTGATGTTTTTGTCAGAATTAGTTCAATTGCCGCGAAACACTTCTATTTAAACATGCGCATTATTTACATGTAATAATGAATGATCATTGAAAATGCATCAGCTTATTGATGTAGCATTAATGTGATTGGGAAATAATGGAACATCAATTAATATTGATGATATTTTGTTTGCTTCGCTGTTTATCTGAAAGGTGGTGGGAAATTTGTGTTGTTTTATGCTGTTTTTGGGTCAATGCTTTACAATGTTGAATCGAGGTATTGGTGCGGCGTGGAATACTGACCAAAATCTGTTGGCCGTAAGGATTATATTATCAACTAGCTGTTGCCTGCAGCTTCGCATACGGAAATTATGTTTTAACTTATTTGTGACTCTTGCATAAAAGAATAAAAAAAACGGTGAATTTATTTTGATGTAGGTATTTATATTTAAGAATTTATATAGTGAAACCCACGATACAATTACAAAGAATTCATCTAGGAGCGGGTTTTGAAAAATAAACAATATTCACGTTAATTTGTATTTTTTTCTTTTTCATGCAAAATTTTGAAAAAGTGGAAAACATATATTTCATCAATTAAGGCAATAAACGTTTGTTGCAATTTTGAAGCAAATCGGTTGATGTTTTAATTTTTTTCCATAAAAACTTTCAATATTTTCCTGGGAAACATTTAAATTTTCCGGGATGCAAAGTTTTCGAAAGTATGGCTCAGAGTATAAGTAATAATTGTACCAATGTTAATGGAAATCCGTTCAAGGCTTTCAAAACAGACAGACGGACAATAATTCTAAAAAAAAATATTTTGTGCTCTAATACGTCATTGAAGTGCCCCCTAATCAAAATTTTGTAAAAATACTCATTGCCCTTGAGTTTTTTTTTTATTTATTTAACTTTTTGCACCATACAATTTTGTACAATAGCAAAGGCGGACTTAATGCTAATAGCATTCTCTCCCAGTCAACCTTCGGATAGTGAGAACCCAACGATATGGCGGTATATCGTCGCTGCGCGTGCGAATCCGCGTAAGAGCAACTTGTAAAGACCGCGTATTTGCTTTTTGATGATTTTACAGGAGGAAGATAAAACTTAATATCTCAGCGATATTAATTCTTATTACCGACTGAACTTAACAGCTAGTTCTTTACAAATTTCTTTATTTTAACTAGCTGTTAAGTTCAGTCGGTAATAAGAATTAATATCGCTGATATATTAAGTTTTATCTTCCTCCTGTAAAATCATCAAAAAGCAAATACGCGGTCTTTACAAGTTGCTCTTACGCGGATTTGCACGCGCAGCGACGATATGTAGTTTGAAGAAATAACACTACTTAGAATAAAAAAAATTAAATATATAAGATACACTATATACAAACATACATACATACATAAATACATACATGACCTCATACATAAATAAATACATAAATACATACACAACCTCATACATAAATAAATACATAAATACATAAAAAAATACTAATAAACATGTCAAATAAACCACATCTATCAGACAGACGTAAGTAATAGGTGATGTGATTAAGGATGATGATGCCCTAAACAATTGATTTAAAGTAATGTCAGTGAAGTCTTTTCTTGAACGTAAAGGGCAATGTCCATTTTCGGCTATTCGTGGACAGGATGCTCAAAAATAAATAATTACATGAAAAAATATATTTTGTTTTTTAACTTATACACGCCAATTATTTTTGTATCAATTTACTTTTTTAAAATAATATATTTAATATAACATTCTACTGATAAACACTTCCTGTTATCACATACACAGAGTATTCACGTCAGTAGAATTGCAACATTATTCCGATAACGATAATAAAACGATATATCGATGTTATTTCGAAGTTTTAATTCTCACGACAAAAAGTTAAATTTGGTAAGATACACGTATAAAAAGCAATAAACTATAAATAAGGTATTATTTTTACTAGAATAACATATTATTTTATGTACGTTGCTTTTATAATAATTCACGATAGTGAACAATATATCGATGTTTTGCAAACACGCTCGAATCGATGCATTGTTTGCATCCCCAACTGTCAATCGTTAGACATAGTAATCTTAACTGTCAATCGTTATTCGTTGGATCATAGTGCATAGTAATCTACGTTCAACTTTCAAGTCACATTCGCTTTGTTTTTCGCATCGTGTTTCGTCTGTGTTTTTCATCATTAATATTATTACGACCTTTGGCTTACGAAAATGGATTTAGACTCTGCTTCCCACGTTGACCTTGGCACTATTGTATGTATAACTCTCAGATGAAAGAAGTATAACTATGGTTGACCCTTGGTTTGTATGGTTGCTCATGTAATGACTGTTATTTGGTTTCTGAGCTGGGCAAGGTACAGAGATGATATAAATGCACCAGCCCCGTTCTTGGACAATATATTAATAACATACGAGTCAGATTAACAAAAAAAATGTCAAGGAAATTGGGCGTTTTGTTTAAAATACCTACAAAATATTTATTCAAATAACCAGTATATTAAACATCTGGTTACAAAACAATTATTATTTTCGTTTTTAAACTGAGTAAAGGTATTAAGCCTATATAATATTTATGTTGAAGTGTGGTGTTCACTGATAGCCAAATGTCCATACAAAGTGGACATTGTCCTTTACTAGCTGGCTTTCTGAGAGTTACAGGCATGTCAATCCAAAGTCGAGCGGCTTGCACGACAAAAGAATATGTCAAAAAACCAGAATGGTGAAGAGGAATGGAGAGAAGCAAGTTCTCAGTGGAACTCAGTGGAGTTTTTTATAGTAATAGATGTTATTCCGGCTGGAGGCTTGAGACCATGTTTTCTTTCTTTTCTTTTCTTTCTTAACTGGAAACGCATAGGTGATGCATTTTAATACTGTAGCTACTGATGTCGATGGCGACAGTGACCATCAGGTGGCTCGTCTGTTTGTCACGTATTTAATTTATGTAATAAGATATCAGTTTTTTTATTTATCCCCTAAAGAAGGGGAGGAGAAAAAGTTGCGTAGCTAAAATCAATCACTTACCCATTTCTTCACTTTCCACCAACTTAGTTACCATTGATCTTAGTGACGTAAATGTCGTTGCATTCAAAATTTCGACAAGAGGAACTGAAATGAAATAAATAAACATTTGCACAGTCATACAAGGATTCTCTGTATCGCGGGTGGCATGGAGAAACACAACACATCACTATAAGCACCCATGACGTACAAATATTTGTTTGTCACATAAATACCTACGTCTGTGTTACTGGTGTTACTGGTGTTGTTAACATTTATTATCGTATCGTTGTTGTCCAATGAGACAGCGTGCAGTACAATTTCAGAGAAATATGCGTCTATAGTAGTCGTAATATCTCGCTGCACTCGTTGATGTAAAGTGCGAGCAGGGCGAAGCATATTGCGCATTCACTCGTACTGAGGTCTTATGTCTAAGTGCGAGTAAGTGCGCAACATGTTTCGCCCTGCTCGCACTTTACATAAACAAGTGCAGCGAGATACTGCGACTATAATATAGTGCTATGTTACCGGTATGAAAATATTTACGAGCACCACAGAAATTATAAAATTATGTCGATGTCATGGCGTCCAATGGAGAAGCGGCCAATGAAGGAGCGCCATTCCTTGGTAGTAATCTTAAATTAAAATTTTAAAAAACTCCGACAGTTTTATTTACACTAAACATAGCTACAAACACTCGATTAAGTCACTTTTCAAACAAAAAAAAACTAGATCAAAATCGGTTCATTCGTTTGGGAGCTACGATGCCACAGACAAACCTACATATCCACAGATACCTACACAGACACACAGATACATAGACACGTCAAACTTACACCACCCCTGTGTTTTCTTCGGGGGTTAAAAATAATATTTTTAAGTCATACTTCTTTAGGCGCGTTATGAAAAAATGATGAGTGAAATTTTAAGATTTGTAACACAAAAGTAACAGGATGAAGTTGCCCGCACGGACCTGAAAAAAAGACGGACGTAACCTCGTCTAATCGAGAGTGAAGCATAGCAATGGCCGCCCGCTTACCATGTGTGCGTAATTTTTGATTCGCGATTGAAGCAGTATGGTGTCAATGTGTGGGTGTGTGTACTTGTACGAATAGAGAGTTGGTATTACTATGGGTGCTTCACTGATTTTGTTGTTGGGATTACGTCCGTCTTTTTTTAGGTCCGTGGTTGCCCGCAAAAAGATGCGCGCGCATCACTGTGAAGTTGCCCGCAAAAAGCTACCAACAAAATAGAAATATAACCTGTCATGTATTATTTATTGATATAAATTAAAATACGTGACCGCTAGTGGCAAAAATTTCTTGAGCGTTTCCGCGCTTCGGAGGGCACATAAAGCCGTCGGTCCCGGTTGTTATCATAGGATAGCAGTCGTTAAGCCATATTGGAGGCCCTAAGGCGGTTTGAAAATTTCCGACACTCGGATTGGCCACTAACCCGTCCACCGATCCGCATTGGAGCAGCGTGGTGGAGTATGCTCTAGGCCTCCTCAAGAGGAGAAGCATTTTTTTTGGGCCCAGTAGGCCATTAATGGGTTGAAGCCATAAATTAAAATATTATTATTTAATATAATTAATACTAAATATTATTAAATTATTCATGTTTACGTAATTATTTAATGATGCCAAAGAAGTATAACTCCTCACACACGTACATAATTACACGTTTATGTTTTTTTTTATAGTCAATTTTATTTAGTGTACACTTTTTATTTTTTGGAATAATTAAGAAAGTTAATATTTTCATCTAATCAGTAATCATTAGCTTGAAATGTTTACAGAATGTTTCGTTCTTCAAGGTGCTTATGCATTTACCATTTGAAGTTTTTATCTTTAAAATATTTATAGTACAGCAGAAGTAGAAATGATGACAAAGCGAAAATAAAGAAAAATATACAAGGTGGACTATAAAAAGGGTTGCAGCCTAATACAACGTGAACTTATCGCTAAGTAGCGCACTTTTTGACGAATACGGTATTATAGTTACGGAAAGTAAAGAAGCCAATGGCCATAGGTAAATCAACTGATAGGGTTTCATGATGCACTGGTATGATTGTGTTAATAATGGTTATTTTATTAAATATATAATAAAAATAAAATATAGTACGGATAGTGTGCAAGCTCCTGTTTACTGATGTTAATTTAATTACGGGTGTCTTTAATTTATTGGTGCCCTTAAAAATTATGAAAACCCAAAAAATCCATTGTGCTGGGGCTTTTGATTCAAATTAATCTTTTTGAATTTTTTCATTCTTTCTTTGATGTCTTTTTAATTTTCATTTAGAAGGCTTGCCTGTGATCTGTGTGCCATTATGTTCCTTAAATCTCCTTTTAATTTTCCTGTATTTATTTAACAAAAATCCCTCCTTTTTTCTACTCAGTTAATATTAAAAATCACGTCTTAATTTTATGTTTCACGTATTTGATAATAGTATTACTTTTAAAATACATCATGGTTCTTTGTTAATGTTATAGTGGTCATTGTTGATCAAGGATTTTTTGTCGGTCAAAACAAAATCCGAGAAAAACGTAAAACGCATTTCAAAATGACCTATTTTGGTATTATCTTTATTTCAGAGCTTTTTGATCCATAGTAGTGTTAATAAACTTTGATTATAATATGTATGATAGTAACACAGGATACTACAATTTTTAAAAACATATTGAACTAAATGGATGACATTATACATCAATTAAGCTAAATTATAAACAAAAGAAGATTAATCCTATTAAATGAAATTAAATTACATCTAAAACTAATAAAGTCAAATCAAATGGAATTAAAGATAACGTCATAAGAAATTAAGAATGATTAAAAATAAAATAATAATAATAATATAAATAATAATAATAAGAATAATTACCCATAAACATCTCCAAGTCAGTGCTAACGAAGGCGAGAAAGATTGACCCGACCAGTTTGCTCACTATTGATATGAGACAGAGCATTGAATCATGGAAACCCCATCGCTTGCTGAATACTGATAAGGAAAAGAGAGCCCCTGTAAAAGTATAAAATACATACGTAAGTTAATGTTTTGTTTAATATATATATTAATACTATTAAAAGTTATGTACCTAATTAAATAATACAAAAGGTAAAACTTTTGTGCTTAAACTAGATTGAAACATCAATGAAATAAAGGCAGATTAAATAGAGGATGATGATGTACTTCTTAGCCTTCTCTAGCGCGGGTAGGTACTTTTCGATTCATGTTACTAATATGGAAACAAAGAAATAAATATAGATAATCAAAGTTTATAATGAAGATATAAGTCACAATGAAAACCCCAGTTTTTCTCAACTTTCGACACAATCATTTGCAATGCAAGAACTCCCGATACCTGCATTTTTCGTACAAAATTCAGCGCCACACGTCATTGTGTTGTGTGGGCGGACGTAATTAAAACTTCAGTTTTCAGAACTGTGGGATAACAGTGTAGAAGTTTCTCATATAAGGGTTTTCAAGTCCTCGTTATAAACGAATGATATTCAGATCTTTGTTTAAGTTTTGTTTGGGTTTAGAACAATAGTGTGGATATGTCGCTAATTTGAATTTTTAACGAAGCATTGTGGGATTGTATTAATATGGACCAGGCACAATAGTGATTTTATTGTATGAAACTACGCTGTTCGAAAAGATATCATAATGAGCGAGTTTTCTTATTTTTTGAGGATTTTTGATAAAATTATAACCATACCATAATGTGACTGTTGTATTCGATCAGGTATAATAAGAGGAAGTACAATTATTTATCAAAGATTACTTCTTTGCTGGTAAGTAATAAGATTATGCCTGTAGGTTTTGGAAAAATGTCCAATACTAATTTCGAATTGTTCGCACTTCGTCGGATTCGCAAAAGGTCGGATTCGCATTTCGTCGGAATACAGTTGAGAAGAAAAACAGTAGCACTGGGTCGAATTCGCAAAAGGTCGGATTCTCATTTCGCCGGAGAAGAAAACCGTTTTTTGCTAAAACTATATTTGCAAAATCAAAATAAACATGTATTTATATAAATAATAATAATACTTTGAAGGCGGCCATGGCCTCTTCGGCACACGAAAAATAATTCCCTTTTATTTTTGAAGTGAAAACTTCTTTAGCATCGGGGTGATTTGAAATTCGATGAAACGAAAACGGGACAGTAAAAAGAGACAGACACATAAATTCGAAAATGAGATAGGAAGTATTGTACAGGGGGAGGGGAGAGGGAGTGAGGGGGAAAGGGAGGGGACGAGGAAGGGGAGGGGGACGGGGGACAGGGAGGAGAGGGGGAGCATTTCATACTTTAGTTATCATAAGCCTCGTATCATTTATCGAAAATGTGAATCTGAATAAATATATGTTATGTATACCATGGGCGTAGCCAGGGGGGGCTTCGGGGGTTCAAACCCTCCCCGAAAAGTTAAGATATTGACATGTACTATTCACCTCATACTCTTTATCTTTAGATCTGTTGAAACATATAAACTAATAATAGATGGCACTACATACGTCGTGAGAAAAAATAAAGGACTCTCTCAATTCTCAATTTTCTTTAGGGTTATTTTATGTACTTTTAGTCGTATTTTCTTGATCCCCCCCCGAAACTGAAACCTGGCTACGCCCGTGATATATTTGAATAAAATGTAAAATAATTATCTAACTTTGCGTCACTATGATCATTACTAAAACCTAGAATTTTATTATCATCTTCCCGAAATTTTACATTCGTCTCATTATCTTGAAAACAACATTTTTGAAGGTTTCACTTCTACCACGTGTGAATTGCACACATTTTAATTTTTTCCTTGATTATCGGGAACAAAAAGACATCACAGGGAGTTAAACGTACGGTGTACGGTGGATGGGGCAAGGTTTCGACACCGGCTTCGTCAAGTAAACGCCTTTGTACTGAGGGACGTATGTGATGAAGCGTTTTCGTTATTTATGTTATTGACTGTACTGAATCCGACGAAATGAGAATCCGACCTTTTGCGAATCCGACGAAGTGCGAACAAACGCTAATTTCAATACGAATCTCGACCTAGTGGTGGAATGATGATTATGTAAATAATACTAACCGAGAGCATGGGTGATGATACTATAGGTTGAGTACATGCTGAACTTTACGGCGTCCCATTTCAATTTATATCTCACGTACAAATATGTTATTATTCGTTCACCTGTGGAGATAATAGTTTGTTTAAACAGGAGATATGATTAGACAAAAAATGAAATAACGAAAACAAATTTATTTGAGGTAAAGAATAAAGAGTAAAGTAAAGAAAAAATCATTAATGAAAATTGTTCATTAACCCTAAAGAGCATAATGAAATAAAATGATAAAATGATGAAAAAAACAAATACGGGCTACGGCTGTGCATAACGCTGCAGCATGAACCACAAAATGGCCTGAAATCAGCGACAATCTTGGCCTATCGCTAGAGCAAGCCACTGATGTTCCAGAAGCAAAGGTGGTTCGGTCAGTCGAAAATATTTAGAAAATATAGCTAGTATTTAATTGGTGTTTTTATTGAACCGGAAGAGATCATGGCATTACGGACATCGATGTTATACCGGCTGGAACATAAGGACTTTTTTGCTTTTTATAGCATTGTAGGATGCCAGAACATGATCCAGATCATGTAGGATGTAGTATTAGGTCACTGGTTAAGAAACTACGACCATCCAGAAGTATCGTGAAAATTACTCAATGGAACAGGTCCCACAGTCATTCATTACGAAGGAATAGGTTCTACGGATTGATGCAGCTTTTATCTTGAAAGGGGTTAGATGTTTTAAGAATCACTTACCATGATTTGGTCCATATATTATTGCCACGACCAGTAATATGATAATGAGCTTCTTTCTGGTATTTCCCTCCCGTTTTTGAAATGCAACCATACCCGTTTCTTTGACTAAAGATACTAAATCTGTGACTTTGATTGGTTTCACCTAAAACAAAAAAGGTCCAATTCACACTAACTTGTTCTATTTTGCAAATTAATTATTAGTAGACGCCCCAACTCAGAGTCACTAACGGTTACTTTAATCGCTCCTTAGTACAGAATCTCCATACAAATTCTGTACTAGGGAGCGATTTAAGTAACCGTTAGTGACTCTGAGTTGGGGCGAGAGACATGCATTGCGGTCACAATTCGCCGTTAATTCAATGATTTATGATCCTTTGAGGGCTATTTCACATTGTTATTTTTAGTGTTCTATTTTCTTTCATAAATGTGTTTGTAACAAAATTTTTTATAAGAAAGTTTGCTTTCTGCACTTATTTTCCTTGTAAACTTTAACTATGTCAAACCTCAGATTGATTTTTGAAAAATCAATGTTTCTAGCCAGGAATCGAAGCCGTTGATTTTGAAAAAAAAACACATCCTGTATCATTACACCATTCGATAGTGTCACTAACAAGGCTCTAATTTTGGAAAGTAATGACATACGAAGAATAAATATTTCTGGCCAGGAATCGAACCCACTGATTTTGAAAAAAAAACTCACCCTGTATTATTACATCATTCGATAGTGTTGCTAATAAAGATAAAATTCTAAAGGGTATGTTTTTTTTTTCAAAATCAACGGGTTCGATTCCTGGCCAGAAATATTAATGTTTCGTATGTAATTATTTCCAAAATTCGATCCTTGTTAGCAACACTATCGAATGGTGTAATAATACAGGATGTTTTTTTCAAAATCAACGTAATGTAATGAAGCAGTTTTAGTTTTCATCAAAATCGCCCCGAGACTCCTTTCAGCATTTTTCATTATTCCTCATAGTTTCGGATTTAGCCATCCACGCACACTTGGAAAATTCACCCTGTATATATAATATATGTATATTCATGACTAAGAACCTAACGGTATAAAGTAAAAAACAAAGTTTCAATAATATTTACTCAGAAAAACTGAGAATGTGTTTAATTCGTACGTTTTAACGTAATAGTACATTTTAAGACAGCGTCAATACGTAGATTGTTGATTTTAGGTTTACCTATCTTGACAGGTTTTATTAGTCTTAAAATACATTGTTATTGCCTACTTTAAAGTAAATTAATATAAATGTTAAAACAATCAGTGGTGTGTAGATAATATTAATTATGTGTAATAAAATTGTAATATTTGTCTTACCTTTTCATTGTCAATACCAGGCTTTGTATTACTTTTTAAATAAAAGAATCCATAAGCCAACGTAGCTAAATATATCACGCTTGATATAGCAAAAACTCCGTAATATCCCAAAAGTTTCAGAAGAACTCCGCTCAGAGCAGTCCCAACGGGAATTCCTGCCGTAAGGCACAAATTGACGAGACCCACGCGATAAGTTCTGGACTCTTTGTCAGTGATATCACTTATGTAGCTAAACACACCGAGGTATACGGTAACCCAACCACCAGTTATCGCGGGAAAAAATGCTTCCAAAAACATAGTGACTTCTAGATTTATTTCGTAAAAAAATACCGTGCTAAGTATATTACTCATGCAAACTAGAAAATCGCCAAATATTGGAAGTAAGATGCACACTTTTCTGTTCCCGGTTCGATCGCTCCAAGCACCCATAAATATCACAAAGATAGTTGGTATGGCTGTTTGAATTATACTCTTCCATGCTTCTATATTTGATATTATCCTTTGGACTTCAGCTTCGTACAATGATGAATTTCCTGTTCTGTGCAAAAGGTCATCACAAATTTGGTCCCCGTATTTGAGATTAACTCGACATGATTTATCTAAATTTAAATTTTGTATAGCCAGTCTTGATAACATTGTCGGGATCACGAGCCCCGCTAAGATAGGTTCCACAGTAATGTGAGATTTTACGTAACATAGTTTTTGGATTAAACTTTTTTTTTCTACTTCTGGTTTCTTCTCATTGTCTTGCAGTGGTTGTTCTTCTGGCACTTTGTCTTTTACTCCTTTGTTCGTCGACATGATTTTATCAAATGTAACGAATGGAATGACGCTGTTACTACAACTAAAGTATGTTTAAAATTTATCTTGAAATTAGCTCTGTATGTAGTTGATCAGAAATCTTTGTATACAGCTTGTTTCAAATTTGGTCCCAAAATTTGTTTACAAAATTCAATTGGCAGCAACATTATCAAATCGTAGCCCTTTCATGAATTCTATTTAGTACTTAGTAAGCTATTAATGTAAAAATTGTTCAAAGTAAAATAATTTGTCTTTAGTTTTAACTTAAAATATTATATCCAGAAAATAAACAGTAGCAAAACATAAGAAATTTAGTTACATAATCTGCAATATTATAAAAAAATACGTGAGTAGTCCAGAATAGTATCACAATTTTAAGGCAATTATATTATTCGATTTCCGATTGAATTTTGAGACCATATATAATAAATATTAATAAATAACTGGGACACACTATATATCAATATTTATCATTATTTAACCGCTACAACTAATTACTGTGTACACATGGTATTTGATACTCTACTATCGACCGTGAGGTAGAAAATACGATTGTAAATTGCGACTTCAATATATTGTTTGATCTCTGATAGTTGACGCAATTTTTTTACTAATATTTGCCATTCATTATAGATTATGGAATCATGATGAGGGTTTTATACTCGTGTACATGCAATTGGATTGTCATTGCATAATTTAACTTTGTCAAGACAATTTGTAGTTATATCAGAAGTTAGTGCACGCATGGGTATTTATATTGATATTTGGTCGGGATCTTTTGTTTGCGATACAAGTAAATGTTTCTTGGATAATCATATTGTTTCTGTATCTGGCCTGACTTATATTTACGCCAACTTGTGAGTAATTTATTAGTATTAGACGCATTTTTCAATGTTTATTATTCAATCCCTATCACATCATTAATTACTCCTCGGGGGTGGAACAATTCTTGATTATTTCATTGTAATTTCTAATCGAATTGCAGTTATCTGGACAAATCCTTTCATTCAGTTGACTCATTCTAAATATTTGTTATTATTATGTTCTAAATGGCTGGATTTCATTCATTTTCCTATGAAAATAATTTAAATATTATTTTTGTAAGTGCCCTATAAAAATCAAATTTTTAACTTTGTATTTTATGTACTGATCTCGTAATTTACTTTTGAATTTTCTATAGTATTTTCAGGTACCTATGTCTCCTTAAGATGATTTCCATTACGAAAAAAATTGTTAGTTAATTTTTAAGCGCATAAAGAAAAATTATAGGATTCAAAATTGGAATCTCCATGTGGATAATTGATAATGAAACTTCCCTGTAAGACCTCTTCGTGTATATTGGACGTGTAACCGGGTAATATTCTTCTTGAACGTATTAATGATTTAACCTTACAGCTTCTTTTACCCGAATAACATTCCCTTTACTCTTATTTCCGTTGTTCTTCGCTTTGTTTCCTTATTTACAAAATGCCTACGACGCCGGTGAAGAGAGCAGGAAAGCTGTAACATTTAGGATTCAATTACGTACACGATGTCTCAAATGGCATTGAGAAGGTTAAGCTTCGTATACGAGTTGCTCAACTACCCGTTACTGTTAACAACATTTTCATCGCTATAGCGTGGCGTTATGGTATGTTCTTTTTGAAATATTTTATGTATAATAAACGCTTACATACTCATACCCCGCAGTAGGTTTTTTACCTGTGGCACGGGTGGCACGGACGACACATACATCACAATAATACCTATGACCAGAGTTCAAATATTTATCTGTCACATAAATATCTGCTCCGGCCGGGAATCGAACCCGGGACCCCTCGCTTGCAGGCAGGGTTGCTACCAACTAGGATACAGGGTGTATGATGTATGTGTGTGTGTATGTAATGACCTTTACCAAGAAACATCCTGTTTTAAAGAACTACCCTTCGAAAAACATAATATCTAAATCGGAGGCGAAGTATTGACGAGTTCCCTCATTTTTTGAAGTCGGTTAAAAACTAGATATTTTTGTTCTTATTTTAAACTTTTTCAGTTGTAGATGTATAAAGGGGATGTTTGAGTATGTAAAATGTATGTAAAAGGTAGAGATGAAACGGATATTGGTTTGGCCGGATACCGGATACCGGATATTCGGCACTTTAGTAGTGATTGCCGCGATCAAGAAAAACAAAATCCAATTGCTAACAAGATTAACTTTTTCTTAAGTACATTGCGAATCGATCGCAATCACGACCCATACATTTGGTGGTCAGTTAATCCGAATCAGTACCCACAGTTGTCAAGGTTTGCTAGAATTTATCTTTCAGCACCTGGCAGAAGCCAAGCAGAGTCGCCTCTTACTAACAAATGCGGAAAATTTAGTATTCATTCACCACAATTTGCCACTTGTTAATTTTGTTTGAGTAAGACTAAACTAATTAATAAAAAAAACATTTTTACGTGCGATTATACATATAAATAAACGGTGTCTATAACCAATTGTCGTATGATTTTCCTTGTGTAAAATAATGAGAATTTTTTAAATTTTACTATCCGGTATCCGCCCGGATAGTGAAAATAAAGTCAGATAGGCCGGATACCGGACAGTTACCAGATATCCGTTTCACCTCTAGAAAAAGGTACCAGATTTGTTCATAGAAAAGTAATGCGATTTCAAAAGAGACAAAATAGATATTAATAACAAAGTTTTCATGCTATAAATGTTTCAATTCTTAAAAACAAAGTTGCTTCCCACGTTTCAGACATTCAGGATACGTATGGTTAGATCTTGATAGTTGTAATCGATTCTTAATAAATCAATTATGTAAATTAGATTCTTGCTATTTTATTTTAATACTTATCGTTATAATAATGTTTTCAATCCTGTCAAAATATGTAAAATTGTAGATCTCTTTCTTTTATTATTACTATGTAGAAAATCATGCAGTAGTTGATTAATAGGAAAAAATGAACTGCCACTAAAATCGATTAATTATTTCTTCATCATTCATATATCATTGACGCAGGGGCGTAGCTACCAGCGTTCCAGACGTATCAATGATACGGAAGTAGTGCCGGTCCTGGGATAGAGTGGTGGCCCAAACGATAAGCAAAGTTATCCTACTTATATTTATTATATCCTATTAATGTTAAAGTTAGGATATGGATATGGTATGGATGTTTGTACCTCTTTCAAGCAAAAACTACTGATCAGACAAAATAAAAAAACTTTCATAATTTTTATCACGTGATTTTTTTAAATAAGTATTTTAGAAAGGCGAAAAAAAAGAACAAAAAAATTAAGCCAATATTTTAAAAAAAACTATGCTATTTTGAAAACAGTAAGCCGGAAAATGTTCGTTAGTAAACTCACAGAAAAATTGAGATAATATTCTGTTTCCGCATTACATTTATTCCTTGAAGTTTTCAAAACACACCATAATTTATTCAAATTTCAATATTTAAGGTTTAACACTAGAAAAAATGATTATGCATGCCAAATGCATGCTGTTTTAAGCCTAACCGTAAACGGGGCACGCAGACCTATTTTCGGGGTTAAATTAAAATAATAAATAATGGAGATAGAGCGGCAAGAGTTGTGATACTTAGATGTATTGTAAATATCCTCCTCTTTAAGAATCCTTTTTTTAAATTTCTTAAATATTGATAATTTTTTAATTATTAACCAAAACCTAAATGCCTTACTTTGTTCAATCTTAACAATTGCATTTGTGTATGTGCTGTAAAATCATTTCGATACATTTTTTACTCTTCATTCACGTTTTTAGAAGCATTACCTACTACTGTACTTGTTGATTAGACTACTAGGGGTTTTAGCGTGTTGCCGTTTTTGACAGATGAATAGATAAAATTTTCAAAATTTTGCCTCTGTTTTACTAACAAAGCATAATTATTATTATCTATAGATTATTCTTTTTTAAAAATTGTTCATGTGCAAAATCGGCTCCATTTACGTTTTACTATTACAGAGCATTGCGGTGGCAATAAATATTATGTAATTAAATTTCCATGACCTAGTATTCTCAGTATTATTTGTTTATGTTTTAGCGCATATTAAGAGATAATAACTATTTATAGGCATGTTATTTTAGCTTAAGGCTTTCTCTTTCATTTATGTTGGGTAGAATTTTTCACTTTATAAGCGTAAGCTGTAGGCTGTTTTAAAATAATAAGTTGGCAGATATCTCTTTACTGAAAAAACTTATTAATTTTTGGCTTTTTCGTCGCGTCCTCTTAAAAATATAATTGATGGTTTTTTTTAGATATTCGTTACTATTAAATCTGGCCATGTTTTTTCGATATTGACTACGAGATAAAGGGCGTCACGTCCAAGAAGTTTATATACTTACAGATTGGATGAATATCTGCGCCCAATCATTGGTCGAAGTTACACAGTAACACTACGAGTGGTCACGAGGCTCACGGCCAACGTCATACAGGCCTACGTATGTTTGAAATTGTTCATCCAATGTCACGTGATACGTCTTCAGATATCTATCTCTTCGACGCTTGGTCTCCATATAAACTTCTTGGTCACGTCACTCAAAAATTATCATCTCAAGTTGTCGCGTATCTTAAGTAGCGAATGTTATGTAGCGATTGAAATATAATGTTTAATTTATAGGTACCTTATCTAGATATAAATTATTTTGAATTTGATTTCAGTTAAGATTTTATTATTTAACTTTAATTCCCTGTTGCTGGTGCACGGAATAAAAGCCTAATTTGAAAATTAATTTCCGTTATTAGTATTTAACACCATTGCAAAAATGTGAACAATATTATAAATCATTTTACACAGGTGTGGCGACGACGCGCACACGTCACACGGTGACGTCACGCCGCCCTGAATCACGCTATCGAAGTTTTCTACACTCGCTAGTATATATACAAATGCTCCGACAAGATTAGTCGGGGCTCGGCCGCCTCCCAGGCAACACACCTCGCCTGGCGGGAGATCTCCCTTTGCCAAACTGGTGACCCTCGGCAAGAACATGTCCCTTCGAGCACCGATAGCGGCAGCAGGCATCCCTCCCCCCTCACCTCACCGCTCACACCCGACGGACTGCAGCGCACACCAGCCACGCTGACTCACCGGGCGCATCGCAGCGTACTGTGTCGACGCTTCCTGTCCCCGGCCAGCTACTGCCCCCACCCACGGCTACACGGACGGCTTGAGCGCGCACCGCTCGCCCTCCGCATCAGTCGTTCACCCTCCCATCCCGACTCACCGCGGATAGAGGGCATCTCAAGGGCACACCGACCTCACATCTCGACTCACCGAAGATAGAGGGTCATGGATGGCTGAATCATCGAGAAGGTGTATCGACCTCCGGTCTGAGCAGGGGGGTGATGTGGCGACGACGCGCACACGTCACACGGTGACGTCACGCCGCCCTGAATCACGCTATCGAAGTTTTCTACACTCGCTAGTATATATACAAATGCTCCGACAAGATTAGTCGGGGCTCGGCCGCCTCCCAGGCAACACACCTCGCCTGGCGGGAGATCTCCCTTTGCCAAACAGGAATATCCGTTCTGGATCTACAAAATGGATACCTTTTCCTTTGTTAGAGAACATTGAAAAAATTCCAGAAAAATTTCGCCATTTACGACCACCGCTATTGTTTCTAAAGCTAATTTACTGCTTAAAGTCAGAGTTTTTACGGCTTCAATCTAAATGTTACATTTACTTTATTTCAAACGTGGTATTTTGGTTAAACTGTCGACTTGTGGTTCAGTCAGAACACGGTTTCGATATAAACCATTAATTCATTGGGCATTTTTTCTGTATAACGAATATTTTATTCATTTATATTAAGGAGAAGGAGCAATCAAATAAGGAGGTGGACCTCAAAAAGATTTAATTTATCATGATCTGTTATTTCTTTCAATGTAACTTGATAAAGCACAGTTTTTACTTACATGAATAATTTAAAGATTCCCTTGAAAGCGTGAAAATTTGCATAAACGACTTCAAAAAAAAGGAGGAGGTTTTCAATTCGACTGTATTTTTTTTATGTTTGTTACCTCAGAACTTTGGACTGGGTGAACCGATTTTGATGATTCTTTTTTTAGTCGAAAGTAGGTGCTTGTCATGTAGTCCCACATAAATTTGAACGAGATCTGACAAGTAGTTTTTGAGTAATTTTGAAGTCGGTTATTTTTTCTTAGTAAAATTTAGATTATATTTCATATTTCATTATTTTAAAACACCAACAACGCAAAACGCTTAAGGTGCAGCTAATGCTGATATTATCTATAATATATACATATATAACACAAAAATAAAAATATATAATACAAAAAATGTTTGTACGGTTGTCCTTTATAGATTTTTAAACCATCCAAACGATATGTCTCAAAATGCGAAGATGGTTTGAGACCACTAAAACAATGTATTAGGCACATTTTCGGTTTTTGTTTGCGTAGTAACACACGCCGGGTATTCACTAGTTTGTTATAAAGTTAGGTATCTGGAAACGAGGCATCACAAAGTATTAAAAAATGTCCATTTTACTTCACTTCTGCATTTAAAGGAACAAACTACATACATCTTTCATAACGTCGTTGCGACCTCTTATGTGTTATGTGCCACTTTTGGCAAAATCATTTTTTTACGTCAAATGATTCTACATTTTGAAGCGCTATCGAATTCAAAGACTCATGTGTGTACGACGTTTCCATCGTAAATTATTCACCAAATTCAAAATCACCTATGTTCTTGCTAAACTTTATCCATTTTTATTGATTCTCTCGGAAAGCTGAATTTTTACACATAAGAGGTCTTAAAGTCGCAACGACGTTAGACAAAGCCGGTTATGAAATACAAATACGCGCGCGGGGATCAGAACACATAACATCGCTATTCGAAGCGGTCAGGCGCAGGAAATGGACAGTTATGACTAACTAAAGACTCATGCGGCATCGCTTGCCGTCGCAGAGTAGGTATGGAGTAGTAAGTAGCAGAGTAGATAGTACAGTGCAACAAACTTATCTGTGAATTGGCGAAAATTGGAACTAATGCCGCTCCATTCATAAGTTCTTTGTGTTCATTCATTGATATTTACTACGTCTCGAATTGCGTCCAGTGATTAGTCCAATGCGTCCGACAGCGCCCTCCGTCAATTCACAGATAAGTTGGAGGCACTGTAGTAATAAACAGAGCTACTCTGCGTCGTAAACGATACGATAGGATGCTGTATCCGGGTCCGATATGCGGACTGTGCGGTGATACTTCTAATGTTACGAAGTGTTCATAGCTCAGCGGTTTGTGTATACTGTATTCTAAGTTATGGCCGAGTTATGGGGCCATCCATAAATTACGTCACTCCCTTGTCACAGCTGGTCACATTTGTGAGACCTCCCCCCATAGTGTGACGTCACATATTATGAAATTTTACACCTAGAAATTGTTAAATTAAAACAGCAGCTCCAAAATAAGTTTTATTTCCATTAAATTGTTTTTAATATTTACCTATACATACCAATTATTCGACTTTAAAATGTGACGTCACAAAATTTAGGACCCCCTCCCACCCCTTGTCACACAATGTCACACCTACATCGACCCCTCCCTCCCCCCTAAGGTGTGACGTAATTATAAATGGGAAAATATGGATGGCCACTTAAACAACAGCGCTCGCGGTCGGTAGTTAGATAAGTGACCGCTGGTGGCAAAAAATTGAGTGATACCGAGCTTTGAAATGCACGTAAAGTCGTTCGAGCTGCATACAAACTTCCGACACTTTGGTTCGCTAATAAAACCAACCCTTGCGTTAGTCTGCTGCAGTAGGTATTGTTTAGGACTCCTCATGAAGGAAATACCGTAATAATAAATAAGAAACCTAAAAACCATGGCTTGCTCACTTCAAAAGAAGAAATAATTGTCTTATACGCATAAAAATACAATGGAAAAATCCAAACCATTTTAATAAAACACGCAATAAAATGAAAGTCTTTTAAAATCCGATAAAACTTTATTTTTATAAGAGTATGTTCTAACAAAATCAATAACGTCAGCATAACAGTTTTCCTATAATGTAACAAAGATACTGTTGCAAACTGCGTCGGAAGTATGAAGAATGACACTTTGCAGGTAGCGAGCTGACGAAAGTTATCGGTAAACTTCGCGTGGTACAAGTTGCGGGAGTTTGCAGCTTTCAAACAAGGTTTGTTACATTAAAAAGTTATCGTTAGCGGCCTTTGTGAACGCTTCGATTGAAGTACACGCAAATTTAATAAACTAGCGCTAATAATTATGTTTTTTTTTTTATGGAAATAGCCGGCAAACGAGCTGACGATCCACCTGATGGTAAGTGGCTATCGTCGCCCATGGACATCAGCAACACCAAAGGCATCACCGATGCGTTACCGGCCAAGAAAGAGAGAAGAAAAAGAAAGAAAGAACTGGCTCTCAAGCCCCCAGCCGGAACACGAGTCGTTTGGTGGCTGACTCATGCTCAAGGGTGGTAGCAATCCAGGCGAACCCCATGGAGAAATAATAATAGTAATAATGGTATTAATTAATAATTAAAATCAATATTACTAATATAATCCCTCGAGGGGTCCTACCACCAGCGGGCTGGATTTAGTCGCCTTTTACGACACCCATCCGGCGTGGGATTGGGGTTAGTATTCTAAGCCGCCCCAATACGGCGATATGTCCTATGATATCTAATAATTATAATATGTCCTATGATAATAATAATAATATGTCCTATGTCCTATTCCAAATCACGGTCTATATTTGTGCTATATTTCACGGAAATCCGTTTAGTAGTTTTTCTGTGAAAGAGTACATACATACAAACTTAAAAAAAGAGGATAGTAGAAGTGTTACCTTTACGTTGGCCTCAACCACTAGCCCATTACAGAGCAAAGGTCTCTCCTCATTACTGTGGACCATACTAGACCATACTCCACCACGCTGCTCCAGCGCGGATTGTTAGAGTAGCTAGTGATTGGTCACTTGGGTTGCCCCAAGTGTCGGAAGTTATGGCACGCGGACAGACTTATAAAGGTTGAGTAACTCAACTTCATATTTCAACTTCATAAGTACATTCAAATTAATGTGTAGAAAACCAAATTAATCTTTATATAATAAAGACTCTAAAACCATCCAATGTCCCCCAAATTGGTTTCAATTGAAAGGCAATAATGCGAAGATGGTTTGAGACCACTAAAGCAATGCATTAAGCATATTTTTTTTGGCGTAGTAGCCTGTAGCACACGCCAGGTATCCACTAGTGGTTGATAAATCTACAACCCAATACTACTATTTCACTGCTGTAACATAAACCAGTCCTAAAAGAACGACGACAAAAAAACTTGTAATATCAATGTAATGCCAACATGTTTTAATTATAACTTTGTATAATTCCCAGCGGAATAACCACTATATAGTAAACAGTAAGATATATACTACGCCATCTCCACGACTGAACTGCGCCACGTTTTACTACAGCCGATTATCTGAGATACCTTGAAATTTTGGAATGCCGAAGAAATGAGAATGCTCGAGAGAGTTGAATTTCTTATAATTAGTTTTGTACTGTGCCTAAGATTTAAAAGATAAAGCTTTTTTAATTTCACGTAAAAACAAAGGGAATAATAAAAATAATAATTTCGTCTATTTACAGCAGAATTGAAAAAAAAAACATTTGCAGGAGTGAACTAAAGGAGCAAAATACCAAAAGTTGTTCTGAAAATAAGGAAATAGGAAACACAGACACAAATATTATTTTCAATAATTTATTTAACAGACTTTGTCAAAAGAATTGCAGTACGATTGAGCAAATCAACGTAGAGCATGAAACTTTACAGTATAAAATGTTTATTTTCAATAACAAAAGAAGAAATAACTTTACGCACCTGTGAAAATTGGTATAACTCACAAATCAATACGTTACATTGAAAAAAAGACACATTTATAAGTTAAATTTATTACGTTGAAGCTATAACTTACTTTCTTTTGTTCTAATGTTACAACCATTTTCGGGTGCATATAAAATTGTATAATTTACAAGTCGACTTATACCCTTTTTCACAGGAGGCATTGACCTATACAAACATCTATTTAAAATAGTTAAATAAATAGTCGTTACATTTACCATTACCATAACTATCTTAATAATATAATTACCATTAGGTTACGAGAGACACATTCTTTCTAATAACATGACTGGTTACAACCTAAAGACCTCTTACATAAATATTGTCTACTTCTCCAATACATATTTATTTTTTATTATAACTGTAGATATTTTCCATTTAATACGCATTTATATTACCGTTTTTCTTTAATGAAATTTATTTAAGAATTCATACTTATACACATTTTTTATACATATAGCAAAACAATGAATTATTATTTTATATAGTTTTGACACGAGGCCTAATCTGAGTACTAATTTATGGTATTGTTTGATTGTTATGTTATTATTATCAAAACGATTGATACACCAAAACCTTCGTTGATAGTAGGTATTGGCACCAATTAGTAACATCCACGTTAGTTTAGTACCTTATGTAATTTATAGTTTCTAACGTTTGAGTAATTAAAAAAAAATTCAAGAAAGTTAAATTAATTAATAAATTGAAATTAAAAGAAGTAGTTTATCTTTACTTACAAACGAATGTGATAATAAATAAAATAGTAAAAAAAACTTTCTTTATAAGTTTAGTTTCATTTTATAAATGTTGCGAAAATTGAATACCACACACTGTACCCATAATAAGAGGTTTCTCATCCTTTATTGCGCATTGGTGCATTATATTAAACCATAAATAAATAATATACTAAAATGTAATAAAGTAAAGAAAGTAAAATAAATAAAGTGAAATATAATTAAAATATAAATAAATGTATATCAATGTTGTATTTTACAATTTCGACTTCAGTAACCATTTCCTATTCCCAACACAGAAGCAGAAACTTTGAATAATTCAGATAATTCTGTTAATTTGGTTACATCAAAATCGTAACGGAGTTAGAAATTAGTTCCGTAAAAGTCAAAACTTCAAATTACGCTTTGAATTTAAGTGAAAAGTCCAGTCAAAACTTCTCAACTTTCAATGAGTTTTGAGGTTGACAACTCACCTTTATAATTAATTCTTTTTTTCACATCACTAATTATTATAGACTACTTTAGACAATAATACTAAATCAAAGTAAGGTCTTGTATATCATACTCATACTTTCAGAGATCAAATTCGATTTGCTTAATTAATTTTCTAAATATTATTATCACCTGTACAAGAAAATTATAGGAATATTTTCACTTTAATACTATACTTACTAGATTCGTTACATCGTAAAATGGATAGTTACAACAGTTTTATCATTTCACAAACCATTTTTTACTTACGCAATTTAGCCTCACGTTACATACAAAATCAAAATACAAAATCAATTAATTATTTATGAATAAAAATGGAGTGTGTGTGTGAGTGTGTGTATATATGTAAACATACAAGCGCAAAAAGTGAAACTTTTTCGGTAATGTTCTCGCTTTTATATATTATTCGATGCTTTACGTTAAATTATACAATACTGTCATTATTTTCCAACTTCATAATCTCACCACGTATAGTTATCTCACCTCACTCATCTCACATAAAAAGCCATTACACCCAAAGAAGTTTCACTTCAAAAATTTTCATAAATAATTAATTTAGGTTAGATTTGATGAGGCTTTTCGAGAAACCAAAAACGTAGTCCCGGATCGAGAATCAAAGCTAAAATCCTTATTTATGTATTGTTTTTTTATATTAAAAAAGAAGCGTAACTCGATTCAGCTTTTGGAAGTAAAATTGTCAAATTATACATACAAAAACTATATGTATAATAAGTTATACATGACTCGGTAACATTTCATAAGAGTTAATTTTTATATTTATTTTTAATTTGGCTAAATTCTTTCTACTTATAAATAATTCTACACATGACACGATATCACGAGAACATTAATAGATTATTTTACATAGTTTATGTATATTTTACAATGTATTTACATGCAACAGTGCTCAACATTTTTGGAAATTATACAAAAAAATATCTTTGCATGACAAAATAAGAGTTACAATATATTGTTAAAAATATTACATTAACTTTATGTTCATTTTAAAACTATAGACGTGTTTTTACGAATAATAATAACATTTTAGGGCTTTTCATATCATATAAAATAATATTAAATATTTGCTTTTTGGCTGATCGGCCTATCATTTTTGTTTTTTTTTCTGTAAACGTCCTTATTCGATGTATTTTTGACATTTTAGCACACTATGCTTGAGTGGTAACTAGTGTAGCTACGATTAAAACTAGATTTAATAATGGGCGACTGATTTTAAACACAATACAATCATTATGTCATTTTCAATGATGAGTTTGTATACGTTTTGGTGATTTTCCAGATAATATCACTTGCGCTACCTTAAAATCATCATTATCACTTAGTTCATTAGTACAAAATATTGAAATTTGAATAAAATACAGTTCTTTTTGTTTATAATAACTTTGTAATATTTTTCCTTTTGTAAATAGCAAGTTTTTTCTAATGTTAACGTTTTCAAAACCTTTTCATCCGTCATTATTAGTGACGAGTAACCGCCCTCGCTTTGCTTCGGTTTTCTTATTTTTTACACCTTGGGTTACATTATTGGAGTTTTATTAAGGATCCCTAATTTTTTTGAAAATATAATATAGCCTATGTTACTCGGGGATAGTGTAGCTTTCCAACAGTGAAAGAATTTTTCAAATCGGTTCAGTAGTTGCGGAGTCTATTCAATGCAAACAAAAAATCAAATCTTTCCTCTTTATAATTATATTAGTATAGATGAAACACTGGAATTTTGTTATTACATGACCTCATTCTTGAATTACTAAACCACATTGAGTATTCGAATATTTAATTGTACCATTCTCTAAAATGTGAATATTTCACGTGAATTATGAAACTGAATATGTGATAGGCAATTTATTGTTTAAACATAGGATTATTCAAGTATGCCATCAATTCAAGTGGAAATTATTTTTGAATGAACGATGTTTTGGTGTACCTGATAAGAAGAGTGACGGCTTCAACTCATTAAAATACCACTTCTGAACCTTTTGAGGAAATCTCCACCATGCTGCTCCAGTGCGGATCGGTGGAGTATTCAGTAACCAACCTAAGTCGGAAGTGTTCTGAATGAAGGGTTACCGACTATTATCTTACGATCTCAAGCGGGACCGATGGCGTTATGTTCCTTCCGAAACACAAAAACGCTTAAGAAATTTTTGCCACTAACGGTCACAATCAACTACCAACCGCACCTGTTGCTTAACTCAGCCCATCACTTAGAATCGACACCATATAATAAGATTAAAAGTATAGTAAGATATAAACAATGAATACAGTTAAATTCGCAAAAGGAAATTTTATAATTTTATAAATGTAGCAACTTTTACCAGAAAACCTTTGGGTAGAAACATAGACATAAAAAGAGATGTTAACGACGTAGACATTGGTGCCTTGGCATAATAGAAATATTCGTAAGTGAAGTTTAACTTCTTAAATTCCCCAATTAAACTGTCAACGTTTACATAACACGACAAATTAAATACCATAATTAACAAAGAGTTGCCTTCATTAGTGTACAAAAACACGAAAATGAAAGTCGAAAATATTTTTTGAGCTCAAATAAATTTGGTTGCAATCGCAGTCTTAAGAAAAACATAAAAATTTTACACAGTTTAATTTATACCTAAATCTGTGGTCGTTAGAGTCTAGGTTCAATTGTGTTGAAATATCCCGATGTCACGAGACTCGCGCATTTGGACGCAACTGAAAATTTATGTGAGTTGCTCGCTTCCTTGAAGGAAGCTTTGCTAAGGAACATTATGAAGCGAAGTTAGATTCAACCATACATCAAGCGAATTCAGATGTGTTTTGTCTCTGAGTAAATTCTACAGAACGGATAACAAATAGAATAGACGGAGGTGCACTACTGTCTACTTAAGCAGAGAGCGTCGTTTCTCGAAAATTATACTTCATCAAGGTTTGTGTATTGTGTTGAGAACAGTAGGATTTACGATTTGAAAGATTTAACGTACTAAGAATTCTATATCACAACAATTTTTTATTTATTTATTGAATGAATACGAGATACACGATAAAAAACAGAATAACTTGATTGAGAATAACTTACTTGATTTTTTATAAATTAGATAATAATATGAGTGCAAATAAGGCCTTATTATATTTTTTTTCACAATTTCGGGACAGGATTTACGGAGTTCGTTTAGTGGCATTATACAAATGAACTGAGTGATAATATTCTTCGAGTCAATATGATTATGGAAAGACAAGCGTATCGAAATTAAGTTTTTAATATTTTTTTAATAATTACTAATTAAATTAACACGTTATCAAACATCAACATTGATCACATCATTATCATCTACAAATACATAATGTAGTTATACAATTACACAATGATGAATACGAATACGGTATGACATGAGTCATTTTACGAACCTGAAAAAAAGACGGACGTAACCTCGTCTAATCGAGAGTGAAGCATAGCAATGGCCGCCCGCTTACCATGTGTGCGATTTAATTTTTGATTCGCGATTGACGCAGTATGGTGTCAATATGTGGGTGTGTGTACTTGTACGAATAGAGAGTTGGTATTACTATGGGTGCTTCACTGAATTTGTTGTTGGGATTACGTCCGTCTTTTTTTTAGGTCCGTGGAGTCATTTATAGTTAATCTATGTGAAGGCTATTCGGGACTCGTGATCTGTTAACCACGATCGGATCTATGGTTACGAATGTTACGATACTGCTTTACTAGCACGTCCTATGTACAAGAGGCGTCGGCGTCACGTGAATCGGTTATCATCGCAGGATTTCTCTGAAAGTAAAAAGATCTTCTTAAGATAAAATTCAAAGATTTATGCAAACAGGTGGCTCTGTAGATTAAAAGTCGCAGAAGGCCATGATTGTATCAGAACAATCACTGCTACAGAAGTCAGTTAAAATCAGATCATTGCGGAATTTATTTAGTATGTATGAATTAATTAATGTGAGTGTGTGGGTGTAATTGTGTGTTATTTTCAATAAAAGAGGCTTGGAGTTTTCAAAAAACATCATTAAGGATACTGTAGGTAATTATCACAAGTCTTCCAGTTAAAAGCAATTCTGATAATATAAATTAAAATGCGGACGAAATACTTTAAAATGTAGTATCTGTAAATAATGTAGTACCTAGTCCCTAATTTATTATAATAAATTCTAGAAGCTCTGAACGCGTAGCTGCAAAAGGCAGGGCGTTCCACAAACGTGGAATGGTTGCAGTGAAAGATTTAGTAAATCTCTCTTCATATTATAAGGATCTCCTTTGATGCTTCAGTATAATCTAATACCGCTTCCTCCTCAATTTTCATAAAAAAGTGTTGATATTTTTACATCTTTCCCGTACCATTAAATTATCCTACCTTCAAACAACATGAAAAAGCTCTTTGAAAGTTCATCAATAAAGATTAATTTTACTTTCGTGCTATCGAAGAGCCATCAATTTGACTTGAAATTACTTATCTGCTCCTTAGTTTGTTATTTTAACGACTTCACTTGTAAAATTACCCTCCTTTTGTTTTATAAGATCAATGTATCCCAAGACACTTAAATTGGAATTTTGTTTGATTACTGACTCACTAATTACACACTTAACAGAGGATGAAAACTTTGTACAGTTCGTTTGAGAGAATTATTACCTGCTTATTCTTCCGTGAATCTACTTGCTTCAAGTATTTTAATACTTCGGTAAGAATATTTGATAATGACGCTACAAGAGCTCAGAAGTAACTATACGATTTGCGATCCTTCTTTATTGAGGCTCTTATTCTTCTTTAACTTAATTTCAAATAGTGCTGTTGCATTATGAAGTTCGGCAACCTTTTTGCGCACGGTAGTACGGGCATTTCACGAAACAATTATGGGAAAAGTAAAGAACAAGTAGTTATTCAGAAAATGGATTATCCAGTAACACAGATGTCTTAGTCAGTCATCGTAAAGGAGCATGCTCAAGGTAGCTCGCGTAGCGTTAGGAAAAAATTTGGGTTAGCGCATTGCAATATTATATTGCTTATCTATAGACGATTTTATATTATATGATAAACCTGCAAAGAGTTTTCAAGCAATTATTTTTATTAAAAGGCGATAGAATACCGTAACCTAATGTTATTAGAATACGAATTAATTTGCAGTGTATTCTGTGCAAATTATGATCTGTACAAAGTTTCTACCATCTATTTATTAACACTGTTTACCTTAACATATCACAAATGGTGAGTATTGTAGACCATACGATGAGGATCTGAGAGGCTGCCACTGGACCTGCGAACAAAAATATAAATGAATTCCATAATATAGAAAAAATCTTTTGGATTTTCGTATTTTGCACACATAGCAAAATGTTGATGAAATTTTGTTCTGCATTCAAATCTAATAAACGAGTATAAAAGTCTCGTGTCACGGTGTTAAAAGTTGAACTCCTCCGAAACGGCTCGACCGATTTTCGTGAATCTTTGCGTGCATATCGGGTAGGGTTGAGAATCGGACAACATTTATTTTTCATCCCCCTACCAATAAAAAATTTTTGGCAGAACAACGTTTGCCCGGTCAGCTAGTATAAAGTATATAAAAATCTTGTGACACGGTTTGTGTTTGAGCTCGTAACACGTGTAATACGTAATCAACATACCTAATTAACCGACGCTTTCAAGTTTCCTTAGATACATAGAAACAATCTTATCACTAGTGCACAGACTCAAGTTTTTTATTACAAAAAACAGAATCTATAGAACCCTGAATTTTAAATAAAAATATTTCATCCGAAAGGTAACATTTTCTAGTTAGATTGCTAAAAGAAATCGTGAGCTGTCTCATTAAAACATTCCAGCGGTCCGTAAAAGCAGAGTTAATGGCAAAGACAACTTTACGAGGACACAGCATTCATTCCAAATCGTAAATTCTATATCGTTTAGAACAACTTATAAGTTGTTACTTTGCTATAGCAAAGTTGAAGATTTTTTTACACTTTGCTTTTAATATCTCAATCAATGTATTTAAGACTATCTGACCCGGCGAACTCTGTATCGTCTAATAAACTTAAGTTAGTCCTTGTTACATCAGCTATCTGCCAGTGAAAGTCCCGTCAAAATCGGTCCAGCCATTTCAGAGATTAGCCGGCACAAACAGACAGACAGACAGACAAACAAAAATTGTGAAAAACGTTGTTTTGGTATATGTTCCGTATACATCCAAATGGAATTAGTAAAAAGCGGTTATTTTAATATCATAAACAGACACTCCATTTTTATTTGTATAGATGCAGTCCATAAATCAGTGTCAAATTTCGACAAAATAATGAATTTGCATATTATTTCGAACTTATTCCTACTAATATTGTAAAGAGGAAGTATTTGTTTTTTGGTACCAAATAGGCTCAAAAACTATTAGGAGTCTGTACTAAACCTGAAGCAAAGCGAGGGCGGTTACTAGTATAATAAAATTGTATTCGTTACTTGTACATCTGAGACCATACTTAACTATTTATGCATTCTATTGAAACCCCTAACCCATTTATATTGTTCTACTAATTATAAATGTGTTTTTGAGGATGTTTGTAACTCTGACGCAAAAACTACTGAACAGATTTTGATGTAACTTAGCACACAGATAGATCATGATCTGGAGGGCTACTCTCTAAAATACAAACTCGAAATCGAAGCTCACTCAAGTGAGACTAGAAAGCGAACTTGCATCATCTTGATATGTCATTCTCTAATCATCTAATACGCACTTGCGAAGTGAAGTGAGTCTCGAACTCGAACTTCAATTTTGAAACTCATCGCGGATTTCGCTGTCGAGTTACAAAACAGAATAGCCTTGCTGCAATAAGATAAAGAGTACTTCGTCGTTGCGACTTTAAGACCTCTTATGTGTAAAACATCAGCTTTTTGAAGAAAACTATAAAAATCGATAAAGTTTTGTTTAGCAAAACACATTTCGAATTTGGTGAATAAATTACGATGGAAACGTCGTCGTACACACATGAGTTTTTGAATTCAATAGCGCTTCAAAATGTAGAATCGTTTGACGTAAAAAAGTGATTTTGCCAAAAGCGACACATAACACCTATGAGGTCTTAAAGTCGCAACGACGACTTATTATCCTGGAAAACGCGAGCAAACCCGCAGGCAGAACGATATTGTATAGATAAAACCTATGCTCTATATATCCTTTACTAAACAACCCTAAGCCCCGATAAGTCCAAGTTTGCTAAGCCCCACATCGATAGTTTGTAAGCAGGAAATCATCCATTCCGATCGCTAGTATTGCCTCTGAAGTGTTTTCCTATACAATATTATTTTATTCACAGATAAGGAATAATATTGCTTGCGGAACTTGTGTTCCATATCTATTCGCAACTTAAAGTCGCATTGAAAACTATTTTTGATAACGTAATTTTTTTAAACCTGACTTGATAAAAAAGACGGACGTAATGCCAACAACAAATTCAGTGAAGCACCCATAGTAATACCAACTCTCTATTCGTACAAGTACACACACCCACACATTGACACTTCACTGCTTCAATCGCGAATCAAAAATTACGCACACATGGTAAGCGGGCGGCCATTGTTATGCCTCACTCTCGATTAGACGAGGTTACGTCTGTCTTTTTCAGGTCCGTGACCCTGACGGAAAAATAATTCCTAGTGATATACGTTTGACTCGTTTGTGTGTCTGTCTGACTGTGGCATCGTAGCTTCTAAACGAATGGATCGATTTTGATGCGGTTTTTTTGAAGTTGACATGATCGAGATGGCTGTTAGCTTTTTTTGTGAACATAAAACAGTCGGTTTTTTTTAATTTATATTCATTTAAATAGCAGTTTTGGCATTGAGCCCGAAAGTTTGTGTCATGTGATAGACAACAGTCGCAATCATTGCAGTTCGAAAGTTCAACTGCGGTCTGTAGTTGGACGTGAGGCAAAACTTCTTGAGTGTTTTGGTTCTTATGGTTCAGCGAGACGACCCACAACTTCAATAATGGCTCTTCCACACAATCGATGACAAGCGATGACGATTGTGTGCAAGGCAAAGTCGTGTGATCGGCACTCATCACTCACGCCAAAATGAAAAACGGAAACCTTATAGGATCCTTATAGGAGCATCTCACTCGCACTTGAGCGGTTTATTTTTTTGTCAGGAGTTTCTAAAGATTTACACACAAATTTTCTAAATATTTAGGTACGCTAACCTAAGCCTTCCGCATGAATCACTATCATTTCAACCCTTAAACGTGCAGTGGTTATAGAGATGCCTGCTTTAAGTCAAACCGTAGTGATAAATATGTAGATATTTCGAGTCAGGGCGATATGAAGCGAGGGTGTATTAATACAACCCTAGTACATGCTCGCCAGATGTCGGGCGATCTTTATTAAATAATCCTGACCAAATGAACAATAGATTTCGGCAACGAGGGAGATATTGCTCTCGTCTGGGCTTTATGAGATAGGCTTTAGTTCGAATCCTAATACTTACGAGACTTGTGTTTGGCTGTAGTGATGATTGTTTAACAAGTAGGTAAGTTGTGGGTACACTGTTTTAGTAAATTGATAAGACGTCTTTTTAATTATTAGCATGAGTCAGCTACTTTCATACCTTTATTTCAATACTAGCTGACCCGGCGAACTTCGTATCGCCTAACGAAATTTTTTTTCTAAAATAAAAGTAGCCTAAGTTATTCCTTGTTACATTAGCTATCTGCCAGTGAAAGTCCCGTCAAAATCGGTCCAGCCATTTCAGAGATTAGCCGGAACAAACAGTCTGTCTGTTTGTTACTTACTAAAAAGCGGTTATTTTAATATTACAAACAGACACTCCAATTTTATTCATTTGTATAGATGTATAGACAAGTAAAGCGATACCCGATCATGAAGTTTGCCTCATGGTCACATGGGCAGATCTGGTAGCGAAGGTGTACCTCAAATTCGTTAAAGTAACAAGCGAAGTATTTTGTTTAGAATAATAATAAAAATCACGTCAACAATTTTATTGTTAAAAAGTTGCGGTTCAATTCCCTCTCGGGCATCTTAAGCCATCAGCATTCGAAAGAACACTTTCGTCATAATATAAAAGTTGATTTGTATACTATACTAGCTGTTGCCCGCAGCTTGGCACGCGGAAATTGTGCTTATCATATTTATCCCCTATTTCCAGCCCCTTTGGGGTTTGAATTTTGAAAAATCCTTCCTTAGTGGATGCCTACGTCATAAGAGGAATAAGTGAGCGAAATTTTAAGTTTCTAGCCCTAAGGGTTTGGCCTGTGCGTTGATACATCAGTCAATCACTTTTGCCTTTTATATAGTATATAGACTAGCTGACCGGGCAAACGTTGTTCTGCCAAAAATTTTTTAGGGGTAGGGGGATGAAAAATAGATGTTGTCTAATTCTCAACCCTACCCGATATGCACGCCAAGATTCACGAAAATCGGTCGAGCCGTTTCGGAGGAGTTCAACTTCTAACACCGTGACACGAGAATTTTATATAATAGATTATGTTACTTCAGGAGCAAAAAGATGTTAGAGACATTAAAGTCTGCCGTATAGTTCGATAAAATAGAAAATTCAAATTTAAAATGATTTTCAAAGACCTGATTAGTACAATTTAGGAAACGTAAATATATATGAAATTTACAAATAATGTAAGTCTAAATTAAACCTAAGTTACATATACGTAATAAAGATAATATATTATTATCTCGAAAATGATTCAAAAAATTGTAATGCTAACTAAACTATCAGTTGGATTACAAATGTCTCACATGATATTCTATGCGGTCTTTTGACAAGAAAATAACTTTCTGCAGACTCCTCAACAAATACAGAATGTTGTTTTATGATAAAAGCAAATACAAGAAAGGAATACGCAATAAATAGTGTTTTATCGCCATCTTATCCACTAAACAAGCAAGCTGTATAAACAACTGCGGTAGCGTGTTGGTTACACCGCGGGACAAATAAAGTATGAACACAGAATAGAGTATTCTCGCAGCCTTTCAAAGCCTCGAGAAAGTAAACCTTTGACCCATTAACGGCCCACTACATGGCACGTTGTGTTTCATAAATTCATACCTGAGACAATACTACTTACTAAGTTATTTTAAATCCTGGTAGTTAATATTAAAATAATGTTTATAATTGTACGGTATGTTATATTGTATATTGTTTTGTACGGTAGAGACCGTACAGCGGTACAACGACAGATGGCAATCTTCAGCATAGACTTAAATATATAGACGGGCTGTTCCGAACAAAATCCCTGTCATATTTTTCGTACTCACTGACAGCTTGGTGACAGCGTTTCATTCGGTCAAATTCGGTTCAAGATGGTGGATATCAAATATTTTGAACTAAATATTTTTTTAAAATGCAATTAAAAATGTATTTATTTACCAATGGTAAATGTTCTCAGAAAATGCAATGAAACGACAACTATTTTCGCATATTTTTTGTAAAAGATAAAAATAAAAAAAACGTGGTTTTTTGAATTTTTCACATAAATTTTGAGGTTATGTAAAAATGTGTAAATACAAAAGTTGTAGATCTTTTTATTACCTACAACTTTGTTATTTAACTTTATTCAATAGGACTAGTAGTTTTTCCGGAAATCAAGATAAACCGTTTTTTACCCTTAAACCCCCCCTCCCCCCACTTCCCGACCTCAGATCGCCCGTAATTTATTTTTCCTTTTATTTTTGTTATATTCTCTTCCTTTTGCAATAGGTTTCATTCTACTATAATTTTCTTCCACTTTTTACCGTTTTTAGAGCTATCGGCACTGGACTAATTGGGTATGCGACGAATAAAACAATCATCCTCACGTTACCTGTAGGGGAGGTACCCTGAAAATTTTTTTTTCAATATTTTATTCTACAATTTTTGAGTTTTAATAATTATGTATATAGATGCCAAATTACAGCTTTCTAGCACTAGGGTCTCGACGCTTTGCTACGGACAGGCGGACGGACAGACGAACGGACGGACGGACATTACGAAACTATAAGGGTACCTTAAAACCCTAAAAACTCTCTATTTGAAAGAAGATCAATAAAAAATTAGAAATAAATAAAAATTAATGTACCTAGTAACGAATTAATGTATAATGGAAATTATGTAGGACGTAAGTAATCGTATATTTTATTAAATTGCGGATATTTAAAATTATGTTTTTTTTTCTGAATATTTTATTTTTTATTATAAGGTTACAGTTTACTAGCAATAATAATAACAATAGTATATTTTTCCGTTCGTTATATTTTTTGTTGGCCTTAACAAAATGCTGATTTAGCTGTTACTTACAGTAACATTCAAGTTATGTTCGAGAATACCTAAGGACTTACAACACTAAAAATAAACTATAGTTACAAAAATGAATAAAATAATATTATTTTTGAAAATAACTGATAGTCAACGATTTATTTAGATCATGGAGTATAAAGGTATCCATGTAATGTCGGTGTCATTACTCACTGACATAAATAGGCTAATTCTGTAATCTCACGGACAAAACATAACGGAATCCGAAGTGAGATTGGACACCATGATTGCACAGATACAGATTCTAACGTAAAACTAATACCATTTTTGTATCGGAGGTTTAAATTTTTAAACGATTTTAGATGCTTTAACTGCAATCCAATATTTATAGAAGCAACCAGGATATAATAATAATAAATATTAATTGTTTTAATTAATTGATGAAATAATTAACAGATTAAGGTCGGGCGATTGCCGACAGCTTATGTCTTTTCAGACAGATTCCAGGCCAAATAAATAATTAATTATGTATAATTATGTATAATTATACATCATCGCCCGACCTTAATCTGTTAATTATTTTATCAATGAAATAAAACAATTAATATTTCTCTCTCACTCATTCTCTCACTCTACATGTCTCTCTGTAGAGTGACTCCGTGAATCCCTAACCTCAGAGAAGAGTGATTCCGATGACTTTTAAATGAAGTGTTTATTATTCATTAATTTTTTTGTGAATGGCTACCAACGCCTCGTAAAGTTTATGTAAACTGCAATTTATTAATATGAGCTGTAAATTTAAGTAACTATAGTTCTGTAGTTCTCTCAGAGATAAGTATATTTCTCATCTGATGGCGCCACAGGTAGGTGTCGATTAAAATCTGACATGTCGCGAACTGTATGGTTTGATCCGACCTCAAAAATGCCTCAACGTGCCTAAAGAAGTTTCTACTTCAAAAATGTTTGGAGATACGTAAGACTACCTGCATCTTTGACACAAATCGATTTAAGTCATGACGCGCTTGCTACATATTGCTTAGCATTGTTCATCATTTCATCCCCTGTGGTTCTAGCAGACTTGTTTAGTAATTTAACAGAAAACTAGAATGTGACGTAACTCTTGAAACGAAGTATATTGTCTCCAATGTTATTTCTTACTCCTAGGTCGTAAGAAAACGTTTAAAGATTAGCTTATACCCAAAAGGTATCGAATTCTTTCTACGACGAATTAAGTATATTTCTCATCTGATGGTAAGTGTTCTCTAACTAGAACTAAAGAGCTATGTGATAAAAATCCTTTTCTGGGCTCTTCGAAATTGCAATTGAAATACAATGTTAAAAATTTCAGCCGTGACCGTAACCAATGGTTACCGGTAATAGTAATGGGTAATGGTAATGGTTATGTGGTAAAAAATAAAGAACACAAGATTGTGTCTTGTTTGTTTGGTTTTGCAAATGATTAGCAGTAGCAGTAACCTCTTACAACCACGGTATCATCTGCTTTTGTCGCTGTTACTTCTTCGAATCATATGAAAAATCGTTGTTAATCAATAATAATTTACCGGATTTCTAAAGAAAAATGTACTAGCGTTCAACAACAAAACGTAACGGCATGTATCGTATTATGCACATAAAATCAAATACAGTACACGTGAAGCCATTCTTACGCAGTCAATGTTCGAAACTCCGTTCAGAACCACACGAGCCAAGCAATTGTCACCTCAGGACCGAGCACATTAATAATACAACGCAATAACAACCCAGTCAGCTAACTGTGGCGTGCCACTGTTATTACTTCCTCGCCCCACCCATCCTGTCTCCCCATTCTCTTACCACCAAACTCTATCCTCCCTCCATAATGCGACATTCTTACGTGACAACGATTTATCCTACATGTATTGTCCCCCTAATTTATAGCCCGGCTTAAAACCACCGCCGAATTATTTCCTCGTGTTCAAACAAAAAATAATGATGTCCAGAGGCCCACCAGATGCAAATAGGGTCCGAACCGGTGTTGGCTTTGGCGCGGATTCCGATGTTTTGAGAGAATACTTGCGGTGGATTTGTTTTTATATGTAAATATTTGAGGAAACATCATTTGTTTTGTGGCACTTTAGGCGCTGGGCCGGGAAATCCCCTGGGATATCCGGTTTTTTATACGACGTTAATTGACAAACTGCTTCGTTCGATGCTTGTTGACAATTTGTGATTTAGAAAATTCCGAATTTTTTTTTATATCCATTACACATTTCGTATATTAGGTAATAATTTTCAGATAGCCATGCGTCTTATACTGTAGAACTGTATAGGTGAAATGGAGATAAACAAATAAGACATGGTAAATGACAATAATCCAAGATCCAACATTTGTTTTATCTATCACTGAAATTAATTAATTTCTACAAGAATTCATATTGTAAAAACAAAGGAAATCCCATTAAAACTTTGCAAATGTCCTTTTAGGTCGAATGAACGAAATTAATTTTTAATAAAATATACGTAATGAACATTAATGAATCTTTCTACTTTTGGAAACTTTTATACAGTTTAGATGAAGGCTTTACTGTCACAGAATTGATGATGCCCTTGAACAAGTCTGAAAACTGAGGTCCGGACTTCAAACAAACACTATGGTTCGAAGTTTAAATTCCGTGGTTCCCTAAATAGGAACGTACACTAATTCTATCACCCATAAACTTCCTACCTAAAAGTTTGTGTTACTATACCGCGTTAGGTTTACGCTAAAACCCAGGTCAAACTCATTTATCCCGGGTTCGGTATAATACACAAGTTTACCAGTTTGGCCCGATCCAAACTAACTTAGCCGAATCTAAACTTACTCCACGAATGTGGTAACATACCTAAAATTAGAGAGAAGCTTCATTTCTACAGACGGATCTGAGCGCACGGTAATTACAAGCCAAGTTTTAAACTATTTTAAAGTTATTATCATGCAAGTGAGAGCTAAAGATAGAGGTTTATTTATCGCAACTTTAGTTACAGTGGATAAGTTAGGTTTAAGCAAAAGTTTTTTCGAAAAAATTTGAAACTTAATTTTATTCTTAAGTCATATTCGTATTAAGAAATTGTTGTTACTGGCAATGTGGAAGGAAAACATCTATTCTTGAACAATTTTCAACAATCAATGCACTGGAAAATTTCCATCTGGAGTTGTCACCTTCTGTAGGCTTCGTTAATGGAAATAATTTTAATATCGTAGCGTAACGTTAACATAGCTTTGATAATAAAATATTTTATATTATTTTTGAACTTGGCCTCTTTTACTTTACGTCATGTTTGTGGTGAGATAATTTACTTCGGAATATATTGAACTAGTTCACTTCGTCTTTACTGAGAACTGTATAACAATTACTTTTTCTAATAATCTAAATTTTACTAACAAAAAATAACCGACTTCAAAGTTACTCCAAAACTACTTGTCAGATCTCGTTTAAATTTATGTGGGATTACGTGACAAGCACCTGCTTTCGATTAAAAAAAGAATCATCGAAATCGGTTGGCGTGATATTGAGTTATCTTTACTTACTTTATACAAATTTAGGACTTATATGGTTTTATCATGGATGCCATTGTCAGATCTAATAAAATAAAATAAAATGTATATGGGACTACATGACAGCCACCAGCTTTCGATTAAAAAAAGAATCATCAAAATCGGTTCGCCCAGTCCAAAGTTCTGAGGTAACGAACATAAAAAAAAAAAAAAAATACAGTCGAATTGAGAACCTCCTCCTTTTTTTGAAGTCGGTTAAAAATAAGTTACTAAATAACAATTTTAATAACTTATTTCTTTAAAGTCTTTCTAGGATATAGTGTCAGGCAATTTTCAGGTAATAAACACCAAAGCATACATAGCCCGTCAGCTTGTGACAAACATAAATGATCGACCGAGTTGAGCGGCTCTGGATGCTGTCAGTAATAGGATGAGTGATCGCTGATACTACTTTTTGGAGCGCTTCCGTAGAGCCCATCTTTGGAGAAAATGATAATCTTTCGGTTCTGGTTTGATAACGTATAAATCCATAGTGGATTGGTCACAGTGCCAATGGGCATAGGCATACACGATTATGGTTACTTGTAAGAGAAATTAATATCGCCAGTTACCATCAGGTGGGAATTTGTGACAAAAAATAACCGATTTCAAAATTAGGGATTACTTAAAAAGTACTCTTCAAATCTCGCTCAAATTTAAATGTGATCACATAACAAGCATCAGCTTTTGATTAAAAAAAGAATCATCAAAATCGGTTCACCCAGTCGAAAGTTCTGAGGTAACAAACATTAAAAAAGAAATTAAAAAAATACAGTTGAATTGAATACCTCTTCCTTTTTTGAAGTCGGTTAAAAAATTACATTTACTGTGAAGACACATACATTATAATTAAACTGAAGTGTTATTTTCTTGTTTGTTTGTTGGTGGGTTCAACTTTCAATCGTATTTAAAAGATTTTTTTTTGCGTATAAAAGTTTAAAAGTTAAAATATTAATATAATTATTGACACAAATAGTTATTTCTGGGATGCAGATGTTAAGACTACCTGAAGCGAAGCGAGGGCGGATCACAATCTAATATACCTATGTATAATAGGTACACCTAATCTAAACATTCCACAAACATTACATTCCATTACAATTTACATGGAGTAGATTCTAAACTGAAATCAAACACTATGCCCAACAGGTAGTCTTACTAAAAAATGTATCGATTCTTTATCTGTGTATCGATTTATAAAACCTAACATATCCTAATCCATTTGTAAGCCAGGTTCATAGGTACAGCCATTAAATTGTGAATCAGTAAACAAACGAATCTGTTTACGATTTCGCACATAGCAGTTGCAAAACAATGTATCGTAAGTGTGGTTAAATTTAACGCGCGGGAACCCTTCAGTTACCTTGATTAATGTACGGTTGCGTGTTTAAATCCTTGTAACGCCTACTTAATGGTAGCAGTTAACAAGAATTAAGGTTGTCAAACATGTGTTTTCGCGGACGTATACGATTGCTACTTACATGGAGAGCGAATTATTTTGGATCGTTATTAACATTGTTTAATTGTTTCAATTTTAGTAGGCATTATAAAAGTGTAACTTAATTTCAATTTATAGGTTTAAGGATGTTATGATATTACTTTAAGGATGATTTTCTTTATTTAATGATTTATTAACACAAAAATAAGAAGGATGTACAGAACTGTAACTCATTTTGTCAAAAGATTTCTTCTTATGACATTATTTAATGTTTTATTTTCGTGAATAAATGTATTTGTACAACATGATAATAATATTATTTAAATTTTGCTTTCTGCACATCTTCGTGTAAACTATAACAAAACCATATTCTTTAAAATCCCGTGTACCCTATTCATACCCACATATAAGGTGCAAAAAAATAAATAAATGACAATTGAGACATTTTCAGATTAATACTTACATAATTATTAACTGTTCTTACATCTCGCCAGATTTGACTAAATTTAACTAAGTTCCCGCTTCCAAAATTTCAAGTGTTCAACCCAAATTAAGTTTGCGAACACGTTCATAATACGAGTTGTACGGCGGTTAATCTCCGTTTTAGGGGATGGTGGTAATTGCCTTTGGTGGGTATTCTCTCTAATAACAGGGTAATATGCAAGTGTTTATTATAATTGTCGGAAATTATACAACGTATAACTATTATTATAATAATTACGAGATCATGACATGTATCGCGTAACGGTAGTCGTCCTAAAATCATTAAATAATATATTCTGTTTTTAAACAATACTGATGTTTTTGCCTGGTATAATAATACTGACGATGTAGCTCATTCTTCTTAAGATATTATTACATTGGGTCTTTTGGCTTAAACAATTGGATAAGAAATTAAAACCTAACTAAATAATAATAATAACCTAAGTAAATAGGTAAGGTAAATAAAATAGCAAGTTAAATAGCGTACATGGGACAAAGATGGCATACGTGTTGTGCAGAAACGCAACGTTGTAGACTCTGAGCTCATCCCATTTGAAAAGGATCCTACTAATAAATCAAATCAAGTCAAATGTTTTTATTCAAAATTGGTTTGGTTTACAAACACTTTCTGAAAGTCATGCAAGCTACGCCAATGCTTCAACAAGGCCCTACTGTGAGAGGGCCCGGGAGAAGAAGCAGCAAGAAACTACTGGGTTTGTTTTTTCCTGCTCACAGTTACAGAGAGCACTTATCATTACTTATCATTACATCATATCATTTACTACAAATAATATTACTATTATATATGTACTATTATTTCTCCTGTGCCAATGTCAATGTGAAAGTTTGTATAGATTCTTGTTACTCTTATGCAAAAACTATTGAACAGAATTTCATGAAAAGTGCATAGGAAGAATGAACTATAAACTCCTATAAAACTGTCATAAACGGGATCCTTTAAATACAATACTTTCACGTGAATATAAGGCTGAATATAAGGTGAATATAAGGACTATTTCCCATATCGTGACTGTATAACACAGCCGAGACGGGACAACGAATAGCTTCTAAACCCAGCAGATGGCCACCCAATCATAATTCACGGCTTGGCTGACTTTAAATTGAATTAGAACATGGCGATAAAAGTGTCCTTAATTGCCATAAAAATCGGATAAACTCATTGCGGGTAGAGAAAATAAGTTGATGGGAGGGAAGGAGGCGGGGCGTAGCATAATTATGTCGGGTCCGACCTTTATCCCGGATTATAATTATGTTTAAGGCCGAGAAGTATAACTACGATGTCGGTGTATTGTTGGAGTGTGCTTCGACCCTAATTCTGCAAAGCGTTCACAATAGCTTTGTAGTGTTATTACTGAGATTAAAAATGTCTTCGGCTATTTTGTTAGGATATCTCACGAGAGGTTTGTGTGATAATTATTTTCATTATAGTGATCGACGAAGTAGAAAGCATTTTTATAATCATTTTAATAATTTCAATATGAAACACATGCAGTGTAGATAAAGGGAAGTGTAGGTATTTGCATGCTGGAGGATGACGTATTTTATGTGTACTAATATTATAAAGAGGAACGATTTGATTGTTTGTTTGTATTGAATAGGCTCCGAAACTACTGAACCGATTTGAAAAATTCTTTCACTGTTGGGAAGATACACTATCCCCGGGTGACATAAACTCCAATAATGTAACCCAAGGTGTAAAAAAATATGGAAACCAAAGCAAAGCGAGGGCGGTTACTCGTATTTAATAAAATGATAATTATTTTTGACCTTAATAGACTCCGGCTACGTTTGAGCAATTACCAAGGAATGTCACATTTAATTATGTATGTATTTTCCATAGAGCAGGTATGCTTTGCTTTATCTCACATAAAGGACAACTTGTTATCACGAGATGGCGCTGTATTGGTTTTTAAGAGGTATTTTGAGTATGGAGAAAGCTTAATTACGCTATCTTAACTTATCCCTATCAAGGTATTTTGTATGAATACAAGCATAAATATTCGAAAAAGGAATTATATCTGTTCTTATTTTTAATACAAAAAGCCTTAAATTATGCTTTTGTGTAAATCATTTTACTCATTCATAACTAATTTATTGAAAGCCTTATTTATTAATCACCAAATATAAAAAAGCGGCCAAGTGCAAATCGGACTCGCTCATGAAGGGTTCCGTAGCAGCAAATATCATAATATAAAAGTTCTTGTAGTTGGTTGTAATTTTGATCGATGTTTTTTGCGGTTTACGATTTATGACGTATTAAAAAAAACTACTTACTAGATCTCGTTCAAATCAATTTTCGTTGAAAGTTTGCACGGTAATGTATATCATATATTTTTTTAGTTTTATCATTCTCTTATTTTAGAAGTTACAGGGGGGGGACACACATTTTACCACTTTGAAAGTGTCTCTCGCGCAAACTGTTCAAATTAGAAAAAAATGATATTAGAAACCTCAATATCATTTTTGAAGACCTATCCATAGATACCCCACACGTATGGGTTTGATGAAAAAAAAATTTTTGAGTTTCAGTTCTATTATGGGGAACCCCCAAAATTTCTTGTTTTTTTTTCTAGTTTTGTTGAAAATCTTAACGCGGTTTACAGAATACATCTACTTACCAAGTTTCAACAGTATAGTTCTTATAGTTTCGGAGAAAAGTGGCTGTGACATACGGACGGGCAGACAGACAGACAAACATGACGAATTTATAAGGGTTCCGTTTTTTGCCATTTGGCTACGGAACCCTAAAAAGCATACACTGACTAGTTTATACCCTATTTATGCTCATAATGAAAATCATAACGTAGGTTATGATTCCTGTTATATGTAGATATAATTCCTGGAAGTCACTCAAATTAATCCGCCATCAAGAAAAACTGTAGAACATAGTATTAAATTGTATCTCGAACGGTGACAAAAATAATAAATCAGGGCTATTTAAAATTTGTAAGAAGAGACGTTTAGGAGAAAACGATTTATATAAAAAATTGTCACAATGAAGAGTTATTTTCACTACACAGGGACCGAACAAAGGCGACCAGATTTATTACCTTTATTGTGCTGAATTAAACTTTCTATAAAAAGGCATTTTTATTCTGACGTCGGATTGAAAGGTTGACAAAAGCATTAGGGTATCTTTGTATCGGATTTAGTAAAGAGGTTACTAAACAGAAGGTGGATTAGAGGATAGTGGATAGCAGCAAATACCTATTACAACTTATACAGGTGCAATTTAGTCGTAAAAATGTTTGATATAAAAAAATAGATGTTGGTGACATGCGAGATTTGCAAATTAAAAATCGTATTTTTTGTCATATTACTTAAAATAATAATTAGCAATGAATATCAAATGCAAAAAAGTTTAATACTTGTGTATGACTGTAATTGTAAATATTTAACACAACACATCATTCTTGTAACAGTATTGATTTTGGTTATTTATTTATCCTAAATGAAAATGATTGTTCATTTAACAGTTAATTATAATTCGTCAATTCGAATTCGAATTCTACATTTGAAATGAATTCGGAGCTATATTGACATCTCAATGTCAAACATAAAGCACTGTTTACTAAATTCTATTCTACAAATAAAACAAAATCCAAGTGAAATTATTTGTCACCAATTAATTAATTTATATACGCAATGAAGGAAAACTATAAATGTTATTATTCATTTAATTTACATTGCACAGTTTTATTACCTAGTTTTGTTTTATTTTTATCATTAATTGTAAATATATTATACATTTTGCGTACACTGATTTTATTACTTTAACGCCCCAACTCAGAGTCACTAACGGTTACTTAAATCGCTCCTTAGTATGGAATTTGTATGGTGATTCTTTACTAAGGAGCGATTAAAGTAACCGTTAGTGACTCTGAGCTGGGGCGTAAGTAATTAGTTTTTCAATAAATCCTGACATATGAAACTGGTATCGTGAAGGGTACCATTACTAAGTACAGAAAAAAATTTTCTGAAAATAATTCCCTATAGCCAGAAAAAATACCAGGGTATTTCTTTAGTATTCTGCGGCACCGGGAGGGGGGTGGAGTTGGGGGAGGGGAGGGGGTGGGGGTAAGGACCCTCGTTTTTGAGTTTTTTTTTATTTTTATGTTGATGTTATATCTGTGAAAACTGCTCAATATTTGTCTTAAACTAGTCTAAATTAATGTCAGGTGGTGGAGGAAGAAATAAAATTTTGATCTCCGTATGGGGAGACACTACACCCACCAATATTATTAAAAAAATGACAAATCATAATTACAAAGTTACATAATGCACTTTTAGGGAGAATTAAGGGGTTTTTGTTTCACAAACAGGCTTTCGAAGGCTGCAGGAAGTGCAGCCCCTCCGCTCTTGCGTAACAAACAGCAGGAGTGCAGGCTCCATGCTCGCCTACGCAGCTTCGGCTTTTAGGTCGCCTGCAGCGACCAGCCTTAGCCGCTTCGGCTCACATTATGCCTGCAGTTTGTTACAGCGGGCGGGGGCTGCTCTCCCTCCGCGCCTCCGGGGTTTACATCACTCTAGGGGTAGGACAGACTAGTACCACGTGGGGTCGGGGTTGACTAAGTCGGTTCTGTCACCAATTTTGAAAAAATTAAGTATAATGTAATAAATAAATTTAATATAGTATCACATAAACAGTAAAATTTATATATTACAATTATTTTAACTTTTTATTATATATAAAAAGCCTTTGTTATATACATATACTATTTTTAAATTTGTTTTCATCTAGCTAGCCCACCTTCCCCGGGCCACGAATCTTTCCAATGAACTCTTGTTTATGTAACTAATTATTATAATTATACCTAATAATATAATATAAATAATACCTAATAATATAAATTTTATTAGTAAGAAACATAATTCGTGTTATATTTTTTGGAAATAATCTCAAAAATTTAAATTAAGATTTTTCAAAAACGACGCATTACCTCACAAGAAGCAACTAGATAATTATGATTTAGGACATACATAATATTATATCGATTAAAGACAAAATCACCCAGATACTAGTGCCACAGGATATTAAAGACAAAATCACCCAGATACTAGTGCCACAGGATATTAAAGACAAAATCACCCAGATACTAGTGCCACAGGATATTAAAGACAAAATCACCCAGATACTAGTGCCACAGGATATTAAAGACAAAATCACCCAGATACTAGTGCCACAGGATATTAAAGACAAAATCACCCAGATACTAGTGCCACAGGATATTAAAGACAAAATCACCCAGATACTAGTGCCACAAGATATTAAAGCCAACCCAATACCAGCCCTGTTTTTTTTTTGGCCGAAAATGTATCGTTGATCCAGTCAGTGTTAATACTGGTGGGTGAATCATTGGCGACGATGATACTTACCATTAGGTGATTCGTCCGCTGGTCTGTAAGCCATTTACGTATGTATTTATTATAAAAAAGGGTGCGTGTACTTTTATACGCGCGTGAGAAGTTATACTTCTTTGACATAATAAAATAAATATTTTATTTAATAATGTGTATCAGTTTTAATTATCTTTCAAAAACTATTTTTATACTAAATAAAAATAAACAAGTACAAACTAGATGGCGTTGTTCATGAACTTGAATCAAGCTGTTGAGACTCCGTGAGATTTGTATATGTAATAACATTAAATTTTAAAAGAGGTAAAGATAATAAGAAGCTAGGGCCATCTATCAAGTGCTTTCATACCCCCTCCATGGTAGCGCAAACGTTTAACGCAACCTTTTTGCAAGTCGCATAAGAAGTATAACTTCAAAAAAGTAATCTTAAAACTTTACAGCGAGTCTAATCCTGCGAAAACCAGACTGTACCTTATAAAGAATGTTTATTAAAAAACATTTCTATTTAATCCACACAGTCAAGTACTCAAACAATATTATTACGATATTGGATAAGTATACGTATTGCTTGACCCAAAACTTTCGGGCACTTAAGTCGTTTGTGAAGCTCAGTACAACCAAACTCATGAACATAAATAATATCAGCGAATCGACAATAAATTTCAACTCCCCGCAAGCATACGGAAAAACACTATCGTAACTCGGGAATGACAAAAAAAGTTAGTTAGGGGCAAAGACAGAAAGGACGGCACGGCTAATGGGCCCAAGTTCGGGAAACACTTTGGCTAAACATTTGCTAATGGAAATGGAAGGGGGCCAGCACAAAGTGTAGTTTGTTTTTTACACGCACTTCTCGTGCCAAATTGCGGAGTTGCTTTAGTGATGGCTCCAGTTATTTGACACTAATATGGGAGAGGATATATTTTAATAAAACCCAAGTACAAGTTGCGAAGTAGTCTTTGATTGTTTCGTAACAAAACGTTGGTGTCTTTACAGCTTGAGAGAGAAATTAATGGAGTAAAACTTGAAATATTTCACAAAAGTAAAATTGTCTAACGCTTACCACATGTAATTAATTAATCATGTGAATTTATATTAAAATTTGTTTTCGAATTAGGATTTTATCAACATATTACGCAAGAAGTCTCTGCCGTGAGCACTTGAGCAGTCTCGAAAGAGGAAGTGTCAAAATACACAACACTTAAAAACTCATGTTCAAGTATTTTTGTCTCTGAAATGATCATCCACTTTATGTACCTCAACCCTATGTCGTAAGAATGTCTTTAACAGAAACTTTGAATTTACAATGCGAAAGTTCCAGTAACTCAAGGAAGGAATTTTATAATACATTTTTATAAAATCCCATGAAGTAGAAGCCTCTTATTTTACTGAAATGTAGGTATTTATTGTTTTAAGGTGTGCCATGTCAGCTTCAATCCTAAAGTTAAAAACTTTTATTTCGCTCCTATTACCAAAATTATCAGTTATCGTAGATTATAATGTGACACAAATATAGAACACCATAATTATGGGTTAATCCCATTATTGCCTTCATTAGAGGGCACGGGATCTTACTAAGGATGAGAAAGCTCGAAGAATATTATTTATTTCCTGTGTACAGAAATGGTTAAAGAAACCCTATTCACTTACTCACCCAGCGTCAAAATAAATATTAATCAGGTTGGGTTTCTAACGGTCGGGGAAGTTTCCAAGTTTTAATGTGGCCGAGTGAAAAAAGTGCAAAGGCAATAACTCAAGAGTCGCCTGCTATCAGGTGCTCCTAACTGCTACTCTGATTTACTCGACAACTTGCTAAAATATCCGTTTATTTCCCTTTGCAACTGGCGGATAATGATGGGGGAATGTTCAGTTCATTTCGGTTTATACGACTTCATCTTTCCTCTTCGTATTAAGCGATTAAGATACTTTGTGAGCAAAAAAATAGAGACGCTCTTGCATTGCAGACTTTTATTTTTTATAGCCGACAAAGTATACGTTTCTGGTAATTGTGCGATGTTATTTACGAATATTCTTCTGTTTTCTTTTTTGGGCGGTAACGGTAACGTATCGATGATGCCTTAGGTGACCACTTACCATCAGGTAGCTCGTCTATTCGTTTGACGACTTCCTACAAATAGAGTTAATGGCATCACAGATAGGTTGCTGACCAAATATAAGAGAGGGGAACACCCGATAAACTCTAGATCTCCGTACCTGAACCGAAACACGTAGAAAACGATTATCAATTTAGAAAATATCTCGTCCTTTCTCTCTCCCCATCCAAAATCAACAGTAATTAGTTGATACAAAGCTAGAAGATCTGATCGAAGTTCTTTACGCCCACTTTTTTGTTGGTCTACAATGCGTCGGTGATCCCATCGATAATTTTTTTAAAGTCAACAAACTAGCAAACGTGCCTCCGGATGGTAAGTGACAATCGTCCGTCGTGGTTACGAAAAAGTGGTAATACGTGGTGGATACGTGGTAAAGAAAAGAGAAGAAGGAAAAAAATAACTGGCTCTCAAGCAGTCAGCCAGAACACGCGAGTCATTTAACGGCTGACTTAACCGAGCTTCATGGCAAGATAAAATAATGACACAAATGTTTGATGAAAAACTTATGAGTCCATTTATTCTTTTGTCGGCTATGATCTACGTTACCTATTTATACCATTCCGTTAATTTATTTAAAAGACACGACAAGAATAAAGTGGATTCATTTACGGATTTTATTAAAAAAAGTTAAAGCGAATTCTCACCTTCGTGGAAAAATAAAAATATCACGCAAATTTCCCACCTCTGGTGACGCAATATATTTCAAAAATTCACGCTTTGCGCCGACTTTTTTTAATTTAACAAAAGAGTGCCACAACTGCCAGCGGAATTGCCAGAGTTCCGTATAATTAATGTTCCGTTGTTTTTCCCCAACTAATACTTACAGCGCGGTATTGGAACCCAACTTTTCGTTATTTATTTGTAAACAGAACGTTCAAATCGTTCGCACTTCGAAACTTCGAAAATTAAATATGTGGGTTATACACTTGACCGTTGGAATTGGTTCCAGTTTCTCGAGTTACTGCGTCGTTATCGATTGGGACTTGTTTCTTATAGTTTAGTTTTGTACTCTTTCATTGCTTTTATTTTTAATTAATTTCCAATGTTCAGCTCTTGTCGTTATAAATTTCTGCTTCTAAACTGGTTTTCTTTGACATTTATTCTACAAAGTTTTCGCGTTTGCAAGTGAGAGATGTTCTGGTCTTTTTTATAGAATAGAAACTTAGCGTTATTAAATAACGTCTTGTTTAATTAATACTGCTGTAAAATTTAGCTAGCCTTACATGTCTTCTAGTTATTACGAATAACTTACCATTTGATTGATTTAGAAGATGTCAAATAAATAAGAATTAAAAGGAAATAAATCTTTTATAAGAAAAGAACATCCCACAGTATGTAATGGAAATTTTGCGTTTTGAAGTGAATATTAATTGGGCTTATTTGCGTAATCTAACAGTTGCGAACGTAATTTCGAGTGACAGCAAAGCATTATCAGGCTATGTAGTTTCTAAAAAAAATAAACCCACGGCAATCCTTGTGATTCTCTTAATTTTTACATGCAACCACCACTCTTTTTATGTTGTGTCTAAATACACTTCCACTCTTATAAATCCACTTGTGTCTAAATACACTTAATTCTTAAAAAATTTACTCACGGAAATCCTTGTGATTATCTTTATTTTTAGATGCAACCTCCACTCTTTTGTATAGTGTGTCTAAATACACTTCAACTCTTATAAATGGATCTACTTGTGTATAAATACACTTCATTCTTAAAGATTTGCGTGTGTTTGAATATACTTACAACCTTAATTTATACTTGCAAACTTGTTCAATTACATTAATTGATCTTTCGGTTAACCCACACTAGTCTGATACACAAGTAGGTTTATCGCTAGTGACACGCATGTGTTTGACTAATGAGTCAAACGCACGCTAATTACCCATGGATTGATTACCTTCATTAACAGTTTATCCTATTTTAGAATGATTAAGTGGTTCCTAGAGACAACATCTTATGTATCATAGCACAATAGGTTCGTTATCAGCGTCATCAGTATCCGGTGATTTAAATTTTGATTCTAAATTTGGTTGCAAATTTACGAATATGAAAGAAATGAGCTGTGCTCATAACAGCATTGCTCTTAGATTTAAGAGCTTAGAAATAAAATTTATCGCAAACGCTTTCATTGTCCTTGTAACTTGATCAGATGTTACATAAAAATATAGTTATTACGTATGTTTCGTCACTTCTCATATCCTTACTAGATAACCTTCTTAAATATGGATATGGCGTTGATCTAATAATGGGGATGAAGATAAATATTGGAACTCCAAATTTATGGTAGTGATTCAACTCAAATTTAAAAAATGCTCCTGTGTCAAGTTCTTTATGAAACTATGCTCAATAATACCAAAATAAAAATATTTATGTGACAATTGCTAAATTCTAGACAATTAAATCGGTTTGGTGCAATGCCATCTTCACTGTTTCACATTATCATCTTGTATAGAAAAAAATAAGTTTAACCAGTGATTTAAGTATTTATTTTTATGCAAATCAAAGAAAACTGAATTATCGATGTATGTAGTAGGTGCATGTTGGTTATCTTTGAGTGATTCGAGTTCTAATAATGCAAGGACCTCATCTTTAATCATGTGTGCATTAAAAATTAAACATACGATATTATCATTATTTTGCTTCAAGTAGAAAAACATCATGAGCCAGCATACCTAAGAGTTGTGAGAGAGTAGACCCAACAACAGTGGGTTGTATTGTAATGGTTACTAATAATATTTTTAATTTCAAACATTATTTTATGAAAAAAATATTTATTTATGATTCATTTAATCTTTATCCACCACCAATAAACAAATCCATTAGCATTAAGCACTCAAACTTTGAAATACTTGCAAATAATTTATGAACTTGGCAATTTCTCTTTCAAAAGTAGAGTGCACGGAAAACAATTTGCGGAACAAAATTAGCTGTACAAAATTGTTTTTGTATGCCATTGTTTGAAACTTCCATATAACTCTATCGGCGCTGTCAACTCAGGAACTAATAAAATTATGCAAAGTCAAAATCCACGAGAAAGAGGCACCAAACACGGCATCTAAGGCTGCGTTCACGTTTGTGCATCATGTTTCATTTTACACTTTGTAAATTAACTAGCGTTCTGACCGCCGCTTTGCCCGCATTTTCCGGTATAATAAGTGTTATGTTCAACGAACTACGAGTATTATTATTTATTATAATAATAAATCAATCTAGATCAAGCGAGGCGCCATCTAGCGACACCAGCGCACAACTCTATACATAACAATAAGTAAAGACAGTAAATAGTAAGTAACTCAGTAAAAACAGTAACCTTGAGCGACTTTGAAACGTTTGCATTAGATACATATTTGGCCTTCGCAAATATTTCAGAATAAAAATATTCAGAATAAAAGAAATATTTCAGAATTTCGTGCTGAACTTAAGTGAATTCCAATCCGTTTTCGCCGGAATAGTCATGTTAAAAAACAATTAATTGAAATAAAACTTATTTCGGAACTGCTGTTTTAATAGTAAGTATGTGACGTCACACTAGGGGGAGAAGGTCTCACAAATGTGACCAGCTGTGACAAGGACGGGGAGAGGGGTCAAAAGTCATGAAATTAGTGTGACGTAATTTATGGATGGCCCCAAAGTGTAACAAGCATCCATACAAACTTTCACTTTAATAATATTAGGAGTGGCGCACATTGTGTTTGCACGTCTTTCTCAGTACAAACTCGACTCGCAGTGGACAGGCGACCTACTATACAACAGTTACAGGTTATTAAAATGAAAAATATAACTCCAGTGTGCATACTGCTTTATTTGTTGCTGCTGCTTGTATATTAAACAGGACGCTGGGCTTTAATTCATCTAACAGGGTGAAAGTCACGCCGTCATTGTACAAATGTTTGGTTTTAATTAACTGCTTTCTGTTACAGTTAAAAATTTATAATGGATTCCCAGTATATTGTCTTTAGCCGTCAGTGTAAACGGATCAAGTTAGTTTGGTTTGTAACAATATACGGAACAATTTAATATTAACCCTTAAAGGCTACGATGAATTTGTATGGTAGTAAGACTGCGTGTAAAAACACCTTTTTTCATTTTTGAAATAATAAATACAATTATCAGGATGTGTAAATCGATTCATAGTATACAAGAAAAATTAAATGATTTACCATATTATGTAAATAATCATGCGAACATTGTGCTGTTTGCAGATGATACATCATTAATATTTAAGACTGATAGGAATAAAAATAATTTTGACGATGTTAATAGTGCTCTGTCGCATGTCTCACATTGGTTCACTATAAATAATTTACTTTTAAATTCAAAGAAAACCAAATGCTTAGAATTCGTGCTACCAAATGTAAAAAAAAGTCCATAAATCTCTTAAATTAAATAATGAAACATTAAATATAGAGGAATCCACAGTCTTTTTAGGGGTAACCTTAGATAGTAAACTGCAATGGGGCCCGCACGTAGCATCTCTTACAACTAAACTCGCTAGGGCTGCTTATGCTGTTAGAAAAATAAGACAACTCACTGACGTCGACACTGCTAGGCTTGTTTATTTTGCATATTTCCATAGTGTTATGTCTTATGGCATTTTACTGTGGGGCAAAGCAGCAGATATAGAACAAATTTTTGTACTACAGAAAAGAGCCATTAGAGCTATTTATAAACTAAAATCAAGGGAGTCCTTGCGTGTCAAATTTAAAGAAATAGGTATACTTACAGTAGCTTCCCAATATATTTATAGTAATTTAGTCTTTATAAGGAATAACATAACTGCATATAAACAAAATTGTGACTTATCAAATCGGCAAACAAGAAGGATGCATCAATTGGCTACATCTTCGTACCGTCTTGCTAAAGTGCAGCGTTCTTTTATGGGACTCGGTGTAAAATTCTATAATAAAGTCCCAAAGCCAATTCGTGACTTGCCGGTGGAATCTTTTAAGAAACGTGTAAAAATTCAACTAGTAGGCAAGGGTTATTATAACATAGATGATTATTTAAATGATAAATATGCTTGGAAATGACCAGCTAGGCAACCAGTTCTGCTCAGGTTAGAGAATACCTATTTTTGTAATAAATATAAGTCTTATTTTTAAAAGATGTGCTGAGGAGTTTCTTTAGGGCTTTTCTTCTCCTCCATGACAAAGCACCTTTGCGAAAAGCTGGTAAATTAAAAAAATTACGTGCATAAGTGTATCAGTGATACCTACATGAATAAAAGATTATTTCATTTCAAAATTTCATTTCATTATTTTCAAATAAAATAATAATATTTAACTCACAAAAGGTAACAAAAACTTGCCAGAAGGTTTTTACTTCTGAATGATTGACGTAGGTCCTCTCCGCACTAATCGACATGAAATCTTCTCTTCTTTTTGGATAACACGCTATCATAGATAGAAATAAAATAACGTGTGGCAGGTACCCGCGTAATTTGACAGGGTAACAGAGCAGGGAGCATCGCGGCCCGTCATTTAATTCAACAGATTCCCATGCAGTGACAAATGTTGGGTTTTTTCGCGCCGAGCGCCACCAAGACTAAGGGTGGAGCCATAAAGCCAGCGATTATTTTTAACGGAAAAGCCGGAAAACGAGCTGGCGATTCACCTGATAGTAAGAGGCTATCTTAGCCATTACATTAGCAACACCAAAAGCCGCAACGGATGTTACTACGCGGCAGAAAGAGAGAAGAAAAAAATGTAATTAAAAAAACAAAAAACCCGACTGCGTAAAAAGCTAAAAAGGAAAACAAGCCTCAGAATGTTGTTTAAAGTAATACTGAACAATTAAACTATAGAAGGTGTGTGATAGCTATAGTTATGGATTTAAATTTTATTTAGGGACTTAAAATAAACGAGAATGGTTGTTTAACCAACTTAAGCCCAATGCATACGTAACGGGTTTTTTGCCCGTGCGGGACGGGGTTTTCAAAAACATCGTCGATGACGATGTTTTCAAAACCCCGTCAGTGCCACGTTCCATACGGGACGGGGTTTCGCTTCCGCTGCCTATACACATTCACCCCGTTCACGACGGAGGAAAAGTAGTATAAAATTCCCGTCAGCGACGGGGAATGCCCCGTCCCGACCCCGTTCCGTACGGGAAAAAAACCCGTTACATATGCATTGGGCTTTAAAATCGTTATAATATATCCTAAACTGTCACTTAAAAAGAAAAATGATGAAAGGATTCTAAAAATAATTTTTGATTACCTATTCAACTATACGCCACTTGACGGAGTTTGTCGATTTTTTTCATTTAGAAAATATGGTGTCTAGTTGTCCCTGTGGTGAATTTAAATTATTGTCGTCTTTAGTGACACTCGCAAGGTTAAGACGAATCGATTGACGTAAGAATCATCAAAGTCGTTCAACCCGTTTGGTCTCTAGTCTCTACAACCCCACATAGGGACACACACATACATACATACATACATACATACATACATACATACATACATACATACATACATACATACATACATATATACATACATACATAGCCCGATACACACATTACTCTTCTTTGAGTCGCGCAGTCGGGTAAAAAGAAAGAAATATTTACGCATTTGCCTAAATTTTTACATGTATTTTTACCTACAATATCTACACTATTAAAATTGTAAGTGATCGTAATCTGTTTGTTATATTTGAGATAATTTATTGGGTTACATGGTAACGAAATATATTATTCTTTTAGAATTTTGGTTCGATTGTCTGCTAGTTTGCTTTGCGTTTGTTCGGCTAGTACCATTATACGTACCTACTAGGTTCTTAATTAAACGCCAGGTTAATGTCATCTCAATTACAGGCGCCAACTAATATTACAGGTAATAAACACTATTATTATTAATTGTATAAATATTTTTAATCAAAGCAGAAATGGTTAAACCGCCTATAAAATCACTGCAACTGTGGCCCAAAGCTGAGGCCTCGCAAAAACCGTTCCTAAGCGGAAATTCAAATTGAATGACAATAGAGATTGACGGGCCACAGGCTGATAGCAGACCCGTTTCATTTCGCTAAGGTTTTATGTATGGCTTAAGAACGGTATTACTTCCTCCATCTTTGCTTCGTAACAGTCAGAATGTCGACCGAATGTTCTGTTCTTCGATACGTATTGCCTCCGTTTATCACGCTGAAGGATTCGTGTAATGTACGACGGATAAAGAAAACTTTGTTATTGAATTTCTGATTTTAGATGGGAAAATTTAAATTTTTGTAAGGTCACCTGATGATCGTGAAAAGCATTTAAATAATTTGCATATGCGCAAAAATGTGTAACATGAATTATTATGTATAGTATAAAATAATATTACCTGACCTTTCCGCTCCAAATACTATCTATTTTCTTTTAAAATTGTAGTCTGCGGACATCACTCATAAAATGAGCATTATTTAGGGCCACTGAAAAATACTATATCAGCATTAAATTCGATCCACTTAAAATTATAAGAATAGAATTGGGGAAATAACAAAACTCTATTAGTTTACATGCTTCACCGACAGCTTTTAGTTAGTAAAAGTTGAGAGAAGAACAAAGAAGAACAAAGGATGACCGCCCTTTCCTCAATTCTTCTAATTTTAAGTGGATCGAATTAATAGCTCATGTTGTATTTTTCAGTGGGCCTAAATAATGAGGATGACCGCCTCATTGAAAACAATCGCCTTTGGGTATTGACCAAATGATTCTCAGATGCCCTGGGATGACTTCATTGCCATTATGAAGCCTTCATAATGGCGTACTTCTCTTTTTATCCTGTCCTAAACTTCAATCATTATGTAAACACAGTCTTATATACATCCTTCCACTTCGCTTAGCCCCATCCCTATCCAATCCCATCCCTACCCTACAAAAATATACAATAATTGAGAAGCATTCCGTTATTAACTTACCTCTTACCTGTTAACTACTTAATTTTATAATAAACTCGGGATATGATTTACATTTTACTCGTAATTTCATTTAGCAAGGGACATCCAATTAAATTTGAAGTGTATACCATCGCCCCTTGATAATAATAATCCGTTCAGTATTCAAATTTTTCGTTTCATCAATCCACTCGGAATCGCTTTTGCGGATTAAGTAGAAAGTTGCCACCCGTCTGTATCCAATTTAAAAACAAATTAAGAATAAAATACACTTTCTATTTCATTCTATCACGTGCGAACGGAAAGTCGCGACGCGGTGAGGGGAAAATTTGCCCATTTCCCTCGGCTAGGGAGATTTACCCCAAATCGAATTCCATTCCTCGTCTTGAATAGACTCAATTTAACGGACGAATTTGTCTAATTCCAATTCTTATGCTGTGACAAATGTAGTGATTTTTATTCAAGATTCGTTTCTTGCGTAGCACAGGCATGAACGCCTTTGAATAAGGAGTGGCGTAAGCAAGTGTTTGCACGTTGTTGTAGCTACCGCTATCAAGACAAACAAAACGCGAAATGTCTTCTAAAAATTCCGAGAAGAAAACTCTTCTAGTTCGAAAATACAGTGACGTAAGACTGTGAAAGTATCTATTGGAATATTAACCATATTTCTTATCAGTAGAGTCACAAATTGCCTGAAGGTCATGCATGACCTTCATGGTTGACTGGTAGAGAATCCCAACGCCCACGCTTCGCTTCGGGATACCTATCTTAATACAAAGACAACACTCACTCGAAGAAATGTATGAACAGTATTCTCTCAGTAGTCAGACGAATTAAACAACTTATGCAATGCTCAAAGACATTCTCCCAATATATTTAAATTCTGTATAAACAGAAAAAAAATCTAAAAATAATTGTTATGGGATCTATTGCGTAAGTAAACATCTCTAGATAGTTTTTCTTATATATCTTCCATGTACAGTAAGGCTATTCTGTTTTGTAACTCGACAGCGGAATCCGCGATGAGTGTCAAACTTCAAACGACTAAAGATAGGATTTTGACACTCATCGCGGATTCCGCTGTCGAGTTACAAAACAGAATAGCCTTGCAGACATCGATTAGTTACACCACTATTAGTCCACCCAAGGTAAACCTACATTTAGGATGTTACGATAAAGATTAAATAAATAAATGAGTAGGATTGCGATTTAAAAAACGAGTGCAATGCTCAAAGACATTATCCCAATATATTAAAATTATGTTTCCACTAGCTTATGCACGCGGCTTCGCCTGCGGTAGGGTGGCATCGAAACGAAATTAATTAATCAATTAGATATTAGATGATGCCCGTGGCTTCGCACGCGTGGCTATCTTTACAAATTTCGCGGGAACCCTGAACTGTTCCGGATTAAAAAGTAGCTTATGTGTTAATCTAGGGCATGGGCTATCTCCATCCTTTTAGCCAAATCGGTTAAGTAGTTGTGGCGTGATTGAGGAACAACCATCCAGACATAACATCTTCACTTACTTTCACATTTATAATATTAATAGGATTCAAGGTTAGACGGCGAAAGTTCTTCGCAAAAGGGTTTTTTACCCTTATGGAGTAGTGACTCTGAAATTTTATTGAATTTTATCCTCTAACGCATCAAAATCAAGTTACGACCTTCCTCGGCATCGCAGCAAGTTGTTTTCACCCTCTGTCCCTTGAAAAGAAATCGAATTTCCTATCAGCCGTCTGTGTTCTATGAAACTATTACATAGAATCTTCAAGACAATATGGCACGTGTTTTTAGAGATTTAAATATTTCTGGCTATTAGAATGTTGATTGTTGGCAATTTTAAGTGCCGGTAGCTTATAGTGCCTGTACTGCCATCCGTGATTAACGCCGAGAACTACTCTAGCATAGTGATTGTGGCGCTCTTTGAAAGTTGAAGAAAAAGAGGGGCGTTCCCGCCGAGGCTTCCCGAGAAAGAGGAAGGCGAAGAAGCATTCATTAACTACTCTTGCCTTGAGCTGTGCAGTGTGCTGCGATTAGTTGCTAATAAAATTGAGCTGTAATATAATACCACACAAATTGATTACTCTATTCAGATTCAAGTTAACGTATATGCATCGCCATGAACACGTGTTTATAAGAACAGTTTACGAAGAGCATAACCTATTGCTAACATGATGGTATGTAGCTAGAAGAGTAAAGGTCGTTTGTTGTCGCGTAAAGGAGCAGTGTGGCGCAGTATGCTATACGTTTTTCTTGTCATGAGAAGGTGACCCCTAATATGTCATAAAGTCACAGTCGAACGGGAATTCGTCTCAAAGGGGTTTGACCATTTTTGTATGGAACCTGGCATACCTACAAATCCGCCATTTTGAAAAAAACCTCGTTTCGGCGGCCAGTGATGAAATATGTGTCATGAAACATGCCGTCAAAACGAAGTTTTTTCAAAATTGCGGTACTTATAGGTATGCCAGCTAGGTTCAATGCCCTTTCCAATTACTTTTTTGCGTTATTGCATTGAGTAATCAACCCGTAATTCAATCGGTCTGTCGCTTACAATTAAGTATTTATGGGTTACGAAGATTAAACTAATTAATTAATATTCCAATATATAAATATTCCAATTAATTAATTAATTAATTTGAAGTAAAGTCTACTTCTATAAACACTCAAAACATACTCATACCCCAGCTCTAATAATTTTATCTATTCAGCTGGCAATATGGGCATACAATTTCACATATCGCAAACAACGCTGAACCGAGATTATTCTACAGTCCACTTAAAAATATGGGTTACTGCAATAAAAAATACTTTACACCAACTACAAAACCTCGCTAACTAGTTACAGAATAAAAATATTAGATCCTTCCGCGTATCGTAATATTAATACAAAACTGCATCAACAATAATAAAAGTAATAACTTTATACAGATTAGAAATCCGCACAGTATGGTTAATATAAAAGTATTCGATTTCACTGCATAAAATTGCGATATGAATACGTAACTGCAGCCGTTGTAATAAAAATATTAACTATATAGAATAAACCAACTTCCTGTTCTGTTGTTTAAAAACTTAATACCTACGTTAAAAGTTAAATACAGAACAATGCAGTATTTTATACTGCACATTAGAGTTATTACATATTATATAACATTGTTCAAATTAAAATTTTGTAACGACAGGTGGATTCAATGATATTTTGAGAAGTAAGAATAAGCCCGTAAGAACATTTCACACAAATTTTCTTCATAATAGCAAAAAGTAGACTCTCTCTCTGTTAAGAACTACGTCAGCGTCCAATAGGCATGATGACAGTTAAGTGAAAATCACTAAAATTATGTATTTGAAGCACAGTGGCGTAGCTAGCTCTATAGAGGCCCCATATGAATTTTTATTGTGGGGCCCCCTCAACGTACATAGGTAACCAACTGTAGCGGTCGTAAGCCGCTGGCGAGCTTTTTTTGGGAGTGTTAGTGGGGGCCCCTATACGCTGGGGGTCTATATAATTGATACGGCTGATAAAGGGTATTCTATGGTAATGGTTCTGAAATCTATTCCTTTTAATTTGCACCATGATATGATATTTCCAATTCTCCTAAAGTTCACATCAATATTCCAAAGTACTTCAACACTACGCGATCAATAAATCATCCGTTCTCCCGTCTTGACAATTCCGTAATCTAAATATAACATGACATTTCTTATATGCCAGCCTCTGTACCGGACAAGCGTTGTAGAATAAAAAGGTCCATCTTTGGACCTTCACTGGACATTCATGGCCTCGCCGACATATTCATTTAATAAAACCCTATTAATGGATTACAAAACACGCATTTAATGTGATATTATGAGCAAGATTAATAATATTTTGATAAAATAAAACTAAATACGGCAAGCCGCCATGATATTATCTAGACGCCAATCAGTCTCAATCAGAGCGAATTACGTCACGCCTGAGTAAACAAAAGAATATGACAATACTGACAATGACATCTTGTCTATTACTATACTCAGGTATGACGTCACAAGCGACGCCATGACACTTTGAAGTGTTTTAATGTTATAAATTAAAGTATATTTATTTTATACTAAACTTAATTATATGATGATGATTAAATATGATAAACGTTGTAATTATAATATTTATTTCCCAACCATATAGTATTTCAAAATCTATCATCATGCCTATTGGAACAATCTAACCTCTTCAGGTCCTTACGCAGTAATTTATACAGTGTGTCCTGCAACTTGTTAGCGAAAATTCAAGGTCATATAATATAACTAATTTTATCGACAAAAATACCCACATGTGGCCTAGCCCTCTTCCTTTTGGAATGGCCGCCATTTTAATTTTAGTTAGATGTCTCTGGCGAAAGATTTCGATTTCTCTGGACTGGTCCCATGTGTAAAAACTATTAATTGGGTATGTGGGTATTTTTGTAGATAAAATTTGGTATCTTATGCCCTTAAATTATCGCTAGTTACCTAGTTGCAGGACACACTGTATAAGTCCATTGGCGTACTGCACGTGCTTTGCTAATTCCATATCAAAATACAATATGCAATACAATATTACACCCATAAAACGTAAGTAATTTCTTTATAGGGATTACTAAGCCCGCACACACTGTGGCTAGCATAAAAATATCAGCTTTCACGCTGTAATTAAACCGTTTAAATTTAATGTGGTAAAGCTTAGCTCTGAAGTGGAAATTCGCGAAAATTTACTCTAAATTCGGTGTTGGAACAAATAGAGAGGTAGCGGAACACCGCTGCTGGCTTTGGTCTGGTACAAGCGATGCACTTTTAGAGATAAATAAACTAGGATAAACACATGTTACATCAATAACCTTGTTTATAATTACTACATAAGCTCTAGAGACATTGTTTTGAAAGCCAACCCTGTAACTTAGTTGGCGGTGATCCTGCCTACGAAGCGAGGGGTCCCGAGTTCGATTACCGGCTGGGGCAGATATTTACTCGTAGGTGACAGATAAATATTTGCACTCGAGTCATGGGTGTTATTGTGATGGGTATGTGTCGTCCATGACACCCGCGACACAGGTAAAAATGGTCTGTAAAGTCGGTTTACGGACGGTAGTTTAACGTGATAACGTCATGACAAAGCTCCGCTCCGCTCCAATCCACTCAACTACGATCACCTACGGCTCGCCTACGGCATCGGCTACGATACGCCGATCGTGCCTCTCTCTCTCTCGCTTTTGCCACTTTTTCGTGCATGCAGCCCGTGTTCATCGATTTATAAGACGTTATCACGCAAAAACCTGCGGGGGTAAATTAAGATGCGGTTTTTTGTTTGTTGAAACTTGAACGCTGACGTGATCAAGATGGTTGTTAGATACGTTTGGTAAAAATAAAATCGTCGCATTTTTGTAATATTACGAAAATTTATATTACATAATTGTAAATTCGGTGCATCAAACATTAGGAAATTTTGCGCCTAAACCATTTAAAAGACTGATAATGAGGTAACTAGATGGTCGCGTTCGTGAGTATTATCAAACACTCTGGCTAGTAACTCGCACCAGCCGAGTGTTCCGGACTTGTTTACGTTAAACTTGTTCTGATTCGGATACGGCAGTAGTACATGCTACTGCACTCATCGAAATTAATGAGTCTGTTTCCACCACGTACAACCAATTTTAGCATATATTATAGGAGCAATAATACTCGAACATAAGCTGTATTAGAGAATGAATAAAACGATGACCCACTTGGTGTAATAGCGTTGAAGTGTACTTGGGTTTTTTCCAGGGAGTCTGAAATTTTAATGGATGGATGATCTTTTTAAAGTTTTTAACCAGAGTTACGCCTGTTAAAAAGTGATTTTCTTTCTTATGTGGTGAATTAATCAAAAAATATATTACTGGAGTCCAGAACGAGTAGTTTGTAGTCAGCATAAGAGCATATCTAAGTATGCAAGGTATGATAAAAAAATGTACCGTAACGTTTTATGATTGCAGCATTTTTGGAACGAAGTTCCTTATCGCGCGTTGCGAAAGGGGGCTAGGCGGAAAATTTTGTAACGAAAAGTTGTAACGACACTTTTTGCCGTCGTTAGTCGTTACAACTCGTGCGGCGTCTTCAGATATTTTCGTTTCTTGCAGTTAGTACTAGGATAGTAGCCTACTAGGTGAACAAAGCCGATGAGTTTAATACCCCAGATTTCTTTTGGCACACTTGCTGCATGTTTTTGCTGTCCTAGTACTTACTGCAAGGAACTTCGTTCCATCCGGGTGTCCCTTGACACCTCTCAAATTTTTTGTCTTACGGATTTTCAGTGTGAAATTATACCTTGGTTATGCATATTGGTAGTGTTTCTTTAATTATTGAACGTTTTTGTATCATGCCCAGCCAAAAGGGTTTTGGCTAATAGTACAAATGGACATTACTAGCTTCCGTCCACAGCTTCGCCCGCGTGGATATCGGTCATAAAATCATCATGAACTAAACAGCTAAACCTTCCTCAGGAATAACATTATCTATTGGTGAATTCGTACAAAAATCCGATCGGTACTTTTTAATTTTATAGAGTTCATATAGACAAACGCGGCCAAGGGACATCATTTTACGTATATAATATAGATAGGTTGATTTACGGATGCCCAAAAACTGTATTAGTCATTAACCGACTTCAAAAAAAGGAGGAGGTTCTCAACTCGACTGTATTTTTTTATGTTTGTTTTCTCATAACTTTGGACTGGTGAACCGATTTTGATGATTCTTTTTTTAATCGAAAGCTGGTGCTTGTCATGTGATCCCATTTAAATTTGACTGAGATCTGACGAATAGTTTTTGAGTTATTTTGAAGTCGGTTAGTTTTTGTTTATAAAATTTAGATTATTTAACATCATGTGAGCTGCATGCATTTGCTACTTGAAAATCAATAAAGCTGACATGACGCGAACTACGAGCGTTTCCATTAACAGCTCTAGTTAAAATTCATTAGATAAACATGTTGAAAATAATATTTGCCAGTAGGATTGGTTATTATCTGCGAGACCATTGTTTGTTTGGCCATTCACAATAAACATATGAGCGCACTTATATGTTTATTGTGAATAACGGAGTGGCTTTATAGCTAATAATGACGTATAATTAACTCGTGAACATAAAATAACAGTTGAAACCGTTCAGTTAAATCGTCACTGGTTTTCTGAGTCGACAAACACTGCGTGAATCCATTAAAACTTTTACCACAGAATAAATAATAATAGTAGTTTTACTACTCATGCAGTGCCGGCATTAGAGCCACTGAAGCCCAGGCAAGAATATTGTGGCGCCCACATAAGAAAATAAAAATCGTGCTTTATTTGCTCGAAATTTTTTTTACTAAACCAATGGGAGCGTTTATTAAGAATTTTATTTTTCCTTTTTAGGGTTCCGTAGCCAAATGGCAAAAAACGGAACCCTTATAAATTCGTCATGTCTGTCTGTCTGTCTGTCTGTCTGTCCGTCCGTATGTCACAGCCACTTTTCTCCGAAACTATAAGAACTATACTGTTGAAACTTGGTCAGTAGATGTATACCGTAAACCGCGATAAGATTTTCACACAAAAATTGAAAAACAAAACAATAAATTTTGGGGGTTCCCCATACATAGAACTGAAACTCAAAATTTTTTTTTCATCAAACTCATACGTGTGGGGTGGGGTATCTATGGATAGGTCTTCAAAAATGATATCGAGGTTTCTAATATCGTTTTTTTCTAAATTGAATAGTTTGCGCGAGAGACCTTGCAAAGTGGTAAAATGTCGCCCCCCCCCCCCCCGTAACTAAAATAAGAGATGAGTAATCTAAAATAAGAGAATGATAAAACTAAAAAAAATATATGATGTACATTACCGTGCAATCTTCCAACGAAAATTGATTTGAACGAGATCTAGTAAGTAGTTTTTTTTTAATACGTCATAAATCGTAAACCGCAAAAAACATCGATCGAAAAGTTCTTGTACTTCATTGTAATTTTACATCGATCAAAGTTACAATGAAGTACAAGAACTTTTATATTATGTTACTTGCTGCTACGGAACCCTTCATGGGCGAGTCCGACTCGCACTTGGCTGCTTTTTTTTTGCTTCTCACCCCAAATGTGGCGCCTCTCCAAATTTGGCGTCTGGAATGTCGCCCCACCGCGTCCCCCCTAACGCCAGCTCTGACCTCACGGACTAGTTTGTGTTGATGCTTCTTACCGAGTGAGGGAGTTTAGGTTAGGTTAAGGTGTCTAATCTATTTTTTGAGGACCCGTAGTGAAATGGTTACCATGCCGCACCGTTCACTTTGTTCAGTTTCCTGGGTTCAATTCCCAGCGAGACGGAAATTTGAATGATGAGTTTGAATTTCTGTTCTCGGTCTCGGTGTGTGTACTTAGTCTTCGTGTGTTGTCCATGGCACCCGCGGCTAACGGAATCCTGGTGGGGCTATAAATGCGCAGCGTTATTAGGGTTCCGTACCCATAGGGTAAACGGGACCGTATTACTAAAAATCCACTGTCCGTCTGTCTGTCTGTCACCAGGCTGTATCTCACGAACCGTGATAGCTAGACAGTTGAAATTTTCACAGATAATGTATTTCTATTGCCGATAACAACAAATACTAAAAACAAACCAAAATAAATATTTAAGTGTCCGACTCGCACTTGGCCGTTTTTTCAATTCTAATAAATCTGGGATCAATCTGGATGAATACAATCGAATTGAATTCCACTTGATGGTAAGTGATTTTATCAATGCGTATCAATAATAAAGGCATCAAGACAGTTCGCAGACCAAAACGTAGATGGGAGTCTGCTAACGACACACGCAAAAATATTTCTCGGTTGTTTCTAGAAGGGTGGTAACCTATACCCATGTCAACTAGATCGGAGTGACAAATGGCACCCTATCACGCATGTCTCCATTTCAATGGCTTCACGATTCCTAAAAGACATTTGCCGAAAATTTTAATCGATATTTATGTCTTTGTTACGGTATACTTTAGCTGTTTTTGAAATCCCATATGTAATACTTTTAATCGAGCAATTCTTATATGTGTCGACACAGTCTCAATTAAGTTCGTATAATCTATGAAATTAAGAAATACAGGAACTGTCATTACGGTAGACAGATTGGTAGGATCGCGAAACCAAAGTAAAACTAAATAACGTTGGATTGATGAAACCGGGTGTTATCAGGCAATAAACGAATGTTATTATCCTTGTGCCTGTCGAATTGTGTGTTTTATTTGGTATCCTGGCAGTCCTGACATGTAACTACGCCCACAGAGAGAGATCTATGTTCATAGTACTGTAGTGCTCTTTGATACATGGTTCACAGAAATGATCTGAACATAGGAAAGCATACACTCCAACCCAGCCTTGTGCGATATATGTATATGTACCTATGTATTATATATTTTCTGAATCTCGGAAACGGTGCCTACGATTTTCATGAAATTTAGTAAGCTGGGGGTTTCGGGGGCGATAAATCGATCTAGTTAGGATTCATTTTTAAAAAATGTCGTTTTATCCGTGTTTTTAGGCAATGAAAAACTGCGACAATATTATTAACTCTTCCTGATATCTATTGGCGTGTAATTATACTATTATTATTGGGAGCAATTAACTGCTTTAGCGACACAGAGCTACTTCAGTAGATGGCGTTGTTATGAAATTCTAAAATACCGAACAAAGCTTGGTCATCCAGATATTTTACTATACATTACAAAATGGGCGTAATTATGCTGTGTGTTATGAATTAATTACGAGGTTTTTTCGTGTTACCCTTAATTTACTCTATGACCTTACTTTGCTCTATCTTAATTACCTACACAAGTCATTTTGGTTTATTCCATTACATGAAAATAAAAACTTTTACGTAAAGTTAATAAGTGTCTTTATAACAAAATATAAAATCAGTTTCAGAACAAAAAATAACCGACTTCAAAATAACTCAAAAACTACTTGTCAGATCTCACTCGTGGGACCACATGACAAGCACCAGCTTTGGATTAAAAAAAGAATTATTAAAATCGGTTCACCCAGTCGAAAGTTCTGAGGTAACAAATATTAAAAAATACAGTCGAATTGAATGAGGTATTCATATTCCTTTTTTGAATCGGCTAAAAACACTAGCAACCTTCGCTTTGCTTCGGTTTTCGTCCCTATTTTTTAATTGACTTCAAAAACGGAAGATGTTCTCAATTCAACTGCTTTTTTATGTTTGTTACCTCAGAACTTTTGACTGGGTGAACCGATTTTAATAACTCTTTTTTTAATCGAAAGCTGATGCTTGTAATGTGGTCATACTTAAATTTAAACGAGATCTAACAAGTAGTTTTTGAGTTATCCCTAATTTTGATGTCGGTTATCGATTCACTCAGAATCGATTTTGATCAGAAAAAAAATCAAAAATATTTTATTGATAAAAATACATTACATTCACAAGCTGGTGCTTGTCATGTAGTCCTACTTTTTGAGCGAGATCTGACGAGTAGTTTTTGAGTTATCCCTAATTTTGATGTCGGTTATCGATTCACCCAGAATCGATTTTGATCAGAAAAAAAATCAAAAATATTTTATTGATAAAAATACATTACATTCACAAGCTGGTGCTTGTCATGTAGTCCTACTTTTTGAGCGAGATCTGACGAGTAGTTTTTGAGTTATCCCTAATTTTGAAGTCGGTTATTTTTGTCAAGAATTATTTATTTCAATAAAACATAGCCTATGTTACTCAGAAACATCCTATTGGTGAAATAATTTTTGAAATCGGTCCTGTAGTTTGAGTTTATCTGTCACAAATAAACAAAAAAAATCAAAACCTTCCTCTTTTTAATTTAATTTAGATAATTATCCCATATTATTTTCATCTTCTTCCAGTAAACAATTGCTCCGTTTTCCAAGCAATATCCCGGTATGACGAATATAAATGATAATCTACATTCATTATCACGTGCGCGGCAGTGGAACGAAGCTCCTTATGGTGATTGTGTCATATAGGATGCCTCGTTAATTTAAATAACTTTATCGAAAATTTAAATTTTAATAAGTAAAAGTGTGAGACAATTTTTCGACCGAAGACATCGAAAGATTTTAAGGTAACATTTGAAATTCGTTAATGTTATTATTGCGTGTGGAAGGGTCGTTTGAATTAATATAGGATTGGTTTGTTTGGAACGAAGTTCCTTATCGCGCGTTGCGAAAGGGGGCTAGACGGAAAAAATTAAGAGGAAAAGTTGTAACGACACTTTTTGCCGTCGTTTATTATTTAAAGCGAGTACTAGGCGACCAGAAGTCTTCGAGGGTACGACATCAGTGATACTATACAATCATAGTATGTGGCTGTCTTATTTACTCTTCGGTATTTAGCATGATCGTGATATGGACGTCACTGTTGTGCCTATGCTAAATACCGAAGAGTGCAATAAGACAGCCACATACTATGGCTGTACAGTATCACTGATGTCGCACCCTCGAAGACTTCTGGTCGCTTAGTATTAATCGAAAGGAACTTCGTTCCATCCGGGTGTCCCTTGACACCTCTCATTTTTTTTATTCTTTTCATTCTTATTTACGACATTATTGTTTATGTATTAAAAAACATATACGGTTATTGTGAGATGTCATTGTTTGAAGTATCAAAAAATAAAAATAAATCGAATAAACCAATATGGGTATCAAAATAAAGAGCTCACCATAAGGATTTCAAAAAGGTATATCATGATAGCTTTTTTGATAGCAGGCGGGTTTTTTTTTTTATTTTCTTACTTCATGGCGACAGAGCATCGGCGCCTTTATTACCTACTGAGCGTAGTATTTAGAGGGTCAATAATACACACATTTTACTCTGTAATAGGTAAGGTATGTATATAATATTATATAAGGTATGTGTAATGTATACGCAAAGCGCACGTTGGCACACTGCACTCGGCTCGCAGCCTGGCGGCAGACTCCCCACTGCGCATAGACACTACACTGAGACCTTTTGAGTATTTTAACTTCGGTACAATCCGGTACACTCCTGGTACAATTGAATGAATATTATTAAATTCAGTTTTTTATACTCAGTTTTCAGCTTCACATACATAGGTTACACTGAGTCCTATCCGCGTGAAGCTATAAAGGCCACTAGGGTAATAGCAACTATCCAATTAAAACTGCTGAGTTTCATGGGCTTCAGTGACCACATAATATCATCAACTGGCTTGTCCAGTCGTTCGCTGATGTACGTAAAAAATAATAATAATAATTAAAAGGGCTGGACCGATTTTGACGGTACTTTCACTGGCAGATAGCTGATGTAACAAGGAGTAACTTAGGCTACTTTCATTTTACAAAAAAAAATTGTTTGTTAGACGATACGAAGTTCGCCGGGTCAGCTAGTCCTCACTAAAATTATTCAACTTCAAACTATTCAATTCAAATCTGTTTTAAGACACTGATCCTAAAATAAGTTGACTCAAGTAAAATTATGCATAGATTACAATTTAGGTCTATTTACGCTGTTTGTACTCTTCAAAGACAAATTCCAAAGTACGTACATAGTAGAAGCAAAACACTGGCGAATATAACTTTTAATTAACATATTTTTAATACGATTGCAGAAATAATATTACAACGTTTAATATTTTGCAGCGGAAATAAAAATAATTTCTTTCCCGCAACAGTTGTTGAAGACGCTCCATATGTTCGTAGCGACTCGGAGCAATTTAAATATTAATAAACTCACGTTGCATTTAATTACCGCAAGGCGCAGCACGTCCACTTTATAAATGTGTTTGAGGAGAGCTTTAAATGTACTTTAAAACGAAGAACCTTTACTTATGAGAGCCGTTTGCGTTGAGCGGTCTCTGAAAGTCATGTTTTTCATATCTTATAATTAATGATTAAACGAACTTACCTATAAGTGAAGTTCTATCATAATTATGCGAAGGCTTCGTCCGAAGGGATTAGAGAATACTTGTAGTAGCGCCCAGCGCCTCGCCACTCACGCACTTAATTTGATAGGTATAAACAAAAAGTCCATATCCGCCCTCAACCTGGTAACATAACTCTTCTACAGCGTCAGTTAGTTTAGAGCACAGCAGTTGATATTTCACAATATACAAGGGAGATATAATTTAGGGTTGGGAGGGTTGCTAATCCCTTCGGACGAAGCCTTCGCATAATTATGATAGAACTTCACTTATAGGTAAGTTCGTTTAATCATTAATTATACTTAGGCTTCGTCCTCGGGATTAGAGAATACTTGTAGACTTTTAGAGATTATTGTGAAATATCTTTGAAATGAAACATTGTTTGCAACATCATCCAAAAGTTTAATAAGTACAATTAACAATAACATAATTCTTAATTCATTAATTAACCATTGATAATTGTTCTTACAAAAGAATCATTTCCGGATTGGGTGACATTACTTATAGTATTATATAATATACTATTATAGAACCGATAGAATGTACTAGATGATACGCTTCATCAAACTAATACCTAATTTATGGGCTAAGGATGTCGCCGCGTGCCTTGTACTGTGCGCTGTGAATATGTTCACGTCTATTCCACTATTGCTTAAGGTCTCTTTTAAATCAATATAAGCGCGGAAAGTATTTATGTTTTGTAAATATGTTAATAAAACATTTACTGGACATATTTCAGGTCTTTGTTCAAGGTAATACTAAAATTGGCTGCAAGGACCCTTTACGCGTTGTTTTAAGAAAATATGGAGTTTTGATGGTGACATTTAAGGGAAAGATTTCAATATTTTTTATATTTATCTTTGAAAGTGTTTGTACTCTGTGTGCAGTTAATAACGCCAAAAGAGTAACAAATTTCTTTGAAATTGTATCGATATCTAAGGATTCATTTGTATATAGTTGACTTATATTATAATTAATTACAATAGAAGTATCCCATATTACGGAATACTTTGGTAGGGGGGGTCGTAAACGGAAAACACCCTTGAAAAATCTCTTAATTCTATCGTCTTCTCCTGAATTATTACCAAATAATAACGCTAATGCAGATCTACAAGAATTGAGTGATCCATATTGCGAACCCTCTTCATACAATTGATTCAAAAAATATATGATTTGTGGAATCGACGCACTGTACAAGACACAGTCGTTCTCTGTGCAATATTTAAACGAACGTTTTAAATACGTATCATACTGTTTACTGTTTGAATGAACTGTCAGAAAGGGACCCCATCACAACAAACATAACATTCATCGCCGAAGGGGGTATACTTCTTCTTAGCCACGCCGTCAGTACAAGATTCCTGCAACCAGGGTAAGCTTGTTGTGTATACTGCGGTGGCTAGAATGAAAAGACATAATGGGGTTTCTATTGGGCTGGAATGTTATAAAATGATCAGGTACTAAAAGGCGTTTAAAAAAAGAGGGAACCATGGTTGTGTGGGTCACCATGGCACAACAACAATGCCCTTGGCTTTATCGGAAACAATTTTTCTTAGCGTCTTCAACACGACAGAGAAGGGGGAGAAAGCGTAAAAATAATAATCGGCCCAGGAAATTGTAAATGCGTTAACCGTCATTGCATCTGGGTCTCTATGCCATGAGACATAACGAGAAAATTTCTTATTAATGCGACTAGCGAACAAATCCAATTCAGGTAAGCCAAATGTGGATACAATTTCCTGGTATGCCCAATCCGTTAGTTCCTATTATACATCCGGATGTATGCGTCTGGACTCCGCATATTTTCTTCAGACTTTATATAGGAAGCTACAATAAATAATCTCCGGCATTTATACCATTGACATATTTGACGTGTAACGTCGGTGAGATGAGGGAATTGGACGCCACCAATTCAGTTTACATAGGAGACACGACACGACACGAAGTAGAATTTGACAATTGTTTAAATTTTTGGCAAATATCTTCAACCCGAAAAAAGCAGCTTGGAGTTCTAAATAATTGATATGGCTTGTTTGTTCTTGAATACTCCATAACCCGCTAGCCTTCTTACTTCCACAAGCAGCCCCCCACCCCGTATTTGAGGCGTCTGACAAAATTTCCAGTTCATAGGTATCCTCTTTGATTTTACTAAAAGGTCTTTGTATTGCGTTAAACCACCATTTTAAGTCGGCTTGCAATGTAAGAGGTAGATTTATAAAACTATCATAGTTATTATTATTAAATCCTTATCTTAAATATTTATCATAGTTATTATTATTAAATCCTTATCTTAAATATTTAATACGTTCGAAGAACTTGGTGTATAGCCAACCGTATTCTATGGATGGACAAACCGAAACTAATAATACAACAAAACGTGCAAAGTCACGTATCTTACATCTGTTAAGGGTTAACATCTTTTGTATCCCTATTTTAACGCGTTTTATTTTATCAGTGGGTAATGTGATCTGGAAGTTTTCTGAATCTAGTACAAATTCTAAAAATGTACCTACACGTCTTACTTGGTATCATACAGCTTTTCTCTTCATTTATGAGAAAGCTAAGAGAGGTAAATAATTTTCTTGTTAATGTTGTATTATACAAACATACCTCAAACGTTTGACCCATTAACCAATAATCATCTAAATAATTTGTTGAAGTGAGTCCGGCAGAACACAGTAAGCGGACTATAGGTTTCATTACCTTAGTGAATATACAACGGTGCGGTACACAGACAAAATGGCAGTACATTAAATTCGAACAAATTTTGTTCGAATTTGAACCATAATGTTTTCTAGAATTTTTATGAATTTAATTAGATTAGATTAGAATAGAAGACAATGTTTAGTGATAAGTTTTAACACTATACGTAAGGCTTCAATTTTGAAGTGATTCGTGTTAATGAACTGATTTTTTTTTTTTTTTAATAATACGATATTTGCCATTTGGCTTGGGTACTAAAATCACGTTTGATAAAAACTGTCCCTCAGTAGGCTCACATTTCGAGACAGCACCGATAGATAATAAATTATTTATCAATAGTAGCTTCATAAAGAAAATATTTTTATTTATGTGAAAATGATTTTTCGTTTCGAGGGAATGTCTGGTTAACTGGACATGTAAATGGAATTTCATATCCTCTAATACATGATAGTACCAAGGGGTTATTGGTGAGTAATGACCATTGTGTGTAAAATAAAGGCCACCTGCCTGTGTATTTTACCGTGTCTAGCGGCGGCTGCGCTTCGGCTGCTGCCGCGAGTGTTTCAATGAGCTCGATAGACGAGGAAGCCCCTTCGTCTTCGGATGATGGCTTGTCTATTTCCGAGCAGGGAAGAGGCCCTTGAAGTTTGAAGACTTTGAAGTGACGGTATATACTACGGAATAGCCTGTGACGGTAGTTTATTATTAAGCTGCTGCTGCTGCTTAGGTGCAGGTGTCTTTAATTCGGCACCAGATTAGCTAACAGCTTTCGCTGTCTTAATTGTCTCCGATAGATTCTGGCCGAATAAAAAATTATCCGGCTTAGTATTCAGAAGCTGGTCTTTTATCTCTTTTTTTTTTTTTTAAAGAATGAAATAATAAAATTTCTCCTGATAAGCGAATCACTAAACTGTAAACCACATAAAATGCGCTCGGCATCCATCAACATCTTGATGATTTCCGGGTCAGCGCTATTATTAGGTATTAGTTTGTTTATCACGCGACTAAGACAGGATATTGCAGTAGCCGTTTGTTTTTGTCTTATTTCTATATTCTTGTCCCGCTTGAAATTAATTTCAGAAATCGCAGCTTTAATTTCCGCATTCAATGCGGGGGCATTAATAGTTTTCAGTTGTTGGGCAGTAAATATTTTTCGGTAATTTCCTTACGCAGTTCTTTTGTAAGACCATGTATTGCTATATGTAATTATGTTCTAGACGGACTGCCAATTCGTTGTAAATCTCAGCGCCATACGAATCAGAGACCGTAGGGTTGTCCCCTAGCATCTCAAGAAATACTATCCGATATAACCTCCGCATTGTCTGTTACCGCACAGGAATTGTTGTGGTGGCTGACGTCTCAGAGATGCAGTCCGGGATGAGCGTTTCAGGTTCGACAGGGATGCCCCCATCGAGTAGCTCGGCTACGGCTATTCCATTATTATGTTCTCGTTTTGAAATCGACTGATTTCAGGTTATTAGTTGAGAAACAGACCAAAGTACTGTTCGCAAAACTAATTAGGTGGGTAGTAACGTCTCCAAAGAGATGAACGTAAACCCAGTGGAACATTACAAAAATTTATCCAATATAGGGTAGTACAGCTTCCAAAGAAGAGTACGCAAACCCAGGGTTGATATACATATAATACCTACTATTGTTTGGCATAAAATATACAAACATAAAACATTCCATTTTGATATTATATAATTACACATGTAAAATGGATGTCAATTTTTTTTTGCTAACATGTTGCTGCTCACTAGTTAAGAATCAGACCAAAGTACTGTTCGTCAACTATTAGCTGGGTAGTAACATCTCCAAAGAGAAGAACGCAAACCCAATGCAACATTATTATATCAAGGTCAAATATTTTATTGATGAATAATTTTTGATATTATAGTATAATTACACATGTAAAATGGATGTCAATTTTTTTTGCTAACATGTTGCTGCTCACTAGTTAAGAATCAGACCAAAGTACTGTTCGTCAACTATTAGCTGGGTAGTAACATCTCCAAAGAGAAGAACGCAAACCCAAAGCAACATTATTATATCAAGGTCAAATATTTTATTGATGAATAATTTTACCAAGTAGGTATATCATGTATTCACATGTTACATTGTTCAAAAAATCAAGGAACGGTCGCAAGTACGTATAATTATATTAAAGTAATAACGTAACATAACAGTAATTATAGTATAGCAAATAACGTCTGCCTCCCATGAGGTTAGGTAGAGGTACATTACTTACAAACCTATTTTAAACAGATTTGTTCAAGTGACTATAATCATAATAACGGTTACTAACTTACGACCCTCTGCATCTATTGAAGAGCTCGAACTGCGACATCGACGACGCAATTTCTTTTCTGATGTCCTGACTGTTTTGTATAATTTCTCGTAATAATTTTCACTTTTACGGTTCGGCATTATTGTCCCGTATAACACCAACACTGTGTGCGATCGTGGCGAGCACTTAAAAAGCAACTGACGCTGTAGAAGAGTTATGTTACCAGGTTGAGGGCGGATATGGACTTTTTGTTTATACCTATCAAATTAAGTGCGTGAGTGGCGAGGCGCTGGGCGCTACTACAAGTATTCTCTAATCCCGAGGACGAAGCCTAAGTATAATTGAGAAAGATAGAGTCAAGGCTGCAATGCGGAGTGGTGTAGGGAATTTTTAAGCCGAATGGTTCCATCCATTGATGATCAACTACTAAGCTCGGGTCTATCCTTTCGAGGAGGCCTATAGCCAGACCACTCTTCCCCACTGGGCACTCTGGGCACGTGCCCAGGGCCCCGTGATCGATAGAGGCCCTTTAGTTCCTGCCAGATCACTAAACGATAACCGATATTTATTATCAAAAACTTTTTTAATTTGAATAAATTTAACCTAAATTACTGACTACAATACCAATTTGCTTATTAGCTTTTGCATAAATTTATAGGCTTGCTTATCTATTTTCTTTGTGTATTCTAATAAAATATAGTTCTGACAAAGTCATAGGGGCCCCATTATCCTAATACGCCCAGGGCCTCCAGTAGGTTAAAGACGGCCTTGCCTATAGCATACTCCAGTACGATTTGTAGTGGGGTAAGTGGCCACCTAAGTGTCAAAAATTTTCATGCCACCCTAAAGGCCTCCGTCATGGCCTACTGCTATCTTAAGATAACAATCGAGAACTCCGAAGCACAGAAGCATTCAAGATATTTGTGCTACTAATATAATAAAATCTGTAACTAAAGATATATCTAAAGAAATATCGTACGCAATTATATTGTTGTCTACCATTGGATTTGATTTTCTTTAACTTGTAAGTAGGTATATTATATTTATTTCAGAACTCTATCAATGAATACAGCTATTGTATAACTAAATTTAGATTTGCAAATTATTTTGTGAAGTATTTTTTTTACAATAAGTTAAGATAATTCTTTTAGTTTTTTTGTTTGTCTATTTTTTGTTAAATATAAGTACTATTATGTCTTCTGTGGTGAAATAAAGTCTGAAAGGTCTTGTATAAATCTATACTCTATACAAATAAATAAAATTGGAGTGTCTGTTTGTAATATTAAACCGCTTTTTACTAGGTGCATTTGGATGTATACAATATACAAAAACAACATTTTTTATAATTTTTGTCTGTCTGTCTGTCTGTTTGTTCCGGCTAATCTCTGAAACGGCTGATCGATTTTGACGGCACTTTCACTGGCAAATAGCTAATGTAACAAGGAATAACTTAAGCTATTTTTAGTTTAGAAAAAAATAGTTTGTTAGGCAACACGAAGTTCGCCGGGTCAGCTAGTAACAAATAAAATTCTGAGAATAACTCGAATATAAATCCTATCCATATATAAATGTAAACGTTTGTAAGGATGTTTGTAACTCTTCCACGAAAAACTACTGAACGGATATTCATGAAACTTAGCACAACGAGAGACCATGAACTTGAATAAGATATACGACTGACACTGACACTGACGCCCCAACTCAGAGCCGCTCGGTTACTTAAACCGTTCCTTACAGACTCTGTATGGTGATTCAGTACTAAGGAGCGATTAAAGAAACCGTTAGACACTCAGAGTTGGGATGTAAGATTTCTTATTTTTAAGCCAGAAATTCTATTAGTTAAGGATAAATCTTATATATAAAATTCTCGTGTCACGGTGTTAGAAGTTGAACTCCTCCGAAACGGCTCGACCGATTTTCGTGAACCTTTGCGTGCATATCTGGCTAGGGTTGAGAATCGGACAACATCTATTTTTCATCCCCCTACCCCTAAAAAATACGGCGGTAGATCGAAGGCGTTGAAAATAAATAATAGACTTAATAGACTTCCTTAGGAGCGATTTAAGTAACCGTTAGTGACTCTGAGTTGGGGTGTAATTATCCCAGAAAACATGAGTAAAGCTGCTGGCAGAGGTCTAGTTTCATATAATTAATTAAAGCTAATAATAAACAAAGCTATGCACATCGCGTCCTGAGTGGCCGTACACGGTCGACGTTAATTTCGCTTCAGTTTATAGATGCGTTTGCAAACACGTATCGTACGCAAAACGCATGCAATCAAACCGATGCGATGTCGTTTGCCTAGCATTTGACGCGACCCGTCGGAATTAATTTTCGATGCGAACGATAATGAACTGGTTCCGGATCATTTGCGCCATTTGCGCGCCGGCCGGACGGTGCGTTTACAAACATCCGATCCAACAGCGAAATGTTAATTGGATTCGAGCTTCAGTTTTTCCTGTGATTACAAATTCTATTTGTCTTGTTGCAAGCTTGCGGTGCGTTGGATATAACCACAAATAGTTTTTGCAAATACCACATCACCACCAGTCTCAGTTGTCTGAGACAAACTGAAGCATTATGTAAATGGTTGTTTCAGCATATAACTACTACTATACCAGCATAGAACTACTACTGCTACTACTCACTATTACAAATGTTAAGAGCGATCAGTCTCCACCTACAAACTATTTTATGGTTTGGCGGGTTGTTTATAAACGAGTTATGTTTATAGGTTGGTCAATAAATAAATTAAAAAAAGGTATTTTTGTAAAGTATTGTTGTTGATCCTATTGACATAGGATACAACAGCATAATGACAATGAATTCCAGTTGGTGTACCTGAATCAGTGTACTGAGAGTTGCCAGGTTCGATTTACGGGTGGGGAAAAATGTTTTTCATATTTATGTGACTGAAAATTTTCTTACAATATCTTCTACATTACTAAGAATTCTAAAGCTTATGCATAAAATGTTATAGCCTGGCCACTGCTTATGGCAGGCATATATGACTAGGTAGGTAGGTAGTTATGCATTTCAGTGAGAGAAGTGAGTGGTCCACTAATGAATTCGGAGGTTCATCCTACACGCTGTCTGAACATTCACCGAGCGTCCGTTTCTCCCACTACAGCAAAATGTTGATTGGACTGATGCTTCAGTTTTCCTGTGATTACATGTTGCTATTCTCATTACATATTGGTACAGCTACAAGATACGGTCGCTTCGAAATCGGGAAAAATGGACATTATTATTATTGACGACCCTGTAGCCTAGTTGGTAGCGACCCTGCCTGCAAGCGAGGGGTCCGGGTTCGATTCCGGGCTGGTGCAGATATTTATGTGACAGATAAATATTTGTACTCGGGTCATGGGTGTTATTGTGATGTGTTTTGTCGTCCATGCCACCCGCAACACAGGTAAAAATCTACTGCGGGGGTATAAGTGTGTAACGTTTATTTTATTATGTTTACGGCATACAATTAATTTCTCCGGTATAATACGAAGGTCCACGAAGGTCTCCGACGTCAAGGAGTATTTGGAGAAGAAGACGAATATCCGGGTACTGGTTGAGAAGTTGCAGTCGCGGAATGCAGTCAACTTTAACTCGTTTACTGTACGCGTACCAACGGAGCACCTCTCGAAATTCATGAAGGAGGAGCTGTGGCCAAAGGGAGTCGTCTTCCGCAAGTTCCATGGACGTCGACGACCACCGGAGGTCACCGTATCCACGCCTCACTTAGCCGGGAATAAGTGATCTTTAGTTATAAGTTTATATTGATATATGTATGTTAGTCTCTAAGGTATATATGTTATGGGCTTCGTTGCCTGATATAAATAAATAAATAAATAAATAAAAATAAATAAATAAATAAATAAAAATAAATAAATAAATAATAAGTACCCTATGTCTTATTTCAGATCTTAGTCGACCTGTCTGCTGAATACATGAATATCCGTTCATTTGTAAAAACATCCATATATTCCCATTAACTTACACAATTATAATATTAGTAGGATATGCAGATGCAGTCGAATACATAACAGATTTGCTTACACCGACCTAAAAATTTTTTAACGTGTCTTAATATTCCAAAATTTTTCGATAATTTTTTTTAATTCAATAAGTTTTTTCTAACTATTGGAACGAAGTTCTTTATCGCGCGTTGCGAAAGGGGGCTAGGCGGAAAATTTTGTAACGAAAAGTTGTAACGACACTTTTTGCCGTCGTAGTTTTTTTTACATAGAAAGCATGCCAGATATTTTCGTTTCTTGCAGTCAGTACTAGGATAGCAAAAACATGCAGCAAGTGTGCCAAAACAAATCTAAGGTATTAAATTTCTCATGGGCTTTGTTCACCTAGTAGCAATTGCTAGTAGGTGAACTATGAAATTACTAGTACTGACTGCAAGGAACTTCGTTCCATCCGGATGTCCCTTGACACCTCTCAAGTTTTTTTTTATTAACATTAACGTTAAATATAAAAGTAGCCGTATTGTTGCGGCTTAGAATACTAACCCCAATCCTATGCCGGATGGGTGTCGTAAAAGGCGACTAAATCCGGCCCGCTGGTGGTAGGGCCCCTCGAGGGATTATATTGGTAATATTGATTTAAATTGTTAATTTAATACCATTATTACTATTATTATTTCTCCATAGGGTTCGCCAAACGACTCGTCGTGTTCCGGCTGGGGGCTTGAGAGCCAGTTCTTTCTTTCTTTTTCTTCTGTCTCTCTTGGCCGGCAACGCATCAGTAAAGCCTTTGGTGTTGCTGATGTCCATGGGCGACGATAGCCACTTACCATTAGGTGGATCGTCAGCTCGTTTGCCGGCTATTTCCGTAAAAAAAAAGAGTAAAACCAGACTTGCTTTGTTCTATGAGCGTTTAAGGCAAGCTCCACGCACGAGCGCGGCGGTTTAATCTATCAGCTTAATGAGAACATGAGAAGGATGAAATTAATGTCCTGCCTTGTATATTACTTCACTAGATATAAGTTTTAATTAACTTAAGTTTTAACTAGTTTAGGTTTATTAAAAAGCATATAAAATTGCCCCCAATCACGCTATAAGAAAAGCAATACGTGTCTCTACCATATTTAGGTACTTCTATTAACTATAGGCCAATACATACGTAACGGGTTTTTTCCCGTACGGGACGGGACGTGAAGTTTTGGAAAGATCGTTTCATAGAAAATGTACACGATAGTGCATACGCAGCGAAATCCCGTACGGGACGTGGCACGAACGGGACGGGAAAAACGTTGTCGCCTTCGACGGGAAAAAACCGGCTATGTATGCATTGGCCTTTAATTACATTTTTGTAAAGAAGTATTTAAGGAGTACTGCTGTATGATTAATTTAACCTTAATACATTAATTTGATTCAATATCGGACGTTCATCCATCCTTATATCCAACCAAACCTTTTCTTCTCCTGCATTTTGATTAATAAATAATGACAGTTACTCTACTCCTAGCTTCTCCTTTTTTCTAATTCCTTCTTGTTTTATTTCTCCATGTGAAAGAAGAGAAGAAACATAAAAGTCAAGGAAAGTGAAGAAGAAAAATGAAATTATTAAGATAGAGCATAAAAATACATACATACATACAGTTTCCATTAAACAAGTATATTACTAATGTCAATGACCATTTAATAGCACCGCCGTGTGCTCATTTTCCAGTTATTAACTTAAAAAAACAAATGTAAAGTCCAATGACAAACTTAATTTGCGACCGCCCGGAATCTTTCAAAGTTTAGATTCAAATTTCAAAGTGGGTAGGTTAGTACGCGTAGTCTTTTTCCCCTCACAATTTCTTTAAGCCCGGAGAGTTGGCTGCGATTATTAAAATTTAAATTTTCGATAAAAGAACGGTGAATCCTTTATGACATAATCAGCATAAAGAGATTCTTTTCCTCGCGCGAACGTAATAATGATCGCGGGTGATTATGGAGATACATTCGTCATATCTTGGATTCTGTGGGGCGCAACGCTTTTGTTCTAACTGAATAACAGAGGGGCGCTTGGAAATATATTATCTTTTTATGTTAAAATCGTGAGAAGTGCTCTGGCACTACGGTTTGTGTCGATCGTAAGTGACAGACTTCTTACAAGGAGCTATTTAATGTTACATGCCTCTCACTTCTTAGCCTCTTTTTATACAAACAGTATCATTGGTTCATAGTTTCATTTCCCTGTTATGTCACGGAAGTCCATATGAGGTATTCATGTATAACTGGATCGTCAAAAATACATTTTATGTTTTATAAAACATTTAATGTCATATAACTTTCCAATTATAAAAATAGCTCAAATCAATAAAAATGTTAACCGATCGTTTAGATTTTAAAATATAAGAAAATATTTTATTAATGAATGTACTTATTGAAAATAATGTAATGTATGTTAAATAATTCAGTACGAAGGAACCAAAATTCGAAATGTACTAATAAAAAGCTTTGTTTAGCGATTTAGAGGGCGTTCTTAGAATCATTAGCGTAACAACGGTAAACGTCGAGACGCGCTCTAGTGATGTAATATAATACTGACTTTGACGTCGATATTTAGTATTATTAAATTGAGATTAATACCACTTCTACTCAGCTAGAGTTAATTAACGCTTAGTTATTATCAGTTATATTATCAGTTATAATAACTAAGCGTTTATTAACTCTAATAAATAAGTACTCACTCATTCGATTATTCGATTTGTCGAAAATAGTGATAATATGGAGTTCGAGGTGACTTTAAAAGAGATGGTTGGAGGTAAAGATGCCTAAATGAACGTAAGGATTATGGACAGATGCGTTGATATTTTGTCATTATTTATCGATGTACATACTCAAAAAACTACGCAGATGTTGTTTATGTTTCTTATTTTTTATTTTAGTAATTTGAAACCTAATCATTACTAATTTTTTAATGAAGAAAGTGATTATTTTTTTGCATGATTGCAATCAACAAATATTGTACTGATGTGACATATCATCATTATTATGGACTTGATTTATTAATTTTGATGATTTAATTGCCATCATGTTTAAAAAAGTGTATTCACAGGACGGCACTGGTAATAAGCCTTGTAATATTTCTCGTCTTTGCCACAACCATTTTATTTATAAACGTATGTTAATGAAACGTTGACAATAAAAGAAAATCGGATTAACATAGATAAAATTATATAAAAAGATAAGAGAATATTGGAGTAAAATAAAAAAAAATCGATAAAACAACTTAAAAAATATACACAACACTGGTTGTAATAAAAAAATTAAAAGTCGGCAAGAATTTCCTTTTCACAAAGGAAGGTTCCGCGATAATTCCGCCTAATGAATATTTAATTATTGTACTGGCCTTTATCATAAATCTGCGTAATTAATTCATTGGTTTACAAGTTTTCATATAACGCGTGTCTATGGTTTTAATTATTTCAATATTATAATGAAAAAAAAAAAACTATTATATTTGAAGTGATTTTAAAGTAAGAGATACTCGTACAACATGGTTTAGGAGCACAAACTGCAAAGAGAAATGGATACCTTTGTGTTCCATACGAGCGCGGTGGCCTTATTACGGATAGTAAGCTACTGTAACCCAATTTACTATCGAGTTGCTCGGGGCTTGCTTATTCACAATGGTATATGTTCACAAACATAATAAACAAACACATATTGTTTTTATTATATGAGGGATTCTTCAGGATGAGCTGAGAAGCAAGCACATGAACTATTGGACGATGAGCGCGGATGTGCTAAAGAAATTTTTTATATCGGTTACCCACCAATCTACTAACCGCACCCGTTGTTGATTAACTCGATTGATCACACAGGTCAATTGATCGACTGATTGTTTAATTGATCACACAGACTATCACGTTATGATCAACACAGACTGCCGGGCTATGACAAATTTATTAATGTCTTTTTAAAAAAACTTCATTTTTGTGACACTATTTTACTTAAGCATTATCTAGCATGCGCGCTATGGGAGATTTTCAACATTTTTTATTCAGTTTATACTCCAGCAGCTGAAGCGATATGTCTCACTGTGTCACTTTGTATGAGCTTATTGAATTAGCTTGTCTATCTCTATCATTTATAGCTTTTGGCCAGCCTTCTGAACGTCTTATATAATTTTAGGGATCTTTAAAGTATTCTATAGTGATTTTTCTGCAACTTCGTAGTAAAAAATTTGTTTGTTTGTGGCAAATATAACTTTTTGTTTTAAGTTATTGATCAACAGCAGGGAAAAACTGATATTTTAAAATGTAGACACGTACCGTACTAACGCAATAAAAACAACACGACGAGTAGACAACGGCACAATATAAAAGTGTGCTATGGCTTGGCTTGGCTTCAACCCATTAACGGCCCACTACTGAGCACGAGTCTTTCCTCTTGAGGAGGCCTAGAGCATACTCCACCACGTTGCTCCAGTGCGGATTGGTGGAGCGGTTAAGTGGCCAACCCAATTGTCGGAAGTTTTCATGCCACCCGAGGGCCTCCGACATGGCTTAACGACTGTTATCTTACGATAACAACCAGGACCGTCGGCTTTACGTGCCCTCCGAAGCACGAAAGCGCTTAAGAATTTTTTGCCACTAGCGGTCACCCATCCAACTACCGACCGCGCCCGCTGTTGCTTAACTTTGTTGATCGCTTAGGATTGACGTAAGCCGCCGGGCTATGAGCGCTTTGTTCGTAAGCTTCATAAAGTGTGCTATAGTTTAGTCTCATTTCCAATATTCTATTAAAGGCAGATATTATTTTGAAGCTAGATACAGATAATGTTTTGTGCGACTTTTGTTTTACAAGCACTAAGTTTCACGCCATGTACAATTGAATTATTTCTGAGTGTATGCGCGGTGAATTTGTATGCGAATACATTCTTGAATTTGAAATATCATTTCCCAAGAATTGTCTTCTAAAGAATAATCTTACCAAAGACGTAGGAACGTTCCAATTTGGTATAAAGTTGGATATAGTAAAAATTTAAATCGGACCCATTGCAAGTTGCTTCAATGACTTGTAGGACAATGACGCAATAAGCGATAAGTAGCGTTCGAAGTATCGGCCCCTGGTATCGATACCGAGTACTCATGCAGTATCGATGGGCAAGGTATCGATACCGAAAAAGTATCGGCCCTGAGGTATCGATACTACTCAGTATAGAGTACTCACGAGGATTACATTAGAGCTCAAAAAAAAAAGGTCATCGGCAGTTCATGTCATATCATTTTGTTGAGAAATAGAGGCGCGGTGACCTTTTTTGTGTCCGAAAGCGCTGAACCGATACTAAATATATTGGTAGCAGCCCATAGTAATGTACACGGCCGTCTAAAAACTTGCATCGACAACTCTAAAAAGTACTCAGTATTATAAAAGTACTCGATACCGATGTTTCATATGAGTACTTGCAAGTGATTACCAGGTAAGAGTATCGAGTACTCAGTATCGAGTATCGCGAACAAAAGTATCGATACCTACTCAGTATCGAAAGTATCGTTCGAACCCTAGCGATAAGCGAGAATGGTGTCGCAGTTTGACCACGATGTAGATTGACACACTTTGCAAAATTCACTTTATTGTATAGTCATTTCTGTTAATAACAGCTATATTTCAGATGATGTAGATATTTATTTAAAGCTTATTATTTTCGTATCTTGGTTGGTTGCAAAGGCTCGGTATGTGCGGTTTAATTCACTCGTTTCTCTTTTTTCGTTACATATCGTACCAGTTAATATAAAGACTTTCTTATTCAATCTGAATTTTAACGAAACTACATGCTCATGCAGGGTTATTTCATGGAATCCGGCTCTTTTTATAACTCTAACATGATATTCATATCCTACTAGATAAGTATTAACATTATATTATTATAGAAATATGAGGAGACCCTGCTGTATCAAATCCTATTAATCTATATATATTATAAAACAGTAACTCGATAATGTCTGTACATTGAAGATATTTAAGAAAATTTGATATCAGGGGACTCAATAGGAACAATAGATTGCAAATCTGTCATTTTTAAAAATCTTGTCTGTCTGTATGTTTGACACCGCATCACGCCAAAACTACTGGATGAAACTTAATGCGGTTTTCACAGTTGTATTTCTGGAGGTCTAACTTAAAATCTGGTGTACGTTTTATTGTGATACGTTGCTTAAAAGCCGAGATATCAACAAATAGGTCTTTCTGATTCGCAACATAACAGCAAGAAATTGTAAAAGTACCCGATAGAGGGATAAAAGAGACTGTTTAGTATCGGAAATATTCGTTATTTCTTAAAAAAATCAATGTGTACATGTTTCTTTTAATTTATGATTTTGCAGTGGATTAGTTCTGCTAATCAACAACAGATGTCAGTTTAGGTAACTGAGTAGGTCTGAGAACAAGACTTAAGCTATTATACCGTGAATAAATCTTTTATTAAAATTAATGTGTACCTGTATATTTTAAAATATTTAAAATAAATAAACGCTTACACACTCATACCCACACAGTAGGTTTTAATCTGTGTCGCAGGTGGGCATGGACACAATGGATCACAATAACACCCATGACCCGAGTACAAATATTTATATGTCACATAAGTATCTGCCCCGGCCGGGAATCGAACCCGGGAACTCTTGCTTCGCAGGCAGGGTCGCTACCAACTACGCTACAAGGTCGTCTATAACTCATTTTCGCCAAAATGGAGCTCTATTATTATTGCCTTTCCAGTGACGATATTTACATTATAAAACCAGTCCATCGTTGACCAATTCAGGGTCTGGTCGTGTATCTTAGAGACAGAATATTACTCCCAGAATGTTACTCTAGAATGGGTGGGAGTAACTGAACGTTTTTAAAATTATTTGTTGTTGGTAACGTTGACATTGCAAAACCAGTACAACGTTGACCTATTCAGGATCTGATGGTGTACGTGTATAAAATCCCACTAATATTTGTTAAATTTATATTTAGATAATATTTTTTTAGGTAGAAATTTGGCTCCCAGTTATTTCTTATCCCGCATTAAAAAATAGGGCGCATATTCGTCGGGACTGGGTCGTTCGAGTTCGAGGCTCGGGGATGGATCTACTTCTTTAGAAAAAGGAGTATGAAAATTTAGCATGGAAGTTGTGTTTACAGGTTATAAATATTATTTTGACTGCTTTTATGTATGTGCTGCTACCTACTACATAGAATTTTTGTATATTTTTTAGGGTACTGTTCTTCAAAAGAAAAAACATAACCCTTATAGGATCACTTCGTTGTCCGTCTGTCTGTCTGTCAACGCTATTATCTTAGTAATGTGTGGAGGCATAACTCCAAACAAACTTAAATAAGTTTAAGTTTTTGGTTAATTGATCGCTATGTCCATGTATGGGAACGACAGTTTTCCAGCGGCAAAGTTAAGTTTGTTACTGAATGATTTAACATTCCTCTTATGTTCGGTGTCGTCGACTTTGCCTTCACCTGAGTTAATTCACCCAGGTGTCTTAAGTCTACTTTTGGCTTCAACCTATTAATGGCCCACTACTGGGCACGGGTCTCTCCTCTTGAGGAGGCCTAGAGCATACCCCACCACGCTGCTCCAGTGCGGATTGGTAGAGGGGTTAGTGGCCAACCCGAGTGTCGTAAGTTTTCAAACAACCCGAGGGCCTCCGACATGGCTTAATGACTGTTATCCTATGATAACGACCGAGATCGACAGCTTTACGTGCCCTCCGAAGCACGGAAACGCTCAAGAAATTACCACTAGCGGTCACCTATCCAACTACCGACCGCGCCCGCTGTTGCTTAACTTTGTCGATCACATAGGATCGACGCAAGCCGCCGGGCTATGAGCGCTTCTACTACTTATACTAGACTTTATTCGCCTATGCAGCCAGGTGATTCGGTTCTGTAAGTTTGGACAGAACCCTCGGTGCGCAACTCTAACTCGGATTTGGCCGGGATCTTTTTTGATTACTAATTGTCAAGTCCACGTAGACGAAGTCGCGGGTAGAAGCTAGTCTATACTAATATTTATAGAGGAAATATTTGATTGTTTGTTTGCATTGAATAGGCTCCGAAACTACTGAACCGATTTGAAAAATTCATTCACTGTCGGGAAGCTACGCTATCCCCGGGTAACATAGGCTATATTATATTTTCAAAAAAATTAGGGATCTTTAATAAAACTCCAATAATGTATCCCAAGGTGTAAAAAGATAAGAAAACCGAAGCAAAGCGAGGGCAGTTACTCGTATTATACAGGGTGTCCTAGGGTCAAGTGACCGCCCGGCGTCTATGGATTATTTGGACAAAACTATCAACAAAAAACCAATAAAGTACAGGTCTAATCAGTTTGGTTCTTTTTTTATTAGCTTTTTAATTTTTTTGGAAAAAAAGTATAGGCTATACTTTGGATTAACACATAGGCTACATTTTATCCTGGAATAGTTCAGGGTTCCCGTTGGATTTGTAAAAAATCTATTTTTACCGCAGGCGAAGCTGTGGGCATAGGCTAGTGGTTACTAAATGTAGAAAGCAGGAGAGAAAACGACTATTTAAAAACATGGATGATGCCAATCATATTTTTAATGGTTCTTTACCACTGTCTGTCGATGACAACACCTTGATTCACTTTATAACATTGTCTGCTAAGCCTCTCGAGTTCGATTCCGGACCAGAACAGACATTTGACGACTCGTGTGGCGCAATGGTTACCATGCCGGATCGCCGCACCGAGGGTCCTGGGTTCGATTCCCAGCGAGGCGGAAATTTGAATGATGAGTTTGAATTTCTGTTCTCGGTCTGGGTGTGAATGTCCTTGTGTAGTGTATTGTCCATGGCACCCACGACACAGGGAATCCTAGTGTGGGGCTATGAGTGTGAAGCGTTATTTTTATTTTTTATACTCGTAGATAAAATTGAAAATAATGGGTATGTAATAGTAATGTATTCACATAGAAGATGCACACCAGAAAAGCGTATGTAACAATTATTTTCTTGTTTTTATTATTTCTCGATTTATTTTTGCACAGCTAGTTCACTAGCCATTACAAATCTCTATTCTTACAATTATTTTAATACAATTATCCTTGTTCACCAGCCATTAACAAACCTCCATTCTTACAATTTTAGTACATCCATGTATTGATATTGCATTATAAATTAAACCCAACACAAACTCAACCCATCCAAACAATCCGCTCATCGTCAAGACGTCAAGGCGTCAAAGCATATGTACATAATAGCAAAAGCCGCGCGACACGTGTATTGTATTTACCCGGCAATGCCAAACAAACACTGCATACATCGTCTATATACCCCATTTACCTTTGCTTACCCGACCGGAATATTCAGAGTCGACAAACGGCCAGTATGACGATGGCAAACATAAATGATTGCCTTCATACAACGGCTCAAGCCCCTGTGAGCTTAGTATAGCGGTACTGAGTTGTTCTCGATGCGTGTAATCCCTGATATTGAGTTGAAATTGCGAATTGTAGATGTTGCAGTGGTTTTATTACGTTTTCTATGACTTTACGGTTGTTTTATACGGTTTATTTATTGAAGTTATACTTCTAATGCGACTTGCAAAACGTTAAACGTATAACGCTGCCATGGAGGGGGTATGAAAGCACAGAATAGATAGCGCTAGCTTTTATCTACACCTCTTAAAAATTTAATGTTATTACTTATACAAATCTCACACAGTCTCAATAGCGTGATTCAGCTTCATGAACAACGCCATCTAGTTTGTACTTGTGTAAACATAGATAGTACACAAGTAATATTTGCTCAGATAATTTATGATTCATGTTTCTTGTTTTTATTCAATACAAAATAGTTTTTGAAAGATAATTAAAACTGATACTCGTTATTAAATTAAATATATATTTGATTATGTCAAAGAAGTATAACTTCTCACGCGCGTACAAAAGTACACGCAGCCTTTTTAACTCTTTTTTGTATACCAATAATAATAAGACAACAACAATCTAGTAGACAGGTATTATAAGTACAAAATGCGGTCTTATCGCTACACAGCGATCTCTTCCAGATAACCTTAAGATATGGAGAGCTGATTAGAGTAAGATTAAATGAAGTAAGGTGCACGAATAATATCCAGGAAATTACAATTGGGGGATTATTGATAGATTTTATCCTGAATGTGTTGTGTCTGTTTGACGGATAGTTTAAACAGTTTACTTGGTAGGGAATGTTGGGATTGCTACGAGTATAGTGTCAAAATTATCCATGGGCATTCTTAACTTTATAAAAATCACATAATATTTTAATACTTTTATTGAGGTAAATATAATAAACAATGTATTACTTAAATTTATTATTTTATTTAATCCCTTCTAAAAAAATAAATACTAGACTAGTGCAAAAACCAATTAAAGGCATGAACAACATTGAAATACTGTTCTTTATTGCTGGGAAATATATTTTAGTACGATAAATGCGTGTTTTGTGATCCATTAATAAAGTTTCAATAAATAAATACATACATAATTTTAGTGATATTTGCTTACTGTCATCATGCCTACTATGATATATTATAAATTAAGTTGCAATATACTATAATATATATGTAAGACCACGAGAACTGTACTGTAAACTGCCGACAAACTGGCTTACAGTTTGGCAGAAATTAAATCTGTTTCTTTTTTGTAAGTCTTCATTGGTAAATAAATAAAAAAAAAAAAAAAAAACATTAATTATGCAATGTAATATTAAAATTAACAATAAACTATTTGATGAAGAACTGGGTTCATTTATGATAATGAGGTCAGAATGTAACAATGTATTTTCCTACCTTTGAACATTACATTCGAGATTAGAAACTACAGACAATGCATTTCAGTGATTGCTTCTGTATAGATGTTGAAAAGCATATTATTCTCGAAGCACATTAATGGCGAAGCGAAATTAATGCCGAAGCGAAATTAATGTCGAAGCTTATTGAGGATATAACGATTCCTCGATACTCAATAACTGCGACTCTATTCCCAGTTATTATGCAAGCTCTGTTATGCGGGTGATCTTTAATTAGTTTTGTGTTGACGCGTTGATACTCGTGTCGATTTTAGCAATGTATTACTTACTCGTACCACGTACTATTATGTCCTATCGTTACTAATCGTCGTATCTAGTATTAGCAAAAAAAAGCAAAGCAAAGCAACAACCCATAATTGTCCCACTGCTGGGCTCGAGGTCTCCTCTTACAATGTGAGGGGTACAGGCCATCTACCACGCTGGCCAAGTGCGGATTGGTAGACTTCACACACCTTTGAGAACTTTTATGTGAGAACTCTCCGGTGTGCAGGTTTCCTCACGATGTTTTCCTTCACCCGCGAAGCAAGTGATAATTAATTTCTAATACGCACATAATATTTGAAAATCAGAGGTGCGTGCCAGGATTTGAACTCCGGCCCCTCCGTTCGAGAGACCAACGTTCTAACCGCAAGGCTATCACTGCTAGTATTAGCACTGAAGACATAATAGTACTTATAATAAGTAGTATTAGCTAACTAACATGACTATCAATTTAGGAAAGGTCTCGTGAGGAGCGACTTGAAAGTTGGTGCTATTATTTATTTTGTTGTGATTTCATATGAAACTACGTAGAAAGGGGTTCGAACATTTTTGTATGGAACCTGGCATACCTACAAGTTCGCCATTTTGAGAAAACCTCGTTTCGGCGGCCAGTGATGAATCATTTGAGTTCAAAAATAAACATGATTATTAATAAACTCAAATATCTCAGGAAGTATATCACTTACGACATTTCATCACACAATACTTTTCCATTTAATCACTTACTTTGTCGATTAACACACATGTTTTATCACTGGCCGCCGAAACGAAATTTTTTCAAAGTGGCAGTACTTATAGGTATGCCAACTAGGTTCAGTGCCCTTTATTTCTCTTTTTATATTGTCAAGAAGAGCAAACAAGTCACCTGATTTAAGTGGTAATGATTATATACCAGAAAGATTATTTCCTGGCTCTCCGGTATTACGGCAAACAAAACAGCTCTACCACCATGCAAAAATAGTGCTTGGTTTTTACCACCAAGGGGCCACTTGCTACCTGAATGACTACCCTCATTCTTGTAGTTTAACCATGTCTTAATGTGCTTGGGTACTTATCAGAAAAATCTCGAAATGATAATCCAGTTCTTGGTTCTTTTGTGGCCGGTAATATTGACGCGTAATGATCCTTTGCAAGAATCTATCGCAAGATTTATAAATTAAATAGCGCTTATCACGGACATAAAAAAAGAACGGACGTAACCTTGTCTAATCGAGAGTGAAGCTGACAGCTGACAGCTCGCTTACCATGTGTGCGTAATTTTGTAATTTTTGATTCGCGATGGTGTCAATGTCGTAGCCGTATGGTGTCAATGTGTGGGGTGTACTTGTACGAATACAGAGTTGGTATTCCTATGGGTGCTTCACTGAATTTGTTCTTGGGATTACATCCGTCTTTTTTTTACGTCCGTGAGCGCTTATATTATAAATGAAAATAGCACCAGAATTGAAATGTTTTACCCATAATACTATAAAAATAAGCCATATGCGTTCAACAAATAAAAATACTGCAACCGTACGGGGATTTAAACTCAGCGTGTGATTGACATAGCATAGTCGAGTGGAACTGTTGTTCTGAAAATATCACAGAGTATGCGGAAAACTTCAAAACAGAATTTGAAATATTCCGCTATGGATTATGTCAAAGGGTTAAATATTACATGAAAAAATTCGCGTAGACCAACGAAAGTAAAATTTCACAACAAAATAAATTCACTTCAAAAGTATCTATCCCATCTCTATGTAAAACTGAATTTATGTATTTAATACTTATTTTTCACTAAAACGAAGAAATGAATTATAACTATAAAACGTAAGAGATATTAAAATTGGAAGTTATAGGAAAACACTCGGTTTTTTCGCCAGTCTTTAGTCATGCGACTGCATGCATGCATGTTCAGCCTATCTCTAAATAGTAGGTATAGATAATAATCTATTTATCTTATCCATATTTTTAATAGGTTTCCAAAGTCTGATATTTGGAGAGATTAACAATTTATTGTACAATTCGTTCAACTTTTACAACGTTTGCTTAGATACTGGTCCGACTTTAGTCTAATATATTTATTTAGTTGGCAAGAACCATCGAAATCTCACCCGAAAAGTATTCTCGTGGCAAATTGCAACGCAAGTCAGTTGCAGCAAATATTTAAATTGTAGAGTGGGATTGGTTTGCTTTCACGTATTCAAAAGCACTGTTTACACAGAAATATAAGAATTCACCACGATTTGAGTCAGCTTAATAGTCAGAGATAGAGGCTTTCGGAACTGCAATGAATTTCACATGAGTTTGTTCATCAATAACTGTGTTAAAATATCATTTGAAAGTCACATAGCCTACATAAAGCATACCAGAGTCAAATAATAATATTTTGAAGTTATACTTCTTTTGGAGCGTTTAGAAAAAAATGAGAGTAAAATTTTTACGATGCGCGCGCACACTGACAGCCAAAAAACGACATGATGAAGTTAGCTGATAAGGAATGATTTCTTTAGCTATATTGTTATGTGACAAGTATAAATTCTTACGTTCGTACACACACACGTTCTTTATGGTTCCGAAATACAATCGGAACCCTTATAATTTCGTCATGACCGTCCGTCCGTCCGTCTGTCCGTCTGTCCGTCTATCCGTCTGTCCGTCTGTCCGTCTGTCCGTCTGTCCGTCTGCCCGTCTGTCCGTCTGTCCGTTTGTCCGTTTGTCCGTTTGTCCGTCTGTCCGTCTGTTCGTCTGTCCGTTCGTCCGTCCATCCGTCTGTCCGTCTGTCCGTTCGTCCGTCCGTCCGTCTGTCCGTCTGTCCGTCTGTCCGTCTGTCCGTCTGTCTGTCCATCTGTCCGAAGCAAAGCGCCGAGACACTTATTGCTAGAGTCAAGTGTCCACACCCACCTGCTGGCTAAACGGTTGGAGTTGGACAAGTGAATAATACTCAAAAATAGGTTATATGATGAATTTACAAGAATATATTATCAAGGTTACGTTAGATTAAGTAGTTAATGAGTAATAGTCGATAAACTTACTACTTCGGAACCCTACATTGCGCGTGGCCTGACACGCACTTGCCCGGGTTTATAATCTGAATTATAAGTTAAAAGAAATAATATATTCAAAATGCATGTTGTTCTTTATTTACAAAAAGATTAATATTTATTTTTCCAGGTTTTTTTATTGAAGTAAATAAATTGATCGTTATTATTTGGCAGATAACGAAGGGTTGTGGTCTCCAGTTACTTAAAAAGGCAATGGAACTCAGATAAAAATGTTATTATGGAACGTCTTTGTCAGGGCATAAGCCCTGCATAATAGGGTACAAATAGACGTAGTTGCCACTAATGAGTTGAAACTATAAAAACTATACAGCCATGAAATGTTAATAAGCAGTGTTTCGATCAAGCACTGGTACCAAATTAAGCAGTTGCAATTTCGTAGAATCCATTAGCTGTAAGCAAATAATTCGCTCAGTGAGTTGCGTCGATCTGTAAAAAGCTTTCATCGGATTCGCTCGTCATTAATACCGTATTTCGATTCACGGTGAGAAGATAACGGATTTAAATTACCGCTCCAATATTATCACCTACATGTCAGTTTTGTCGGTTCCAACAGCGTATTGTTTCGGTATTCCACCAGATATGATGGGATGTGCGTTGAGCCGTGATATGTCAGGAGTGTCAATTAAATCATTGTTATTGACATTACTATCGAGTTTAGGTTCATTTGATATAGAAGAATTAAATGATAGTATTCAAGAGCAGAGTATATAGGTAGGTTACTAAGTTAGTGGGTTATACATATAAACGGACCTAAAAAAAGACGGACGTATTCCCAAGAACAAATTCAGTGAAGCACCCATAGTAATACCAACTCTCTATTCATACAAGTACACACACCCACACATTGACACCATAATGCTTCAATCGCGAATCAAAAATTACGCACACATGGTAAGCGGGCAGCCCTTACTATGCTGCACTCTCGATTAGACGAGGTTACGTCCGTCTTTTTTCCAGGTCCATGGTTATTTAATAGCAATAATAAATCAATAAATCTCAAAATGGTGATAACAATTTTTGCTTGGCGGTTAGCTATTTTGAGATTTCGCTTCACATGATACTCCCATGAATATCTCTATTCTATTATACTATGATCCCTTTATTTTGAACGAAGATAATTTACTACAAAATTTAATATTACTTGTATGATTTACTCGATAACAATAGAAAAATACCATAAATTTCAATTGAAGCTTTTAGTGAAAGAATAAAGATTAAGTTGGCTCATTGTATTTTCCAAGTAGAACTTACCGAATGGACTCCAAGTGTTAGTTCTCATATTCTCCGTATGGAAGATCGACATAATAAGCACTTTGGTGACTTCAATTTGTCATTGCCGTGCTACTATAATTATTAAAAGTTACGTACTATTACAATTAGGGAAGGGTACGTATTAGTATAATTAGTGAAGGGTAGGTCCTAGTATTAGTAAAGAGTACATACCAGCAGACCGGTCTCTCGTCCCAAGAACGGACGCGATTTGAGGACGTTCTTCATTGATGACCAGCTCGGCTTGTTCGCTGTACACCGAGTGGACTGTGGAGATGCAGGTCAGCCGCAGCTGCCCTCTCTCGAAGCTGTCAGGCCTCACCATGAAAGATAATTGGCTAACTGACGCAACCTGCAACAAAATGTGCTAGTAAGTTAAATAAGTAAAATTTCTCGAAAAAACCACAATGGCTTCATCCCATTAATGTCTCGCTACTAAGCACGGCTCCTCTTGAGGAGGCCTCCAGGCTGTTCCAGTGCGGATCGGTTGAGGGATTAGTGGCGAACCCAAGAGTCGGGAGTTTTCATTCATACCGTCTGAAGGCATCCAACATGGCTAAGTGACTGCTATCAGTAGATACTAGTAATTAGAAACGCTAAACGCTAACACACTCATATCTCCGCAGTAGGTTTTTACCTGTGTCGCGGGTGGCAAGGACAACACATATAACACATCACAATTACACCTATACCCGAGTACAAATATTTATCTGTCACATAAATATCTGCCCCGGCCGGAAATCGAATCCGGGACCTCTCACTTCGCATGCAGGGTCGCTACCAACTAGCAATGATGTTTTAGTATAGATACGTTATGCCCTTACAAATCAACCGAATTTGTTCCGAAACACACACACGTTTATCTTTTGTTTTCCTACACTAATCAGGCAATCACTACATTGGTAAATTATGTAAAAGGGATAGCTTTACTAAAACCATAATAGTGAAAAAGACAACTAGTGTTTATCGTTCGCGTCACCAAACGTTGACCAGTGTTGCCATCAAATGAAATTGTGCAAAACAACTTAATATTACGTTAAGAAAATTATACTTATATTCGTAAATCAACTTTAAATCTTAACAATTTCTACTAAAACTGACTCGTTTTCAATCTGCAGATCCTCTTGATTTTCAGTTTAAACTAGATTTAATTTTGGTGGTCTAAAGTAAAAACTGTGAAGATATTGAAAAAAATTTAGAGTTGGCAACTCTGCCCATTTCCACAATATTGTAGAGATTATCGTGCAGATGATTTGATTGGTTGCCTTCGGCAAAGATTAACAAATTCAGTACAGTCAGTAGATTGAAAGTACCTAAAAATAATCGTAAGGAAGGAAGTTGTAATTTCAAAACTATTTAAAGCAATATTTTGGGATTTCGGTGATGAAATATTAAATATGGTGACACATTTACGAATAAAGTAAATAGGCGTATTTATAGGGACCACGGCCTTTTTCATGTGTAAGTCAGCCTAAGCAGTAGGTATGGCGTCTTAATCATTATTATTACATATCATCTTATTTATTCTATAGGTAGATAATAAAACGCATTTCTTTAAAACATTAATTTTAAACAACAACGATCCACTTTTTAATCGACTTCAGAAAAGGAGGAGGTTCTCAATTCGACTGTATTTTTTTATGTTTGTTACCTCAGAACTTTGGACTGGGCGAACCGATCGTTTCTTCTGTACTTAACAATAAACATACAAATGGGGACAGCATCAATATATCGTCCCTTCTGTGTGTTAATCTATGTCCGCCCTTCGTTCGGCCGGCGTTGTCATGCCGCCATATTTATTTTGTTAGAGAAATAATGAAATTAAATAAAATACAATAAATCATGATAACTGACGAGTGGTATGTTATTCCATGAATTTTATTTTTTTTGCTTGTGTAATTAGTGCATTTACGCATAATACAGGAGGGCATTTTAACGCTGTATGTCAAATCTCAAGGACTTCCGACAACAATAAAAGTGTGCGTATCGACAGAGTATTGACAGAGCGACTGCGAGCAGTTGGGCTAATTAGCTCAAGTTACGCTCTTCAGCTTCGGCGCGCTAGTGACATATCTACCTCTATTTTTATAATATCATTGCCAACTAGGCTACAGAGTCATAGGTACATTATTTTTAGATTCTTGAGAGTTATAGTGACATTAAAAGAAAAATTATTACCCTAGTTAATCTTGACTCAAGTTACTCCTAAATATAATCTGAGATAGTTTTTGAAGCCACTCTTCCTATTACTTCTTACCTTTTTCGAAGTCTCTGTAGTTGGGGTTGTATCAGTAACGTCTTCGTCTAGGGAGCCATCACTGTGTCTTGGAGTTGGAAATACTACTGTGTCTTGACTTGGCAGTAAATCTCCTTCCTGTTGTTAAGGAAAAAAAAAAATTTTTGTTAGTGATAACATTATGTCTTAAAAATAATTCATTAATGAGCCATTTCGTCTCTATTAATAAACAAACAAATTCTTCTAAAACCTCTTCTCACCCAACAATCAAAACATAATACCAAAATAATGAATATGTTCAAGAAAGAGATTTGTGGAAAACATTGGTGGTTCGCCAGATATCATTAATCAATGTCGTAAACCAATTAGAGAATAATAATTGTTCAAAGAAAAGCTCGGATATCTGCAAAATTTATTGTTTAACGTGAATTAGTTACAGGATACTTATGTATACGTATCTTTGGAATTATTTTAGTTAATATCTGTAGTTTTCAAATAATTATGGCATCATAATAAATCAACATTATAAGAAACAAAAGATTTTTCTGTCATTTCAGAAGTTATAACATTAATTAATTCAAATTAATCAAGTAGGTAGGCATTATCATCATTCGCATGTTTTGTACTTCATTCTTGTTTCGAAGATACGAAGTTAATATTTAAACAAGTTAATTTATAATTAGGAATTTTTTAACGTAATATTTTGTTTTGTCTTCCATTAAATAACATTATTGTACATTTTTATGATTTTATCCCATTCATTATGGCTTTTTCAGCAATCTTTTATTATATTACATTTATGATGTTATAATTTTACAAAATTCATAAAGTGTAAAATAAATTTAAGCAGATAATGCCATCATTTCGCATTCAAAAGGCCATAATCCTATGATAATTCGAAATGAAAAAACACTAAATAACATCTCGTCTTTATCACTAATTACTAGTGATTTGATTCTACAGCAATCTCGTCTTTATCACTAATTACTAATGATTTGATTCTACAGCCAAGTGTGAGCACAAAATATTACAGCACAAATTTGTATTCATTGATTTTGCAGACATAATTATATTTTTTGCCAGCTGAAATACAAATTAAATAGGCAGGTAATACAAAAAATAGGTTTAATACTTGAAGGTGTTCAAGTGCTCACTTATTTCAAACAAGATACCCAAATAAGATGATAACGTTAGAAGCATACGTTTAAAGCTTCCATGTCTATAAACCAACCTGTATAGTATCTACAAAGGGCCCAAATGCCTTCCACGGGCTAAAAATGATGTTGCTATTCTCATCACCAGGTGCGGTGGTGCTGCGGATCTGATGTGGGATATCAATGGACACTACAGGACTTGGAAGAATCCTCTGCTGGATTACTGGCTTGCCTTGGATCTGAAACAAAAAGATGGAATTGCGAATACACTTGAGGTCCGTTTTTGTTCGGCTGGACAACATGACAATAATTTGTTGTGAAACAGTGACTATTGCTGTTCTGTATTTACAACCCAAGAATTATCGATTGCATTTACATCACGGACCTAAAAAAAGACGGACGTAATCCCAAGAACAAATTCAGTGAAGCAACCATAATAATACCAAATCTATTCGTACAAGTACACACACCCACACATTGACACTTCACTGCTTCAATCGCGAATCAAAAACTACGCACTCATGGTAAGCGGCCATTGCTATGCTTCACTCTCGATTAGACGAGGTTACGTCCGTCTTTTTTTCAGGTTCGTACTTTACATACAATTTTTTTTTGTTTTGGGTCTGGTTCTTTTTTTTTTGCATTTTGCTTCTTTTAAATATCCTTTAAAATTTAACAACATGAGTAAAATGTACCTTTAGGAATTAAAGGTATTTTCAATCAACTTGTACCTAAGAAATCTACAAACTTATGTACTTTTGATGTTAATTTAAAATCAAGTTTTTTTCTCATGTAAAAATAAAGTAATTTTTCAGAGATTCATAAGATTGTCGTAATTGAATTCACAATAAGAAAAGGAAGATGAATTGTACAAAAAAGTCCCGTAATATGATTTATATCTTCATGCTTAAATCTCAAGTCTTAAAGTTCATATGAATGAAAAAACGTCCTTCGCAGTGCTTACGTTACTATAAGGAACATATAAAATTATTAGCATTTTTAAATAAACGCTAAGGCGTGCTAAAGCTGTGTCGAGGATGGCATGGACGACACATATAACATATCACAATCACACCCATGAACCGAGTACAAATATTCATCTGTCACAAAAATATCTCGCTTCGCAGGTAGGGTCGCTACCAACTAGGCTACAGGGTCGTACGTAATTACTTTTACAATAATTACTCTTAAACATTTCTATTCGAAGCAGTTCATACTTGAATTATTTTAGAAATATTGAATGAAATAATTGAGGTCGACCGAAAGCCGGGAGCATAATAAATCGGGAATCGAAGTGTATGAACAAATAATATATCGCATGAGGACGTTACAAAATTCTATTACGGTTCAGACTCTGGGGAGGGTGGAACCTTTCCTACCTTTATAAGATTGGGATAAGGACTAACCAAACGCGAGTATACGATAATAATTCATTACAAACTCATCATGCATATAAAAACCATTAACAAATCATTGTTCTTCATTTTTACTGTGCGCTATTATATCGCCCATAAAATAATTTTGCTATACGAACACTAAAGGGAATATAAAAGGTATATTATTATAGTAATCATAAAAAGAATAATAATATCATGCAATTAATATTAGTTTTTTTAAGAATTTTCAATGCTTCTAAACTAAATTTCCAAACACAACATTCAAGCCGTCCTTCATGTACTATGACACGATTATGCTTTCGTCAAATTAAGTTGGAAAATATCTTAAAATGAAATGTACATAACTCGTATCATTAAAATCAATCACAAATTTAAGTTGCAAATTATTTATAAACTTAATTTTATTGAAGTTCAACCTCATTCAACACTGCAAAATTCCCATAATTACAAGAGCGACTGAAAACCACTTTTATACTGTTTTTAGGTATCTTTAGTATCTGAGCTCGTATTACTTTTCATAACGGATGAAATATGCTTTGAGGAAATTGCTCGGTCTGTTCAACCAACATTTCTTGCTAACAGCTATTAAGGGCCATTAAAATTAAAGCGATCAAAAAAGCTATTTATTTTCCAATGCATTTAAATCGGAGAACGTATGCATGCTTTTAAAACTCACGAATCCACGCAATAACTGAGAATTTTTTGAAAAATGTTTCTTGGTGAAATGTTTGTCGAAAACATGAAATGTTATCCATTTAACGTTTTATTTCCACGAAATAATATAAAGTTCAGTGTGCCGTACAAATGAGTAACCTAGTTTACTCGGTCTATATTGAAAGAAGATGAAAATGTAGAAACGTGGTGACAGTAAAATAATAAAACAAAGATTTCACTCAAACTACAGCTCAAGTTTCAGATGGACATTGATAAACATCTTGCAATTTAATTTCAGGCGATACTGACATTGATTTAATAACGTCATAGCTCATCGCACTTGCAGCTTAACAATGAACAACTGACAAATAACTTGGTAAAGTATTCTAACAATTTTGGCCACCATTTTACTGGTGTGCTGCTAAACACTGAGAAAGCTGGCATCTTACTATAGTATGCTACTCCAGTTTAGATCAGTGGTACGGTGTGTGACCAATCCGTGTGTAAACAAAGCATGGCATTTAATGATAGCAACCTGGATCAACGGTAGCTTAAATTGTCCCAAGCAAGGAAGTGCTCTCAAAATTTCGCCACTATACGTCCAACTTTCAACCGCGCGTGACTGTGTTTAACTCATATGACACAAACTGTTGGGCTGGTGTTTTTTATGTTTTTATTTACTCTATAATATACTTAATATTTCAATTATAGTAATACTATTATATTTTTATTGATAGGAAGACTTTGTAAAAATACAATTCGTGAATTTTGAAAAAAACTCGCATTGTATTACTGCACCATTCGATAGTGTTGCTAACAAGGATCAAATTTTGGGAAGTAATGATATACGGCAAACTTAAGGAAAGAGCAAATTTTTGACAAAATAAGTTTCTACCTACTGAACTAGTGTCTAAAATACAGCAGTTACTTAAAATTCTACATTATTGTAGGTGTACCAGAATCTCATGGCATTTTTTACAAGCAGAAAAAAGGGTTTTTAATATGGCAATGAAAATTATTAAAACTATATCAAATTGTCAAGTCAAAAAAAGAATTGTATGGATTTTTTTCTTTTTGAAAATGATGATTATTTTCGACTTAACACCGAAAAAAAACCTTTACGATCACAAACCAGAAATATTATTTTCAATGTTTATCGAAAAACATGTGAGAAAAAAGGTGTATTTAAACGACAATCTACAATATTAATATTATCCATCTAGTAGGATTGACTCGTTTTGATACTTTGTTTTCTTGATTATAATATTTTCTTAGTAATTAATCTAATTATAATTTCTTTATATGTAAATAGATTTGCAAATGATATTAAAATAAATGAAATGAAGAATACAAACATTGTTACAAATTAAAGCTTGCAAAAATGTTGTATATATGACATGAAAATTTATATCATGCAAGTTCACATCACTGAAATGTTGGAGGAGCAATTCATTATTATTATCTATTTATTTTCTTCATCAAAAATACCAATATAATAATATAATACCTATACAGATGGAAAATTTTAAACTGTTGTAGCATAAATTACCTAGTCACTCTTATAATCAATTATAATATTAAAAATTAATGTGCTTAATTTAACATTGTCTTTTATGTATTTTCTCTGAAGGTAATAAACGAGACTTTTAATGTAACCTATTATGAAATTAACACTATGATAAAAATATCAATGATCAAGAAGTTTTATTCAAATTTCCCCAACGCTGGGGATTGTTGCGTCTCCAGTTTTAATTACCCCATTTTGCCATCAGATGCTGGTACACCTATAGTAACGCTATTGAATAGTGTAACAATACAGGATGAGTTTTTTTTAATCAACGGATTCGATTGCTGGCCAGGAATATTGATTTTTAGGGTTCCGTAGCCAAATGGCAAAAAACGGAACCCTTATAAATTCGTCATGTCTGTCTGTCTGTCTGTCTGTCCGTCCGTATGTCACAGCCACTTTTCTCCGAAACTATAAGGACTATACTGTTAAAACTTGGTAAGTAGATGTATTCTGTAAACCGCGTTAAGATTTTTATACAAAAATAGAAAAAAAACAATACATTTTGGGGTTCCCCATACATAGAACTGAAACTCAAAAAGTTTTTTTTTCATCAAACCCATACGTGTGGGGTATCTATAGATAGGTCTTCAAAAATGATATTGAGGTTTCTAATATCATTTTTTTCTAAACTGAATAGTTTGCGCGAGAGACACTTCCAAAGTGGTAAAATGTGTGTCCCCCCCCCTGTAATTTCTAAAATAAGAGAATGATAAAACTAAAAAAAATATATGATGTACATTACCATGCAAACTTCCAACGAACATTAATTTGAACGAGATCAAGTAAGTAGTTTTTTTTAATACGTTATAAATCGTAAACCGCAAAAAACATCGATCAAAGTTACAACGAACTACAAGAACTTTTATATTATGTTATTTGCTGCTACGAAACCCTTCATGGGCGAGTCCGACTCGCACTTGGCCGCTTTTTTCAAAAATGTAATTATGCAGTTTTAGTTTTCATCGAAAGCGGTCCCCGAGACTTCTTTCAGCATTTTTCGCTATTCCTCATAATTTCAGATTTTGGATCCATACACACTTGAAAAATTCAACCTGTATATAAAATTTTGCCAGAGACTTTAAATACCATCTGTAACATTCGCTTTACTCTGGTCTTTAAATTTTTTATTTTAATCATGTCATGCTATGTTGCATATATTATTTTTACCGATAATTTTTCGTCAATCTAACGGTAAGATAGTGACTGTTGCCAATTAATCGTTGTCAACGTTTCTATTACCCGCATCAATAGAATCACCGTTGTCAATACTTAATAGACTGAATAATTTTAGTGATTCGCATTTCTCTAAATCGCGTTTGTTTTTTAATTTTTATTTATCATTAGTAATTATCCTCATCAATAATTACCTGTTTTTATCTTATGAGGTTAACTTGTTAATTATTATAATTAAAAGTTTTAAAATTTGCAAAGCTTGAGCCACGATGATGTTGTATAGTAAACATAAACACCTAACAGATAGCATTCAAAGTAAAGTATCTCAAATCTTAAAATCTTGCATTTGAAATTTTTTTTTAATTTTTAGTTTATTTTTCCAGATCGCAATAATACATTGTCATCAAAAATTACTTGTAAGATTTGACCCGAACATATTGTATGTACTGTGTATGTATGTATATTGCAAGTTAAATAAAAGCTTGTAATAAAAAAAATATAGGCATATCTCTTGTTGTTGACGACCCTGTAGCCTAGTTGGTAGTGACCCTGCCTGCGTTGCGAGGGTTCCCAGGTTCGATACCTGGCCGGGGCAGATATTCATGTGACAGATTAATAATTGGTCATGGGTGTGATTGTGATGTGTTATATGTGTTGCCCATGCCACCCGCGACACAGGTAATAACCTACTGCAGGAGTATGAGTGTTAGCGTTTATTTATTATTTACAGTGATGAGAAAGTCATTGTAATAGGCCATTGAAGCGTCTCAAAGGAGTAGTTGGTTAGAGTAATTTGAGTAACGTTAATATTTACTAAACGAGAATGAAATCATATTTAATGCTTTTGGCCCCAAATTTAAAATCGACCCACAACATTCATTTCAACCATTTAATCATTCATTTCATCGTTTCAATCTACAGGAGAGCAACAACTTTGAGACGGACCGTGCTTCTACTTGAATGTTATACCCGACATTATATGGAATACAATGCCGGAATGATAATTATGTTATTCAACACTTGGATGACTTATCTGTCTGATGGATCATTTATCTGTCTATTATCTTACTGTGCACTATCTTTTACTTGATTGCCACCTAGAGATGGAAATATTGTCAAGTATTAAGTCATCATTACGTAGTAGAGAAAAAGATAAGGAATTTGACTATTATACTTTTACTAATTAGATTTGTAATTCTGTGATAATATCGTAATAATAAATTATTTGCATTTTTAAATAAAAATGTATATATATTTTTTAAATAAATGTCTTGTATTATTTCAGGTTATTCAAATTGTCATTTTATTCAACTTCGTAAATCGTTTAGAAGTTACACGATCCCTACCCGACGCATAAACCATTGTATAAACGCTAAAATCTTCCAAGATTAAATATATTTTCCTCCATATTTGTTTCAATAATGTAACTTTGGTAACTCCATCATCCTTTCTACTTCATCCTTTATACGAACGTCTTTCGATTACAATTTCTCATAAATTACGAAGCGGATATCTATTTCATTGTCAGCTGTTCGCCGGTCCGCCGCGACTGAGATGAACGATGACGTCACTTAATCAGTGACAACGTCTCTATCGACTGGAACCTAACAGGATTGTGTAGGTATTTTCATGTTTGTTGCCTATGCCTTTATAAACTCAAAAATACCTGATAAAACTGGATTAACCCTGTTATTAAACTGGTTAATTACTGGAATATTTTCAGTTTCCTGTATTTAAATTGCGAAGCGGATATCTATTTCATTATAAACTGTTTGCCAGTCCGCCGCGACTGAGATAAGCGATGGCGTCTCTTAATCAGTGACAACGTGTCTATCGACTGGAACCTAACAGGATTGTATAAGTATTTTCATGATTGTTGCCTATGCCTTTATAAACTCAAAAATACCTGACAAAACTGGATTAACCCTGCTATTAAACTGGTTAATTACTGGAAAATTTTCAGTTTCCTGTCCCTGTTTCAGGAGCTTTCTGGTAAGCATATTATTAGAAACAATGGAGAGGATCTATAATTAAGGCATGTTCTTTTTGTTTTAGAAGGGGAATGGTTCAACTGGAAGTAAATTTCTATGCCATTTTTAATTTTTTAAATAATAATGAAATTGAAAATTTATAAAATAACTTCAAAGGCTTATAAAATAACTTTATTAATTAATAATTGCACTATATCATTAACATAATTATTATTGTTTTGGTCATGAGTATCTAATTACATAGAAATCTGCCGTCATTATTATGCATAATAACAATAAAATTAATGTAATGTAATCTATAAATATTTCTGTTATTATGCGTTGCGAAAATAGATTTTAATTCTACATTATAAATGTTTAAGTTGCAATTTTGCCGAATCCAGACCATTGTACATACTTTTTTGATGATTAAATTTAGGCTTATAATCTTGTTAATGAATTCAAATCTTCAAATAGAAATTACCACAAATTATTTTTCTATTTTACATTTGGTACTATGCGTACTAGTGGTGCCGTCTACTGGTTGTCAGAACGTGTATAAAATCCTCTCGTCCGTATTCAATTGCTCTCTCTACATCGTCGACCAGTCAAAGGCGTAACGCTGCCAATTTTGTATCGTCTGGTGTATAAAGTGAATAAAGAAATGTCCTGACGCTGCAAGGGATATCAGTTATGGTTATACTATATTAATGTTTATAAATGGTTATACTATATATTTATTATTATTATACCCCTAAATGTTAAGGGTGGTCCACCCCTAAATTTCTAGCAGAACAACGTTTGCCGAGTCAGCTAGTATACATATTATATTACCGTCAGCGTAAGATTTAAGATATTTGAGTAGGGTTCTAATGATAGTCACTTACATTTATATGACTGTCTTCGAAGAGAGAGGGTGCTTTGCATTTTTAACGACTATATATTGTATGTACATAGATTTTCACAATTAACATTAACAAATATAACACATAACACAATTAATAATTGAAATCAATGTTACCAATATAATCCCTCCAAGGACCCTACCACTAGCGGGCCGGATTTTGTCGCCTGTGGGGTTGTGGTTAGTATTCTTAGCCGCCCCAACACGGATAAAAAAGAGTTGGTTTTATAAAGGAGGTGGTCTAATTATACTTGATTTAATGGCTAGTCACTTGAATCTGCATTTATCAGTTTATCAGTTCATCGAATGAGTTAATTTCTTTTCTACATGATAACATTATATGTAAAATAGGGTGTCAATATTTAAAATAATTTCTCCCGATTTGAACAACAATGAGTGTCAGACAAGGACTGAGCGTACTACTTCATAATAAACTTATTGATGCGTCACTAGAAGTCAACTAGCCACCCAGTCACAACGGCAAATGTAAAACATCATGCAGTGAAATTTTATTCACGTCGCGTTCGCCTTAGGTTAGTAATTCCATTTTATAGTTTTGTTCTCCTATTATTAACTTTACTGTTAAAACTGACGGTTTCTTCTTTGTCATTTTATTTTACGTTATGTGTTTTATGTTTTGTATTTATGAATTTTATTAAAAGTTAAAAGAAGTTTGTGTGTGTACGGATTCTAAAAAGTGCTCATATGAAAGCTGGGGTCAATCGTATGTAATCGACGTTTTGGTTGGTCATCAAACCACTATTACAAATTACAATTGGTCTCGTCGTTGTAATGATAGACCAAGGATGATCCAATGTACCTGAATACCTATTTTTTTAAAAACTTAGCATCCATAAAAAAATTGCTTCAAACCTCAAGATATAAAAGAAGTCTTTACTGTGAAAATGTAGCCTAATATACTTGCAAATCAGGAAGCAACATAATATCTTCATGACACTGACGTAATATTGAATGTGTACGAGCATAGGAATAACTGAAAGGAATGCGTAAATAATACGAACAAAACTACGTGATACGCATACCAATGATTCTTCGGAATTCATCAAAAGCGCAGTCGTGAAAACTTCCATTGCGAGGGAAAAGAGAGCTAAAAGAGGAAGCAGGACGTGGATAACGCTAACGTATAATGCTAATACGGGTTTTTGGGTGTAAATGATCCAATATCGTCCTCTGGGTCAAATCTTCGTTCAACTGAGGCTCATTCTGAACCTTATTCATTGATTCGTTCGATTTTGAGCTGTAAGTCATGATTGTTAGGTGACATTTTTGTTATTTTAGTTTGGTAATACAATGTTTTGAATCGCTTTGATGTTGCGATTGGACCGGTATTTTACTTTGGGTCTTTGTTATATAATTTTTAGAAAATTTCGCACCTTTTAATATCCTCTAAAATAATAAAGTTTTATATAAAGTGTCATTATTTATTAGTTTTGAAAGAATCAAGATTGTATTGTAATGTATACATTATTGTTTATAATAATTAAAAATTAGGATCAATAATATAAAAAAAACTCTAGAAGTCTTTTCTAAGAAAGTTAATTTACATCTTTCCCGAATTTCTAAACGCATAAAAAATTAATTTAACATACACTTCACCTATACTATTGCCAATAAATTTTGTTCAACTACATATCTTCCTTTTAAAGATAAAAATAGCAACTTAGTAGCCAGTTTTGCAACTTAAACAAAGGTTTCTTCTTATCGAAGTTCAATCATTGTTCAAGTCCATTATCCGTCGTAAGGTCTTACGTCTGTGTAATGGATAACCTGCCTCTATTCAGCTCTCAATGGTGAAAGAAATTCCTTATCATGAAATAGCACCATTTCAGAAGTTTCTTACACAAATAAAAGTCCTTGACGGCATCTTTTATACTGTTGTTGTTGTTGTTATATTGCATTGTTTCGTTACTAGCTTTCGACTTTTAAAGTAACGGTGACGCTAGAAAAAAGAGCAATTACACATAGTGCGTCTAAGTAAGCTGTTCGTAATGATATTTTTGAAGTCATTTTAAATTTTACAAATACAGTTGCAGCTATCGCGGATCATTTGCTGTTAGTTGTTGAAGAGCCCATTGTCTATCTCCGATCTTTATTAGATATATTATACCAAAATTTTCCTTAAAAATTTGCATTTTAAAAACGAAAGAACGAATTAGATTAGTCGTTTTTGAGAAAAAAAAAAAAACTTATACACGTAAAGGTCAAATAAAGAAGTTTTTGAAGTCAAAAAATACTCCTATTATATAATTATATCTAAAGGATGTGATTCCAGCCCAGATAAGTCAGTTACGAACTTGTGGTTATTAAAGATGAAAGAACTTCACAAACACCCTATTCAGTAAGGGTCACCCATTCACAAATAACGAAAGATTATTATCGACTAGCAGGTAGTTATTTTCAGTGTGATCTAAAGGTCGTGACAGCATATATCTCTATTGAAAAACGAGGACTTCTTCTCTATCTTTAACAAAAGCAACAAATGTACCTTCACTTATTGAGGTTCTATGGCTATTCCAAAAGTGTTCCTTAACTTTTCTCAATACACCGAACTCTATTTCGTGAACACGGTAAATACAATGTCCTTTGAACTAACCTTTTACTTTCTTTCGTATTGTGTCGGTGACTTTGTTGCGTTTGACGTGACTATAAACACTTACATTTTTTTCTACGACCCATATTCTTAGTTTGTCTTGACAAACTGTGGCGTAATAGTTACCAAGCAAGCAAGGGTCCTCGGTTCGATTCCCAGCGAGGCGGAATTTTGAATGATGACTTTCTGTTCTATGAGGGTGAGTGTTCCTGTATTGTCCACGGCACAGGGAAATGAGTGTGTAGCATTATTTATTTATTGTCTCAAATCAATACTGCCGTCTCTTTTGCTAGACAGCCGTTATGCCCAGAAAGTGGATTTTGAGAAAACGGCAAAAAACTTTCTAATCGTTGTTTCTCAAAAACTATGGAACTTAAAACAATTTAATCACTTTTGAACTAATCACCGACATTTATTTCCGCTCAACAAGATCGTATCTGTTCAAAAACTTCTTTCTTACTTGTTTTTAAAATGCATTTTGTCGGCTTAACACACATTTCCTGCACATTTTAATTTTAATAAACGCTTCTAAGCATATTTTATTCCTTTAGTTTACATGTATTTTAATGTATCCAGAATATTTTATATTAGTACTTAGTAACTTAAAAATTAAATAAGAGACCTCCCAAGATCAGTTTCAGGGCATTTGATTGACTCTAAATAATTCGTGGCAAGTTCTGTAGATAATGAGTTTGACCTTTCACAAAGTTAACTTGCTTACCCTCTAAGTTCAGCGCTGGAACAAATTGAGGTTATGGTTCGTTATAGGTTTTCGGTGATCTTTTTATTATTAAGTTTAGGTTTATTACTGTCAAATAAAAATGTATGTTGTATTTTTTTATGTTATTTAACTATATTCTTTTTCTTCGTATTTTGTAAGCAAGCTCTTTGAATTTTGAATCTTCCAATTCCAAAAATATTCGCGATATTTATGACGAGTCGTATTCTCAAAAGACTAAGTTCCATCCATCCATCCATCCATCAGCCCTTAGAGGTCCACTGCTGGACATAGGCCTCCCCTAACTTGCGCCACTCTGACCGGTCCTGAGCCTTCTGAATCCAGCGGATGCCCGCTGTCTTCTTCAGGTCGTCAGTCCACCTGGTCGGGGGGCGTCCTATGCTCCTTTTTCCGAGACGTGGGCGCCATTCGAGGACCTTTCTTCCCCAACGGTTATCGGTCCTTCGAACTATGTGGCCAGCCCATTGCCACTTCAGCCGGCTAATTCTTTGAGCTATGTCGGTTACCCTTGTTCGTCTACGGATCTCCTCATTTCTGATGCGATCACGTAGAGAAATACCGAGCATAGCCCTCTCCATAGCCCGCTGCGCAACTCTGAGCTTGTGGATCAGGCCAATAGTAAAGCACCACGTCTCGGATCCGTATGTCATCACTGGCAACACACACTGCTCGAACACCTTCGACTTCAGGCACTGAGGTAGTGTTTTGGACGACAAGATATGACGCAGTTTCCCGAACGCAGCCCATCCGAGTTGGATTCTACGAGTGACTTCTTTCTCGAAGTTGGACTTACCCATCTGGATCACTTGTCCCAGGTAATTGTATTCGTCTACAACTTCAAGAGCAGCGCCGTCAACCACAACCGGTACGGGTGTGACATGGACATTTGACATGATTTTCGTCTTGTCCATGTTCATCTTAAGACCCACCTGTTTTGAGGCGCTGTTCAAGTCCCCGAGCATTGTACCAAGTTCTTCCAGGGAACCCGCCAGGATGACTATATCATCGGCATATCGCAGGTGTGTGATGTATTCGCCATTGATGTTAATGCCACGTCGTTTCCACTCCATCAGCTTGAACACGTCTTCCAACGCAGCGGTGAACAGTTTTGGGGATATGATATCCCCTTGCCTGACACCTCTCTGCAGTTGGATGGGGTTCGTTGCTGTGTCGTGTACTCTGACGGACATGGTGGCTGATGAGTACAAACACTTCAACACCTCGATATACCGGTAGTCGATCCGGCACCGCTGGAGAGAATTTAGTACCGCCCAGGTCTCGATAGAATCAAAGGCTTTCTCATAGTCCACATAGGCAACACACAATGGCAGATTATACTCCTCGGTCTTTTGTATAATCTGCCGCAGTGTGTGTATATGGTCTATGGTGCTGTAGCCTTTTCGGAATCCTGCTTGTTCGGGAGGCTGGAAGTCGTCAAGCCTGCGTGCAATGCGATTTGTGAGCACCCTCGAAAACAGCTTATAAACGTGGCTCAGAAGTGCGATGGGCCTGTAGTTCTTCAAAAGGGCTTTATCGCCCTTCTTGAAGAACAGCGTCACCACACTTCTGCCCCACGCTTCCGGGGTAGTTCCAGTGTTAATGACGGAATCGAACAGTTTTTGGAGCGCCGCTAGAAGGGGTTTTCCTCCAGCTCTTAGAAGCTCGGTTGTGATTCCGTCATCTCCAGGTGCCTTGTTGTTTTTAAGCTGTTTGAGAGCCTCTCTAATCTCATACAGGCTGACGTCCGGGATATCCTCTGTGTAGTGTCGGGTCAGTTTAGCTCTCTTATCGCTCTCCTCGCTAGGAGGTGGAGCTTGAGAGGAGGCATACAACCGTCTGTAGTATCTCTCAGTCTCTCTCAGAACTTCCGGTTTCGACGAAACCATGGTGCCGGACTCGGTCTTCAACCTCGTAAGCTGACTTTGCCCAATAGACAGATCTCTGGCGAACACTTTGGAGCCCTGGTTTCGCTCAATTGTGTTTTTTACACGATTTGCGTTGTGTTTTCGCAAATCGCGTCGCCTGCACTTGGAGATCTGCTCATTGAGCCGTCGGTATTCCCTCATGGAGGTTGGAGACTGCACACATAGTTCTCGTCGATCCCTCATAAGACCGAGAGTTTGTTCTGAGAGAAGCTGAGATCTACCACTAGGGTGGGTCTTGAAATACTTCGACCCTACCTCGTGGACAGTTGTTACCATCCTGGTGTTAAACTCGTCCACTGACGTGCACGATTCTAGGCACGCAAAACGGTTTTTCAGCTCAAGTTGAAAGTTCTCGGATCCCTGGATTTGGACGGATGTTGGGCGAAGCGTAGACTTCATCAGGCGTGACCGTTCCAGCTTCAGGTCGATATTTAATGTGCCTCTCACAAGACGGTGATCGCTTCCGGTTTTGAACCTGCTGATCACAGAGACATCATTAAATATGTGCCGTTTGTCTGCCAGAATGAAGTCTATCTCGCTTTTCGTGGAACCATCAGGACTTATCCAAGTCCACTTGCGTTGTGGCTTCTTTCTGAAGAAGGAGTTCATCATGAAGAGATCTTCCTTCTCCAAAAAGTTGGCCAGCAAGTGTCCTCGGTGGTTCCGTCGTCCAATTCCGTAGGGACCCACTTTCCTCTCGGCGCCACTTTGCGTGCCCAGCTTCGCGTTGAAGTCCCCCATCACAACATTGAAGTGAGCTTTAGAGGTATGTATGGCTCTACTTATGTCCTCATACATAACCTCAACCTCTTCGTCGGGATGTGTCGAAGTCGGCGCATATACCTGTACAACCTTCAACGAATACCGTTTGGATATTCTGAGTGTAAGGTACGCTACCCTGGCCGACACGCTCCCGACTTGCACAATGTTGTTGACGAGGGACTTGTGAACGAGAAACCCGACACCACCTTGGGACAGATGTTCGCCCTCCCGGTGATAGAACAAGTTTCCGGATTTGAGTATTATCGTGTCCTCCCCCTGTCTTCGGACTTCAGATAAACCCACAATACTCCAGTTTAACTTGTCTATCTCTTCTTCCAGCTCTTTTACCTTGTCGTCGGTCCTCAGTGTCCTGGTGTTGTATGTTGCCAGGTGCAGAAGTCGTCGTTTGGATTGGTAGCCCGATCTCTGCCGGCGATTCTTAGCACCCCCTGCCCCGCCGTTACCATAGCCGCTACCGTAACTAGGAATAGCGGGGCTGCCGGGGACTGGGGGCCGAGGCTTGTTCGTGACTTGCATGCGGGGGTTTTAGCCGGTAGTCACCACGCTTGGCTAGTGCGTGTTGGTGACCGCAGGTGACCTGACTAGTATTCGTCACGCACAGGAAGATGCTGCTGCCCATCTTCCTGGATTTGTCCTAATAGTCGCCTTTTACGACATCCCAGGAAGAACGGGAGTGGTGCTATTCTACAAAGTGAACCCGGACACCACACGGGGAAAAGACTAAGTTACGAAGCGTTTATTTTCAAATGAATTTCACAGAGCAGTTTCCAATTACTTAATATTTGTAAATATGTAAGATTGCTGAAAGAAATCGCGTAAATCGTATCTTGTTTCGTAATTCAAAATGTCAACTAAAATTGGTTTAAGTGCAGAATGTCCAATTCGCAAAATGTCCAATGATCCAATTTTCAGATAGTAAAATTTTCACAATTTGCAATTCTCTAAATTTTGTATAGGCAGTAATGGCTTCAACTCATAGTAAACACTGCGAAGAACTTTTTCACATCATTTAAATGACCTGGGACATACGCTGCTCCAGTGTGTCTTTAAGATCTTTATGCAGAATTAACGAAATGTATTTCCTTTATTTCATTTAGAATAGGTCAACACAATTTAGCTTAATCTCTTAAATTACTATTAGTGGCTCAAATTTTGCTCAAATTTCGCCCGCAGCGGTAACAATGCAGTGTCTGAATTCGTAATGGCGAAAATTGAATTTCGCACACAATTTTAGTTTCTGGTCAAGCGGTGCTGTATTTTGCGGAATAATAGAATTACGTTTTAACGTCTAATTTAATATTTCACATTTAATCATTGAAGTTGATAATAATATGAGAACACTTCTAGAACTCATTATGAAGAATGTTTGAGTATAAGTGGTATAAGTTATACGTTCGGGTATTCTCAATCACTGAAGTTAACTTTAAGAATGCTTCATCATAATAATTTGATACTTTATTTATTGAAATCGTATAGTGCTATCCATCCATCCATCCCATCAGCCCTTGGAAGTCCACTCCTGAACATAGGCCTCCCCTAACTTGCGCCATTCTTCATATAATATGCACCATTCTTAGGATGCAATTGAACACCCAGTAGTAAATATAAGGCAATAATAATAGTCAGGCCTCAGATTAAATTTATTCTTTAATCTGAGAGTCAGGCATGTAAAACATACGGCAAGCACAAAAAACTTATTTTCAACTTATTTGAGACTGCGCCGACATATACATATAACAAAACACAAAAAATGTTTGTACGGATGTCCTTTATAGACTCTGAAACCATCCAACAGATATGCCTCAAATCAAAATGGTTTCATTTGAAAGGCAACAATCCGAAGGTGGTTTGAGATCACTAAGATAATATACTAGGCACATTCCGTCCCTTGTTAAAGTCGATTTTCCACTTTTCCTATACAAATATTTGAGGATAATATTATGTAAAGATGGCGCATCAACGTCAACGTCAACACAAAAACACTGATCTTTCTTTCTGATCAGTAAAGTTTTCAGCGTAGTGGAACACGCCGAGTATCCACTAGTTAACTGTATTATTAAAATAACCCTTTCGTAAAAAGAATTCGATTTTGCAGTACTATACATTTCCATTCTTGTGTTACTTAACTCGATATGTCTGCCTTTACATTTTTGCGTCGTATAGACATAGCTGAATATGACGTACCTACTACTAATTCTGAAGGATAGACACAAAATCAGAGAGTGAATGATCCCATAAAGATTTAGAGTTTTCATTGTAAATGGTACGTTTAATTTTTTTTGTGAAACTAATTATCTTGAACGCCAATCAGTCTCAATCAGCGCGAATTACGTCACGCCTCAGTAAACAAACGAATATAACAATACTGACAATATCTTGTCTAATACTTTACTGAGGCGTGACGTCACAAGCGATGCCATGACACTGAAGTATTTTGGTGCGAATTTCAAACTTATAAATTGAAGTGTATTTATTTTAAACTAAACCTTATTTTTTGCGGAAATATGACATACGTTGTAATTATTATATTTCCCAACAATATAGAACAGTATTTCAAAATCTGTCATCATGCCTATTGACCCACACGAACAGGGCCAGCAAAACAAAAGCGTCCAAAACTATGAAGTCAGCGATGGCACTGACATAACTGGAGATACTCGTATTTCAAATAAAGAAACTGAAATTCTATAATATTTACACAGCACCGAACCGGCAGTTGCAGATCATATCAATTGTTGTACACAAAACCATTTTACGGCAAAAGACGGTGCACTCAACATTTTATTCGGTGCGATAGAATTCGCTCAAACATAAAGGCATTGTGAGGAGATAGGGGTTTGGTACGATTTTATACAGTTTTGTATGGTTCGAGTAATAGTTTGAAGTTGTATTTTTAAAAGAATTTTGCTCTACAAGAATGGCAATGGAATAAGAATCATACGGCAATATCGTTATCCATTTTATAAGATTATCTATGATGAATTTTTGTGTTGTTCAACTGAATTTGAACTCCTTCGAAGTTCGGTTGCAAGAATCATAACGGTAAAATAACTATGAAAAATTAGCTGATTAGATTGAAGCTTAGCCCCTTCATTTCGATGTCTAAACTATGTAAGAATTCATCTTAAGCTAAACATTTATTTCGGTCCAAATTATTTAAAAATCGTTAGTACCTGCGCTCAGTAGCTACTCATTAATTTGTTCTTCCGAAGTGACAATCTACAAGCAGATTGTATTAATATTGATGAGAAGTAATACTTTCCAGACATTAGCGCGCTCATTTATCAACCGACGTCGTGACGCCACGTCGACGTCACGTTGACGTCAGCGACACGAACTCACGACTAATTGATAATTATTTCAAGCGGGTTCACTGAACCATGAATCTCGCGAAATTACGTGGAATAATTTAGCAGAGTTAGAATGGAACTAATAAATGCAGGTATCGAAACTGAATTAGGGGGATCAAGCGGACAAGAACATTCACACCCAGACCGAGAATAGAGATTCATACTCATCATTCAAACTTCCGCCTCGCTGGGAATCGAACCCAGGACCCTTGGCGCGGTGATCTGGCATGGTAACATGGCATGGTCGTCAATATTGAAGGACATTTCCCTTTTTAACCGACTTCAAAAAAGGAGGAGGTATTCAATTCGACTGAATTTTTTATGTTTGTTACCGCCGAACTTTCGACTGGGTGAATAGATTTTGATGATTCTTTTTTTACTTGAAAGCTGGTGCTTGTCATGTAGTCTCAATTATATTTGAATGAGATCTGACAAGTAGTTTTTGAGTTATCCCTTACTTTGAAGTCGGTTATTTTTTGTCAAGAATTGTTGAAGATTATGCAAGTGCCCACGGATGTTAACCTGTTAAATATTACTAATATTTTGAACCCGTTAATTTATCTATGAATCGAAAGTAATTAATTTTATAATTATCAAAGGTAAGTTTAACTTTCATTAAACTTAAGACAATAGTAACGATGGTAGCATGACTAATGCACATAAGGTCATGTGTTACATCTCCCTTAATTAGAGTTATGACGCGTCTAACACCGCACGTCACTTAGGCACGATTACCATCTACATTACGCTATTACTGATTCAAACGGATTAACCCTCTGAGCTTTGGATAGCCTCAAGAATGCCTCGGAGCTAAATGTCAGTTTTGTTTTGAAGATTATTTTGGTAATAACAAGAGAAATGCTTTTCTTTACCCCATTTGGCGTTATAATAAGGCGACAAAATGTTTAATGACAGCATTATTTAAAATGATTGTAGAATCAGACAAATATTTAGTTAACTTAAGATAATGATATTAAAGGAAGCAAATACGATTTTCTATTTTATTACAAGCGTTTATTTAACTTGCATTATTCGTTAGATTCTTAGCATTTAATACGTATGAGTCAAATTTTGCTAGCTGAATTAGAACAATCCTCTTCTCTCATGCTACGGAATTTAAGTTAATTTTTACGTGGTTACTTCGGTTATGGTTATGGTGGTTAGTATGGTGGTACGATGGTTCTGATGACAATGCGTTTTTAGGACAATGATGACCAAGCTCAGGGTAGGTTCCAAAGGAGGGAACTCCTCGACATATAACATTACACATGTTTATACAATTGAACATGAGGTCTTAAACTATTAACTATTATAATTATTAAATTAAACAAATTCAACAGGTTAACATACTCGTATTATACGACTTCACTTATGATAGCTCCTTCTAAAATTCGTTAGAATCTAACTACCGCGCTCAGAGAAGATCGTGTCGTCCAATGAAAAAACGAGTATAATCACATAACAAGTTCCGAACATAGGCTATCGGAGCACGAAATTATCATCTAAATAGGTAGATTATTGTTTACTGTACACACCAAATAGGTTATTAATTAAAAATATGAAAAATATGAGGTACAAAAGGCGGTAATTTATCGCTATAGAGCGATATCTTCCATACAACCTTTAGAAGAAAGACACAGTGATGTGTGTGAAAAGATAAGAGTGCACATCTAGCCTGAGGGAAGACTTTTTATATTTATAATTTCTTTAATTTATTTAATATGGTATATCTTACATCTCGTCCGTTCAGCAGCCATGTGAGGTTCGCAGGAGGGTCCGCGGGAGGCGAGGTACATTGTGCTCGAAGCGAATCTCCTGATGCATACCAGCCTTTCTCCGCTTTAATCGACGGCTTCTCTGGTGGTAATTCTGTTAACAAAAAGGCAACATTTGAGGATTTGGAAAAGTTTACATTTTAGTTTCTCCTTTCTGTGTGTAACCAAATCTTGCAACTAAAATTTGACCTAATTCAGAGTTTCGATGGAACTGAAATGTTGTATCTAGTCAATCGGATGACAATGTAACATAATGTTTTCATAGAGCGGGACTGAAGATGGATGTAGGAGTTCTTAAAGTCTGAGTGATTGAGTTTAGACTCGTTTGACTTAGAAATAGTCTTAGATAACAATATCTAGCAGAAGATAATAAAGCCAAAAGTTACGATAAGAGCCTCTTTTTAGTTATTTAAACTATGATTATCTTTATAGTGTCGGAGTAGCTAGAAGTGTAAGGAGTAGCTGGGACCTGATGGAAAATAGTCGTTGCTCAGAAACACTGAAGGCGTCATTGACGTTGGGCTGGCTTTAAAACGAATTGAATTCACTTCACGGTTGAATCCAGAAGGAGCTTAACAGCAAGATACGCTAGTAAAGAACCCAAGTGACGTATTTAAAAGTAAACGCTTAGGGAATTTTGACCACTAGCAATCACATATAGGCATAACTATTTTCCCATGAAGTTCCTAAACTCTTTCGATGCCTTATTCCTGACGCAACAGTAAGTTTATCAGCTCATAAAACATGAAAATAATATCAACCTATAATATTCAAAGAAGACAGTCATTACAAGGCTACAGCGATTACTGCCTAAAGACCTCTTGTTACTAAGTTCTTGGTTGAGACAGCGCGTCAACAATTTCCATAATTGCGAACAATGTACCTTACCTGAGCTTCAAATCCCTGGAGAGGATTATAAGGAATCTTCACACACCCGCTGAAGCTAATACTTGAACCTTTTCAAATACCACGTATGTTTACTTATTTAGTTTAAACTTCGGCTTAAGAGAGCAAACGTGAACAGGTTACGTGTTGTGAGCGAAGGGAGGCTGCAAGAAAGTTTATGTGTAACGTTATGTTGTTCAGAACCGCAAATTAAAATTGCATGGGAACTTCTACACTACACTACAGGTTTGGATGGAAATTCAATTTACATATCAAAATACGTTCATACAAATCTTGATTCAGTCAATTCCGATATTTGCGTTTGACATAAAAAGTAAAAAGAAGCTAACTTAGCCTCCCATAATGTATTAAGCATTATAAATTCTTAACACAATGTTCTTTAAGTTACCCAAAAAACGTAACAGTTCCTTCAACAATAATGTGATTCAGAAACTTTGCCTGATTCCAAATGGCGTGTATTTTTCCGCCTAAATAGTATGTCACGGTTTCCGAGGTGTGATGCTCGTTAACTTCTCCGCATAAAGTGTGTTGACATCACCAGTTCGTTGCACACGAATCTGTCTGTCTTTACTCAACATATTTCTGAAATTCGTTTTTAAAATAAACGTTACAACGAAATTTGGAATTCAATAAAATTCACGCTATTTTAGAAGTTAAGCAATTTACTCGAAAGCGACAATTGATTAATTTAAATTGAAATGCTATCAGCGAATCATGAATCGTATTTCCCTCTTTGAATCTAATCACTGATAGGATTTGTTTATGTTTAATCTTTGTAGAACTAAGTTTCACAGTAATTTACATGATTTCATGTTTAACTTGTACATATACCTTGTATGTGAATACCGCGAATATTGCTTGTGAAGTTGAAGCCGAAAAATTATTGATCAACTATATTTTCATGTATTGCATCTTCACTACTATTACTACAAACCATTTTTACTGAGATATTAGTACGAACAGTTAGTATCTATATGTAAATTGAACCATGGTTTGACAAATAATTAATATTCCTGACTTTAATGACCTTAATCCGTCAACTATTAAAAGTGACTAGGGCAGTACCGGAATAAAAACCATTGACTATAAAAAATCCGTTTGATTTCTCATGACTACTTTGTTTTGTAATTGTATCTACAATTTTCATTTTCTTCAAGATCTACATCACCATTTGTCACCGTCAGAAGCAAATCATTGAAACCATCTATATAAGAAGCTTGTTTTTATGAGCCACAAATCTTCCACATTTCCCAATATGGCGTGTACTCTGCGCCGAAATAATATTTGCTGCGTGCCTCCAGGCGCGCCGAGCTCGTTAACTTCTCTGCATCGAGTATGTTGATATTGTCAGTTCGTTGGACACCGTCTCCAGTGTTTATTTATTTCTGCAATTTGGGACGTTTCTTTAAGGGGAACATTTGTGTCTCGAAGCTTGTATAAGCCTACATCAAATTCTTAAACTTCTTCTTCATGAAATGCAAACCAATTTCTTTGTAACAACTTTTAGTAGCAATCTTACATAGAAACATCAATTTAAATTTACTGGATGCCGTATCAAGTCCGCTGCAAATTTAAAAAACTGTCAAGCTTAATTTATGTATTAATTAATGTACGGCCAGCTTTTGGTGAAGAATAGACTCACATCCGAATTGGGCTACGATTAAGTTGAAGCTCAGGTTATTTGGTTGTATCATAATTAGTAAATAAATGATGTATACGATTAACTCTGAAACTTAAGAACTTAACCACTAACGTACTATCGCCAATCACGGACCGCAAGTATTAGCTGGAACTCGCAAATTCAATTATGCTGGATTGAATAATGCTGGAAGGGGCTTCAAAGTTCGCCTATAAAATGTTCTACATCCTTGCCGACCCAGTACTTACCAACTTATAGTAATTGCGTTGAAAGGTGGTTTCGAATACTTTGCGGAATGGAATTAAAACTTAAACTTATGAATTCCTAGAATAAAGTTTAGATTACATGTATGTAGGTACTTATATACTATGATTGCGAATCGTATATCTGGTAGAACTTCTCTCTTTGTCAGTGTATTAAATTTTTTTGCTAATCGGAAAAAAGATTAGAACAGGATTCCCAAACAAATGTTAAATGTCAAGACGACTAGTGTTCCATGAAAAACTATGTGAACACAAGAAATTTTTAAGACACATTTCCGTCCGTAACTGTTTCAAATCTTTGTTGAAATAGTAAAGTTGGAGCCGCAAATGTGTTTTTCTTGTTACCTACACGTTAGATATTCGCCCACTTTGCATTCACCGGACGCGGTCGTAAAACGTCCGTCGGATGCCAAGTCAGAGCAATATCGGATCGTTGGTTCAGTTTAGTGATATTTCGGCTCTATTTTCGATATACGATAAGATTCAGATACCTTAATCTGCGTAGTTTTCAATAGATTCATCAAAATATTTTGATTACATTTTGCTTGTTTTGACTATCCTACTAATATTATAAACTAGCTGACCCGGCGAACTTCGTATCGCCTAAGAATGTAACAAATCAGAAATCATTAAAATCGGTACAGCCGTTCTTAGCCGTTACAGTTTCTGTGTGCTCCTCCCTCTTCCTCTCCCCCTCCCTTTCCCCCTCTCTCTCACGCTCACGCTCCCGCTCCCGCTCCCAAGTGAAAACAGGAGTCATAAAAGACGCTAATAATAATAACTAATAGCTATTTATCAACTACACATAAAAAAAATTACCTTATCCCGCAGGAACAGGTCTATTTTCCGGGATAAAAAGTATCCTATATCCATCCCCGAGCTTTATTTTATATCTATATAAATAATTAATCTATCAACTACATATAACAAAAATTACCTTATCCCACAGGAACAGGTCTATTTTCCGGGATAAAAAATATCCTATGTTCGTCTCCTGATCTAAGCTACCTCCCCACCAATTTTCAGCCAAATCGGTTCAGCCGTTCTTGAGTTATAAATAGTGTAACTAACACGACTTTCTTTTATATATGTTACCGGATATCTGTATAATGCAGGTATTCAACACAATTCCTAGGAAATGTGTATAATACCTGGGTCGTTTTGGCAATGTATTAAATTATATGAATATTATTCACCATTACATAGTTTGCCTAGGTAATATATACGTTTCCCAACTACTGTACAGAATACCTGCAGGTCCACCAGCAATGAATAAAGTTAGATTTGGGTATGTGTAGTCAACTTGAATGGAGGTTGGAATTAAGAATTTACTTAAAAACACACTCAAAACTAATTGTAACCTGCATGAATAGATATTTTTTTATACATTTTAAATTAATGCTTGACCTAAATCACACTTGATGGTAAGGAGAGATGCAGTCTAATGGCTCCTACACTACACTGCTCGCCTACGCAGCTTCGGATTTTTCAAAATTGGTGACAGAATCGACTTAGTCAACCCCGACCCCACGTGGTACTAGTCTGCCCTACCCCTAGAGTGAATGTAAACCCCGGAGGCGCGGAGGGAGAGCAGCCCCCGCCCGCTGTAACCAACTGCAGGCACCATGTGAGCCGAAGCGGCTGAGGCTGGTCGCCTCAGGCGACCAAAAAGCCGAAGCTGCGTAGGCGAGCATGGAGTGCCTGCAGTTTGTTACGCAAGGGCGGAGGGGCTGCACTTCCCGCAGCGCCGGAGACGTTTGGAAGCCTTTTTGTGTATTAAAAACCCCTAAATTGTCCTTAAAAGTGCATAATAATATGTCACCGGAAGATAACAAGAACCGCAAATTTACAAACCTAGGTTTATAAACAATATACAACTAAATGAATATTACTCTAACTGAAACATTCGCTACTTGAAACTTGGCCTTTTGAAAAGTGTCATTATAAAAGGCAGACCAAACGTATAGTTGGCAACTGTTAGGTTGGGAAATAAAAAAAAATGTGATAAGTTGGCAAATGATTATTCGGCGAAATAAAATTCTGCGAAACGTTAGTTGGCAAGTGATAATCGGCCAAACAATTTTCGGCGAAAAGGCAGAGAACCGTCTTTTACACACATTACCAACTACGCATGGAGTATTGTATAGAATGCTGAATTATACAGATATCCGGTAACATATATATAGATGTGAAAGTTTTGTTTGTAAAGATGTATGAATGGTTATTACTCTTTCGCGCAAAAACTACTGAACGCATTTTCCTGAAATTTAACAAAGGTAGCCCATGATCTGGAATAACACATAGGGTCACATAGGGTACCTGTCCTCGTAAGTCCAAACCTCTTGCTCAAAATCTCTTCTTCAAACTGATTTTATGCAAGACCTTAAGCAGCGTAGGTTAATGCTTTAAACATCAGTCTCTCCACGACATAAATACTTAGCCCTTTCACCAACTTTAATTGTTTAAAGGATGTGTGAATAGGGATTAATTTTCTTATTTAACAATTTTTCTCATAGTACGAATAAGATAAAATATAATAAAAGAAAAATTGTACAAAGGCGCTGCTTATATCTTTTTAGGGTTCCGTAGCCGAATGGCAAAAAACGGAACCCTTATGGATTCGTCATGTCTGTCTGTCTGTCTGTCTGTCTGTCTGTCTGTCTGTCTGTCCGTCCGTATGTCACAGCTCCTTTTTTCCGAAACTATAAGAGCTATACTGTTGAAACTTGGTGAGTAGATGTATTCTGTGAACCGCATTAAGATTTTCAGACAAAAATAGAAAAAAAAAACAATAAATTTTGGGCGTTCCCCATACTTAGAACTGAAACTCAAAAATGTTTTTTTCATCAAATGTGTGGGGTATCTATGGATAGGTATTCAAAAATGATATTGAGGTTTCTAATATCATTTTTTTCTAAACTGAATAGTTTGCGCGAGAGACACTTCCAAAGTGGTAAAATGTGTGTCCCCCCCCTGTAACTTCTAAAATAAGAGAATGATAAAACTAAAAAAAATATATGATGTACATTACTATGAAAACTTCCAACGAAAATTGGTTTGAATGATATTTAGTAAGTAGTTTTTTTTTAATACGTCATAAATCGTAAACCACAAAAAACATTGATCAAAGTTACAACGAACTACAAGAACTTTTATATTATGTTACTTGCTGCTACGGAACCCTTCATGGGCGAGTCCAACTCGCACTTGGCCGCTTTTTTCTCATTTAATCAATCCTTCGGTAAACATAAAAAATATTATACATTCAAGTTCTTAATAACATATTCGTATGTATTGTACGTATTATCTTTCAATACATAAAATCTTCGGTAAAGGGAAACATCATTATACGTGACAGTTCTTTATAGCGTCTTCGAAGATACACAATTCAGCACATAAATGGATTGTTAAAGATCAATTCTCTATCATTCTAAGTGGATGCATGATGTGTTGTGATGATGATGCTGCACCACATTCGCTGATCTAAACGATATTCGATTTGAGATGAGTGATTTATCAAAACGATCGCAGCGAACGTCTCGCTCGGATTATTTCGATAATCGATGTTCGCTCACTTTTATTACCCTCGTTGGTCCATAACGATTGAGATTGCAATGAGTGAATTTTAAATTTTTACCTTGAAGTGAGTGAGCTCAGAACAGCTCGAATCGATCATAGTCGGGAAATTTAAGCAATGTTGCATTCAGTTAGATGATGAATAGGATGACTAATTGTAAATTAAGGATGCTTTTGTAGTTTGAGTTATCACCATTTAGTACCATTAAGGGGTGTCCTGTAATATTTCCAATACTATGCCGGTAATCCAGGTTATCGTAAGAGGCAACAGAAGCAGGCTTGCTTGGTAGTAATATCCGTCCTTCTGTACGGCATCTAACTATTGATTTCAGTTTAAAACGTGTATTACATTAAATCATCTTAAAATAGGATGTAAAAATTGGTCGTATAAATAAATGACCAAACAAATACGCGAATATGATTCTTAAATTGACTTGGTTTTTCATTGGATACGTTGAAACCCTATAAAATGAAGCATTTTAACCAATATTATCCAAACAGTACAAGTTTCTGAATTTTCTCCTTCAAACTCTGAAAAAATAAAATAAAAACTCAACGAAGACAGCTATGAAGTGTATACAGGTCTTATTCCTTTAAAATTTCTTAATATTGTTGTTTCTTAATAATGTCGGAATTCTTCAGAAGGTATTTTTTTCTCATCATTCCACTTCAAAGACCAGGCCGAAAAAATAACAATGAATTATTTTTTTATCAAATAAGACACTCATTACATTGTGTTATATGTATTATAAGTGAAGAAGAAGTATGGTATATGTGAATAACAGTGTGAGTATAACAAAGAAAGACAGGGAAGCAATACATAGAGAGAAGAGGAAAAGAGACAGATACAATAAACTGTACCGTATTCCGCTAGCTATTCGTGAAGCAGTAAGTAACTACTTCAGTAATTCAGAGCAATTCAGTTAATCTATACCTTGATGCTCCAACGATGTATCCCGAGTTGGTTTAAGTGAAATGGAGAGGAAGTACCGGGAAATACGCAAAAGCTAGAACGAATAGACATTAAACTTGTAATTATTTGGATGAAATGACTACGTAACTTTGGAAACTATTCGTATGGTTAGCGATATGAAGAAAACGCAGAAGGTTATATTATTAAGTACACAAATTGGTGCATTATTAAAAAAAAGAATGATAACGCTTGCACACTCATAGCCCCACTAGTATTCCCTGTGTCGTAAGTGCCATGTAAAACACTCAAAGGCAAGAACACATACACCCAAATCGAAAACAGAAATTCAAACTCATCATTCAAACCGCCTCGGGGGAATCCAACCCGGGCCCAATCGAACGGCGATCAGGCAAGGTAACCATTGTGGTGCACGTTACGGGTCCTTAAGTTTAAAAGTAGTATTAAGAAGATGTACCTTAGCACGTACCATAAATTCATTTGTTTGATTATCTGTAGGTAGGTACTATAATAATAAAACTGTTATAAATTTTACCTACCTACCAAATTACCGACACAGGCAAGATTTATTATATGTATATGTAGAGGCTTAATTACATTTTCGACTGTCTTTCTAAATTGGCATATTTTTACATACAAATTATGTTTCTCAAGTGGGTTATTAATCTTTAATAGATATCTTTTATATGTTTTTCTGATTTATCGTTCGTGAATCGATGAACATTGTACCCACCTTACACACACCATTATACTTACAACCTTACGGCATTAGTACTATTTATAAGCTTCTACCCACTTCTGGTTCCTTTATTTTCTTTATTATTAAGTCCTGATCAGATCATTCCTTATTACAGCTAATTTAATATTTATCAGTACTATATAAGCGCTCCGAAATACAAAGAATCTAAAACTCTTTGACACATTTTGAAAAACTTCCACGTTGATGTTACAAACGGGTTTCGTATTTCGTTCCCATAACTGCTATAAGCAAGCTTGAGTAAGATTAGTGTGGCAGTCGTATTACCTAGTATTTATTGCGCGCGGGTTTATGAGAACCATAGTTTATACGTCTGTATACCGGTTAGCAATGGTATTGTGTAGATTTATTTTATGTTTTTCTGATTTAGGAACGCAGAAAACAACATTAGTTCAAGATCCGACCACGCGGCGCGATATGTTGAAGAAAAATGTGAAATAGCAAGTGAAAATGAGAAATATTCATCGTAAAATGCATAATTAAATGAGTCTTATAACATTCAGATTAAATTGATTTAATTAATAATGTTACCATCACTTAGTGCGGCTCTTAGTAATCTTAAAAGTAAAATAATATTCATTATTCAATTTATTCATACAATACTATAGTTTCGTAGCGAGATTCATTGTTTCGATAGCATTCGTTAAGGGGCGTTGTAGTAAAGTTATTAAGAAACTTTATATTGATAAACCAAAATGTTTTAAAGTCAAAGGTGATTAAAATTATTGTGCACTCTGTACATAATTTTTTGGAAGATAATATAATCCTATCTGATATAGTAAATTAATCCATTTATCTATGGCTAAATAAATTTTCCCAGGGCATCTGATTACAATATAAATATGACGAAACACAGACAATGCTAGTTCCATGGGTATATCTGTATATATTTATATGCATGTAATAATGACGTAATTTCATTTGTAAGAAATGTGGAATTTCCCATTATATTTACGTGTTTCATGGTAAAATATTTCTCAACTATGGAGCTAAATGTTTATTTGTTAACGAATTAGATAATGAATCTAAATATTCCTGATTACAAAGAACTTTATTTCCCTCGGGTAATAACTTTGTTTTTACGCAGGTACCCACTATTACCAAACGAATAGGAGGTTATAGTATAGCTCTAATGTATATAAACGGTAGATAAATAATGTATTTGATCCAACTATTATGACGGACGTAGTAAACATACATTGTAAAACATACTCCACCGCTATTTGTAAATTCTAAAATACAAAATAATACTCTAAAATACATTGAATCATACAAGCGGCGTTCCGACTAAAGCAATTTATTTTCCCTAAAACAGAAATAGAGTTGTCTTAGTAAAAGCAGAGCTGCAAAACATTTGGTATGTAAACTGTACAGCTCTATTAGTAATTCCAATGGTTGGATACTGATGTGAGGATGGCAAATATATTTAATTCTAGACTCTACGGCATATTTAAATTGCTAATGTATGACTAAAATTAAAGGAAAATAGGTAATATGTATTCTAGGTGTCATTTTGTTTGGCGTTAATGAAACAGCCTTAACATCTTATTTAGATTATATTAGATTCTTTATCGCGTCTCCTCCTTATCTATCGATTTCATATTTAAGACCGCGGTATGAAATTTTATGGGAAGTAAAATCAAACTTTTTCCGTTACCTTATGCGTTTTATATAACTGACACACACAATTTTTATTTTATTTTAGAATTTTAGTCATTTTAAAAGTACCCTTTTTTATTATTACTTATAATATTACATTGCAATATTATAATTATTATGTTATTTAAAATAAAACAAGTTGTGTGTTATAACGCCTTTGCACACATAGGGCAAGTTCAAAGAATTGGTTCTTGTACTAGAACAACATTACTTCAGGATTGGAAAAAAATAAGGAGGTTAATAATATTATATTAAGTATATTCTTAGAATCTTAGTCTCATTCATCCAAACTCTTGATTCAAATGTAAATTGATTTACATAAAACGGGATCACATAACACCGTGGGCCCAGATAACCAATTAGTAATGCAAATAGAACACTGATATGTGGGTTGGCAAAGAAATTCTTTTTTAAGCATATTCAGTTCCACAAAAGCCCATTACATAAACTTTATAGCTCTGGATTTTAGGTTGAAAATAAAATGAATTTCAGAACATCATAAGGTGCAAAAACTGTAGAAGATATAGTGGATTTAAATTGCAAATTGGGTTTCAAAGCAGACAGTGGAGGTGCATTAAGAACGTATATCAAATGAATGCAGATTTAGACGCCAAATATAAAAACACTAGAGTTTACGTAACACAATTTTGTTTAATGGTAGTAGAATACACTTAGTGTTTTTTGTTTGGAATAAAGAACATTTAGATCAAAAACCAAACATGCAGACACTCTATAAATCCTTGAACTATGAACAAGACACCCAGAATTAAACCCCAAGTGAAAAAAAAAACATTTCACTATAGAAATTAAGGTTTGTACCAGTGAAAAAAGATCCCGGATCTTTGTCGGTAGGTAACAAACAATTGATAACAATAGGAACTCAGATTAAATAATAATTAGAACAATAAAATAATAATAAATATGGATCTGGTTCAGTAAACATGTAAATCAACATTGGTATCTATTATAACTCTGAATTGCATTCAAAGTGTTACAAATGATAAAAGAGAAACATTTTTGGAAACAAAGATTTATCACAACGAAAGGTAATCTGTCTGTCAGTTGGTACGTCACACGTCCGTAAAGTCGGCAATTCTTCTACCGCTGATTGACAGTAGCTGATAAGCAAAAATCTCCACTGGCACAAACCGTTAAAACCGTTTACGTTGAATGCCGTGATTGATGCTGACGAAGAAGAAAAGACATTTTATCATAGTAATTTGATTTGGTAGAATAAATTATATGTTACGAGTATAGAGAAAGAATACGTTTTGACGTCAAATAAATATCACCAAAATCATTTGATCAACTATAATTTGAGTAATATATTTGGAGTTAAAGTTTTTTCACAGTTCGTAGCGTGAAAACTAGAAAAAGAAATGTGAAAGTTAAATTCATAAAAATGTAAAATGTGTAACTGAACTTATTAAAAATTAACGTTAAAAATATTTCAGACAAAGATAACATAAACTTTCATTATAGTGATAAAAAAGGCAATAAATCAAGACATTTCTTAGGAAAATACTTATTCTGCACGCATTAGCCGACAAAATTGTTAGCTACATAAAAAATCTGCCGTCATAACGCAAGGGGACGAAATTATTATAAATCTTCATGACATTACCATGGAGTAACTTAGGGAACTTTGCTCTTGCGAGAATTCGCTCGGTAAGTGGGCTGTAACTCATCGAGGCATACACAGAGCCTACCACAATAGAACTTACTGTTTTCGATAGAAACTCAGTGATTCTTCAGAAAAAATATTTTGCTAATAAAACTAAAAGAAACAAGCAAAGTTCATTGAATGAAAATCATTAATTCATTACACAAAAACGTTAGTAATGTAACATAATGTTAAAATTTATAATATAAACAATAGAGAAGCGACGTAATTCTTTAGGATATAATTTGAAAAGGAACATTAAAGTACTTCTAAGGAAACTCTTGAATATTTTCGAGTCAACGAACCGAATAAAAGAAGATACCTACTCCCATTCGTACAGAAAGTAAGAAAATTTTAAATTTCTCTTGAAAGTTGGTTACAAGCAATGTTTTAATAAAGTGAATTTTGCATCACAAACTTTTGTTCAAGAAAAGTATGTAAAGTTGTTGTCCTAACAACTTTATTGACTTGAATCCAACGTAGACACATAGCGTCAACTAAATATGATATAATTTTTGAATTAAGAGATTCAGATTTGATGACATTCTACTGAAAATATTTGACTAGAGAGTTTTATTTAACTCTGTATACTTACATTAAGTTTAGAAATCTATAGTAGGGGACATGATGAATGCATGTCGCCAACTATTTCTGTAGGTTACAAGTGAGAAATAACACCAATGACTCCTGCTGAGGTAATGGTGAAGAATTGGAAGGATCGCTTAGACCCTCGGGCCCTTTTTGTAGCTAAACTAATGGTTGAGAAAATCTGACGTAATGAGAAAAGAACGAAACTAGTGTGTGCATAACACGCAGGTATATTATAATACTATTATATTTTTCTTAGACTAGTAGAAGATGAATATTTTAAAATCAATTAATATCAGAAAACTAATTTACAGAAGTTTAAGAAAAGACAACGAACGGTTTGTGGAAATACATAATAATTGTACAAAATGTACTATAGGTACGAGTACATTTAAATATGAACAAAGTAGCAACACATCTCAGTACAGTTTGTTAAATGATGTACCCCAACTGAAAATTGCAGGTTGCATAACTAAAGGGTGGTTTTAATTGTTCTAAAAATGGTCGTAAAATATAATGGTCATTGATAATCGATATGGAAACAGAAATGGTATAGAATAAACAATGTTTTTGTAAGCGTCATGACTGCACTGCAAATAGCGCAAGTCTGTCAGTTATGTGACAATATCCATGACGAATGCCGTACAAAAAGCGAATGTTTTCAGTCCATCCATCGAGGTAACCATTTAAACGTGCACTCGATTCAGTTGAATTGCGAAAACGAACGCAATTCGATGGGAATTGTCAAATAAAATGAAAAAGAATCCATAAAAAGGGACGTATTTTCATTTGCCCTCGTCGATCGTTGAATCCAAATATGGCAACATTGGCAACTAATAGAATAACTTTGTGCGCTGGCCAATAGGTAAACTAGAATATTTCATATTCCAACAACATTTTCACACGCAGCCGAGATCAAAAGCGTAGATTCGAACAATATTTTTTCAGCTTTGTCGTCGCTCGATGTTTGTTTTATTTAACGAAATCGTTTATTGTGTGTAAATCATATTAACCAGAAAGGTTATTTAAATGAATATTTTTTTATCAAAATATAGTGAAAATATTAAGTAAGGCAGCTACTTTCTGTTTACTTTGGCTTTCATCGATAGATTCAATACAAATTCTGTACTAAGGAACCGTTAGTGACTCTGAGTTTGGGTGTTAATGAGGCAAATTAGACAGCTTTACCGTATTATCCTAAAACTTCATGTTCCCTTTTAAATCCTAAATATTAAAAAATATTTTTAATGATATTATTAAGTGGAGTTGTCGTGTCTGTAAAGAACAAAACGGTTACTGCATACATGTTTCTTACAAGTGGTCTGCATAATGGGCCATTACTACGCGGTGAGTGGCGAAGTGAAATCTATTGCAGTGAGTGGCCATTAGTGGCGAAGTCGATAAATGTTCCCTGAGCACTTGGGGCCACAGCTGCGTTTCTAGGCGTTAAATATTGGTTTATTCTGTCGTATTAAATAGAAACCAGTCCAAGGAATACTGTTTGGAAATCGCGGACGAAATGGTAAAGTCGAAGTTTGGTTAAGATTTACAGTTTGGTGAAGAAGTAAATGTGCTTACAAACTTTTATTTAACTTGTTTCGTTCGTTAGTTTAAATTTTTTCTTCTACCACCCTTTCGTAAAGGTGTTCGTAGGAACATCGACGACAAGAAGTATTGAAAGAAACTATTAGGTAAAATTTGTAATTAGAATGGACATACAAATGAGACGTCACAATCTCCACGATTCGAGTAGGTATAGATTAACAAGTTGGCTTCGTTTTGTTTATATAAAACTAGCTATCTCGGCAAACGTTGTTCTGCCGAATAATTTTGGATAGGGACACCCTAATCACCTAGCGGTATGAATATACTTTACGACCTATTCCAATGTCTACCAAATATACTCAAAAAAATATATAAAATTATGTCGAGCCGATTTGAAGGAGTGACACGAGATTTTAATCTATTAAACTAGCTGACTCAGCAAACGTTGTTCTGCTAAAAATTTAGGGGTGGAGGGGGATGAAAAATATATGTTGTCCGATTCTCTACCCTAGCCGATATGCACGCAAAGATTCACGAAAATCGGTCGAGCCGTTTCGGAGGAGTTCAACTTCTAACACCGTGACACGAGAATTTTATATATTAGATTAATAATACCCATTTAATACATACATTTAGTTTAATATTATAACAAAAACTTCAAACCATACATACATCCATAATAAAGGAAACTATCACTTCAATGTTGGGATTTTATGTTCTTTCATGACACTCTAGTACTCTCCATACCTCATGGGGAGACTCGCGCACTGCAATGCCACTAATGGATTGTAACCATTCTTGATATGATTTTAGTAATAGCAAAAACGTAATCTACTTAGTATAAGACTTACAGCATTTAGACATTATACAGCTCGTCAGCTGTAGCGTCATTTCTTAGCCGTCGCTAAGAAATGGAGCGAACCGCTTATATCCGGCTCTCATACATATAACACACGGCTAATTTTAAAAAAGTGGTAGCTCGACAAGCGAAATAAAAACCCACCATCATGAGAGAGTACCATAGGCACGTATTAATTATTACGACAAATACCTGTCGTAATAATTGACTTTTACGATTCATAATACTGAATCACTGAATAAACAGATAACAAAGAAAATGTGATCGTAATGAAATATGGTAGAGTAGTAGTGAATGCGAAAATAAAATGTGGAAGCAAAAAGAAGGTAATGAAAAGTATTTATAATTAAACATTTAAGAGTGAGGAAATTAGGTGAGGACTATGTCCTGCAGTGGACCTCTAAGGGCTGATGGATGGATGGGATGGATGGATGGAATTAAAAATTTAAAGGAGACCAAAAAATCTAAATTTTTACAAACGATTATTATTTATCACAAAACTAGACAAATTAAAAAGAAAGTTTTTTCTAGTTTTAAATTTTAACACGAATTCAGCTGTCTAACAAGATTACAAAATTTAAAACTATTTTGGCTTTCAGGCTTAGATTCATTTAATATTGATGAAAGTAGCACTGAGATAACAGATTTGAAAATAAAGTAGAATATATTTTTGCAGTAAAACCATTCATGACAGTGTATCTGTGTTCAGTATTGTAATCTCTGTATCAAATTTCCTTTAAACGCGTTAAGAGCGCCACGAAAGCTGCGATTATTTAAAGAAGCACCATTGGAAATTCAAATGAGAAACGAGAAACAAAGGAGTGGCGCCACTTCAGAGAAACCTGACCGGGATGAACATTCTCATTGGCCATACGAATCTAATAAAAACGATTTGGGTATAGGTTACGATTGTTTATTATTTGATAAGATGTTCGATGTAACCTGAACAGAGTTTTAAAGTTTTATAAACAGTTTACCTGAGTGATTTCTTCAAAAAACCTTTGTAATTTAGAAAAGAAGATACTTTTTATATCAAATGTAATTTTGTGGAGATACGTCCAAATATTACCTACTTCAAATTTTTCTTTCGTTATAAATTTAAACCGACACAAAAGTTAACTAGGTACCGAAATAATTACTGCTGCGTTAATATTTTATGAATTGCTTCACCTTGTCTGTAATCAGTCTTTAATAATATTAGGGTATATGCTTCAAACGCTACCATGTAATTTCAATTAAATAGACTCATGGCTCGACGATTTGGTTCTCTTGAATATTAAATTGAGAACATTTTGTTAAAGACGTCAGATTATATTTTGAGGTTGTTAATTATTAAACTTAAGCATCTGGTTATGATTTTTATAATACTCTTCCGGTCGTAATTTAAGTTAGGTAATATTTTTGTATAAAACTAAATCTGTTAGCCGCACTTTTGAATCATTCATTATAAATGTTCCGAATGCACAATATTTTTGGGCTCAGGATCATTACAATTTCAACTCCTTGTATATGTTGAGGTTGAAAAGCAAATTTGAATTAATAATTTAGTATCCAAATCCTTTTGTTTTAACGCCTTTAACTTGGTCACGATTTATAAAATGTTGTCTCGTGGATTGGTAGAATGGAGAGAATTGAGTAGAAATTCCTGTCACGGATTGAGACAGCCTCGGAAGGAATTATAGAACGTGGCCGGCGCTTCTTGAGGCAATTTCCTTTCTAAGTCCGTTCAGCAAATTAGTCGGGATATAGGGCAATACAGCACGAGTGCGGACCAAATGGACTATAATTTCCTTTTGTGTTTTTGGATCAGACTTTAATTTTTAGTTTCATAGTTCTCTTCGGTTTTCTTTTCTGTTTTTGTTTTGAAGTCATAATATATATATAGCACTATTATGCTACACATTCTAATTTTTATGCGTATTTTTATAAGATCGTGCTTCATTTTCTTAACTATTCGCTGCTCCTGGTAGATCAGCGTTTTTATTCCTAAAGTTGCTTCTAGCATTCCCTAGTTTTGTGTTTTGATCATTTAATTAATAACAGTCTTTGCTTTTTACATATCCCTAAAATTTCAATTAGTAATCGCTTTGGTTTTTATTACACTTTATCTTTAATTGATTTTATTTTGTGGTACCTATTTTAATTTGTTCAGTAATATTTATTTCAATAATTATTGAATTGATATTTTAGTCAAGATACAAGGTATTTTATATAAATATCATGAAGGGGTTACATTCAATGAGGTTAAGCTTGATATACGTCTTAAGCATCTGTATTTCCTATTCCTTAATCAATAAACAATAAACAAGAGGAAATAATAACTGTGACCGCTGAGCTTACAGCATTATGGTATACTATTACACTAATTTACTACACACCCACAAACTCACATTTGGATCGTTTGCCATGGGATCATCAACAATCATAAAATACGACACTTATTGTTATGTAACGACCTTCCACTCCTTTGAGACTCTTGAATATATTTGGTATTGTACAAAACATGCCAAGTAAATACTTGTAAACAAGTGCGGAACAAATCCACTCCTAAAAAAGGTTATCGTGTAAGTGCAGTTGTACTTTTGTGCGTCAAGTGTTTGAACTCGTACTTGACTGACTTTTACATTCTTATAATTTCATCTTTTACTACAATATCTTTAACATTCTTATAATAAACTAGATCTTACTTATTTACTGAGAAATTCAAGTGACATGCAAGTTTAACAATAACATCATCATCAACAAGGCGTCAATGAATAAAAAATTCTAATAAAATTTCATTCACTAAGGTTTTCTGTATACTATGAGCTCTTTGTATCGCATAATTTTCAAAATTGTTTGCTTCTTAGTTTTTGGAATTAGAGGAATAATTTCAACTGTGCATATGAATTAAAATTTTGCCTGAAAATTTTTTTATACCATTAATAGATAATGTAATGATTGAACCATGTCTCTTTTTCATCCCCTAAGTTACTTTGCAGGCTGCTTTGGGCTACGTACTAAAATATATTGCTTATCTGCTGCAAGGCTACATATTTTAACTTTTTCTGCAAAGTTAATTTAGAAAAATTGTGTCTTAACCGACATAAAAATAAGCTTATTAAGAGGTTTGTTTTCTAAATTACTTGTCTCAAATTCTACTAAAGCAGAATCTTATACAAATCAGTAAATCAGCGTGATTACATAATAGCTTTATAAATTTGTAAATATCAAAACAACTAGTGTTAAATTAGTTGTATTCTGTATCCTCAATAAGAACCACTTCAATTTATTAGCTAGAAACGGTCAAAGCCGTCGAGTAATTGAAGAAAAACAGGGCATTGTTTCGGTAGATCCCGGAACGATACCGGAAACCATTAATCAATTCATTAATAAATCACTAATCAACCTCAAGAAGGACCAACGGACAAAAGTCACCATTAATCCCACAAAATCCAATTGAAGTTAATGATCAAACTCTACAAAAGGCATTTGGACCCATCAAAGTGATGTCAAGCGAAATGCTGTCTTATCAATTTAGAAAAGAAGAGAGAATGTGAAGAAAATTCTTTTAAAGTTGAATTACGTTGATTCAGAGCCTGAGTCGTCTTTAATCCCGGCCAGCGAATTGATTTCATTAAGGAACGTTTGGATGTAAAGGGACTTGACTGATTACTGACAACAACAGCGCACTGAGCGAATTTTTCTTTTATGCTAAAGCAATAAATTATAATTTAAACATAAACAATAACATTAAAAATATTTCTATTACTTTTATTAACTACTAAAATTGACACGAGCAACATGTTTCTGGTCTTTAGAAATTAACACCCGAACATAGTTGACGCAGTTTTTTATTACAATCACAATATGTATGTTTTTACTTAATTTATTTAAGTTTATTGTGAGGTATTTTCCAAGCTCAGTCAGTTTGTGATGAGCGACAAATGTGTTGTGAATGTCTTCACGTATAGTATTCACATTAAATATTATTGGAAGAGTTTTATCCATTCTTTTGCCCGTAAGAAATATCAAGAAGTTCTGTAATATCCAGTTTGATGGGTGGACTCGTGCATATAGTAAAATTTTTGAGCTGTCAGACATGCTAACTTCTTTCTACAATTGACGACATTGTTGTATCCGTTTCAATGTAGAATTGAGGCACCAGTAATAAGCAGGTCTCCTGATTTTGTTTTACCCGACAGCCAGGAAGGGATATGTTTTTCGCGGGTATCTTGTATGTATGTATGCATGTAATATTCTTTATTACCTTATATCTTCCAAACCACTAAACTGATTTACATAATTGATATACCATTAGATTTTTCTTGAAAACCCAAGAGTTCTTAGATAAGTAAAATAAATAAAATTAATAATAATATGATGGCTATGTTGAAATGTCATTGTTTCAACTATCAAAAAATAAAAATAAATCGAATAATGCAATATGGGTATCAAATTAAAGAGCTCACCATAAGTATTTCAAAAAAGTTTAACATGATAGGGTTTTTGATAGCAGGCGGTTTTTTTTTATTTATACTAGTTTCGATTTTTTGTACACAATGAAAACTTCAAACACTGGTTTCGCTTACTAGTTACGATTGACTCATACCGTCGGCAGCACATGAAACAGACAAACATCACACTCTGAACCCTGAACTACCCGCTATTTAAATTCTGAACACATTTCTGAACACAACCGCACGCGTTACGTGCCGGAAAAGCCGGACTGTAACCGAATCACTTAGCGAAATGTGAAAAGTCTTTGGAATGTATTCAGCAGAATCGTCCTTTGGCTATGTCATAATCATTGACATATACTAGAGAATCAAATCAAATCAAATGTTTTTATTCAAAATTGGTTTGGTTTACAAACACTTTTTGAAAGTCATGCAAGCTACGCCAATGCTTCAACAAGGCCCTACTGTAAGAGGGTCCGGGAGAAGAAGCAGCAAGAAAGTACCTACCGGGGTTGTTTTTTTCCTGCTCACAGTTACAGATAGCACTTATCATCTACTACAATCTATATTCATAAAACTCATGTGCAAGCACACTTGTCTTTATAATAATCATCCAATTTGTAATATCCTTTCGTAATAAGAATGCTTTTAATATGAGTTTCAAATTTAAGGTAAGGCATTTCTGTAAATTTCGATGGAATTTTATTATCTTTTACATTACACATGTACTAGAAGCTAGAGTGCGTTTCACGTTACCGCCCGGCCACAGCTACTGGCGGCGCGGATTGCGGCGCGGCGAGCGGCGCGGCGGGCGGCGCGAATTGCGGTGGTATGCCACAGCTAGATTAGTTGCAACCGCGGCGGCGTCAGCGGTGGACGTACTTAGACTACTATAATAATATTATATTATATAATAATATTGATAAATAATCTGTAGATAAATAGCAACATTGTTTTGTGTTCCTTCCTTGTGCTCTTTATGTATATTATGTTTTGGTGTACAAACAATAAAGTGTTAAATGTAATAAATAAATAAATAACATAACAATGTAAGCAGGTAATTAAGATACCGGCCATGTTTGTCATTATAAGAAAAACGAATACAAAAGGGTATGATGGAATGAGCTGTCACATGGATTATTAAGAAAATATGATGAGAACTAGGCTTTGAAGCAACCGATTGTTTTACTATTGTTCATGAAATAAAGATAAATATAATACATCAAGAATAAAAAATAATAAATAATAAGATAAATATAATACATGCTGAGTTCGTCCACCGATACGGCCGCGCGCGGCATTTGTTTCATTCGCGCACCGCGCAGTCCGCGGCCGCCGCGACTCTCACCGCGCCGCAAAACGCGCCGCTGTAGCTGTGGCATACTCCATACGTTGTCTACCATTCGTTCTCGCCGCTTACCGCTTGCCGCGCCGCTCACCGCGCCGCAATCCACGCCGCCAGTAGCTGTGGCCGGGCCCTTAGGGCTTCCCTCGCTGTCATACCTATAATAGTATGGTGTTGAGGGGCATTCTAGGGTCTTTTCGTAACAGGTTATTTCAATATTATTTCCTTCACAAAATGCATACAAAATTGTACTAAACGTATTCCTTCATAAACTTTCCTTCCCTTCCTTCCTCAAAATCAAATAAAAGTTGATTTGAAAATTCGTTCATTTTTAGAGTTCCGAAGTAAAAACGGAACTCTTATAGTTTCGTCATGTCTGTCCGTCCGTCCGTCCGTCCGTCCGTCCGTCCGTCCGTCCGTCCGTCCGTCCGTCCGTCTGTCCGAAGCAAAGTCCCCTAGTGTTAGAAAGCTGTAATTTGGCATGGATATATGTACATATTTATTAAAACTCCAGAATCATACAATAAAATATTGAAAAACATTTTTTTCAGGATACCTCCCCTACAGCTATCGTGAAGATGATTTTTTTATTCGTCGCGTACTTTATTGCGTGGGGTATCGTTGAAAAGTTCTTTCAAATATAGTAGGAGTCTTCTAAGACTATTTTTGGAATTAGGGGTCCGTTTGCGAAATATTTGGCTTTGAAGTGCTTATTTTGGTTAGAGTCAAGTGTCCCCCCCACCCTGCCAGCTAAACGGTTGGAGTTGGACAAGTGAATAAATTCTCAAAAATAGGTTATTTGATGAATTTACAAGGAAAACTGTCACGGCTATGTTAACATAAGTAGTAAATGAGTAATAGTCAATGAACTTACTACTTCGGAACCCTACATTGCGCGTGGCCTAACACATGCCTAACACGAACTTGTCCGGTTTTTTTATAATGTTGGTGTTAGGATTAAACTGGGAGAACTCGATAAATACTTTCCTGGATTTTCAACTTATTAAAATTGCTTATCTTATATAAGCACAGGGATTGCTAACGATGCGGAAAAATGGGAATAAATACAATTCATGTTTATTCAACCTCTTCAACCGAAAAAATATTTTACGTCAGAAAAAAAATATTATATTTAAAAAAATCTATATCATTTTTATTAATAGACGATTCTATAATAGGTTGATTTAATTTTGTAGGCATACCAGAAATCAAAAGAATATTATTATTATAATGTAAATTAAAAATACTCAAGTCTTTTAGATAAAGTTGTTTAGGTTAGGTTAAGTTAGCAACAGGTTATCAAACTGTAAAACATAATGTACATAAGATTATACACTACCCTTTTAAGATTCAAAATTACGGAGTTATTTCATGTAATCGTTGCTCTGATCATCAAATGGCTTAACATTAAAATTTGCTCAGCACTGACTACACCATACACCGCCCACTTAACAAAGTTAATAACATGTGGCGGCTTTAGGATAGCGAGTTCGACTCAGTGAACAAATATCAAATAACGCTATGTTTTGAAGTTTGTTAAAGTAGAATAAGGATGTAGTCGCACTAGTACACTCACAGTTTTCAACGTGCGCTTAGTCAGATGTACCTATATGAAAAAAGCCTTTAGGAGCTAGATTCAAATAAAAATTCATTAGATGCCGAAATTCAGCGTCTCTACCAGTCTCTATGAAGGAATTTTAAGACGACCCTGTAGCCTAGTTAGTAGCGACTCTGCCTGTGAAGCGAGGGGTCCCGGGTTCGATTCCCGGCCGGGGCAGATATTTCTGTGTCTCATATATTTCTAGTCTTCTAGCATATAAATATTATGGTAACATGGTGCCTACTGTAATGAGAATAAAACTACAATTAAACGCGAAAAGATTTATATGGTTTCAAAAGAGAGTAAATGTATTATGAGCAATGTGATTCGCCCTATCAACGAATGTAGCGAGATACTCTGACCTCTAGAATCATAAAACAATAAAATTGATACATCGGATTGACACACACACACACACACAAAGAAAGTTACAAATGTTCAAGGCCTTACCTTACCTTACCTTACTTACGGTCCAAACTAAAAAAGTACTTCCTTATTTTCAGCCCTAAACTCCGAATTCGAGAATTAAACTTCCGCATCGTATACAGAAACCGTAATAATATACTTCATGCATGATATTCCATTATATTATTAATAGCTCCAACACACATTTTTCGCATACTTAAGCCTCTCAGTTCAGTGAAAGGGCCTTTACAAAGTTAATAAGCGGTGGCTTTAGAATAGCGGATAAGCTTAGTGAGCAAATATCAAATACCGCTGGGCTAGCAGCCGGCTAGGTTCACTTAACTACTCAAAGCTTGTTACGTATTTATTTAGCGATCTTGAACTATTTTGTGAAGCAAGTCATGAAAATCCACTATGAATATTTATAGGGAAGTATTGCAAGGTTTTGTAGAGTGTAACTTTTTGAGTTATACAATGATATTATATTGTAAAAAAGAGTATATGTCACTAGCGCGCCGACGATGATGAGCGTAAGAACAGGCAATTGACCGTTCTGCTGGTCGTCGCTCTGTCAATACAAGACGATAAGCATGCTTTTGTTGTTGTCGGAAGTGTTTGACATTTTACATACAGCGTTAAAATGCCTTCGTGTATTATACCAATGTGATGGGTGTATTGAAACAAAAGATAAACTTGTGTGTAGCTCTTTTCGGAACAGATTTTTTGGTTGATTTGTAAGGGTATAACGTATCTATATTTTTTTAAATATCATTGGAGTTATAGCGCTCATACCCCAGTGGTTTGTGTCGATCCTTAGTGATTGACAAAGTGCAACAGCGTGCGCGGTTGGTAGTTGGACGGGAGACTGCTATTTGCTAATAATTCTTGAATGCATTCGTACTTCGGAGGGCACGTAAAACCTTCGTTAGATAACAAGTCGTTAGGCATGTATTTTCCGATACTTGGATTTACCACTAACCCCTCCACCAATCCGCACTGGAGCAGCGTGGTGGAGTGCGCTCTAGGCCTCCTTAAGAGAGACAGACATGCTCAGTAATGAGCAATTAATGAGTTGAAGCCAACTTTTTAAGTTATGGGCCGATGGTTTGAATATATTGGTCATCCGTATTCGGTATGGTGCCATCAAATTGTGGACAAGAAAGGAGAGAGAAGAAAGAAATAAATATATGAGAAAAAAGATGGTGATAGTTAAAAAACCGAGATTCCTAAATTGCTCGAAACATCAATTCGACGTAATATCAGAAAAATATTTGCCGGATAATGAAACAGTTTAGCGTTCCTCTTCATGCCAGGGAAAATATACGAAAATTGAGTTATCTGAGTTACGAAGATGAACACGCTTTTCGCAGAAAATCGAGTTCCTCTGCCATTAAAGGGATCTCCACCTTAATTGCTAAGGAAAGATAAGTACCTATCCATCCTGATCGACTCTAGGAATTAGATGTGGATTATGAAGTGCTGTGTTAAATTGATAGTAAATTCTTACACTATCAAGCAGGGGGCGGCTTCTGTAAACTCCTACGAAGTCCGTTTTCGATGAAAGCTTCCAGACGGCTTTTTAACTGACCAAAAAAAGGAGGTTCTCAATTCAACACGTATATATTTTTTTAATGTATGATCACGCAGCAATCGGCACAGGGTGGTCCGATTATGATTATTGGAACGAAGTTCCTTATCGCGCGTTGCGAAAGGGGGCTAGGCGGAAAATTTTGGAACGAAAAGTTGTAACGACACTTTTTGCCGTCGTTAGTCGTTACAACTCATGCGGCGTCGTTTCAAGTCGTGTGGCTTGCGTATGTTTCTCTGCCTGTCTCTCTCTCTCTCTTATAGAAAGCAAGCCAGATATTTGCGTTTCTTGCAGTAAGCAAATATCTGGCTAGTAGCAAGCTACTAGGTGAACAAAGCCGATGAGAGATTTAATACCTTAGATTTATTTTGGCACACTATATGTTTTTGCTATCCTAGTACTTACTGCAAGAAACGCAAATATCTGGCTATTTTGGCACACTTGCTGCTTGTTTTTGCTATCCTAGTACTGACTGCAAGGAACTTCGTTCCATCCGGGTGTCCCTTGACACCTCTCAAGTTTTTTTTAATGGGTATGTCTTGAAATTAGTTCCATTTTTTTTTTAATTTTGGTCCCACCCTAAAGATGCGAAAATAGGGAATAATAGATTATTCACCCATGGAATTTTTACATGTTACCCCAATAACTTTGTACTGTACTAAAGGTACGAAAATAGCTAGTGATGACTGATATTTCACTACTACTTATTTCCTGGAACGTACTACATATTCCCTAGTAACTGAATCTACCACCAAAAACTTATTATTATTAATTTTCATAGCCACTAAAAATTAAAAAAATTCTTTTTAACAAAAAATTAAACCAACGAAAACAAACTGAAAAGCGAAAAATAAAATAAACCATTTAGTATTGTTAATTAAGATCCTAAATTGACAGTAAATAAATAATTTTAAGGCATCGCATGCCACTGCCCTCATAAAATGAACTTTATGTAATTAATTTTGCTTGTTTGTTTGGCACGGTAGGATCTGTATTTATAATATTATATGGTTTATTTTATTTTTTGCTTTTAAGTTTTTTTCCTTTGTTTAATTTTTTGTTAAAAAGTAATTATTTCCGACCAATTCCGATTTTCGAAGTAGCGCAGAAAGCTAATATTTTTATATAAGATAAGAAAGATAAAATTAATAAAAATAATTATTACACACACTACCATGCATTTCACACACACATACACACTTATACACCAAGAATTTCCATGAAATAACCTTTGACCAAGGGTTCAAGTTTTCGTAGCAAAAACATACATCATCTATTTATTTGACTGCAAGTTTTTTAATATACTCGTGTCCTTAGAGTCATTTCACAGAGACAAAATGGTTATGTATGTCTTCAACTAACCAAGGTTTATATTAAAAGGTATGTACAAACGTAACGTATAATTACAATAATCGACGAATACCTGAGAATGGTGCTTGGTTATGCGAATGAATTAAGGAATACGTACACCGAAGCTCTATTCAGCGATTACATCAGCTGTAATTAGGGCGGATATTCCTCTGTAATCTTGAATAGAACGTACTTACGTTTTGTACTGCCTGTAGTAATTTGTGTGAAATTAAATTTTACTCGTAAAGGCATGTTTCGCATTTTACTCGCTGATGGAACGCTTGACATTGAGGACTTTTGCATAGCGGAGAATTCGCTTCATGGTTACGTGTTTGTACATAGCTACAATAAAATGTGCCGCAGGATTCGTGTCAACTAAGGAGTAATTTAATCGCACCGAGTAATATTGCAAACTATGTAGGTCTTGAAAATACGTTGCTTGACCGAAAATATTATTATGGTGCCTCCAGCACAGATATTATTTCAAAAATACAGTTATGAAGTTTTGTAAAAAGTTTGATCACGCAAATATCACCTTCATCATTGTAAACTAGCTGACCCGGCGAACTTCGTATCGCCTATTTTTTCTAAAATAAATGTAGCCTAAGTTACTCCTTGTTAAATCAGCTATCTGCCAGTAAAAGTCCCGTTAAAATCGGTCCAGCCATTTTAGAGATTAGCCGGAACAAACAGACAGACAGACAGACAGACAGAGAGACAGACAGACAAAAATTGTAAAAAAATGTTGTTTTAGTATATGTACCGTGTATACATCCAAATGCACTTAATAAAAAATGGTTATTTTATTATTACAAACAGATACTCCAATTTTATTTATTTGTATAGAGTATAGATGTATAGAAGTCCTAAATAACTCGGTATGAGTTGAGAAAAGATTGAGAGAGAGTTGAGAAAGTATTGTTGACTCGGTTGAGAATTCCCACGGCACAAGGTGAATAGTGTGGAAATTCTATTTAATTTAAAACCTCAAAAATAATATGAAAACTACTGAACAGATTTTCATGCAATTTTGCACACAGATAGACCGTGATCTGGAATAGGATATAGGATAATTATTATCCCGGAAAATGCGGGATAAGCCACATTCAGAACGTCAGTATATCTATACATCTATACAAGTAAATAAAATTGGAGTGTCTGTTTGTAATATTAAAATAACAGCTTTTTACTAAGTGCATTTGGATGTATACACGGTACATATACCAAAACATTTTTTACAATTTTTGTCTGTCTGTTTGTCTGTCTGTTTGTTCCGGCTAATCTCTGAAATGGCTGGACCGATTTTGACGGGACTTTGACTGGCAGATAGCTGATGTAACAAGGAGTAACTTAGGCTACTTTTATTTAAAAAAAAATAGTTTATTAGACGATAAAAAGTTCGCCGGGTCAGCTAGCATAATAATATAAAACTCCATTCTAATCTACGCAGTTTATGATAATTTTATTCGCCCACGTCGATGATCGTAACTAACGTAAATTTAGTAAACTCATACACCGTGCAGAAAATGCAGTCGACACGCTATGAGAAATCCAATTGCTATCGACGATAGAACATAATGTGATTTGCCGCACAACTGTTCTTAGTCACGTTATCGACTGTGGAACTTAATGTTCTCGTAGACGTTGTAGTCCTAATACTATAAATGTATGTTTGATGATTGGATATTAAACGGTTTCAATGTAACGAAGTTCCTTATCGCGCGTTGCGAAAGGGTGCTAGGCGGAAAATTTTGTAACGAAAAGTTGTAACGACACTTTTTGCCGTCGTTAGTCGTTACAACTCGTGCGGCGTCGTTACATGTCGTGCGGCGTGCGCATGTTTCTCTGTCTGTCTCTCTCTCTCTCATATAGAAAGCAAGCCAGATATTTTCGTTTCTTGCAGTAAGTACTAGGATAGCAAAAACATGCAAGCGAATGTGTTTTGTTTTTGCACAGATTTGTTTTGGCACACTTGCTGCATGTTTTTGCTATCCTAGTACTTACTGCAAGGAACTTCGTTCCATCCGGGTGTCCCTTGACACCTCTCAAGTTTTTTTAATTTAACCTGTTTGTGTGAGTCAAATCTTACAAGCTTAATTAGACCTACTTTTTACCGACTTCAAAAAGGAGGAGATATTCAATTCGACTGTATATTTTTATGTTTGTTACCTCTGAACTTTCGACTGGGTGAACCGATTTGAGGATTATTTTTTTAATCGAAAGCTAGTGCTTATCATGTAGTCCTATTTAAATTTGAGCTAGATCTGTTGGTTATTTTTTTCTTGGTAAAATTCAGATTATATCCTAACTAGTTGAAATTTTTGATATTGCTTTAGTTATGATGACAATTCATACAGCTATGAACATCTAAATATAAGAAAAACATTAATACTGTACGAAAATCAATAGATAGACAGATTTAAGAAGTTTGGGTGTTTTAAAAAGACACCTAATGAGGACAAATTACATTTTTTTTGGGTGAGTTTACTACTTAACGTCACGTCGCTTGTTTATTGAATACTAGCTGACCCGGCGAACTTCGTATCGCCTAAAAAACTATTTTTTTTCTAAAATAAAAGTAGTCTAGGTTACTCCTTGCTACTTCAGCTATCTGCCAGTGAAAGTCCCGTCAAATCGGTCCAGCCATTTCAGAGATTAGCTGGAACAAACAAACAGACAGACAGACAGACAGACAAAAATTGTAAAAAATGTTGTTTTGGTATACATCCTTGTATACATCCAGATGCAATTAGTAAAAAGCGGTTATTTTAATATTACAGACAGACACTCCAATTTTATTTATTTGTATAGAGTATAGATGTATAGATGGGATTCACCAGAGAGTTGCGACAACAACGAGCGGGCCAATTCTTTACGTGTTTTGATTGCAAGGAGATGCAGTGAGTAGCTGGTTTATCGCTCTTGCGTTAGCAAAATGTTGATGACCCCTTGTATTCCGGATATTTGGCCATGTGTGACGATGACTGGGTGAGTGTGTTGACGTAGAAGTTTTTGCAGAGCTCTAGGGGAGTGCAGACCTGAGTATGGATATTAATTTCTGAGGGGTTGACAAACAGACACATAGACAGACTGACAACAAAGTGATCCGTATAGGTTCCTCTCTTTCCTTTTGTTGTGCGGATTCCTAAAAAGTCCTAAATCGAATATTAGACGGAAGAAAGGATATAATTTTACTTAAGATTTGATAACCCACAGAAAGGTTAAACAAAAAAGCTTTTAATAAAAGCGGCCAAGTGCGAGTCGGACTCGCTCATGAAGGGTTCCGTAGCAGCAAGTAACATAATATAAAAGTTCTTGTAGTTCGTTGTAACTTTGATCAATGTTTTTTGCGGTTTACGATTTATGACGTATTAAAAAAACTACTTACTAAATATCATTCAAACCAATTTTCGTTGGAAGTTTTCATCGTAATGTACATCATATATTTTTTTTAGTTTTATCATTCGCTTATTTTAGAAGTTCCAGGGGGGGGGACACACATTTTACTACTTTGGAAGTGTCTCTCGCGCAAACTATTCAGTTTAGAAAAAAATGATATTAGAAACCTCAATATCATTTTTGAAGACCTATCCATAGATACCCCACACATATGGGTTTGATGAAAAAAACATTTTTGAGTTTCAGTTCTAAGTATGGGGAACCCCCAAAATTTAGTGTTTTTTTTTCTATTTTTGTGTGAAAATCTTAATGCGGTTTACAAAATACATCTACTCACCAAGTTTCAACAGTATAGCTCTTATAGTTTCAGAAAAAAGTGGCTGTGACATACGGACGGACAGACAGACAGACAGACAGACAAACAGACAGACAGACATGACGAATCTATAAGGGTTCCGTTTTTTGCCATTCGGCTACGGAACCCTAAAAATCGCCCTTGAGATTATCAGTATCATACGATCACCAAATACGTCCTAAGACTTTTTCGCAAATACACGTAGGTGGCTAACTGTATTGTATTTCATTGGGTAAGTTTTTTGCAGGAAAAGACAATTTTCTTGGGCGATTGCCTGGCTATAAATAAACCCGCGTGGAACGCACATATTTCACAGTCGCGACCTGCGACTGAACGACGGATCTTTATGATTTATTTCCACGAAAACCCTATTTTACAAATCTCTAGCCTTTTTGGATACGTTTGTACATGTATAAATAAGACTTATTTATCTGTAATGCAGAGAACAATAGACAAGAGTTATGATTTGTGAGCGAATGAACATGGTTTATTCTTATAGCTATGTAGTAGATGTATTCGTATGTTAGTAGATTGATAAAGTAAAATAATAGTTAAAAAAAAAAAAAAAACTAAAAAACACGCTTTTATAGAAAATCCAAATAAAACATAGAAAATAAATTTGAATTAAGAATCGTGTAATTGTAAAAAAAGCGTTTTCTATTTTTAGTAGGATTTTCTATAAAAGTGTGTTTTTTAGTTTTTTCATTTTTTAGTTCGATTTTTTGAAATGAAATTTAGGTTTTTTTTATTTCTTTTTTTAACATATTTAAATGAAATCTGACCGTTTGAAGTGGGTCAAAATCAAGTCCATAAGAGTCTACAAACATACAAGTAAAGCTAATATAAAGCGTGTAAAAAAGAAGACGAGACAATAGAGATGCTCTTATAACATAGTCTGTATAATAGAGAGAGATGGAAAAGGTAACTCATGAATAACGAGCTATATAGGCGTAAGTAGCAATACTAGTAAGTAACGGTGGGTTCGACCCGATATCATATTATATCAGAGTAAATATCTCGGATAGCTGACGAGTGATCGATGTCAACTATCATTACCATGAAATTAATGTTTAGTCAAATCTGCCTTTAAAGGGATTCCGTAGTTAACATTTATTTATTACATCTAATAATTTAAAATCTTGAACTTTGTTGAATCCATATTTGATTACACGGTGCCTGATTTTAGCTTGAAAAGTATTAATTCAAATGTAGATGGTTTTTCCTAATATTCCACAATTCTACGAACATTGTAAGTCCAGAGTGTTCTGGGAAAAGGTTTTATACTGCATCTAATATCTCACAAACTTCACTTTCAACAAACTCTGCATTTACACAAAAATTCACATAAACCAAAAGACTAAAAACAGAAGCAAATTCCAAAAACTTTCAATATCCATTTAACTAAGTAGCGAATTTCAATCCAATAACTCCACAGAATTTATCATCATATTACAAAACTTTTTGCCCTAACAAGTGTAAGTGCAGGCATCTGGCTCGGAGCCAACCACGAAACCAGGTAAGCTCCCAACCGTTAAATAAACCTATCACATTTTAAAAATGCACTCAAACTACAATTCCCGGTACGAGATGTCGATTGGAGATATCGAATCAAATTCTCGAGCGAACAGCTGCGCCTTTATTGGTAAAGAATATGTACTGAGTTCATGAAATATAACCCACACAAGGGAATGTGAGACAAATTGTGAAATGTTTTGAAAAAGTTACATTATTTTCTGAAACAATAACAATATTAATTATATCTTAACAAGTGATAATTAACTTCTAATACGCGCATAGTATTTGAAAATTACAGGTCCGTGCCTGGATTCGAACTTAGGACCCTGCGTTCGGGAGACTAACGTTCTAAACGCTAGACTATCACTGCTTTTATCAGACAAGTCATCTGAAGGCAAATGGTCATCGCCTATGGACATCAGTGACTCCTTCGGTGACACCAAAGTTATTTACGATTATACATACATTATAATTATACGTACAAAGCCTTCGGGGAATTATACTGCCACCCGTTTTTAAAAATAAATTCGGCTTCTCTAGCCACTTACGCTCACATCAGAAAATCTAGTAGTACAGATGACTAATACGTCAAGAAGGACATCATCATCAGTATCAACGATGCAATGAAAAGAGAATAAACAAAGAAAGAACTGGCTCAAACCTCCAGCAAGAACACTACGAGACGTTTGCTGACTTAAGTAAGACGGTGATAGCTTATTTACTATACTGATAGCACGGACCTGAAAAAAAGACGGACGTAACCTCGTCTAATCGAGAGTGAAGCATAGCAATGGCCGACCGCTTGCCATGTGTACGTAATTTTTGATTCGCGATTGAAGCATTATGGTGTCAATGTGTGGGTGTGTGTACTTGTACGAATAGAGAGTTGGTATTACAATTGTTATTACAATTACAGTTGGTGCTTCACTGAATTTGTTCTTGAGATTACGTCCGTCTTTTTTTCAGGTCCGTGACTAATAGCAAATTCATTAATTAATCAAATGGATGTACTAGCTTGGTAATAATAATGACGTTAGGTTATCACATTGAAAATGATATGTGTAACCAGAGAACGTTGAAAAGTCGTAATATACGAGTACATTTCATGAACAATGACTAATCAATTCTGGGAATCTTCGAATCCAATCATCAGTATGGCTTCTCTGTACATACGCGAAATGTAAAGTTTTCAGGTCAATTTTTCACGTTGCCCTAAATATGGATGATCTGGGCAAACAACAAAGATACATTGTTGGCATTTTTTCCACAATCAATATTCCTGTCTTCTAAACGACAAATTTACTTTGGATTTTGTTTCATTCAAACTTACCAAAATCTTTAACTAGCTGTTTCACCCGCGTCAATTTGTGGAAAAAACTAACTACTAAAATATGTGATGTTATATAGCCTATATATAGCCTTCCTTGATAAATGGACTATCAAACAAAAAAGGGAATTTTCATTTCGAACCAGTAGTTCCTGAGATTAGCGCGTTCAACCGAACAACCAAACTCTTCAGCTTTATAATAGTATAGATAAAATTTTAATAGGCAATGCAGTGTTATTCTTTTGTGTTTTACACCTATGATTCAAAGAAATACTACTTTGAATAGTTTCCCATTATTACTTTATCCCTGACTGTCGAGGTGTTATACAAACAACAACAACAACAACAACAACAACAACAACAACAACAACAACAACAACAAACAGGAAATAATATTCTTCATTATTGACATCATAGGCCATATTTCTTGACAAAAAAATAATCGACTTCAAAATTAGGGATAACTCAAAAACTACTACTCATATATTAGTATCTCGCTCAAATTTAAAATGAGACACACATGACAAGCACCAGCTTTCGACTAAAAAAAGAATCATCAAAATCGGTTCCCCCAGTCGAAAATTTATTGTCCTGGTAACAAACAAAAAAATACAGTCGAATTTAATGCCTCCTCCTTTTTTGAAGTCGGTTAAAAAATAATTACCCACACAGTTATTCTCACACACATATTACGTCCTGCAATATCCAGTAGTAATCTTGAACACGGTTGCTATTTACCTTAATAGAACAATTAGATTGTTACCATAATCACATCAGATGCGTTAATGGACTTATTACATACATTTAGCAGAACACAGGTGATAACTAGGTAACAGGCAATGATATTATAATGTAAAAAAGAGGTAGATATGTATGTCACTAGCGCGCCGACGATGAAGAGCGTAAGAACAGGCAATTGACCGTTCTGCTCGTAGTCGCTCTGTCAATACAAGAGGATACGCACGATTTTGTTGTTGTCAGAAATGCTTGACATTTGACATACGGCGTTAAAATGCCTTCGTGTATTATACCAATGTGATTAGTGTAGTGAAACAAAAGATATGCGTGTGTGTGATGCAGTTCTTTTCGGGAAAGAATTTTTGGTTGATTTGTAAGGGTATAACGTATTTGATATAACGTATCTATATTTTTTAAATATCATTGGTAACAGGTAAGAATTATATTTTTCGTTATTAAGCAAAGTTACTGCTTTTAAATTAACCGGTAATGCTTTTGATTTACACCTCGCATAATTATGTCTTTTAACTTTGTGTTGAGTTATTGATAAAGAATAGTGACAGGTAATATAATAATTATTATTTTAGTCGACGAGAATACTACCATCCTATTGTTTTCCGTGTTGCAGTAAAATTACGTGGTACATCTACTTCTTTTCCAGCCCTTCAGATTACGAGAAATATGAAACAAAGTGGTATTTGCTCTTTTTTCCGAACTTGAGAGCAACTTTAAACCCAAATCTTAGTTGCCTAGCTCGGTTTGATTGCGTCGAAGGTACTATAAAGGGATATGTAAAACGAAAGCAGATCGATCGATTGTGCCTTAAGCTCGTAACGCACAATTTAACGCCAAACCCAATACAATTCTGCAAGCGATTGCCCATTACTGCGACGATATGAGATTTCAATGACGTTCACGATTGAATGGGGGTTAAACTGAAATGGGACGTGGCTCGTGGCCGATATTAATGGTTAAATTATTGTTTTACATATGGAGATCTGTTCTAAAGTACTATTCTCTGTTGTAATAATATGCAGCATAATTATTGTCATGTTTGAATCAAGCTGCTATAATGTGAGGTTGCTGAAACAGATTGGTGACGCCATTTTAATTCATTTCTCACGTTACAGGACTAACCTATACTAAGTCCTTATTTAAATAGTATTCTTAAACTAACGAATAAGTAAGTTTTTGAAGTTATACTTCTTATGGGGCGATTGGAAAAAAATATGAGTACAATGTTTACGATGCGACAGCCAAAAAGCAACATGATTAAGGTGCGTAATACTAGGCGCACATCACTTGCTAGGAGTTGTCTTGGATTGCAAGCGCGTGCCGGGTCGTCGGTGCGAGCGAGAGGTACTTATATGTAAGAGGTAAGTATAACTTCTTACGTGCGTAGATATATTATGTACACACACACGCTTTTTATGGAAACAGACGACAAACGAGCTGACGATCCACCTAGCGGTAAGTGGCTGTCGTCGCCCAAGGACATCAGCCACACCAAAGACATCTTCTGATACGTTGCCGGCTAAGAAGGAGAGAAGATAAAGAAAGAAAGAGCTGGCTATCGGGTCCGATAAGTGATATTTTTATTAACACCTGGTGTAAAAAACTGATTGCTGGTTGAATCTTATACCATAAAACGGTTTGTGGATTTGTGGTTTTTATATTTTTCTTCGATAGAGACGATAGAAACCTAAGTTGAGTAGTGGAACAGTAATACTCGATGAGAATATGTTATGCCTATGTACCACTTGTTTGTATATAAGCGATAATTGCGGGAAAATGCAGCTGTGATGGATAATTCTTGGAAATTAAGAGTATACAGCTGCAAGAAAAGGAAGTGAAAGGCGTCCATGCTTGGTGGAGTCCTCCTCCGATGGCAGCCTCGTGACACGTAGCAACATTATATTCACCAGAGTTTACCACACATTAACTACAGCGGTTTAAATACACAGAAAACTTGAATTAGTAGGTATTTAAACGAAAGTAGGTTTTTATCTAAAGCAAATTGTGCGTGCGGGATTCATAGAACGACGAGAACGACGAATATACGAGTATATGATATCTTGCGAGGGCGCTTGGGGGAAGGAGATGGATATAGGAAGCCTATATGTATACAATTGCGGTACACTGAATAGATAAAAAAAATCTTGTCCTACAGATATCCAACAACACCTAACATTAATAAAATTTACTAATCCCTCTATTTTAAAATTGTTACAGATGTGCGGCAGGGATAGATATTTCAGAAATCTGGTAGCATGATTAAAAACCATTGTAAAAATCACAACATTTACGTTACTTTTTTATTATTTTAGTGCAGAGGATGTTTTAAAACAACACATTTTATGCAAGTGTAAGCCCTTCGAATCGGAACCTATCCCGCAGAGGATTTGAAGCCGAACAGCCAATTAAAAAACGTTTTAAGCCGTCACGCAATACGTGCATAAAATACAAATTTCAAATCCTGTGTAGGTAAATTGTTTTGTTGTGCTTAATATTACAATATATTATATTCTTTATTTTGTAACGTACGCCTACATTTAGTAGTTAAAGATTTAGTAAATAAAGTATATTAAGTAGATTCTTTGAATATTGGTAGCAACATTACAGTCATTAAAATATTTAGACCAATCAATTAAAATTACTTCATAAAAAAGGTAACTGTTTGTTCCTTTTGTTTTATTTTGTACCACCAAAATAGATTTCGACATCGAAATATTGGCATACCAAATAAATTAGTGAGTAGGTATCATACTAAAAAATAAAAATGTTCACTAACCATGCTCAGTTTAAAAGCGTTTGCTTATGAAAGCGAATTGCTATTAGATACCACAATGTTTAGGAAAGGAAACGGTGAAAAATTATACTTTAACCAAAGACATTTTTCTACAGATATGTTCATACAATATGAGCTTTAGATTTTGATCCACTACCCTAAGACATGCCATAATTGTCTAATGTTAAAGAATGATTTCAATAATTAGTTAAAATCTTAAAAGTTAAAATCTACTATTAAAATTTTTGATTTGTTAAAACGTGAGTTGAATTTTATTAGTTGCTATATTTACAGTTACTACATAATAACTACAAATAGAGTAACTGCTATTTGTAAATATAATATTATTGACTTTAACATACCAATATTGTACAATTTACAACCGTGTGCAAATTACAACGTATTGTTAGATAACCTAGAAACCATGTATGATTACAACAAACGACTTTGACACTCTTCTCAATGCCACGCTAACGACGAAAGCTGTGCTCATTAACGGACGGATTTATGCCTTGTTCTCATTTCTCTGCTGTTTTCTTAATTCTTAAGTAAAGCATCTAGTAGGACCTTCAGGGTTTAACGTTTCATAAACGAACTTATCTTCCGTACTAGAATAACCAACTATATATAAACTGGTGATGTCAAAAGAGCGTGAGCATAACAGTATAAATTAATTTGCTTAACTGCTTTTATATTGTGAACTACGAAGATTAAAGATAGTAAAAACAGCCGATACGTAATAAAAATATCCGGGTAAAATTTCGAAGTTTATGGTTTCATATCGGCAGTTTCTATGTAAACAATTAAACATTCGGTTTTCATGCTAACTTTATAAAATAGAATTGTAAATTGCTCACTGTAGTTTGACTTGTTCATAAACGAAACTGACATTACAAATTGACCCTCATCATATTAACCTCAACTACCCATTGGATTGGCAGACACAGATAATACTTTAAGAATTAGGTCCGCCTTTTGTGGTAACATGTGTTGTTAAAAAAGTTTAAATAAATAAATATATTCATGTAGTTCGTTTGAAATGTTAGATAGTTTTCAATGACCACAGATGGACTGCATACCTTACAACTTTCATATCAACAAATACGTCCGCGACGTGCAATGTAGAATATTGAACGAGCGACGGGAAAGTTTCCTTATAGAAACTTTTAAGGGTGTTCGTGAAGAATTCCAGTCTAGAAGAGATTTCGGAGAAATTTCAACAGTCAGTTCTTTTGAATTTTTAAGAAGTTTCTCACCTCTAGTTTGCATATTCTTAGCAAAATGCAAGCTACATACTTCGACTGCTCGTCCCCATATACCTGATAACCTGGTCTCCAAAATTCCGATCTTTTTAGTTTAGAACTTTCTGAAAAATTTCTACCTTGTTGAAATTTTACTCGACTTTGGGAATTGAATATTAAAAGCAATGCAAATGACCAGAATCCTGGAACATTTTTGCTTGCCTTATTTCAAATTTCATTTCATTTCAAATAATATAAATAAGTAAAGTTAACGTCAAATCGCTCAAAGCGAAGCTTGTTTCCATCGTAAGTGATCGACCGAGTTGAGCAACTTCTAGCGCATTTGGTAATTTGATGGCTAGAGGAAATATCATGGTCGCTTTCTAGCTTAAGAGCGGTTAAGCTCTCGCTAGAATATTACATACTTGGGTCGGCCACTAACTCCTACTAATCTGTATTGGAGTAGGTGAAGTTATTTCCAGGACTTTTTATAACGAGGATCAATCAGAGGATTCCGATTGTCCCAATGGAAGTTTTAATGTTTAGCAGTTTTGGACAGCAAATCTAAATATACCCTTGCATTATGTTTTAGATCTTTTCTTCGTTCTCTATTTCTTCAAGACTTATTTTATTTCTAGTCTTCTTTAATTTCTTCTAGTCTTATTTATTTTTGATATTGTACGATACCTTAAGTGACTTGTATCTATAAGTTACATAAAATAATATCACTTTAAATAAAATGTCACTTTTAAAATTTTGTGGTTTCATCCATCATCATCAAAATCTATTTCTTTTAAACTTTCATCCACCCATCCTGCTTTTGTGCACTGAGGATGGCAACCCTGGCGCTGAGTAAAGTTCCATACACTTAAGTCAGGCATATTGACAATGCGCTCAGCCTGCAAGAGCTGCGTTCAGGTTTCCTAGACATTTCGATGAATACCCTCCGTCAAAGCAAGTGCGCCTTTGTTTGGTGATGAAAGTACTAGTATATTATTACTTATCTTGTTTATAATAAGTAAGTAGCATCGATTACCTTTTGGTAATATTAGTAGACGCATAAGGTGGTAACAAGCTGTTTGAGAGTAACGACAGTATGGACCCAATTGCTTCTAAGGAAGCTGCCATTTCTGTTAAGGAAATATCTGACGATCCACCTGATGGTAAGTGGACCCATCTGGCGTGGGGTTGGGGTTATTATTCTAAGCCGCCCAAATACGGCAAAAATCGGTGCCCTGTTTTCAGATCAGTAGGCAATATCGAATAATCCAATCTTATATAAAGAAAGAAAGATTTGTGCTGTCTACCAATCTGCACTTGGCCAGAATGGTGGACAATAGCCTGTACTCCACACATTTTGAGAGGATCGTTAAATGGTAATGGTTAAGTGGTAAGTGCTAAGTGGTAAGTGTCGTGCATAATAATACACCAAAATTCATTCATTTGATGTAGACAAAAGGTTTGAATACGACAAATTTATTTATAAAAACATTAGATTTTTTCTAATCCATACTAATTTTAATTTCAAAAACATAATTCCCAAGTTGGGTTTCTAGTACATCATAGTAAAAATACAGAAGATCCAATCGAACATATGAAAAAGCGAATAAGTTATATTGATGCTGTAGATATTTTAATTGGAAACAAAAACTGGAAAACTTGAATAGATAAAACGTAGACAACTAATACCAGCTCGCGATATTCAATCGGGTCACACACAGATTTAATAAATCAATGGCAAGAAAACAATATAAAAGTTGAGAATTCAAAACATTCTGTACAACGCTAAACGAATTAGCCCGTTGTTGATGTGTACGCAAACAACGATAAGCGATGATGTCGTAATTGATGAGACCTAGAGCATTTCTCCATTACACGGTTCAGTGACTGATGAAAAGTCTCATAGATAAAACAAGTATCGGAAGTCTTTAGTACAAGTTTCGGAATTAGTGAGCGAATATTATTTGACCCTTTCATTCTTTAATCTGAGTACCTGACCATATTATCGAAGGCCGACTCGTCATTTCTTATTCTAAAGATGGAGGCGGTCGAGAATTTTTCCTCAAGCGTTCATCCATAAATTTACTAACCACACCTGAAGTTTCTTACGTCAATCATACAGTTATCTTAGGTCATGTAGTATGGCTTTGAACACCTAAAAATTATATATTATTATTGTATATATTTATTATATTAAAGACGATTTGCACACAGTCAAGTAATTTTTTTTCAATATTTAGGAAATAAAAACTCGTTAGCGATAGGACACATCACTTAAAACCGTCCAACTTTCCATTCGGCCTACATATCTCGATTTGGGGCTCTTTGTCAGCTGTGACAAAAGAATTCATTACATCGAGACTTGGAAAGCCATGCAGTGCAAGCAAACATGCGTTACATAACTTAGCCAAATGGATGAAGAAAAATTTAATTAGTTTCTCTCACTTTCCTGTCACTAACTACAACCGTTCGTTGAACGAATTTCTTTATTTTTTGTCTTTGTGATAAAATGCTAGTAGCTTAGTGAACGAGATCATTCATGGATTTTCTTCTGGAGTGAAATTGAAAATTGTCACAAAGGCAATAATATTTTTAAAGAATTTAATTACTCGTCTGAATTCTTAGTAATGTTTATGATTTCTCTTAGTGGGTGCGTTATTTAACTTATACTCGTATAGTTCTAACTTCTAATAATAATTATACAAATGTCATGTCAATTAGCTCACTTTGCTCTCATTTGACGACCCGTGTGGCTCAATGGTTACCATGCCGGATCGCCGCACCAAGGGACTTGGGTTCGATTCCCAGCGAGGCGGAAATTTAAATGATGAGTTTGAATTTCTATTCTCGGTCTGGTGTGAATGTCCTTGTCTAGTGTGTTGTCCATGGCACCCACGATACAAGGAATCCTAGTGTGGGGCTATGAGTGTGAAGCGTTATTTATTATTCATTTATTTACTCGTTAGAATCCGCGTGGCGGCGGTACCTTTGAGTTCGAACGTGCATCCACGTTCCCGGTAATCGACGAGTTTATGAAAAAATATTCAATGAACATGAACATAATAATGTCGATAGCATTCTATTTATTAAGCAGCGAAGCAAGGGCGGGATTTGTTGCATAAATAGATGGATCCCCCGCTAAATTAACAGACACAACAGAACCGATTACCAAACCCATTGTTGTAGTGCTCCATCAACGTGATCGACCGAGTGAAGCAACCAGCGCGGTTAGTGGCAAAACTTCTTGAGTGCTTTTTTGCTTCAGAGCCTCAGAAACAGGTACGAAAATCTTTCGACACATGGAATTACCATTAAACATATAGACCATTGCGCACAGGATCCTTGAACTTGTCATTAATCTTTCTATTGTTCGCAATGGAACAGTGTGGGGAAATACGCCCCATGTCCCCTTAATTACGAGGTGATACATTTTTCAGTGTGCTGTTATCTGCACTGCACAGAGAACTGAGTTTGATATAAACCTAATTATACTTTATTGTAATTCAATGACACCCCAACTCAGCATCACTAACGGTTACTTTAATCACTCCTTAGTAAAGAATCACCGTGCAAATTCTGTACTAAGGAGGGATTTAAGTAATCGTTAGTGACTCTGAATTGGGGCGTGAATGTCTTTAATTTAAATAAATGTAACAAGAAAGGTGACCATACCTATAAATATTCGCCGTTTTCGAAACGCAATTTTCGTTTTTCGGGAGTAGTTTGAAAACACACTTACAGTTCGGACGACGTCGGCGAAACGCCAAACTTTGTTCTTACAACGCATTTTGAGGGTAGTTAACTTCAAATGAGAGTAGCACGAGTCACTTCACCGAATTTATAACGAGAGTTGCATGCCGCTACGTTTTTATTTCCCCTTGGAACAAACAAGCTCAATAATGTGGAATGCTCTGAGGTCGTAATGTTGCAAAATGCTCTCGGAAGACTTCGTATGCAAGGCAATTGAGACTATTTCTTTCAACTTTGTAGATACTAAGTTTCCAGCTCGTTTTTATTGTTGGTTCTCATGTCATAAAAGTTGCATTGTATTTCCTGAATTTTTCCGCTTTACCTCTTTTTGTGTGCAAACTATGCGATTCGTAATTCGGATTATTGAAAATCTCTTTTCAAAGAATGCTTTGCCGTAAGTTATGTTCGTTTTTCTCGTGTCATAAATATTACATTGTATTTTCTGAATTTTATATTGCTTTAGGTATTTTATAGTGAAGCCAAATGAATCTTTATTGGGATCTTCTACTGATGGTATTTATATGATATTTCGTAAAAATTATTCAACATCAATTTAGTGTTAATATGTTTTAAAAGATTTCAATATAAATTAAGCCTCTTCGTTTCCTGATTAAAGCTATCAAATCTCTACTAATATTATAAAGCTGAAGAGTTTGTTTGTTTGGTTGAACGCGCTTATTTTAAGAACTACTGGTTCGAATTGTAAAATTATTTTTGTGTTTGATAGTCCATTTATCAAGGAAAGCTAGCGGCAATCCATAAATTACGTCACACTAATTTCATGACTTTTTAATCCCTCCCCCCGTCCTTGTCACAGCTGGTCACATTTGTGAGACCTCGCCCTTCTAGTATGACGTCACATATTACGAAATTATACACCTAGAAATTATTAAATTAAAATAGCAGTTTTGAAATAAATTTTATTTCCATTAATTGTTTTTTAATATTTACATAGACATACCAATTATTCGATTTTGAAATGTGACGTCACGAAATTTAGGATCCCTCCCACTCCGTGTCATACAATGTTACACTACATCGACTCCGCCCCTCCCCCTAACGTGTGACGTAATTTATGGATGGCCACCTATATAACATCATAATATTATACTCGTATTAGTAGTTAGTTTTTTCCACAAATTAACGCCGGTAAAACCGCGGGATACAGCTAGTGTAAAATATAATGTGTTGGTTTTGCTGGGATACTTAATCCACTATTGTTGTGCAAAATATTATAATTTTTATTAATTTTAGTTTAGTCAAACTAACCTAAGAATATTAGGTGGCTAGAGTTTTTTTTTTAATTATGGATACTCCCATTATGTTGGTCTTCTCATATCATAAACTCCACTTTGTATCATCTGATGTTTTATATGCTTGGCTTATTTTATGGAGAGGTTATACAAATCATAATAACCCTTTTTAGCAAATCGTGGACGTAAACAATACATTTTATGTTCATATAATAAATATTACTATGTTTATGAACATTTTTGTTGTTAAACTTTTGTTCATATTCGTATTTTAACAAAACTCACTCAGTTTCATTCGCAAGTTATTTCGAGTCAGTGGTATTTGAGAAGTTGAGAAAAAAATTCTTTTTTATATTTAGATTCTTTATATTTCTCGCTGTACTCGACCTTTTTACAACTTCGAAGTCCAAAAGTTTCTCTTGAAATTCTGGCATCTGCCCGTTCACTTTCTGTGTAATAAATCCAAGATATTTTAGTGGGGTCTTTTTATTACAGTACCGCTGTACACAAAATTATATTATGTAGATACTTATAATTTTTATTTCCTTAAGAATCTAGTACTTAGTCTAAATGAGAGATTTTCACTTGCAGAAAATACCTAAGAATGTCTATAAATTTTAAACAGCACTTAAATTAGAGCGTTAACCTGATATTATTATATCACATTATCAAAGTATTCTTTGGTGGTGTTAGTTAAAACCCTAGTATGTACTGGTCGGAATTTAATTTAGTTATTTGAATACAGGATAATCTGTGTGATGAAGCGTTTTTGTCAAATAGTAATATAAGAAAAAAAAATACATGCTGATACACTGACAAAGAAACGAAATGCTTCTGATTCTTAAATTGTTTTACATTTGTAAATTAAACAGCTCATTAATATCTCGTTTGATATTCAATGCATTATACAGGCACTTAACTATGTGGTTTTTTCAATTTATGTAGTGTATAACAATTTTATGAAGAGATTGCAATGAAGTTTAAGCATTATACAATATTGCATACCTACAACAGTGAAATTTATAGTAACGAATATCTCATCAATGCTGCCAACTTTGCTACATAATAGGAACTAAAGAAAAAATGCCAAAGGAAATTTAACAAAAACGATAGAGTATGGACTTAAGCCATGTAATGACGATAGAATGTTAGATATTTTCAGGAAATAAAAGAATAGAGAGAGCTATGAAAAGGATGACAAACAATGTTAGCGAGTTATTGAAAGGTAAGTAAAAGCATGAAATAGCATTAACGATGATTTACACTCGGTGATGGGTAATAAGAATGAATCGAATGAGGACCATACTAGATACGAAGTTATATTTGTAAACCTGTTTTTTGTCGCGAAGATCATAGCGGCCACCATAAATTTATCAATCAAGTCTCAATATTCAAATCAAACGCGTAGACGACAGACCCTTAACCTGTTAAATTAAAAACGGAAATGTTTATTGAAAATTCAAATGCTATTCTGGTACAGATTTATTTTATACCCAACCGTAAGGTCACTAACGCCTCCATAGCGACCAATCAAACGAAGTTAAAAGCAAATTCTCGAGTCTCGAATGCGACTTAACTTCGAATTTTATTCCGTCTCCGGAGCGCTAATGGCGTTCGCTTTGAACAAAAACTCGCTTGATTAAAATCGTTTGTCGTAATAAAAGAAGCACTAAAAAGTTACAACCGTACGAAACGGGAGACCGGTATAGGCCCGTAAAATCGATCACCACCGATACTGATCACGGGGACAAAAATTTAACGGCAAACTCGAGATTACGGGGTGGAGACAGTTAATTTAGTATCCTGTGTTACAGGAGAAATTATTGTCGCATACCATCTAAGATCGCATAACAATTTTTAACATTTATGTTAAATTGAAATTGAGATTGACACTGATTTTAAAATCGAGAATGAAGAGGTAAATAGACAACAAAACACATAGTACTTAAATACTACGTTTTAAGAGGTAAATAAATTCAAAACCCAAATTTCTCTATCGTTTCAGCAGAGCCCACGTCAGTTGGCTTTCAAAGCACAAGGCTAATCACTGCTTTAGTGAAATATCTACATATGTAGTGATTTCCCTTTACTATCAGGTGCGTATTTGATTTTATTTTCTCAGCAACAGGGCAAAATAACTTATAAATTGAGTTTATAAAAGATTCAAATATGCATATATTCTTCCACATCCTGAATTCATTCATGCTTCAGTGGTTTCATACTAAATCGAGAACCTCCTTTTATTTCATTCTCACAGCTTTTAATTCGATTGTTCTAATCGCCAAGAATGAAATATTGTTCCGCACGAAACAATTCGCTTCCTTATTGATTTACTCACCTAATTCTGTTTTTCAAGTTGTTCCAATGTTTGGGACAAAATGAATTCTTGCCGCAATGAAAAACGTGTGTGGCGCCACCAATCACATACTGTTGTTGGATTGTAATCGAATAAAATGGATACGGCAATAGGGATTCTTTATTCAAAACTTGGGAAGTTTGGTTTATTAGGTTTATGTTTTCCTTTCTTATATCTACCTGCTTGTATTCTGCACATAAATGAATCTTTTTATTTTTCCCACAAAACTATACGATATCATCCCATAGCAATACAAGTAGTAACTACGTCAAATGGCTTTAATGGCGTAAGTTAATCTAAAACACGCTTGAAATTTCTTATTCCCAAGGTCGTCAATATTATTACGCTCAACCAAGCTATTTAGAAAGCCATTAAATATATCGTTTATTTTATCACACTTGATTTTTTTAATAAGATCTTCGAGACACTTGAATTTATACTGATTAGACGCGAAAAAAATGTCCTCAAGTTGTGGAAGATTAGTTAGTCGGGCTTCAAAAAAAATAAAAAATATACGTGTCGAATTGAGAACCTCCTCCTTTTTTTTTTCGTCGTTTAAAAATGGGAATAATGTGTAGAAGTTAATATAATGTATCTAGTGAATCAATGCCCAATTCATTTGAATTGGTCCACTAGAGGGCACAAATCTCTTCTCTTGAGCAAGCTTAGAGCATACTCCCATCATGCTGCTACAGTACGGATCGGTGGGGGGGCAGGTGGCCAACCAAAGTGTCAGAAATTTTTAAAAAATGAAATGTAGGTTATGTAATGAATTTACATGGAAAACTATCACGGATATGTTAGCATAAGTAGTTAATGAGTAATAGTCGATAAACTTACGACTTCGGAATCCTACATTGCGCGTGGCCTGTCACGCACTTGCCCGGTTTTTTGTTTTTCATGCTAGCCTCATTAATTTTCTAAGGCGGTGCTGTCGATGTAGTGGGAGTTAGGAATTTGTTTTTTATGGAACATTCGACGGCAAGGGTATACATTAAGAAAGCCGTTAAGCCGTTGTCAAAACCACCCTTGCCCCATCAGTACGAAAGTAATTGCATCGTGACTATGCCAATTTTGCCTCCTCTCTCGAGTGCTCTTACTCTAAATCCTGACGTTGAGTTGCTTAATATTTTCCGTATATTTAAATGAGATTTAGCATATTCCTTATTTGGAGCATGCCGGATGAGAGTGGGAAACGGTAATAACGGCTTTTGTGATGCTGATATACTTGTAGGTACTTAGTTCGCCCTCAACTCGAGGCGGTTGCGAGTTTTCGATTTTGTCGGTTAATAACTTTTCTACTTCACTGCGCCGTGTAACTTGGGAAATTTTATGGTAACCAAGGCCTCTCTGATAGATTATTTTCTTTACTGCCCGTATGAAAAAGAGTCTACGCGAGTGTTTAATTCATCAATCTCGTCGTGATCTTGTTTCTGCTTTGATAGGACTTTAATTTCGGTGTATGTTATCTTTTTTATTTTATTTTTATTACACTTCAAAATAAATAGAGAAAAGTTTTTAATACATGCGTAATTTCGTATTCGATAAAGTTTTATCTATCTATTATTATTTAAACATGACTGTATTTTTATGTACTAATAAAGATATTAAATCTATATTTTACTGATCCCATATAATATTTTAATTCCTTCAGTTTATCTCTTTGAATATTTTGTCCGAAGTTGGCGTAATAAAATAGCTGACTTTTGATATATCACTGTTGGAAAACTTATAACTCAAATTAAATCAATATTTATACGAGTATAAAAATTTTACTAATTTATTATACGGTATAATAATTTTAATTTCGTATGTTTGTAGAAGCAAAACTCGAACTTATTTTATTTTATTTTTAGTGTATTATATTGTGTTGTTACGTATTAATGTCATATGGACGTATCGGAAAGTACAATTTTTATTTTGATTTTGTAGGAAAAATATAGATTAAAAAAAACAGGACCAAATTGATAGGTTCAGGAAAAGCTTCACGAATGTAACCAAGTATCGGACTCTGATGAAGATAGATCAAGTTGGGATGAGCAAGACTGCCTTGAACAGCAGAACCACCACGCGAAATCCGAGCAGGAGCGGATAATATAAGTGAGGTAGCTCAATATAAACAGGAAAACAAAAAATATGAGCACCCGAAGATGTATCACGTGCACATTTGTCCGGAGCATTCCAAATATGCAAGTAGTTCCGGTTTAAAATATATTGAATGATTTTTTACGTTATTTTTTAATTATTTTGGATCTCAAAATAGCCAAAAAGATTTTTTTGTTTCTTTTTATAAGAGGTTTGTTTATGTTGATTTATATATACCTAATAATGAGTCTGATGTTAAGTTTATCTTTAAGATAATTTGATTTAAGACAAGTTTTCTTGCCATATTTTAATAAAAAAATGAGTACAATAATGAATTTTATTTCAAAAAATGGGACACTAAAGTGGTCTACATATGTAATCCGCGCGACCACTCATGTGACTTTTAGGGGCGCGACCACTGTAGGATTAAAATGTATCATCTTCTGTCTAACCTAACCCGACTTGAGCGTTGTGAATCCAGCAGATGCCTACTGTTGTTTTCATGTTTTCAGTCCACCAATTCTTCCAATATACCATATGATCGAAAAGTACTACAATATAATCGTATTGCATTTTTGTGTTAACAGCGCGGATCGAATGGCTTCGAATCAAATCAACTTAAGCGATAAACACAAATGCTGTTGGAATTGAACTCATAAAGCATACGGCGTGCAATAAACCACTCTGGGAGGCAATAACAGTTAACCGGGTGCCAAGCGGATATAACTGGATATGGCCGGATATAACCGGATATAACAGGTGATTACTGCGGACAATTAACGCGTTCGAGTAATGTCGCAGCGCATTAGGGTTTTTTAATGCTCAACACTAATTTATAGACCGGAGCACAGTTTTAGTGTTAATTTAAACCACTTTACGGGTTATTATTGTGTGAGTCGAGCATAATTACTTAAAGCCGCGACGTTTTTATGTGCGGTTAATAAAATTTTGTTAGATTGCTACTCGAATACGTTCTTAGCGTTTATATAGTTTTCACTTTTGACGTTAAAATGCGAGGAACATAGGCCGCTAGAATGTTTTCGTGCTAATTTAAATTGTATACGTTGCAAATTGCTAAACACGTTGACTTTTAAACGCATATTTTTAATTTTAAAATATTTTGAGAACAAACCTTTTACAATAACTTTTGTTCGTTAAATTAATATATTTTTTGTACTTTTTATCACGTTTGACACACGCGACAAAATAAATTAGAAATTAATGTATCAAGACACGTTGACTTTTCATGGTATAAGGAAGGACGTATACCAAAGTGTCGTCATAATTATGCGTGAATGTATGTTCGTACCTAATAATACATCAAAAACATTTAGTTCAAATCTTAAACATGATGAATATGATTAAAATTTAAATGAAAATAATTTATTTGACGTAAAAAAGTGCCTCTTCATAAACGAATTTTACGTAAAAAAGTAACACTAACACTTCGACTACGTATTCCAAGTATATACGTTATATAAGTTATGTAATAGTTTTTCGAGTTGCACCTTGTCCTTACCCATCCTCCCCGCAACGCGACACAATCTATTAAAACTTGCAGCGACACGGTTTTAATTAAGCACAGCGTCGAACAACTAGTGAACAGATGGTTTTTACTGTGGATTACGATATCGAGAATTTATTCGCTGTAGAAACTGTAGATCTAATTGGAAAATGAAAAAGTTGATTTGGTTTTTCTAGCTATGTCACATGTTGAATATTATAATAGGTATCCGATCTTAATGTTGTTGAGCTATGCTTCGAGTTTATTATGGCTTTGAATAATTATAAAGATGGATTTGCTTTAGGTAATTTTAGTGTATTTTATGTAGCATTCTTGGTCACTAATACAAGTTTAGTGTAGTTGTTTAAAAATGTTTATGTGCGCGCGTGAGAAGTTATACTTCTTTGGCATCAAAAAAAAATTCAATAGCTTGTAGTGCTACCAGCAGCGCCACAACATACTGCAAGCTATTGGTTAGTAACTTGAAGAATAAATGATAAAGTAAAAGTATTGCCACACAAAAATATTTTCCTGAAAAATAGGTGTTAACATACATTTGCTCATCACTTAAGAGAGAAAGATTGAAAAAGAAGGTCTTATTTTTTATTTAGATTGTGTTGGTTAACATAATAATATCTTCGGTCGAAAATTATTATCAGTTTAGCAATTAATATTGTCACTATCTGCCGAAAGAGTGTAAAACAACTTCTGGGTCCAATATTGTAAGTAATTTAAAACAAAACAACAGAAGCTTCACTAAAAATGTTTTGTACCGGCAGCATTAAGCAAGACCCACCAAAGTTCTACCATCTCTTTAATAGTTTCCCCGCAATGCTGCACTGACTTCTCGAAGGAAAACTGAATGAAGCCCGCCTCGTCATTCAGTCTAAATTAAGCGCAGGAAGGAACAAAAGTGGTCATGGTTTAAATTGCGAATGTTGAAAATATTCTAAAGGATTGACTTGTATACTTAGGTTAGTAATAAAATGCTCAAAACGTGGTAGTTTTTGACCAATCTTCAGTATGTTCAGTTTAGTTTACTTTAAAACTGAACGCGGCGGCGCGTTTTATTATCGTTATAACGTGTAGATGGCAATATTTAGGAAATGTGTTACATTAAACAGATTTAAATAACCATTTCCACTTAAATATTGTATTTAATAAATAGAAATAAGTGTTTCCACGAAAGGGTTATAACAATTATATGTATAAGTGGGGGTACAAGATTTTAAACTTAACTCATCGTGGACTGAACACATTTTACGATAATACGAGTACTCACGATATTTATTTTGTTTTCCGATATTTCGACCCAGTTGCATGGATGGTGATCACGGAAGAACTGCGATGGCGCGTAGAAACTTTTGACAGGATGACAGGTGACATTTGACACTAGTACATACATAAGTCTATCAACTTTCCGTCTAGTTCGTTTATAAATAAATATCGTGAGTACTCGTATTATAGTAAAATAAGTGGGGGTACATTTCATTTTTAAAGTAGCAGATCTCTCGGAGTTCTATGACTTCTCTTCTGCTCGAAACCGAGAAATTTATAGTTATAAGATCGCATACGCATATCCATACATCTATATATCTATATGAATAAATCAAATTGGAGTGTCTGTAATATTAAAATAACCGCTTTTTAGTAATTGCATTTGGATGTATACACGGAACATATACCAAAACAACGTTTTTCACAATTTTTGTCTGTCTGTCTGTTTGTTCCGGCTAATCTCTGAAATGGCTGGACTGATTTTGAGGATACTTTCACTGGCAGATAGCTGATGTAACAAGAAGTAACTTGGGCTACTTTTATTTTAGAAAAAAAAATACTTAGTTTGTTAGGCGATACGAGGTTCGCCGGGTCAGCTAGTATGCACATAAATCTGTCTCAAACAGTCTTCATAACAGCCGCAGACGGTTTCTCTAGCTCTTCTAACTTTCCGTAGTTTCCTGACTAGTTCCGAGGCAACAAATTAAATCGGTGACTAGGATTAACAGGGTAAATGGCCCAATTAGTGTTCGGTGCCGCCGAGCGAGACAAACGGGATTGCCTATAGCACCTGGGGCGAGGTTTATGTCTTTATTGTAGACTTTTGGATGTGATAATGAAGGAGAATTAAAACGAATACTTATGAGAACTTACGATTTAACAGTGTTCCTTATTTTAATTTTGAATATATTCTTCTAAGAAAGGATAAAAATAAAGCGTTAAGTATGAATACTTAATAAAAGAAATTTACTTGTTAATATTTGGTTAGCAACCTTAGTGTCTTTTTATCGTTATCTGTAATTTAAAAATAAGGCTGACAAAAATGAAATGAATTTAAAGACAGATAACCATTTAATGCCAAAACTAATTTCTCTTTACTATTAATATTGTTTTTTGACGTGAATACGTCTTATAAATCGATGAACACGGGCTGCATGCACGAAAAAGTGTCCCGTTCCGCGAGCGAGAGAGAGAGGCACGATCGGCTACGATTGGCGTATCGTAGCCGATGCCGTAGGCGATCGTAGTTGAGCGGAGCGGTGTGGGGCGGGGCGGAGCGGAGCGGAGCTTTGTCATGACGTTGTCACGTTAAACTACCGTCCGTAAACCGACTTTACAGACAACCATTTTTTTAACAAATTTAAATTAATATTTCAATAAAAAGTAGTAAGAAAAAAGACTCGTCAAAAAAATGAATGGATTTTCTAAATTTTCTGCTATACATACAATTAATACCCCTGTTGCCTTCAAATCAAAGGCTATTGCAGTTCGCTAATGGTTGTAGTCGTTCTATAAGTTAGAGCTTTAGAACTAGAGGCGATTAGGCAGAATTATGCAAAGTGAAGCCGCGAGTCACTCGCAAGCCCCATTATGTGTTATTAATGCGTTCGCACTCGATAATTGTCTGCGCTGATTAATGCGGTTAAAGTTCATGACTGCGCTCGCTGATGCAGTCGTGGCTTCGCTGCTTCGGTAGGTCTGGATTGTATTATACGTATGTGGGGCATGGATTGTATATGTGCGGTATGGATTGTACCTATATGTGGGGCACGGATTCCTGTGCGTGTGGTTTCTAACCTAACCGTTGTATGGGGCCTGGATTCCTGTTACAGGTTTTTAACCTAAATAGGGACTAGCTTTCACGAATACCTACTGTCGTTTCAGAATCTGGGTAAAGTAGTTGTTAAACTATTGTTTCTGGTAGAAAATAAACGTTACACATTTATGGATATTTGTTCAAGCTTGAATTGTTATCTTACCAAAAAATATATGGTGTTAACAAAAATGTATATATTTTTGTATATATATAATATATAGCGTATATATATAGCGTGCAGCGTTACGACGAAGCTACAAGACGATCTTTATGAAAAAGTTAATTCCAGTTCTAATTTTGATCTTAGTACCTGCTATACTTTTTCTAACTCACATCAAAAAAGGAGGAGGTATTTTCAATTCGACTGTATTTTTTATGTTTGATACCTCAGAAATTTCGACTGGGTGAACCGATTTTGATGATTCTTTTTTTAGTCGAAAGCTAGTGCTTGTCGTGTGGTTCCACTTAAATCTGAGCGAGATCTGACGCGCAGTTTTTGAGTTATCCCTAATTTTAAAGTAGGTTATTTTTTGTCTACCAAAAATGTATTTGATGTCCTGATCCAAAAATCATGTTTGAAGCTTCGCTAACACATCATTAAATGTAGAACTCGAAGATACCGTTGCTAGTACGAAGCACGAAGCTAAATCGCCTGCAGGTGGCGCTGTGCCAACCTGCCTTAGTTATGTTCTGTACTTCCGGTTGAGCTGGATTTTAAACTTGTACGGTATCGCTCCAAGCGAGAAACGGCCTAATCAGAAGTCTATTTTTCTGGCCAAGTGTGTAGATAGTATAAGGCTAAGGCCGTCAAATTGGCCTCATGTAAAATAAAAGTTTATGTTATCACGTATAGAAAAAGTAACATAAGAGTAACGTGAAAGTAAAAGACTTTTCAAAAGATTAAAGGTCCTTGCATACGTAACGTGGACGGGACGGGGATGGGACGTGGACAGGACGTGGACGGGACAGGGACGGGTCGTGGACGGGGCATAAACATACGTGCGTGCCCCGTTCCCATCCCGTCCATGCTTCCGTGACGTATGCGCTATCATTTAACATTTTCTATGAAACGATGTTTTCAAAACTTCACATCTCGTCCCGTCCGGGTAAAAACATGTTACGTATGCATCGACCTTAAGGTCATTCAGAGCTCCAATTAAAATATTTAAATAATTTGTCCATGAAAGCAAAAGTAAACAGTAAATAACTTGCAATTATATTAAGGCGCGGTATGACTACGATTTAAAAACGTTGATTTCACTCACACAGCCGCATATCTGCGCTAATCTAATAGGGTTCAAAATTGCAGAGCATATTTTTGCTAACAATGTAACTAGATTGCGAATAAACATTTAATTTGAGGGTTTTCCTTAGGTTATTCAAAATATACACATTAAATTCAATATCTGTCCGGTTTAAGTTTTAATAAAACCATATACGTATTATATTCTCAAAAAAAATATGTTGTTACCGCTGAAAATACAGAGAACTTCGACGATTAAGTTTATTTTTGTATAGCAAATTACGATTTTTTATTGGGAATATCAAACAACTATTTAATATTCTATTCGGTTAACATTTTTCTTTAGACCTTTTTCTATGCTCTGTATTTTTTGCGTGCGATATTTTCATTGGGTTTCCTCGTACTCAAGCCAAACCAAAGAAACCCAGTTTTGTGAATATTGAGATCACACCGCGCCTTAAACCTTTTTTGAAGTTGAAGGAGACTCCTTCATTATAAAAGTGGCCAAGTGCGAGTCAGACTCGCCCATAAAGGGTTCCGTAGCAGCAAGTAAGGGGGCGTCCATAAATTACGTGAGATGTTTAAGGGGGGGAGGGGGTCGAGTCAAATCTCATCTAATCTTACGTTGGAGAGAGGGGGGGTCTCGGCAAATATCACGCAAGTTTTTTGCATGTATGTATTTACTTTGCATCTAGCACAAGAGCTGCAGAGCACAGGCGAGCAGCCCACATTGCACCAACTAAGCAAACGCGTATGTTCCGCAAAGTGCGACCCTCGCGGATTGTCACAAGACGAGCTAATGAGTTACTGTGCGCAAGCGCCAACGGCTAGAGAGGCTTGATCAGAACGAAGTTGAAGGAGCAGATGATTTTGCAGACTGAAAATCATAATATGGACATGTTGGTTCCAATAGTCTCTCTTGAGACCGCACATCATTCTCCATGGACTGAATTAGAGTAGATATTCTTTTTTAATCACAGTAGTTACGATTTAAGTATTCTATTGTTAAATTTTATATCAGTAACAATCCAACGCGTTTACGTAAGAAACCTACATTTTGAAAAATCTCACGTGAGATTGGGGGATGGGGGAGGGGGTTGAATAAAATCTCACGACGTCTCACCAGGGGGGGAGGGAGGGACAGAAAATTTAAAAAAACACCTCACGTAATTTATGGACGCCCCCTAACATAATTATGAAAGTTCTTGTAGTTCGCTGTAACTTTGATCCAGGTAAATTGTGGTTTACGATTTATGACGTATTAAAAAAAAACTACTTACTAGATCTCGTTCAAACCAATTTTCGGTGGAAGTTTGCATGGTAATGTACAATGTACATCATATATTTTTTTTAGTTTTATCATCCTCTTATTTTAGAAGTTACAGGGGGGGGACACACATTTTACCACTTTGGAAGTATCTCTCGCGCAAACTATTCAGTTTAGAAAAAAATCATATTAGAATAGAAACCTCAATATAATTTTTGAAGACCTATCCATAGATTAGATACCCCACACGTATGTATGGGTTTGATGAAAAAAAAATTTTTGAGTTTCAGTTCTAAGTATGGGGAACCCCCAAAATTTATTGTTTTTTTTTATTTTTGTGTGAAAATCTTAATGCGGTTCACAGAATGCATCTACTTACCAAGTTTCAACAGTATAGTCCTTATAGTTTCGGAAAAAAGTGGCTGTGACATACGGACGGACAGACATACAGACAGACAGACATGACGAATCTATAAGAGTTCCGTTTTTTGCCATTTGGCTACGGAATCCTAAAAAGGCATTTTGGCGGCCTCCCCCTTATAGTGCACTAGACACGCATGAAAGCGTGATTTGAATATCCCAACTATGACGATTATTTTAAAATCCCGACGTGTTCTTGAAGAATCGACGTCGTAGAGTTTGACTAGCTTTATCAGTTTTTTCAGTGTCGTGAGTAGTCTTTCAGATTAGGTTTTGACGGCGTTCAAGACGCATTAGATTATTAAAACCCTTTGCGTCGAATGGCTTCTATACGGTTTTAGTCGATAACAACCCTACATAGACCATGTAGCCCTGTAGCCTAGTTGGTAGTGACACTGCCTGCGAAGCGAGGGGTCCCGGGTTCGATTCCCGGCCGGGGTAGATATTTATGTGACAGATAAATATTTGTACTCGGGTCATGGGTGTTATTGTGATGTGTTATATGTGTCGTCCATGCCACCCGCGACACAGGTAAAACTAAACTAAACCTACTGCGGGGGTATGAGTGTGTAAGCCTTTATTTATTTATAGAAAGAAATCACCAAAAACTCTCACTTTGTTATAATCCTTTCTTCTATTACAAAACCATAGTCATAAACCACTTAACTGTAGATAACACTTTTTCTGTTACACCAATAAAAAGAGAATCCATTAGAAATCCAAACACTTATTCCACCCTTTTATAAGGCCAACAAAAACTTAATCTCCTATTTAATAAACTTCACACGTACCACGCCAGCGACAGTAAGAAACTGGTTCTATTAAGTGTAATGAAAAAAACACCGTTTCATTAATTAGACTATATATTCTCAGCAGGATATTAACCTAGATGGCTATTCTTTGTCTCTTTTGCACGTTCCAATGAAAAGAGGAAATATAAGATGTGCTTTGACACAAAGGTACAATAATTAATGATTAAACGAACTCACCTGTAAGTAAAGTTCTATCATAATAAAATTATGTGAGGTCTTTCGTTCGAAGAGATATTTTATTGCGACGGCTTCTAAGTTTTGATAAGTTTGAGGTAATGTCATTATTAGTGATGTTTTTTTTATTAGGGTTCCGAAGTAAAATCGGAACCCTTATAGTTTCGTCATGTCCGTCCGTCCGTCTGTCCGTCTGTCCATCTGTCCGTCTGTTCGTCCGTCTGTTCATCCGTTCATCCGTCCGTCCGTCCGTCTATCCGAAGCAAAGCGCCGAGACCCTTAGTGCTAAAAAGCTGTAATTTGGCACAGATATACCTACACATGTATAAAAACTCCAGAATCGTAGAATAAAATATGGAAAACATTCAGGGTACCTCCCCTACAGGTAACGCTAGGATGATTTTTTTATTCTTCATGTACCCTATAGTGTGGGGTATCGTTAAAAAGGTCTTTCAAAAATATTATGGGTCTTCTGAGATTATTTTTGTAATTAGGGGTCCGTTTGTGAAATATTTGGCTTTAAAGTGCTAATTTTGGTTAGAGTCAAGTGTCCCCCGCCCCCCCTGCCGGCTAAACAGTTGGAGTTGGACAATTAAAAAAAATTTCAAAAATAGGTTATATGATGAATTTACAAGGAAAACTATCACGGCTATGTTAACGTAAGTAGTTAATGAGTATTAGTTGATAAACGTACTCCTTGGGAACCCTACATTGCGCGTGACCTGACACGCACTTGCCCGGTATTTTAGTCCCTTATTCAATCTGCGAGACTAATGTCTACTACGTCTGAAATAATCTAAATTCAAAATTATAAACCTTGATGTAATTTAGATCTGTTTAAACTCATCTTGGCAAGGCATCTAGTCAAGGCTCTTGAGAATTTGTCATTTTCATTTGTTACTACTATCAGTCAGTTACACGAACAAGAGAGAAATCACGGATCGTTTTTAGTAACGTAGTAATTTTTAGTGGTTCTCTAGAAAGAGAGAAACTTAGCTGAAGTTTAGAGTACAAACATTCTTCACAAACCTGGAATCGTACCCGGAACCTTTTGCTTCGCAGGCAAAACCTAATTTTACCATCGTGCCGCTTGCTCATTTCAAGAATCTTCTAGTCGTGAGAAAGTTACAATTTAATTCCAATTAAATTCAAATTCGCAAGGTGTCGTTGATTTTATTACCTCCTTTGCAAATGGACAAAGCCCAGCTAATTCTTTTGCAGTAAAGGAGAAACTGCTTAGAGCTAATTTGTTACAGAACCCATCGCAGGATTGATTGAATACAATTCGACTTTATGAGCAAGTGAAGCATCTAATGGGCCCCTGCAGAATAAAGTTGCGTAAGTTTATCGAAACTTAATCGAGTATTATTTCACCTGGGTGCACTAAAAATAAAGTGTACTAAAAATAGACTTGAGAAACGTGGGTGAACTACCCACTAGAATGAAGTCGACGGTACTAAGCGGCGCCAGAACGCTATGGGGTCGCTAAATGCCGTGGATTAATAGAAAGTTAAAAGTCACGAATTTTCGCACCGTGTAGAAAAAGGCTAGGTATTGTAGGCAAGGAAAAGCGTGACCTAACTGCGCGTTTAGGTCACTATGTGCTAAAATCATTTTTTCGAATGCAGATACAATGCACCGCCCTCGTTTGTGAATAAATTTAAAATCTTCTACATTATCGTGTCGTACAATATAAAAAGCGTTTTGTTGTAATCGTTTTTCTAGGAGCGTGCAAAGCAAGTAAATGTTGCAATTACATAATATTGAATAGAATGTGCGGTCTGAAAAATTGTTTCTATTCGATAATACAGCCAAGAATTTAATTTCAACAGAGATTGTTTGCTAGCTCGTAGAATTCTTCATTAAGAGAACGTTGTATTATAGAATTAATAATGAGTTTTGTTATGTTTTCAACTTAGGTTATAAAAAGAATAAAACACAGATTATACTGTATTGCATAGAATAAAAATATTTTTTATTATTCAATGACAGTGTGTATTGTTCACAGGTTTATTATTATCTTTTCAACGTTGAAAACACGTAAAACATTTCTTACTTGATTCTCTAGAATCAAGTTGGAAATGGGTTCTCTAGAGCCATAACAGGTTACGTGGTTAAAACACAAATATACCTACTGAAGAGTGATCTGATAACTGATCATGAAGAGTCGAATACTACAAACGCAATGCAATGACCGACCATCGATAGAATAAAGTTATTAGCCGACGCAAGAGTCAAAATTTCCGACGAGATCTTTGATAAGCACTGACTTATTAGCACTGACGTATTTGACAAGGCTTAAAACTCTCGTCGAAGAACGGAAATGCTGAAAAAAAAATCCTCTAGAGCTAGCCCATCTTGCGCCGGCAGTTCTTTTATTTAGTCGATCAAAATTTTTTTATGGAAATAGCCGGCAAACAAGCTAAGGATCCACCTGATGGTAAGTGGCTATCGTCGCCCATGGACATCAGCAACACCAAAGGCATCACCGATGTGTTGCTGGCCAAGAAAAAGAGAAGAAAAACAGAAAGAACTGGCTCTCAAGCCCCCAGCCAGAACACGAGTCGTTTGGCGGCTGACTCATGCTCAAGGGACCACCCTTGAGAGGGAGCTATCAAGCTATCCAGGCGAACCCCATGGAGAAATAATAATAGTAATAATGGTATTAATTAACAATTAAAATCAATATTACCAATATAATCCTTCGAGGGGCCCTACCACCAGCGGGCACAATTTAGTCGCCTCTTCCGACATACATCCGGCGTGGGATTAAGGTTAGTATTCTAAGCCGCCCCAATACGGCTAAACAATTACCATCAATGCAAGCTTTTTTCCCCAATAAGCTTTTCTGTAGCTCATAGAAACAATTTCTTGGTACCAACATAAAAGGCGTTACTCTTGAACAAAACGTAATGCTTGCTTACGGGATATTTTGCACGTGACCGCATTACATTTCCAAATAATCCGTGGAAGATGTACATATTGTTTGAAACAAATTGCTTTTTCTAATATCCCATATTGTTTCCAGTCCAACAGTTGCTTCGCTTCGCAGATTGCAGTGCGAGTGAAGAGCTTCGCAAACCGAAGCTCGAGTCGTGAGTTGCCGCACTTATTAAATTTCTAGTTGAAACGTGCGCTCGGAGCAAATGTTGCAATTATAATTTAGTTGAGTGCTGTGTGGAAAATTTTGTTGTTTTATTTATATTGGAAAGAAATATTGTTAGTCCTGTGTTTTGTTTTACAGGTATATTTTACAATTTTATCTTCCTGCGATGCATTTAAATGCACGCAAATTCTGTAAATGAACTGACATATATTTTCCGCGTCATGTCGTGATAGTATTTAAAAACAAGAAGCACTTTAAAAATAAGAAAACAACCCGATATGGTAGTTCGAACACTGGCTATCATCAAACACTGACGAGAATTTAGTACTGCGAAAGTCAATATTGAATATATATACCTTAATAACGACAGATTTGTATATCAGTATATTTTAATAGTTTCATGTTAATGTTATTCATTTGCACCAGACTGCGGCAGATTTCACCAAATAATAAACAGACAAGAAGTAAAAAATATTTTTTTATTGTCTGAGCCGAGTCTATTAAGCCACGAAAATATTTTATAGCACATTTAACAGTGTTAGAAATATTGTACTTAAATAACCAGGTGAAAAAACTATGAACGAGTTCGTCGTTATTAGATTGGGCATTGCAAAACGTAGTAATCCCCAAAAGAAGTGCTTGTTAGGTTAGTGTTATCCAATGAACTAATATACTAACGTATTCGTGCACTGGTGTTATCTCGTCCATTGATCAGCAGAGCCGACTATAAAACAACATAAAACGTTTAAAGGAATTATAATAAACAAGTAAGATTCTTTTTCATTTTAGGATAGGCCGAAGTCTTTATTAATTTTTATAAATTTTCATTAGCCACTCAATTTTATGTTTGCATAATTATTACAGTTTAATGTTAGTATCAGATAACCGTAAGCAATTAGCACCTGGATTGTGAATCCAGTTCCAAGAGCCAATACTGCACTGTCATAGTTGTAAATTATTCCACGAATACATCCTGTTGCAAGTAGGTAAGCCCACGTCTTAACCCTAAATCACTTTCAGCAAATAGCGGCCGGGCCGAGGCCCGGAGTGGTTAGTTTGAATATAATAGCTTTGGCTTGTCCGCAGTGACCAAAGAACGCCGTCTTGACGGCTTGCGCTGATAAAGTGCCAGTCGGAAACGTTTTGATGATTTATTCAATCGGAATTCATTTCCCGGTTATCGGAATTTATTTATGGGACCGGAGTTTTTATTTATTAACAACTTATTAACGCTGAAATTATAAATTCCAAGAAATAGATATATGTACAATAAAATTATATGCTTAAAAAGCAATAGTTTTAGGAGTAAACTAAATAATTAACAATTACCTTTTGAATTTTTTATTTTATTTTATACAATTTCTATTTATCTGCGATTATAATTTTTTCCTTGTATTTTGAAAGCAACTTTACAATCAAAAAAATAAATATACTTATGCTTGTCACTGCGTAATAGCTACCAAATAAAATAAATAAAATCTGTTGTACAAACAAACAAAGTGCAATGAAACAAACAAACGTGGCGAAAAATTATTTTGACTATTTTTTTCCAGACTATCCTTTTATAAATACTAGGCAGTCGAATATGGACTTTTATAACTCAATTACAAAGTCTAAAATTGAATAATATTATTGAATAGTTCAGGAATATGCCTTCCAATGCACTTGCATCCTAAATCTTAGTAAATCACTTTCAGCAAATAGCATCCGGCTTTTGATGGGCGATTACTTCGGATATAATAGCCTTAGCCTGTCTACAGTGACCAAAACGTCTTAATGTGTCCTGATACATTGCTTCAGTTGGAAATGTATTAATGATTTATTCACTCGGCATTAATTTACTAGGCGATTCATAATTTATTTATGCGACCGGAATTGTTGTTCCTCGTGTCCCAGTAACAACAATTTATTGATTGCGCAGTTAATACTGTAAATCATCAAGTCAATAGACTTTAAAGTGTTTTATTTTTATATTGAATCCTATAAATAATAAAGTTATATTTTCATTAGCGATATCTTATAGTAGGGATTTCAATAAAAAACGGGGTGTCCTTAACTGGAAACTAATACTAACATTAATTAGTAATAATTGGATGTGATTAAACATCAGGACAGCATAAGTATTATCAACGACGTATATCAATAATCACACATTTTTTGCCAAAAATTGTAATTCTAAAGCCTAAAAATCCTTGCGATGATTTTAATCCCATGATCAATATGATCATAGTCTATGCAAACAGTCATCATGTCATAAAACAAAACAACGACACAATTTACATGACACTATATTCTCGTATTATAAATCGTATGTGGTATAAATCCGAGTGGCATGAGGAGATAATTCCATCGTTGTCATGGTGACGTAGCAACGCCGCAGCGGAAACAGCGTGCTACACCACATCCGAAAGCACGAGCTCGAGCGGTGGCAGGTAATTTTGTCCTCACATTCCCGATACAATTACTAGGGCTGTGTAACGATTAGGAAGCAGTGTTATTTACATTTGTAAGAAATGATTTATCATCAATAGAGTTCGAGTACTCGTGCGGTATCGATGGGTAAGGTATCGAAACCCAAAAAGTATCGGCCCTGAAGTATCGATACTACTCAGTATGGAGTACTCTCACGAGGATCACATTTGGAGCTAAAAAAAAAACCGAGCGCTGAACCGATGCTACATGTATTGGCAGCACTGTTGAAATTTTTATATATGGCAATACTGAAAAGTACTCACTATTATAAAAGTACTCGATACCGACGTTTCATATGAGTACTTGCGAGTAAATACCAGGTGCGAGTATCGAGTACTCAGTATCGAGTATGGCGAACAAATGTATCGATACCTACTCAGTATCGAAAGTATCGTTCGATCCCTAATCATCAATTATAATTACTATTATTACTTTAAATTACAATTCTGACATTCGACACTAAATAGTCTTCTAATGTATGTAAAATGTACCAGGTACATTTTTACGCGAAGTCCCTTCGTTAAATAATTTTGTGGACGTACCTACTAAAGAATCTTCCTTTACAGTCTACCTTTGAAAATGTATGCAAAATCGAGTACTAAGTCGTCATATTCAAGACATTGAGACAGTAATTATTAACTTTGGTAATATCTCCAGCTGCCCGGGCACTAATCTTGCCAAAGTTGCTTGAGAATCTTGTTCAAGTGGCAGGTTCGGCTAACAAATTAATACTGCGATGCACGTAAGTACATATCCGTTATAATAACAGTGAAAGATACTGTTATTGTAATATTGAGGATATGAGTTTAATATTTGTACCTACTCGTTTTCGTCCGCAGCTTCGCCCGTAGCAGTGGTTTCGTAAAATAAAATGAAAAATATATAAATGTTTAAAACGTCAGGGAAACATACAACCCGGATAAAATCTATCCTATAACCGTACAAGGTTAGTATGATGAAAATACGTACACTCAAACACCTATAATCTTCACAAACTTTCAACTTTTAGTAGTATACGAAGTAGAGACTGATAAGTCTTAGAAGACCATGACCAGAAATTGTCCATGAAATTTTCCTTTAACGAAGTAAGTGATAATTAATTTCTAATACGACCATTATAATTTATAAAATTAAAAGCATACAAAGGAAATTATAGTACACAGGAAATATGTTTTTGTTACATTAAATATAACAAAATAACTAAGATAGATCCCGTTCCTTTCGGGCCTATGTAAAAACTAATTACTAACAAAAAATAACCAACTTCAAAATAACTCAAAAAATATTTGTCAGATCTCGCTCTTTATTTGGGACCACATGACAAGCACCAGCTTTCGATTAAAAAAGAATCATCAAAATCTGTTCAAGCAGTCGAAAGTTCTGAGGTAACAAACATAAAAAAACAGTCGAATTGAATACCTCCTCCTTTTTAGGGTTCCGTAGCCGAATGGCAAAAAACGGAACCCTTATGGATTCGTCATGTCTGTCTGTCTGTCTGTCTGTCTGTCTGTCTGTCTGTCCGTCCGTATGTCACAGCCACTTTTTTCCGAAACTATAAGAGCTATACCATTGAAACTTGGTAGGTAGATGTATTCTGTGAACCGCATTAAGATTTTCACACAAAAATAGAAAAAAAGCAATAAATTTTGGGGGTTCCCCATACTTAGAACTGAAACTCAAAAATGTTTTTTTCATCAAACCCATACGTGTGGGGTATCTATGAATAGGTCTTCAAAAATGATATTGAGGTTTCTAATATCATTTTTTTCTAAACTGAATAGTTTGCGCGAGAGACACTTCCAAAGTGGTAAAATGTGTGTCCCCCCCCCTGTAACTTCTAAAATAAGGGAATGATAAAACTAGAAAAAATATATGATGTACATTACCAAGCAAACTTCCAACGAAAATTGGTTTGAATGAGATCTAGTAAGTAGTTTTTTTTTTAATACGTCATAAATCGTAAACCGCAAAAAACATTGATCAAAGTTACAACGAACTACAAGAACTTTTATATTATGTTACTTGCTGCTACGGAACCCTTCATGGGCGAGTCCGACTCGCACTTGGCCGCTTTTTTTGAAGTCGGTAAAAAATAAGATAATTTTGTTATTCTTCCCGGAAAATGGATCTAAATACAAAATATACGGAAAAATTTTGAGTCACTAACCGTAATGGTTATAAAAAGAGTTACTATTTCATTGTAGGATTACTGAGGCCAAGTGAAAACTGGAAGTAGGTCGAAAAAGTTAGAATAGTAGTTACATAAATTAACTTAAGAGAATAGGCATGATGACAGTAAGTAAAAATCACTAAAATTATGTATTTATTTAATGAAACCCTATTAATGGATTACAAAACACGCATTTATCGTATTATTATTAGCGAGATAAACAATATTATTGATAAAATAAAACTACAAAATACGGCAAGCCGCCCGCGCCATCTTGGCTAAAACGCCAGTCAGTCTCAATTAGCGCAAATTACGTCACACGTCTTAAAACAAATGAATATCACCATACTAAAAATCACGTATCGTCTTTTGTTTTCCTGAGGCATGACGTCACCACCACGCCATGACAGTTTGAAGCGTTTTGGTGCGAATTTTAAACATATAATTATTTTATATTTTATATATTTAAATGTATTTATTTTATACTAAACCTTATTTTTTTGCGGAAATATCATATACGTTGTAATTATAATATATTTCCCAACAATACAGAACAGTATTTCAAAATCAGTCATCATCCCTATTGCGATAATAACTACGTTATCTTTGTAAGATATCATAGAACGAATAATCTATAAAAGTTGACAGTAAAATAATCAATTTACCTCGGAAGTCCTCGAGTATCAATCACTCGAATCGTGAAAAATATTGGAATCGATTTCCTAACTACGCTCGTTAGGGAGCCTGCATTAAAGTCGTCCTTTGATGACACCGACATCGATATAATAGATTTCAATCAGAGTCGAGGGGTCCTGACTATTTATTTATTTTATTATGTATTTTATTTTATTATTTATAGATTTCGGCAATTTCAATCTTGTTTGACATCAATAAAATAAAGACCAACTTAAAGCTTCGAAATAAATAAATAACACTTGAAATTCATACCCCCACACTAAGATGCCTTGTGTCGTGGGTGCCATGGACAACACACAAGGTGAAACATAATTATAAATTTTACCAAGAAAAAAATAACAGACTTCAAAATAACTCAAAAACTACTCGTCAGATCTGGCTCAAATTTAAGTGAGACCACATGACAAGCACCAGCTTTCTATTAAAAAAAGAATCAACAAAATCAGTTTACCCAGTCGAAAGTTCTGAGGTAACAAACATAAAAAATACAGTCGAATTGAAACATACATACATACTTCAACTAAACAAAATAATTGATTTTGCGCATTTTGGAAAAATTTGGATTCCTCATATAATTTTAAGTTTAATATTTGAGTTATTTAAGTTTAGTGTACGGTACGAGTATAATAGTTTAAGTATACTGATTTGAATGTATCTTTCTGTACATTTTTTAAGCAGAAATCTTAATATGACAATAATTCCGAAAGTTCTTAACAACAAACTTAACTTTTTCGTCCTATATCATTTTGTAACGTAACGTACCCAACGTTGTACCCAACGTTTCGGAATGACGTAAAATATTTAATTTTTATATGAACCTAATATATAAAATTCTCGAGTCACGGTGTTAGAAGTTGAACTCCTCCGAAACGGCTCGACCGATTTTCGTGAATCTTTGCGTGCATATCGGCTAGGGTTGAGAATCGGACAACATCTATTTTTCATCACCCTACCCCTAAAAAAATTTGGCAGAACAACGTTTGCCCGGTCAGCTAGTATACATATAATATCATAATGTTTTACAGAAATAAAGTGTCATGTACGACAATTTGAAAGCTGTTGAAAGAATAAAGACACGAACGAAATATATAACACTCTTCAGTAGAGATGGAAACTGTGAATGCGTTGAGGTAAGTTACATGCAGAATTTGTTTTGTGTATGAAAATACTTTCAGTTTTTTTTTCACAAAATTGAGTTTATGAACATTTTAAACCGATCAAACAAACCGAGCAAGATGGTGGAAAAATAAATCATTAGAAGATGTTTAATTTACAACTTCGATATTGTTTTTCTTTGTATCAAGTTTTTAAGGTAGGAGTATTCTCTATGTCAACCAATAACATAAAGTTACTAATAATAGTAACAATTTATTTTGAAATGATATTATAATTTTATTTATGGTTTTCACAAATTCTTTTTGAAAGTCATACAATGCCATATACAATTAGTTGTGCTGTGGAAAAAAAATTTCGGAAGCGTTTCCTACTACACAACTAGTGCCTTCCAATTGGTCGGTGGGCCAAATATCATCTTTTCAACAAATCCCTACGATAAAATCCTGGAAAAAGAAACGACAAGAAACAGTAGATATATTTTTTCCTACTTATGATTACAAACAAAACTTATAAAAAAAAGAACAGCTATCATGGGACGGTTGACAGATGTGAAACATCGCAATGCGTCGCCACGATCGCCAAGTCTAAAATCTGGTTTACCCCTCGCGTAAAGATGTTTCACATCAAAAACATCAAACTTACAAAATTAAACATAAATAAATTATTTAACGTATTATATTCATGCCTATAACATACAACAACGCATCTCGAAACCTGGTAAATAAACTGTTTCAATTGTAAAAATTTCTCCGCCGACAAAATGGGGTATTTTCTTTGCTTTTGGTTTAATTTTTTTGCGTTTTGTTCACGATCTCACCGAAACAGGTCAAACTCTTCATCAGAATAGGCATAAAGGTTGATGTTAAAGCGTGGTTCTTTTGAAAGATTTCACCGACAGGTTTTCGTTTGAAGTCTTCATGGTTTGAGTTTTTAAAACACGTTAGAAGTACAAGTTAGCCAAGTAGCAGCGCGTAATGTAAGGCTTTCATCTGTGACTTGAGTAGTACCATTTGATGACCTCGTTACCTAGTTTCTAGTGTATGTGAAGGGTCGCGGGTTCGATTGCTGGAGTAGACATTAATGTAAGAAATAAATATTTGTTCTCGACGTGGGTGTTTATAATGTCTTATTTGGGTTTTCGAGGATTCTAAGCACCCATAAACTGTGATTGAATGTTAATAATCATTTATTACTGTAAGCTTAGTTGTATGTATATTAATTCAAGGAATAAAAAACGTAACTAATGGGTAGTAATATTATGTTACGAGTACGAATGGGTAGTAACTTTTGTGAATTCTTTCTTATTAAAGCCTTCTGTTTATCAAACAAACATTCATTGTAGGATTGTCCAATCTATACTCTATACAAATAAATAAAATTGGAGTATCTCTTTCTAATATTAAAATAACCACTTTTTACTAAGTGCATTTGGATGTGTACACGATACATATACAAAAACAACATTTTCCACAATTTTTGTCTGTCTGTCTGTCTGTCTGTTTGTTCCGGCTAATTTCTGAAATGGCTGGTCCGATTTTGACGGGACTTTCACTGGCAGATAGCTGATGTAACAAGGAGTAACTTAGGCTACTTTTATTATAGAAAAAAATATAGTTTGTAAGGTGACACGAATTCGCCGTGTCTGCTAGTCTAACATAATGCAGGTGGTGATATGATACATACAATATGATAATCTGCTTTTTTATCCGGAATGTGACTTGGGCTACTTAAGGCAAATTCACACCAACGCCCTGGGTTGGTAAAGAATGTCTCTAGGCAGACCTGTTTTCAGGTCTTACAAAAAAATATTAAGTAAGTAAATTACTCACCAACAACGTGTATGTAAGCTGAGCGTACCGCCGTGTGAAACGACGGCGCGTCTGCGGACACCTCGCAGCGGTAGCGGCCCGCCAGGGCCCGCGTCGCCTCCCGCAGGACCACTTGTTGGGACGTTGACCTTGACACCTGTAGGAATTATAATAGTCTTGAAAGATACCGTTTTTATTAATGATAAATAATGAATGATAATTAAATTGTTTAAACACCTATTACATTAATACTATATGTTTATTTTGGATATAATCTAAATTTTACTAATAAAAAATAACCGACTTCAAAGTTACTCTAAAACTACTTGTCAGATCTTGTACGGTACAACCGTGCATCTGCTGTGGTCAGCATTTACTCGAGCGCGTGCGACACAATTTAATTACAATTATTATGTTTTTTAGTTAGTTCGCAATCAGCCATCAAGGGTCGCGCGTGCTCATCTTTTATCACGTTATCGTCATCAAGTTTCATTAAATTTCATATACATTTGAAATCCGATTTACAGTAATACAGTTCACTATTATACAAAAAGTCTTATCATTTTACTTCTACTAATATACATAGCTAACAAGAGCTCGTACATTAGTATATGGTCCTTCGAAAAAGGGGCTTACGTGTCGTAATAACCGCGTGTAGTGGAAAAGTACCGCGTGAGCTGAACTAGTGTATATCAAGTGTGTGGTAACATCAAGGTTATCAAGGACAGACTTTCAAAAAATATCAGGATTGCAGTGATAATATCAGGATTGCAGTGAGGATTCTGGATCGTCGCCGCGTTGGGTGCAAGCAGGGAGCACGTCAGGAGCAGTAAAGATCCAGTTATCAAGTAAGATCGTTACATTTTAAATACCTTTTGCAAATATGGAAGATATTTACAAAACTCAGGTAGAGCTACATGTGGCTATGTCCAAAATAGTCTCTAATATTAAAAAAGATTCCAAAGATCGTAAATCTGCGGATTATTTTAAGAGGCGATTGGAAACTTTAGATGCTTATTGGGCGAAGTATCAATATAACCATGATCTCCTTAATTTGGAAGGAAACAAGACCCATCCGTATTTCACTAACAATGAGTATGAGCAGGTATTGGATGTTTATAGAACAACAAAGTTATATATTCTTGAGCAACAGCAAGCTTTTATAGAAAGGAAAGCAGAAGAACCTACTGGTAACCCTCAACCAGCTCAACAAGGAGAGATGAGTAGTCAGTCGGAACAATCAGGACAGTTCCAGGACTACGAGAACGCACGTCAATCAACATCAGTCAAGCAAATATCCAGAGGGTCATGTAGTAAGCTGGATGAGATGCTGAAGCGTCAATCAAGTAACTTCAGAGCTTTTCTTCGAACAGTATCAGGTATCAATTTAAATGTAATTACTCAAAAATGGGAGTTAGAAGACGCGCTACGTAGTTTGTAATCTCGGTGGTCAATAATACATACTCTGCATTGGGAACTGGATAGCGAGTTACAAGGGATGGATGAAGAATATGAAAAAGCTTACACAAATCATGAAAATACTTACAATGACTTGAAGAAAGAAATCAATTGCAAGTTGTGGTCGGTCTCGCACAAGGAGCACTGGACACCAAAAATGGAAATTCCCAATTTTAGTGGAAGCTACCAGAGTTGGGTATCATTCAAAGATCTGTTTACAGAGGCCATTCATAATAATATTTCGATCTCAAATGCACAAAAAATGCAATTTTTGAAAGGCAAATTGAGAGGAGAAGCTGAGCGTTTAATACAACATTTGCCTATTAGCACTGAAAATTATCCTATCGCTTGGGAAATTCTAAACAATCGTTATAACAACATAAGGTTAATATTTTCAACACATGCAAATAACTTGTTAAACCTGCCAGCTACTCAACAAGCGTCCGTCAGTCATATCAAGAAGATACATGACACTACTCAAGAGTGTCTCAACGCGATTAAAAACCTAGGAGTGAACATAAGTGGCTGGGATCCGTTAATCGTTCATATTTTATTACAAAAACTGGACACGGAAACTCATAACGGTTATTTAGACTCTCTAAAGAGCCCGCGTGATTTACTAAACCTACAGGACTTTTTAAAATTTTTAGAAAACAGATTTACAACGTTAGAATCATCCCGGAAGAAACAGGACAACTTTAAACCATCTCATAATTCTCAAAAACATATTTCTAATTACAAACCTTTTAAGTCAAATTATTATAATACTAAACAATTAGTACCTACGTTTAAAGGAGGTCAATCAACTTCTTACAATAATAATTCTGCAAAGTTAACATGTCCATTGTGCAAGGAAACGCATGGAATTTATTTTTGTAATAAGTTTTTAAACATGACACCACAAGACAAACGTACAACTCTAACAAGACTTCGTTTATGCCAAAATTGTCTTTATTCGCATGGCGACAAGGCCTGTACATCAGAAAAAAGATGCCGTGAGTGCAACGGTAAACATAATACGCTTGTTCATGAAGCATTTTCAAATAATTCAGCAGTAAATATAACAATTGCGGACAAAGATCAAGCATCTAATGATAGTTCAGTAATGCAACAAGGCACTAACATGAATGAAATATTACTAGCTACGGCGGTGATAAAGGTCCAAGCAGGGGACGGAACTTTACATAAGATGCGAGCACTCATAGACCAAGGCTCTCAAATTTCCCTCATATCCGAGAATGCGACACAACTCTTAGCATTGCCAAGAAAGCGGTGTAAGGGAATAATATCAGGAGTTGGGGCCAAAGAAAGTAGTTGTAAAGGTGTCACAGAGATAACATGCAATTCGTTATATGGAAATTTTTCCTTCAAGACTGAAGCATTCATCATGAACACGCTCATCAAGAATCTACCCAGTTACACGTTTAACAAGCCTACATGGTCTCATCTGGACGGTATACAACTTTCAGACCCCGACTTTAACGTTAGTCGGCCTATCGATATATTGTTCGGAGCAGATGTTTATTCAAATATTATACTGGATGGGATTAGTCGATCAGATCAAGCCGGCCTACCTATAGCACAACAAACTCGCTTAGGTTGGATCCTTTGTGGTAATATGCAAACATGGCAATGTAATGTTGTACTCTCTCCAATTGACGAAATAAGAAAATTCTGGGAGATAGAAGATATTTCGATTGGACAAACATCTAATTTATCAGAGGAGGATACTAAATGTTTGAAATATTACAAGTCTACAACAAAAAGGCGCGAAGATGGAACTTATGAGGTCCGAATTCCATTTCAAGATAATTTTGAAAAACAGTTAGGAACGTCGAAACATGCGGCGATAGCTCAATTTCATCAATTAGAGCGAAAATTCAAAAATAATTGTAACATCGAACAGCAATATAAATTATTTATAAATGAATATAAACAACTCGGTCACATGAAACTGTCTACCGGTAATCAGACACCTAATTATTACATGCCGCACCATTGTGTTATGCGTAATGAGTCAACTACAACTGCACTTCGTGTCGTGTTTAATGCCTCGACTAAGACAAATTTAGGATGTAGTTTAAATGATTTAATGCTCAAAGGTCCAAACCTTCAACAAGATCTTCATTCTTTGATGCTTAAATGGAGAAAATTTCGCTATGCCTTTACCGCAGATATAGAGAAAATGTACAGATTTATTTGGATAAATGAACAGGATCAACAATTTCAAAAAATAATATGGCGTGATTCTCTCGAATCAAATTTAAGAGAATATCAACTCTGCACGGTCACATATGGCACCAAGGCCGCGCCATTTTTGGCTATGATGACGCTGAAGCAGTTAGCTGAAGATGAGAGATTAAATTATCAAGATAGTCAGGCGGTACAGGTTTTAGAACAATCATTTTATATGGATGACGTTTTACATGGGGCTGATACTGTAGAATCAGCATTAAAATTGCAACAAGATTTGATCCTTTTGTTGAAATCGGGCGGATTTAACCTTCGAAAATGGAAATCCAACTGCGAAGAAATAACAAAGGATAAAACAGAGATTAAACAATCACAGGAGAGTTTTGAATTCAAACAACCGGAATCAACAAAAACATTGGGTTTACGATGGAATCCTAAACAAGATGTATTCACATTCCGATCACAGGTAGAACCAATGTCGAAGACACTAACCAAACGATCTATGCTATCAGATATATCCAAATTGTATGACCCGCTTGGATGGTTGTCGCCAGTATCGACCAGATTCAAATTATTATTTCAAAAAGTGTGGATATCTAACGTAAAATGGGATGAAAAGTTACCAGAGGATATTATAAAGGAATGGATCAAGATCAGGGAGGATTTGGCATTCATAAATCATATTGAACTAGTACGTTGGTTATTCACCATAGAAGGAGAACATCAAGTTGAATTGCATGGATTTTGTGATTCTTCGAATAAGGCATACGCATGTGTAATTTACTCTAAAACTACATTCAAGGAAGACGTCAAGGTCTCACTGGTAGCTGGGAAAGCCAGGCTCGTCCCAGCAAGTAAATCAGTTTCACTACCAAGACTAGAACTGTGCGGTGCCCTTCTCTTAGCGACACTCATGGATAAGGTACAGAAGTGCCTCGGCAATTACAACATCAAGGTGTACGGGTGGGTTGATTCGATGGTCGTTCTCGCATGGTTACAAGGGAATCCATCAAGATGGAAGCCATTCGTCGCAAACAGGGTGAGACGAATTACTGAGATTATACCGTCGAATCAGTGGCGATATGTCAAATCAGGAGAGAACCCAGCTGATTGTGCCAGCCGAGGCATGAGTGTGGTTCAGCTGAAGGAGCACTCGTTGTGGTGGAAGGGGCCGTCATGGCTGCCTGAATATAGCATGAACCTAGATAGTAACCAAATCTTCAAAACAGACGAGGAAGTTAAAAACTCTAAGCAAGTTAATTACCTAATAAAAACATGTAGTATACTGGAAGAGCTATTAGCAAGATATAGTTCTTTTCAAAAACTAACAAGAGTTTTAGCATGGATTTTACGATTTATCAACATAATAAAACAAAATAAAAAAGAAAAATTAAATTACCTTACATTAAAAGAAATTAATACAGCAAAATATACTTTAATAAAATATGTACAACAAATAGAATTTACAAGCGATATAAATAACCTACAACAAAACAAGGCTTTGAGTGCTAAAAGTAAGTTGCTACAATTTAATCCCTTTTTGGATACTGAGGGTCTAATAAGGGTCGGTGGAAGGCTGAACAAGGCGAATATTGATCCTGACATGAGGAATCCCATAATATTACCGCATAGTGGCCTTTTGACTAATTTAGTGATCGATCACGCACACATACTTTCTTTACATGGAGGCGCTCGACTAACATTAGCGACCATTCGTCGAAAATATTGGATCATTGGTGGTAACAGGGCTGTCAAGAGCCAATTACGTAAGTGCGTGACATGTCGCAAACACAGCCCAACAAAAATGACACAGTTGATGGCGGATCTACCTACACACAGATGCAACATTGCGAAACCCTTTTATAACACCGGGGTAGACTTCACCGGACACGTTTACATTAAAGCCAACAAGGGTCGTGGTATCAGGACTACTAAAGGTTACATCGCAGTGTTTATATGCATGGTGACTAAAATGGTTCATTTAGAGCTCGTCTCCGACCTCTCTTCTTCAGCTTTTTTGGCCGCGTTGCGCAGGATGGTGGCTAGAAAAGGATCACCGCGACATATCTACTGTGATAATGGGACGAATTTTGTTGGCGCTAGCAATTTTATGACACAAGAATTTCAAAATATACTTCAGACGTTTGATCAAGATTTTATAACGGAAATTACAAATATGGAAATTGAATGGCACTTTAATGCACCATCTTGGCCTTCAGCAGGTGGTCTATGGGAGGCGGCAGTTAAAAGTGTTAAATTTCATCTGAGACGAGTGATCGGTGAACAGCGACTCACCTTCGAAGAGTTTTCTACGATTCTAGCTCAAATAGAAGCTGTATTGAACTCAAGACCTCTGTGCCCCCTGACCGAAGATGCGGATGACTTAGAATTTCTCACTCCAGCAAGTTTCATAAACATAAATCAGGACATGAATATCATGGAGACCGAAACGGACATGCGTACTCGATGGTATCTCACTCAAAAAATCGTTCAAGATATTTGGAAACGATGGCGTGTTGAATATCTCAGTCATCTGTCGGCACGAAGCAAGTGGAGAAGTCAGCAACCTAACATACAAGTCAATGACGTAGTGACGATTAATGATGCAAACCTACCCCCTGGCAAGTGGGCGGTGGGACGCGTTGTTGAGCTACATCCCGGAGATGACGGCCTAGTAAGGGTGGTAACATTAAAAACAAAAAGCGGTTTCATTAAACGACCAATTATAAATTTATCAGTTCTTCCTGTCAACAATACACGTACCGAACAAGAGGCGGAACCGACTAGTATATCAAATAACAATAACAAAGGACGGGTGAAGCGATCGAGTTGCAATTTCTTATCTTTATTTACTTTACTATTATTTTTTATGAATATTTTCGGCACAGTTCAATGCTCGTTTAATATATCGGCTCTGAAAGACGATCAAGGTCTGTATTTTGATAAAATTTCCGATATGAGATTAATACGAGACGAATGGAAAATAGTTACATACTATGAGAAGATCAAGGAACAGATAAATAAGCTCAAATCAGATGAGAGTCTCTATCAGCGCATATCATATCACGATGTTCACCATTATACTGCTATCTATGTGATCATGGGAATTGTATTGGTTGTTGGAGTGGCTGTCGTTGCGAGGAAGGTCCGTAGCAAGCAATGGACGCTGTGCCCGGGGGCGGTGGCCAGGGTCGAACAAGCGATCCCGGAACCCACGGTCTCCTTCAGGTCTGCAGTGGCGAGTCCATCGGGTCAACGATCGAAGCATAGTGTTAACAGTGTTGGTGACATTGATCGATACGATAGTGAATGTGTTAGTGAAGTGCGGTGTCAAAGTGAATACAGTGTTCCTCAAATTCCCCAAGTGCATAAAGTGAACAAGTGTACAACACCTATGCCTAGGAAGATAAATTTCACTTAGGGACTTTAACTGTTTAGAATAAGGACCTAATGGAATCACCTTGTAAAATCAGCACTCATAACAATGCACTTCATGCACATCACTTCACCCTTCATCTTCTGCCCTTGGGAGCATGTACGGTACAACCGTGCATCTGCTGTGGTCAGCATTTACTCGAGCGCGTACGACACAATTTAATTACAATTATTATGTTTTTTAGTTAGTTCGCAATCAGCCATCAAGGGTCGCGCGTGCTCATCTTTTATCACGTTATCGTCATCAAGTTTCATTAAATTTCATATACATTTAAAATCCGATTTACAGTAATACAGTTCACTATTATACAAAAAGTCTTATCATTTTACTTCTACTAATATACATAGCTAACAAGAGCTCGTACAGATCTCGTTCAAATTTATGTGGGATTACGTGACAAGCACCTGCTTTCGATTAAAAAAAGAATCATCGAAATCGGTTGGCGTGATATTGAGTTATTCGTCCATTTGTCGCGCTTACTTAATACAAATTTAAGACTTATATGGTTTTATCATGGATGCCATTGTCAGATCTCAATAAAATTTATATGGGACCACATGACAGCCACCAGCTTTCGATTAAAAAAATTATCATCAAAATCGGTTCGCCCAGTCCAAAGTTTTGAGGTAACGAACATAAAAAAATACAGTCGAATTGAGAACCTCCTCCTTTTTTGAAGTCGGTTAAAAAAGAGATTTGAAACAAAGCCAAGGAAACAAAAAAAACCGCTTCAGTTTTAAAATAATTTGTTCTTGTGAGTATTTTATTCATACACTAATTACATCCAAAAATACACAAAAATACATCCAACTTCAAAATTATTAAAAAAAATACAACTAAATTGAGAACATCCTCCTTTCTTGAAGTCGGCTGAAAAGGGAATGAAACTTTTGACTTTGAATGAACTTGATATAAACATTTCTTGTTATTCACAAAGTCAAACGCTTTATTTTTTACACAAATCACACTAAAACGTGACGCTAACGTTTAAAGCTTGGCTTACACTATTTTATTTTCCTAGCATTCTTACTTTATCCTAGTTAAGTTAGTTTTCCAATCCTCTAGGTGAGTGAATTATATACATGCAAATATCAGATGCAAAAATAAGTGAGTTCTTTTTTAAATAGATAGACCATTTTATTTAGCTTTTATACCGTTTGTTGTACACACAACGTGTATCGAATTGACGTTGAGAAACTGAATTCACTGTTATTTGTGTAAGTGCGTAACTCAGAGAATACAATACCGTACTTTTTTATGCTTTTAGCAGGCAAACGGGCAGACGGGTCACCTGATGGTAAGTGATCACCGCCGCCCGTGGACATTAGAACACTGGGGGCGTCACCAACGCGTTGCCGGCCAAGAAAATGACTATAGACCCGCTTCTTGAAGGACCCCATGTCATAGCTTAGAGGGAACACCGATGCAAGAAGTTTGTTCCACAGTTTACATGTACGAGGTAGAAAATTACGTGAGAACCGAACTGTGGACGAATGCCAGGTATCCAGGTGATATTGGTGGAACCTGGTACCCCGTGATGTGCGGTGTCGAAAACCAACTGCAGGTATCAAGCCAAATAGTTCTTCAGAACATTCCCCATTGTACAGACGGTAGAATACGCAGAGAGAACCTACATCTCTCCTCAACTCGAGTGATTCTAGTCCGTCTGTAAGCTTGCGATCGTCAACAAGACGAATAGCTCGCCGTTGAATTCGATTTAATGGATCCACTTGGCTAGCTGGGGCTCCAGTCCAAAGGTGAGAGCAGTAATCCATGTGTGGTCGAATTTGCGCCTTATAAAGCATTAACCTGTGCTTAGGCGTGAAGTACTGCTTAGTTCTGTTGAGCACTCCCAATTTCTTTGCAGCTAGTTTGGCCTTACGGTTAGTAAGTGGTCCCGAAACTGAACTTCATTCGAAATGTCGACACCAAGGATCCCAATGCTTTTAGAGATGTTAAGAGGAATGTTCTGAAACTGTAGTGCTATGACAAATGAGGTTTTTTTAGCGGTTAACGCGCAAACTTGTTTCTTCTCGGGGTTCAACTGAACTAAATTTAGCCTGCCCCATTCTGAGACCCGCTCCAGAGATGTCTCGACTTCAGACACAAGTTTCATCCTTTTCTCCTCAATCTGCACCCGAGAAAGGTTTTCTCGGCCTGTATAACGGGCGTCACCCGTGCTGTTATCAGCATAGCAATGTATATCCCCGATGTGCAGCATATCATTGATATGCATGATGAACAGGGTAGGTGAAAGCACAGAGCCTTGTGGGACGCCAGCATTTATGGGCTTCGTATCTGAGCATGTTCCGTCAACGACGACCTTGATGCTCCGCTCCGATAAAAAACTGGCAATCCATTTGCACAATTTCTCGGGTACTCCGTAGGAAGGCAGTTTAGACAATAATGCCTTATGCCACACCCTATCGAAGGCATTTGCAACATCAAAACTTACAGCCAATGCTTCTTCCTTGCTCTCGATTGCTTCTGCCCAGCAATGAGTAAGGTATACTAAAAGATCGCCACTTTATCGATGCCCGAGGGCTACTAAAACAGATTTGATGATTACAATCAAATTATTTCGAATAACCGATGAACGATTGGAAAGAAAGGTCCTTGAATGGCGGCCCACGTCTCAGAAAATGGAGTATAGAACGCCCCTCGACCAGGTGGACTGACGACCTGAAGAAGACAGCGGGCATCCGATGGATTAGTAGGCACAGGACCGGTAAGAGTTGCACAAGTTAGGGGAGGCCTATGTCTAGCAGTGTACTTGTAGGGGCTGATGGATGGATAGATCAAATAAAAAAACAACTACGTTCGATGGTTTTAATGTGCCCTCGAAGGTACATGAGCAAAAAATATGAAGCATAGAGTTATGAGCGCTTAGTAAAATTGTAAATGATAACCAGGAAATATAATAATTTAATTTGTGTGCGGAACGTTTTGTAAACAATGTGTTTGTAGAGGTTTAGCCGTAGACCGTAAATGGTTTGGAGGCACAAAACTACTTACAGTCACATCAGCTGACCTAAATTGTCCAGACTAAACGAATTTAAAGAAGTTTAACAGCCTTAAAGAAGTTTAGTGGCATAACGACTTCTTACGAATAGTTTTAATCGTACGGACAAGTAAATAAATACATAATAACGCTTTATTTCTACTAAGTGACCGACAAATAACCGACGTGCGCTGCTAGTTTTTTGACAAGGAAAAACCACACTAGTTCGCGCTAACACTTTATAAACACTTTCTTACAAAAATATTTAGGTATTTTAACAAAAAATCTATTTCATATAAGTTTTCGTCTCAGATGTGTAAAATGAAATGCGTTCCCGGATTTTTAGTTGTTAAGCAATTTTATATCAAATTGATAAACTTGTTGAAATAGTGTTTAGAATACTAGTTGGTATCAGTTATTCTAAAAAGAACACGAACTTAAGTAAGTTCTTACAATGTAATACGACTTTGATGTCGACGACATCAGAAAATGTATATTCAAATCCAGTATCTTATACGTAGTACCTAACCTAGTTCCATCTTTACATTTGGAAATAAAACATACGAAGAACATATAAAGTGACAAAAGCGTTCTTACCTTTGACGCCATCACGTTCTCTTTAAGTTTTGATGTCGTAAATCTCCTTAGCATTATTTTTTATGACTAGTAGCTTTGTGACCAATAAGTATTCAGATGTATATTATATTACATTATAAATGAGCGATGATATAAGTGATCTCCACCGCTCATAGAAATGATCATACTCGTATAAAAATAGTGACGTAATCTATGCATTAATGGCCAGGAAAGAAACTATGAAAGTTTTCGCATATATGAATTTTTCCGTCTCGAAGATAAATTTACTCCAACTCAACTCATAGTTAAGCATTGAATTATGCCCAATATGCCCATAGCAACATTTAATTGAGATACTTTTATATATTATCATTTTCACAACGCGTAATTCCCTTGTAAAATATTTTTACAAAAAGGAGAGAAAAAAGTTTTAATAGTCTTATCATTGAAGAGAATAAAAGACATCGTCCCGAGAAATTAAAATGGACGCGGTCAGTGTAAACAAGTTGGAGGGTTATTGAGTGGGTGGCTCTGAGCGCACGGCAGTGTACACGCCAAGTTACAGCCACAGGTTGTGGGAAACATACTAGTCAAAGTATCCGTATAAACTAATAAAACATTACATAACTGCTAAAGACTTGGAACAAATCTGTGGTGTCAAGGAAAAACGAGATGAGTCACAAAATTGAATTTTTCACTACGGGCAAAATAAGAAAACAACTCATACGTTTTATTACAAAATTGTAATTTTCTTAATGTTAAATTTTATTAGTGGCACTTTTAGTATTTATTTAAACAATAGTTAGTGATAAGAGGTTTTTACTTGAAAAAATAATAAAAAATAATCTTTTATATTAAAAATAATTGACATGTCCCATTTTGCCTTAACGAGAAAAAATAACAAAAATGAGATTTAATTACATATCTCGTTAATACATAGCAAATGTTGCAAATTTAAACATGAAAAAGCATGTAAAAAACTGTCAAAATGAATCATTTTAGAGATCGTTCAATTCTTCTAAGTCAGGATCCACTTCATGGCTGCTTGAATTGGTGTCTAAATTCTTATAAAATTCATGGCAATCACTATCGATCAAATGAAGAATACTAAGATCTTTTTTCTTTTCCTGGCTTATAGGCAATGGTTTTTCGTAACATTTCTGGGGATTTAACGATTTCGCCACCCATCACGTCTCGTTTCTTGCGGGGGCGAAAAGCGGCCCATTGAGAGCCGCTTTGCTAAGTTAAATGTAAGAGGAGGAATGGATGGTAAGGTAGATGAAGTATGTCAGATGATGGATGAACGATGCATAGATATTCTGTGCATGAACAAAACCAAGAGGAAAGGATGTGGACACCACGGTTCATGGTACCTAAACGGTATACTGGTCGGGAGTCCCCCAAACTAGCTGAGGCTGTCAGGGAGTTGGTGTGATTCTTTCCTCTCGAATAGTTGAATGTGTGATGGAGCATGAATGTGTAAGCTCAAGACTCCTCTGGATTAGGTTTAAAGTCGGACTCACTCGCTTGTTTATCCTTGGGGTCTATGCACCGACGGATCTGCGCGGAGGTGGGTCATTACAAGCCCAAAAAAGAGAGAGGAATTATGGGTCTTGAATAAATGCGGAGAAAATGAACGGATCGTGATGTTAGGGGACTTTAATGGGTGGGTTGGAGTAAAGCGTGATGGGTATGAAGGAGTTCTGGGTACGTTTGGGGACGAGAGAGTGAATGACAAAGGGAGAAGCCTGCTTGAAGTATGCTTAGAATGGAATCTTTGCGTGGCCAGCACAATGTTTGACCCCAAAAAGATCCATTTGTATACAAGAGATGAGGGCGAGTCTAGAAGTATGATTGATTTTGTAATAGTGGATGAAAGACTGAGGAAGAAAGTGCTAGACACTCGGGCATACCGCGGTGTAGGCCTCGACACAGACCACTTCCTGGTCATGAATGCGTGGCCTCTTTAAACGGTGGCGACACCGAGGGGCCGAGCCTACGAGTGTTTTGGACAGAGTAAAATGGAAAATCTACAAGAAAAGAAAAGAAAGACGAGTCTGTAGAGAAACTGAAAGAAAGTTTTAAAGGCATAGAAGAGATACGTGTGATTGAAGATTTGTTGGAGACATTTAAGAAAGGGGTCTTGAATGTTGCTATTGAGGTATGCGGGGTAGCTAAAAGAAGGAAAGGAAGAAGGAACTATAATGTGTGGATGGATAAAGATGTACAAAGGGCTGTGCAAGAAAAGAAGAAAGCGTGGTTAGCAACAAAAGCTAACCAAAAAGTTCAAAAGGCAACGGATAAATGGATTAAAGGATGAACGGGGCATAAGCTGAATAGTTTAATATCGAAAAAGGTGTTAGACAGGGATGTGTAGCGTCACCGTGTCTGTTTAATCTGTTCATGAACAATTGCTTGACAGATTTAAAAGATAATGAAAATGGGTTGAGAATGAATGAGTTACTCGTCAAATGTTTTCTCTCTATGCTGATGACCAAGTATTACTTGCGTCTTCAGCCAAGGAGTTGCAGAAGATGGTAACTGCTATGAGTGGAGGTTTTGTTAGAAAGGGAATGAAGATGAATGTAAAGGAGACGAAAGTGAAGGTGTTTACAAGAGATGAGGCAGTGACAGACTGCAATATCGTGATTGAAGATGAACAAATTGAAAAGGTGAATGAGTTTGTGTATCTGGGTTCAAAGTTTATAAGAGATGGAAAGTGTGAGAGTGATATTGAAAGAAGAGTTAATGCAGGAAACATGGTGACTGGAGCTTTGCACTCCTTTATGAACAGTCGGAAGGTGTCTAACAAGGCGGCGTTAATTCTTTTCACATTAATGTGAAGCAACACTTATAATGCAATAAAACTAATTTTAAACACAATTTCTCTAAAGAGCAACACACGACGAGTCCACGCACACGTCACAATTGATGCAAAATATCGTCGCGTATTGTAGGTACGAGTCGAGTGTAGACTCATCTCACTATGCATAACTGAATTTTTGTCGGTAAAAGGCACTATTCTGAGATAACTCGATTGAACTCTCTTTACTTATTTAAACATTTTGATATTATGACTAGTCCCTTTATGTACGTAGGGGTGTGAGACTAAAATATACAATTTATTGACTTATTTCCTTATTGCCGTGACACATGTTAATGTTTTGAACTAATAGGTTTAAAAATCTATTTTTTCAAATTCTTTGACTCATCTCCTTTTTCCCTGACACCACAGAAATTCGACTGTAATTCATATTATGAAAAGTTCACTGCGTTTTAGCACTATTTGATTTAATTTACTATTTAATTTAGTATTCGTAGCACATATAAATTATTAAATAATTAATTATAAAAAAAATCTTTTTATTATTTTAAGTTATAGTAATTTATTTATTTGTTAGTTTTAGTTTAATTAGTTTTAATAAAACTGTATATTATCTGTTAATAATCACACATGAATTACTGATTAATGTAGTCTTATAGCTGAATAAAAAATTAGGCTATTATAAAAAAAACCTTTTTTTCTTCGTGTAACTTCAAACTAAGTACAAATCTCAGTTTCAACACACTACAAAATATTATGATGATATATTGTGATGTGTTATACGTGTCGTCCATGCCACCCGCGACACAGGTAACTACACTACACACCTACTGCAGGGGTACGAGTGTGTTAGCGTTTATTTATTTTTTATTTTATTTTCTTCTCATACTAATACATAAATATGTTAATAATATACAAATTGTGAAAATTATAATGGAATAACACATGTCGATTACGATTATATGCTTTTCGAAGACTGCTTAATTGAAGTCGGTTTTTTTTTAAATAAAAATTTGATTATTTGGATCTCGTATGTTATATCATACTTGTAGGGAGTATTACGATAAAAACTTGGCCTCTTTTTATACTTTGTACGTACAACACCATTTTCCAATGTCGTTTCAACAACCGAAGTAGGACGTGGAATATTGCTGGATACTGGCGTGGAAAAACATGCATTAATTACGATCCGCCTGCCTTTGTATAACAGGACGATGGCTATTCAAATAGTGCAACTATTATATTAATAATATTTCGCTGCATTGTTTTACTAAAAAGTGTTTTAGAACATCAATAGTGATTGATACCTTATTTATTGGAACGGAGTTTTTGAAGTTATACTTCTTATGGGACGTTTGGAAAAAAATATGAGACTAAAATTTTTACGATGAGACACAAGCGATACGTTGAAAGTGCGTGATATTAGGCGCACAGCATCCGCTGAAGTTGTTTTGAAGTGCTAGCGCGCGCCGGGTCGTGAGTGCGAACGAGAGGTACTTATAAGTAAGAGGTAAGTATAACTTCTTACGTGTGTAAGTTAGTAAACGTTTCTTTTATATGTATAATAAGGTGTATTATTACGAATTATCATATTTATTATAAATTGAGTAAACATTTAGATTTCCGTTCTCTTGTCCATACACTACCCATACAGTACAACTTGGGCATAAACTTTGTCAAATTTCAAAATCAACGCATATGCTTTAGAAAGGGCACAAACTTTGATTTTTTATTTTAATTTTTTATTTATTCTTTATTGAACCTTACACAAGTAATGGAACAAAAGGTGGACTTAATGCTAAAAGCATTATCTGCCAGTCAACCTTAAAAAAGTTTGATTCACGTATTAATACAATTTTCGTCACCTTCACAATACGAGGCAGGTACAAACGGCTGTGATTAACCAAAAGCGATGTCGCAATTAGTTACTAGTTGTTCTGTGTCTTGCGTTCTCCGAGCGTGCTGCCACAGAACCGAACACACTGAGGTAATTTTGCTTAATTGAAAGCTTGGTGTACGAAACATGGGCTGAATTACAAACCGGGCTTCAATGCTCACTTTTCATTCATAGGAAATTCTAATCAAAACTATGAATGGTTTTTGTTGTTTCAGGTTTACTGATGATTTTTCAGAAATTTGATTTGGACCGAAAGTCATCTTTACATCTTACACTTAGTAATAAATAGATTCTTATACTGAGCTTTTGTTTTAATATGTATGAAATCTGATAGTAAAAAACATGTATTGAATACAATACGATCAATAGATCGATTTTAGAAAGAAGGCGATAGCGTGAAAACGAGTGAAAAAACCCTGTCATCACGCGTAAGTACTGGTGGGATTTTTCTGAATAGTGTAGACCTCAAACTGAAGGAAACTGGCAATATCCAATGAAATAAACCTGTTTTCACCATCGAACATCCCAACGCACGATGATATTCTGATATTCTGTTGGAATTCATAATAATATTTAGTCTTTATTTATATGACCGCCTTTGTTGTTCTACCACTGGCCAGAGGTTGACTGGCAGATAATGCTTTTAGCATTAAGTTCACCTTTTGTACCACATTGTATATGGTATAATAAAGTTTAAATAAATAAATAAATATTCATCCCTTCGTTGTCAACTTCTCTCTGGTACGGACGACGCACTGTGTCTCATCCTTTGCTATGCGTATCGCGAAGGTCTGGAAATAAATTGCCCGCGTCGGTGTTCCCATTCGATTATATTGTCAAGAGTGGATGAGTGACTGCTTTTACTAAGTTAGTGCGCTTATCATCCACATCATTGCCACGTCTTACCATTGTCTTGTCAAGTAGTAATTGGCTTAAGTAAGATTAGGATAGGTTATTTCATTATACTTATATCACACCCAATAATGAATCATACAAGGAGGTCTATTTTCAGTGTCGCCAATAAATGGAAGCGAACTCGATAATTTATGCATACCAATAAAAATCAAACAGAGTAACTTTAAAATTCCTACAGGCTTACATAGATTTCTTGGAATACTTATATGAGAGACAAAGTAATCTTATTTTGTAATCTGATTCTCTTTTGCCGAGCAAATCCCTTAAAAAAGACGCGCTAAAAATTACCCTTCTCGGCTGGCGCACTCTGGCATAATGCATTTACGAATTCATAACCCAATATTGTGCTCGACTTTGCCTTTGATCCAGTTTTTCACTAATAAATCGCTCTAAAATTTGCGAGCCATCGAAAATTTTTTGCAGCTGAAATTGCTGTGAAATTTTCTTTCCTCTGTTTTTCAGTTTTAATAATATTATATTATACCTGCTGCATGAAAATTTCGTAAGAACGACCTGGGTATTTAAATCAAATTAAGTGCATTTTATACCACTGCAATATTAAATATGTGTGTGTAGTGTATCATCCATATCGATGTCCCTATCAATTATTTTTCCAATTATGTTTTATAATCTTTCACAAACTTAGGCATACCTGTACGAAAAATACTGCTCATTTATTCCTCGATTAATTATTTTCTAGATAGGGTATCTCGATATGGATAAGGTCAATTTAATACCTACATATTACATTTAATATTCACCTGGCAACTTTAATACTCACTTCATATTAAATCACGATTTCTCTCAAATATTTCAAAAGTAGTTCGTCTTTATTAGTGATAGATGTATGTATATAGGAACGAGCCGTAAGGTATAGAAGGAAGTGTTATCAGCTTATAGATTGAACCAACACTTAATAGCTTTAATCAGCGAACCATTACAGTAGCACTCAGTCGCGGCATACGGTTTTTTAACTATTGAATTGAACTCGAACTGCGCTGAAGCGTTCAATTTTATCGTAAAAGTTTAAACGAAAAAACCGAATAGATTTTAGATACGAAATTAAATACGTTTTACATTTCGATTTTGTTTTAGTATTTGTTTACTTTGTAGCAGGCCCAGTGTAAATAAAATAAATATTTTTTATACAATTATGTGTAAAGTCCGGTTACACGAATTAAGTACATAAGTAGATAACTAAATTTTGAGTAAATTAATGCGTTTAAACAGACAATTTAGTAACTTTTAGTTATTTTTTTTTAACTATTTAACCACCTACTTAATACGAGTGAACCGAACATTAAGCGTAGATCTGACTTGCTGAGTGGAATATCTAAATGTTTTCTCAATTTCGTGTCAATGTATTCTGAAAAACACATGAAAGTAATAAATTAAATTAAAGGTTCACTAGCAAATATCCGTTTTATTGAAGTTATACTTCGCAACTTGCAAAAAGGTTGCGTTAAACGTTTGCGCTACCATGGAGGGGGTATGAAAGCACTGTATAGATGGCCCTAGCTTCTTATTATCTTTACCTCTTTTAAAATTTAATGTTATTACTTATACAAATCTCACAGAGTCTCAACAGCGTCATTCAGGTTGCTGAACAACGCCATCTAGTTTGTACTTGTGTAAACATAGGTAGTACACAAGTAATATTTTATTATTTTTACTTAGCACAAAAATAGTTTTTGAAAGATAATTAAGACTGATACACGTTATTCAATTAAATATTTATTTAATTATCTCAAAGAAGTATAACTTCTCAGGCGCGTACAAAAGTACATGCACCCTTTTTTTGTAAATTATTCAAGATAGATAAACATTAAAATTATGTCACTTCTTTCCTTATTTTCACCTACATTGTAACTATTGCTAACATGTTTACAACTAATCAGGTTGTCGTGTTAGATCTCCAATTTGACCGTACCGTCGCGTTCCAGCGTTGCACCAAACGTTTCGTAAATTTTTAGCACCAGTTTCAGAGGACAGTTAACACAGGGTCTGTTCAGAGCAGCCATTGTTTTGTCCCGGAAATGAAGCACGATGTAATGTAAAAGTTTAGCTAGCCGCAACACAGCCGGCGACGATCCGTTGTTTTTGAGTTAACTGCCAGTCCGCTTCGCCTGTTGAAAACTGTTCTTTGTTGAGATAACTGGTATAAGGCTTGTTAGGGTTTTTAAAGACCTAAACAGAGTTAGGTTTTAGGAATGTTTATCGTGCAAGCTTTTGCATAAAAGCTTCATAAAGCCTTAAATACCAAACAGTAGTTTTTGAATTTACGGTTATTGAGGACGAGAGCCTGTGTAAGCTGAAAGCAGAACAATGTCCCAGGTTCAATTCCCGGCTGGGGAACACAAAATGTTTGTACAAATACCAGTATGTTTTCAGATAGTACTACCCACTAGGGTATGACTGCGTGAATGTTTATTTATTTATAACTTAAAGTAATCCGGTTGATCCCCAACGATGACAGGAATATTTTTATAGATTCCCCAGAATAAGTAAAAAGACGCTTAGTAATACGATTCGCTATATTTAGATTCTGGGTTATAAAAATCTTTCCTTATTTTAGATCATCAATATTCCGATTTCTTTGAATACCATCGTAACATCGTAGGTGTTCAATTCAGAGAAGTAGAAGGATGGAATATGTATTAGATATGATTTAATACTTTTATGTGTATCGCATGTAATTTTTATAAAATTCTACTTTCAACACGATACGTAATTACGTACCAAGGATAAAACTATTACAAGCAGGGTTCCGTGGTCTAAACTGAACTCTTCTAGTTTGTCATGTCCGTCCATCCGTCTGTCCGTAAGCAACATAGTGCAGAGACGCCAGAGACTCGTGCTAGAAAGCTGTAATTCGGCATAAAGTGTTATAACAAAATCTTAAAAAAAAGTTTTTCCACGTTTTTAAGTGGTAATGATTTTATTCATTGTTACCATTTATCTTCAACTCTCTGTTATCTTTTTTTATATCGAATAAGTTAGTGCTTGACCACAAAACCACCTGAGGGTAAGCAGTAATGAAGCCTTGGATGGTAAAGCGCACTAACTTAGTAGAAACCTATTCACTCTTGACTTGAAGACGCCCACATTATAATCAGACGGGAACACCCACGCGGGCAATTTATTTGACTTCAAACGAACTTCAACTGTTAAAGAAACCGAAAAGAATATAACCATTATACACATTGCAATAAACATGAAAAAAATTCTGTCAAAGCCTTTATCGCTCTTAAGCACGGACATTAAAGAGTCGCTTCGCATTATGAGATACCGCATCGTAATAACACTGATACAACGACAGCTGAATCGATTTCACCCCGATTCTAAATCGATTCTATTCGGATTGGAGCGATTACTGCTACACCTTCATTGTCGACGATTGTTATTGCCTGTTTATTGCTATTCAGACCGCTTTTGGATACGAATAAGATCGTAATTTGTAATGGCTTCTTTTGATGGGAGGCCCTTGTACAGGCACTGGTGTTATCGCGACATGCCATACATGTTTGAATTGCTTGTTGTAACAATATAGTCGGATGGAAGGTAATTTGGGAATGTTTTACTGTCGTGTAATGATATCTGAAAAAACTTTGAAGATATTTATATATATTTGATTTTTAGGACTATATAACGACCCTAGTATGTAATGATTGTCAGTTTCATTTCGCTTACTGTAGGAAATAGATGTCTTAATTATATTCGCTGTGGAGTTTATGAAGCGAATAACGATTTTGGTTGAATATTATTCTTTTGGTTTAGAATTTATTTAAGAGCGCAATTTCATATTTAATAATGCAATATCTATACATCTATATCTATACAAATAAATAAAATTGAAGTGTTTGTTTGTAATATTAAAGTAACCGCTTTTTACTAAGTGCATCTGGATGTATACACGGTACATATTATGTACACCCAAACAACATTTTGCAAAATTGAGCGTCGAAGAACTGAATTAAACTCTGGATTGATTTTAAATGAAATCTAGATTAGGAAAAGCGAATCATCAAAAATCAAACAGATAAATTGAAAAACTAGTCAACTGATTGGTTTCAAATTTGGCGAACGTGTGCGATTGAATCAAAAATAATAGCATCAGAAAAATTGGACATTTGGGAAATACGTTTATCGGAAAGCCATTTTCCTGTTTTAATTTGATTGAAATATTTATATTCATATAATTCAATTCAATTAATGAATATATTTGATTGAGTAAAGAGCCTGTTCATATTACAAATATATACAAAATACTATATATATTATAAGTAAGTAATAACATATTATTATTATAGTCTTATAAATAAAATTCTCGTGTCACGGTGTTGGAAGTTGAACTCCTCCGAAACGGCTCGACCGATTTTCGTGAATCTTTGCGTGCATATCGGCTAGGGTTGAGAATCGGACAACATCTATTTTTCATCCCCCTACCCTAAAAAAATTTTGGCAGAACAACGTTTGCCCGGTCAGCTAGTATATTATAAGTAATAACACTAACACTGACTTTTTGGTTCAATATAATATTCAAATCGATAAGAAACATAACCGTGTCGGCATAAAGTTTCTTTATCTTACTTTAAAAAACTTTTATTGTTTTCAAACGAATTTATTCTTTCATGAAAATTAATTCTTTGTTTTTAGTAAAAAATATTTAGTAATCTTTGAAGCGGAGGCTAATAAGCGAAGTGAACTCACAAAAACAGTCTCGTTAAACGAAAGTAATTTCGACAGCTTACGCACGATTTATTGCTCTGTCTAATAAGGAATTATCCGGGAACTATAGTGGTCCATGCACGGACGTAAAAAAAGACGGACGTAATCCCAAGAACAAATTGAGTGAAGCACCCATAGTAATACCAACTCTGTATTCGTACAAGAACACACACCCACACATTGACACCATACTGCTATGACATTGACACCATCGCGAATCAAAAATTACAAAATTACGCACACATGGTAAGCGAGCTGTCATTGCTATGCTTCACTCTCGATAAGACACGTAAAATTTTTGATAAGATACGTCTATGTTCATTATTGATCTTAAAAACAATAAACATATGCATGTAAAAGTTGTCTACCTATGAGGCATTTCTGCATCAATACAATGAAATCTGTATAATACAATGTAATAATGAATTCATTAATTATTTCACTTTTTAAACTTCTAAAGTGGTCATAATATTACTTTCACTCATTTTTATACATTGTAACATAGATCGCTTTAGTTTTAGGCTAGCTAATTGTAATCTGTAAGTTTGTTGAGAATAAGATATTTAGCAAAAGGTTTGTGCTGAATGGTCAGTCAGGACGTCTCTTTTTATAGAATTGCTAACTGACTTGGCAAACATTGTTCTGCCAAAAAAAATCTGAATAGAGACAGGGGTAAGTATACAATATATTTTGTCGCCTATTTTCATATCTACCAAATGTACACAAAAAAAGCGGCCAAGTGCGGGTCGGACTCGCCCATGAAGGGTTCCGTAGCAGCAAGTACAATAATATAAAAGTTCTTGTACTTCATTGTAACTTTGATCGATGTTTTTTGCGGTTTACGATTTATGACGTATTAAAAAAAAACTACTTACTAGATCTCGTTCAAATCAATTTTCGTTAGAAGTTTGCACGGTAATGTACATCATATATTTTTTTTAGATTTATCATTATTTATATTTTAGAAGTTACAGGGGGGGGGACACACATTTTACCACTTTGGAAGTGTCTCTCGTGCAAACTACTCAATTTAGAAAAAAATGATATTAGAAACCTCAATATCATTTTTGAAGACCTATCCATAGATACTCCACACGTATGGGTTTGATGAAAAAAAAATTTTTGAGTTTCAGTTCTATGTATGGGGAACCCCCAAAATTTATTGTTTTTTTTCAATTTTTGTGTGAAAATCTTAACGCGGTTTACGGTATACATCTACTGACCAAGTTTCAACAGTATAGTTCTTATAGTTTCGGAGAAAAGTGGCTGTGACATACGGACGGACAGACAGACAGACAGACAGACAGACAGACAGACAGACAGACATGACGAATTTATAAGGGTTCCGTTTTTTGCCATTTGGCTACGGAACCCTAAAAATCATAAAATCTGTCGAGCCGTTTCGGAGGAGTGCGACTAGAAACACGATTAACGAGATTTTTTATTTATTTATAAGAATATATTAGCTGACACGGCGAACTTCTTATCGCCTAACAAGCTATTTTTTTTTTCTAAAAAAAATGGTCGGTTTACGGACGGTAGTTTAACGTGACAACGTCTGTTCGTGGTATAAGTTTAATTTACACTTTTGTTTACAAACCTTTTAAGTAAAATGATAAGTTCACTAATTAGTCTATTCAACTCCGACGCCAGAAACGCTCGCGTAGAAGAGAGACGCAAGGCGCGCGCCGGTCGAGCGAGCCTCTCTCTCTAATGCTGCGCGCGCATGGTAACGTTCCGGCAAATCTTACTTGGTCGTTACACAGTTTTCATGAATGACACCCGAGTCAACCAATTTATAGACGTTGTCACGTCAATAAAAGTAGCCTAAGTTACTCCTTGTTACATCAGCTATCTGCCAGTGAAAGTCCCGTTAAAATCGGTCCAGCTATTTTAGAGATTAGCCGGAACAAACAAACACACAGCCAGACAGACAAAAATTGTAAAAAAAAATGTTTTGATATATGTACCGTGTATGCATCCAAATGCACTTAGTAAAAAGCGGTTATTTTAACATTACAAACACACTCCAATTTTATTTATTTGTATAGATAGTTTTCAAAATTAAAATCCTACTGTATACTATTATAAATGTTAAAGTTTGTATGAATATTTGTTATTCTTTGCACTTTTGCACACTTTTGCACAGACCATGATCTGGAATAAGATATACGGTAGGTACTTATTACCCCGGGAAACTGGAACAAATTCTCGAATAAATTAATGTAACAGTGCTTACAATTATTTATACATCTATACATCTATACAAATAAATAAAATTGGAGTGTCTGTTTGTAATATTAAAATAACCGCTTTTTACTAAGTGCAGGATGTATACACGGTACATATACCAAAACATTTTTTTTACAATTTTTGTCTGTCTGTCTGTCTGTCGATCTGTTTGTTCGGGCTAATCTCTGAAATGACTGAACTGATTTTGACGAGCTTTCACTGACAGATAGCTGATGTAACAAGGAGTAAATTAAGCTACTTTTATTTTAGAATAAAAAATAGTTTTTAGGCGATACGAAGTTTGCCGGGTCAGCTAGTTTAGATTTAAAGTTCTAAAGATACTATTTCTAGGACACGTATTTGTCGATCGAGAGGGAAACACCGACAAAATTCATCCCGTAAAATATGATGGCTTTATTGAAGCTGTAAACAATGATCGATTTTATGAGGTTCGACAACTATTAATTGCTTTTTTTTCCCTTTCGTAACCTTCATAGTACGAGTACATAGTGTTTGTAAATAAATTGGTAGAAAAATAGAATAATCTTGTTTTTCACGAATCTACTGGAATTTACTACTTGGAAAGCAGAGAAATGACTGGTTATTTATTTAATTTTTTCTACTATGAATTATCTACGTGAGAGACTTACTTTGATGGGTGGTTTCCGTGAGACTGAAGGACGGGTTAGTCCATTGATCCCATAAGTTATCTTTGATTAATTATTATTTATTCATTGTCATAGAGATTGCCAATAAATCTAACCTTGATTCACCACTTATCCTTCCACCAATCCTCACTAGAGATGCCACTCTTTTACAACAAACATGCCACGCAAAAAGTCCTAATAAGAAAGTGTTTTATCGTAAACAAATTATATTCCTTAAGTTGTCCAAACACAATATATGAAACAGTATGGTTTAGTGGTGGTCGTAAACCTGATCTTCCTAACAAAGGTCGACAATAAAACATCAAAAGTGCGTTAACGGCCAATAAAGTTGTGTTTACTGTATATCATTACTGGGCGCCTGCGTTGTGTAACCGAAAAGTGTTAAAGTTGATTACCTTTCTTGGGTTACCTGTTATGGTCACTTTTAAATCATTCTTAAGTCTATTTTCTTTGTTGTTGTTTTATAGTATCTTTTTGTTCAGTGAGAGTAAGAAAACGGAAAAGAAAGCAGTAACGTCATGGTTAATTTCTCTTCTACGCAGCGAGGGGAACTATGTGTAAGATATACCTACATCTTTCACTTACACAACTCTTCTTTTACTGCTATATCAAGACTAGCACTTTTCGAGCAGTTTCCGGTATAATATCCGTCCATCCATCCATCAGCTCCAAGGGGTCCACTGCTAGACATAAGCCTCCTCTAATATACGCCACTCAGACAGGTCCTGTGCTTTCTGTCTCCAGTGGATACCCGCTGTCTTCTTCAGGTCATCAGTCCACATAGCCGGGAGCATCCTGTGCTTCTTTCTTCTTCCTTTCCGGATTCTTATACCGAGGCGTGGTCTCCATTCCTTTGTTACCCAACTTCTTCCCGAACGGTTATAGGTCCTTCGAACTATGTGACCAGCCAATTGCCGTTTCAGTTGGCTAATTCTCTGAGCTATGTCGGTCACCCTTGTTCGTCTACGGATTCATCATTTCTGACTCGATCGCGTCGAGAGATTCCGAGCATAGCTCATTCCTATATCTTAGAACAGATTATGATCTACTTGTGTGCTAAATGTCATGAAAATCTTTTCAGTAGTTTTTGCATGATAGAGTGACAAACAGCCATACATTCTCGCAAACTTTCACGTTTATAATATTAATAGGTCAATAAGGTAGACAGGCCCCTATTTTTAGGTGGAGACCCAATGAACTAATATACGCATGGAAGCATATTTGATGCCTCAAAATAGCGCAACGAAAATTCTACCGCGGTGGGCGGGGCTTATAAACTCAACCAAAACGCGAACCAGTCAGTTCGGTGTCACTCGTTCGGACGGACGTTGACTTTAAAAGACTTATAAAAATATAAAAATAATAATAATATAAAAATTTGGTTTCAAAATGCCTTCATGTGTTGTGAAATGGTGCAGAAATCATACAGATCATCTTTCCAAGGGTTCCGAGGATCGTGGAATCACATTTCACGTGTAAGTATACCGAAATCTAAAACTACAAAAATCTATTAACTTTCTTAATGATGTGATTATGCATAATGTAGTAAGTATATTATACTAACTATTTATTATAGAAATGAAATTCGCTTTATTTTTGATTTAGATTCCCACAAGACCCGAGACGTAAAAATCTGTGAAGACGTAAAAAGCTGCTCAATTAGAGAGAGAGGAAAATGACTGGATACCTAGCAAACATTCAACAATATTTTCGATTCATTTTAAAGAAGGAAAATATTTGTCGAAGAAAGGATTCCAGATGATTTCTAAAAGCGCTGTACCAATTTGTACTGTGAGTATCCATTTAGTTTTTTTCGATTTATTTACTGTAGTAGATAATAACTCAGTATAATATATATATTTATTACATTTTCAGATGGTGCATTTGGTGCAGTTAAATATCATCTATCAGTAAAAACTATTTTGCAATTCAAAAATCGTAAAAAAAATAAGCTAGTGAATTTTTAATGCGAAAAACAAACCGAATTGAACAGATTTAGGTGATATTTGCAACGAACGAGAATAAAATAGGACTAAACACTTTATTATTTCATTATCCTATTGATACTTTACAATATAAAATGAAATTTAAATGATTAAAAAAATATGTATAATTCTGATATTGATATCTGAATTCCGATATTAGGAACAAATATCGAAAATCAATATTGGAATGGAAAACCTTCCGATATTACAAGCTCTAGTGTGTACTATGCACTGTTTTAACAGTGTTTTCGACAATCATAATTTTAATTGATTAATTTGTAGAATCACTGCAGTACAATAGTGAGTACTCAATATATTGTTTTGAGTTTTCACTTCTGTCGGCAGTCCATAAGGATTATTAAATTATAAAATTGCCTATGTTTTTACTATTGTAAATATATTGTTTTAAGTTGTCAATATATTGGGTGAACTTCCTTTTAGCTCATATCTCCGATTGATCTGAATTTTGGTATAACTATGTAATTCGACGAGCTGATAACGAATATTATAGACAAAATACCCGCATATTTCAATGTCAAGTTAACCTTTAAAAAATATTATTTTTAATTTATTACGTTTATTTGGCAAAATATTAATTTTACGGAAAAATGTTTCCTACAAAAGTTGTAGCCCATTAAAAGATTGACATTTTATGTTCGATACATTTTTCTTGTGGAGCCAGTGATTTGGGAGAAAAATGCAAAATTAGTTCCGCATAATTATGAGTAGTTTGCCTATGATATTCGTTAACAGTGCATCAAAATACATAGGTATACCAAAATTCAGATCAATCGGGGGTATGGGCTAAATAAAACGAAGTTTATCCATATATTGAGTTTTCACTTCAATCGGCAGTCCTTATAACTGCCTATTTTTTACTATTGTAAAACAAATAACGTTTACAAATAATTCATTTTGTAATGAGATAAAAAAATTTGGTATTATTATTATTTTATATTATATAAAGACCATTTTTATTATTGTTTTATTATGATTGGTTCCCTCATACAATTCACATCCACGGAACTGACGACCTGACTGACAATGCGACAACGCATTAGACAGTACACTGAGTGACACTGACGCGCGAACCAATTGGCGTGATCGGTTCATGCCGAGAACCAATCCCGTTTGGCGATTTCGCATGGTTCGACAACTACTTGCAATAGACCAATTGATGAGTTTGTATACTGTAGTGAGTAGTTTGTGTATGTATACTTCGTATTTGTGTGAGTTTTGGTGCTAATATTTAACGTTAGAATGTACTGAGAGGCTTATTCCATAGTATATTCGTTCACTGTGGAGACCACCAGCCCTAGGTGGCTATGATACCAAACCTACACGACACGACCCGTGTTACGGTTGCAGGAAACCTTATGTAACCTAAGTTATAGTCACCGCGAACTAAGAAGCCCAATTTGTCGTTTGCCATCACAGTGACATTAGAGATGTACAAAAAAATCGGTTCACGAAAGAAACCAATTTTTACAACAAATCGATTCAAAATTATAAGACCTAATCGATTCGATACTTAAATTTTAAACTAAAAACCGTAATATTTAGGTACCTAGTTACCTACCTACTACCTCGATTGAGCTATCTCGTACCGCGTATTCTCAATATGTACCAATTTACGACTTCAATAAAATATTCTATTATCAATTCGCCCATGAACATCAACAACACCAAAACATCACTGGTGCGTTGCCGGCCAAGAAAGAGAGAAGAAAAAGAAAGAAAGATAGATCATGATAGAATGAAATTCCCGCTCAGTTTCATAATAATATTTTGACATAATATTATATTATGAGCGTCAGGAAAAAACTACAGTGAATAAATTCTTGCTTATTTCGTAAGACACATTGATGTATACATAATTATTATTTTGTTGAATAAAAAAATCTTTACCGCAACCTTAAATACATAATTACATATAACATATTATCTGCAGTTCCTGTCCATGGATGGCGAAGTGCCCATACATAATGGAAAATGTCCTTTGTTAGCATCCAATTCGTCGTGGTATTATTGGGTACCTAATTTGAAATTCAAATGCAAGTAAATCATTTTTAACAATGTAATTAAATTAATCAATTTTCATTTTTAAATTTCGATTATAGTAATGTATCGATTATGATTGGTTTTATAAACGGTTTCAAGCCGTCACATCACCCTACGTCAGATTAGATTTAGGCTTCTTCATATAAGATTGTTTCGACGTCATATATTTTTATTAAATTTTGCATAAATTATGATGTGATGGGATTTTTACTAGATTTTAACGTATAATATGATTTATAATCAACGCCAATGAAAATGAGTAGGGATTTTTGACAAATTTTGGCAAAATCCTTTGTCCGTAAGTATTCAACTATTCATGTCAAGTAAATGAATATTCCATTTCGCTCAAAGACACCCATACAAGGTTAGTTCATATTAATAAATAGCAGCTATCATTATGGGCATCTTAGATAATTTTGACTATAGTACTTATTAATGGTTAAGAAGGTATTATAAACGAATTTTAAAACTATTTTAGAAATCCATCTTTATTATTTTATTTTTAGATACGAGTGCAATGTAGTGTTGAATAACAATTTCTTCTTAAATTTCGAAAGAAAAAATTTCAACTTTGGCCGACGCATACTCCTTAAAAACTGAACAACTAACCAACTTCTCACTTACTTATTTTTACTACAAAACTTTCTAAACTTCCCAAACTATTTCAACTTACGATGAGGATGGGTATGGATAATAATTTTTGAAATTGTGTTATTACAGACTAACCTCTTCGCTAGTTTCTATAATGAAGGATCCGTTCCCTGTAGAATCTTTATGGCCGCGAAGTTTAAGAGATGTTTGGCGATGAAATTTATGACATCGTATCCTAGAAGTTTGCAACGTATGCTATCTACTGCTACATAAAATAACGATATTTAAACTTTTGATATTTTCACTCGCTAAACCAGCTGCGCGGGTAATGGATTTTTGATGCTATTTTTAAAGAAGCTTCTTCCGCATTTATACCACATGTTTTCATAAACAGAACTCTTCAAATTTCGGTTGATGTTTTTGAACTTGGCGCAAGTGACATGACAAATGATCTGGTAAGAATGGTGGCAAATGCCACAGGTCAGGCATAACGGTATAAAAAATTTCTTTCTGTAAAAAAAATTTGCGAAGTTGCTAAAGTCTCTATGTTAGAAAGAAAGAAAGAAAGAAAGAAAAAACGTTTATTTCTGTGCCCATCTGTTATTCTCATCCTATATAATATGTCATATAAAGTTCTTTACCTGCTTGGCTGGCTACCTGGCGTAAATGTTTTTTTTAGTAAAACAACATTTAAGATTCTGTTTTTTTCCACGGCAATGTCTTGGCAACATTTTCAGTAGGTAAAATTAATGGACAAGGGTTACGTCAACAATCAGGAACGAAGTAATCATCTCGATACAGACAAATTAAGTGACTTTTTTATATATATGTATGTAACTTAAGAAGCCGTGCGGTTGTGCGTCAAAAGAAGTGCGTGCAAGTGCAAGTTCCATTTGCTTAGATTCATTCTGATGCTGAAATCATCACCCTGCTTTTATAAGTTAAATATTTACATCTTAAATAGCAATAACTAAGAGAAAGATATAAGATCCACCTGATGGTAAGTGCCTATCGCCGCCCGTGGACATCAGCAACACCAAAGGCATCAGTGATGCGTTGTCGGCCAAAATACAGAGAAGAAAAAGAAAGAATAACAGAAAGGAAGAGTATGAGTAGGTAAGATAAAATAAGAGATATGTTTTCTCTACTTACATCTACATCAATTCCAGGCTGTGCGAAGATCCTGGTGAAAGGGTACTCCTTCGGCAGGTAGCTGAAGAACTCCTGCCGGCCGCGGTACCACTTCACACTGTACAGGGTTTCGTTACCCTCAAGAGTCCACTTGCACCCTAACAGCACTGTGTCCCCTAACCTGACAGCTGAGGGTGCTATTAACTGCACGTCTCTTAACGCTATTGTATCTGAAACAAGAGAACATAATATTAATAGGTATTATTACCAACTTACAAACACGGACGTAAAAAAAAGACGGACGTAATCCCAAGAACAAATTCAGTGAAGCACCCATAGGAATACTAACTCTGTATTCGTACAAGTACACACACCCACACATTGACACCATACGGCTACGACATTGACACCATCGCGAATCAAAAATTACAAAACTACGCACACATGGTAAGCGAGCTGTCAGCTGTCAGCTTCACTCTCGATTAGACAAGGTTACGTCCGTTCTTTTTTTATGTCCGTCCTTTCAGAGCAGTTTCGGTGCAGTTTGCCTGTAAAATGACCATTGAAAGCTTGTACTCAACGTGTTGTATGCGTACAATGGTGAACATTGTACCTCGAATGGTAAACGCTACGGTAAAACTTTACGGTCACCACTCAAGACCGATGAGCAAGGGCTATGTCCAGTAGTGTTCTTTAAAATCTATACAAATAAATAAAATTGGAGTGTCTGTTTGTAATATTAAAATAACCGCTTTTTACTAAGTGCATTTGGATGTATACACGGTACATATACCAAAACAACATTTTTTACAATTTTTGTCTGCCTGTCTGTCTGTTTGTTCCGGCTAATCTCTGAAATGGCTGGACCGATTTTGACGGGACTTTCACTGGCAGATAGCTGATGTAACAAGGAGTAACTTAGGCTACTTTTATTTTAGAAAAAAGTTTGTTAGGCGACACGAAGTTCGCCGGGTCAGCTAATTACATATAAAATATGTGACTTTCCGTTACAAAAGAGTGTAAAAGTATGAAAATATTGTTACAAAAATATGTGATTTTTAGGGTTCCGGATGCCAAATGGCAAAAAACGGAACCCTTATGGATTCGTCATGTCTGTCTGTCTGTCCGTCCGTATGTCACAGCCACTTTTTTCCGAAACTGTAAGAACTATACTGTTGAAACTTGGTAAGGAGATGTATTCTGTGAACCGCATTAAGATTTTCACACAAAAATAGAAAAAAAAACAATAAATTTTGGGGGTTCCCCATACTTAGAACTGAAACTTAAATATTTTTTTTTCATCAAACTCATACGTGTGGGGTATTTATGGATAGGTATTCAAAAATGATATTGAGGTTTTTCACATCATTTTTTTCTAAACTGAATAGTTTGCGCGAGAGACACTTCCAAAGTGGTAAAATGTGTCCCCCCCCCCTGTAACTTCTAAAATAAGAGAATGATAAAACTAAAAAAATGATGTACGTTACTATGCAAACTTCCACCGAAAATTGGTTTGAACGAGATCTAATAAGTAGTTCTTTTTAATACGTCATAAATCGTAAATTTTACTTGCTGCTACGGAACTCTTCATGGGCGAGTCCGACTCGCACTTGGTCGCTTTTGATCTTTGTGGACATACGTGACCACTTTCCTGTAGGTACCAGAAAATATCCCCTCATTTATCGGCTCTTACTATAGAGTGTTGTTTGAATCCGTTACCGTTTTGTTATGTAGCTGGTTGTAACTTAAGTGGAAGAAAGAGAGACTGAGTCATTAGTTCTTACGGCCATTAGTTTTAAGAGCCTATTTGTGGCTTGCCGAGCTACGAGTCCCTAAAACTTCGTACACAAATTATTACGAATAATTTCTATCATTCACTTCGGTGAGATATTTCAAAACACGCAGCTGTAAATCAAAGATACTACGCAACTTTAAGAAACTTCCAAAGCACTAACGTCAAACATGTCCGTCGAAGTTTTGTATACACAAAAGCTTAGCTGAGAATTTAGTAGAAAACAAATTTTATTCGTCATTTTATCACATAAAATTTATTTCCACTGAATTGTATATCTTTATTCGAGTGTAATTTCATTCTACGTCTCTCGAGACGATAACGTGAATATTCTCCAACACTGAACATTGTATCAAACAATAGGTATTTTATCACACGAAAATATAAATGGGATAAACTTATATAAATACAGTTGTTTTCACACTCATCCCTGAAATCCCTAATTGAATTTTTTTCCATTCATTGCTTTCAAAAACATTGGAGTGGAGTCTATTTTCATGCTTTATTTTACTTGAATTTTATCATATATGTGAAATTATAGCTCCTACACTATCTACCGTACTGTACTCGTAAAGCAGTAAAAAAGTATATTAGAACCGAAGAAATTACAGAAGGTTTTAGAATCATGCCATGCATATCTAATTCTTTTGCCGACTATACATACACATTACAGGAGGGCAACCCCCCTGTCCCTTACTCGGTACGACAAACGATTGACGATGCACCTAAGTGACCACGTTCGACATGGACATCAATTTACAACAAAGAGATCACCGATGTTTTGAGATCAAGAAAGAAGAGAATGAGAGAAAAAACTGGCTCCCGAGCCCCCAGCTGGAACACGACGATTTAATCAAATAGTTTTGGGTTGAATATATTTTACTAAAACTTCAATAAAAAATGTACTTTCCCCATTGAAGTATTATTACTAGCATATAGAACAGACACCGCGAACACAATGTATGTCCCAATGAATTGGCGCCGATCGGCTTCAATTTCCAATGGATTCATTCGTTCGATTTTGAAAGTAGATCGGGGGCTCAATTTTGAAAATAGAACCTCCCGGCGGGACACATTTTGTTCGAGATGTCTGTTCTATGACATTATACTTCAATGACTTTCCCTTGTACGTTGTGTTTCTTTTAGAACGTATAAGTATAATTCATGTACATGTACACATAAGCTTTTATTATTATTTGTATCCGAAAAATGATCAGTCTTTGTTTTCAACACAAGAAGAGAGTACACGTTTGGTAGGTCATAAATATCTCTTCCTTTACACCTGAGCAGTACGAATTAGGTTAGAGCAATAATTTCATTAGTGTGGCGGTGGCCTGTAATTACTTTACATTATTATGTATCTTCATTACTTTTCCTTTCATTATATAACAGAAAAACATAAGTAAGTAGCTATGAATTATATCAAATTGCTATGTTTGCTTATACAGTCATCTAACATAGCTGTCTACTAGGCTTCGTCACCACCGCTAGTCCGTAAGTGAGCAAAAAGATTATTGAAATAAATGCTTGCAAACTCAGGTCTCCGAAGACATAAATGAGAAATAAGAATACCCACGACTGAAAAACCATTGTGTATACTATATTCTGTCGCATTAATATTTTTGCCCTTCACAGACTGTACATATTTGTCTGTGATGCCCTCAAAGCATCGAAGGCGAGACCTGTCACGGCCGACAGAGTCCCTTTGGTTTACATTGTTAATATTTTGTCATAAAGACACATTTTTTGTCGGGGAATATTTTTTTGGGTTGTTGTAAAGATACCAGATACAGCTCAAAGATTTGAACACTTCTTTGATTGCTATGTGTAGCATGGGACTTTGAATATGTGTTCAATGTTTAAACAAAGATTTGCAATTTGCCGTGTGTTATCGGTTTTTAGCGCACATCAAAAACTTGAATGTGTTCAAATTTTTGCGTAGTCTGCCACACTTGCACGCGCAACTCCAGTTGCGGGACCGTTGCTGTAGAACAGTAATCCGAACAAAAGTACTTGGTGTGCCATGTTTATGACTTTCGATACATATAGTTCTATGCAAAAATACCTCATGACTTCTTTTTCTTTCTTCCCGCTCATAAGCGTAGACATTAAGCTCGAAACATCTTGTTTTATAACGTACATATTTATATACACGTCAGAATACTAGCACGCGGGATCTCATGAATTCCGTATCAGCCAATAAACATTCTATTTACCGTGAAAAACTGGCGTTTTGCCACAAATAAGTCTCGTCGATCTATAACTGGAATACGACATCGATGGAAGTTATTTATATAAAACATAATTGGTTTCATATCGGCTGGAGTGGCCTATTTGAGTAATGGATAGCCTTCATTTTATGGTCTTGGTTGTTTGACGTTTAGAGAAATTTAACGCCATTTGTTTTATTTGTATATGAATACGAATCGAAAAAATATGAACGAAATATCAATTTAATAAGCAAATTATTACTAGCTTACAATTTAATAACATGCCTATCAACATAGACTTAAATATATACATATAGGTCTATGCCTATCAAAAATAAAATAACTAATGTAGTTATCTATACATCTATACAAATAAATAAAATTGGAGTCTGTTTGTAATATTAAAATAACCGCTCTTTACTAAATGCATTTGGATGTATACATACCATATACCAAAACAACATTTTTTACAATTTTTGTCTGTCTGTCTGTCTGTCTGCATGTCTATCTGTTTGTTCGGCTAATCTCTGAAATGGCTGGACTGATTTTGACGAGACTTTCACTGACAGATAGCTGATGTAATAAGGAGTAAATTAGGTTACTTTTAGTTTAGAAAAAAAATTGTTAGGTGATACGAAGTTCGCCTGGTCAGCTAGTTATTATATAAATTAAGCAGGATAGGTTTTGTCCTATATACCTCATGATATTATGTAGATACAGTACATATCTACGAACAATTATACTGACCAACGAACGTAGCAGTGATTAAGTTCCGCATATTAGACGCCGGTGGGCTGTGTGATTGAACTGTAGAGAATGATTGAGAGTAAGACGACTCACTCGTCGGACTAATGGCAAAGCCAACACTTCGAAAGGTCGATAAACTTTGATATTCTCACATATTCACGCTTTGACCTCCTCCTCCAACGTTGAAGAAATTCAGAGCTAGAAAAATTATTTCTTAACATTGAAGTATAATGTCATAGAACAGACATCTCAAACAAAATGCGTGTCCCGCCGGAAGGTTCTATTTTCAAAATTGACCCCCGTTCTCCTTTCAAAATCGAACAAATCCATTGAAAATTGAAGCCGATTGGCGCCAATTCATTGGGACACACATTGTGTTCCCGGTGCCGGTTCTATATGCTAGTAATAATACTTCAATGTTTCTTAACAATATTGTTGGCGTCCCTTTAATACAAAATGCGGATTAAGTTAAAAATAGACGTAATAATGCTCAGGGTATTTGGATGTTGTTTGGGATTTCCAAGTAATTTCTCTAAGCTCGGGATGGCCGATGACCTTCGCTTGTTTTCCGGGACTGAAATCACTTGGAAATGTGTTCTTACAAGTTTCAAATCTCGCGTTTATTTGCCTGAATCGTGAATGTTTACGGGAAAGACCATCGTTGTGAGCGGATTTGAGGGTTCGCCGATACGATAATAATAATAATAAATAACGCTTCACACACATAGCCCCACACTAGGATTCCCTGTGACGTGGGTGCCATGGACAACACACTAGACAAGCACATTCACACCCAGACCGAGAACAGAAATTCAAACTCATCATTCAAATTTCCGCCTCGCTGAGAATCGAACCCAGGACCCTCGGTGCAGCGATCCGGCATGGTAACCATTGCGCCACACTGGTCATCATTCGTCAGTCGTCGACGATGCAATGTACATTTTTCTTGGGTTCACATTTTTCTGTTCTTTATTTTAGTCATTAAATTGAATGAATGAATTTAATGCTTGATATGTTTCGATTGCAGTTTCGAATGCCCTTCCCTTAATTTTAGCTGGTAATACCTTTGGTGTTAGTGATGTCCATGAGCCACTTTAGATGACTCGTCATCGTTTATATTCCTACACCCTTATTAATAAAAATCGCTTAATCCAAGCATCATCTGAAGCTACACTTGGACTAGTTAATTCTGGATTAACTAAGTAATAACTTCGTAATTGCAATGTTATTAATAAATATGGAGTAACCTCGAACTAACAATACATTTCTTAGTCCGGTTTCAACGAGTAAAATATGGCAACCTTTGTAATTTAAAAGTAAAAAGAGTGAGTCAGTGAATGACTTCATGCATTAAAATGACAGTGACAACAATATTTTGGGATTGACAACTTCAAACGACGTGATCAGCTTTCAATTTCAAGCGCCTAATTTCGCTCCTCGCAGTTTGTTTCATGCTATGGTTACTTGTTAAATTTAAAATTGATTAACATGAATCAAAAACGTGCTCGCTCAGTTAACTGGGATGAAGAAGAAAAGGTCAAAGAAAATATCAATGTGAATGACGTTTAGTTAGAACAACGAAGTACTCTTGATATGCGTCAAGTCAACGTCAATGTCGTCAATGCACGCCTAGTCCACGCCTAATCAGTCGCTAAACTATGTAGCGACATGGACTAACTTTGATTCTGAGATGAGACTCGGAGTAGCTTAATTCTTCGTTACTCTATATTTATTAATACTGAATTTAATTAAATCTTATTTACGACAAGTTTTAAAGTTACTCTTGCTTTAGTCTATGTTTATTAATATGGCCGCTAGAGTCAAAGTAGCATTAATATCCAGAATATAACGCAAATAAGCAAACGCGACTGACTGCTCGTTCGTCGGCTGTTTACATTAAAAATCTACACTTGGCCAGCTTGGCAGATTTTCTGACAGCATATCTGCCAAGCTTATTATGATAAGATGAGAATGAGCCAAATTCTAAAACAAGCATGTCCTGTGATGATGATACACAATCTTGTTCCTTCTTCAGTGAGCGCAAGTAACCCTACAAAATAAAATTATTGGAATACGTTCAGAAACTCTCGAGAGGTATGAGATAAGGAACTGAATGATGCGAGTAATTCGTTGCTATTAGATAAATCGTTTTATCATGATTACTGAATAGTTAGTAGTTTATTAGATGTATTTTTTATAAAAAATACGTATAGAAATGGATGTAAAGTTTTCTTCCACTTTTTATTGTGCCAAAATATAGTTATTGAATCTTTTTCCCTTTATCTGGGTTTCTATATAACATGCCAATACCACTCAAGAGATTAAGATGATATATGGTATATGTATTTGTAACTTACAAAGCTTTATCGAGGATACTTTTTAACCCGGTAAATAGACTTGTTCTTACGGGATATCAGATAAAGTAAAAAGTATCGTCGATAGCATACTGTCTTTCTTTCTCTTGGTAGGCAACGAACTATCCATTTGGTATTTCTTAAGAAGTTTATGCGCTTTGAAGAAGTATCTGAAGAAGAATCACTTAACATTAGATGAATAGCTTCGGGGTGTTGCTGATGTCTTTGGCCGACGGTGACCACATAATATCAGATAGATCATCATCTGGTTTGTCCACTAATTAAATAAATAAATAATAGTTACAAAAACTAGAAAATACTCTTTTATAGAAAATCCAACTAAAACAGAAAATAAATTTGACTTAAAAATCGTGTAATTGTAAAAAAAAGCGTGGGATGCTTTTATTAAGATATTATCCCTTCTACTCGTTGATACAATGCACCCTCCACTTTTATTACAATTACACGATTCTTGATTCTTGATTCTTTATTTTCAATTTTTTAGTTGGATTTTCTATAAAAGCGCGTTTTTAGTTGTTTTTTAAAAGTATTATTTATTTTTTCATTTTTCAGTTTGATTTTTTTTAATAAAATTTAGGTTTTTTTCTTTATTTCTTTATTTTTTTTCTTTAAATATTGAATTTGTCATCGGTCCTCGATAACTCTACGAAGTTCGAAAGAAATCTTACCGTTTGAAGTGGATCAAAATCAAGTCCAAAGAAGTCGGTTACAAGTTACAAACATACAGGTGAAGCTAATATAAAGCGTGTTAAAAGACGAAATAAATGTGTTATTTATCTACCACCAACCCAAAGAGGGTGAGTCTAACTAATTTCCCCTTTTAAAATTATTTACGGGCCCGGAATCCGGAATCCGCGGTTCTTTCCAAAGTTACTTGAAACCCTCAAACACCTGAAATTTTCAACAAATTTTTGGGCACACCGCAATTTTCAAACGCAAATTAAGAGTTGCGGATCAGTGTTGTGTTAGAATCTTCAAACAAACTTTATAATCAGGTTAACATTTCCGCGAAATTATAAGATTAAAATTTGTTATGTTGTAACTTGGAAATTGTTAGTAAACATGTTATTCAGAAGCCAATGCGTGGACATAATAATTTTTAAATTAAACAATGTGTTAAAACATTACAGTGAGAGTGTTACTATTTATTTACTGCATTTTACCGCTGAACAAATCTTAATATATATTTAAATTACGTGTCACGTTGTTTGTCCGCGATGGACTCCTCAACTACTTAACCGATTTTAATCAAAGCACACTGTGTGCAATTTGATCCAACTTGAAAGATAGGATAGCTTACATTTCCCTTAAGGCACATGGAAGGTTTTAATTTTAAAAAAACTTTTGATAGAACGAAGTCTGTCCGGGCAGCTGTATATAAAATGTATTTACGTTTCATGGGAACTTTATATGGCAACCGAATACATACAAATCTACGTAGGCTATAAACAGAAATTCGTGCATACTGCATTCACTAAGCCACACTGAATACTACATTGTAGCTACAATACATTTGTAATGCACACAAATCTGGGGAATGAAGCTAAGTCTCCCTTTCAAAATCAAACACAAAGAGGAAAGTACCACAGTATTGTTACAAATTTTCAATAAATAGGAATGAATTTTCCCACTACCCACAATAGGCATGATGACAGTAAGTAAAAATCACTAAAATTATGTATTTATTTAATGAAACCCTATTAATGGATTACAAAACACGCATTTATTTGTATTATTATAAGCGAGATTAATTATATTTTGAAACAATAAAACTACAAAATGCGGCAAGTCGCCATGATGTCTTGAACGCCAATCAATCTCAATCAGCCGAATTACGTCATGCCTCAGTAAACAAACGAATATGACAATATTTGAAATGACATCTTGTCTATTACCTACTTTCCTGAGGCGTGACGTCACAAGCGACGCCATGACACTTTGAAGTGTTTTAAACTTATAAATTGAAGTGTATTTATTTAGTACTAAATCTTATTTTTTTTTTGAGGAAATATGATGTACGTTGTAATTATAATTATATTTTCCAACAATATAGAACAGTATTTCAAAATCTGTCATCATGCCTATTCACGGAATCCTAGTGTTGGGCTATAAGTATTTAATGTACTGTATATTTGAGTTTGACCTTTAGTAATGCCTGTTAGTTTGCATAATAGTTGTTTCACACTAGTATTTTTCTCCCACATTTATTTTTTTGGGAGTAGCAAATGAGCTGACGATCCATCTGATAGGCCATCGTCGCCCAAGGACATCAGCGTTGCCGGCCGAGAAAGAGAGAAGAAAAAGAAATAAAGAAAGAACTGGCGCTCAAGCCCGCAGCCGGAACACGACGAGTGTCCATTTTGTTCATATTTTGTACTAGAAAATCAATTCCAATCTATACAATTAAATAAAAATGGGAGTGTCTGTTTGTAATGTTAACTATTTTTTTTACAATTTTTGTCTGTCTGTCTGTCTGTTTGCTACGGCTTATCTCTGAAATTGCTGGACCGATTTTGACGGGACTTTCACTGGCAGATAGCTGATGTAACAAGGAGTAACTTAGGCTACTTTTATTTTAGAGTTTGTTAGGCGATACGAAGTTCGCCGGATCAGCTATTATTTAATGATATTAAAATATCGTGGGTGGGTATTTGCTACTAAACTTAATAATACATTGGAAAAATATCAAAACTGTCAAGGTCATATTTTCTTTGTCCAAATATATCTAAATTAACCGATCCTTCCCGCTTTTAGTCTACCATCAAAAGAGCTCTCTGCGTTGGTTTGCAAGTTAATTCACTCTCGGCTAAATCTATAGGAATAACTCATGTTGTCAGTCGCAGTAATTACATTTTAAGGGCGGCTTTCACTGAAAGAGAAGCAGGGTAGTAGATAATTCGAAGTAGAAACTATACATTGACATGTATTTACATTTATTCACCCACCATCCATTGTATCACCTATATCACCATTATTTCACCTATAGTCCACAATAAATTGATTGATTTGATATGCATACATAAATACATAGATATACCTACTAGTTTTCTTGCTGCTTCTTCTCCCGGGCCCTCTCACAGTAGGGCCTTGTTGAAGCATTGGCGTAGTTTGCATGACTTTCAAAAAGTGTTTGTAAACCAAACCAATTTTGAATAAAAACATTTGATTCCTGTTAAATCTGAACGATAACTTCTACTTGATAAAAATGTAATAATCTGCGCTACATTACACTATTCAATATCTACACTACAGTCTAACAATATCTTTCAGTCTATGTCTTTACTGGATCAAAGGAACTCTCGATAAAGGAAAGGAGGGTAAATAATTCTCGAGTAAATCCATTGAAACAAGCCATGTTGTCAGTCGCAGTAATTGCTTTCTTGAGTCTGGAACGGTGTGGGTTGACCTTTTGCAATGTAACGTCACGCCGTGTGGCGATGCTAGTATCTAAGTAATTTTCATTACAATTTAATCAGCTACAGATTATATTGTTTGGAACGAAGTTCTGTAGGAGTGTATTGTCTATTGAAATTGTTTGCCATAGTCTATTCAAATAATATGTATAGTCTGTTTTTGTACAAGAGTCCGATTTGGTAAACGGTCTTATTTTTTAACCGACTTCAAAAAAAGGAGGAGGTTCTCAATTCGACTGTATTTTTTTTGATGTTTGTTACCTCAGAACTTTCGACTGGGTGAACCGATTTTGATGATTGTTATTTTAAACGAAAGCTGGTGCTTGTCATGTAGTCCCACATAAATTTGAACGAGATCTGACAAGTAGTGTTTGAGTAATTTTGAAGTCAGTTATTTTTTGTTAGTAAAATTTAGATTATAATTAAAATATTAGTTAAAAAAATATTATTAATAAATAAAAATTAGCTTTAGCATTAAATGATTATTTTAAAAATATAAATTATGACAAAAAGACTCTTAGATTGTTTAACGTTTAAAAAATGGCCTATTGTAACAGGAATTTTTAAATCAGTCTGTTGTTAGTAAACTGAATATGAATATGAAAGGATGTGTGTGATTCAATTACAAAAAAAAAGGCTGAACGAATTTAAATGATTTTTGAAACTCAGATAATTGATAGGATTAAATTAACTAACTTTTATCCTGGAAAATGGATCTGTACCCATGGGATAGGACGCATAATTTAGCATGAAATTTCTGCAAGATAAATTGAATATTTTGACTGCTTTTTAGTATTTTCTACTCAGTAACCACATTAGTCATCAGGACACATCAGGAACGGTCAGAGTTAGGGGAGGCCTATGTCTATATATATGTTACCGGATATCTGTATAATGCAGGTATTCAACACAATTCCTAGGAAATGTGTATAATACCTGGGTCGTTTTGGCAATGTATTAAATTATATGAATATTGTTCACCATTACATAGTTTGCCTAGGTTATGTATACGTATCCCAACTACTGTACAGAATACCTGCAGGTCCACCGGCAATGAATAAAGTTAGATTTGGGTATGTGTAATCAACTTGGATGGAGATTGGAATTAAGAATTTACTTAAAAACACACTCAAAACAAATTGTAACCTGCATGAATAGATATTTTTTTATACATTTTAAATTAATGCTTGACCGAAATCACACTTGATGGTAAGGAGAGATGCAGTCTAATGGCTCCTACACTACACTGCTCGCCTACGCAGCTTCGGATTTTTCAAAATTGGTGACAGAACCGACTTAGTCAACCCCGACCCCACGTGGTACTAGTCTGCCCTACCCCTAGAGTGAATGTAAACCCCGGAGGCGCGGAGGGAGAGCAGCCCTCGCCCGCTGTAACCAACTGCAGGCACCATGTGAGCCGAAGCGGCTGAGGCTGGTCGCCGCAGGCGACCAAAAAGCCGAAGCTGCGTAGGCGAGCATGGAGTGCCTGCAGTTTGTTACGCAAGGGCGGAGGGGCTGCACTTCCCGCAGCGCCGGAGACGTTTGGAAGCCTTTCTGTGTATCAAAAACCCCTAAATTCTCCCTAAAAGTGCATATGTTACCGGAAGATAACAAGAACCGCAAATTTACAAACCTAGGTTTATAAACAATATACAACTAAATGAATATTACTCTAACTGAAACATTCACTACTTGAAAGTTGGCCTTTTGAAAAGTGTCATTATAAAAGGCAGACCAAACGTACAGTTGGCAACTGTTAAGTTGGGAAATAAAAAAATATATATGATAAGTTGGCAAATGATTATTCGGCGAAAGAAAATTCTGCGAAACGTTAGTTGGTAAGTGATAATCGTCCAAACAATTTTCGGCGAAAAGGCAGAGAACCGTCTTTTACACACATTACCAACTACGCATGGAGTATTGTATAGAATGCCTGGGCTAAGTATGAAATAAATAATATTCAAAACGTTACCTGAACGTTTAAGATATTCTATACATTGCCTAGGTATTGTATAGAATGCTGAATTATACAGATATCCGGTAACATATACATATATAAGGATGGATGGATGAAGCACATTAGTTTTTATTACCACAACACTTTTCATTCAAATCCACGAAAACGAAGTCGCACAGAGAGGCTAGTAAAAAAATATGTGCGTCAACTGCAGTACCTAATCTTACATTTGAATCTACTATGTATTGTGGTAGAAACTAACATAGACCCAAAATTTTTGAATCGACTTTTTTATGGAAATAGCAGGGAAACGATCTGACGATCCACCTGATGGCAGGTGGCTATCATCGTATCATGGACATCAGCAACACCAAAGGCATGACTGATGCGTTGTCGGCCAAGAAGAAAAAAAAAGAAAGAACTGGCTCTCAAGCTTAGCGACTTTTTGACAAATGAAATATTGACAAAGGAAATTCTCTAAACTCGTTCTATAACTAATCTTTGGTCCGTTGGAGATCAAAGTAGTTTTCGACAGAGGAATACTGCGTTAATCATTTTCTGGTTACGAAATCTATTAATGAAATAAGTTTTCAGTTAATATAAATAAGTTTCAGAGAATACTCGGTCAGCAATGTTAGTACATAATATCTGTGCCTACCAAAAATTTAAATTGAAATATCCAACTGTAAAGCTAAAATAAATGAAAATTCAAATTAGGAGTTAAAGCGAAAGAAACTCTTTTGCACATTATTTTAAATTATTAAGATAAATATAGAAACTGACTACATGTAACTTCTTTAATTTTATATTTGTCTGTCTTACCTCCAATGTTCGTAATCTGAAAGATTTTTGCTTACGCATGTGCAGTATATTAAAATTTGTCCCTGAATAATTTAAGTCAAGATGTGAATTCTTCTCTTCTCGTAGTTGATTTTTGAAGAAAATAGTTCAGAAACAGATAAATTCCTTCATTTGATTTATTATTATTTTTTTCTCATCTGTCCCGATTGTCTCTGCCGGGAAACAAACCCGAATTCTTTCGCTCGATATTACACGTGGGAGAAACCGTATTGTATCGGGTCGTCTACACTCAGTTTCTTAACTTATGGTTTAGTCGCTTATGTTTTAATTTCAATACTTGGTATTGATAGGGTATTGATGTTTTAAATACTATCAATACCAAGAATAATCATTTGCCAATTAAAGGCTAATATCATCCTTTGATATCCATACCTAGATCAATGTTCTTGGAATATATTAGTATTATAATAGTATAAAATACTCGGTAGTAACGCTATCGGCTATTGGCAGCCAGTCGGCTGGAGGGTCACCTAAATAAATATGGATTAACGGAGGGTTGTATGAGAATAACAACTTTTGTAAGCTTTATAATGTCTGTAAAATATCATGGATATTGAGAGGTAGTTCTTGTTAATGGTTCGTATACAGATTCGATTTTCGATTTTGGTTTAACTAATTCCTATTCATCTGCTTGTCTGCTACCTTTCTTTATTCTTTTAGAGGGATCACGTCATCTTCATCACAACTCTTCAGTCGCACGGCTGGGCTTTTCTCACCATATGAGAGGTACAGTATTATTCACTACACTGGCTGCATGCGAATTGTCAAAGTTCACGCACTTTTAAGAATACTATGAAAAATTCTGAGGTAGATAAGCTGGTTTCCTTACAAAGATTTCGTTCAAAGAAGCAAATGTTTATTAATTTCTAAAATACACGGATTAAAAGAGCTTATTGTAGGTTTTGATAGCAATAAATGCAATTAAACTCTTCGGGATACAAAGACTTAGGTGTCCCTAGCAACAACGACAAAACTGTTGTAAAAGGTGACCAAAAATGATGTAAGTATTATAAGTAAGTGATAACAAATTTTCTAATTAAACATCTGTGATCTAAAATTTAACTAATACAGACGAAAAAAAAGCAGACGAGTCACATGGAGTGACTACATTGTCTCTTAAAGTAATCACCGAAACGTTTCCAGCCTAAAAGGAAGAGTAGGTACTTATAGGAACTTTAGCATTGATTCCTTCGATCACGTGAGATTATATATCGATGATTGATTCTAAATCACATTTTATCATGTTATTATTTTAAATCAATGTCATCGAAGTCAGGAATCAGGTTAAACTTTCAATGATATAGATATACTCGTAGTGCTGCAAAATTGGCATTCATTACTCGACAATGACACATTTGCAGGTTACTTGGCCGCGATCCAAGACCCATAAATTGCCCCAAGACTCATATATTGCAGGCCCCGATTTGCTAGGTTCAATCCCGTCCGACAACACGTTGAGCAAGTGGCAAGGCTTGTCTTGGTAGATTTAGACAAATTAGTCTCTTATGGTATACGATGTATGTTTATTGTCGTAAGTTATTGTTTCTTGGCGGTAACCGACAAATGAGAAATGGGCCTAATTTTAAGTCACCATCGCATGGACCTTAACGCTAATGACGTCCACGACAATGTTAGAAATAAAGTATGGAGGAACGGTTAGTGAATGAAAGACTAATACTTAAATTTGACTTCCTCATGGTTATCTAATCTATTAGTTAATCTGAAAGCAACACTTTCGAATAAAAAATAACCTTCCAAATCGTTTGATAAATGACGAAATTTTCAGGAGAGAAACAATACAAAATACAATCGAATTGAGAACCTTCTATTTTTTGAAATTGGTTAAAAAAATACTTGATTAAAGGTGGTGCGCTTTAGATGAAACGTGAACTAAATTGCTACTGAACCCAGTGACATCTACCAAAAGATGTTGTCTCATTACTCTCCCTATTGTCAGCAGGGTAAGCTAAATATGCTAGCTAAAGTGATTCATCATCACGGATATTTAGAAAACATTTTTGCCGACAAACCGACAGATGAGCCATGCTGACCAAAAATGAGCCAGGGAATCCGCTTTAATAAATACTTCTTTCTGACGTCTGTTTATGGACAATAAACGAGCTGACAATCCATCTGATTGTAAGTGGCTATAGTCGTCCATGAACAACAGCGATACCAAAGGCATCACTGATACTTTGCCGGCCAGGAGAGATAGAAAAAAAAATGAAATTTGCAACATATACCAAGAAACTCATTAACCAGTAACCAGTGCATTCAATGAAGAAAAGCAATAAAATAGTCGAACTCACACGAGCGTTCTTTATAAGATTCTACTTTCATAAGGCAACCCTTAAAATAATTTCAAATATTATTGGTAATAAGTAAAAACAGTTTAATATGCGGCAGCTTCGTGCTATTGGCATATATTATTCAACAATGCCTCATGCGCTGTCACCTTGGCAGAGCTCCAGGGCCCATATATCGCTCCGAGACCCATACATCGCTGGCCCCGATTTATTAAGTTTAACGACGTCAGAATGACCTATAAGGTTCCAATTGCTATACCTACAGCTAAGCTAGCTGGAGCTGTGATAGGCTGGTTATTGCAGCTAGGGATTGATCCTATTTCATCTCTGATTCTTCTTCGTTGTAAGCAACACCTAAAAGCCTTTCAAAATACTGTTGAGGAATCACTTGAAAGTTTGTGATAATGATCATAAGCCTGAAATAGACGTAGATAAAGTTATCTCGATACAAATTACATAAGAAACTATTCAGCGCTATGAAGCTCGACCTCGGGATGATAAGATACTTCTAGTTAACCTAGATCGTTAATCATAAAAGTCAACAAGGTAAGGTACTGTTTTTGAAGAAAATTGCTACAAATAGATAGGCACCTACGTAATTTGTTCTCTCGCGAAAACAAGGTTAGAGAATTAAAAATACATAAAATGATATGACATAAAGATACATTTATTCTAACAAAATCATTTTTGGAGAATTCTTTAGGTAATTATTTTGCTACATTTACTGCTAATTTACCCATGCTTTGTTTTAAAGAATACTAAAAACCTTAACGTAAATATGTACACTTGTATTGCGAACGAAGCTCGAATCTAGCCAAACGCAATCATTAAGGAACCTTTTGCTGCTTATTGCACCCATTAGACGAATAAAACAATCGTTAAACCGAACCTTGACCGAAACAAAACCTGTATGTTCTGTGTAAATCACTCCATGCGGTCCCCACGCGCACCGAACTTTACTTTTACCGCAAACTAAAACCAACTTTATTTTGTAAGTGGTAATGTTCCTAATACTATGTTCGTAACGAAAACAAGCATTTTCTTTTCAATAGCTCTTATTCGAGGGCCATGAAAAGCAATGTTCTTTAAATTGTTGTTTTGTTTTATATTTAAATTTAGTAGCCAAACTCGTTACTCTAAAATTTCCATTCGTGCGGGAACCACACTAACAACTTTACATTTTATATTGATAATCCTAATAACACGGACCTGAAAAAAAGACGGACGTAACCTCGTCTAATCGAGAGTGAAGCATAGCAATGGCCGACCGCTTACCATGTGTGCGTAATTTTTGATTCGCGATTGAAGCAGTGAAGTGTCAATGTGTGGGTGTGTGTACTTGTACGAATAGAGAGTTGGTATTACTATGGGTGCTTCACTGAATTTGTTCTTGGGATTACGTCCGTCTGTTTTTAGGTCCGTGCCTAATAACGTATCGTTGCTTTGCTTCGGTGACATCCCTTGTATCTGCCCGGTTGTCGTCTCCACCCGAAATATCGTTAACTCCAAAAGCCACAGATTTTGCGACATGTACCTACATATATTAGTTACAATGCCGCTATATTCGAACTCTACTATTTTTGCTGGAAGTAGGGCCCCTCGGATAGGATACATTTGGTGTTGCTAATGCCCATGGGTGACGACAGCCACTTACCATCAGGTGGATCGTCAGCTCGTTTGCTGGCTATTTGAAAATAACATTGCCGTTCTGTGCTGATTATGCTAAAAAGAGATGATGAAATTTTATTCTTCACTCACATCACGGTTACAACCATACTATCTATAATAATTTCCTTTAATCGCTGATCTTATGGCCAAAAGTTTACGCTCCCATTCCATTCGAGAGTCATTCTTCGTATCGTTTATGTGCTATTGATGTAATATTTCGGTATTGACCTTTAACATTACTCGACTTTACTCTTAAGAATTACAGTTTGGGTCGGTTTTCTGGCGTATTAATATTTGACAAAAAATACTTATCTACGAAAAGTATTGCTGTATAAGGTTTTAATAAAATGGCTGGTTTTTCAAACATTTATGTGATCAATTATTTTATTGCATTGCAAGCACGTATGGCTCTTTTTACATAAAAATGGTTATTACCACAGAAGATATAATAGTACATAATTGTACCATAACCTGAAATATCGAGTATATTCCACTAGTCCCACTGAGTTGTTTCAACGTTTATTGTACGAGTGTACGAGTAACCGCCCTCGCTTTGCTTCGGTTTTCTTTTTTTTTCACCTCGGGTTACATTATTGGACTTTTATTAATAATCCCTAATTGTTCACGCAAATTCACATGTTATCATTAATCTACAACTTAAATTATTTTATCTATGTGCATTCAGTAGAAAGCCGTAATAATAATCTGTGTCAGTTGTTCTATACGTTGTAGCTAATCTGTGCTCGCTCTCTGTTCCTGTGAATCTCGTACCGAACGGTTGTATTCATTCTAAGGTTAGAAAATTATAATTGTATCAAGTTCAGAAAAATATAAAGTGATCAGAATTCAGTTCTCAGTTTTACTTAATCAGTCCTGTGACCTGCGATCCTACCTAGCCCGTCTGGTGGCCCATGCTATTTTTCAATCATCAGAACTACATCAATTTATAAGGAGAGCAGCCATCTTGTTGTAACGGGAAGTCATGTACGTCTCAAACACATTTGGTAACTAGTTCAGTCCGATCCCTAACATCCTTTGGTGGCTTCAGAGAGACCAGCCCAAATCAGTACTCCATATCAGAATCAGTACATCATACATCAGTCACGCCCACAATTTTTTGGCAATCCCATGAGGGGAAACCATTCTCCTCAACACAAATTTTTTTGAAAATATAATATAGCGTCATCCAGGGATAGTGTAGCTTCCCAATAGTGAAAGAATTTTTCAAATCGCTTCAGTAGTTTCAGAGCCTATTCAATGCAAACAAACAATCAAATCTTTCCTCTTTATAATATCAGTACACATGAAAGTTCAAAACTTTCTTATCATCAGAAAGGGCTGGAACAAGAGTGGAAGCCTAGTACAATATGGGTCAGTCAACTGGAAGCCGATTACTTGGTACATTTTGAATCCCATCGAACAAGGGTCACGTTGATATGTTTTGACGTGGCGAGTTTAAACCCTTTTTGTCTGAATCGCTAAGCCGCTGGCATATTTCAATGGTTTGCGCTTGTTTCCCCTCCCTTTTAAAGGGTAAGACTACGCATGACTTATTTTCTATTTATAAATTCATGCACTATATAAAATAGCAAGGCATCCATTTTATTGCGAGTATTGCTACAATGGTATTAATGAGCATTGATAGATAGCCTTTTGGTTTGAATGTCGATCTCTCTCGGGAAACACGGGTCCGAATTTTACGCATATATGCAATTTTCAGTCAATCAAATTACCAGCAATCAAATTATCACCAATGAATTATTACTCGTACGCATTTGGCCACCGTGGCGTACACCTACTACTAAAAGTACTCAGTGACTCTTCGCCCTTACCAATGCGACAAATGGTCGGATCTCAGAAAGTTATGATGTCTGCATTTTTACGTTTATACTTTCCCCTTCTACCCTAATAATCCCTCTACTTCTTATACAGATATCAGAAACACTAATTGGTGGGCACGATTAATACTCTTACGCCCCAACTCAGAGTCACTAACGGTTACTTTAATCGCTGCTTAGTAAAGAATCACTATACAAATTCTGTACTAAGACGCGATTTAAGTAACGGTTAGAGACTCTGAGTTTGGGTTTTAACACTTTAAGATTTAATTATACAAACGATTTAATTGTTGTTATTGTTATGCTAGTTACACAATTTCATTTTATGTTATGGATTATGCTATACATTAAAGGACTGCTAGGGATGCTACAACCTCAATGGTGTCAGTTGTATACAATACACGTAATTATGATAGTTGAATGCAAAAATAGAGATAATATAACATTTACGTGTGTATTCCGAAAATTTAGTTAATAAAGCTAATGATAACAATGGAATTAATGAATCTATATACATTTAAATTATGGGAATGGAATGCTTCGGTATACCATTAAAGGAAAACTTAAGCGCGAATCATTGTAGCACTCCGCCGATCTACGTTCATTTTTATTCAAAACAGGCACCGAAAAGGTTGAACGGATTTTATTGAAATCTTCAGTCAAATGTGGAAATATTCCTTCAAAAACTCTTTTCCGCAAAGATTTAACCTTCACCTGTCTACATTCGATGTATTTCTTTTAAATATTTTGGCATGAAATGTTCAGTCTTACTTCAGATTTCAGGATGCTCAAACATTATGACAAGGACAGGAAAAATATGACAAAAGACACAATTACAAGCTGGGTCTCGTTTACTTAAAATTCATGGACGTTTCCTTGTTATTAATGACATTATTATAATATTCAGTTTGCTGACACTGAACCATCTTTCACACAGTATCGGGCAAAAATCGGTCTGTAACTGAACGGTATGTCACTATGTCCTCACAGACGCATACAATGTAGAAACACATTAAACCTAGTAAGTATTTAATATTGTAAAACTTACCCTCTAGCCGTGACAATAATGAAAAAACAGATTTATATAACAAAGATTAGCAAGCGTCGGCATAATTCGGTTTTTATGACAGCATTTTGCAGGTCATTAAAGGTTTATAATGGATATATGGTTTTTAAAGTTTAAAATTAATAATTTAATAAATTTTCCAGAATAACTTTAAACTTTTATCTCTGAAATTTTGACCCTTAACTTTGTTATAAAAAAAAACTTGAGAGGTGTCAAGGGACACCCGGATGGAACGAAGTTCCTTGCAGTAAGTACTAGGATAGCAAAAACATGCAGCAAGTGTGCCAAAACAAATCTGGGGTATTAAATTTCTCATCGGCTTTGTTCACCTAGTAGCTTGCTACTAGGTGAAAAAATTTAATACCCCAGATTTGTTTTGGCACACTAGCTTGCATGTTTTTGCTATCCTAGTACTTACTGCAAGAAACGAAAATATCTAGCTTGCTTTCTATAAGAGAGAGAGAGAGACAGACAGAGAAACATGCGCACGCCGCACGACATGTAACGATGCCGCACGAGTTGTAACGACTAACGACGGCAAAAAGTGTCATTACAACTTTTCGTTACCAAATTTTCCGCCTAGCCCCCTTTCGCAACGCGCGATAAGGAACTTCGTTCCAAAAACACATTGTATTTTAAAAACATATTTTCTCATAGTTCCCAGAAAAAAAAACATCTAATACCGCATCCTACATAAATATACTATCAAAACATAATCCTGCTTACTATCGTATAATCCAGCAAAAAGATAACTCGGGAACGATTACGAAACAGCAATGTGTCGTAGGGACAAAAAGACAAGTTGGAATACAGTGACAGCTGTCCGCTCCCTCGGGCTCCCAGGCCCACTATGATAAATAAGAATCCAACAAGAAATCGGATCGGATCGGATTAAGCCAAAAAAGATGATATTGAATGGACCATACACAATAAGCTGATTTCTACCATTGAAGTATTATTACTAGCATATAGAACCGACACCGCGAACACAATGTATGTCCCAATGAATTGGCATCGATCGGCTTCAATTTTCAATGGATTCGTTCGATTTTGAAAGGAGAACGGGCGCTCAATTTTGAAAATAGAACCTCCCGGCGGGACACACATTTTGTTCGAGATGTCTGTTCTAAATATTTTGAAAGTAGGAATATCTTTCATCGGAAACTTTCTGGTTCCAGTACATAAACTTACATTTTAAAGTTACATTTTAAAAATGTATAGACATCCACAACACAGACACAATCGTGCCAATGGACTTGGGCTACAACAAAGTACTGACAGCATTGAAGAAGAACTGTTATAATAATAAAATGCAAGAAAATTTCCATTCGCCTTCCGCTCGTCATTGAAACTGTGGAAGAAAAAAATAAAAAAATATTTTAAATAAAGGTGTACAATACAGAAAGTCGGACTTGATTTGTATACATTTTTAATTCAATTTGATCACATGATAATATAAACAAACTAGCTCTTATCTTCCTTTTTGCGCAATTCAAAGATAACTTAAAACAAATTGCTTCTGGCAATCAATGTTTAAAATAAAATAAGGATAAAAAATCTTATTCCAACTTTAAAATGAAATTATCCTCCTTGCGCACAGGACACATTAATTATAATACTTATAGGACAGGCGCACATACTGAATAAAAATGAAATTGGAATTCTGGGATCTGAATTCGTATCCGACCGGAAGCTTTCGCGCTGAACCTTTCTCTCCTATTATTTTCATTAACAAACCCGCGCGTGACCAAAATAAAGTGGCCTGTGACGGTGCCTGCGGCTTTTGACTGATTTTCCGACCGTACAGTAGCGGGTTCACCGAAGCGGATTTTCACAGCGATCTTTCTTATTAAATTTACCAACGGAAATCCTTTGACAGAGATAGACATTCCCCCACTACGGTTCTACGTTGAATTGCTTTTATGAATTTGTGGAACACTAACCCCATGAATAATTCTCTGCAGTAACAATTATGTGTTTACGTCTGTTCCGTACATTGTTGCAGGCATAAATTCATTCTTTTGTAATAAATCTCCCTTTAAAGAGTTACAGTGTAATAGTGCAGTGACAGTAATAATATTTCAAGCTCTTATGTTACTGTTATAGTATTGTTAACGCTCTATAATTTAGCTCTTAATATTAACTGTGTTACAAAGTAGGTGTGGGTATTTTTACAAGCTATTATTCAACTCGCTTTGTTTATTAGATTGTTCGCAAGTAAACTGTATGAGTCAAATCTTTCAAACTGAATAAGAACTACTTGCTGTTGAAATTTCAACAGCAAGTAGTTCTTATTCAATTTCAATTGTTCAAATTGATTTAGTACCGATGACAATGCATCTTCATGTTAATGGTGATTTGATACTTACTACGCCTCGGTTTGGCTCCAGATGAGTATGTAGGAAAGTGTTTTTAAAGTTTTAATTTATTTTAAATACAGTATTTTTTTTTATTTGAGGCCTAGCAATTGCGGTATTTGATAGCTATATTTCCATCATGGTCATGGAAGTCGGTAGAAGATAGAAATTATCTCCTTATTTCGTTTTGTTATCATTAATCTGTTATTCCATATCCTTCCTTCGTTTCAAAAATGGCAAAAGATCTGCACGTTTATCGACGAAAATTCAAGTTTCCACTAATTCATAGCAACTTGTGATGCACAGAATCCTTTAATTTCTGAAATAAAACGTAACGTGATTCAAAGTAGCTCACTCAACAACGAAAAAAAACAATAAAAAATTCAATGTACGAAATCTTAACTTAGCACGTCTTGCACTCATATAACCTCTTTTAAATAACTACTTCCAACATAAGTACATCCCAGCAAAACCCAGTTAATAAGACTGAAATTTGTTCAAAGAAAATTATATTTCTGCAGCGAGATTGAAGACGTTCTCATTAAGGGAGGAAGCTGCATATATTCCGGCCGAATATTTCGGAGCATTACAACTTTACCTAAACCCGAACTAGTCTCCCAGCGGAGCAGTCCGTCTTTGTTCCTCACATCAAAACGCCACAAAAACTGATATTTGTTAGTATTTACGACTTCGGTATTTTTTGTGGGCAACACATAAATTTCTGTGCGTAAGTTTCGGTAAAAACTTACGCCAATAACGTTTACTGAATTGGCCTAATAAAGCCACGGCGAGGGTCGCTCCCGTGTGGCCTATCGTCTCTTCGCGTTGTATATAACAAGCCACAAGCAATTTATATGGAAAACGTTTCCAAATGTATCTCGTTTGTGATACGATCAACCAGAGTTAAACCACAGTGTATCAACTAACAGTGATAAGTTTTTTGTTGGTGTCTAAATATTTCCTCAGGATTATCACATGACTCAGACATCATCAGAATACAAAAATGTTGTCTCTTGTTAGAATAATATAAGGTAAGTTTATAATTCCCCACGCTGATGCACTGGAGAAATCTCAGGTTTTCTCACGATATGTTGTTTCACCGAAGCAAGTCAAAATGCAAAAGCATCACAAACATAACTTACGTCACCCGTATTGTTAGGTCAATAGTAAAATAATGAAGACGTCACAAACGTTATAATGATTATTTACTTCTTTAGTAGTTATTTGGTGTGCGAATCGGTTGGTGAAAACCGTACAAAGGAATTTTAATGGTTTGTTTACATCAAGTCCAAACCGAATGTGACTGGAGTATAGGTTAAAAATTATGCACAGTATTCCCAATATATTGAGAAAACATCTATTTATTTATTTTAGGTTCACCAACACAGGATACACAAACATTTCTTAATATCTAACTTCGTGTCCCTACAATTATTATAGGTGAACAACTGAACACACATATTGAATATACATATAATCAACACGAAGTAATAGGTTCTTTGTACCCTGCTAGAAATTATTCACAAATTAAGAATACATCTCTCCGCTTGTGACGTTGTTCCGTCTATAGATCTTATTATTTTTAATCATAGTATTTAGATTTAAGCGTATTGTTGTATTTGTTGCAGTGCCCTGTGAGCGAAAATGTTTTTCTTTCTTTCTTTTTTTATCTTATCTTACTGTATGAAGGAGTTCTTTAAGCTGTGGCATACTAATGGCAGGGTTGTTAGGTGGGAATCGAGTCGCGGCTATTAGTGCCTTGGGGTTCGCGGCCGCGGACTGCTTCAGTCAGCGCTGTTTTACACAATGGTATCCGGTTTACTAATGGATGGTTATTATGGTATCGAGGGTACTTTCCAAAGATGGAATTTATGGAATAGCAAATGTGGAAAAATCCTGCTGAAATCCAATCGGTAATTTTAACCTTTTAGTTCTGTTCTTACGTCAGTTTCAGAAACTTCTTGTTCAGAAACTTCTTGATAAATTTCATTTTCATAAGTCAAGAAGTTTTCGAGATATCCTGGTATGGTAGTCATTTAATTTGTTACGATTTATTGATCGTTCATGGCTAAATTCTGAAAGTCACATCATCTACTCATTTTAATAAATTCTATATTTATACTGAACAAGTATCTTTAAGTCTAAATAGATAATATGGATAATCTAAATTCAATTAACATGATTGTGTTTGATATATCAGGATTTTTTCAACATTGTTAAACTTTGCCAATATTGAAATAATTGTCTGAAACTAGTAGCATTTATTAAGCGTTTTCCGAGACTAATACTTTAAGAGCTAGCCAAGTCTTTCTGCTACGTCTCATTACTCTAACTTAGTTCAGAAAACGTTTGTATTAAGAAATATGTTCTGCTTACTTTTCACTTAAGTTCTAAAGAAGAGACGACAAATAAGTGAGGGCGAGGACACGTATAAATAACGATTTCACTCATTACTTTTTCCGAACGTATGTCTCTTTGGGGAAAGTTTGTACTTTAGCGGGTACAAACTCCCTTTGGATTCATGTCAGCCTGGTACTCGTATACGGTTTCGAATATTGTAATTTAATAGCTATTATTTTCAGAATAAGTGTTGTTTACTCTATGGCAAGTCGAGTGATTATGTCTAGTCGGTGGTTAATGTAAATAGCACCTAAGATGATTCGTCTGTCACTTGCTGTACGGTGCGGTGTTACTGAATAAATAATATTCATGAAATGTGATCTTTCAAGCCTGAATAATAACATAACAATAAGAATTAATGATGCTAGATCCAATAGTTTTTCTTCGTTTTATTTATATGCATTTCGACGCTTGAAAAGCAAAAATTACCAAGCGACATGTTGACAACTTTACACTAGAGCATTTAAAAGTTTTTAATTTTAGAAAAATATCATAAAAAATCGCCTATTAGTCATAGCTACTTAATTCCAATGAATTTTACATGCAGTTTACATGCTTAGTAAAGCGATTTTTTTCTAAAATAAAAATTTTAAAATGCTCTAGTGTAACATGTGTAACATAGTGTCAACATGTCGCTTGGTATTTTTTGCCTTTCAAGCGTCGATTCGTATGATAATGGTGACCTGATACTACTCAGGGTTGGCTTCAGACGACGCAACATTGCATTACATTGACGTCATGTCTTAGCACATCTAATTATACCTACAGCTATATATTCATCAGTAGAATCACGTACAGATACAAAGAAGACCAGAACAGTCCCCTAAGTTATTATCGCAAAACGAGGACATCATTAGAGAAACTAACTTTCTCGCAGTTATAACTCTACCGTTTAGTGGCACGCGTGACTGAAATAACGCGCAGCGATCAACGGCGAACTAATTCACCTGACTGAAGAAATGACTTGCTAGTTAATTTCTACTAGCATCCTTCACTTCTATTCGAGAAAGTAACTGAAAAGATTACTAACTTTGCCTGGTCCACGTGGACTACATTATAGAACTACTACACTACACAACTTTAAAGAGTCTTGGGGTTCACGTCAGCGCTTTCTTCTTCCTCTTCCTTCTACTCATTGACACCATGCATTCACGCTTTCATTACAATTACACGATTCTTAATTCTTAATAATTTTGTATTTTTTTTTAGTTGGATTTTTTATAAAAGCGTGTTTTTTCGTTTTTTTTTTAACTATTATTTATTGCAGTATGTAACAGCGACGTTTGTTACAACAGAACTCCGTCATTTACAAACAGATTTCGAAGATTATTTTTATTCCATATTACGTGTCTCCAATTTGAGCAGGTTATGCGAAAATTATGTTAATTCTGATGATGATGGGCTGTCAACAAGTCACTACAGTACAGTAATCAGCATCCAATTAGATCACTCGACTATCTTTCACACAGTAAAAACACAATAAATACAAATAAGTATTGTAGTCGTTCGAAATTTAACTCCAAAAACATGTCGAAAGAAACTTAAATAGGTGTAATTTAAGGGAAAGTTACCCTTTAATTAAATTTCATAGCCCGAATAAACAATTCCGTCCGGCAATAATGTTTGTTTTTACTGGCAGGCAAATTTAAATTTAAAATAGGAACTGTAGGCTTACGCTCGAATACGATTTGAACTTTTGATTGTCAGATCAATCTTGATTTAGATTCATTATTAATTTTGATACCTTAATTCCTTACAAAAGTCAACTGGTATTACATACTTCGTAATTAAATAACTTAGGATTTTGTAAGCATTTATTAAAATACCAGTCAAATTGCTTTTAAATAAAATTATTAACTCGGCATATTTCCTAAATTAATTCTTAATTTCTGTATGAGCCATCGTTCTACTGAGCACTTGTTTCGATTTAAACAGTATTTATTGAAATCAGTTGCCATAAAAATCGATTCACATTAAATATCACAATAAATTACTCATAGTACTGTGGAGGCGATGATATTTAAAAAAATTATCGATAGTTATGCCCTTACAAATGAACCAAAAAATCTGTTCCAAAAAGAGTTACAACACACACCCGTTTATCTTTTGTTTCACTACACCAATCACATTAGTATAATACACGAAGGTATTTTAACGCTGTATGTCAAATGTCAAGCACTTCTGACAACAACAAAAGCATGCGTATCGTCTTGTATTGACAAATCGATTACGAGCACAACGGTCAATTGCCTGTTCTTACGCTCTTCATCGTCGGCACGCTACTGACATATCTACCTTTTTTTACATTATAATATAATTGTATGGAGGTCATCAATATGAGGGTGTGTGTGTTCAGGTGTGACCCGGTAACTGGTATAGGATGTTCAGGTTTGGTGAGTATGAAGGGAACACACGAATGATGCGCACGAGATTTGATTTCATACTGATTTAATTAGGGGCATACCTGATAATATAATGCAGTTTTGTTATGTTACCTCAACCAAATGTTTCGTAAACAGAGGGCGTTGACATTTATTTATGCTACTACAGTACTTATCTTTACTCTATACAAATAAATAAAATTGGAGTGTCTGTTTGTAATATTAAAATAACCGCTTTTTACTAATTGCATTTGGATGTATACACGGTACATATACCAAAACAACATTTTTTACAAATTTTGTGTGTCTGTCTGTCTATTTCTTCCGGCTAATCTCTGAAATAGCTGGACCGATTTTGACGGGACTTTCACTGACAGATAGTTGATAAAACAAGGAGTTTGTTAGGCAATACGAAGTTCGCCGGGTCAGCTAGTAATCAATATACACAATAAAACAAGAACAATCACAATATAGACAGGTGTGAAAACAATATCATCATTGTTGCCGCGTGTGGCAGCTACGAATTTCCGATATGTAAAATTTTGGTTAAGAATATTTTAACAGTTCTGTAAATATGGTTATGTTTCGTTTAACATGTTTATTTATTTTTGGTAGCTATAAATTTAGCCATATCATATAATTGGCCTTTGTCAATGTATGTAATATCAGTAGTAATATCATTAGGTAACTCTAATAGAAGTTTTCTTCGATAGATATTCTACATAATTAGTCGACCCTGTAGCCTAGTTGGTAGCGACCCTGCCTGCGAAGCGAGGGGTCCCGGGTTCGATTCCCGGCCGGGGCAGATATTTATGTGACAGATAAATATTTGTACTCGGGTCATGGGTGTGATTGTGATGTGTTATATGTGTCGTCCATGCCACCCGCGACACAGGTAATAACCTACTGCGGGGGTGTGAGTGTGTTAGCGTTTATTTATTTATTATTTATAATATACTAACGCCCCAACTCAGAGTCACTAACGGTTACTTAAATCAGATATACGCTAATACCACAGAAAAAATAATAGTACTTATAATAAGTACTAATACGGAATGATATACTTACAAAAGAACATACACTGTTCTTTTCATAATAATGTCATCGAATGAAGTCGTGTTTTTTGGAATACGTTTACTCGAGACAAAATGGCCGAAAGCGAATGAACATTGACTCAGTGTTTAGCTTCAGATCGTTCATTTCTCGTTCATTCAGAGTGGGAGTGAGTGCGCTACCTCACCGGGACGCCAAGGCGACGTCGCCGGCCACGTATCCAAACAGTTTTTATTGAATTGTGGCTATTGGCTACGTTGCCACACCGTCGCCAAGTGAGGTAGCCGCCGTACAATTCAATATAAAGTATTTGGATACGTGGCCGGCGACGTTGCCTTGGCGTTCCGGTGAGGTACCGCACTCAAAGATGAAAGATGCCAATATCCAACACTGTTGGATCGATTCACTAATGAATTCATTCGGCACTAATGTTTCATTTTGTGTTCAGATGTGTCACTTGGAGTGAAATATGCAAAATGAAAGAAGAAAATTAACACAAAATGACCCGTCTGATATCACCTTAACAGATATTACTTTTCCTCTCCAAACTTAGTTCTCTACTTCTCTTCTCTTACGCCCCAACTCAGATTCACTAACGGTTACTTAAATCGCCCCTTAGTACAGAATTTGTATGGTAATGCTTTTCTAAGGAGCAATTAAAGTGACCATTAGTGACACTGAGTTGGGGGCGTTAGTTAGTAGCCTCGCAATGACATGACCAAAATAAAACTTTTTCTAAATGACGACGTAAACTACACAATGACATCGATATTTAGCGTCCACCATCACTGAGATTAGCAGGAAAAATTAATTTGTTCACAAAACGATACATTTTTTTAAAATAAATAAAGATAATATAAGTAAAAATGAAGGAATAATTTCTAGAACATTCTAATATCAGTTTCACGATGGTGTTACTACCTAATTATCATAAATTCGACGCGAAAAAGGCATTCGACCCAAAAGAATCAATCATTCTTGCATTGGACTGTTAGCATTGGCTTATTTCCAAGTCGAATGCCTTGCTCATGACTCGGGTTCGACTCTAATATTTTCCTAATGTCGATACAAGCTATGATTTTTCGTTTCAAACTGTAATGGTTTATTATTGCTTTTATAAAAGATCCTTTGTGTCATGTATTTGGTTTTAATAACATTTATTTTAAACTATGAGTTTCTAATAAGAAAATATTAAATAATACTAGTTTTTGAAAATATTAAATGATAACTTTAAATTTAAATCTACTCATATACACTGACACGGAGAAGTTGTGTGTAAATAATTCATTAATACGCCATTTTCACATTTCCACATCTCTTCACCTAATATACTTTCATCACAAAATGATGCATTGGCTTGACTTTGACTTTGAAATAATTAAGTTGCTAATTTTAACTTTCACCAATTTTAAACTTCTTTTCGTTCACTAGTTTCGACTAAAATCAAATACGTTGGATAATCTCACACAAATGATCCCGTACAAACGTACTTACGGTTCCAATTTTTTTATAGGATGGGCAGAACGATGAAAATTACTTAAACATTTTACATATGGAAATGATAACTGTTCTCTATGTATTATTATTATTATTATTATTATTTATTATTATTATCTAATATACTAAGTATAATAAAACTCAAAGGGCAAATTTTCGGTACATTGAATATTTTTTTAAATTTCGATTAGGGGGCATTTCAATAACGTGTTAGAGCACAAAAATATTTTTTTTTAGAAGTATTGTCTGTCTGTCTGTCCGGGCATTAAATGAAAACCCTTGAAGGGATTTCGATGAAAATTGGTAAAGTTGTTACTATTAATACTCCGGGTCATATTTTAGGAGACTTTTTATTCCGGAAAATTAAAAGGTTTCCCCGAGAAACGGGATGAAAGTTTGTGTGGAATATTTTTAAAACATCAACCGATTTGCTTCAAATTTACAACAAATGGTCCTTGCTTAAATTGATGGAACATATTTTTCAGTTTTTAAAAATTTTGCAAAAAAATACAAATTGTTGTGAATATTGTTTATTTTTCAAAACCCGCTCTTGGAGGAACCCTTTGTGATTTTATCGTGAGTTTATATAATATAAATTACTAAATATAAGTACTTCAATATAAATTCACCGTTTTTTTAAATTTTCTTCTGCAAGAGTTACAAATAAGGTAAAACATAACGGATGTATGCGAAGCTGCGGGCAACAGCTAGTATATAATTAATAGTACAATTTGTAGGTTCTCTGCCTAGTCTTAGTAACTCAATTAAATAAAAGGACCTACCGTAACTTTTCATCATCACCACGGTTGAAAATGGCACTAGACATTAAAAGAACAGGCAATCAAATAAACTCTTCAACGAATAAACTGTCATTTCAGACCTCGTTAATGTTAACTGTTTCTGTCAAAATGATCCCGCGGCCCGAGCAGTCGCCGCAACGTTTGGTATTTGCGCCATCATCGATAATGGTCTATCGGACGATGGCTGCTGCCCGAATATTAATAGGTCAACACAGAGTATCGTGGAGTCTCGATTCTAACCTCGGAATCCAATTACTTTAAATGCATTAAGATGAAACTTTTTTATCATGATTTAGTTATAGATGAAAGAATTCTAAATAAGAATTCTAAATAGGGAACCCATTTTTAATGCTAACGGGATCTTATTAAGCAACTATCTATATATATATATAATATATATTCTATTGCTATATATATAATCTGTCTATATAATGTATCTATATAATCTATCTATATAATCAGAACCATGAAATGAATAACGCTTGCAACGTATCCAAATGCATTAGTTAATTTAGTTTTCACATCAACTAAATTGTCTGTCACATAATTTTTATTTCTTTTCGACTTTCAACTAAGTGCATATTGGCGACATTGTATGTGAGACTAGAGTGTATTACCTAATCTCTTCGAACGAATCACCTCACATAATTATGATAGAACTTCACTTACAGGTAAGTTCGTTTAATCATTAAATATAATATATTCTACTTATCTCTTTTCTATTTAGTTAAAAATCTGACACAAAAGCAGACGCGTCGCCAGTGTTAAGTGGTTACCGTTGTCAATATACATCAATAAAACCAAGGCATGACTTATTACTTATTTGCGCTATTCCGAAACAACATGGAAACAACTTAGGAGGGTCCGCTATTCCGAAATAGCGAAACCTCATAAGTCTGTATGCCTTGGTTTTACTGATTTATACTCGTCTGCTTTTATGTCAGATATTTACCTACATAAAAAAAGAGATAAATAGAATATAGGTAGTTGAACGTGAAAATTAAATTAATTAACGTTAGCCTGGGAAGTAAGCCTATGTTGAGTGTAAAGAAGTAGTTATAATATGATTGAAAGAACCATTGAAGTATAGCGTATAGAACAGACACCGCGAACATCGGGTTCGGGAGTGTGCATTGCAGCCGGCCGGCTTCATTTCATTCTGTCACTCGGCCGCGCCCATGGCAGCCACATGTCAAAATTGTGACAAAATAACATTTCAAAAATGCCGTAGTACGTTATATGAAGCTGTAAAAATCAGTCAACTACGAAAAAAAAGATAGTTGTGTTACTTATCATCGGAAAGGAAACAAAACATTACCTTAAATAAACCAAAACGAATTTATTTCATTATTGTGCAATGTTTCCGCCATTTTTCATTGAAAAAATCATAAGGCGCGTTTAAATACTTGCCAAGCCGCAAGCGTGTATGTACTAAATAGGCTTGCTTAAGCTTGTCAACGCTTGTGACCAATTTAAGGTCTTGGTTCGGCAAGTGTAGTATACAAAGTTACTCTATGGTAAGTGTGTAAAGGCGCCTTCTAGTTTGAAAAGAGAACGGAGGGCAAGACGGCGTCGCGGTCGGGACACACATTTTGTTCGAGATGTCTGTTCTATGTCATTATACTTCAATGGAAAGAACTAGGCTTTTGCTGATAACTCATCACGCGTATTGGCAAAATTAATACACGACCAATAGTGAGCTATTCTAAAATTGGTTTACTGTACGAGTAGATGACGCCTAATTTCCGATACTAACCCCACATCGATAATATTCATGACAATGCGTGTGTGCACAAAATAACTTAATTGAGACTAACGCTCAGCCCACGGCGTTCTCCGGGATAATAAGCACTCTATCCTATTGCAGATAATGGTCTACCTGTGTGCTAAATCACGAATATTCGTTCAGTAGTTTCGCGTGAAAGAGTAACAAAAAATCATACTCACATTTATAATGTTAGTAGGATGTTAACAACAAGCGCCCTCTACTGGATTCATTCTCTGTTCTGAGGCACTTCATGTGATGGTTGTCCCCTTTGGTAACTTCCGCGGGATAATTTGTGCAAATGGAATACTTGGAAGTTATAGCGTTCTGTAACCGTTACTTTGAATGACTTAATGTTTATAAAATTGACGGATATTTTCTAAAGAAGCTCTGAATACTGTTATTGTGATTGTCTCTTTTAGTAAAGTTTTCATGGAAAATGCGTTTAAGTGATATAAGGGTTCAAATATAGTGAAGCGCTCATAGCTCAGCAGCTTGTGATAGGCTAAACACCTAGGGGTGACCGTCAAAGTTAAGCAACAGCGAGCGCGGTCAATAGTTGGATGGGTGACCTCTAGTGGCAAAAACTTTTTGAGCATTTTCGTGCTTCGGAGGGCACGTAATGCCCTCGGTCCCGGTTGTTATCGTAAGATAACAGTCGTTAAGTCATGTCGCAGGCTCTCGGGTGGCATGAAAACTTCCGACACTTGGGTTGGCCAATAATCCCTCCATCTATCCGTACTGGAGTGTGGTGGAGTATGATCTAGGCATCCTCAAGAGAAGAGACCCGTGCTCAGTATGAAGCCAATAATAGGTTGAAGCCAATCAAATTGAAGAATGGGTTAAAGCAATGCAAATGACTGATATACAACGTCCACAACTTAACTGTGATAAATTTCCACTGAAGCACTACATTATTGAAGAAATGTTGTCACAAGCGGTCATCCATCCAACTCATGAACGTGACCAATATTGCTTAGCTAGGTATTTAATGTTTCTCATCTGACTTTAATAATATATACAGATCCTCAAAATTATTTATTTTCATAATTCTTAATCCTCAACATCGAGAGCGGTCTCGAGGGAAATTCAGGTTACAGTATAATTCTAATGACCCAACCGAAGCTCATATCTTGAGGGATTATAGACAAGTTTATTACAAAAAATACATTTACCTACTTATTTTATGTCACCATATTATGTTTTTTTTTTATAGAAATAGCCGGCAAACGAGCTAAAAATCCACCTGATTGTAAGTGGCTATCGTCGCCCATGGACATCAGCAACAGCAAAGGCATATCTGATGCGTTGCCAGCCAAGATAGAGGGAAGAAAAAAAATGAAGAACTGGCTCTCAAGCCCCCAGCCGGAACACAACGACTCGACTGGCGGCTGACTCATGCTCAAGGGTGGTAGCTAACCAGGTGAACCCCATCGAGAAATAATAATTAATGTTACTATATTACGCAAGAATTTTCATCCAGTAACCGTCTTCGCTTTGTTTCGGGAAACCAAGTCTTCGTAAATATTAAATGAGGTATTATTAAATTAACATATATTATTATGTCGGCGAGGCCACGAATCTCCAATGAAGGTCCAGAGACGGATCTCTTTATTCTACAACGCTTGTCCGTTGCAGAGGCTGGCATATAAGAATTGTCATGAAGATTTGGATTAAGGAATTGTGAATAATAGAGAACAGATAATGATTGATCACGTAGTGTTGAATTAATTTGGAATATTGACGTGAACTTTAGGAGAACTGGAAATATATCATGGTGCAAAGTAAAAGGAATATTATTGAATAACCAATACCGTAGAATACCCCTTTTGCTTTATATAATCACGAGTAACCGCCCTCGTTTTGCTTCGGTTTTCTTATTTTTTTACACCTTGGGTTACATTATTGGAGTTTTATTAAGGATCCCTAATTTTTTGAAAATATAATATAGCCTATGTTACTCGGGGATAGTGTAGCTTTCCAACAGTGAAAGAATTTTTGAAATCGGTTCAGTAGTTTCGGAGTTTATTCAATGCAAACAAAAAATCAAATCTTTCCTCTTTATATATTAGTACAGATATCTTTTTATTTATCAAATGTTATCCCAAATTGACCACAATGCATTAGTGAAAACGTGTCTGAAAATAGTGAGAACATATACAAACCCATGGAAAGTGTGACGTATTGTCAGTATTACATATTTCGTCACAGATAATGTAGTAGATGAAATAGTCGCTAGGGAAATTCAGCCTTTAAATTTCCCTAATGAACCCTTAGCTCATTCGTGAAGAAATTGCAACCTATCCAGTCGGAACAGAACTTTCACAATGAATGGAAGTGTCATTTTAAATTTTTCAGCGTTTCGTTCATTACTTAAACAATTTGTTCTTGCTCGGAATGCAAAGTAAGACTTTATTTACATCTGTAGTTATCTATAATTCTATCTACATAATTAATTATCTGCCAATATAAAACGATAAATCCTGATATATCAAAGCCAAAAATAAAACCTTGAGGTAGATAGCAGACATTTTGCAACCATTTGTTTATGATGTATGTGCACAAACAGTTTGTTTCCGCGGGATAGTTAAAAAGAGGATTCATAATAATATTTTCCCTTTAAGTAAGAAAGAGAAGCGCTCATAGCCCGGCGGCTTTTGTCAATCCTAAGTGATCGCCAAAGTTAAGCAACAGCGGGCGCGGTCGGTAGTTGGATGGGTGGCTGCTAGTGGCGAACATTTCTTGAGCGTTTCCGTGCTTCGGATTGTCGTCAAATAACAGTCGTTACGCCATGTTGGAGGCCCGTGCCTTGAAAACTTCTGACGCTTGGGTTGGCCACTAACACCTCCACCGCACCGCGCTGGAGCAGCGTGGTGCAGTATGCTCTAGGCCTCCTCAAGGGGAGAGACCCATGCTCAGTAGTGGCCCTGTAATGGGTTGAAGCCAAAGAACACATTATTAGAAATATAAATTACCCAGTAATTAGAATCACTGGCAACTGCAAGGCTATTCTGTTTTGTAACTCGACAGCGGAATCCGCGATGAGTATCAAAATCCTATCCTTAGTCGTTTGAGGTTTGACACTCATCGCGGATTCCGCTGTCGAGTTACAAAACAGAATAGCCTTCCTGAACTATTTATAGGATATTTTGTATACCCGCGCATTAATATTTTACTTTAAAGTAGCCTTATCTCTGGTAGCTATCGATAGAGAGATGTTATGTCGGAAAAGGGTTGCATAAGTTGATTAATTAGGAAGGCCAATCCGTACTAGAGAAGTGTTGTATACAAGGTGCATGCTCCCTTATTTTTAATGTATAATTATGCTAAGTCACGTCACTTATATTTTACGAACAGATAAATCGCTTGCATTTTCTACTAATCAAGGATCAAAACCATCAGTCCGATATAAGAGAGAAAGCACTTGCTCAGCGCGAAAACAATTTCATCTCTCATTTATCAAGTTGTCTTACTCCCACTATAAATACAGAACCTTTGTATTTGTTGCTTTGTTCAGAAATTCAACAAGAGGAAGACAATTCAAAGAAAAATGAATGATTTTTATTCTTCTCAACGAGGCACAAATTAACCTCATTGGAGACGGATCAAGAGCTTTCAATAAAGGTGTTGAAGATGATTGAGGATTTATTATTGCTGAAGATTGACACAAAATGTCAAGATGTCACATTGACAGAATTGATGGAACATAAGAATACGAATTCGGCATCACACATCACGCCCAAATTCACTTTAACACCGTTTTTAGGGTTCCGAAGTAAAATCGGAACCCTTTATATTTTCATAATGACTGTCCGTCCCTCCGCCCCCATCCGTCCGTCCGTCCGTCCGTCCGTCTGTCCGAGGCATAGCGCCGAAACCCTTAGTGCTAGAAAGCTGCTATTTGGCATGGATATACATATTTATAAAAACTCCAAAATCCTAGAATAAAATATTAAAAAAAAATTTTTTTTTTCAGGGTACGTCCGCTACAGGTAACGTGATGATGATTTTTTTTTCATAGCGTACCTCATAGTGTGGGGTATCGTTGAAAAGGTCTTTCAAAAATATTATGGGTCCCTTAGGATCATATTTGGATTTAGGGGTTCGTTTGCGAAATATTTGGCTTTAAAGTGATAATTTTGGTTAGAGTTAAGTGTCCCCCCCTGCCGGCTAAACGGTTGGAGTTGGACAAGAGAAAAAAATCTCAAAAATAGTTTATAACATGAATTTAGAATGAAAACTATCGTGGCAATGTTAGCATAAGTAGTTAATAATAACATAAAAATAAACCATAAATATGCTAGGATACAATTTCATAATTATGTTTATTGGTTCTAATGTGATACGTGGCAAGACAAAAAGGATAAACTAAAATCCAAAAGAAAACCGTTATTGATGTGTTAATTATTTAAATAATTTTGAGAAAATAATTATGAACCAATCAATATAAATCTATAAATAATATCTATAATTATGTAGTTTTTAACTATAAAATGTATCTGATAACTATAAAACGTGTATTTTAAAATGTCTCATTTGACAAAAAACATTTTCTCGTTGTTATTTTTAAGGAGAATAGAAAAAATATTAAAACCGTGACACCATAAAATAAAGCTAATTGCGATTAACCTTAAATTTAACTTTTTTGACGCTTTTAACGTAAAGCGAGCACAGCAACAAAATTCCCGAACGCCAATACTCGGCGCGGTGGAACGCGTTAAATCACGTTTTTCGACCAATCCTTTCAACCCTCGTGATAATATTTTACTCCTTTTCAAAGAACAGGGGTTGTTTTCACGCAAAATATTTTCCTCGGCTTCGAACGAATTAGCCGTTAAGCTGGCTCACAATAGCTACGTTGGCTACACGTTACGTAATATACGACTACGCATTCATTGGTTAGCTACTCGCCTTAATATAGTTAAGAGATCATGATATATGGATTTATGCTGTAACTATTTGAATCTTTCCCCTTATTCATAAAAACAAAGTTATAGAAGTGTTTCGTTTCTTTCACGGTTAATATTACAACAATGCAATAACTAAAATAAGTTCCCCAAGCGTTAATGATTAACGTATATCTTTAATTTACGTTGCTTATTTTTTTTGCAATTGCACACCTCACACCTCTGTTCTTTACTCCGTATCTTAAGGTTGTCTGGAAGAAATCACTGTGTAACGATAATACCGCCTTTTCTACTTGATGCTGTTTACATTTACATTTTATTGTCCTAAAATCTGAAAAAAAGAGACGAAATCGAAAATATTAAGTAACATACGGTTTCACTTTTAGTAACTTCAAACCAATTTTATAAAATAAATTGAGTATAATTCTGTAAAACTGCTTACTTTTGCTACTTACTATTGGAACGAAGTTCCTTATCGCGCGTTGCGAAAGGGGGCTAGGCGGAAAAAATTGGGACGAAAAGTTGTAACGACACTTTTTGCCGTCGTTTATTAATTAAAGCGAGTTACTAGGCGACTAGAAGTCTTCGAGGGTGCGATAGTACAATCATAGTATGTGGCTGTCTTATTTACTCTTCGGTATTTAGCATAGGCACAGCTGGGATATCTATATTACGATCATGCACATTAATTTATTATTGCTATTTCTCTTGTCATGCCAATTAATATGCGGAAGAACGACAGGGATAGAATAAATCTATCACTGTCGCTCTGACAAGACACTTACACTTACACTTGAGTATTAATCGAAAGGAATTTCGTTCCATCCGGGTGTCCCTTGACATCTCTCATTTTTTTTTCTTCAAAAAGTAGTGATGCACAATTTATTTGTCGATCTTTTGAACATCGCGTTCAAGTAACGTCGGTTTCCTGAACCCGAGTTCAACTCTTGCGAAGGTACATTATTATAATGTAATGTATAAACGTTATATTATTATGTGAATAAGTATAAAATATACTACTCACTATTGATTTCAAAACATTAAACCAACTTAAGTTTTGCAAAGCCTAATAAATGTCCAAGCAGCTTTCTCTTAAATGGAAACGAATAAAATACACTTCCTGCAAAATTATTTCAAGTACACTCAGAGGAAAATGCAAATTTCTCTAACAAAGCTTTTATTGATGAGTATCATCCGACAATAAACGCAAGGACACGCAGTGAAACAATATTAAATTCCAATTTGCGATACAAAAATGGGTGTATAATGATTGTCCATTCCTGAAAGCCTTTGTCTAGTCATCGAGCCGCATAAAGTAGGAAGATGGAGTCAATTATGTGGAATGACCATATACACGGTATGATGGCGTCCCCATATGACGTCTTTAATGTTACGCTCAAAGATTCATTTCGCTCATTGAGCGAAAAAACAGTTGACAACGTGTTGCACTGTAAAACATCAAGAAATTCATGGTTCTTTATGAGAACGCTCAACGCGTTTTTGCAATCACAGAAACATCACATAACGAAATTAGCATAAAGCTATCGTTTATGACAATGATTTGGGTATAATAAACTAAGTCACAGAGTTGACGGAAACCGGCTCTACTGAGTTCCTTTTTCCGCTTGAATAAAAACAGTGACCTAACGAATCTAATCGAACTGACTTTCGATTTGTGTTGCATGTATTTTTTATAACGGGGCTCCACCACAGGTTACCAATGCTCTTTAGTTGTCAGAGAAATTTCCTTGTCTTAATTTTGCCCTTAAAAATAAGTCCCTGTAGAAATATGAACGCAGCCCATCCTACTCTAGTGTACTTATTGAACGCATCTTTATCAATTATATGTTTATGATATATACTCTGTACTCTGTGCTCTCTCTCCCTATTAAATGAAGTGTCGAATTCAGACTCTGTGTCCTTATCACAGACCTAAAAAAGAGACGGACGTAATCCCAAGAACAAATTCAGTGAAGCACCCATAGTAATACCAACTCTCTAGTCGTACAAGTACACACACCCACACATTGACACTTCACTGCTTCAATCGCGAGTCAAAAATTACGCACACATGGTAAGCGGGCGGCCATTGCTATGCTTCACTTTCGATTAGACGAGGTTACGTCCGTCTTTTTTTCAGGTCCATGGTCCTTATTTCATTTGCCCTAGCTCTCTGAATCACTAATATATTTATACAAGTTTCACCAGTCTCATTCGAACTCAGAAGAGTTTCTCTTATAAAAAAGATAACTTTCCTGTTTAATAATAATGTGATAATATCCTTCTAAAAATGAACTCTCAAAGGAATAAGATTATTTACAGTATACTTTTCACTTATTGATTAGATACGACCTCTGTTTTAAGTCTTATTAAGTGAGTAGGTATACTCCCGGGAGAAGAAGCGGCAGGAAAATTCCAAGGCTGATATTTTGACAGAAATAAACACACACTCAAAGGACAACAGAACAAAATATCAGCCGGAATATTAGTTTATTAGATACGTAAAAGTCTGTCTGCTGCAGATTCATAGAACCGAAGACTCGTTTAGTCATTTCTATGCAAGTACAGTCGTCAAAAAAGCTACAGCGATTGATCATCGGGTTAGCGATCTTTTAGATCTATATGATTTGACAAATTCTGAATCCCTGGTACATATAGACCACCAACTAATGAAGTAGTTAACTTCAGACTTCCATTACATCAATATTAACGTTTCAGATCACATATGCTTTATATGTATGGTTAACATTAGACAAGAAAAAGGGTGTTTGCGAGCTAATTCCGTATTCCGCCATCGGAGCGATAGTTTAGGAAACAATTTGCAACTGACGTACCGATCTCATAGTTCTCGAGCTACGTGATAGAATTACAAGCCCGTTCGAACCGTCTTCTAAATGAATTGAACATGCCAACATTTTTATACCTGACGACGTAGTCACGACGGAACGACATACGTAGTTTTTTTCATTGAACTGAGGTAGGGTGATAACAGTCGTATAGCTAAAATATTTTTATTTTTAGAAATCTTTCCTTTGATACATTATTACCTGAATAAATTAAAAAAAATTAACCAGGAATTGTTAGAATCCTCTTTCACTTAAAAAAATATTAAGTCCATTTAACTTTACAGGAATTAGTTTTATTAGTTTTGTGAAAACGTATTTATTCATTGAAAAAACCATAACAAGTATTTTAGTACGCGGTTACATCTATTTCCCAGAAAAATTATCCGACATACCCATGAGGCCATATAGGAAAGAATGACGCTAATATAATACATAAAAATCTCGTGTAACGATGTTTGTGGTCGCGCTCCTCCGAAACGGCTGGGCCGATTTTTATGAATTTTTTTGTGTATATTTGGTAGATATGAGAATAAGTCGTAAAATATATCATACCGCTAGGTGATTAAGGTGTCCCTATCCAGATTTTTTTTCGCAGAACAACGTTTGCCGAGTCAGTTAGTAATATAATTATAATTATCTTAAATGTAAATTGTATTATGTTTAATGGATTTTTTTGATGATGTAACATACAGACGGCTTTAGTATAATTGAAACCAGCAAGGCCAATTTCTAATTAACGGAATTTTGAAAAAGAATCAAACTAGCTTACTCTCCCAATAATAATTTACCAATAAAATACATCGTAGTATTTAATAGTGTCAGGGTATTTCTGGCACCTGGCTACCTACCACACTAAAATTGACCGTGAATGATATAAATCGTGTATCGGACACCAAGTATTTTCTTAATATAAGTTAATGCTTGAACACAATCTTATGGCCGTTTCTTGGTGGTCATACTATCATGTCATATTGATATGACCATTAAGAATCGTTTGTATTGGTGGTCATATTATTTAAATGAACACCACATAATATGTATATTTTGACATGAGGTTTGACATAAAGAATAAAGTACAATCTCGATCAAAATAAGTGTGTGAACGTTTTTTATCAACTTAGTAAATGTCTTTTCACTCTTTTCTTGCAAACGACTTGAGAAGGTGGGTGGTCACGTATATTTATCAGTCTGTGATGCTTTTGGGTTGTATGTATGTATGTACCAACAGAGAGACCTTGAAATGCTACTGAATCAATACAACTCATCGACATAATTTTATCTGAACTTATTATCGTATAGTATAAACTTCTTTTTTGTTACGTTCACAAGTTCAAGTAAGCACTTACACCACGCGTGTTGCCAACAACTTAGAATTAAATTTAAGATTTCGTGAATTAGAGCGTTCTAGATGTTTATAATGAAATATGGAGAAGTAGAAATTATTACAAATGTAACTTCAAACGGTATAATATATTTCAAATGTTATAATAGCCAGAAAACGGGTCACATGTTTTACGAGTAATTAAGGAAAACTATAGCAGAAACCTATACTCAACAAATTCAAATGTTATCAAAGGTTTGAGAAGTCTGCCAATATTCACGTGGCCTGTAAATACCTTTACATTAAAAACTTTTACTTTACAAGTGAAATGAATTTCACGAATGAAAATGAATTTTCAGTACATTCCCATACCTCACACACCACAAACTTTGTGTAGCTCATTAAATTTATCTCCGCACTCATTGCGAAATGTTCAAGTAATTATCTGACTTAATAAAATCCTGCCTCAACTCTCCTTTCAACTACGAGTATAACGAATATGGCGGTTAAACAAAACAAACGCAACATTTAACAGAATTTGGCCCCAAATTGATTTCCCGGGATTAGTGGGAGAGTAAAAAATGCAGTGCACGGAAAAAGGTATATTTTCATCAAAAAAGGTTATTTTCATCGGAAAGGGTTTTAGCAATTCAAAATTATACCGCCGAGGGACATGACGGCGTCATTTAAATTTTCAATTCAATCTCGTTATACTTGCACGGTTTGTGTCGACTTTGTTGGATATTCGAGAATATCTCTATGGTTTTATCATGCTCATCGGATATTAGGGTTCCGGCTCAATAAATATCTCATCTCAGTTCTCCGATAAATTTTATTTCTATCATACTCAAGTATAATGTTTGCAACAAGATTATTAGTTAAAAAAATTGTTTTAAAAAGATGTTGAACTTTATCTTCTATTCAATGACATATATTCATAAACAATTTCAATTAATTTACATTTCATGACATTTAGTTTAAATATTCTTTTCGCATTATACATAATTATTATAATATCGTGCTCGCGGATTGTTACAAATCAAATTAATGCTACCTAACTTAAATATTTACTTTATACTTACAAAATGTCATCTTATTAGCGCAGTTTGTGGTTTAAGTGTATGTAATGGGAGAAAGCTTTACGGAAGCTGCAATGCGTAAGTGTGAGAGTAAATGCCACTTAAGCAAAGTAATGAGTACTCGGCTAGTGTGGAGGTAATAAGACCTACATGTATATACTATAAAACTAGAATAATATGGTAACATATAGACGTAATCCCAACAACAAATTCAGTGAAGCACCCATAGTAATACCAACTCTCTATTCTTACAAGTACACACACCCACACATTGACACCATATTGCTTCAATCGCGAATCAAAAATTATGCACACATGGTAAGCGGGCGGCCATTGCTGTGCTTTACTTTCGATTAGACGAGGTTACGTCCGTCTTTTTTTCAGGTCCGTGCATAAAACATTACTCTACCTAGAAAGTAAATGATGGCATTAATAAGCTAATTATATGAATAACTCTCATATCATAAAGACGCAGAGCCGAAACTTCCGATGTTAAGTCCAGCTTAGACGTATCAATTAATTAAATAGATAATTACATTTTAAGTGAATAATTTTTAGTGTGCATCCAAACGTAATAATTTAGTAAAGTTCTTTAGTTCATACAATTCTTCACAACCTACTTAATTACTTAAGCATTTTACTAAATTTTAACTAAAAAGTGCCTATCCAAACGTGTTAAGTGATAAGCTACCTAACAGAAAAATTTATAAATTACGTTTACTTGTGTACTAAATTTTAACTACTAAATTGTCCGTATACACGTATTAATTTACTTAAAATTTAGTTAACTACTTAATACGTGTAAACCGTACATTAGGTAGATTCCTTATATTACCGAAGTAATAAAAATGTTTGTGCGAAGTTCAACCTCTAAGGTCGTAAAATAGTTGAAACTTTTTAGGACGGAGTTCCCAGTTATCCAGAAAAGTTAAACGCGAGCAAGGCCGCAGGTAAAAACTATTTTTCTATTATAATAACCGTAAGATGACAGTCGTTAAGCTATGTCGGATATCCTTCGGACGGCATGAAAACTTCCGATACTTGAGTTTGCGAGAATGTAGATCCTCCACAATAATAAGTAATTCTCCCAGGGCGGGGTAGGTAAATCAAGTAAAGGCACAACTCTTCAATTATTCTTCAATACATTATATTACTTTTAAAAAAAGCCTTTAAGTACAGTATCAAAATAAATTAAATAGGCACTGTTACTAGAATTTATAAAAATATTGAAAAAAAAAACATTTATAATCTCTCCATGGGAACCTAGCTGACAAATGCATTTCTGAAAACCAACCTAACTGTCAAGATTTTAAAAATTTAGAAGAAAAATGCATCTGCCAGCCAAGGAATATTGAACGAGGTATTACACCTCGTTACAAGTTGGCCACTAACCCCTCCACCGATCCGCACTGGAGCAGCGTGGTGGAGTATGCTCTAGACCTTCCCAAGAAGAGAGACTCGTTCTCGCTAGTGAACCATGAATGAGTTGAAGCCAAACAGACACACTAGTAATCGTATAAGGATTATTTAATCGAATGTACTGAATACCTAATAATATCGATATAATACAAAATTCGGAATAAGTTATTGGATTGTGCCCGAAGCTTTTCTTCTAATATTATTATAAAAAGTCAAACGCAATACCTTTCATTCCATATTATTAAAATATGATTTTGCGACGGTGATTACATCAAAAATTCTCTTTACTTTATACGTATGTTACGTTTGTATAAAAAATTACAAATATGTTTTATTAATCACGATGAAAGAATCTGAAATAAAATCATATTAATATAATTATATTCTACCAGCGCTCTGCCCTATATGTTATAAGTTCTCTGAGTTCCCTACATGTTATTCCAGATTATGATCTGCGTGCAAATTTTCATGAAAACACATTTTTAAATACAAATAGTTTATATTTTAAAACATTTTAAACTTAAATTAAAATTCACGACATAGCCACAGTGAACCGTTTTAAATCAGAGATTAAAATATACTAAAAATGTCTTAAAACACAAAGGCATAAAAAGAAATAGTTCTTACTCGGATTTAAGGAGGTTAAGCAAAAACCTCCAGTGTCTGATATTTAGGACATCTAGTTTATCAACGCCCAACTTAAGCCTGGATCAGGGAGAATGGTGCATTCTCCTCGTGAAAAACATTTTTAATAATGAAAACTTTCATTGAGTCAAGAAAAATTCAAGTACAATACAACAGGCAACTTAAAAGTATTTTAAACCACGCAGTAATAAATCCTTTAAAGCGACTGGATTTATTACCTATTTCATGTTCAGTCTTGTAATTGTTCTACTCGTATGATGCCGATACTAATATTCTACATTTACGCTTTCGTTCAGCGGAATTATCCATCATTTTATAAAATAACGAGTAACCGCCCTCGCTTTACTTCGGTTTTATCTTTTTACACCTTGGTTACATTATTGGAGTTTTATTAAAGATCCCTAATTTTTTTGAAAATATAATATAGCCTATGTTACTCGGAGATAGTGTAGCTTCCCAACAGTGAAAGAATTTTTCAAATCGGTTCAATAGTTTCGGAGCCTATTCAATGCAAACAAAAAATCAAATCTTTCCTCTTTATATATTAGTATAGATAAAATTGTTACCCACAATTTTTTTCTTGCTTTTACTGTGTACTGTGTAGATGTTATAGTTGTTTATACATTTTCAGCGAGAATTATAAACATTGAAATGTTGGAAAGTGCCCAAAACATTATTTATTAAAAGATTAGCCGTTGACACTAATGCCCATGTTAAAATTAATCTTCTGTACCGGGAGAACTTTCATTTCCTGGAGTAGAAAGTATCGTGTCTACTCATAAATAGCTGTTTTCCACTACATATCGACTTTGAGGAAGTGGCTATAAAATGAACATAAAGTTCACGGTGCCTCCTGATGGTTCATGGACCCACGTCACATTAGAAACGTCACCAATGCACTGCGAGCCAAGAAGGAAACGATGGACCTGCTTCTCGAAGAACCCCACATCATACCACTGGAAATATCGTTAGTGATCGTCCAAAGTCTACATGTACTTAGGGTGAGATCTTTAAAGCAACCATACTGCTTAGATTTAAAATTATCCGAATAATAATTATTTTATTACTATGTAAAATAGCCCTTAAGTAACTAACTTTGTAATCCATTTTTGGCCTTAGTATGTACATCTTAATATAGTATCGACTGTTGTACCTTTAACGCTGTTGGATTGCCTAATTTAAAAAGAAAAAATAATAGCCCTAGTTATGTACCTTAACCTTAATCGTTTTATGACTTTTTAATTTTTTGGAGTTTAACTCTGAAATTTTGTGAGGAGTAAAATCAAACTCTCTCTATTACGTTATGCGTTATGTTTGTAATTCGTAACACAGAATCTAGATGGCGTTGGATGGCTAATCAGTAACAACGCCATCTAACGATACAGAATCTAGATGGCGTTGAATGGCTGATCAGTAACAACGCCATCTAGTGATAATAATAATCTTGGTACATCCTATTCTAATGATGTGTAACGTCAACATCGTCATCATCATCATCAACATCATAATCATCATCATCATCCGTTGTTACTGATTTGACCATTGCAAACTAGATGGTGTTAAACTCCAGTCGGGCGTCGGAGCTGACACATACATTTTTTTCCACTTAAATAAGTACATTTGTCTGTTGTCTGAGCAAAGTCAAAGTCTGAGTACGCTGTATATAGATCTCCCCCTTAGATTCAAGTAGTATCGTATAAAACTGATTTCTTAACATGTAAAACCGGTCCATCTTTGAAGATAACTAATCCTGGCGATAGCCAGAGTTTAGTACCTACCTTTCAGTAGAAGGGACCAAACACATATCCTCCTTAGAACTTCCATACAGGAATCACGGACATAAAAAAAGAACGGTTGTTACGGGTTATCTCATTGAAATAAAATTCCAAATCGTTTACACAATTTCGCTGTAATTAAATGTAAAACTACAATCGGGTTCCATGCAACTACTTAATGAAAACTACCGTAATTATAACTGACTATATTAGCTTAACTAATATTTAGGGCGCCAGGAGAGTTTTTCTTTTGAAATGTATGTGGAACTCTGCCAAAACCAAGCCTCGGCCACTTCAGGGATGTAAATTATAGTAATTTATTGCGTGTCTTCAAAAGGGCGTTTCCCACAGGCTACAACAATGAATAGCAAAATTTGGAACGTTGTAACAACTATTTAAACAAAATACAGTTCCTTTCCGAATTTAACAATAAAAACTTACCCCTTTTTCACACAAACACCTCAATAACAAATTTATATTAAGATTTCCGTAATATTATTTGTTGGATCACTGTGACAACACAAGAACGCGTCTAGATCGCAAGCGCATTTGACCCTCAATGTCCTCGACAGATTCTATAAAATAATGCACAAAAAAAAACTAAATTAGAAAAATAAAATTATCTCTTCGCCAGGATTTGAACTCACGTCTCGCGGTTTGTCGATCCTATCCTCTCCCGATGTGCCACAGTTGCTTCTAGCAAACTTGCGAATTTTTCCTACTGTATACTGCAGCCCATCAAACCAACTTTATTTATCTTTACCCACATTTTGTGTTATTATATTCTATGTATTATTTTGTATTGCCCTACCATAATACGGTCGTAACCTTGTCTAATCGAGAGTGAAGCTAACAGCTGACAGCTCGCTTACCATGTGTGCGTTTGTAATTTTTGATTCGCGATGGTGTCAATGTCGTAGCCGTATGGTGTCAATGTGTGGGTGTGTGTACTTGTATGAATACAGAGTTGGTATTCCTATGTTGTCTAATCGAGAGTGAAACTGACAGCTGACAGCTCGCTTACCATGTGTGCATAATTTTGTAATTTTTGATTCGCGATGGTGTCAATGTCGTAGCCGTATGGTGTCAATGTGTGGGTGTGTGTACTTGTATGAATACAGAGTTGGTATTCCTATGGGTGCTTCACTGAATTTGTTCTTGGGATTACGTCCGTCTTTGTTTTTACGTCCGTGACAGGAATATAGAAAATTGCTAAACTGCACCATTCATAGACTTCTATTGGTACGACTTTAGAACAAATATTTAGCAATTGCTAAGCCTTACTTCTTACTTACTATGGTCTCTGTTATTTCACGTATTCGTATAATTCTTGACAAAAAATAACCGACTTCAAAATTAGGGATAACTCAAAAACTACTTATCAGATTAAGTGGGACCAAATGACAAGTACCAGCTTTCGAATAAAAAAGAATCATCAAAATCGGTTCACCCAGTTGAAAGTTCTGAAGTAACAAACATAAAAAATACAGTTAAAAAAATACCTCCTCCTTTTTTTGAAGTCGGTTAAAAATATATACGAAATTACTGAGTACGTTAATGACTATAATAATAAATAGGAAATAATGAGCATGTATGTAGGCACTAAGTTAGATAAGTTTAAGTTACTGAATTTATTTAGAATCACTTGACCATGATTCATTAATTAAAACATACCAACAAAACGTATCATATATCAAAGCAGTATACTTCAAAATTTCAAAAAGCAACGATTTCTTGTTTTGCGATGAAAAACAAATAGGAATATTCACAAAACTAACCAATATTCATATTCCAATTGGAACTGAAGAAAAACTGTAAACGCAAAAATTTTTTCAGACAACAAAAAATGCAGCAACGTATAGAATATCCTTAAAAGGTATCCTGCACAAAGGTTTTAAAAATGGAAAAACCGAGTCCACCAAAATACTTCATTGCTAAAAACAAACTATTTGCACATAAATCCGTGGTGTAGTTTTCCGGCAACTGCGGGAATTTACAAAATATACACTGGATCGTATAGCTGTTTCCATGCATCATAATTTGGTGGTCAAATCATGTCAACAGGATAGAATCAATAGGATAAGCATTATACGGGAACTGTTCGTGATGTAGCGGTTCAAGAGGAGTTAATGATATATTTGGAGAAAATTTTAGTTAAAAGTTTTTAAATGTAATAATCATATTTTATAAAGTATTTTAAAGTAATGCTACCTCTTTACTATCTATACTATATTATATGTATACTAGCTGACCGGGCAAACGTTGTTCTGCCAAAAATTTTTTAGGGGTAGGGGGATGAAACATAGTTGTCCGATTCTCAACCCTAGCCGATATGCACGCAAAGATTCACGGAAATCGGTCGAGCCGTTTCGGAGGAGTTCAACTTCTAACACTGTGACACGAGAATTTTATATATAAGATTATACCTAACCTAGCGTTTTCTGGGATACTAATTACCCTATAGATATCTTTTTCCAGATTATCGGCTACCTGTGTGCTAAATTTCATAAAAATCTGTTCAGTGATTGTTGCCTGAAACAGTTACAAACATCCATACATCCTCACAATCTTTAATTTATAAGTAATATTAGTAGGATACCGAAAAAGTCGTTAGATAATTTTGTAACAAAAACGAAAACAGTTTGTGATGTGAAACATCTGCAGCGGGTAAAATCGGCTGTTGATGCTGGGGTTTGCAACTATCCCGCTGTCTTCCCCCACGGCTCGGCGATCTCTTCGGACCTCGTTGTTTAATTTATAATTTTCTTTAATTTTTATGTTGTTAATTCATATTTATTCCTGAAAAAATCTTATTACTCTGTTTTGCTCCATATTTATTTCCTTCAATTTTGCTCAACATTTCTCATCTGCCAAGTGTCCCGTGACATTTCTATTTTTTTTACATCCTGTAGTGTTTAGTATATTCGCGAGCACAAACCACTGTTTGTTAAAATAAACCAAAAAGCCTGATCTAGTCAGCCCCTAGATCTTTGCTATAGGGTATAGGAGACAATGCTCCCGCTAGTTGACGACGGCATCGAAATATAGTCGGGACTGACAGACAAATATGTCACAAAATAACCATTACCCTACAACGTAGGAATAAGAATGTCCGCTTCTATTTTCCCGGCTTCCTTTCCCCTAATAATATATGTATAAGGGACAAAGGTAGTTCATGATACTTACTATAATACTGGTTGTGTATGGAATTTCTTTCTTGTTTAGCGTACCGCGGTTCGGTTGAGATAATAAAATACGTGATGGTAAGACGGAGGATTTTGTTACACTATTTTGCTTTTGTTTATTTTAGAAAAGACCCTGTAGCCTAATTGTAGTTAGTTGGAGGTAACCTAGCCTAGTATAACATATTCTAGGCCAGCTCATCATAATTATCTATTGCAAAATTAAATATTTAGTTTTCAGAATTACGTATTTTTTTGTTCTTGGGTATTGATACGGAGAAGTGAGTTTTGGAGCTTTGATATTTTTGTTTAAAATCCTTTTGATTAAGATACTTTTATTTTAATTACTTTATTTTAGTTGTATTTTCCTGACTTATTAACTGTGATGCAAAATTTGATTTATTTTGAATTATGACTTTGACTTATATAGAACTTTATTTATTTTGATGTAAACTTAATTAAGATCTACTTATTTTATGGTACGTTTCCAGAACAGTCTACCTCAAATACGCTTTAAACACCCTTATACAAAGTTACCCGAAGATGCAGTGATAACTCTCCAGACCTACTTAGCATTGTTGCCAAGACTAGATAGGACACGTTGCTACATATTACTTTCACTTTCTCACAAAATGTGACCAATGTTGGCAAGCCTCTCCTCCGTTCTAGTTTACACAATATTAGATATAAAAAGAATGGTTTTTAAGAAAAAGCTGGCTAGGTGTCCAAGAATCCTACAGGATAAAATCAGTTAGGTAAAAAATGAATCCTATTACTGTGCGTATCTTTGGAATTAGGTAATCTTGTGAATTAGGATGCTATAAATCGGTTGGTATAAATAACCCAGTGAAACTCAAAAAAGGACTTCTGGGTGCACCAGAAGCTAATGGGAGATTAGCAACAATGCTACATAATTATTATACAGATTATAAATTATTATGTACTCCAACATTTTTGCATTTTACCTATATCCTGATCGAAAAATTATTGTATTACACGTGATATGCCTTGAACACAGATATGCTAGCCATGTAAAAGTATTTCATTTTTGTAGCTAAAAAATCTCCTAAAAAGTATTATTCCCTCAACATTGTCCCGGAATAAAAAGTCAATTCTATATAAATCTATCGCCATCATAGATATTTGGATAACGACGTCAATGCAATAAATTCTAGCAATTGCTTCCGCACAAACACGACTCGGTTCGAGAAAAATGGGCCTCGCTGCCAATAAGAACAAGCCGATTTTTCAAGCAGTATTAAAATATCTACTAAACAAAGGGGTTCAGGTTCGAAACCCAGAGTACAGGAAACAGATGTGAGTTTTGTATTTTATGTATAGGTCACGTTAAAAACAGGTTTTAGCAGAAAAAAATCTCAAATCTCATACAATCTACCGTATTTTATTTGAATCTACCGTATTTCATGAAGGAATCTAACGTAATCCAGTTTTTGGACCCGGCAACACTGGCTGTAGGGGACTGTGAGTTTAAGAGGAAGAAAGTACTTCGCATAGATATCTCACTCGCTCCAAAACACGAGCTCACGGCTAAATGTTTTTGGCATCTGGCCCTTATGATTGGTCTGACTGAATAAATATAATTATGTTTACAATAGTCCCTTAAATAACATAGTAAAACCCAGACATTAGAATATGAGTAAAATGACGATATTTTTTGTGAGCTTTAAAGCGTCTGGCGGAAGTTATGGCTGACGGAAAGTGTCAATGTAAAGTTAAGTTAACCCTATTTTTAGTTACCTTTCTCAACTGGTACGTCTGAATTGGCCGTCTAACCAACTTGGCAGGTATGTGGGAATTTATTATCATAATATAAACACTACTTGATGCCCCACATTTTGTCCTTTAGAAAATAAGTTATGTCTGAGGGCACTAGGATCTGAAACACGGAATTTTACATGAATCGTGTATGTAGTATGTGACGAATGTGTTTATTCAATTAAAATTGCAGAAAACATTACGTGTTCCTTAGTAAAATATTTACGTTGAATGGTTGAATTCAGTGGCCGAAATTCTAAAATATGTTCAATTCGTTAATATTCTCGTCCATTTAACCCACAAATGCTTTTTGCTAAACTTTTTCTTCATGAAGCACTGCAGATGTATAGTGGAACACATTTCAGAGAGAATCGAGGTTTTTGGCGAGAGCTGGGGTTTTCACCGATTCTTCTCTGTCGGAACCTGCAACGAATTCCATTTGAAGTTTATTAAAGTTGTAAACGTTTTGAAGTTTAGTTGAATTTTGCTTGACAAAGTTTAGATCTGGTGAACAAGTTTGTTTCCTAATATGTGATTGAATTTTATGCGGTTTGGGTAACTTTTGAAGTAAATTGTAAAGGAGGTAAAGGTGAGGGAAGATCAGGGACATTCCAAAGCATTGCTCATAACCATTTCGTAACTAACGTTTAATGTTATTCTAATAAAAATAGTCACCTAAGCTATCGCACATTCAAGACTATTATTTTTTATCTATTATCTATTATTTTTTTTCATTTTCATTATTTTATGACCAACGTTAACTTCCATTATGTTCGGAGAGGAACTTAATAATAGGTAACCCCTTATTTACAAATGTGACCTTAACCGAAACTGTCGCACAATTGATAGTAAGTAGGAAACTTGCCTAATTATACATGATTAAAAAAAAACAATTCGTGACCACGATCCATGCAACTAGGTCGAAATATCGGTGTACAAATTATATAAAATACTAGCTGACCCGGCGAACTTCGTATTGCCTAATTATTTTTTTTCTAATATAAAAGTAGCCTAAGTTACTCCTTGTTACACCAGCCACCTGTCAGTGAAAGTCCCGTCAAAATCGGTCCAGCCATTTTGGAGATTAGCCGGAACAGACAGACAGATAGACAGACAAAAATCGTAAAAAATGTTGTTTTGTTATATGTACCGTGTATACATCCAAATGCACTCAGTAAAAAGCGGTTATTTTAATTATTACAAACAGACACTCCAATTTTATTTATTTGTATAGATGTATAGATATCATGAATATCCCTTTATCGAGTACCCGTAATATAGTAAAAATTGCCAATTATGTATTTGAGAATCTAGTCAATTTCACTAAACTCAGGCCCGAATGCGTTAAACTTTTTCTGCATAAAACACTGGCAAATTGCGGAACACATATCAACGGGCGCTGCGGTTTTCAACAGGAATGGAAGTTTTAGTGAGAAAGGATGGCAATCCCTCTACGTCGAAACCTTGAATGAGTTCCATTTCAGGTTTATTAATTAAAGTTAAATGTATTGTGATCTGTAGACTTGTTCCTGTTTAAAAACTAGTGGCACTTAATTTCTTCATGCATTTTATCATTTTCTTTCAATCATGCATTTTATCGTGCGCAAACGTGACATTTTCAATTAACCCAGTTATAATATCCCAGCGATAGGTGTTTGTGCATTGGCTGTATTTCTTGATTTTTAGGTTAAAATAAATACAAATATTTACTTTTTAAATATTTTTTTCGATATAAATTTATAAATCGACCAGTGTTCAAATAGCTCATGCATATTTCCCCAAATTTAGGGTAACATAAAGCTGGTATACAAATGAATAATTGTCGAGGTTTTGTGTTCCGAGCAAACCGCAAAAATAGTATTATAAAAAATAATAAAATAATGAACAGATACCTGTGAAAAGATATTCCATCTTCTTTTCTTTGATTTTGCGAACTACTTTTACCGAATTTAAAAATGCAAGACGGCATTATAACTGATAAAATTATTTAATAAATTTTGACAATTGCGACGTTTATGCTATTTGACGCTTTCTTTAGTAGTGACACGAGATTGTATTTGTTTTTTTATTTTGTATTTGCCGTGGTAGGTTGACGTCGTATTCGAACGACTTTATCTGCCTTTTATTCTTTCATCTGAGAGGAAACATTACTTCAGTATTTTAGTACATCTATCTATGCTTCTGTTTTTAGGTTTGATAATGGTGATTTTACGAAGTGATTACTACTTTTTGCTTTGTTTTTGAATACATTTTTAAGGTTCCGAAGAAAAATCGGAACCGTTTCTTAATGTCCGTCCGTCCGTCTGTGTCTGTCCGTCCGTCCGTCTGTCTGTCCAACGCAAAGCACCGAAACCCTTAGTGCTAGAAAGCTGTAATTTGGCATGGATATACATATTTATTAAAACTCCAGAATCGTGGAATAATAATAAATGAAAATAATTTTTTTCAGGATACCTCCGCTACAGGCAACGTTAGGATGAATTTTTTATTCGTCGCGTGCCCCATAGTAGTGTGGATATCGTTAAAAATTTTTTAGAAAACCTTAAAATATTATGGATCTTTTAAGACCATTTTTGCAATTAGGGGTCCGTTTGCGAAATATTTGGCTTTAAAGTACTAATTTTGGTTATTTTACTTAGAGTCAAGTATCCCCTCCCCACCCCCCTGCCAAACGGTTGGAGTTGGACAATTGAAAAAATTCTCAAAAATAGGCTATAATTATGATGAATTTACAAGGAAAACTATCACGGCTATGTCAGCATAAGAAGTCAATGAGTAATAGTCGATAAACGGTTGGAGTTGGACAATTGAAAAAAATCTCAAAAATAGGCTATATTATTATGATGAATTTACAAGGAAAACTATCACGGCTACATCAGCATAAGTAGTTAATGAGTAGTCGATAAACTTACTACTTCGGAAACCTACATTGCGCCTGGCCTGACACGCACTTGCCCAGTTTTTTATATTGAATTCAAGTACGTCTACAGGAAGACTTGAACAATATATGAGCCTAATAATATTCCTGCTTACACCTATGTCTTTTTTATCCGATATAACATTTTATTCGTTACATCATAAAATGGTTATAGCAAATTGCGAGCCCAGACGGCGGGAACGAGTATTTGTATTCCATCGTCGTTTATTCCTTCCTTTGAAAATTTCCCTTTAATCAGCCCCCAGGAGAAAACTTTCTTGGTTTTCCATTGGACGCAGAACTGCATTGGAAAATTAATTCAATGTTATAAGTAAAACTCTTCGTTTCTTCTTTCATAGAGTGGTTCTTCGGTTTATCAAAGCTTCATGTTAACGTTAAGTGATGTTTATTTTATAATATTTATAAAACCAGGGAGGGTTCCTTTGAAGAACTTTGCTTAAACCTTATATTCATTAAAAGTTATTGCATCTGAGGAATTGTAGATTTTTAAGCGATTTTAGGGTTCCGAAGTCAATCAGAATCTTATAGTTTTGTCATGTCCGTCCGTCTGTCCGTCTGTCCATCTGTAAATCTGTCCATCTGTCCATCTATCCATCTGTCCATCTGTCCGTCTGTCCGTATGTCCGTCTGTCCGTCTGTCCGTCTGTCCGTCTGTCCGTCTGTCCGTCTGTCCGTCTGTCCGTCTGTCCGTCTGTTCGTCTGTCCATCCGTCCATCCGTGTGGATACACGGATAGCGCAGAGACCCTCAGTGCTAGAAAGCATTAATTTGGAATGGATATACTTGTAGTATTGAAGCTACAAAACGGTGGAATATAACTTTTTGAAAATTTTTTTGTCAAAATTTACATGTTTGACCAACATTTAACTTTTTCACGTTCAGTCCAGTATATTATACACGTAAACACCTACACACATAGACACACGCATTCAGACGCACACAGACGCACGCGCAGTCATACCGTATTACCCCATGAAGTACTGTGACGGCGCGAGAGTCTTAAAAACAGCGCTGCAGTCTGTGGCTGCACGAGATTCCTAGCAGCGAGAGGCAGCGAGGGTGCTACCAGAGGCGACTTTTCCTTTACTACTTATTATAAGTACTATTATTTGTTCTATGCCTTTACTTACCCAAAATAACTACATGGATAAGTAAGCTAGATTTAAGTGTTAATTTTTTTCTTGTTGTGTGGCAATACAGTATTATTTTATTCACTGTCCGGTTAAACCTTCAAATACACTACCTACATACAGATAGATAGATTATATGTGACCGCAGACATTATAATTTGACGATGCTGTAGCCTAGTTGGTAATGACTCCGTCTGCTTTCGGTGTGATGTTATTTAAAAAATGAGTAATTGAGACCAATATAGGTATTAAAATTTTTTTTTCTTCTGCAAATATCTTTACCGCAGTAGAAACTCATGCCATGTTTGTGCTTCTTTCCCTCGAAACAAAAAGAGCCTCAAGTTTACTAAACCTCGCTGCATCAATGTAAACTTATCAAAAGTTTATTAGCTAACCCGAAAGTTGAAATTTGTTACACCGCTCAAAGCCACGTAACTAACTATCTGTAATATAGCTAAAGATAACATCCGGGACCAACGGTTCTCAAACAATATTAGTTAATAATAATAATAATGCTGAACGAAACAATAATAATAATATTTTATAGGAATACCGGAACGAAAACTACTTTATGTTATCCGAATAAACATACCGAATCCAAAAAGGGTTTGTTTGTATACAATTGAACGTGAACAAAAACATGGTTTAATGAAGATATGTGGCTACTAAAACGTAACATACACCACGCTCGAGTGAAACATAAGTATACGTACTATTTATTATTTCTTTTGTGGTGAAACACCGATGAAGGAGTAAAATAAGCAAGATTTATGTACTAGCTAACAGTAGGAATGACACGGTTCAACTTTGACACAAATTTTGAAAGTTTTTCAATAAAATATAAGGGTAGGGGTAAATGGAATCCAATATTGTCCTTGAGCGCGATTCAATATTCCTTGATCACGGTATACTCTGATGATTTTATGTCTTTTGTATGGACGACCAAAAGTTCATCGCCAGCTTACCTGTTACCTATTTGTAGTTATAATAAAGATATATGTATGGATGTATGTAAGGATGTATGTAGTTATAATAAAGAACCGCTTTCTAGCACTAAAGATCGCTATGCTGTGGACGGACATGACGAAACTATAAAAATTACGTTTTGACTACGGAACCCACAAAATTGAAATAGATGAAAACAAACCATTAAAAATACCACAAAACACTTCGAAAACACTCGAGTAATTGTACAACAATTTGTAACAATAGACTTGTTGAGTCATTTCTTTTAAAACATTCCGCAATTTATGCTTACAATAATACGGTCATGATACCTTTTCACATCTGAAAATAATAGGTACTTAATCGTTGGATCGTAAGACAGGACAGTTCAGAATAATGTATGTTAAATAAACAACAATTATTTACAGTTATGACTTATGTTATATACGAAAGCCGCCCTCATCGATGGTTTAGTAATAAGCAAATCATATAAAAATTGTTAGAACTCTGTCATAAATTATTCCACCGCTTCCGATATTAAATAATACTTGTAGGCTTCATAAAAATGGTTTTTTGCCGAAGGGAAATCTTTTCTTCGTCAAAGGTTTTCGATAAAGGCTACCTGATAACAGAGGGTATTGTTATGTAGATGCCCGTGAGTTGCTCGCTTTATCTCCTTTTGGGCTTATTATTGACAACGTTCGGTGATACAAATCGTTTGAGCGTATTTTCTTTGGAGCCAAAAAAGAATTGTAAGAAATTTTGCTTTCGTGGTTCTGTGTGATGAAAAAATACAGTTTTTGTGACAACTGTAATGTTTTTTTACCTTCTGTAAAGTTTTATAACATGTTTTTGGTTTTCCTAATTTTAGCAAAGGAGTTTAATTTCTTTTTTTAATTGAAAATTTTGAATTTGATGAAAATAGTGATGGAATTATGAAAAATAAAAGTGAAGAACATGAAGAAACGGAATGTAGTTTGGGAACAATAAAAATTGACATAAGCAAGAATGAGAGTCGAGAAAGAAATACATTTAAGTCCAAGATCCACCAAGATCATTTACAATCAAACACAAATTGTTCTGTATTGAATACTCTACTCAATTTTTAAGTGACGTAAATTTAGTCAAGCAATAAAACAGGAAACCATCCGACTACCTAAACAACGCGTTCGAGTAACATCGTAAAACAGTCGTGTTTGTCCAAAAACAGAACGGACAAGATTAACTGAAAAACCGAGTGAGAACAAAAAACGACTGCGTAGTAGAATTGTACACATCGTATAAAATGTGGTCACGAATCTGTGTACACTGTACAGTACACTTATCTTTAAAGAGTTTATAGAGATATATGGGATCGAGTAAATGAAGTGATGCTTTTTAATACATAATGAAGTATTTCATAGTTAGGAAAGAGCCTGTAATAAGCCAATGATAAGGCATCGAGTTTCGGCATCAACGAGTTTGGGGTACAATTTAAAGAGTTAAATACATACATTTAAGCTATTGCCCTTGACGAAAGAACTATGGAAACTTATCTAATCGAATCTTTTTATGTTTATGATCAATTCAATCTTTCATCTTTTAATTCTTTTATAATGATGTCTACTGCAAACTAGATCTACTTTTGACATTTTAATATTAATTTTTAACTAAAGAGAAAGCATGCATCTATGGATCGATTAGACCTCGCCAAAAAAAATTCGTTGAAAACGGGCCGAGATAAGGCATTTGCTTTATTGGCCGCGAGGTGGCACGAGAGAATACAACAGTGAAAATCTCCATTATACGTTTAATGGTGTATTCTAATATCACCTCCATAGACATCTCCTAATAACATCTCCATATGCGTCTCTTAATAAAAAATATTTTAAATTAATAACATTAATAACTATAACCTGGTATTCTCAATAATATTTTACATGGTTTACTTTTTAAACAAAATACTTTTAATCAGTGCATTAACAGCGTTCTTTTTTGTACATTTATCTTTATGTAAACTGTTGGAGAAGTGGCTAAAATATTTAGACAAACCGCGCTGCTCAGGTAGTCATGATTACAGCACTTGAGATCCCAAATCTTCCTGCATACAATTCCGAATTATTATTTACGATGAGGGAATGTAACTATAAGACAACTCCAGGTATGCTTACTTAAAATAGTTTGAATGACAATCATCGCCACATCACCACATCAACCACCACATCGTCCTATGTACTTATTCATTTAGTTGGTTGTCGTACCTATTCTGATTTTTTTTTCAGCAAAAAATTATTACCCTTGAAGTCTTTACAAATTACATTACTTATAACAAAATTGTTTTCATTAATTTATTCAATTCAAAAACAAATGGCTTTTAGGCTATAAGTACATAAATAAAAAAAAAATCCAAAAACAAAAACGAACAAATTTCTGATTGTTCTTCTACGGATTTTTTATTATTTTCAAATCATTCTTCATAATTTTTTTATGCGCAATAAAATAAAAGTTTGAAAAGCATTTGCAATTATTTTATTGAGAAGGACAACTAAATGCGAGAAATAACAGAGCAGAAGTCATGGAAATAATAAAAGACAAAAGAACTACAAATGGATGGAGAATAGTCAAAAGAAATAATTACACATGTTCTTGATGAGAACAAGACTTTGGAGTTTTAAATTAAATGACTTGAGACTTTACATTAAGTAGTTTAATTACAATGTTTGGCTTTACATAGTTGCGATATATAGATGCTTAGGCGTATTACATAGGACGGTCAATCGGCGAATGTAGCGGTCGGTGGTCCGCGGCCGTTCTCTCTTAGTGAAAGCGTGAATACGTCGCATGTGATTGGCCAGCCGTGGTACACGTTGTGCCTTCATTGGTGGAGCGGCGTGACCATATTAGGTATCGTTCGCTACCAAAGGGCATTTCTTCGCTCTGGCCATATATGGCTTTATGAAGTTTATGACTCATTGCGACCCGCGGCGCCAACAACACAGAAATAGTTTAGTTTGAGTTCCTAAACAAAGCACATTTTTACACATTGTATATTAGTTTTCAGTGTATGTATTATAATGTAACATTTTAGGACTTAGTTTTTACCGACTTAAATTATAGGATCCATTAGTAATTGACGGAACTCCTCAGATATTACATGTATACCTATATATGCAATTTAAATATATGTTTAAAGAAATCATCATCATCATCATCATCGTCCTGCCCATTTCCCAATTTTATTTGCGGTCGGCGTAATATGTTTTCCTCTTCCACACTTCCCTATCAGCCGTCATCTTTACACTTACCCCCGTATTCAAGAACAACACTGTGAGCTCTCACAGTGTTTGCGAGTGCATAGTGCATTAAAATCATTTCGTAAACAATACTTGATTGAAGTCCTTCGCTGTGCGTTTGTCAAAATCGAGAAAGTAGCTGCCGAGCTACTTTACCGAACGCATAGTGTTGGTTTGACTTCTATCAAAATAGAAAGAAAGGATCGATTGTTTGTATTGTTATCTTTGTCTTTTGCTTATGTCAAATGACTAGAGTGAAGTTAGCCGCATCAAGTGGACCAATAAGAAGGCTGTATACAGCCTGTGCGTCCGCACAGCCAAGTAATACTTAAGGGTCGACTGTGAAAAAGAAGAGTTGTCATGATGAACGCACTGAGAAATGCCTTACTTCGCATAGTATTGCTTCTTTACTTAAACAAGTATTGTTCTTGAATACGGGGGTAACTCTCTTATCTTTCATATCATCTGTAACACAAGATATATGTATAAAGAAATAAAAATGTTAAAAATTAACGTTGTCCCCATAAAGAAACTGGTATCTTCAGCGTTTACCACCCATTTTCAACGTAGACGAAATGTCCAATAACCCTATTAAAATATTTTTTTAACAGTTCCAGCGATTTCTGTAAACATAATTATAAATTCTTGGCATAGTTTCAATTCAGACTTTTTGTATCATTATTTACTCAACTTTTAGTAAATAATCCGGTGAACAAAACTGAGAGGAAATTAATTAAAATGTGTTTATTTATTCAACAAAAAATAACTCTTGTCGCTTACTTGTTCACGGTGAAATACACCGGTGTTGGAAGCTACAAATCTCTCGCTTGGAATATTGGCAACGCGGAATAATACTAATAATGCGAGAGCTGGGTCAAAGAAAATCATTTCGAGCCGGCAACTTTGTAAGAAAGAAAGTTTCTTCAATATAACGAATTATTGGATTTGCAGACGTCGTGGAAGAATAATCTCATCGGACTTCCGAGAATGATATCTTTTTCGGCGTCACTTATTTGAGTTCGCGGGGTAATTTCATTTTCAGCGTGTTTTGTTTGATTAACATATAAGCCAAGTTTGATGTATCCTTGGCAAAGGAAATTATTCGCTTCACAATCGGATATTATTCCTTTATTTTTCTCCCTGCGGATGTTGTTACGTGCCCCAGTTTTCGTATCATCCTGTTTTCTAATTCTATCCTCAATCGTTGATTACTCATGAGCTATTTATTATAATGAACGTGTTTTATTATATTCACTCTGGTATTTCCTTTTCATGTTCTCGTTTTATTGGTTTCTTAGCATTATTAAATATGAGTTGTGCTCTGATATCGTACGTTGTTTGCGATATGATAATATTATATTTGAATTTATATTTAACGTTACTTTTCAAATCTTTTCTTTTATCTTCGTATCGCATAGAAGAATAAGAATGCCGCTTTGTCTGTAATTATAATAATACGTATACATGTTGAGAAATATCAAACATGTAACAAAAAATTCCTCTGTATGTTTCTCTTTTGAAATTAAAATAAAAAGCATTTTTATGACAAAAGGAATAGGAGTTAACCAATAGTAACTTAAAAAAAATTGGGCTAACCGAAAATGTAATTTAAGTATCAGGAACCATTCAATTCTGTACCATTATAGTCATTATCATAAAATTTAGTCTACAAACTTAATTATATCGAAGAAATAACTTTAACCGTGTACTTTCGTCCTTAAAAGATTTTAAACTCATAAACTCAAGGAAGATACAGCAAGTTATACAGTATTTTAATATTAAATATAAAGTGAACGCTAAACCACAATGAAACTGTTGCTAACAACCACTAAGTATAAGATAAAGATGAAACCGGATGCTTAAGAACCTGCTCCGCTAAGTTATTACATCTCATTAAATAAACTCCTTTACTTAAACGCTATTATCAGAACGGTAACCAAGTAAGTATGCATCTTTATTAAAACTCTTAAGTTAATCCTCTTTTGACTGACATTATTAAAGTGGAACCTATTGTATTAAAAGTACATTTAGATAGATAACGATTGCTAGTTTCTTCATCAAAATCGTATCTGTCTTTGTAAAATAAAAAAAATCATCAATCGATTGGTTAATGTCTAAACTCAAATGTTGAAATTCGAAAATTTGAATATTATAACGTTACCTGAAACCGCTCCTACAATATACCCAAGAAAAGAAGAAGAAAGAAAGCTATATGTATTACACATAACCAGATGTGTTACAAATAGCGGGTATGACCAGAATTATAGTTATAGGTCATTTTTATTACGTATCTTTATGTAATCATCATTAATACTAATGTAATGAAGCTGAAGAGATTTTTTATTTGCTTGTTTGAAGGATCTCTGGAATTGCCAGTACGATTTTAAAAAATATTTTTGTGCATGATAGCCACATTCATAAGCATATATATACATATATATTACAGGGTATATTAAGGGTATATGCTTAATGACATAAGGTAAACTTCAAACATTGGAATACAGATAATAACGCTGTTGATTCTTTCCTAAGCCAACTACATGCAGCTTCCAACAGATTTAGCTGCAGGTATCTTAATCAGTCACATGAATTGGCCGGTGCTCTGAGCGACAGATACTCGTACCATTGAAACACGAAAATTGGATGAATTTCTGGAAACAAGTGGACTTGTTGCCTGTCAATCTGGATAATTCCAATGATAATTGATGAATTTAGTTAGAATTTAATTTAATTGATGCGTTATTGATATAAGAAATTTCGGAAGTGTTTGTTTATAATTCGTTTAATTGTGAAATATTTATAAAAAATAATTACACTATTATGTTATAACTTATAAGTAACAATATTTTTTTGGTACATATTGACGTATAGGTATGATTATTTCTTTTAATATAATATTTTTTTCCTGCCTCGACAAGTCGAGATATTTTATGGAACAAATGTTTTTCAATAATAGTATTGTAATACTGAATAAAAGAAGGCTTGTGTTCGCTCTAACAAAACACGTTATGTTATATGTTTTTTTTTTGAGCTTAAGAATTTATTTTTCCTAATATGATAAATTATGTTTCTGACTCCTTATTCTGTTTGCCTCAAAATGGATTTACTAGTATATTATATCATGTCTATTATAATGATTGTAATGTCTGTTAGATACATCATCTTTAATTTTCTTTTACATAAACAGATTAAATATTGTACGTACAGGTAATAAATCACCTGTGTCATCAAGTTCAAAGATTTTCTTATTTTCAACTTAATAGAGTATCTGCTTATATCAAAGTTCTTTTGAATATTATATGTGTAGAATATTATGATTTACGCAAGATAATCTAGATGGGAGTCACTTCACGCGTGAATTAGTGCGCTATTGTCCAACTCAAATTTCGGAAGTTTATGCTTTAATTTTAATGTAACGTTTATTATAATATTCTCACATTAATACAGATGGTCTGGCTTACGGTTTACTTTATAATAATTATAATAGTGTTCATGAAATTTAATAATTACCAGTCTCTTGGCCGCAACCGAAGTTTTTTAATTCGAATTATCGCGTATGATGTCATAATAAAATAAGTATACTCGTATAGCTGCTAATAATTTTAAAAATGTTGTAATCTGTATATTTAATCTATACTAATATATAAAGAGGAAAGATTTGATTTTTTGTTTGCATTGAATAGGCTCCGAAACTACTGAACCGATTTTAAAAATTCTTTCACTGTTGGGAAGCCACACTATCCCCGGGTAACGTAGGCTATATTATATTTTCAAAAAAATTAGGGATCCTTAATAGAACTCCAATAATGTAACCCAAGATGTAAAAAAATAAGAAAACCGAAGCAAAGCGAGGGCGGTTACTCGTATGTATATAAAAATGAAACCATATTTCCTTTGATCATGTCATCGTGCGTGTACGGCTGGACCGATTTCGCTAATTCTTTCTTTGTTGTATTCGTTATTGTCAGGAGAAGGTTCTTACGTAAGAAAAAATTAAGAAAGTTGCCCAGAAAATTAGAAAATTTAAGAAAACTTAATGACCATATTAAATTTTCTTGTGTAACCTTAGCAACATAACTTTTTTTATTTTGTAACTGTCAGTCGAGGGAGAGGGAGAGGTAGAGGTAGAGGGAGAAGGGAGGATGAGGGAGAGGGGGGAGTTGCTAGGTGGTACAAAGTTTGCTGGGTCAACTAGTTTAAAAATAAAAATAAAAATTAAATAGTTCATTAAATATATTATTATAATGTAATATAATTATCATCAAACTGGTATACTTACGTCTGATTTCGTCTTCCGCGAATAAAGTCTCAACTTCTCTAGACTTCGCAAACTTGTTCTATTATACATATCAAATTACATGAAATCTAAACTAACGTGTAAAATTTGAAAAATAAGTTGTTACTCACATCCAAAGTAATTTTAGATGAATATAAATGTGCTAATTATTAAGTAGCTTCATTATGTCTCACTAATGAAAATAAATACATCTACTAGGTCCTACGTATTAGGTTCGGATAAGTCCCGACTTGCTAATAAGTACAAATTTTAACAAATTTGATATACAAAATAAGTTTTGTTATTGACGCATGATAGGTGATTCTAGAACATGATGATAAGATAATTTTATAATGTTATAATTAAACTATGGAACAATTTCAATATTTTCTGATATATTAAATTTCTCATATTAATGTAACACTAACTACAATGGTAATTAGTAATTAATACTAATTCCATGGGTAGAATAAGCGTACATAATTTAAATATTGTTACACCTTTGTTATCTTAAATAAATCATAATAAATGATTTTATTTGAGGTCTTTAAGTCACAAAGAGAAACAGATGCGGTGTGTATAAATCCGTTTCTGTGTGACTCAATTCGGTTCATGTTACACGGACTCGAGTGACTTCTTGAAATTCGAACCGAATTGGACTCGTCAGCTGCCAATCCGCTTTGGTTGCATGGTCCGATTTATGGTTTGGATTGGACGGACTATCAGAGAAATGTAATATCAACATTGTATTGGTTAGGCGATCGTTTCTTGTTTCATTTGCGGTTCAAAATTGTTTGCGTGATGCAAAATCAAAACCTATAATGATAAATAATAGTAATCTTAATTATAAAACTCTCGTGTTACGGTGTTAGAAGTTGAACTCCTCCGAAACGGCTCGACCGATTTTCGTGAATCTTTGAGTGCATATCGGCTAGGGTGGAGAATCGGACAACATCTATTTTTCATCCCCCTACCCCTAAAAAATTTTTGGCAGAACAACGTTTGCCCGGTCAGCTAGTATTATATAAGTAAACTATCGATGGCAGTATATGGTAAATATTTGAGGAAAAATATTATTAGGGGAGAAAAAGTATTATTATTATCTGTACTAATATTAAATACAATACAATAACTTTTTATTCATCTCCACACAAAAATTACAATCAAGATGTTCTTATTGATCTAAAATTACGAGTACATATGTAAGTATATTTTGGTAATTTGCTTTGTTGGAGATCTGGTGTTCAAACTAAACCGAAGCCTGTATAATTATTAAGCTGAAGAGTTTTTTTTTTTTGGTTGAACGCGCTAATCTCAGGAACTACTGGTTCGAATTGAAAAATTCTGTTTGTGTTTGATAGTCCGTTTATCGAGAAAGGCTATAAGCTATATAACATCATATATTTTAATAATTTGTGCTTTCCACAAATTAACGTGGGAGAAACCGCGGGGCACAGCTAGTATTGAATACGAATATAATCAATAAAAAAAGATATTGTAGTATATCCAACAACATTTTTTTGAGTTTTTATCCCTTTTTTGATTTTCACCTCTTTATCGGTAATTATCTATGTGTGGTTGATTACCGAAGCGAGGATGGTTACTGCTTGTTTTTTTTTTCAATTTCTGGGGTGATATAATTTAATTATACAAACTTCATAATTTTTATTGCCAGATATTTAGATATTTTACGCTCAAAGACCGAAAATACTCATTGAAAAAATTACTCATAACGCCGTCCTCGAGAGCAATAATCTAAAAACAAGTTTTAACAAAACAGTATTACTTATTATCAGTTTATCTTACACAACCGAATGTGTTTGACCCACGGACGTAAAAAAAAGACGGACGTAATCCTAAGAACAAATTCAGTGAAGCACCCATAGTAATACCAACTCTGTATTCGTACAAGTACACACACCCACACATTGACACCATACGGCTACGACATTGACGCCATCGCGAATCAAAAATTACAAAATTACGCACACATGGCAAGCGAGCTGTCAGCTGTCAGCTTCACTCTCGATTAGAGAACGTTACGTCCGTTCTTTGTTTACGTCCGTGGTTTGACCCTAAGACTCTAATTTCCTCGCAACGTCCATTCATAATAATTTACAAGCACTTGCATTGGCTATCAGTCTTGAGATAGAAACAGCGGCGCAAGCAAATTTAATCAAACATTACCTCTAATTGCGTTATCCATGATTTATGCGTTGGAGCGCCTCCAGTTTTCGTTGAAAAGTTAATCAACTAAAAGCCATTTTATTCCCAGGATAAAGAAACGAGTTAATTTATGGCGAATTGAAGACAATTTCTTTCCATTTTTATCCTTAATTAGAATTAAATTATTGCTGATATTCTAAAAGCATGAAGTATATAGGGAAGGCATTAATTTTAATAAAGTTAATTGGTACGGTCACAAATGTACTGCTACCGCTGAGGCTGGATACTCACATTATGTTATAATCTTAAATTACAATTTAAAAAATCCCCTCAGTTTTGTTTACACTTAATATAGCTAAGAACACTCTCGATTAAGTCACCTTTCAAACAAAAAATCATAGACATCAGACATACAGATTCACAGCTACACAGACACGTCAAACTTATAACACCCCTCTTTTTTCGTCGGGGGTTAAAAAGGAAAATGTGTAAATATATTATGTAGCAACTTTTAGTGTCTGGTAACCTTCCACTATCCTTTTAACACAAATCGTGAATTGTTTTAATTTATGTCGAGGAGTCCGTTAAAGGTGATTTTTGATGTGAAACATCTTTACGCGAGGGGTAAACCTCATTTTAGACTTGGTGATCGTGGCGACGCTGTTCGATGTTTCACATCTGCCAGCCGTGACAGCCATGACAGCTGTTCTTTTTAATTATATGTATACTTATCTACTAGAATTCATTGTTTTGCGGATTGCACACGAACAGCATATATCTAGGCCTTAGGAACATAATATTTATCTAACACACAAATATCAGCCCAGACACTCCAATTTTATTTATTTCTACTTATAGATGTATAGATTAGTGATGGAATACTAAAAACATAAAGGTCATCCATTCATCAAATAAGCTGTCACTACATGGAGTTGAACTAGGCAACATAGTATTATAATCTTGCTGAAGTATCTGATCATTGACATCGGTATTGTTATTTTGAATTGAATGCTATTCGAAGCTATCAAGCACAATTCCGCGACCTTAACGCTTCCCGCCCACGTCCGATAATCGGTGACCGATTTTTTGTAGGACAAAAATAGAACGTACTGATAGCAATTAAATAGTGCAACGCACATATCCGATAAAAAGTCGGTCAGAAATAATATGGCAGGAAAAATCGGCCCGATTATCTGTCCTATAAAAAGTCTGACGTGGGCGGGAAGCGTAAAATTGTTTTTAAAAGACCACGGACCTTTAGATATTCGTAAAGATAAGTAAGGCGAAGAAACAGATCATCCAACGATGAGACCGCCTAAAAATATCAAATGTCGGACGAAGGTCAGCCACAGTCCTAAGCGTATTGAAACGTAATCTTACTACATCTATATATCTATCCATCTTATACTCTGATCAAACCTCTCTGCAGAGGTTCAGCTTTTTTCATGCCAATAATTTCCTAAGTAATGATACCTAATCAAAGAACTATTCATGTTAGACTGTGCAATACCAAACAGCTGCCCTTTTGTTTTTGATTATCTGCAAACACATAAATCCTTATTGTTAAAAGGTTAACAATTATTATGTGTAAATTATTTTTTGGCAATTTCGTCAACAGGTAAGTTTTTATTAAATAATGTTTGAATATGTATTCATTGATTTTTTTTATTTACCGAAAATTGCTATAATAATAACCCTCAATTAACAGTCTCTGGTCTTCTCTTAGAATGTAAAATGCAAATGCCACGGACTATCACGCTGGCCAAGCGCAGATTGACAAGACCAATAGAGTCGCTGGATTTTAAACTTAGTTCGGGGGCAAACATTTCAACTGAAATCTCAAATTTTCACTGATTATTTCCCACAAAAATAATTTTGATGAATGTACCTAAGTACATAAATATTGAAACATTGCGTACAATATATTGTAAATAAGCAACGAATTCAATCAATTAACCAGAACAAATCGTCGGTAATCCTGTGAATAATTAAAACGATTTCTAATTTCAATCGCAATTGAAATGATATATCGGTTGTGGGGCCTGCGGTGAATTCTGGATTCGGGACGTGTCGAATATACCCAAATATCACGTAACCATCGGTTGAAATTTAATAATTTACGTGAAACCTGCCTGAATAGCTACTACTCTCTTGTTTGAGTCAACCGCCAAAAGAATCTTCTTGTTCCGGGGCTTGAGAGCTACGTTTCTTTCTTTTCTTTTCTTTTGTTCTTTTTTTCTCTTTTCTTTGCTTTTCTTTCATGGCTGACAACGCATCGGTGATGCTTTCGGTTATTTTGACGGCTAATTATATAAATTAGTATTAATATGTAGTATTAATAATAGAAGCATTAAACAAAATCCAGTGTTGATCCAATGATACATGATGAGGACAAAAGTACGCCGAGGATTGTCCCTCGTCTGATAACAGTTACAGTTAAAACAACTTGTTTATAAAAAATATGAAAATACACACGGATAATGTGCTTAAAGTGAATTTTTACATCATCAGCCACAAAGTAATGACAACTCACCGGTAATCCACCCAAATAGAAGAAATCCGACCACTCTCACAACACTAACACTGAGCGTCCCCATTTTGCATCCGTCTCACTCACACGCACTGTGATTGTCATTCGATCTGAAATGTTCCATCTCTCTTTGACACTGGAGTTGTTGTATACGATTCACGTACTGCTTTGTACCCTGGAACAAAGAATATAATTTTAACACGTTTGAAATGTTGCATTTCGATTATCCGTCGATTTTAGTAGTGAGTTGGTAATAATGTTAAAGATTGCGAGGGTGTACATAGATCCATAGATCCACAAGTAGCACTGAGGTAGGCTCTCAGGGCAACCCAACTCACATTGTGAGAGGAGACCCCGAGCCCAGCAGTGGGACAATTATGGGTTGTTGCTTGCTTGCTTGCTTTGCTTGCTAGGCTCTCAGGGCAGGGTAGGTAGGTAACAGGCATTAACTGCAATAAGGCATAACTCCGATTTTGTACTGCTGATTTACTGCTGATTTATTATACTGCTATAATCAAAGATCTTATATTAAAAGAGTAGATAGGTTATACGCGCACTAAAAGTGGCACGCCAAAACTGGGCTAATTAGCACAGTTGAGCTCAGTCGTTCTGAGTCAGCTCCTCTTTTATTATAAGATCATTGGCTATAATCCTTTATAATTGGATACACAGCACTACGGATATAACAATGGCTAATCGTTTTACACGATGAAAGTATTATTATCTAATATATTAAAATGATCCGAACACAGATCCTCCATCATCGACGGAAGCCCAGCTGACAGATGCATTTTTGTAAAAATTAACTGTCATGATTTTAAAATTCTGAAGAAAAATGCATCTGTCAGCGAAGGAATATTGAACGAGGTATTACCTCGCTACAAAGTTTATTTCTGAAGTGTAAATAGAATAATGTTTTTCAATATAAATACATTTTTAAATAAATATTACATACATACATATTGAAATTCTAGATAGCTATAAAACGATCTGGAATCCTGTATAAGCCTGCTTAACTAAGTTACTGCTAACCTAATTGGCCATGGATTGCGAAAGTAAAGAATCACCTTTAGGAAACATTTCATAAAATGAAAATTGAATAGGATGACTGAAGTCTAAATAGATAGGATGACTGAAATCTAAAAATACCTAATATTTATTATTTTACAGAACTGTAATAAATGAACAGTCAAAAAAATCTCAACTTTTTCATCGCATTGACGGAACCCAGAAAATCAAATCTGAATGCTTGTAAAAAAACGCCAAGCTTTTCGTCTTCCGTGCAATTTACGAGGCGATGTGTTAACGCGTTATACCGTGAATGATTGATCGTCCGAGACACTGTATAAGCTGTATATGAGATACTCTAGTTTCGTTATAAATAAGCTTGACTTTTAGAACCTATAGATTAATGTACCGAAATGATGAAATATATTTTTTGTAAATCTGTTTTTGGGACTTGTGAATTATTTTGATACAGAAATTAAATATTACATTATCATACAGCAAAAGGTTAGTAGTTATCCATCTTGGGTCTCATCTCTAATAAAAAATTTTATGGAAATAGCCGGCAGACAAGCTGACGATCCGCCTGATGTTAAGTGGCTATCGTCGCCCATGGACATCAGCAACACCAAAGGTATCACTGATGCGTTGCCGGCCAAGAAAGAGAGAAGAAAAAGAAAGAAAGAAATATTTTCAGTTTGTATGTACATTTTGTAAAAAAATATTCGTGATCGTAGGATGACTTTCACCCAAGTATTAAATACATCTTTAAATATATTTATGACAATAAATAAGTAGTTTTCGATTGTTATGATCCAGTAATCTATTTGTTACATTAAGCATATTGACCACCCTCTTGTAAAATGGGTCTTTACAAAACCCTATAAATAAATTCTGTTATAGACCTTCCAAAAGTGCCAAATCATTTTGATATAATTCAATGACGCAGTCAGCTAGGTAGAAAATTGAGTTCTTATGTAGGTACGGATACATTCTATACAGATTTAACATGTTTATGCCTTTTCGTTTTGCTGTCAAATATATCTTTTTATAACATCCGGCCCTTTAGCTTCTAATAATATTTTTAGCATAGGCTAATAATAATTTCTGTACTTATTCAAAAGATAAAACAGTAAGACAAGTATGCAAGAGTAATTACTCGTACTGTACAATAGCTACTTAGCTTAAAACTTACTTTGTAAGCTAATCTTGGTGCATATGTGTTATATAATCCAAGTAACTTGGCCAGCGCATTGCGAAGCACGCAGTTTATACTGTGGCAATGTATTGCACTATTTCTGCCATGAATGACTGATCACCCAGTCGGGTGTATAGTCACACGAGCTGCTCTAGTTTCATTAATGGCTATATTTAAGCTTCACTTCGGGGAAATGTGAAGTTAACCAAGGTTGGAATTTCATGCAGTCTCAGTCTCCTGAAAGCCATTTCATTGCGTGGCTCTCTTAAAGTAGCCTGGAGGGTGAGTTTGTGTGGGAACGTATAAGAGTAAACGTACATCAAATGCGATGGAAGTTTACCAAAATGTTTCCCTTCTTAGTATTTATATACTAAAGGAAACAAAGGGTGAATTAAGAATATTAAAAATTTTAAATGCAGTAAAGACTTCTCAAACAAAAGATTGATATCCATATCAATGAAATAAGAACAATACTAACTAATAACGAAACAAAACGAACCCTAGTCGAGGGACGTGTAACACAAAAGAAAAATATTATTGCTATGAAAATGGCTATGAATCAAAAATTTCTACCATATCCCCACATCGGCATCGTTTATTTTCTATAATCCTAATATCCACATAAATAACCATGACGGGGAAAAAATAAGGTTAACGATCGCTTACTATCTGCTGACAGCTCGCACGGTGGTCAGTTTATTTCAGAACACTGTTTTATTTACGCACGGTTTGTATTTTTATCGGCAAAAAGGCAAAATGGAAAATACCTGGCAATAGTGAATTAAATTTTTAACGAATAAGAACAACTACGCTCAGTGAAGTTGTTACATTTTATCGCAAACTAAATCGTCGCTTATCTTCCAGTGCAGTTATAGTCAATCATTAACTTCAATGAACATGTTGATTAAATAATATCATAATAATAGTGTTATAGATGCGTTGCTACCGATAGGTACCTACAAATATCAGGATACGGGTGCGGCATTATAGACGAGGTTTATATAACGAAGATGGATAATATTTTTAACCGACTATAAAAAAGGTGAAGGTATCAATTCGACTGTATTTTTTATGTTTGTTACCTCAGAACTTTCGACTGGGTGAAATAATTTTCATGATTCTTTTTTTAATCGAAAGCTGGTGCTTGTCATGTGGCCCCACTTTTTGAGCGAGATTTGACGAGTAGTTTTTGAGCTATCCCTAATTCTGAAGTCTGTTATTTTTGTCGAGAATTATGTTTTTAAATAACCTTAAAATGTTAAGCAATCCGCCACATATATTTACTAGTGCTCTGCCCGCGACATAACCCGCGTTTTCCTGGATAATGTATGTCTGTGTGTGTGTGTGTGTGTGTGTGTGTGTGTGTGTGTGTGCGTGCGTGCGTGAGTGCATGCGTGCGTGCGTGCGTGCGTGCGTGCGTGCGTGCGTGCGTGCGTGTGTATGTGTGTGTGTCTATGTCTTATTCCAGATCATGGTCTACATGTGTGCTTTTCATGAAGATCCGTTCTTCTGATCCGATTGCGTGAAAGAGTAAGAAAACAATCATACCTACAACCTCAAAAACTCACATTTATACGATATTGAAGTAGTTAAACGAGAGTTTGCTGGGAAGGAAGAAAACGGCAAATCAGCTTGTTTAGTTGGGTAGGACACAGCTACCGAAACACTTTTAAACACTTTACAGTTGATTTTTAGAAGCAGGCAGTAACCAGTCTTGCAAATAACTATCCATTAACATACTAAGGTTTCGTCTGGGTTCATCTTTACATCGAAATTAAACATACCTGTCATCATCTTTAAAAACTCGTTCGTTTTTGACGATTAACAAGTAGACGACTTAATGGTAAGTGATCAGATACCAAAGCATGACCGACGCGTGACTGGCCAAGAAAAAAGAACAGAGAAAAGAATTAAGAACGGAAGAAACCTTTATTCATCAGAGTACACCACCGCAGGAAAAAAATATATGGATTCAAATATAGATTCTATACGTTATGCCCTTACAAATCTGTTCCGAAAAGAGCTACAACACACACGTTTATCTTTTGTTTCACTACACCTATCACATTGGTATAATACACGAAAGCATTTTAACGCTGTAATGTCAAATGACAAGCACTTCAGGACAGCAACAAAAGCGTGCGTATCGTCTTGTATTGACAGAGCGACTACGAGCAGAACGGTCAATTGCCTGTTCTTACGCTGAAGAATACGATGCAAGATCACGCGTGTGACATATCTACCTCTTTTTTATAAAATATCATTGGATTCAATAGTATTACGATCCAAAAACTGACCCGATGCAAAATAATCTGCTTAACTTTAGACTTCTCTATAAACAGATCTTTAAGCACGCCCGTTCCCCATCCATTATATCTTTACTGCCCCCGATTTATATAGTAGGCTGGTTTTCTTCCACTCGACAAAGAACGTCGTAGTCAATCTACGACAATAAACCAAGCGATATTGTGTCCGTACAATGCCCGACCCGGGCATAAACCGTATAAACCGATCGTAATGTCCCGGATAAGTTAATTAAATTGATTCACCAACCAACCGGACCATTTTTCAATCGGATAGACTGATGGATAGTGGAAAATGGGTGGAATAATCGAGGAGCGGTGTAATTGAATAGTTCTATAAGTCTTATTATAAGAATTATGCATGTTTTTGGATAAAAGAATGTAAGTTTTTATTATGATAGTGTTTATTTTTAACCGACTTCAAAAAGGAGGAGGTATTCAATTCGACTGTATTTTTTTATGTTTGTTAGCTCAGAACTTTCGATTGGGTGAACTTAATTTGATGATTCTTTTTTTAATTGACACTGGTGCTTGTCATGTGGTCCCACTTATAGAGCAAGATCTTACGAGTAGTATTTGAGTTATTTTGAAGTCAGTTAAATAGTTTATGCCACCCGTAAAGGGAACTCATGCAGAATAACAGTGTGTGAGTGTTTTATTATCTAGGACTTGAAACCGCCCTCGCTTTGCTTTGGTTTTCGAACAGAACCCCCAATTTTTTTAAATTAAATATAGCCTATGTTACTAAGAAAGAAAAGAGCTTTCTATAAAAGTGAAAGTATTTTTGAATTAAGTCCAGTATTTTTTGAGTTTAGCCATTACAAACGAAAAACAAAACTTTCCTCTTTATAATATAGATTATTTGATTGTACGTGATCACTATACAGTATTTTTGAACGGATAAAATAAGCACTCGTTTTATATTTTAATCTCCTGCTAGAATAGCATTTTACTTCAGAGACATTTTACTTTATAAAAGTTAAGCTTCTTGGCGTTAGTGCCAGCTTCTGAAGACTGTTTTTGTTGTAAAAGATACAAAATTTATATATTTTACAGATTTCTTCTTCATTGTCCCGGTTTCGGAAGAAGTAATCCCTTAGGTTACTTACACCACATAATTATGTTGTACCTAAAAATCAAAATTGGTATTTAATGAACGGGAAAACGGAGGAAAAGTTATAATTGAAGCCTATTTATCATTTTAGATAATAAATTACAATTCGCCATTTTATTAAAGTAGCTATTCAATTAGGAAATTGTCTTATTGAAGTAGCTATAAATTGACACATTTTTTGTACTAATCCCTTACCCCTTGATATACTCATAATTTCTTTAAATCGCCTAATCACCTTTCAGTGATTTCCTTGATCTCCATCTTCTTATAGTTTTGACAAAGAATATAGTCAACGACCAGTGAGCAGGCATCGATTCCACAGCAATGGATTCAAGCAAACCTTCGCACCTGCCTAGCGTGATATGCAAAGGTTTGCAAAGGTGTCGTGTATTTTGTATAGATACGTATCGGCGTACTATTATTTAGCATACAGGTCGCAAAAAAAATCATCAAAGAAAAGTCTTTTCTAAATTTAAATTCCAATTTTATAGTTTCAAGGAATGAGTAAAAAAATAAAAATGATCGAGGATCATATGAGCCGAACTACTGCCACTAGACCATAAAACCGTTATCCGTAATGTAGGAATCACCAAGAAAGTATAATATTATTGGAATAGTCACAGTTTAGAATGAAATCTAGTGGCAGTAGTTCGGTCATTAGTTCGGTCAACCGAGTTTCATATAGTTTTGAGTAGGTAATTGAATTGCTCCACCATTGATACCATCATGCATGAACCAGATTATTAAACCCCAGTTGATGTTGAATAAATGATAATTATCCTAGTGGGCGTAGAGGTTGACGTAGAATAAACCACTATGCAGTAATCATAGCAAATACTTTTGAAAACATTTAAGAATTCTCCAGTATGCTAGTTCGATGGAAAATTTTCTTTAACAGAACCGAAGCAGTAACGAATTGTAATTTTAATGACTAAATAAATATTAATTCAATGATATATCATTAACCCACGTCACACATTCCAGAGGCATAATCCCAGTCATAAGACAATAAAAATGGAATATAATGGATTAATAATCTTCCCGATTATACCAGATTCGCAAAACGAAAAAGTTACTATGAGGTCAAACAAGCTATAATTTTCTAAGTTCGTATCAGGAAATGCCAAAACGAAATTAAGTACTACGGGTACGAAGTAAGTCACTTTCTCCGGAAGAATTATGGGCCAAGTTAGATTGATACAAATAACGAATGCTATTCTAAGGGAATATAATACCAAAGGGTTAAATTGATGGTACAATATATTACAATGTGAATCTTAAGGCTGACTAAGATTTGCGGTGATCTACGACGATAAGCGACTAGCGAGCGAGCGGATATTTGAAGTAGTTATTTGTGTTGTGTCCTGTTACATAATTCTTCATGTTAATTGTTAAGTGATGATTTTTCATTTAGAAAAAGCAAATTCCTAAGCTTTTTTTTCAGCTAAATATCTACTGAGCTGTGATGTGACTTATGTTATATTATAATAACGAAGAATCCTGTTACTATTCTGTGGCGCCCCCAATATAAAGATGCGAGTAAAAACTAGCTGAGTATTACTTAGTCAGTGCCACAGGCCTGCCTGAAAATTTGAGATAGGCAAATATTTCGCGTAAAAACAAATTATGAAACCTCGACGTGCTCAATGCCTTTGATCTTTGTCAAATATCGGCAACTTAAATAAAACTTACAGTTTAACAGCACTAAAGCAACGGTTTCAGTAGACACGTCAACCCAACATAGATCACAGAAGCGCAAAATGATAATAAACTGCGAAACCTCGCTTCATATTCCGTTACGGTCCCTTCGGAAGCTCTCGTAATTGGTACTTAATTCAATTGTTCTCGCTTGACTCGCGCGTTGATATCGTTGTCAATCGCTATTCGTATTACGCTAATAGTTAAACCAGTACCTTAACTTCGAGAATTTTAATAAAGATCACTTGGCACAAAAATATTTTTAATAATATAAATATCTCTCTTAGGGAGAAAAACGCCAACCTTAAACGTAAGTAAGGCATCTAAAAATAAGTAATATTTTTTTATCAACAAAAGTCAAAAAGGATTGTACTATCTGTGCCGCGCAGTTGCTTAAATCGCACTCTAGTAGCCCTCGTGACATTTATTGCTATTAAGCGCCAATTCCAGCGAATCCTCTGTGGATAGACCTACACTCTTATAACTGAATTTAAAGGAAATAAATGAATTGTAATATGAGTTCTAAGAGGAATATTTCATTCTAATTTGTGACTATTCAAATAATATTATACTTTCTTGGTGATTTCTACATTACGAACAACACTTCTATTTCTTTAGAAGTTCAATTACACCTCTACGAACAAAAACTGTTCTGATAATTTTATTTCAGAACAAATGGGCAGTAATTTTTTTTCTTATTATCTTATTATCATCCATAATATTATTAACCTACGTCCTAGTATTTACATACACATAAGTTCAGAAACGATGATTTTTTTAGTGAATTTACATCAGAGATTACTCGCTACACTCGGGCGCTAACAACACAATTTTCGTGCAATAATATATGTACAACATAAGGGGCCATCCATACATTACGTCACACTAATTTCATGACTTTTGACCCCTCCCCCCGTCCTTGTCACAGCTGGTCACATTTGTGAGACCTCCCCTCCCTAGTATCACGTCACATGTTACGAAATTTTATACCTAGAAATTATTAAATTAATACAGCATTTCCGAAATAACTTTTATTTCCATTAATTGTTTTTTAAAATTTTTTTTATAGAAATAGCCGGCAAACGAGCTGACGATCCACCTGATGGTAAGTGGCTATCGTCGCCCATGGACATCAACAACACCAAAGGCATCACTGATGCGTTGCCGGCCAAGAAAGAGAGAAGAAAAAGAAAGAAAGAAAGAACTGGTTCTCAAGCCCCCAGCCGGAACACGACGAATCGTTTGGCGGCTGACTCATGCTCAAGGGTGGTAGCTATCCAGGCGAACCCCATGGAGAAATAATAATAGTAATAATGGTATTAATTAAAAATTAAAATCAATATTACCAATATAATCCCTCCGTGGGCCCTACCACCAGCGGGCCGGACTTAGTCGCCTTTTACGTCACCCATCCGGCGTGGGATTGGGGTTAGTATTCTAAAGCCGCCCCAATACGGCTAAAACAATATTTACCTATACATACCAATTATTTGATTTTGAAATGTGACATCATGAAATTTAGGACCCCCCTCCCACCCCTTATCCCACAATGTCACACTACATCGACCCTCCCCCCTCCTAACGTGTGACGTAAATTATGGATGGCCCCTAAGTAATATACAGAAAGGAATCAGTAGATATTAGTTCTGGCTCTTCATAAAAACTCAGTTTATTTAATAGATTTAAAAAGGATAATAATAGCCGATACCACAAGACTTCCAATAGGGTAGGCCTGAGGCGATATCGAATGATTTAAAAGAAAACACTTCTGAAATACGGGTTCAATAATGTTCTTTATCAAGTGCTATCTACAACTTTTATAAGACAGATTAAGCGCTTTCAAGATAGAACGGGATGAAAACAGATTTCTCAAAACATTTCAGAAGTTTGAGATATTTGTTATTGATAACAGTTTTGTTTCGCATAGTAACTACTGAAAGAAAGAAATGGGATACATCCAAGTATCGGATAACGAAATAGTGTAAGAAGTTCTTGGGTCAGAAGGATTCTGATATTCCTTAAATATTATATTTAATATGGTAAATATGGTAATTACCAACGACAGATATCAGCCCTACAATCAAATGTATGGTAAAAATAAGTGGTAGTCATTGCCATCCGTCTCTTTTTACCCGATTGCGTGACGCAAGGAAGGGTTATGTGTTTATCAATCTATGTATATATGTTTGTTCCTATGTGGCGTTGTGGGGACTCGTGGGGGAACAGTGGGTACCCATTCTTCAACCAATAAAATCTTGTTTGTTTTTTCCCAAGCAGCCCTGCAAAAAAATGGGTCTCGTCTGTTAATCCTTCTACGGTTGTTCAGTATTACTTTTAAAAGCATTCTAAATACTGGGCTTGTTTCTTTTCTTTTTACTTTATTTTACGCAGTCGAGTTTGTTTTTTTTATTTTTTCATAACTGAGCCTAGAGTGTACTCAGTTATGCATCTCGATTGCGGTAATATTCCAGTGCGGAGGGGTAATGCCCAACGTAAGTTTTGGAAGATTTTTTTGCCACCCGAATTCTTCGACATGTCTGAAAGACTCCTATGCAATAGCAAAAAACGAGACGCAACGTTTTACGTGCCCTCCAAAGCACGGTAGCGCTAAAGGAATTACCATTAGCGGTCATCCATCTGACTATCGACGACACCCGCTGTAGCTTGATTGCCCGGTTGATCGCTTAGGATTGATACAAGCTGCTGAACTATTTTATATGTATAGACCTACCAATAAACAAAACTTATAATTACCTACAAAAGTTATCGGAATTAACCCGCGAACGGACGAACAAGGCCGATGCTGTAAAAAATAAGTACTTTTAACGCAATCGTCGACAGTGTACCACCAGCCTAAGCTCAGTGAAGTCTTAAAAGTTCAACCAAAATATACGCTAGAGGATTGGCTGAAATTTCCATCTCTCACGAAATTTATCTCGAGCTCAAGAGAATTTGAATTATACACTGCCCCGGCGGGACACTTCGGGAACGGTCCACAACAATTCAGTTCCGCAAAGCGCCGTATCTTCTCTCCTTTTGGTTTATCTGTTATTTTACATCGCAGGTACAACGTTAGAAGCCTTAAGCGTGGCGCATAAAAGGTTTAATAAATATCGTGAACGTTAGCAATTTACGCTACAATTTTAGGATAACAAAGAAAAGCAAATCCCTTTTTTTACGTGCTTGCAAAATTTTCCTCTGGTACAATTTTCGTACAAGAATTCAATTCCTAGGTCTTTTGGAAGAAATTTCATTTTTAAATTAATAAGCAATGTTTAATAAGTATAGTTATTTGATTACTGTTTTTGTTTATATTCCCATATATATTCGTATATTAAATAAATAAAATAACGTAATAAACTAATACTGCAACATCGCTTTGCTAAAGTTCATCCTATGGAGAAGAAGTTATACTACGGAATACTTTATATTATATCACATTGTTTATATCTCAACAAGTGCATATAAAATATTCTATACCAATTAATATTACATTTTATACATATTACTTCCATCCATCCATCAGCCCTTAGAGGTCCACTGCTGGACATAGGCCTCCCCTAACTTGCGCCACTCTGACCGGTCCTGAGCCTTCTGAATCCAGCGGATGCCCGCTGTCTTCTTCAGGTCGTCAGTCCACCTGGTCGGGGGGCGTCCTATGCTCCTTTTTCCGAGACGTGGGCGCCATTCGAGGACCTTTCTTCCCCAACGGTTATCGGTCCTTCGCACTATGTGGCCAGCCCATTGCCACTTCAGCCGGCTAATTCTTTGAGCTATGTCGGTTACCCTTGTTCGTCTACGGATCTCCTCATTTCTGATGCGATCACGTAGAGAAATACCGAGCATAGCCCTCTCCATAGCTCGCTGCGCAACTCTGAGCTTGTGGATCAGGCCAACAGTAAAGCACCACGTCTCGGATCTGTATGTCATCACTGGCAACACACACTGCTCGAACACCTTCGACTTCAGGCACTGAGGTAGTGTTTTGGACGACAAGATATGACGCAGTTTCCCGAACGCAGCCCATCCGAGTTGGATTCTACGAGTGACTTCTTTCTCGAAGTTGGACTTACCCATCTGGATCACTTGTCCCAGGTAATTGTATTCGTCTACAACTTCAAGAGCAGCGCCGTCAATAACAACCGGTACGGGTGTGACATGGACATTCGACATGATTTTCGTCTTGTCCATGTTCATCTTAAGACCCACCCGTTGTGAAGCGCTGTTCAAGTCCCCGAGCATTGTACCAAGTTCTTCCAGGGAACTCGCCAGGATGACTATATCATCGGCATATCGCAGGTGTGTGATGTATTCGCCATTGATGTTAATGCCACGTCGTTTCCACTCCATCAGCTTGAACACGTCTTCCAACGCAGCGGTGAACAGCTTTGGGGATATGACATCCCCTTGCCTGACACCTCTCTGCAGTTGGATGGGGTTCGTTGCTGTGTCGTGTACTCTGACGGACATGGTGGCAGATGAGTACAAACACTTCAACACCTCGATATACCGGTAGTCGATCCGGCACCGCTGGAGAGAATTTAGTACCGCCCAGGTCTCGATAGAATCGAAGGCTTTCTCATAGTCCACATAGGCAACACACAACGGCAGATTATACTCCTCGGTCTTTTGTATAATCTGCCGCAGTGTGTGTATATGGTCTATGGTGCTGTAGCCTTTTCGGAATCCTGCTTGTTCGGGAGGCTGGAAGTCGTCAAGCCTGCGTGCAATGCGATTTGTGAGTACCCTCGAAAACAGCTTATAAACGTGGCTCAGAAGTGCAATGGGCCTGTAGTTCTTCAAAAGGGCTTTATCGCCCTTCTTGAAGAACAGCGTCACCACACTTCTGCCCCACGCTTCCGGAGTAATTCCAGTGTAAATGACGGAATCGAACAGTTTTTGGAGCGCCACTAGAAGGGGTTTCCCTCCAGCTCTTAGAAGCTCGGTTGTGATTCCGTCATCTCCCGGTGCCTTGTTGTTTTTAAGCTGTTTGAGAGCCTCTCTAATCTCATACAGGCTGACGTCCGGGATATCCTCTGTGTAGTGTCGGGTCAGTTTAGCTCTCTTATCGCTCTCCTCGCTAGGAGGTGGAGCTTGAGAGGAGGCATACAACCGTCCGTAGTATCTCTCAGTCTCTCTCAGAACTTCCGGTTTCGACGAAACCATGGTGCCGGACTCGGTCTTCAACCTCGTAAGCTGACTTTGCCCAATAGACAGATCCCTGGCGAACACTTTGGAGCCCTGGTTTCGCTCAATTGTGTTTTTTACACGATTTGCGTTGTGTTTTCGCAAATCGCGTCGCCTGCACTTGGAGATCTGCTCATTGAGCCGTCGGTATTCCCTCATGGAGGTTGGAGACTGCACACATAGTTCTCGTCGATCCCTCATAAGACCGAGAGTTTGTTCTGAGAGAACCTGAGATCTACCACTAGGGTGGGTCTTGAAGTACTTCGACCCTACCTCGTGGACAGTTGTTACCATCCTGGTGTTAAACTCGTCCACTGACGTGCACGATTCTAGGCACGCAAAACGGTTTTGCAGCTCCAGTTGAAAGTTTTCGGATCCCTGGATTTGGACGGATGTTGGGCGGAGCGTAGACTTCATCAGGCGTGACCGTTCCAGCTTCAGATCGATATTTAATGTGCCTCTCACAAGTCGGTGATCGCTTCCGGTTTTGAACCTGCTGATCACAGAGACATCATTAAATATATGCCGTTTGTCTGCCAGAATGAAGTCTATCTCGCTTTTCGTGGAACCATCAGGGCTTATCCAAGTCCACTTGCGTTGTGGCTTCTTTCTGAAGAAGGAGTTCATCATGAAGAGATCTTCCTTCTCCAAAAAGTTGGCCAGCAAGTGACCTCGGTGGTTCCGTCGTCCAATTCCGTAGGGACCCACCTTCATCTCGGCGCCGCTTTGCGTGCCCAGCTTCGCGTTGAAGTCCCCCATCACAACATTGAAGTGAGCTTTAGAGGTATGTATGGCTCTACTTATGTCCTCATACATAACCTCAACCTCATCGTCGGGATGTGTCGAAGTCGGCGCATATACCTGTACAACCTTCAACGAATACCGTTTGGATATTCTGAGTGTAAGGTACGCTACCCTGGCCGACACGCTCCCAACTTGCACAATGTTGTTGACAAGGGACTTGTGAACGAGAAACCCGACACCACCTTGGGACAGATGTTCGCCCTCCCGGTGATAGAACAAGTTTCCGGATTTGAGTATTATCGTGTCCTCCCCCTGTCTTCGGACTTCAGATAAACCCACAATACTCCAGTTTAACTTGTCTATCTCTTCTTCCAGCTCTTTTACCTTGTCGTCGGTCCTCAGTGTCCTGGTGTTGTATGTTGCCAGGTGCAGAAGTCGTCGTTTGGATTGGTAGCCCGATCTCTGCCTGCGATTCTTAGCACCCCCTGCCCCGCCGTTACCATAGCCGCTACCGTAACTAGGAATAGCGGGGCTGCCGGGGACTGGGGGCCGAGGCTCATTCGTGACTATCATGCGGGGGTTTTAGCCGATAGTCACCACGCTTGGCTAGTGCGTGTTGGTGACCGCAGGTGACCTGACTGGTATTCGTCACACACAGGAAGATGCTGCTGCCCACCTTCCTGGATTTGTCCTATTAGTCGCCTTTTACGACATCCCAGGAAGAACGGGAGTGGTGCTATTCTATAAAGTGAACCCGGACACCACGCGGGGTACATATTACTTATGCGTTTTTAAATAAAATTAAGCAGTTAATTGGTTTCGCACAGGAACAGGTAGATGTACCCAAGAGAAGTCTAACAAAATCCGTTTTTTCATCGAATATTGGAAGCCATAAAACCAATTTTGTAAAGGTAAAAAAGCATATTTCGCGATGTAAAATCCAATAAGGCCGCAGTTCACAATATTCACGTGTTATCTTTTGGTTAAATGTCCCGTCCAAGCCGCCACTTGTTAAAGGTAATTTGTTCCCCTGCAGGCGGTTTGATTGTAAATGACGTTATCGCCGTATTTTAATGCACACAATTAGTCTCAAATTATGCAGATTTTTAAAGCAACATTTATTACACTTTTTAACAGTAACCGAACTTCACTTCACTTTGGGAACCGACTGCTACCCGTATCCAAAAGATTTGCTATATATTTTTAATTATATTGCTATAATTTTTCATACAAATCTTATGGTTACTACATTTCATCTATATTAATATATAAAGAGGAAAGATTTGATTTTTTGTTTGCATTGAATAGGCTCCGAAACTACTGAACCGATTTCAAAAATTCTTTCACTGTTGGGAAGCACTGTTGGGATAGTGTATCCCCGAGTAACATAGGCTATATTATAGTTTCAAAAAATTAGGGATCCTTAATAAAACTCCAATTATGTAACCAAAGGTGTAAAAAAATAAGAAAACCGAAGCAAAGCGAGGGCGGTTACTCGTTGTTTTATAATACAGTATGTGTTATTCTATTACCTATGAAGATACGATATTAACACAAAAAAGTAACAATATGAATAAATAACTAAACTTTTGACAAAACTACATAATAACTTGTATCCCTATCCCGCGGGAACGTATCAGTTTGCCAGAATGAAAGGTAACTTATACAAAGACTGGTGATATAAGTTTCACTTTATGTTTGGTTTTAGCTTTCACTTCAGGAAGGCTATTCTGGAAGGCTATTCTGTTTTGTAACTTGACAGCGGAATCCGCGATGAGTTTCAAAATTGAAGTTCGAGTCCGAGATCTTGATATGTGATTCTCTAATCATCTGGTACGCACTTGCGAAGTGAAGGGAGTCTCGAACTCTAACTTCAATTTAGAAACCCATCGTGGATTCCGCTGTCAAGTTACAAAACAAAAGTGAACTTGCATTTGCGAAGTGAAGTGATCCTAGAACTCGAACGTCAATTTTGAAACTCCGCTGTCAAGTTACAAAACAGAATAGCCGTCCTGTTTTGTAACTTGACAGCGGAATCCGCGATGAGTTTCAAAATTGAAGTTCGAGTCCGAGATCTTGATATGTGATTCTCTAATCAGTATTTAATCAATGTTGTCTGCAACGATTTTTAAATATATGAAACAGACAATGCCAAGGCAAAGTCTTCTCTTATGACATTAGCATAATATTATTGTTGCAATAATTTGCCTCGTCTTTTATAATACCTACTACGAAGGACTGGAATAACTTGTCTGCGTTGCCGTGTTGGTATTACTGTCTGTTTATAATGTTAGCGTCTTCAAGGCTACAGTGACAGGCTCATACTAGGTTAGTATGCTTTACAACCTCAGACATCTTGAAAATTTACTTTAAAATCATTTACTTCATTTTTAACTGGCTTCAAAAAAAGGAGGTATTCAATTCGCTTGTTTTTTTTGTTACCTCAGAACTTTCAACTGGGTAAACCGATTTTTAATCGAAAGCTGGTACATGTCATGTGGTCCCAGTGGTGGACTAGTAGTTTTTGAGTTATTTTGAAATCGGTTGTTTTTTTCTTGATAAAATTCATTACTGTAAAAGTCGTACAGAAAATATTTTTGTGGATCTTTTTCTTCCATGGGCGACGGTAATAACTTACCGACAGGTGGCTTACCTGTCTTTTATCATTTTATTAACACGTTCACTGCGTTGTGAGGTCATATTGACTCACAGCGAACTTTCATGTGGTGCGGCGAGCAAAATAGCGTTCTTTCCCCTGGTGCGGAAGGCTTAACTTTGTGTATTTCTATCGTAGGAAAAAGATTTATATACCATTGCAATTGCCGCTTTAACGTGAACAATCCTATATTTTCAAACACTCGTGAGACAATATGACCTCACCCGCACTTAAAGAAAATTGTTTCACTCTAGTGCGGTGTGAGGTCAATATGACTTAGCGCTCCGCGCACCTCACACCCGCACTGAACGTTGCGCTAGCGCCATTTCGCACGCTTAGTGTTGTGCCACGCGATCGATAAGGAAGACGTCGCTTTGAGCCATTTTTCGCGCGTACGAAATATATGTTTTGCAACTTTTAATTTGAATATTATGTTAGTTATATTAGTAAAGTAATATTATATTAGTAAAGTCGTGTGGTGTTGTCGTCAAGTGTAAGATATGCCATATGATAGATATGATATGATAAACTATACTGTTGAAACTTAAGTAGATTAAACGTAAGTAGATGTATTCTGTAAACCACGTTAAGATTTTTACACAAAAATAGAAAAAAAAAAACAATAAATTTTGGGATTCCCCATACATAGAACTGAAACTCAAAAATTTTTTTTTCATCAAACCCATACATGTATGGGTAGGTCTATGGATAGGTCTTCAAAAATGATATTGAGGTTTCTAATATCATTTTTTTTTAACTTGAATAGTTTGCGCGAGAAACACTTCCAAAGTGGTAAAATGTGTGTCCCCCCCCTGTAACTTCTAAAATAAGAGAATGATAAAACTAAATAAATATATGATGTACATTACCATGCAAACTTCCAAAGAAAATTGATTTGAACGAGATCTAGTAAGTAGTTTTTTTTAATACGTCATAAATCGTAAACCGCAAAAAACATCGATCAAAGTTACAACGAACTACAAAAACTTTTATATTATGTTACTTGCTGCTACGGAACCCTTCATGGGCGAGTCCGACTCGCACTTGGCCGCTTTTTTATGTTACTAACAATCTAATATATATTAAAAAATGTTAATGTTAGTATGTGAAGACACGGTTTTCTCTATCACCACCAATTCCAATCGACTCCCCGTTGGGGTGGTAGATACCCCTTGGTCTCCTGGTGAAAGTAAGAGAGTTTGGTGACGGGGGGCGGAAGGGGGTGGTTGTGGAGGGCGAAAATGTGATAAATCATAGTTATCAATTATTTAATTAATTATATTATCAATGTTAGTATGTGAAGACACGGTTTTCTCTATCACCACCAATTCCAATCGACTCCCCGTTGGGGTGGTAGATACCCCTTGGTCTCCTGGTGAAAGTAAGAGAGTTTGGTGACGGGGGGCGGAAGGGGGTGGTTGTGGAGGGCGAAAATGTGATAAATCATATATCTGTCCTTTTCTAACCCATGTGAAAAACATATAACTGTCCTTTTCTAACTCATGAGAACTTTGAGAAAGTTCGAAAAGTTTCTGAAATGATATAGAAAACTCCAGAATGTGTGCATCTGTTGTCACGATCTGAATTGTTCTATAAAGTTCTAAAAAAATTTAGAATGTTCTAGAACTCCAGAATGTGTGCAACTTGGTCTCCTGATGAAAGTAAGAGAGTTTGGTGGCTGTGGGTGGAAGGGGGTGGTTGAGGGTGGCGAAATGTGAAAAAACATATCTCTGTCCTTTTTTAACTCATGTGAACTTTGACAAAGTTCGAAAAATTTCAGTAATGATCTAGAAAACTCCAGAATGTGTGCAACTTTGTCTCCTGATGAAAGTAAGCGAGTTTGGTGGCGGTAGGTGGAAGGGGGTGGTTGTGGTTGGCGAAAATGTGAAAAAACATATCTCTGTCCTTTTCTAACTCATGAGAACTTTGACAAAGTTCGAAAATATTCAGAAATGATCTAGAAAACTCCAGAATGTGTGCATCTGTTGCCATCGATCTGGAATGTTCTAGAAAGTTCTAAAAAAATTTAGAATGTTCTAGAACCCCAGAATGTGTCCAACTGTTGTCATCGATCTGGAATGTTCTAGAAAGTTCTAAAAAAAATCTAGAATGTTCTTGAAAACTTCAGAATGTGTGCAACTGTTGTAATCGATCTGGAATCTTCTATAGATCCTTACATATTTTTATACCATCAAACATGTTTCGCTGCTAGTAGTTTATAAGAATTTTGTACTTACTAACATCATATGGACTTTGTCCGAAATAAAGTTTTATTAGTATTATTATTATTTTTCACGTATGTGACTTACAAGGTTAAAAATTAAACTGTCAATAAAATTCTGGGAAAATTTGTCGAGTGCTATACAACAGAGGTGTTTCCCATCACTAGTGTTTTGATATCTTCAGTGCGTTGTGTGGTCAAATTGACCTCTCAAATTATTTCTCTTTTAGAGGCTAAACGAAACAAGCGAGCTAAAAACGCAGCTAGGTATATATTGCTTGGTTATTAGTCTTTGACCTCAAAATAAAATATATTCAATAATACATATCCCCATTGAGAAAAACCTATATCAAGACAGAACTGAATGAGGGCTTATTTGACCTCACGCCGCACTGTAAAAAGGTCCTCTGTGAGTCAATATAACCTCACGACGCACCAGCAAAAAGTACACTAAAAATCCTTACGCAGCGAACGTGTTAAAAGTACACAAGAAACACTATCAGATTACTTTATACGGTATCTGCCGTTTTTTAACCGACTTTTAAAAAAAAGGAGGTTCTCAATTCGACTGTATTTTTTTTATGTTTGTTACCTCAGAACTTTGGACTGAGTGAACTGATTTTGATGATTCTTTTTTCAATCGAAAGCAGGTGCTTGTCATATGATCCCACATAAAATTGAGCTACGTCTGACAAGTAGTTTTTGAGTAATTTTGAAGTCGCCTATTTTTGTTACTAAAATTTAGATTATCTTTTTCCTCATACTTGGTATTAACCCATTAATAGCGTGACAGGATAGTCTCCTGAGGAAACCTAGTACTAATCCAGCGGCATGGAATTCCTTATACTTGAGTAATTAATCTTATCTAATTAGGTTGCCTGAAAGAAATCGCTACGTAGCGATAAAGCCGCCTGTTGTTCTGTACTTCTAATTTATTATGTTCTCCTCGTTTAATTGTTTATTCTGTGGTATGCAAACAATAAAGAGTTATCTATCTATCTATCTACATAAATTCACAAACATGGCTTAAAAAATAACTGAAAAAGTCTCACCTCCACATTTGTTAAAATTTCGAACGCTTTCGCCATTGCGTTGCGGTAACGTCAGTGCACCTGGCGCTGCCGTTGTCAGTGGCGTTATCGCGACGTGTTTAAATGCACACAATTATTCTTAACGCTTTTTGTCCGTTTCTGTAACATGACGTTATCCGCACGGTAGTACAGGGTTGCACTAGGGGAAATGCTGGAAAAAGGGAAGGTTTTGTTTTTCGTGATACGATTTAAACTAGTTGTTTTTTCGATACGATAGATGAGTTTACGCTATTTACACGTAATTTAATCAAAATATTTGATTTACACAACGTATTTTATGAACTGCCGTAATTTAAAATAAGTTATCTTTAGGTTTAACAATATCATACTAATATTTATATTATACTTACTATACGTATATTATGTCGTGCTGTAACAAACGAAAGCATAACATCATGAGTTATTTATACTTTACATGTTACACTGTAGAAATTCTAACTTCTGGCATTCAGAAGAACGAAACTTTAAAATGTTAAAAGAGTAAAGGTATAAAACGTCTGGCTGGTCAAATCTGTTTCCGCTTCCTCAAACTTAGTAAGATCGAACTTTTCTGAAAACATCGCACGAAGTCCGACTATTCAGATAGAACTCGCGTTTTCATTTATTACGAATAGGCGTAAGTGTGTAAGTTCGTCTTTTAGACTTTTCTGTTCTCCTGGTAGGTATACTTTGAGACTCATTATTTTTGTCAGCCTTACTAAATAGATATCTTAACACTGCTCAGTGGAAGCAAGCATAAATTGTGAAATTTTGGTCAGTCATAAATAAACTATAAGTAAACCGGCTTTAAAATAAAATAAACAATCTGACGACCCGTGTGGCGCAATGGTTACCATGCCGGATCGCCGCACCGAGGGTCCTGGGTTCGATTCCCAGCGAGGCGGAAATTTGAATGATGAGTTTGAATTTCTGATCTCGGTCTGGGTGTGAATGTCCTTGTCTAGTGTGTTGTCCATGGCGCCCACAACACAGGGAATCCTAGTGTGGGGCTATGAGTGTGAAGCGTTATTTAAAATAAACAATCGGTTACGCACTCACACTCTTACACAAAAATTTCCTTAATCACACAAATAAAATCACTAACACCCACATCAAAAAACAATGTATTTGTTTATATTGTATCATTTTGTCTGTTACTAAAGCTTACCATCCAATAATCGAACCCAAATGCCAATGACTATTCACCTGAGTTAATTCACCCAGGCGTCCTAAGTCTACTTTATTCATTTACCTTTAGTAGACTGAGATGAATAAATAGATCAGGCGATATTATCATACACGATATTAGTAACAGGCGCTTACTTGCAACTTGAATAAGTGATTTATTGGGATTTACATAACATTTATAATACAGGTGATAAAGAATGCCAACAATTGTTTTTAATACTGGTTCCTGTACAAAAAAATAAGGAATTGATAGTTTAAGAAATGCATAGTTATAATAAAAACTCTACAGAAGTAACATTTCATGTCCAATATTCAGAATTGCTTAGTACGCATCTGGAATATACGACGCCATTTTAGTGTGGACATAAGTATCGATAACACATCAATCCCCAGACAGTTCTATTATCATTCATACGTTTACGGCAGAAATACAGCTGGCTGTTCACAGGACTACAAATATAACTGCGGAGTCGATTGCCGCGTCTGAAACTACCGTAGAGATTTATCGCGCGTTCCAACCAAGTTTTGATTTGTTTCGCGCTCGTAAATTCACAAATTTAGTGGAATATTGTATAAAGTTGAAGCTTTTCAGGTAAACAGGTTATATCTTAAGATTTGTTTTTCATTGCGTTTTCGATTTCGAATAAAATTGGTGGATTTATTACATCGACCTTGTTGTTTAGAATCGGACTTCAAAGGAATTCTTTCATTTTTCCGTTTTAATTCTCCCGACTCAACGTTGTTTTTGTAAGTACTTACTAAGAAAAATCTTGGAAATTTTTAAAGATAATAGTTTTCAAGGCGTATCTGGTCCAGATGTTCAAAAACTTAGCAGAAAGTTAGCAGACTCTTATCAAAACAACCTATTAAAATATTATTATTTACCTATTTGAGTGTCAAGTGACATAAAACAGATCCCAATATCTGCAGGCGTTAAAATAAAGTAAATAATACCAGGGCCGTACTCTGAAAATAATTACAAAACAACTATGAAACTGACCAGAAACATTTTTTCAATTTGTTTTTGAAGTTTTATTAACCACTATAATCTGATAATCATTGTTAAAAATAATATATCCAGGAAAATTAATATGAAATAACCGATTTATTTTATTTTATAGACTAGATGGCGCTGAATATATCTTAGATCTCACTGAGTATCTATTTATTATTTAATTATATTGTGTTGTCAAACGAAATCTTCAATGTTGTTTTTTATTAATCATGAGAATAATATAGGAAGCAGTATTCATTATTTCCCAATTTACCTATAAAAACACAATCGTAAACTAGGGGAGTCAATTAACCCTACGACGTCTAAAACCACAATGATCAGAGTGCGACCTAAAATAACTGTCCAACCGTTAGCCGGCTAATGGTTAATTTAGGGTTGTGGCTAATCTGGCGCCTGGCCTCAATCGGGCTGGTGTTCAATTAATTGAAAATTTGGACGTTGTGGATTTGGACCTTTTAACTGAATTCATTTTGTTACGTGTCAAAATATTCTGAATATTATATCAATTATCTGATTAAATTGTATTGACAAAATTTAATTATGCCAACCAAATTGATATTGTAAGCAATTTTTTTAGAAACTAAATTGAGACTAATTAAATTGAGTGTCGTGAAAAGGATACTTATTACCAGCTGAAGCACTCATATAATGTGAACATATATTTTATTAGCGTGTGACACATACATAGGTAACATATTTTTCTTGTATTTCGCAACTAACAAGTTAATCATACCTTATATATCAAAATTTTACTTATACCTTAAGTAAAATTGTGATATATAACATTTCCATTTTCGCAATATTTTTTTCCCTCGGCCTGATGATTATTAACATAAAATAATTAAAAGAACAATACAAATCTTTGTACTAAGAATCTCATCAAAATGCGCATAAAAGTTGAGGGTTGGGTGCGCAATGTCGCAATATTTCAAGCCATTTCGAGTTCACCCATTTCTCATGTTGCAACGTTTTATCTGCGAAGTCTCTTGGCGCCGCCTTAAGTGGACTTCTGACTTCTGCCGTGCACTTTTTAAGTTGCCAGTTAGCAATATTAAGGTTAATTTCTCGGAGGTTGATTTGCAAGAACTTTTTTGTTGTTTACAAGTAGTGAAAGGATTTTTACAGGTTTTATATTGTTGGCTTGTACTCGTAAGTGTTTATCAATGTAATTCAATTCGAATGCATTTATTTTTTTATTAGATCTAAAGAAACAGGCATACTGTTAACCCTCCTCATCATTCGTATATTACCAATGTTATTGGGTTCAGCTCCATAATGACCCACTACTGAGCACGGGCCTAGAGCATACTCCACCACGCTGCTACAGTGCGGATTTATGAATGGTTAGAGGCCAACCCAGGTGTCTGACTATTATAAGGTTTCTGCAACTAACATTATGCCTCTTACTAATTTAACCATCAGGCGATTAAACATCCACATTAGTTTAATTATTAATAATCCTATAGATTATTCTAAATAAATTAGGTAACTTCAAAAACATCTTGATTCAAATTCACGGACCACGGGAGTTTTGGTAGCCCTAACTCTGACATCAGATCAAGACAATTAAAGTGGTAAAACATAATCTGTTGGCGCATGAGCTACAGTATATTATTTATCTATGCGACAATATATAATTATCTACGCGCGCGACAACAGTCTGTGGCAGCTGCCGGTGGCTGATTCGTCCGCGACGATAATTTCTCAGCGGCCCAGTCAATGGATGGCTGCTGACCACTACTGGTCATCCCCTCTCAGCGATGACCACGCTTTGAATACTTTTGTAACTAATGATTCGCTACTTTTAAGCTAACGACTGTTTTATCCGATACGCAAAATTTTGATTGTAAACGCAATATTCGAAATTATACGATTTTCTACACATATTCCGGTTTTATCGTTGTGGAAACCCCTGGACGGTCGGAACATAATCCTTTGCCTAAATCTTTCATTTGTCTCTTGTCGATAAAGGTTTACAGTCCAACTGTTTGGCTTACATAGAGAATTCAAAAACTGGCGCCACTCCTACTTCTTTTTGACTCTAAAGATAAAAGCATAAAAGAAAAAAGCACGGTCATGTGAAAAATGGTCGCTGAACTCGTAGCGGCTTGAAATATCGCAACGAGCAAGCGTGTTCTTCGAATGTTGTGTCGTAAATAAGTGAGATTTTATGTGCATTTTGATTAGCTGCTATAATGAGGTAAAGCCACCGAAAGTTCTGGATGTATAAATAAATGAATAGACGGTATTTTCTCTTTATATTTTTGAGTCTGCATCATCATAATACTCGGATAATGACGTGTTGTAAGGCATAGAACCCTCTTGTTCTAATGAATAAACCCACGTGTTAATCATTTTATGACCTCTAAAATTTTTACTATTAAATAAAGCCTTAACCTACTAATATTAAAATGTCAAAGTCTGTTTGTGAAGATGCATGGATTTATCTTTAGTTTTCACGCAATAACTACTGGACCATTATCTGGAGTGACATATAGGGTATTCATCATCCTGGAAAATGCGCGTAAAGCTTTGGATAATTCTATATACGATTAAGAAAAGATTGACCTATTTACCTGGTCAAACGTTTTCATATTATTTATACTGCATATATTCATACCTTCATAAAACCCACTACATAATGTTCGAGTATACCCCCTGCCAGAAACATAACAAAATTATGGCTTCTAAATCTCGAGTTATTCATATTGCGTTCAATAACTCGAGCGATAACTTCCCAACCACTCAGCATCCATTCTAATATGGCTTCATTACTCTTTCACTAACTGCACGATGGTGGAAAACATCGTTAGTAGATTCCCCACTGAGAAATGTGGAGAAGAAGATAATAATGCGCTGACATTTGAAAGATTCATTTTATCTCATAATACCGGTAATTGTCTAGTTTGAGAGTCCTTATCTTTGTCCACATTTAACTAAAATAAAAATAAAATTAGTTACTGAGTCTATCTGAATAAAAAACTGCAATGTAAACCACTCAAATCCTGGTCGGTTAAAAAGAACACAGATCAAAAAATAACAGAGGCAACGCGAACCGCCATAATGTCGCCCGTTTAACAGCGGCCTTTCTACTGTCCAAATAAATTAGTTAACTACCCTGTTTGTTAGATGAACGAGCCCATAATTCCTAATTAGTTCTCGCAGGCGACAATTAGCCGGCTGTTCAACACTTACCCGGGTATTGCAGGCGGGAATTTTTCGTGTTTTCGACTCCTGATGTAACTAACGACTTGTTTTGGCGCCAATGCATTTGCTAATGGGAAAACTTGTTAATTAAGTAATAGGAAAATTCGTAATTTTGTTATCTGATACAATTTCACGATAAGTCTGTAACTTGTAAGTAACTTAAATTGATTAACGAAACTAAGTGATTGTTTTAGGGACATGGTAATTGTTTTTTAATTATTATTTTTTTAAACGGCGTGTTCGTTACCGTGAGATTTTTGACATGCAAACCTAAGGCGGATTTTACATAGATTCGGTACAAACAAAACATGATTTATGTAATTATTCCATCACACTGTGTTTAGATAGTGGAATACTTTATACATACTCGTATAATATGCGGAATAGTTAGTAAATCTCTACAAGAAGTTTTTTATATCCTGTACAAAATACTTAGGATTTTGGTAAAAGTTTTCCCGGTCGCATAAAATTTCCTATTTGAATAAACTTTCAATATATTCTTCATATAATTAAGTTAACAATCTCTTTTTTCAACCGACTTAAGAAAAGAGGTTTTCAATTCTGTTGTATATATTTTTTGTTACCACATTAACAAACTGATTTGGATTGTTTTTTTTATTTATTTAAAAGGTTACACTTCCAGTATGGTCTTATACTTATCAAAATTCAGATAAGATGATGGGATTTAAGAGAAATTCTCAAATATCAAACTTACATTTGTTAATGTGCTTACTTTGTTGGTGTAACTTATACAAATAATAAATGTATAGCGATATTTTATTGATAAGGCTATTACGTTGAAGTCGGTTATTTTTTAAAATTTTGATTATTATTGTTCTAATTAGTCTCAAAAAATTAAATTTTATACAAATATATCAAGTTTCAATGGTTCCCACTTAATCCTTTGTTTTGAAGGAAATCCAACTTAATGCTCGAAAGCATTTGATCACGCTACTGGCAATTAGCGAATCGTTATTAATTGTAAATTTAGATTTCAAAGTTATAATAAAGCTACCATGTTACAACGAAGAAATATAATCACAGTTTATCAAAACAACTTGTTACGCAAAATAAATCCCTTACGTTTTTTTGTTGTTGATTATAATTGTAGGTTTTAGTAATGATCATAGTGATGCAAAGTTAGAAAATAAAAATAAAATAGTGGTAACTAACGCCATCTCTTAACATAATATGAAGAGTAAAATGAGCAGTTAGCGCCACCTATCCAGCAATAAAACAAATCTTATATCTTGTTCCTCGCGCCATCTATGAATACAACAGCACTTTTTAAAGTAACGCAAAGAGAACCACGAACATAAGAAATACTGTATAATGTTTCCTATCTCATTTTCTCCCACGTTAAATCTTATGAATTTATGTGTCTCTTTTTACTGTTGCTTTTTCGTTTCATCGACTTTCAAATCACAACGATGCTAAAGAAGTTTTCACTTCAAAAAGAACTGAGGTCTAAATAAATGCCAAGTTCTGTGTAGAAAAGCCTAAAATTTTAGTCACAAGTACATGTAATTCAAGCTTTATATTTGACTTGCTTAGTTTAGTTAGACATTGTAGCAAGCCAAAGCTTCATGAATCATACTAATGGCATCATATTAACACAAATAAAATTAATTCCACCAGTAATTGTATTTGTCCTTTGGGCTTCCGGAAACGTATTAATTGGCTAATAAATCCATACCTTCCCGCCCTAATACACAATACACTTTTGTTACGTGTTTCCCTTCTGAGTAGAGATTTGAACAAGATTATAGAGGTTCGATACACCGTATAGTATAGTTCCCAATTATAGAACAGGAAACGATATGGAAAGAAAATATGAATGTCATTAAATGTGTTTCTTAAAACGGAAACGGATTATTGTGTAGTTTTATTTGAAAGTATTAAACTGTTATACTATTGGAACTGATAACAAGTGACGAAAAAGATAGCTTATCTCATTAGAACGTACGCAGTTCAGCATGACAGTTAAATTTGTTGAACAAACGACCCTGTAACTTAGTTGGTAGCGACCCTGCCTGCGGAGCGAGGGGTCCCGGGTTCGATACCCGGTCGAAGCAGATATTTATGTGACAGATAAATATTTGTACTCGGGTCATGGGTGTTATTGTAATGTGTTATATGTGTAGTCCATGCCACCCGCGACACAGGTAAAAACCTACTGCGGGGGTATGAGTGTGTGTAAGCGTTTATTTTATTTTATTCAAATAAATCATTCATTCATTCATTCGTTGTGCCTTATAGTATACCCTGGATAGTCTTGACACTTCAGGCTGTATGGACAAACAACCTGCGACCTTTTTTAGCACTCAAGTAGCTTCCTAAGCGAACAGGCTATTCCCAAGTGACTCATTCACAACCAAAAACCAGAATGAAAAGAAAGTACACTTAGGCTAGAGATTTTATTGATAAATTATTGATCATGAATAACATGATATGAGTTGATACACTTACAAAGTCATCCACTAACAGCTAATCAGGTAAGTGCAAAATGTTGTGACATGTACATCTATTGTGCTGTTTCATATTCGTGTCACGGAACTGAATGTAGGGTAGATCTCTAATGTATTAGTGTCAAGTGTCACCTGTCAAATTGTCAACATTTTCGATCTTGTGCAGTGTCTATTGTTTACTGCCTTTCATAGCTACAATATAAGAGGAAATATCGAAATCAATATCATTAATATAGATGAGAATATAAAAAACCGCTTAGTAGTAGTAAACGTATATACACTCATCCCTGTGCAATTACCTGTGTCGCGGGCATGGACAACACGAATAAGACATCACTTATACCGACGTATCTACCGAGAATGCCCCAACCGGGAATAGAACCCGAGAGCCCTCGCTTCATAAGAAGGATCCCTATTAACTGGACTACGTGTTCATGTACAATACAATAACAATGTACTTTATGTTACACACCAGAAGTAATATAATATTTAAAAAAAAAACAAATTATCGCTGTAGTAGTGATTGCTACCAGACAATGTATTATAACAAGTATTCAAAAAAAGTCACCAAAAACTATTCATCCTACCTACTAATATTAAAAATAAATAAATAAACGCTTACACACTCACACCCCCGCAGTAGGTTTATTACCTGTGTCGCGGGTGGCATGGACGACACATATAACACATTACAACAACACCCATGATCCGAGTACAAATATTTATCTGTCACATAAATATCTGCTCCGGCCGGGAATCGAACCCGGGACCCCTGGCTTTGCAGGCAGGGTCGCTACCAACTGGGCTACAGGGTCGTGAAATGTGAAAGTTTGTATGTGTAGTGTTTGTACTAAGTTATAGCAGAAATCATGTTATCTCGGGAACACGGGTAGAGGGGCGACACTGAGGCAGTCACGAGAGAGCCGTAGATGAAAGTGGACGCGTTACCCTAGCTACTGGTGTCATAACGAGCTAATGCAAGTGAACCACATTATTATATCTAAATACTATATAATTATACTTATACGTGTGCACGTAAGTATTACAACTACTACAGTATGGATCTCTGTTACTCATTTACGCAAAAACTACTGAACGGATTTTCATGAAATTTAGCACACAGTTAGACCTCGAACAAGACATAGTGTACATTATACAGGAAAAAGCGGGCAAATCAGCAGCAGAGAGCTAGTTACTTATTATAACTGCATCGTATATCATTGAAGATAAACGCATGCATAAAAAGCAAAACGATAAATTCATGGCCTGCATTTCCACGCCGTTCATATAAAGAGCTAATGGAGTGTGAAAACGAGCGTGTATCGTCCGCTTGAGTTTAGTCCAACAGCGCAGAAACGCTTATCTGTAGCGTGCGGTAATTGATCGACGGTTCACCCCAGACTTATGACAGGTCCACATTGCCTTTTTAACAGACTTCAAAAAAGGAGGAGGTATTTAGTTCGACTGTATTTTTTTTATATTTGTTACCTCAGAACTTTCAACTGGGTAAACCGATTTTGATGATTCTTTTTTTAACCGACTTCAAAAAAAGGAGGAGGTTCTCAATTCGACTGTATTTTTTTTTATGTTTGTTACCTCAGAACTTTGGACTGGGCGGACCGATTTTGATGATTGATTTTTTAATCGAAAGCTGGTGGCTGTCCTGTGGTCCCACATAATTGAGATCTGACAATGGCATCCATGAGAAAACCACATAAGTCGTAAATTTATGTTAAGATGTGCGCGACAAATTGACGTATAACTCAATATCACGCCAACCGATTTCGATGATTCTTTTTTTAATCGAAAGCATGTGCTTGTCATGTGGTCCCACATAAATTTGAACGAGATCTGAAAAGTAGTTTTTGAGACTTTGAAGTCGGTTATTTTTTGTTAGTAAAATTTAGATTATAATCGAATGCTGGTGCTTGTCATATGGTCCCACTTCAATTTGAGCGAGATCTGACGAGTAGTTTTTGAGTTATCCCTAATTTTGGAGTTGGTCATTTTTTGTCAAGAATTATTAAAATTGATCTCCAAAATCCACAGTTTTGACATTCAACCATGTTTTCTGGATTGTACTCCATGTGGTCGAAACTTGATCAGGGCCTGATTAACCCTTAGGCTAATTAGGCTGCAGCCTAGGGCGCGAGGATCGGGGGGGCGCGCTAAAATCGTGTCTTCGCATGCACTAATCTAGCATCACTGCATCTACCCTACACAGGCTACACATTTCAACTAGACCGAGACAGTCTAGTTCCTAGAGACGAGTCCCTGATTTTAACAATAAATTTTAAAATTTTAAAAGGCGCGCATAAAACAAACACTGACTTGTTACTCGAATCGATCGGTGGTCGAGCGAATGGGTGAGCTGGCAACGGAGTGCCACTTGCCAGGCACTCAGTGCCTAGTGCGCGTTTTGATTAATCCGCCTCGCAATAATGTTCGGTTTATATGTACTAAGTAGTTAACTAAATTTTAAGTAAATTAATACGTGTAAAGTTGTAAATGGACAATTAAGTAGTTAAAATTTAAAAATCAAGTAGACAAGTAATTTAGATTTTTTTTTATTTTCTGTTAAGTAGATTTTTATCACTTAACACGTTTGGACCATTGAACTATTATTACTAGCGTATAGAATAGAGTAAGAAAACAAAATATTAACTTAAATCAACTAAAACGAATTTAATTAAATTATTGTGCAATGTTCCCACCATTTTTTAATGAAAAAATCATAAGGAGCCTTTGAACTTGGCAAGCCACTAGCGTGTTAATGGACTAAATAAGCTTGCTTACGCGCTGTCCTACGTGGGTCAATCAACGCGAACGCGAAGCGACGCGGCGCGAAGCGAAAATAACAAACAGTCGAGATGTATTGAAGTGTCCCACGTGACCAAAAGCACGTAGAGGAAGTTGCGGTGTCCTACGAGGGAACACGGTGTTAGGCTTGCCGTCTTGGTTCGGCAAGTGTCATATACAAAGTTACTCTGTGACAAGTGTGCAAACGAGGCTTCTAGTTTGAAAAGAGAACAGAGGGCAAGCCGGCGGTGGAACACACATTTTGTTTGAGATTTCTTTTCTATATACAGGGTGGATTTTTGAGACGGGTCAGTAAGGGCAGGTACCTTAACCATTATAGTTATAGGAAAACGTTCCTACGAGACTATCCATAAGTTTTTAAGATATTCTGAACTGCATTCACAGATTTTTGAGAAAATGTACGGTCAGCGAAAAAAGTGCTAAAATCCAAAAAAAAAAAATATGCGTATCGATCCTACTTCGTATGGGAATCAAAATAATCTATGGGACCATTTAAGGTATGAGCACTAGAAATGTCAGAAAACGCTAAAAACATTTTCCATACATTTTGTACTGAAAAACGATAAATCAACTCCTAATATTGTTTATTGCCAAACAATCCTGACAAGTGTCTTGTCAGAGCGACAGTGATAGATTTATTCTATCCCTGTCGCTCTTCCGCATATTAATTGGCATGACAAGAGAAATAGCAATAATAACTTAATGTGCATGATCGTAATATAGATATCCCTGTTGTGCCTATGCAAAATACCGAAGAGTAAATAAGACAGCCACATACTATGATTGTACAGTATCACTGATGTCACACCCTCGAACATTTCTGGTCGCCTAGTACTCGCTTTAATTAATAAACGACGACAAAAAGTGTCGTTACAACTTTTCCTCTTAATTTTTTCCATCTAGCCCCCTTTCGCAACGCGCGATAAGGAACTTCGTTCTAATAATCTTCACTTATACGCGCGTTTCTGACACCGTGTCCTACGTGGGCGATTCAACGCGAATGCGATCGCGAACGCGATCGCGAAGCGATCCGATGCGAATTTAGTGCGACGCGGAGCGAAGCGGTGCCTCTGTCCTACGTGCACGCGAACTGTCACTTCACCGCCAGTCGCCACTGACATACGCCGCGCCGCTGAAGTTCGCGCGAAAATATCAAACCAACTGATCGCGTTCGCTTCAAGCCGCGCCGCACCACAACGCCCTCTACGTGCTTTTGGTCACGTAGGACACTTCAATACATAATTCATAATTCATAATTCATAATTCTTTATTGCGTCAAACATGGTACATAATAATATGGTGGTAACAACAACATGTCCGAGATCAGCATATTTGGCTGGATGCAGCATGCAATATGTATATACATATGTTTATTTATAAATTAAATATTATTATTAACAAAATTATCTAATTTCGAATTTACATTTATTTATTAAATTGTCATTTTTATTCCATTTTTACCTTATGTCAAACAATATTTTTGTTAATAATTATTATCTTAATTACCTAACATTTCATTACATTATACAATTACTATTTAAAAATTCTTTAATGTTATAAAAATTAAAATGTAGCAAAAAAAAATTCAGCCTATTTTTAAATAATTTGTCAGATGGTATATCTTTTATGGTATCAGGTAGCTTATTATATATTTTAATACACATTCCATATGCATTGTTTAGAAGCAGGGACGTACGTGGAGTGCTGTTATATACAAGTCTATTAGGTTTTCTGGAAATTCGCGAATCATCATCACCAGCGAATCATCATCAGCGAACATCTCGACTGTTTGTTATTTTCGCTTCGCACCGCGTCGCTTCGCGTTCGCGTTGATTCGACCACGTCACACCGTGTCCTATGTGGGCGAATCAACGCGAACGCGATCGCGAAGCGATCCAATACGAATTCAGTGCGATGCGGATAAGCGACCACTCTGTCCTACGTGCGTGCGAATTTTCACTTCACCGCCACTGACATACGCCGCGCCGCTGAAATTCGCGTGAAAATATCAAACCAACTAATCGCGTTCGCTTCAAACCGCACCGCACCGCAACGCCTTCTATGTGCTTTTGGTCACGTAAAACACTTCAATACATTTTGACTGTTTGTTATTTTCGCATCGCGCCGCGTCGCTTCGCGTTGGCGTTGATTCGCCCACGTAGGACAGCGCGTGAGGCGAATTAAACAAAACTCGCACTAGGCACTCAGCGCAGCTTGCCGCGCGCAATGAAACACATCAACGATGTTCGGGGACTCCCCGGTGTGGTTAATAGTTAGTAGGTATATTTTGCCTCGCTTTATTCATTTGTCTTATCTCTTTTGAAATCGTCGTGCGTCCGTCATATGAATCACGCACTCGCGAATATTGTGATTGATATTTATTGTCCTTTCCTTACACCGTGTCCTACGTGGGCGACTCAACGCGAACGCGATCGCGAAGTGATCCGATACGAATTCAGTGCGATGCGGAGCGAAGCAGCGACTCTGTCCTACGTGCGCGCGAATTGTCACTTCACCGCCACTGACATACGCCGCGCCGCTGAAGTTCGCGCGAAAATATTAAACCAACTGATCGCGTTCGCTTCAAATCACGCCGCACCGCAACGCCCCCTACGTGCTTTTGGTCACATAGGACACTTCAATACATCTCGAGTGTTTGTTATTTTTGCTTCGCGCCGTGTCGCTTCGCGTTCGCGTTGATTCGCCCACGTAGGACAGCGCTTTAGTGTGTCCGTGTTTTTTTAATGAGGTACTTTGCCTTTATGTACGATCAGCTTAAAAAATGGTTTGCCACCCTAAGGTTGAATGTCATGCAGATTAAAGGACAACGTTAGTTTCGCTTGCAGATCGATCTGAAAACCTTTATGAACCATCTTAAAATTTTCACACTACTACTCTACTCACTACTTTTTTGGCGGGGGCGCGTCCTCATAATTAGCCTAGGGCGGTCAGATCTCTTGATCAGTCGCTGAACTTGATCATATCACAGTTGATTTCAGGAATACATGTGCTAACTAATGCAATGTTGGAATTCGGTACAAAAACCTTTTAAATAAGCAACCAAAACCTTAAAAATCTATTAAAAAAATAAACGTTTACTCACTCATACCCCAACATGGAATATGTATGGACTATAATTAAGTAGACACAAATAAGACACAACGCAACTGTGCAACCAAAAAACAAATATATCTGGAACCCCATCCAATATAAAATCCTTCTATAACGCTTGGAGTCGCTAATATCAATATGAGCAATCTGGTGAAGTTTCCCGGTGGCTTTCCAATCAATTCTGCACAATATGCTCCATTACACCAAACTCAACCATACGCGACAAAAGTTAGAATTCATAGTTCATTAATCTTTAATCTTTATATTTGAACGAGTAACCGCCCTCGCTTTGCTTCGGTTTTCTTATTTTTTTACACCTTGGGTTACATTATTGGAGTTGTATTAAGGATTCCTATTTTTTTTTTTAAATATAATATAGCCTGTATCACCCGGGAATAGTGTAGCTTCCCAACAGTGAAAGAATTTTTCAAACAGGTTCAGTAGTTACGGAGCCTATTTAATGCAAACAAATAATCAAATATTTCCTCTAATTCTAATATTAGTATAGACAAGTTTGAACTGATCATGCTGGAGGCAGAAATGAAAAATAACTGGTTAAGACTCAAAATAACTGTAAATCATCATTTTATAAATCATAAATCCACGCAGATAGTGATCATGCCTCACGAGGCGTAAATAAAATGTGTAAATAAATAAAACCGACCATTTTTCTGTGGGCTATTGTTTTTATAATGTTTATCCCACCAAACATATTATTATTTGCATGTCAAATGTTGCCAAGACGAGACTATATATGGTTCTACATCAAAAAGTTATCAGATCTCATGTAGAACCAATCTTCTAACTCTACACGCCCTAACTCTATAAACCCTAACTTACAAAATCTACACCTTAGTCAAAATATGTGGCTTGGCCGTTTAGCTTCCGTCAAATGGGCGTAAGGTAAAAAAAATTCACTATTCCTTACTTTTCGGATATACCTATAGTAATTGTTGTAGTAACAGTAAAGCCACATATTTTGACTCTCAGATACTCCATTTAAATTATAAATCTCATCAAAAACATAAATGTGAAATGAGAGCCAAGTTCAAAAAAAAGGAATTGAGATTTAAATGGGTGCCAAGTTCTGTGTAGAAATGCGTAAAATTTCTGTCACAAAAATATGTAATTCAAGCTCTACATTTGACTTGCTTAGTTTTCATTAGTTAGCAACCAACATACCAAAATATTAGAATGTAACATAGTTTTTACAGTTTTAAAAAATAAGGACATCAAGTTTTTTGTAACCAACAACAAATTAACTTGAGAGTAAAGTAACTTTTACTTTAGTCCCTTTTCCGTCAACAACATTTAAAAATAAAAAGCAATTTGATGTTTTCGCTAAATGAAATATAATTCTTAATTTTAGCATAAATTAATTCGAAGTAATGGAATTCTGAGGTCAATTCCTTGAAGAACCAGCCATTAAAAAACCCTTTCCGTTTTACTTAAATCGTAACAACGGTACCGGGAAATTGATTTAATGTTACCAAAATTGTAAAACATTACTCGGGATGTTAAAAGCAACGATCCTTTTACCCAGGAGAATCAAGTAATCATAAAAAGGAGTCTCATCTCAGCCATTTTCGTGCAAATATTACTTCATATTTCGTTTCCTCAGAGGTTCTTTATTTTCTATTTGTTACTTTTTATACCTTAAATATAACGTATTTAACCTTTTGCTTTTAAACACCGCATAATCTGTTTTATGTATTTTGTATCTAAAGGATCTTTTTCGGTAATATGTTTTAAAGCCGCTTGTGATATTCTGCCACACATGTTATTCGAGTTTCAAACCTCTTGAATGTCTGATATTATCCGCATACTACAAAGTAAATGGAGCTACGATTGCTAAGTTGTTTCAAAGCTCGGGAGTACATTGGTTAATAATACGCACTTAAACACTAACAACTTAAAACTTAGAATAGATGCAGCACAATAATGTATCCCAAAACGTATAGCAGCAAAGTAAAAGAGGAAACGGTTTAATCTACAAACAAGTTTTATGTATTGGAACTCCATACATTTCCATTCTTGAGCTAATGCTAACTGGATGGTACAGAAACATCTTCAAGATACCAAGAGACTATTCTCTCCTAGGATGGGTACGAGTAGGAGATGAGGAGATGATTAGCTTGAACTCAAGCATGTGTCTTTTTACACTCAAACTCGCAAAAGAATCCTACTTTTAAGGACTAACACAAATTGATAATATTTTACTGATGCTGAAAAATATCACCATAAAATAATATTGTTCAAGCTTCAGAAAACAGACGTGACTATCGTATGCCACCCAACATATCGCTCCATCACCACTAGTACGTTCTGAGCTGTCATGAAAATGAAGTACAATTTAATTTATTTTACAGCCCCATTGTAGTTCAACCCACAGATACTTGACCCAAGTGTCGCTCATCTTAAGATAACCCTGACGAAATAAGGAAACAAAACAGCCTGAGTCGATCCTATCGTACCCATTGAGCGGGCCTCACGAATGAAACTAACTTCCCTGGCCGAACTACTTGCTACATAATCCAAGGGAAAGTGAACTTTAGAGGCACTAGATAAAATTGTTTTTAGAACGGGTTAAGCCAATAGCTCTTGCATCGTTTACATCAGAGATAAGTTGGGATAGAGCGTTTTAGGTCAAAGAGGAACTATGTTAGTTCGTATATTACGTATTGTGAGCACGCTCAGACTCCCAGGCTGCTAGAATTACTTATTGAAGTGATGGGATAAGACACAAAGAAGCGATTACTGATTGCACGAATGAATGATAAAGGTATTTCTTTTTCTATCACTCATGCTCTAAAAGTAGCCCGTATTAAAATAGAATGGCAGGATGTGTACGATTCCCCATGCTATGAATATATATAAATTTAAAATTTTGCCTATTTTCTTCTTAGGTACAATCACATACAAATTGTTAATACGAGAATCATATTGAGCGTAGTGAGGTAACTACCTAGTTACTTCACTTATTACTAACGTAAGGTAATTATCTATACGGCTCATTATACACATAATATTGTTATAAGGCATGTTTATTCCAAAACTTTTAGCCATCGACCTTAGACTTTTGAACACAATTAGAATATATTTTTAATTTTTTTTTTTATATATAAAGAGGAAAGATTTGATTTTTTGTTTGCATCGAATAGGCTCCGAAACTACTGAACCGATTTCAAAAATTCTTTCACTGTTCGGAAGCTACACTATCCCCGAGTAACATAGGCTATACATATTATATTTTCAAAAAAATTAGGAATCCTTGATAACCCAAGGTGTAGAAAAATAAGAAAACCGAAGCAAAGCGAGGGCAGTTACTCGTCGTAAATAATTTGACTTATATGGTTTGCGCAATTGGAGTTTCAACAACCAAGTTACTATTATAATGTTATAAATTAACGCTCAATGTTGTAATGGTGGTTTGTTTTTGAACTAAGATTAGTTGAGTTTAAGGCGAAAGTAGGTTAAACACTTGGCAACGTTTGCTAGAATTACAGACTTTTACCACCGCAAAGGGTTTACGAGTTACGGTAAGTTCAGTGATGCAAGAGTTTATGTTAAATAACAAAATGCAATTTAACTTAGTGGAATCGACATAAATGATCGACTTTAAGTAGATTGTTTAAGATATTGCTAAGGTATTTTTTATTCAAAGAACGTTTGCAATTGAACAGGGTAGTTCTAATAGAAATATTAGTAATTCATTAAGTTAACCACTTGGTTTGTCTAAAGACAGAATTTCATTTCTTCATCACGTAAGTGGATCCATAAAATTACAAAAAGAGTAAAAATAGTCACAAATTAAAAATATAATTGAAATCCTTGGAGTTGGTACAGGTAAATAACAATCAGGTTATTCTAATAAATTCCCGACCACATGTTAAAAATAAACGCAACAAATAAAACTTTTAGTTAAGTACGTTTATATTAACTTTCCAAGACTTAAATGGCTATTGCAACTTCAAAAGTACAGCTTACATAAGTATTAAGTACGCTTGACTAACAACAAACATATTAGGAGTACCATAATTGCAATAAACTTGTGGAAACCGAGGAAGCGTTTGTAGCTGCGGTCCTTTATCAATGCAAGAGAAACAACCTTTTGGAATTTAAATTCCAGTCATCACAAGTCCTGAATAATATTCAGGACTAATCACGGACCTAAAAAAAAGACGGACGTAATCCCAAGAACAAATTCAGTGAAGCACCCATAGGAATACCAACTCTGTATTCGTACAAGTACACACACCCACACATTGACACCATACGGCTACGACATTGACACCATCGCCAATCAAAAATTACAAAATTACGCACACATGGTAAGCGAGCTGTCAGCTGTCAGCTTCACTCTCGATTAGACAAGGTTACGTCTGTTCTTTTTTTATGTCTGTGGGACTAATAATAATTGCAAAAAAAATTACTTTCTTTTTACCCGAATGCCAAGGAAGGGTCATGCTTTTCGCGCGTATCTTGTGTATATGTATGTATGCATGTATTTATTCTTTATTACCTCATATCTTTCAAAACGCTGGACCAATTTATAAAATTAAGATTTCGTTAGATTCGTCTTGATAACTCAAGTGTGAAATTATAAAATCAAATTCCTGTGAGATGTCATTGCTTGACGTATCAGAAAATAAAAATAAATCGAATAATACATTATAAGTATTAAATTAAAGAGTTTACCATAAGAATTTCAAAAAGGTATATCACGATAGATTTTCAAATAACAGACGGGTTTTTATTTAATTTTTATTTCTCCAGTAACATCATCCTTCAAATTAACAATCACTTCTCTAATTACCATCTTTTACACCCAATCTTCCCAATCTTCGGTTTTATTTCTTTCATACATACATCATAAGTAAAATGAACCTACCTTTTACCTATTTTTATCTCACGTCATCTAGGTAATCGAATATGATGCACACGTTGTGGCTAAGCTGAGCGTGGACACAGCAACAATATTGCTGTCATTAATCTCGGTTACGCGAGCTTAGCCTTAGTCTCGCATAGTTTCCGTAAGCGAGCGATTCCAATAAGAACTTCCACCCAAAAGCCGAATGTTTGCGAGCTGTGCACCCGCCGAGCTCTCCTGCCAAGTCTAAGCTTACAATCCATTTTAATGAAGGTTTATCTGGTTCAATAACTGTTTTTTTTTAATGATTGCCTGAGCTGAGACACAAAACATCTATTTCATTCAAAGTGAGATTTACAAACAATTACAGATGAATTTTAATTCTAGATGCAGTTGTAAATTAAGCATTCCATCATATTCCTTGAAACTTATTGTATCTGTGATTGATTTAATAGGGCTGTAGACTGTTCCAAAATCTTTAACTGCAAAAGTCACTTAACATAATGTTATTTCTCGTATTATTAATGATTATTCAGGATGAGGAGACATACCACGCTAAATAGTGTCTTTCGGGATATTTATTATACCTAGTAGTTAGACGGTAAAATGCAAGTAGTAACAAAGATAGTCAAATAACAAATACCTAATTTTCCTTTTAATATACAACTAATATTACCTATTCCATAAGCAATAAGATTGTGATTACGTCGCTGTCTCGCAAATCTCACGTTGAGAATGTCTCTGGGGAGACGAACTTGAGACGTTGACGTCCTAGCCTTTGAGGCGAGGCTCCAAGTGGATTTAGTCGAGTTTGCTGATTTGAAATCCATAAAGAGTTATTTTACGTATGAGAGGATCTTCAGTTCTTGACGTGTACCTAATAGATTTAGGTACTTGAATACTAAAGCAAATTTTATTGCGGGAAAAGACTACATAAATTGCGACTGCAAAATTTTTACTCTTCTTTGAAAAAGATTGATAAAACATTTCAAATGTACATTAATTCGAACCCTGAAAAGTGCGTGCAGTACTCGACAGGATCCTCAAACAGAATACCAATTAGGAAACTAATTACGGAATCAGCTATCATTGGCTTGAGTAACGTGTACGAGTACTTATGCCACTGAGCCAATTGTAATTTAGAAGGGAGACACGAGCCAATCAATGGAATAGTTCCATTTGAATTGTGTTTTTTCCCGTCGCCCATGAACATCAGCGACAGCGATAACCAGAAAGGCATTACAGATGCGTTGCCGGCCAAGAAAGACAGAAGAAAAAGAAAGAAATAACTGGCACTCAAGCCCTCAGCCGGAACATGATGAATCGTTTGGCGGATCCAAGTGGATCCGACAGAGAAATAAGAAAATAAACAGTGTCGTAGTGCGACCGGGGCGGCTTGTGTCGAACCTTAGTGGCTGGATGTGAGCAACTGTTCCTGCTGTGTATTCCTGGTCGGTAGAAGCATGGGTGACTGCTAGTGGAAAAAATTAAAAGCATAAAAAATGGCGGATGTTAAGATTGATTCATGACCATTATTTTTATTCGGATAATTTTAATTTAAGCAAAACCTAAGCACTGTTTATAGATTTCACCCTAAGAAGTGACTACAAACAACATGTTAGTAAAAATGTCAGTTGCTATTGAGATTAACAGTTAACTAAATATAAAGTATGTTAGATACATAAATATAAAGCATTCTCACATCAAAGTATTCTCTAAAGCCGTAATCGTCAAGATGTAGACGTCAACGTTTGAGGTAGCCCTATGTCAGGCTGCTTTGGGTTAGTTATCTTCTGTGAATGTTCCAAACGAAAATCAAATACCTCTCTACGTAAGATGTAATCTCGATGGCCGTTGAAAGGATTTTCATGGGGATTATATGTTATATTATTTTGGAGAATATTTGAATGAGTATGTTACTTTTTGAATTATTAATAATTTGGGACGGCTTATTTGTATTTATTTTGCGTGCGATTTAGTCGCTAGGCATTTTTTTGTAACTGTGATAATAATTTGTTACGAAGTTAATGATTTCCACTTGATTTTTTTTAAACTTAACAATATTGACTGTCAGTTGTTTCTGACCGTTACTATAGATTAATTTAATTTTATCTTAACAATTTAAACACAACAATTCATTCATAAAACAATATCATCTTAAATAAATAATCAAACCTATAAACATAAAATCGCGAATTGTCTCTCACCCACGATACCGTCAATCACTTTCCAAATGCCATAGATAAAAGAAAAAATATTCAAAAGTAGCACGTGCACGTTTTAATAATTTTGTATTCTTTTCTCCCCAAAGGAATATAAATCTTAAGATTATGCTAATAGCTTTCAAATCTGCAGGCCGACGTAATGAAATTTTAATTCAGCAGTAATGGTCGCTAATTAGAGCGGTGGTCTGGACATAAATTTTCATTGCTCAAAGCTCGGAAAGGTCTTAGGAACTATTCTTATTTTTCTCTAGGAAGCTTACTTCTTGTTTCAATTTAATTCTGTTTTAGCATTATGTTCTAAATGGATTGTAAATGAAAGTCTGTTGAGGATTAGTGTTGTAAAACCTCGTTGCTTGTCATGTGCCGTGTTAATGAGGAATTTTCGTTTTACTTATCGTTGAAATTATGATTTTATATTATTCAACTTTCATAAATTAATATACTTACTTCGTCAGGTGTCTGTGTGTGCATTACTGGCCCAATAACTGTTTACGTTATCTGTTCACTTCATCCGCCTTCTTCATCAGCCTTAGAACTCCAGTACTTACTGAAGCCGCCTTTTTATTATTTATTATAATAGGAGTTATACATTTTATTAACTTAATCGTTACAATCATGTTTGTTGAAGTTGACTAACAACCAAAAAAGCTTAACTAGTTTGCGAGATTTTATTTCTTAATATTTGTTAATAAATTTATTAATGAGAAAAGAATCAAATAAAATTAAAAATCAAATAAGCCGAAGTAAGGACTTGAAAACGTCAACGGTCATTTTTGCTTAGCAGGAAAATACGAAGCAGATTCGCAAGGTTTTTGTGAAAATGAAATTAATGTCCGGTCCGCCTCTCTAATTAGCGGTGTAGTCTTCTACATTAACATTTCATTACGCCTTCCAAAGACAAGTAAACGTTATACATAATCTTAAGGCTTTATACTATTTTCTAGCAGCACACAGTTCTGTTAACGTTGATAGAAATTGAATAATTAATTTTAAATTAGAAACTAATTTTTAATGCAACCATTTTGTTCTGCTCAAGTTTATAATTGGATAGACGCTGAGAGTACTTTTTTCTCATATTTGCGTTTAGGAACATTTATTTTCTAATTTATTACCTACTGTATTTATAATAAGTACTAGTATTTCTTTTGTGCGTACTGTATATAACTATTACCATAATTGTTTTTTTTTAAATGAAAACCAGAATTGGCTGCTGCATTATGTAGGTACATAAGGTAAAAAAAATCTAAAAATATGTCTTTTGACATTACAAAATCTCCATCACTATTTACCGCCCGGCCACAGCTACTGGCGGCGCGGATTGCGGCGCGGCGAGCGGCGCGGCGGGCGGCGCGATTTGCGGTGGTATGCAACAGCTAGATTAGTTGCGACCGCGGCGGCGTCAGCGGTGGACGTACTTAGACTACTATAATAATATTATATTATATAATAATATTGATAAATAATCTGTAGATAAATAGCTACATTGTTTTGTGTTCCTTCCTTGTGCTCTTTATGTATATTATGTTTTGGTGTACAAACAATAAAGTGTTAAATGTAATAAATAAATAAATAACATAACAATGTAAGCAGGTAATTGAGATACCGGCCATGTTTGTCATTATAAGAAAAACGAATACAAAAGGGTATGATGGAATGAGCTGTCACATGGATTATTAAGAAAATATGATGAGAACTAGGCTTTGAAGCAACCGATTGTTTTACTATTGTTCATGAAATAAAGATAAATATAATACATCAAGAATAAAAAATAATAAATAATAAGATAAATATAATACATGCTGAGTTCGTCCACCGATACGGCCGCGCGCGGCATTTGTTTCACTCGCGCACCGCGCAGTCCGCCGCCGCCGCGACTCTCACCGCGCCGCAATCTGCGCCGCAAAACGCGCCGCTGTAGCTGTGGCATACTCCATACGTTGTCTACCATTTGTTCTCGCCGCTCACCGCTTGCCGCGCCGCTCACCGCGCCGCAATCCGCGCCGCCAGTAGCTGTGGCCGGGCCCTTATGATTCCTAAACATTCATACCAAATAGTTCAAAACTCATAACTTCATGAAACGAAGTGATTAACAGAATAGCAGAAATAACAGAATGGAATTTAAAATATCTCACATCTCACCAAAATGTCTCTTTAATACAGTAATTTTTAAACCTACTCCTAGAATACAATACGTTTCTAGGGTGATCTGTGTTTCTACCCGAATATGTTGACAAGGCGGTAAATGACAATCTAACTGTTCATTCTCTACTGTCTAAAACCAATTACGGTAGGTCTCGGATGCTGGGCTTATGTACTTAGAGAGATACCTAATTCTAAGGCAAACTCGTACAAGTATTCTGAAGTAGCAAATAGCTCGATTAGCAATTCTCTCTCAGCCATGATGGTTGTGTTTTAAACATTCATCCCTGTTTGTTTTAAATTTGACATTCACTATCTGATTTAGCTATAGTTATCACAGACTCATAGCCGTGGTCAAAATGTTGGTATTTGTTTCTGTTTCATAGATGATCTTCGCAATGGTTCAGTACTGTTTGGGGTTTCATTATTTTTTGTAAAAACAAATTCATGATACCTATTAGTGAATTGTACCTACAATAAACACAAAGGATTGTACCTACAATCATTTTGTAAGAGGAGCTTAGATTTTTTTCTATCTATCTAATAGCCTCTTAAAGTCCACTGCTGGACATAGGCCTCCCCTAATTGAGGCCACTCCGACTGGTCCTGGGGCCTCTGAATCCAGCGGCTTCCCACTGTCTTCTTAGGTCATCAGTCCACCTGGTCGGGGGGCGACCAGTGCTATTTTTATTGATTTTTGGAACGAAGTTCCTTATCTTTATTACAACCAACTTCGAAAAGAAACACTTATCATTACAACGTATTATGGCTAAGTTTACAACAAAGAGTCACTAAAGAATACATATTCATAGTTTGCTTTCACAAATTTTGGCAAAAATTTTATAAGGATTTGTCAGATGCAAAAATTTTCATTAATTAAATTTTCAAATAAAAAAATTAGACTTGAATAAATATACAATCAATACATACATTTGAATAAGTATCAACAATGTAATTTTCTTATTTGCAAATGTACGTGCAAAGATATTCCTTACTTCTCAGACACTATTTCTCTTCAGACAGTACTTACTGCTTTAAATAGTTGAAAGTAATAAGGACATTCAATTCTATTACTATTTCTTTGGAAGCATTCTGAAGCAATTGCTGAACTACTAATTCCTTTACGAACGTCTTGATGGAATCCTTTGGATTCACTGAATAGAGGGACATGCGGATCAAAGCGTAATCCTTACTGCACTTGAGATTGAATTAGCCAACGCTGACTGTAAACTACCCAGGATGTAATTATAGAGAAATTTATTATTGTGCGGTGATTTGATAACTGTGGTTTTTTAGTCAAACAAATGCTTTTTAGCTTCTTAAACTCTTAAGTCTAAGCGGATGAATGTACTGTATTAACGTATAGTTATAGATAAAAGCAAGAATACAATTGTACGGTGGAAACAGTATGAAAATCCGTTCGGTAGTTTATGCGTTTATCACAAACGGACAGGTAGACAGAGACAACGGGCGACATAGTTTTGTAATAAATTGAAATTATAGTTGAGCTGAAAACAAAATTAAGCTTATATGCGCGAGAATTACGGTGAAGTGACTTATGGATCCTTGACGAGGTATTTTACTGTTGACGTCATTTGAAGGCTCAAAGTCATATAGCGCGCTATGGAAAGATCTAAAGGTTTTTTGCCACAAGATAAGATTGGTAGACCGGCTGGAGCGGCACCAAAATAGAGGAGGCTACTGTCCAGCAAGGCTATTCTGTTTTGTAACACGCCAGCGGAATCCGCGATGAGTTTCAAAATTGAAGTTCGAGTTCGAGAGTCACTTCACTTCGCAAGTGCGTACTAGATGATTAGAGAATGACATATCAAGATGATGCAAGTTCGCTTTCGAGTCTCACTTAAGTGAGCTTCGATTTCGAGTTTGTATTTTAGAGAATAGCCTTCCAGCAGTGGAAACATTACTATCTAATACAATATATACCTTTATTGATTAATAAGACAAATAATATCTACAATGCTTACTTAATTAAAATTCAATAATTTTTAACCATCTTATTGAATACTACACAGTTACAAAATGTGCCCAATGAACGTCCGCCATTCAGCCCTGAGGTGAATCCATTTGGCAGAGTTTAGAGGGAAGGATGAAACTTGATCCTGTTATAATTAAGGCTAACCTCCATTCCCATTCGTAACTAACTCGAAACTTACATCGTTGTGATGTGTAACAAGTCTACTAGACATATTGGTATTTAGTAAATAGAAATGAAATTTCTTCGTGTTTTTAAATACTTACTACAAAATCAAAACCGTTGGATAATTTGCCTCTTTAAAGTATTCATCCGTTTTGTTTCTAAAAATGTGAGTGTTCCAGATGTTAAAATATAAGTGTAAATGTAACCTAAAATAAATAAAAATAAATTAAATATAAAAGCATGCTAGGCTTGAAATTTCGAAACCGTCGACGATTTTTAAACGCATTTTACGGATGTTTTAGTAAAATCCCATTTTTAGTAAAACGGATTTTTAGTAAAACCCGTTTTATATCAAAAGCGGTCCTTATTCCAACTCCATGTTCATGCTAATGAAATTAAAGTCTTCGAAATACGGATCATCAAAGTTTACTTTATAAGAGTTTCCTCTGCCTCCGTATTGCTAGTTCCCAGTTTCCAGATTAAGTTTTAAAAGAAGATTAGTTAATGAACGTTTTAAAATACTGTTTTAGTAACTGTTAATAGTAAAACAATGTGTTCAGTAAAGTATGAATGAAATAATTTTTACTACGATCTTATCTTTACAGTTAGGAACAATTGCGATCCACAAATTAATGAATTGAAAGGAATAAAAGTTCTCATTCTCTTAGAAAATAATGAGCCTATAATGAAACAGAAATACGGATTATTGTATGTAGGCAAGTCCTAGGTAAAAAATTTCACAGGTGGCGAAAATATGTGCTGAATACATTTACTGCATGAAATCTTAAAACACGAATATAATTCGAACTTGACCAGTTTTTGTCATTGAGGTTTTCCTTTGTCCCTTTATTCTGGTAGAACAATCCTTATCTCACAGTTGGATATTCTTGGAGTTAAAAACACAAACTTTGTTCCTTTGAAAAATTTTATCGTTTTCATTGTCGTTCTAATTGTGAAACCTCCATTGAATACTGAATCTCAATTCCAATGACATTTTTAAAATATATTTTTACAAATAAGTTATATAACAATATAATTTAGGCAAATCTGTTTTAGTGTTCAATGTAGCATTTTGCAAAGATAAAAAAATAATAATTATCTATACAAATAAATAAAATTGGAGTGTCTGTTTATATTACAAACTAATATATTATAGTAGGTATATATTAAAGTTTATATTATAAACTAAATAACCGCTTTTTACTAAGTGCATTCGGATTTATACACGGTACATATACCAAAACAACATTTTTTACAATTTTTGTCTCTCTGTCTGTTTGTTCCGGCTATCTCTGAAATAGCTGGACCGATTTTAACGGGACTTTCACTGGCAGGTAGCTGATGTAACATGGAGTAAATTAGGTTACTTTTATTTTAGAAAAAAAAAATAGTTAGGCGATACGAAGTTCGCCGGGTCAGCTAGTAATATTATATACTTACTATTATTGCCTTTGTTGCTGACGATTTTTGATACGCAATTGAAGACGATATTTCACAAGAAGTAACAATCAATTAAGAGTTGAGACGAACTTCAGCCTCTTGTTTGCCCGTCAATATGTAGGCCACAGCCACCCACTATCAAAACAATTTCACTTTGACATTCAAAGACAATACGCTACCAGATAAAGCAACAAGCATCCAATAACTAACGCCTCACAAAGGAACCTTTAATCTGGATACAGTTTAAAATTTCATTCGTCCCAGCAAGAGTTTCCGAGACAATTCATAAAGTGAACACAAAGGCTGCTTCGTCGCTCGGTTTTGTTCATTCTAACTTCTATTGTGTACCCTGACCCATTGTCTGTGTTAAGCGGAATAAGTTACTAGCGGTGCATTGGACGGGGTGATAACATGTGATCTTTACGCAGCTCCCACGTCATAGGATACTGTCTATAGAAATGACTGGAAGCTTGTTTTAGTTTCTGCTCTCCTGGTACATCAGTTTTGAATAGGTTTCTGTTACCAACCTGAAAACGTTAAACTTCTAATTTTTGCTACGATCTAGGATAAACGTGTTCTTTGTGTATAAAGAAGTGATTATAAGATGTACAATCCACGATATGAGCCTGTAAATCATAAAGCAGTTCTCGGACATCAATTCCTGTCTGGTGTTATTACTCAAGTATGCTTGCCATTACACCCCATACTGACGACCCTGTAGCCTAGTTGGTAGCGACCCTGCCTGCGAAGCGAGGGGTCCCGGGTTCGATTCCCGGCCGGGGCAGATATTTATATGACAGATAATTATTTGTACTCGGGTCATGGGTGTGATTGTGATGTGTTATATGTCGTAAAAAACCTACTGCGGGGGTATGAGTGTGTTAGCGTTTATTGTGTTAGCGTTTATTATACTGGTCAATTAAAATATTTTAATTATTGTGATCATCCTCACATAATTATTTCGCTCATAATTTTCTGATCGCATTAGAACTTAATACGCAATTAGGTAAGGAGCGTAATCTTAAACCTAGAATTTATTAAAATTAAAGCCGAAGTTGTATCGCACGCTACGAGTCTTAATTATATCGTAGAACAATATATAAATTAAGTTTAATAACTTTGTTTGAAAATACTCTTGATCTATACATCTATACAAATAAATAAAATTGGAGTGTCTGTTTGTAAAATTAAAATAACCGCTTTTTACTAAGTGCAGTTGGATGTATGCGCGGTATATATACCAAAACAACATTTTTTACAATTTTTGTCTGTCTGTCTGTCTGTTTGTTCCGGCTAATCTCTGAAATGGCTGGACCGATATTGATGGGACTTTCACTGGCAGATAGCTGATATAACAAAGAGTAACTAAGGCTAATTTTATTTTAGAAAAAAAAAAGCGGACAAGTGCGAGTCGGACTCGCCCATGAAGGGTTCCGTAGCAGCAAGTAACATAATTTAAAAGTTCTTGTAGTTCGTTGTAAGTTTGATCGAGGTAAATTGTGGTTTACGATTTATGACGTATTAAAAAAAACTACTGACTAGATCTCGTTCAAACCAATTTTAAGTGTAAGTTTGCATGGTAAAGTACATCATATATTTTTTTTAGTTTTATCATTCTCTTATTTTAGAAGTTACAGGGGGGGGGGACACACATTTTACCACTTTGAAAGTGTCTCCCGCGCAAACTATTCAGTTTAGAAAAAAATGATATTAAAAACCTCAATATCATTTTTAAAGACCTATCCATAGATACCCCACACGTGTATGGGTTTGACGAAAAAAATTTTTTTGAGTTTCAGTTCTAAGTATGGGGAGCCCCCATAATTTATTGTTTTTTTCTATTTTTATGTGAAAATCTTAATGCGGTTCACAGAATACATCTACTTACCAAGTTTCAACAGTATAGTTCTTATACTTTCGGAAAAAAGTGGCTGTGACATACGGACGGACAGACAGACAGACAGACAGACATGACGAATCTATAAGGGTTCCGTTTCTTGCCATTTGGCTACGGAACCCTAAAAACAGTTTGTTAGGCGATACGAAGTTCGCCAGGTCAGCTAGTTGTAGATAAACACGAGCGCTATTAGAGACGACTTACAGGAGTCTACTCAATTTTCTTATCCATTGTCCACCCGTTGTATCAAGTAATAAGATGATGTCCGCTCCAATCCCACTATCCTTCTTCCTACTACCTACTATATCCTACTAATATAATGAATTTGAAATCTACACTAATATATAAGAGGAAAGATTTGATTTTTTGTTTGCATTGAATAGGCTCCGAAACTACTAAACCGATTTGAAAATTCTTTCACTGTTGGGAAGCTACACTATCCCCGGGTAACATAGGCTATATTATATTTTCAAAAAAATTAGGGATCCTTAAGAAAACTCCAATAATGTAACCTAAGGTGTTAAAAAAATAAGAAAACCGAAGCAAAGCGAGGGCGGTTACTTCTATTAAAAATTCACGTTTGTTACTCATTGACGCGATAAGCACTGAAAAAAAAAATCATGAAAAGCTCACAGGCATTACGCTAGTTTTTTAGAATACATGCACGTTAGGTTTGTACGATACAAATGAGACAAACAAAACAAATGGTGCGTTTTTATAAATTCAGTACGTTCAATGATAAATACGATGTAATACGATAACTCCCTTATCTGTATGTGTTTTTAATACTTTTTAATCGACTTCAAAAAAGGAAGAGGTATTCAATTCGACTGTATTTTTTTATGTTTGTTACCTCAGAACTTTCGACTGGGTGAACCGATTTTGATGATTCTTTTTTTAGTCGAAAGCTGGTGATTTGAGCGAGATCCGACAATTATTTTTTGACTTATCCTTAATTTTTAAGTCGGTTATTTTTTGTCAAGAATTATTTCTCCTTTCTTTTCTTTCTGCAGGCATAATGTTGAATTGTGACCCGTGTCTTCATTTTGCGTTAATTCTGTTAGTGCGATAATGTCTGTGTGACAAAAAGGATGCCATCAAAAACAAAACTTGTAAAAAAAACCAAGTCTCGCAACTCAGTTCTTCTACCGTAAAAAGTTGTGAGATCCATGTAATACCAAGTCGGTTAATTTATTCAGTTCCTACTTAAGGGTCCTTCTGTCTTAAGTTATCACGTAATTAGCTAACCTAACAAGTAACAACATCTTATAGTGACCATATTATCAATATTAAAAATCTTTTATGTTTTAAATAAATTACAAATATTAACGTGATGTTGAATTAAAATATGCTTAAAGTTAAGTGATCTTTCCTAACATAATATTTTTTTCCGATCCATAAGATTTATTGGTGTTTTTGTTTGTATATTTGTTATTTATCTATGCGTTTGTTCCCGTCTGAGACACAGATTGACCGATTTAGATGCAGTTTTAATATATTTCAATATCTTAAGGTACCATTAATTTTTTTATCAGTTCATAAATAAAAAAAATTCATAGAGTAGCTTTTCATAATTATTCACACATATCAGCTAATATTACAGATAAATTTACTAGTAATTAGTATACAAATGACCACTATTACAAGGTTCGTTATTTCGTTTCCATTAAGAAATACAAAACTAGGAGAAAACTCCTTTGTCAAGATTATATTGTTTGCAAGCATATGCGACCAGAGTGCCGTCTAGCTCGTTACAGAAGTGAGTCAAGTATAGTGTTACAGGAAAACTAAGTCAAGAGACCGGTAACGTGTGTGGTTGCGCAAAAGGGAACATAAGATTACTTGCCTACGAAATTATGAGGCTGTAGCATCGGAGGGTTAGTTAATTGAGCCTTTTGAGGTCTAATAGGCCCAAATGTAAAAGTGACGGTTGTATTCGATATGTAAAAGGTTAAGTTCAGATCGGTTTCGCACGGGTTAGGGTTTTGCGTTGCTTGAATTTGGTATATTTTTCCAGTGCAATATATTTGGGTGTTTGGGTTGATCTTAAAACTATGAATGAAGAATTATCTGTCCTTTAAGTGAAACTTCTATATAGACGGGGTATTAGGAGATTTCTGTCACGAAAAAGCATTACCTACCGCGAAGTGACGTAGACGATATATCGCGTGGAAATATTTGAAGTAAATCAATACTAATATTATACAGAGAATAAACGAATATTTAATTTCCGAAATATGTAGTAGGAAAATTTAATGAGATACTACATCTGATTAGAGTAATAAAAATAATAGATGAAGATATAGAAACCTATGAAAAATAAGTGACCAGATGGGTAAAGACTTCACCACAATTCTAATCAGGATAGTTTAGAGCCCAGTTATCTCCAATAGAAAGGATAAAAGGCACAGACTTAGGCTGGTTTACTGATGAAATTATAATTCGACCCAGGAGATTAATTGAATTTATGTTTTACTAAGGACAAATACCCACCAGTGGGACATAGCGGTGGGACCACGGTTAACGCTTCCCGCCCACGTCCGATTCGGTGACCGCTTTTTTGTAGGAGAAAAATGGAACGTACTGATAGCAATAGTCGGTCAAAAAGTCGGTCAGAAATAATATGGAAGAAAAAATCGGCCCGATTATCGGTCCTACAAAAAGACTGACGTGGGCGGGAAGCGTAAAGGTCAAAGTATTATATACTTAAGTACTTGACGAAAATATATTATTTGACACACACTGTATAAGTAATTAATATTTTTTACAATGTGTATGTGTATAGTGAAAAATGTTGGTTGCTGAGGCCATTTTTCGGCAGGATACAGTGTACACTAGTAGGGGAGGTTATCTTAGATTGGCGAGGAACTGGACGGATGGAGACCTTGCACTCAGAAATTATAAGAACAATTTTATAATGTAGGCCGTGTCCTACGTGGGCGACTCAACGCTAACGCGAAGCGACGCGGCGCGACACGAAAACAATAAACAGTCGAAATGTATTGAAGTATCCTGCGTTACCAAACGCACGTAGAGTGCGCTGCGGCGCGGCGCGAATTGACACGAACGCGAACTTCGGCGGCGCGGTGGATTTCAGTGGCAGTGTAGAAAGATTCGCGCGCAAGTAGAACAGAGTCGCCGCATCGCACTGAATTCGCTTCGGATCGCTCCGCGATCGCGTTCGCGTTGTGTCGCCTACGTAGGACAAAGTGTTTTGACCACCGCGTAGCGTAATGGTTACCATTGCGGACCGCCGTTCAAAAGGCCCTTCGATACTCAGCGAGGTAGAAATTTGAATGAAGAGTTTGGATTAAGTTAGTATTAGTCTACTTTGTAACAATCCGCAGTTAACATGTATGATGGTATATACCTTAAGACATGCGTGGCCTACCTCCAACAACGGAAACATGCACTACAATAATTGACTTGACCCTGATTGGATTGACCCTGTAGCCTAATTGGTAGCGACCCTGCCTGCGAAGCGAGGGGTCTCGGGTTCGATTCCCGGTCGGGACAGATATTTATGTGACAGATAAATATTTGTACTGGGGTCATAAGTGTGATTGTGATGTGTTATATGTGTCGTCCATGCCACCCGCGACACAGGCAATAACCTACTGCGGGGGTATGAGTGTGTTAGCGTTTATTTATTTATTTCATAATTAAAGGTATATACCAATATAGGTACATTGGTATCTAAGTTCTCATGAACCAACACGTATTTCGCCCTGATACGGAGCATCATCAGGGTAAGCTGACTCTACGATGGTAAAGTGTTCATGTTTTGGGCGTTTGTATTTTTGTCCTTGTGTGCTATTCTTTCCTTGTATGTGTCCATGGGAACACAGGAAATCCTAGTGGGGCTATGAATGTGTATCATCGTTAATTTTCTTTTCCAGACAAAATCTTCCGCTTTCTTTGTATAGGGTTATTTATCATCTGCATTTCGTAGAACGTCGCGAGCTTGTTACTGCGAAGAACTAAGTCAAGTGTAATTTTGACCGGTAACGTGTGTGGAAAATGGAACAAGGGACTACCTACTCATGTCACAACAATGATTATTACTTCACAAGTTGAGGGTCCTATGGAATTTCCTGTTTCTTCTAAAACTTGCAAATTGGGTTGGAATTTTTTATATTTTTCAGGCGTCCTTTTCGTCTATAAGAATTGTGTTAAGTTTTGTCCATTATATATTAAAGGTTTTTTTTTGTCATCAGTCATGCTTCAGATTTTGCTTCTGCCACCGTTTTAGAATGGAACTTTGTCATCAAAGTGAAGAAACCTCTGTTTATTTACTAAAACATTCTTAAACACAAGATGTAATGTACTCGTAGATTTTTTTATGGCAAGTCGGCAAACGAGCTGACGATCCACCTGATGGTAAGTGGCTATCGTCGCCCATACATAAGCAACACCAAAGGCATCACTGATGCGTTGCCGGCCAAGAAAGAGAGAAGAAAAAGAAAGAACTTGCTCTCAAGCCCCACGAGTCGTTTGGTGGCTGACTCATGCTCAAGGGTGGTAGGTAGCTATCCAGGCGAACCCCATGGAGAGATAATAAATAAATAATAAACGCTAACACACTCATACCCCCGTAGTAGGTTATTACCTGTGTCGCGGGTGGCATGTATAATAATAGTAATAATGGTATTAATTAACAATTAAAATCAATATTACCAATATAATCCCTCGAGGGGCCCTACCACCAGCGGGCCGGATTTAATCACCTCTTACGACACCCATCCGGCGTGGGATTGGGGTTAGTATTCTAAGCCGCCCGGGCGCCCCAATACGGTTAAAAATTAAAATTTAATTAAATTAAAAAAGATTACCACGAACAGGCAAATTCAAGCATTATTATTAGAAACTAGCTGACCAGGCGAACCTCGTATCGCCTAAGTTTTTTTTTTCTAAAATAAAAGTAGCCTAAGTTACTCCTTGTTACATCAGCTTTCTGCCAGTAAAAGTCCCGTCAAAATCGGTCCAGCCATTTCACAGATTAGCTGGAACAAACAGACAGACAGACAGACAAAAATTGTAAAAAATGTTGTTTTGGTATATGTACCGTGTATATATCCAAATGCACTTGGTAAAAAGTGGTTATTTTAATATTACAAACAGACGCTCTAATTTTATTTATTTGTATAGATTAGTAGAAAGCATTTTTTCTATTGATGAAACGTAAACCTGTAAATTACAAAAAAAAATAGGAAAATAAATTAACAAAGAGGAGAAAAAATTTACCAACAAAAAAACTACCTTTCAAAAACATAATAGGTATAAAACCTTATAAGTATCTGGGGGCACGGCAGTGCCCCCGCCAAGTCGAGCAAAAAAGCGGCACGGCCGTACCATCCTTTTCTCGAAGCAATTCAGGCCATTTTCGACCCCCTATAACTTCGTTTTGGATAAAGCTAGAAGCCTGAATTTTTAGAATATGGATGGATTCAATCTGAAATAAAGAATTATTATTATTATTATTATTATTTAGTAACCAAGCAGGCATTGTATAAACACCGTATATTTCAAATTTCATTCAATTTGAACCAGTAGTTTAAGAATTATAACTAGTCAAAGTTTCTTAATTTCGTCACTCACTGACTGACTGACCGATCATCAAAACTCTAAGGCACTTCTAGCAGACATAGAAGCTTCAAATTTGGAACACAATTAGTGTTTAGTGTATAGATCAAGGAAAAACTAAAATATTTTGCAATTTTGGTCCAGTTTTCTAGATACATCAACTGCATAAATAACTTTGTAATCCCATATAAATATATAGGATTACAAAGTTACATTTGCAGTTAATAAATTACTGTACCTGTATAACAAAGTAACATTTGCAGTGAATGAATCAGTGTACCTGTATATAATATAATGGAATAAAAGGTGTATAATTACCTAGATATAATTATGTTCAAAGGTAACTTGTAAAAGGAAAAAAGTAGAACAATCTACAAAAAGAAATGAGATGCCATCAAAAACAAAACTTGTAAAAAAACCAAGTCTCGCAACTCAGTTCTTCTACCGTAAAAAGTTGTGAGATCCATGTAATACCAAGTCGGTTAATTTATTCAGTTCCTACTTAAGGGTCCTTCTGTCTTAAGTTATTACGTAATTAGCTAACCTAACAAGTAACAACATCATATAGTGACCATATTATCAATATTAAATATCTTTTATGTTTTAAATAAATAGATTGACTTGGCAATCGCATTAAAAAATCAAATTTAATATAATATGTACTTGTGAGATACATTGTGTTTTCATGCGATGGTCAAGTCGATCTATTTATTAAAAACATAAAAGATTTTTAATATTGATAATATGGTCACTATAAGATGTTGTTACTTGTTAGGTTAGCTAATTACGTAATAACTTAAGACAGAAGGACCCTTAAGTAGGAACTGAATAAATTAACCGACTTGGTATTACATGGATCTCACAACTTTTTACGGTAGAAGAACTGAGTTGCGAGACTTGGTTTTTTTACAAGTTTTGTTTTTGATGGCATACCTATCTATCATATTTGAGGAGTCATTCAATGCCTCATGGATTCCGTCATGAGAATTCTTTTATAATTGAACAAATTTCTGACACGGTTTCTTCTCTATTCCTTTCCGAAACACGAATAGCAATATAATTAAATTAAAAATCATAACCACATATAAGCTCTCGTAATAAAAAACTAAACTAAAATCTAAATTCAAACATAAGCGAAAACGACATGTCGCATTGGTAACGGAAGTATCAAAAACTACGTTCAGACCAATTCGACCCGGATTTCATTCGTACTGTGAAAAGACAACGTGGAATTTAAAAACATAAAAATTTTAAATATTTTTTTCCGAGTGCCCACTTAACCTAGCGGCATGAAAACAAGTGAATGAACCATTCATTCATCGCATAAATGTATAAATGTAACTCTAATTACATTTTTACGTAACTTAAACACGTCTGGTTTAAACGATTTTGCTTAAAGTTGCATAAAACGTGGGTAAAACATACCTTGAAAGGTGAACCCTAAAATCAGGGGATTAACAAGTATCTTTTGAACCGACTTCAAAAAAGGAGGAGGTATTCAATTCGACTATATTTTTTTAATGTTTTTAACTCAGAACTTTCAACTGGGTGGACCGATTTTGATGATTATTTTTTAATCGAAAGCTGATGCTTTTCATGTGGTCCCACTTAAAGAACGAGATCTGATGAGTAGTTTTTGAGTTACTTATCCCTGATTTTGAAGTCGGTTATTTTTTAACCGACTTCAAAAAAAGGAGGAGGTTCTCAATTCGACTGTATTTTTTTTTATGTTTGTTACCTCAGAACTTTGGACTGGGCGAACCGATTTTGATGATTCTTTTTTTAATCGAAAGCTGGTGGCTGTTATGTGGTCCCATATAAATTTTATTAAGATCTGACAATGGCATCCATGATAAAACCATATAAGTCTTAAATTTGTATTAAGTAAGCGCGACAAATGAACGAATAAGTCAATATCACGCCAACCGATTTCGATGATTCTTTTTTTAATCAAAAACAGGTGCTTGTCACGTAATCCCACATAAATTTGAACGAGATCTGACAAGTAGTTTTAGAGTAATTTTGAAGTCGGTTATTTTTAGGGTTCCGTAGCTGAATGGCAAAAAACGGAACCCTTATAGATTCGTCATGTCTGTCTGTCTGTCTGTCTGTCTGTCTGTCTGTCTGTCCGTCCGTATGTCACAGCCACTTTTTTCCGAAACTATAAGAGCTATACTGTTGAAACTTGGTGAGTAGATGTATTCTGTAAACCGCATTAAGATTTTCACACAAAAATAGAAAAAAAGCAATAAATTTTGGGGGTTCCCCATACTTAGAACTGAAACTCAAAAATGTTTTTTTCATCAAACCCATACGTGTGGGGTATCTATGGATAGGTCTTCAAAAATGATATTGAGGTTTCTAATATCATTTTTTTCTAAACTGAATAGTTTGCGCGAGAGACACTTCCAAAGTGGTAAATAGTGTGTCCCCCCCCCTGTAACTTCTAAAATAAGAGAATGATAAAACTAAAAAAAATATATGATGTACATTACTATGAAAACTTCCAACGAAAATTGGTTTGAATGATATTTAGTAAGTAGTTTTTTTTAATACGTCATAAATCGTAAACCGCAAAAAACATTGATCAAAGTTACAACGAACTACAAGAACTTTTATATTATGTTACTTGCTGCTACGGAACCCTTCATGAGCGAGTCCGACTCGCACTTGGCCGCTTTTTTGTTAGTAAAATTTAGATTATTGTCGAGCATTATTAACAAAATGTTTCCAGGAGATGGAAATGTTTTTGACTGACAAAAGGAACAAGTTCTCTATTTAAAAAGTCCTGGATATTTTTCGTGATAATGGTACGATATTCGAGAGAATAACTTGAATACAATATGAATTGGCCCAGAGTATAAAAAGTAAAAGTAAGTTAGGTACTACTAAGTTTACTACGACCTAGACGATTCAGCTTTTATAGTGGTGTAATTAATGATAGTATAGTATTATGCGTCTGTCAGAAAACGATATAGTAAAAGAGTTTGAAATGTGGTTTAATCGATTTCATATTACATTTTTACAAGTACAGATATTATGCATATTAAACAAATATTTTTTTTTACTAGTGGCATAGTCTACTCATGACATAAATATGTACCCTGGCCGAAACCTGCCTTAATTTGGAGGAGTAGAGAAGAAAAGAGTAAATACTGAATTCAAATATATAGCATACATAATTACCCGAATCAAAACTTAATTGGGCGGGGTGGAGTTAACAATGATTCTAATACCTATAATGAAGTTGCTATGTAAGTAACATTAGTTAAGCGATACCATTTCCCTTTGAGGAAAACCTCACTTTGTTTGTATAACGTTAAGTGGTGAAACCATTAGCGTAGTAAGCGTCTATTCATTATTAAGTATTAATCGAAACGCTCATAGCCCGATGAATAGTTTCAATTCAATCGTGTGATAAGTTAACTTGGTTGGCAGTCGGATGTGAGACCCCGATACAACGAAGTTTCTTGATGTATCGTGCCTTGATGGGCACGTTATTCAGTTGGTTCTGATTGTAATCATAGCCGTAACCGGTACTGAATGTACCTATAAAACTACTTCGAAATCATAACAGATAAACGAAGTTGAAAAAGGCATATTAACATGTTATTGTTTATAAAAAAAATCTTTCTTCAAGGATTTTTTTCTTTGAAAAGAAATTTAGACTTTCAATCGTATCGCCTGTCAATCTGAAATCAAATGCGAGTACACGAGTTTTTACTGAGGTACTTAAATACCTGTCCAAGAATCTATCATATAACTTATCTTTCGATATGAACTATCATTAATTAAGGTATGGCGTCGTTAATTCAACAATATGGCGGCACGAGCTTCGCACTATACCAAAGCATAAAATGTACCTCGAAAACAATGGGATTCGTATCCCTGATAGGACATCTCGCCTTATCGACAATTTAATTACTTATTAGTAATTTAATGCGTATTATTGTGTTGGCAATTATTGTGTAGTAAATCTAACCTTATGACAATTGTAAATAACTACGACGCGAAGATTATCTTTGCATGTCGTAATTTCTTTAAACATGAAATAATTCACTAATTAATTAAACATTACCAATAATTAACATCTCATACAGATGTGTAGGGTATGTGGTAGGGTTTGTGGTGGTATGATAATATCTAATTACTTTTTACATTCATAATATCACTACGACAATCCATAACATCGATTCCCATTGAAAGTTATATGGTAATATCCTGTTATAAATTAATATTAAAATCTTCTACATACTGTCAGCTATCAGCTTCAAGGAATATTTCATTTTCAATTCACATCACGTGGGACGCAACTTAAAATATATTGGAAGTAATTGCTAAGGAATATGCTTCAGAAATAAAGATTTTTTGGAAAATGCTTACTTATAAAGTTTGCAAAAATATCATTGCTCTTCTATAAAGCTGACCTTTTAGGAATCGATGGCTTCATGATCGGTAGAAAGTAAATTCGTCCGGTACCCAATTAGCAGTGAAGTAAGTTGCTTCAAGGAAATCTGAATCTATTCAAAGTGTAACCAATAACTTTTAATTACGTGACATCTCAACTGTAGCATATTTAATAGTGGTATTTTAGTAAGTTATTTTCTGCAGCGGGCACGGACAGTAGTTGGATGGGTGACCGCTAGTGACAAAATGTTCTTGAGCGTTTCCGTGCTTCGGAGAGCACGTAAAGCCCTCGATGCTCATTGTTATCGTCAAAACTTCGTGAAAACTTCTGATACTTGGATTGGCTACTAACCCTACCACCAATGCGCACTGGAACAGCGTGGTGAAGTTTGCTCTAGGCCTCCTCAAGAGGAGAGACCCATTCTCAGTAGTGGGCCATTAATAAGTTAAAGGAAATAAGTTATTTTCATAGGAGTTTTATGTAAGACGAATCCTCAGCAGTACTATATTATGCTAAGGTGCCGTCTATCTCAAGTTACCTACTGGGTTTAAAACATTTAATTTTGTATTAAATTATTATGTTCTTTTTAAGAAATGTAATCATAATATGTTTAAATGTGACACATTGCTGTAATAAGGTCTTTATTATTTCGAATGGACAGTTGCTGCTATCAACCTTTATAGCTTCACACAGATGGAGATTTGATAGTGTCTCATTTGTGTAAGTATTTTTGGCATAAATTAGACCATTATTACTTCTTATTATCTACCTTTGGGTATAAGATAATGTTGAGCAAACTCAAGAAGCTCGGTTGACCTATAAACTAACAGCAGCTTGGCTGGCAGCCATGATGCACATAAACATCTTCGCAAAACCTTGCCCAAGTAAACCATAACTCTGCAACCTTTGGCAGCGGCACCATGTGGTTACCTCAAATCAGAGCAGTCTAGTGGTTACTTGTGTGCGTTTGGCAACTGAAATAGATAAAGGTCATTCATGTAGAGGAGACGATTTTGTTTATATTCGAAAGAATTTAGGATTTGACGACCCTGTAGCCTAGTTGGTAGCAAGGGGTCCCGGGTTCGATTCCCGGCTTAGGCAGATATTTATGTGACAGATAAATATTTGTACTTGGGTCATGGGTATTATTGTGATGTGTCTTATGTGTCGTCCATGCCACCCGCGACACAGGTTAAAACCTACTGCGGGGGTATGAGTGTGTAAGCGTTTAATTATTTATTTTTTTGGTTGGTATAGGAATAGGAAAGAAATATATTTTTAAGCTTTAATATTTGTGCTTAACCTAATCTTAATAACAAACAAACGAACGTATTTTTTGAGCTGCGCGTCGCGTGAAATGAGTCTGTTTGATATTAAAGTACAAACTCATGTTGCGTCGCCGTGTGGTACAAATAGGACTTTAGTATGAAACCGAATGCACGCGACTCATTTTTCGCGACTGACAGCTCAAAAAATACCCTTACCCTTATAACATTATTGCGTGCAAAGAGGAGTGTGTTTTGGCATAGTTAATGTTTATGAAGAATGAATACGAAATGAAAAACTTTACATAATAAATTATTTGTTTGTCACAAATACGTTAAAGTAAACATTGGATTGTTTTCGTTATTTACATTTATTATACAGCATAACTGGAGCAGTGTGGCAGTCTCAAGAGGAGGCAATTGAAGGTTTGAAAACATATCCAAGGGTAAAATATGATAGTTTTTGAACAAAAAAAAAGCATCAATAACGTTAAAAATAATGTCATGTCATTGTAATGTAAGAAAATCCTTCGCTTCATGATTATTATAGAAGAAAGTTTATGAAACTGTAGAAGATAAAATGAAATTTGTCATTCCAATAAAGTCATAAATGTTTGATTTCAACGACATCCATAATATCATAGCGCTGATTTTAAGTACGATCGTATATTATACCCCAAACAGTTGCTAACACAAACGTCAAATTTTTAACCGACTTCAAAAAAAGGAGGAGGTTCTCAATTCGACTGTATTTTTTTTTATGTTTGTTACCTCAGAACTTTGGACTGGGCGAACCGATTTTGATGATTCTTTTTTTAATCGAAAGCTGGTGGCTGTCATGTGGTCCCATATAAATTTTATTGAGATCTGACAATGGCATCCATGATAAAACCATATAAGTCTTAAATTTGTATTAAGTAAGCGCGACAAATGGACGAATAACTCAATATCACGCCAACCGATTTCGATGATTCTTTCTTTAATCGAAAGCAGGTGCTTGTCACGTAATTCCACATAAATTTGAATGAGATCTGACAATTAGTTTTAGAGTAACTTTGAAGTCGGTTATTTTTTGTTAGTAAAATTTAGATTATTTATTATATTGACTAGTCAACCTTGGGATACCAAAATCAGGGCCTAACCATAAAGTAATCTACATAAAAGCTAGTCTAACATGGTAAAACATTACAACAAAGCTCATTGTATACTTAGAGCAGGTGACAAGACATGATGATGAATAGCAAGAGCGAAAACATTCCCCCCTTGGGATAGAAAATAAATTCATCAATCTTGTTTTATAAAAATCATTCGTTTTGTTTGGCTCGTGTCGCTTTTGCTATTTGCTAGACGATACGTCTCGTATGGTGGGTCTACCCCACCTCACCCACAATTTTTATAATATACCCGCGGTAATCCAGAGTCCGAACCCTGTCTAATTTATTTATTTATTTACTTGCTATAACATGTGTTTCACAGATGTTAGAATAACATTATACAATTGGTATCAATATGACCCTGGCAGGGCACAGCAAACTTGTAATGTGAGTTACGGGTTACATTCAAGTTACACCTTAGCTATACAACATTAATCAATTTAATACAGGAAAAGATATTTGAAAATTGCATTAAAATCGTAGCATTATAAATATCTTAGGTAACCGTATGCCCCCTGTAATCCGACTCACCTATCACTGTTGATTGTATATAAAAACTCAAGTTACAAAAGTTTAAATAGATTTTTTGATTTGTAATTTGTCGGATTGCAAGATCCTCTTATTCCGGACCATAGATGGTCTTAGGCATAGTAGGCAGTACCTACTCTATGATCCGATAAATTCGATAATTCAACATCGCCCTATAAAACGTTTGTCGAATTACCGCGGATCTACTGTAATTTCATGCTGATTGAGGTACTTTTGACTTCTGGCATATTAATATCGTTTCGTGAAGCTCTTTATTAAAAAGATCTATATTAAAGGATGATGCAGATCACCAAATATTGAATATTCTATTTTTTAGGACGAGACTTATTAGCTTGTTCGATGACCCTGTAGCCTAGTTGGTAGCGACCCTGCCTGCGAAGCGAGGGGTCCCGGGTGCGATTCCTGGCCTTAGCAGAAATTTATGTGACAGATACATATATTTTGTACTCGGGTCATGGGTGTTATACGTACATGTGTCGTCCATGCTACCTGCGACACAGGTAAAAATTTACGGTAATGAGTGTGTAAGCGTTTAGCGTTTCGCGTTAAAATAAGGCAGGTATAGAATTTAAATAATGTAAGGATAAGTTCTCATTAAATGCTAAAAAAGTTTCTGTTTATTGTTAATTTTTGTTTCAACCTATTCAAAGTATTGCCAAGATGCTTTACCAAATAAAACGCGTCTAAAAAAATGGAGTATATATGAAACAATTTGATAGCACCGGCTTTTCCAGTAAAAATCTCGCAACTTTAGCTTTAAATATCTCCAGTAATCCCCGAACATACACTCCTTAGAGCTAGGCTAGGTATGTTTCGGATATTAGGTATTAAGGCGCAACTATGAGAATATCCCACATACTTTACGAGTTTAACCTCAAAGATTATAATTTCCACCAACGTACGAGTATAGTGTAAAGAGCTTCAGAAAATCTATAACACTATTTCAGTGTACTCATTATTATGTGCCCAGAGTATCTTGCTGCGAATGAATTTAATTATTTGGTAAATGAAAAAAAGCGGCCAAGTGCGAGTCGGACTCGCCCATGAAGGGTTCCGTAGCAGCAAGTAACATAATATAAAAGTTCTTGTAGTTCGTTGTAACTTTGATCAATGGTTTTTGCGGTTTACGATTTATGACGTATTAAAAAAAAACTACTTACTAGATCTCATTCAAACCAATTTTCGTTGGAAGTTTGTATGGTAATGTACATTATATATTTTTTTTAGTTTTATCATTCTCTTATTTTAGAAGTTACAGGGGGGGGGACATACATTTTAGCACTTTGGAAGTGTCTCTCGCGCAAACTATTCAGTTTAGAAAAAAATGATATTAGAAACCTCAATATCATTTTTGAAGACCTATCCACACACGTATGGGTTTGATGAATAAAACATTTTTGAGTTTCAGTTCTAAGTATGGGGAGCCCCCAAAATTTATTGTTTTCTTTCTATTTTTGTGTGAAAATCTTAATGCGGTTTATAGAATGCCATCAAAAACAAAACTTGTAAAAAAACCAAGTCTCGCAACTCAGTTCTTCTACCGTAAAAAGTTGTGAGATCCATGTAATACCAAGTCGGTTAATTTATTCAGTTCCTACTTATGGGTCCTTCTGTCTTAAGTTATTACGTAATTAGCTAACCTAACAAGTAACAACATCTTATAGTGATCATTTTATCAATATTAAAAATCTTTTATGTTTTAAATAAATAGATCGACTTGACCATCGCATGAAAACACAATGTATCTCACAAGTAATACCTACATATTATATTAAATTTGTTTAGTGCGATTGCCAAGTCAATCTATTTATTTAAAACATAAAAGATTTTTAATATTGATAATAATTATGATCACTATAAGATGTTGTTACTTGTTAGGTTAGCTAATTACGTAATAACTTAAGACAGAAGGACCCATAAGTAGGAACTGAATAAATTAACCGACTTGGTATTACATGGATCTCACAACTTTTTACGGTAGAAGAACTGAGTTGCGAGACTTGGTTTTTTTACAAGTTTTGTTTTTGATGGCATCTCATTTCTTTTTGTAGATAGTTCTACTTTTTTTCCTTTTACAAGTTAACTTTGAACATAATTACCTATATCTAGGTACCTATCTACACCTATTATTCCATTATATTATATACAGGTACACTGATTTATTCACTGCAAATGTTACTTTGCTATACAGGTACAGTGATTCATTAACTGCAAATGTAACTTTGTAATCCTATACATTTATATGGGATTACAAAGTTATTTATGCAGTTGATGTATCTAGAAAACTGGACCGAAATTGCAAAATATTTTAGTTTTTCCTTGATCTATACACTAAACACTACTTGTGTTCCAAATTTGAAGCTTCTATGTCTGCTAGAGGTGCCTTAGAGTTTTGATGATCGGTCAGTCAGTCAGTGAGTGACGAAATTAAGAAACTTTGACTAGTTATAATTCTTAAACTACTGGTTCAAATTAAATGAAATTTGAAATATACCGAGTTTATACAATGCCTGCTTGGTTACTAAAAATTCAGGCTTCTAGCTTTATCCACAACGAAGTTATAGGGGGTCGAAAATTGCCTGAGTTGCTTCGAGAAAAGGATGGTACGGCCGTGCCGCTTTTTTGCTCGACTTGGCGGGGGCACTGCCGTGCCCCCAGATACTGTATCTACTTACCAAGTTTCAACAGTATAGCTCTTATAGTTTCGGAAAAAAGTGGCTGTGACATACGGACGGACAGACAGACAGACAGACAGACAGACAGACAGACAGACAGACAGACAGACAGACAGACATGACGAATCCATAAGGGTTCCGTTTTTTGCCATTCGGCTACGGAACCCTAAAAAACAGTAAATATTAATGATTAATCAAAAATTATTAACCAAAATAGATGATCATATCCCAAGAGTATACTCGTATTATAAAAATATTAGCAGTATAAATGTAAATGATTAGTTTTATCTTTTTCACTATTTTCTTTTTACTAACATGTAAATATATTCGGGCACGGTCAACCATTGCACTTTTGACCACTTTTGTGTTTGCGATACCAAAGGTCAAAGTCAAAGTCAAAATATTTTATTCATAATATAGGTATCTCTGATACACTTAAGCACGTCATATTTTTTTTTAATTTACCAGCTTTTCGGAATGGTGCTTTGTCATGGAGAAGAAGAAAAGCCGTAAGGAAACTCCTCAGCGCATCTTTTTAAAAAATATTACAAAAATATTTACTAATCTGAGCGGAACTGGTTCCATTCACCAATTTCCATCATTCGGTTTTCCAAATATTTATAATTAGGTAGCAGAGAAGAATATTTTTAATTATAATGCTAATATATCTAATGCTAAGTTATGTCCTGCCAAGCGCAAAGGTGAACGGCTTCTACATAAATAAAAAGCAAAAACCCTATAATACCCAAATGGGAAAAAGTATCAAAAAATGTCGTTATGTATATTATTGTTCCTGTGTATCTCCGATTAACCAACCCAAGAGTTAAATAATGGCTTAAAAGCAATTTAAAAGCGTCGCTCGCGACATTTACATAATCCATTCGGATTTATATTTGGCAATAATTCTCTTTGAGGTGGTTTTTATGTTCAAACATCACTTATACAACGCATTATTTATTTAAAAACCTTCACAACCTGCGACGTTACAAAATTTCAAGCAGTTGTCTTATTGCCAGCGAACAGATGTCAGGTGATAAATTTAATTTTTTTTTTACATAAAATACATAAGTTTATTTTGACCACAATCTCACCTGATGGTAAGTGGTGTTGAAATCCAAGTTGGTGATGGTCTTAGTGTTTTGTTTTGTCCTATTGGGCAGTACATATAATTCGTTGAACGTGCCAACTGAAACCAAGCGTTTTCTCAACATGTAATGCAGCTTAGTAATGATGCTTTTATTTTTAACTGACTTAAAAAAAGGAGGAGTTATTCAATTCGACTGTATTTTTGACGTGATAACGTCTATTAAAACGATGAACGCCGGGCGCATGTACGAAAAAATGTAGCGTTCCGCGAGCGAGAGAGCGGCAAAAGCGAGAGAGAGGCACGATCGGCTACGATCGGCGCGGCGGCGTATCGTAGCCGATGCCGTAGGCGAGCCGTAGGTGATCGTAGTTGAGTGGAGCGGGGCGGAGCGGAGCGGAGCGGAGCGGAGCTTTGTCATGACGTTGTCACGTTAAACTACCGTCCGTAAACCGACTTTACAACCATTTTTTTATGTTTGTCTCCTCAGAATTTTCGACTGGGTGAACCAATTTTGATGATTCTTTTTTTAATCGAAAGCTGGTGCTTGTCATGTGGTCCCACTTAAATTAGAGCGAGCTGTGACGAGTAATTTACTTGTTTTTGTCAAGAAATATAGTATAACTGATGTCCATGTGCGGCGATGATTATTGGAAAGTGGCTCGTCTGGATTGTTGGCTATTCACGTAAAAAGATATTATGCTTCATTTGTGACCCATATTTTTATAACCTGTCTTATTTTAACTGGTAACTGATGCGTAAATTTAACAAGTTAAGCAATGGCAATTCGCCCGCTTCAAGTTCGAGATGTTTGTTGGTGGGATATTACAAAAATCATCTTAGTATTCGATAACCCCTATTAATACAACAATGACCTAATATTAGACTGTCAGTTATCATTATTAAAATGCGACAATACCTTTTAAATATCCATTTACGTACATCCAAATGGATTTAATTCAAACGAAAGATGTCACTTGAGACGGATAAAAGCAAAGAAATGGGAATATTAGCTCTAAGCCGAGCACTGACTAAAAGTACCTGGTACAGGCTTCCTAAATGCGACAAATGGGTGCCGAGGGAAAAATGGTGGGTAAAAGTCTCCCGCACTACCTGAAATTACCTACTATGCCTTTAAAGATTTCCCGTAACCTTCCTCTAAGATTTTCTGTTGTAAAAAAGAGCTAGATAAATTCTTGGCAATGGAAATAAATGTATTCTTCCACACATTAACATTGGACTAATGGTTGTGTTTACAGTCACACATGAGTCTTAAAATATAGTCTGAAATTAATAATATGAGATTAACTTATAGGTATTACTCGCGTCATTAAAGAAACGAATCTAAAATGTCGGCACTTATCATTCCCTCTTACTCGCACGTTATTCCTGTCTTTACTCACACACGTCGGTACAGCGAGCAAAAAATATAATCAGTCTGGATCTGCTTACACGCTGTCACCAGGACGCTCTCCGTTTTTTCTAAATTCATTGTTAAATAACTGTTATCTCTCACAAAGGATTTCAACCAGTATTGAATATAATATTCTATTTTAATTATGCACTCAACCTAATTAGATGTTAAGTTTTATACGTTATATGAAAATACAGAACCAGTGGTTCGCGATTCCGATTAGTACTTTGTTCGGTTTTTAAATATCTTGCTAATATTTATTTTCAAATGAAAAAGTTCTATTAAAAATATCACCTATCTAGCAACTCTGTTTTGCTGACGTACCTACTTATCTACAAGTACGAACCGCCATTTTAGATTCGTTTGTTTAAGGGCGTGGGTTATACATATCTGGACCATAATGTAATTGATTGTTTAAAATTGTTCTTATTGATATTGATTTGGATTATTAAATGGATGGTTTGGTATTGGTAAATAATGGGACTCGGCTTTGCTATCTTTTATCTTGAATCTTTAGCCAAGAAACTAAACTTTATGAATTATTCACAAATTATTACAGTATACCATGCTCTGCAACCAAGTGACGACCCTATAGCCTAGTTGGTAGTGACCGGACCAACTAAGCACCGGGTCTCGGGTTCGATTCCCAGCCGGGCAGATATTTATGTGACAGATAAATATTTGTACTCGGGTCATGAGTGTTATAGTGATGTCTAATTTGTCTTGTCCATGCCAGTTGGTAATACCTTTGGTCCACGGTCGACGGTGACCATTACCATCACGTGGGTCTTCTGCTGGGTTTATTCGCTATTTAGGTAATTAAAAAACACAATAAACCAAATTAAATGGATTTTAAAAGTAAAGACAAAACTTATGAACAACATTAGAATTGGCTTTGCGGTTGACGATGTGTGGCTGAGTTGCGGTGAACAAAATAAACCAACTATTCATTATCTTTCAACAATCTTTTCTTTATTTAAGTGCCACTGATCTTTATTTTGTTATCTAAATCTAGATGTTACGTGGTTATTCCCATTTATGTTAGAAAATACTTATAAAATTAAAAAAAGAGAATCGTACATGAGATAGATTTGAAAGAAAACATTCTCAAAACTGGTAAATAGTGAACTGATTTTTATGTTCTTTAAACATCTATTTTAAAACTCAGAATCGTTTATTTTATTATGCATATATTTTTTAATGTTTCACGGAGGACAAGGAATTGCCAAAGAAATATACGTGATTAGATGTGTAAAACACCGGATAAAAGCAAGTTAAATTAAAATCATTAGAGCGTTAGACTACAGATTCTATTAACATTTCCGCTTCAATATTATTTCAAATCATTAATTAAATTATTACACCGAAACGTAGCTTAAGCAACGCAGAGCCAAGCGCTTCTCATTACGGAATCAGATTAAACAACTCATAAAGACTTGCTATTGAGCAAGATTTTGAAATCCGTAACTTCTCAAGCTCAGTCCGCAAGCACTGATGGAAGCGGTTAAGTATTTTACTTTTGTTATTTACTCAAACGAAATTCAAATCCGCCTAGCGAATACAACTGCGGACCAAAGCTAAATAGTTGGACTTTGTAACACTGCGTCACGAATACCAATCTCTGTTATTCTAAATTGTATCTCTTTTATGTTGAACAAAATAAGGCGATAGATACCTTTTCATGTTCTAGAACATGCTATGTATATTTATGTTTTGGTTTGGGTATAGATTCAATATACGTAACAAAATACATTATACTGTTGTGTTTGACTTGAGAGCCTTTACTTTATTTATTTACCTTATTGGATGACAATGCATTAGTCTCTTTGGTGTTACTGATGTCCTTGATAGACGGTGTCCAATGTTACTGTGGTTATTATCTAGACACGCAGTAGCGTGTCAAGCCAACTTCAAGCTTACAGAACTGACGAGCAGCACCGTGTGTTACACGAACCACTTGTAGCTACTTTTAACCCCCTCATAACTCAAAAATTGTTCCACATAAACCTATCAAATTTGGCTCATTTATTGAGAATTTATTGCAAAATACATATTATTATGTGCTCCAAATTTCATAAACACACCTCAAACGATTATTTAGATATTAACGTCCAAAACTCGTCATTTTTATCACTGACTGATCTATAGATCAAAACTCTAACCCACTTTTAGATGACCTAGAAACTTGATATTTGGCATTAAGTTAGACTAGGCGTATGTTACCCCGTGTGGTGTCCGGGTTCACTGTGTAGAATAGCACCACTCCCGTTCTTCCTGGGATGTCGTAAAAGGCGACTAATAGGACAAATTCAGGAAGATGGGCAGCAGCATCTTCCTGTGTGTGACGAATATCAGTCAGGTCACCTGCGGTCACCAACACGCACTAGCCAAGCGTGGTGACTATCGGCTAAAACCTCCGCATGTTTGTCACAAATGAGCCTCGGCCCCCAGTCCCCGGCAGCCCCGCTATTCCTAGTTACGGTAGCGGCTATGGTAACGGCGGGGCAGGGGGTGCTAAGAATCGCCGGCAGAGATCGCGCTACCAATCCAAACGACGACTTCTGCACCTGGCAACATACAACACCAGGACACTGAGGACAGACGACAAGGTAAAAGAGCTGGAAGAAGAGATAGACAAGTTAAACTGGAGTATTGTGGGTTTATCTGAAGTCCGAAGACAGGGGGAGGACACGATAATACTCAAATCCGGAAACTTGTTCTATCACCGGGAGGGCGAACACCTGTCCCAAGGTGGTGTCGGGTTTCTCGTTCACAAGTCCCTCGTCAACAACATTGTGCAAGTCGGGAGCGTGTCGGCCAGGGTAGCGTACCTTACACTCAGAATATCCAAACGGTATTCGTTGAAGGTTGTACAGGTATATGCGCCGACTTCGACACATCCCGACGACGAGGTTGAGGTTATGTATGAGGACATAAGTAGAGCCATACATACCTCTAAAGCTCACTTCAATGTTGTGATGGGGGACTTCAACGCGAAGCTGGGCACGCAAAGTGGCGCCGAGAGGAAAGTGGGTCCCTACGGAATTGGACGACGGAACCACCGAGGACACTTGCTGGCCAACTTTTTGGAGAAGGAAGATCTCTTTATGATGAACTCCTTCTTCAGAAAGAAGCCACAACGCAAGTGGACTTGGATAAGTCCTGATGGTTCCACGAAAAGCGAGATAGACTTCATTCTGGCAGACAAACGGCACATATTTAATGATGTCTCTGTGATCAGCAGGTTCAAAACCGGAAGCGATCACCGTCTTGTGAGAGGCACATTAAATATCGACCTGAAGCTGGAACGGTCACGCCTGATGAAGTCTACGCTTCGCCCAACATCCGTCCAAATCCAGGGATCCGAGAACTTTCAACTTGAGCTGCAAAACCGTTTTGCGTGCCTAGAATCGTGCACGTCCGTGGACGAGTTTAACACCAGGATGGTAACAACTGTCCACGAGGTAGGGTCGAAGTACTTCAAGACCCACCCTAGTGGTAGATCTCAGGTTCTCTCAGAACAAACTCTCGGTCTTATGAGGGATCGACGAGAACTATGTGTGCAGTCTCCAACCTCTATGAGTGAGTACCGACGGCTCAATGAGCAGATCTCCAAGTGCAGGCGACGCGATTTGCGAAAACACAACGCAAATCGTGTAAAAAACACAATTGAGCGAAACCAGGGCTCCAAAGTGTTCGCCGGGGATCTGTCCATTGGGCAAAGTCAGCTTACGAGGTTGAAGACCGAGTCCGGCACCATGGTTTCGTCGAAACCGGAAGTTCTGAGAGAGACTGAGAGATACTACGGACGGTTGTATGCCTCCTCTCAAGCTCCACCTCCTAGCGAGGAGAGCGATAAGAGAGCTAAACTGACCCGACACTACACAGAGGATATCCCGGACGTCAGCCTGTATGAGATTAGAGAGGCTCTCAAACAGCTTAAAAACAACAAGGCACCGGGAGATGACGGAATCACAACCGAGCTTCTAAGAGCTGGAGGGAAACCCCTTCTAGTGGCGCTCCAAAAACTGTTCGATTCCGTCATTAACACTGGAACTACCCCGGAAGCGTGGGGCAGAAGTGTGGTGACGCTGTTCTTCAAGAAGGGCGATAAAGCCCTTTTGAAGAACTACAGGCCCATTGCACTTCTGAGCCACGTTTATAAGCTGTTTTCGAGGGTGCTCACAAATCGCATTGCACGCAGGCTTGACGACTTCCAGCCTCCCGAACAAGCAGGATTCCGAAAAGGCTACAGCACCATAGACCATATACACACACTGCGGCAGATTATACAAAAGACCGAGGAGTATAATCTGCCGTTGTGTGTTGCCTATGTGGACTATGAGAAAGCCTTTGATTCTATCGAGACCTGGGCGGTACTAAATTCTCTCCAGCGGTGCCGGATCGACTACCGGTATATCGAGGTGTTGAAGTGTTTGTACTCATCTGCCACCATGTCCGTCAGAGTACACGACACAGCAACGAACCCCATCCAACTGCAGAGAGGTGTCAGGCAAGGGGATGTCATATCCCCAAAACTGTTCACCGCTGCGTTGGAAGATGTGTTCAAGCTGATGGAGTGGAAACGACGTGGCATTAACATCAATGGCGAATACATCACACACTTGCGATATGCCGATGATATAGTCATCCTGGCGGGTTCCCTGGAAGAACTTGGTACAATGCTCGGGGACTTGAACAGCGCCTCACAACGGGTGGGTCTTAAGATGAACATGGACAAGACGAAAATCATGTCGAATGTCCATGTCACACCCGTACCGGTTGTTGTTGACGGCGCTGCTCTTGAAGTTGTAGACGAATACAATTACCTGGGACAAGTGATCCAGATGGGTAAGTCCAACTTCGAGAAAGAAGTCACTCGTAGAATCCAACTCGGATGGGCTGCGTTCGGGAAACTGCGTCATATCTTGTCGTCCAAAACCCTCCCTCAGTGCCTGAAGTCGAAGGTGTTCGAGCAGTGTGTGTTGCCAGTGATGACATACGGATCCGAGACGTGGTGCTTTACTATTGGCCTGATCCACAAGCTCAGAGTTGCGCAGCGGGCTATGGAGAGGGCTATGCTCGGTATTTCTCTACGTGATCGCATCAGAAATGAGGAGATCCGTAGACGAACAAGGGTAACCGACATAGCTCAAAGAATTAGCCGGCTGAAGTGGCAATGGGCTGGCCACATAGTGCGAAGGACCGATAACCGTTGGGGAAGAAAGGTCCTCGAATGGCGCCCACGTCTCGGAAAAAGGAGCATAGGACGCCCCCCGACCAGGTGGACTGACGATCTGAAGAAGACAGCGGGCATCCGCTGGATTCAGAAGGCTCAGGACCGGTCAGAGTGGCGCAAGTTAGGGGAGGCCTATGTCCAGCAGTGGACCTCTAAGGGCTGATGGATGGATGGATGGATGGAGGCGTATGTAAAGGAAAAAGGTCTAAAAACTGAAAATTATTGATAATTAGTGTAACTAGTGAATTAGCGGTTCCACTGTATAGAGTAATTTTACAAATAGCAACAGGTATGTTCATTATCTATAAACACTTATAATTTCTAGACAAAAAGTAATAATATCTCATCAAAAAACTAAATGTGAAATGAGAGCCAATTTCAAAAAAAAGAATGGAGATCTAAATGGGTGCCAAGTTGTGTGTAGAAAAGCCCGAAATTTTAGTCACAAGAACATGTAATTCAAGCTTTACATTTTATTTTAAATATTCACCATAACTCGATACAAAAGGCGACACGAAGAGAATTCAGTCGAAGAATAAATCTGTGCACGCGTGAAAATGAGACCCCATTTTGAGAATTCATAGGTTAAATACGAGTAAGTGGACCATTTACTTTTATAGTTAGTAGGAACTTTTACACGAAATTTTTTTCAACTAACTCATTTTTCTTGGTCTTCACTTAATTTAAGATACTATGTTATTGAACAGAAATTAATCCTTAAGAATGATCCTTTCGGTTGGCACCATAAAAATACAAGATGTTTTTTTTTTTCACATTTCATCGGTTCGATATCCGGCTCAAGCAGATGAATTTTCGAAAATCTTTGAATGCAGCTTAAATAAAATAAAGGAATGTTTCCTTTCAGTAAAGTTTGCCATCGTCAATATTCAGGGTACTTTTCCTCCAACCAACGTCTTTTTTCCACCTTGTATATCTGCCCCAGCCAGGAATCGAAAGCGGAACCCCTCGCGAAGCAGGCAGGATCTCTACTTCCTAGGCTATGTGGTCGTTTAAACCACATACACATAAGAAATTAGGAATATTTTTTTTACAAAAATACAAATTCAAACTCAAAATCAGTCATACATACAAATACAACAGCCAGCACTGATACACTTGTAATAATAATTCTTTGTTTTGATAACTTAAAAATCGATAATTTTGCAGCAAAAGTTGCGTCTTTAGCAGAAAACTATTTAACATCAACGTCGGTGGCACAAAATGGAAACAAGTACCTAGAACATGAGTTCGGGCATCAGCGTTGTGGCGAAGTTTCAAGAAACTACGAAGTAAAAGGTTTTTTATGGAAGACTTATGGCACGCGGCGTGAAGCCGAGGCGATAAAGTAAGATGCACTGTAAAGTGATTTTGATAGTAACCTTAAAGGAAATGAAACATTACTTATTAATGTTTGTGGAAAAATATTGAAAGCGACACATTCCTCAACTTATTGTAAAATTCACTTATAACGATAACCCATGACATGTTTATTCTATGTTAAAAGAGAGTACCTGTTTATAATTATAAACAGATTATAACATAACAGACTGTTCAGTTGAACAGTAGCTGTTATTTATTTATTTCTTCACGAGTAACCACCCTCGCTTTGCTTCGATTTTCTTATTTTTTTACAACTTGGATTACATTATTCGAGTTTTATAAAGGATCCCTAATTTTTTTTTTGAAAATATAATATAGCCTATGTTACTCGGGGATAGTATAGCTTCCCAACAGTGAAAGAATTTTTCAAATCGGTCCAGTAGTTTCGGAGCCTATTCAATGTAAACAAAAAATCAAATCTTTCCTCTTTATATATTAGTATAGATTATTGCAACCTTCCAACTAAGGAGTACAATGGGGGAACTTAATACCTGATGGCATTCTCTACCAGTCAACGCTGGTTAGAAGATGTTGAAGGTGCATACAAAGCAAGATTGATTGTATTAGTAATATTTAAAGCCTAATACAATTTATCTCATACTAAATTATAAGATTCTTCTTTGCGTGTTTGTTTAGAAACGTCAAACGTTAATTAGTTAATCCGATAGCATGTAATTGTGATACGTGACTTATAAAAAATCTTCCATATTTCGACATTTCTGAATAGAATTATTATCTGAACCATTATTATTACATAATTTTTTTTTTTTTTAATACCGAATAAGTTAGTGCTTGACCACAAAACCACCTGATGGTAAGCAGTAATGAAGCCTTGGATGGTAAAGCACACTAACTTAGTAGAAGCCTATTCACTCTTGACTTGAAGACACCCACATTATAATCAGAAGGGAACACCCACGCAAGCAATTTATTCCAGTCCCTTGCGGTACGTATAATAAAAGACGAAACAAAGCGCGATGTCCGCACCGGGGGGATGTTGACGACAAAGGGATGAATACCCGCCGTGCGTCTGGATGTTCGATAGTAAAAAGTAGAGGGGGGAATTAAGTCATGTAATTCCTGCGCACACTCTCCAAAATGTATCCTATAGAATACTGAGAGGCTGGCAACTCTGCGCCTATGCTCGAGGCTTTGTAGACTAGACTCTATCAGCTTTAAAACATCCGAATTAAAACATCCGAAGTAAATGATTTGTTGAAATAATGAACAAGGCAGCAGATTTTAGTATTTCAGCAATTTGCTGTCTGAAAAATTCCAATTCACTAATATTCAAACTCGCTTATCTCTGGAACTACTTATGGTACTTATGGTAGCTGAGATATGGTAGTTTAAGATTTGATAGTTGAGACTGTCTAGATTCACTAAGAAATCAAACAGATTTTGATACGTCTTCATACCAAAATTTATGCGCAATCGATAAAAATGTAAAAAAATTAATGCCTGGAGTATCTAATGTCAAATAGTAAGGGATCAGCTGAACTATTATAAATATTGAAATGCCGCAAAAACGTCTGTTAGGTCAACTAGTGTACCTATTATACAATGTGTTTTGTTGAAACTTGATCGATAGAAATTGGCAGATATAAGACAAGAAATTATCGATAAAATACACTTCATAGCTTTCAAATGACGACATTATTTTAGAGATAATTCACCGTATACAAACGAAGTAAAAACCAAAAAATTTGGTTTTCTTTAAACAAAAAATTAAAGTCCCTTGATTTTTGAAATAGCTGACTAAAAAAACTTTTTTTCGAATTTTATCGATAATTTCTTGTTTATATCCGTACAATTCGTTTGATCAAGTTTCAAAAAGACACCCTGTTTAATGAATTATGACATTACGAATAATGGTACGAAATAAAAGGCCTTAATCTCCAAGTTAATGTAATGGGAAACAAAATAAAGAGTTTAGGGAACTGATAATTTCAGAAGAACGGTTATATTCGAGAGTTTCAGAAAAGGATTTGTGGCCAATTATGGGAGGCTTACGTTCCGTAGTAGGGTCAACTAAGATTTAGAGGTCTAAGGACTGGATGTATGACGTGGGACGTCCCTACTTAATCCAGAGAGGGTCCGTATTGATTACATATATTTTTAGCTTGAGATCACAAATAATTGAGACGAAAAGGAGAATGGCACTCATCCATATACTGGCTTATATCATTTTGTTTGTATTATGTAGATATTAGCGAACAAGAGCCTAGTGATTAAAAATGACCGTCCAATTAGGTTGAAGTTCGAATCCAGAGAAAAGATTAAATATTTTCGGCTTTTTGGAATGATCTTAACTTTGTAGGTGAAGCCATTCGAAAAAAAAATTGTAATAAAATGTAGATGTTGATAATACTTCATTCTGGAGAAGATATAAATTCAAACTTGATGGCTAATAAAAAAATATAATATGGGATTAGTAAAATTGATTAACTTTTGTTTTTAGCTCCACTCGAAACGAATAGCTACATCGAGTAAAACAAACACATTTTACCATAGAGAGAAATCTTCTAACTACTAACAAGCATCCCTTTACCATCCATATAATTTTATTGTTATTTTATTTTTATGCCGTACATCCTTTATAAGGACGGAAACATACAGTGCCGGCATTAGGTATGGCGCGGTTAGGCGACCGCTCAGGGCGCCAGGTTTGAAAAGGCGCGGCAGGTATGACTAACGGAACACTTATAGTTTCGTCATGTCCGTCTGTCCGCAGCATAGTGTGGAATCGACACTTAGTGCTGGAAAGCGGTATCTTGGAATGGATTTACATATTTATTATTTTCGTAAGGTTCAATTTCGTATGGCTTCAATGGCAGATATGGGGCGTCGTAGAAATCTCGCCTAGCCGTTGGTAGTGCTAAAGCCGGCACTGGAAACATAAAAAGAAAAATACCACGATCGTAATAAACTACTGACTACTTTCACGTTTATATATTTCATTACATTACTTCAGAACAAACAATCTAGAGTATTCGTAACTATTTTATTCGAAGTTATAAAAATCCATGCATCCAGGAATCTTACAAATCCCTTCCACCTACTATTAGTGTTACTTCAAAGTGAAACTGAGTCCACAAGCTTCCTTTATTTACTTCAAAATATTAGCTCACAGCGGATTGTACGATTGATAAAAAAAAATCACATACACCTGATTGTTCGAAACATGCAGATACCTACTAATTGCTACTGATAAGATCTCGGTTAGTAGATCATTTCTGAGCGCGTAAACGTGAGCTGTATATTTTCTATATCAAATTCAAATTTGTTTACTAGTAAATATTAGGCATCATCACTAGCCCGTCGTTTTATATATTTCTACCGTTCTGGAAAAGTGCTTTATTATGGAGGAGACGAAACTGCGATAAAATCATACTGACTAAAGAAACTACATCAATAGTTACAAACATAGTAAAGGCACGGACCTAAAAAAAAGACGGACGTAATCCCAAGAACAAATTCAGTGAAGCACCCATAGGAATACCAACTCTGTATTCGTACAAGTACACACACCCACACATTGACACCATACGGCTACAACATTGACACAATAGCGAATCAAAAATTACAAAATTACGCACACATGGTAAGCGAGCTGTCAGCTGTCAGCTTCACTCTCGATTAGACAAGGTTACTTCCGTTCTTTTTTTATGTCCGTGAGTAAAGGATACTCTTTCAATAATGTTTGTTGCTTTCTTAGTCAGTTCCTCAATATAACAGAATCAAATTTTCAAACTACCCTCGGTAAATATTTTTTGGACCAATATTAATCTGATAAAAGCAATTTGAGCTACAAACGAATAAACCAATTTTGTTCGTTTGATATGAAAGCAGATCTGGATAAATTAAGTTACTGTGCCAGTAAACCATCCATCGAATTGTATACAGTCAAAAGTAAATATTTGCAATATTATAATTCCTTAAATAAAATTTACGACACGAAAATAACAAATATTACATGACGGTGATTCTTTGAGAAAAATATTTTTATCGAAGTAATCAGGAAAACTCAGTTAACGAGAAACCAATAGCTTTGATAAAAAAACCTTTGATAAACGACTAAACGTTTGATGGAGACCACCCAAAGCCGAACTAATCAGCACTAGATATCAATAGAGAAAGGTGAGATGGACATTTCTTTGATTTGTATTTTCAAGTATCCAAGTTTACTGTAATTAGTATGTAATAAAAAGTAAATTTATCGTATCTTTACACTTTTTATTACCTCAAAAAAATTTAATCAGGGAAAAATGTATATAAAAATGAAGATGAAGATTTTAAACAGTTCTATAACAAATAGTTTCATACACGTGCTCATTAGTAAATTCTTAAGAATAGATAATTCAAGACACATCAAGAGAAATCAAGTAATCATGATGAAGAAAATTTTAAACAAAACAAATAAACATCAAAATATAATTCATAAAATCCCCAACAAAAGCAATGCATAATTCAAACTTCCCACCAACTCTCATTGATAATAGATTTGTTTTGGTTTACCGTGATTTATGTAGATGGGAACGTGCCTATTCCCAAAACAACAGAGCGACGAAAGATTCTGCCAACGATTATTTTATTACAATATAAAAATTTCCAACTTATCCTGAACCGGGGATCGTACGAAATTCGGTGTCAACGTGAGCTAATTCAGCGTGTGCTGCGGCTCAAGGAGATTCGTTCGACGGCTTACCTGTGTTTATGTTTCACTTCACTCCACAACACTGCACTGAAATATTTCACTTAACTGTCACTTTATTTCGCGGGCCCGCGTGTGCGAGGCCGATTCGCATGGACGCTCCTCTCTCTCGAACGGCTTTCGTACACTGAGTTATTCTCCTTCCAACGGGAACAGAGCCTGCGGCGCGCGCATCTCTACGAAAACGGTAATTCAAATACATTTATCAAGCTAATTCTGTAAATTGTACTTAATAATGACATTAGGGTGTCAGTGTCTCTGGCGCTGTGTACTGTAGTGATAATATCGTCTGGTAATAGAGTTCTGAAGTCGAGCGTTAAGTGTCACTGATTTCTAGCGGGTTTGGGTGTTGATTCGGATTGAAAGACGCCACACTGATAATGGACAAACACAGTGATTGCCTAGGTTCGCCTGCGTTACTTTAAAATAGCAGACTTAGGTGTTATTAAACTATTAGAACCTATAATTTAATAATTTCAATTTATTTAGTACGTAATACAAAGTTTATAAAGGCATCAAAATAGGCCCCGTATGTCTATGTGTTTACACTCCACTGTTTTCAGGTAATCCTGCCGAACAATGGACCCTATAGTCAACAGTTCCTCCTATTGCAGGTCACTAGGTACCGCGTAGTTTAATTCCAACTATACTCATGCATTGTGGTAGGGTTTTATACCCACCTGACTACTCACCACGCTCCGTTCTAAAGCCGATCGAAATATGAAATTTTTTTCGTATTCCTATCGCAGTTTGTGAAGGTCAGAAATAATTCGGGTATCCGCTTCATTTGGCAACATTGGCAACGGATCAGACATTTCTTTGATGTCTTAATGTCCAGCAGCGATGGTGACCAACCACCGTCAGGGGGTTAGTCTCATCATTTCAAGAATAACAACATTAATAAAACATCTATAACGGTGAATATTAAATTCCAAACTAAAATAAGCTCCTCCACAGAGTGTATCTAATATCTTTATTGGTCTATCTGCAGCTTCGGTATTTCGATTATAGACAAGTCTGACGGTAATTGCATCCGAGTTGATTGTGCTCAGAAATGGCAGTCGTCTGAGCTTTGACATTGCTGAAGTCGTAATTAGTCAGAAGAATTTCCGTTATACTTTTTGTAGGGAAATAGCGCTATAAGAATAAAATAAATAGCGCTAAGAAAGCAGTTAATAGCTAGCAATAAAAAAAAATAATATGAAATAATAAATAAGTACTCGCACATTGCCCTGCTTTTTAACCGACTTAAAATAAGAAGGAAGTATTCAATTCGACTGTATTTTTTTTTGTTACTTACCTCAGAACTTTCGACTGGGTGAAACGATTTTGATGATTCTTTTTTTAATCGAAAGCTGGTGCTTGTCTTGTAGTCCCAGTGTATGAGCGAGATCTGACAAATAGTTTTTGAGTTATTTTAAAGTTGGTTATTTTTTGTCAAGAACTATTGTTTTTATTCCCTGTGTACGTTGAGTGGACATGACATTTACACTTCTTTTCTTCTAAATCTTTGCACAAATTCAATAATAAATAGCCATAGCTTGAGTAACATCGGTTCAGTTCGCGATCATAGCAGATATTTATATGTAACGAATTTTTTTTTTTTTTTTGTTTTCGGACAGTGTTACTTTTGTATGTCCTCATGCCACACGCGCCATTCGGATTGTAATGCGATTTTTTATTATAAGATGTTACAAAATATGTATAATCATATGAAGCTCATTGACGAACATCAACATAACTATAAGGTCATTAGCACACTGCGTCGTAAGCGTATCGTAATACGCGCAACGTTGTATGTTGCAGCAAAACTCAAAAACATTGCTTGGTCTGCAGACTTGTTCGTATTGCAGAATTGTTCGTAGTATTCTAGTTTTACGAGCCTTACGACTCCGAAGGGACTTAGCGACAGAGAATACGTGACACGACGTACTAAAAACACTGATAATGACGCTTAATGAAGCGATTCAATAAGCACCTGCATAGTCACCGTACTACCGATATCCCAATGAATGTGATGAAATTATATTTAGTTTTAAATTAAAATTCGAATTGCAACGCAACACCGCAACGCGTCATGCGGCCTGATTCGAAGAGTAATTCCAAAGTGTGTATTTATTCACACTTCTCACGGCCGTTTTGATACTGTTTTTAATACTCGACGCAAAATGAGGGATGTTATAAGATTGACGTGTCTGCCTGCGTGTAAAGGTCGATGCATACGTATCTAACGTGGACGGGACGGGGACGGAGACGGGACGGGACGTGAAGTTTTGGAAACATCGTTTCATAGAAAATGTAAACGATAGCGCATACGCCACTGAGGAACGCACGGAAAGGGAACGGGGCACGCACGTATATTTATGCCCCGTCCACGTCCCGACCCCGTCCCGTCCACGTTACGTATGCAGCGAGCTTAAGTTTGTCATCGTGACTCCTTAACGAATGGACCGTTTTTGATGCGTCACACAAATTAATAAACAAACTATTAGGCTACGTCCGCACAGACAGGTGGCTTGCTTAGTGCCTAGAGCCTAGTGGTTTGCATTCTGGCTACTTGCTAGGATATACGGTGGCCGCACTGAGAGGTGGTTTGCGTGGTGGGTCGCTAGGTACCTTGGTCATTTTGCTTGTCGGCACGTTGACGAAATGTCACTCTCAAAAATATCTTACAAAATTAATGAAATAAATGCAATGAGATCATTGAATAAATGCAACAATTTCTCGCTTCAGCTTAGTTTTTGCCATTGACATTCATCAATAATATTATATCCATGACAACCCGACTGTCAATCTCATTTTTGAAGCAAAAATGCCTAGCGCCTAGTGACAGAAAACCAACACGTTTCTTTACTTGAATACACGCTAAGCGCGATGCTAGGCACTAAGCGCGCAGTGCGGCCTGTCACGAACACTATAGAACGTTCGTTTTACTGAGCTACTCGCTAGGTGACTAGTTAGGCTCTAGCGGCTAAGCAAGCCGCCTGCCTGTGCGGACGTAACCTTAAAGTGACATTGACGCCACCAGTGTTATGTGTGCAAATTGATTTGAATTTAAATTGTTACCAATTACTTTGTCAACACACAGTTCAAATGAACCTTAAGCGGGATTTACATAGGTCGATTCCGACGTTATTTGTCACTTACCAAATCAGACTCATCATCTCACAGGAGACCTTGTGGATACAATTCCGCACTGGTTGAGAGAATTGGAGTCCTTACTAGGCTTTCATTTTAGCCGGCATATAAATCTCGATTAACGTACTTTTCAAATGGTGAAAGAATTTTTCAATTCCGGAGGTCCTTCTCCACGAAGTTGTGCTCACAGAATTCGACTTCTCTCTTTATAATCTAATATATAAAATTCTCGTGTCACGGTGTTAGAAGTTGAACTCCTCCGAAACGGCTCGACCGATTTTTGTGAATCTTAGCGTGCATATCGGCTAGGGTGGAGAATCGGACAACATCTATTTTTTATCCCCCTAAATGTTAAGGGTGGTCCACCCCTAAATTTTTGGCAGAACAACGTTTGCCGAGTCAGCTAGTATTAGTATAGATATAGATAGTATAAATTAACATGATCCATGTTTATACATTAAACAAATTCTATAGAATCTATCGTCTACACTCTGAAGCTGCAGTTTGAAAGAACTTTTAAATTTCTTTTAAAGAAAACATTCACTGGAACGCAGAAAAACTACGTTCGAAGTGCCTTAATCTGAAAGATTACTTATCTAAAGATTCTAGTTGAGATACAAAGCGAAGACTTCATTGAATGGGCCCGTACATTCAAGTTATTAGCGATGTTCTTACTAGTACTGGCAATTTAAAAGCTATTAAATTGCTGTCTACTTACGGCTCTTTTTTAACAGATTTAAAAAATCTGTATTCAAGCCGTTTATATGGATGTTTGTATGAACGCGATTTTCTCAAAACTACTAATCTTATTGGAATGGAGTTTTCTTTGTCAAAATGAATGTATTTGAATTGAATGTTTGAACATTTCAATATTTTAAATAATTTATTAGACCGAAATACTTTCTTCTTCTTTCAGTTTTTCGTTAAAATAATTTACCCTTTTGAAATTACTTTAGTTTTTATTTTGCGCGAGCTTTTTTTTACTTACAATAAGTTAATGCTTGACCACAATCCCACCTGATGGTAAGTGGAGATCTGGTCCAGGATGGTAAGCGCACTAACTTAATAAAAGCCTGTTCACTTTTTTCTTTTCTTTTTGCTTGTCACCGAATACGTAATCCCTTCAGTTCACATGGGTTTTAGGACTGAAGAGAGATTAAAAGGTAAAACTGATTTGACTGATGAATTGATAGACTTATAAAACTGATTGACAATATTCCAGAGGGCCAAGGACCGGTCGAAGTGGCGCCAATTAGGGGAGGCCTATGTCCAACAGTGGACTTCAAAAGTCCCCAACAGCGTTGGTTTTGGTATTACTAATGTCTATAGGCGATTGTGACTACTTATCATTAAATAACTCATCTGTTCTTTTGACTAATTCTACTTGTATAATAATAATGCTTATTGACCCCATAAATGAGAGTACGTTTGAAATGAAGAGCTCTGACTCCCAGAAAAGCGTGAGCCGTGGTCTGGGAGACAGTTCCTTCCCAATTCTTTTGTTACAATTGTTACTAATCGCCTATATAAAGTTAATATACCGTAAGCTTCCAACGCTAACCAAATAAGTTGTCCAGATAAGAAAAAATATTAAAAATTAAAATGAAATTGTAAGTTTTCATACATTATACATACATACTATAATAAATAACAAATAATAAATGCTTACACACTCATGATCACTATGTACGATATGTTTAAAAATTATTAAAATAACTTTGATTATATGTATTTGTATCCTCTTTGACATTTAAAACCTAAATAATTAATTAATCCATTAAAATTCATCTATGCCATAAAGGCATAGCACAACCCACGGTTTCTGATATTTTAATAATGTAAACACCCTGGAGGAGCGTGTAAATAGCTCCTCCAGGAGAATAGGGTGAAGAGACTAAAGTAAGCCGATGATGGCTGCGGAGCGTTGCGGTGCGGAACAATGTACCAAATAAGTTATAATAGATAAGCACATTAAAAACGACTCACCAGTCTCTCCCGTACTCGAAGATAAGCGATGATGCGGACTAAAAACTCTATTTGCGGAGTAAAGTATATGCGGGGAAAAACTTGAATTGCGGATGACACGAAAAATTCTTTTCAAGTATTGAATCTTATGTCAATCTTTACATATTTTCTTCTTCCTTCTGAAGTATGTCGCTAGCCAGTGGTAGCGCTGCGGAGGTCGATTAAATGGCATAACTAATATAACATAATTAGAACATCGTTCGCGCAACCACACCCATTATAACGAATGTGAACAAAACCGTAATTGAATAAATAAAGAACTTCATATCATCGTTAATACCAGGATTAATAAATGACGGAGTTATCCATGACGGTTATTCTTTGTTTAGGAGCTCGAAGCCACAACTCCAGTGCAACGAGAGGATAAAACGTGTAATCTTTCAACCGCAGGGATCTCGCCAGCGGCCATTTTGTTTTTATCTTTTATCTAGACGGAAAACGTTTTTGTAGCGAATGAAATTAGTGTGAGTTTTGTTCGTGCATTGTTTTCACTGCATACGTATACATACATAGAAATGGAAATTTCTAGGCTCGAGTCTTTTGGCTAGTATTATTGTATATTATTGGTGACGTTGATTGGAGGACTAACTTAGCTATAAAGCAAAACTGTATAGTATTTTGAGATCATGGAAAACTTTTCAATTGACGTTTTTTTATTAAACCCGAGATCAATGGGACAGTTACAGGTTTAACCACTAATACCCATAGACGAAAGTATATATATACTAACGTACGTACACCACAATAGGATCAATAGCATGGACACTGATAAAATTTATCTACGGAGAAGAAAAATGTTTTATGAGTGCTACCGGGAATTGAACCTGGAGTTTATTACTTGGCAGACAGCACTACTAGGCTATTGGGTTGTCAATATTTAGAAATGGTTAACATAATAACAAAATTGTGTGGTTATTTTCTTACAAGTAGATTTAGTATATCGAGGGAATAAAGTACTCTTGTACTCTTCAGGTGCGGCGCGGCGCGGCGGCGCGCGGCGTAGCGTCTCGCTATTTGCAATTTTTAGTCTAATATCTCTTAGATAAAACGCTAAAAATACAATTATTTTTATAGTTAAAAATTATGTTTGTATATAAAGGGTATAAAGTAAAGATTTTGTTATCTGTTATCAAAAATATATTTATAATAACCAGTAAATTTGTTATAATCTTATAAGTCTTGGCAACCTATTTTACATGAAATATTTTTGGTAGCATTGATATTCCATGACCAATTTCTGTTTGTGAAACTCGTCCTTTACTGTGCTTTGATTTTAAACCTCTGTTACATTAGCATTTAATTTCATGCGCATATTACCAGTGAATTGAATTTTAATTGGATATATGGCTTCGCTTTATTATTTCCATTTACAAGGATTGTAGTGAATAGCGGTTACTGTGATACACTGCAAAATGTATGATTTGTCGGCACTGAAAATGGCGAACAATGAGGCATTCTTCATTGTTGGAAGGTCTTGTGTCGCATGAACACCTAATGCTACAGTAGATGGAACACTAATTTATTTTATTTTATATTTTATTTTAAAGTTCATCAACAACTAATACATTTGAATACACAAACAAATAAATTGAGAGTACAGAACATGCAATAAATGGACAGACAATTACAGATGAACATAACAAGCTTTAAAACATAGACGTGTTTAAAAAAGGTATTTACAAAAAGACAAAAAAATACAAAATTTTACATTAAAAAGATAAAAGAGAAATATAATATAATTATAGTTACAGTTATTATAATTAAAGATTTAGAATTTTGAACAAATACTATTAAATATTGGTGGATAGTGTATTCATTTTATATTTTGCAAGACTCGGCCACGCTTCGTTGCGAATAGAACCCCTGTGAATATACCTTAGAAATAAAAGAAGCAATTATGCCAAATTATAAGTAAAAATAAAACACTTATAATTTCCCATTCCCGTTGGACTTCAGAATAAATCGTATCACTAATACGAAACTCCATGCAAGAGTCCTACTAAAAACGAATAATCCTAATAATAATAAAAGTACCTAAAGTATCTAAAGTACCTAAAATTTTTATGAATGTTTGTTACTCTTTCACGCGAATGCTGAACTGATTTTGATGAAATATAGCAAACAGCCCGGCGCTTGCATCGATCCTATGCGATCGACAAAGTTAAGCAACAGCGGTCGGTAGTTGGATGGGTGATCGCTAGTGGCAAAAATTTCTTGAGCGATTCTGTGCTTCGGAGGGCACGTAAAACCGTCGGTCCCGGTTGTTATCATAAGATAACAGTCGTTAAGCCATGTCGGAGGCCCTCGGGCGGTTTGAAAACTTCCGACACTCGGGTTGGCCAATAACCCCTCCACCAATCCGCACTGGAGCAGCGTGGTGGAGTATGCTCTAGGCCTCCTCAAGAGGAGAGACCCATGCCCAGTAGTAGGCCATTAATGGGTTGAAGCCATAGCACACAGGTAAACCATAACTTGGTATTAGACAACGGTACTTATTACCCCGAAAAAAACGGGCAAAACAGAGCAGTAGTAAAATCATATAAAAATATTTTTTATTATATTTATATGCCCTGGTAACCCTTTAAAATGCCTTTTGGTAGAACCGTATTTGCAATACAAACACAGCTGGCAGCGGCTGCGACCATCGCATCGTGTTTACTCCATTAATTGACATTCCGTAATCAATTATGAGTATTTGTCGAACCGGCTTTAACTGCGGTTTCTGCCAATAAATTCAAATGTATACACCAAAATAATTTATTATACAAATAAAATGTTATACAGTATTATTAGCTCCGTCTGGGTCCACCTTAATCTCTAGACAGATACATAATGAAAAAGATTTGAATATTTGATTAGGAACTATTAGTGAAATATATATATTTTTTTATGGAAATAGCCGGCAAACGAGCTGACGATCCACCTGATGGTAAGCGCTATCGTCACCCATAGACATCAGCAACACCAAAGGCATCACTGATACGTTGCCACTGTTGCCAGCCAAGAAAGAGAGAAGAAAAAAAGCGGCCAAGTGCGAGTTGGACTCGCCCATGAAGGGTTCCGTAGCAGCAAGTAACATAATATAAAAGTTCTTGTAGTTCGTTGTAACTTTGATCAATGTTTTTTGCGGTTTACGATTTATGACGTTATAAAAAAAAAAAACTACTTACTAAATCTCTTTCAAACCAATTTTCGTTAGAAGTTTGCTTAGTAATGTACATCACATAATTTTTTTAGTTTTATCATTCCCTTATTTTAGAAGTTACAGGGGGGGGGGACACACATTTTACCACTTTGAAAGTGTCTCTCGCGCAAACTATTCAGTTTAGAAAAAAATGATATTAGAAACCTCAATATCATTTTTGAAGACCTATCCATAGATACCCCACACGTATGGGTTTGATGAAAAAAAAATTTTTGAGTTTCAGTTCTAAGTATGGGGAACCCCCAAAATTTATTGCTTTTTTTCTATTTTTGTGTGAAAATCTTAATGCGGTTCACAGAATACATCTGCCTACCAAGTTTCAATGGTATAGCTTTTATAGGTTCGGAAAAAAGTGGCTGTGACATACGGACGGACAGACGGACAGACAGACAGACAGACAGACAGACATGACGAATCTATAAGGGTTCCGTTTTTTGCCATTCGGCTACGGAACCCTAAAAAGCGGCCATGTGCGAGTTGGACTCGCCCAGGAAGGGTTCCGTAGCAGCAAGTAACATAATATAAAAGTTCTTGTAGTTCGTTGTAACTTTGATCAATGTTTTTTGCGGTTTATGATTTATGACGTATTAAAAAAAAACTACTGACTACATCTCATTCAAACCAATTTTCGTTGGAAGTTTGCATGGTAATGTACATCATATATTTTGTTTAGTTTTATCATTCTCTTATTTTAGAAGTTACAGGGGGGGGACACACACATTTTACCACTTTGGAAGTGTCTCTCGCACAAACTATTCAGTTAAAAAAAAAATTATATTAGAAACCTCAGTATCATTTTTGAAGACCTATCCATAGATACCCCCACACGTATGGGTTTGATGAAAAAACATTTTTGAATTTCAGTTCTATGTATGGGGAACCCCCAAAATTTATTGTTTTTTTTTTTATTTTTGTATGAAAATCTTAATGCGGTTCACAGAATACATCTACTTACCAAGTTTCAACAGTATAGCTCTTATAGTTTAGGAAAAAAGTGGCTGTGACATACGGACGGACAGACAGACATGACGAATCCATAAGGGTTCCGTTTTTTGGCTACGGAACCCTAAAAAGAAAGAACTGGCTTTCAAGCCCCCAGCCGGAACACGACGAGTCGTTTGGCGGCTAACTCATGCTCAAGGGTGGTAGCTATCCAGGCGAACCCCATGGAGAAATAATAATAGTAATAATGGTATTAATTAACAATTAAAATCAATATTACCAATATAATCCCTCGAGGGGCCCTACCACCAGCGTGAAAAAAACCATAAGAAACAACACGCAAAAATATTTCGTCTCAAAATACTGCGATAAGTACCTATAATATTCTTTTAACTACAAAAAAGGAAATTTATTGAACTAAAGACTGTATTAAAAATCTTGTCGGTAAATTTTGTCGGCTGAAAATCATCAAATTAATAAATCAAATGCATTGCCATTTTCAACCTTATTTCTCCAAGACGACGCACTACTGTCAACGGGTTCAGTCTGTTCTTACAGCACCTTAAGCTACGTCAGAAAGTTCTGTAAGTTCACCTTAGGCATAAAAGAACTAATGGAAAATATTTTTCTCTTGCTAATTTTATTATAATTTATCGTCCAAGCAGCTTTTGAGAGCAATGCAACTTTACTGAATACAATGCTACTTTACTGAATGCAATATAAAATGTACTCTCTCACATTAATATTTACAATTACAACGAGGGGTTACAAACATTTAAATGACAATACTTGGCGATTGAAACTCTGTGCAACAATTTATTATGAAACGATACAACAAACAGCGCTTAACAAGTCCGTAAGCTGGTTAATATAATTAAAAATAAATTCCATAAATGGATACTTGCACGCCAATACCACTCGACATTTTCCAATTTCAATTACGTTACTTCAGTCATTTATTTATGATCTGTATTGTTTTGGGAAAGTCACAAACCTACATCATTTGTGTTAAATGAGGATAGCACATTCTTTCGGAAATAATAATTACGATTCATAGCCTTTTCAATTGAACTTCGACCAATTTTGTCTGCAAATTCGTGTGAAATGAAGATAGAACATTATTTCGGAAATAATAAGATTCATTACCTTTGCAACTGAACTTCGACCAACATTGTCTGGTCATCACTATTGTTATCCTTAACGCCAGCGTCATCATAATCATCATGTGGACATAGCTACAAGTTTCGGCTAGGGCTTGGGAGACGGTTCTTTCTTTCTCTGTCTTCTTTTGACGTGATAACGTCTATTAAAACGATGAACGCCGGGCCCACGCACGAAAAAATGTAGCGTTCTGCGAGCGAGAGAGCGGCAAAAGCAAGAGAGAGGCACGATCGGCGGAGCGGAGCGGGACGGAGCGAAGCGGAGCTTTGTCATGACGTTGTTACGTTAAACTACCGTCCGTAAACCGACTTTACAGACAACCGGAAATAAATCTGAAAAGGGTTTTAAATTAAATATACTAGAGCAGTTAGAAATAATAAAACATAATAATAACCCAAGTTTTACACTGCTGAATGAACAAATTAATGTATCCAACTCGCCTTTACTGAGGATTTCCAACAGTAATAATCACCAGATTACGTCAGACCCGGTTTCTGCCGGCGTGAATCACTAATTATCAACAACGTCATTAGATAACCAGTGGGCGAGTAGGGTATAAATACGCCACGCTCAGTGAACGATGTTCACTTTGCGACTAACCATCGTAGAGTCAACTTACCCTGATGATGCTCCGTTTCGGGGCGAAACACGTGTTGGTGCTGGTATGTATGTTGGTATATACTTTTAATTATTGTAGTGCATGTTTCCGTTGTGGGAGGGAGGGAGGTGCCACGCATGTCTTAAAGTATATACCATCATACATGTTATCCGCGGATTGTTGCAAAGTAGACTAATACTAACTTAATAACAATGGATTTCCGCAATTAACGCCTGATACTATTAACTATTTTACAGACAACCATTTTTTTCTTTAGTGTTGCTTGTGTAACTGGACGACGGTGAGCACTTACCATCAGGTAGATCGTCACATTGTATGTTGGTTAATTTCGTAAAAAAAATGGAATTAACAAAGCCTCTTGTACATGTACACTATTGAAGTTTACGATCAATAGTGCATAGGTGTTGAGCAAAGCAATTCACGAGCAGGGTTTTGACTTTCACACAAATATTCCCTATCCCTATAAAAATCGTTATGTGCATTCGGTTCTCCAGTTTTGAAACATTTAAGCGAAGTGCACCAACAAAACGGTTCAGCCAGTTGCAAAGCTTTTAAGTACTTTTGCAGTTCGGAACACATGTTTGTGTGACGGACTAATAGTTGTTCAGGTCTGTTAGTAGATAAAACTGTTTGCGGCAAAGGGCTTACTACTTATATGAACTGTTTAACTATATAATTATATGCTGTGCTCACGATACAGAATCTTTTTTCTAGTGTACACTTTACAAACATATAAAACAACAGTTTGTAACTTTAAAACCGAAACCTAATCGGATATAATGTTAACTTTAAATATCTACGGGTAGCAATTTGGCGCTATGTGTACCGGCGGCTTTTAATTACCGCATGTCATTATTGACAAGTCCTTTTTTATTCTCAGTTGTTATTGTTCAACCAGTATGTGGCTAAGGCCTTAAGCTCATCAATTTAATGGCTCGGTAGGTTAGGTAACAAAATTAATAAATATTACATCATAATTCCATACTCTTCCCCTAATTAAAACATTCTTCACTCGCCACATAATTATCATCACTCATAAATATTTTCGAAGAACAACGCTTCACGCCTCACGCCATCTGCTAACCATTTCAAAATTAAATCTCAAGATACCAAGCCGAGCAAGCTCAAAGATCCAGGGACCACCGACTGACTTTATTCCAAACCCTTCTTTATGAAGAGAAATGAATTAAAACAGTGGGTTTAACGAACGTGTCACGGTAATTAGACGAGGTTCAAAGAGGGACTCTTTTAATTGCGCAAAGCTTACGCGAGCCCCGTGGCAATTCCATCTGTGAAATAATTCACACTGCAAAGTCTATCTGGGCTCAGGGCGTCAGTGTGCCATTCAAACGATGTCAACCCAGCGGACTGCGAATAAAACGAGTACATTGCTATGAATCGTTATGAAAAGATTAATTGTTATTCTTATAACTTTGCTGCTCGTTTTGTCTGTGTTGAGGTTGTTTAATTGTTTTTACACGCTTTATATTAGCTTCACCTGTATGTATGTATGTTTGTTTATTTGTAACTTGTAACCGACTCCTTTGGACTTGATTTTGACCCACTTGAAACGGTCAGATTTCTTACAAACTTCGTAGAGCGTAATGCGTACGTACGTTTTATCGAGGACCCATTACAATATTTATAGAAAAAAAGAAAGAAAGAGAAAAACGTAAATACACGCTTTATATTAGCTTTAATTTTTAAGTCGTTAAGTGAGTCAAATCCTACAAGCTTTATTAGAATTTGCTACTACCGCAGATAAGAGGATTGCTATAGTGCTTTCTTCTCTCAACCTTGTTAGCTAGTAGCCTCAAAACACAATAGAGTACAATAAATAAAGAATAATACAATACCAAAATAAACGTACTATTTTTCAAATTATATTTTAAAAAATAATAATTGTATAATTGAAAATAAACAACAATAAAAAATATTTAACTTAATTATTATGAATAAAAAAAAAGATTGTTAGGAATATCTCATTACGTAAAGATTTTTATACTTAACGTAAGTAAGCAATGTACCATAATAAAAAAGCGGTCAAGAAGTACTTACATAGAATCGGTCTCGTGTAGGACAGCGTTCCCTAATGTGAATATATTATTATCGAATATAACTTTTTGTGTTTTCTGTTCAAACTCAAAAGCTTTCAATTTTTATATAGTTTTTCCTGGTCATTATGAGTAAACTTTGTGTTATTCCGTGTAATCTTTATAGTTTGAATAAAACGGGAAAACAGTAAATTATCACGTATTTATTTATTCGGCACACCAACGTATGTAACACTTCAAAATACAATTATTACAAGATAAATAAAAGTTACAATCGTGTACACACAATTACAGGTGAGCCATAACATTCACATTATGACGCTCAATTGTAAAAATATTTATATTATTAATATTAATTTTATCAAAACTTACAGTTACAAATTAAAATGTCAAGATTCCATCAAAAGAAAATCTAAAATAGTAATAACATTGATAAAATATATTAGTAATAAAACGAAATACGTATTTCTTTAACATTTAAAAACTATGAACGATAAATCCTTCTTTGTTACGATATTTTTGTTTAGATGTTTGAATATGTAGATGTCTTTTCACCACGCGCTAACCATTCTAACAAACATCATCAATTAATTCCCAATGATCTTATATTAAAAGAGGTAGATAGGTTATACGCGCACCACAAGTGGCACGCCAAAACTGGGCTAATTAGCACAGTTGAGCTCAGTCGTACGTACGTCAGATGTTGATTGGTGTAGGGAAACAAATGATAAACGTGTGTGAAACGTGTGTGTGTTTCGGAAAAAATTTTTCGGTTGATTTGTAAGGGCATAGCGTATCTACCTCTTTTACTATAAGATCATTGATCTATTCCTCACAAACATTCACATTAATTATTTTATGACATAAGTAGAATATGTCACATGGTGCGTTACATTGTTTTGTTATTTTTTCCCCAAAAATTTAGAGGACATCATTATTTTGGTTAATATTTTGTAGACAGAGATGAAGTACAGGGGCGTAGCTACCGCCGTATCAACCGTATCATTAATACGGAGCCCCCAGCGTATAGCGGCCCCCCAATGACATTCCCAAAAAAGCTCGCCAGCGGCCTATGACCGCTACAGTTGGCACTTCTTTTATATCTGACAGCTGAAGTTGAGGGGGCCCCACAACAAATATTGATATGGGGCCTCCTGAGGGCTAGCTACGCCACTGATGACGTACATTATATTTTAAAATTTTAATCATGTCATCATTGTATTCAATATTCATAATTTTATCATCTTTGGAAATAAAGCATATGGTAACTAAAAAGCAGTGTTTTTCAACAAAAATATTCAAAGTAAGTCCTCTGATAAGCGGTAAAATGTATCCCAATACGCTTCCGCTTGGCAGCCTCGGGTACGGAACCTATTTGTGTTAAGTAGTGTATTTTCCTTACAAAATAAAAAGATCATAAGAGGATGTAGTCTACATAACATGAAAAGGTCAAAAGGTTGGTAGCTCATTAAAATTTATAAACCACCTCAAATACTGCTGGGGTCGGGCCTAAGGGTCGTTTCTGATGTGGAAACTGACTTGCAAAATAAATGTCGCGTGTCTAAATGCAATTAAGATGCTTATCTGGAATTAGATCAGGTAGCTGGAATTTAGGTTTTGTGAATGAAGTCTGGAGTATAAGTTTGATATGAGTAAAATAAACGTTTACACACTCATACCCCCGCGGTAGGTTTATACTTCTGTCGCGGGTGGCATGGACGCAGGACGACACATATAACACATCACAATAACAGCCCATGACCCGAGGACAAATATTTATCTGTCACATACATATCTTCCCCGACCAGGAATCGAACCCGGAACCCCTCGCTTCGCAGGCAGGGTTGCTTGCAAGTAAGCTACAGGGTCGTCAAATAAAATATAAAAGTATATATGTAGATGATGGCCTGAAAAGGATCATAGGAATCCTTTGGATTTAAAAGGCTCTTTAGCGGTCAGAGCGACCGACGGTGCTTGTCAAGATTATTACTTGCAGTGAACCTCTGACGCTTTGCATAAGAGGGATGAAATATTAATTTATACAATTATATACTACATCCTAACAATTTCTTCATAAGATCGACAGAGGTTCAGGCGGAAATAACTGGATACCACCTGGTGGTTCATCTACTTGTTTAATGGCTATTAAAACAATGAAAGAAATAGGTCAATATTGAACCACTAAAGGTCAATAGAGTTGAGTGGTATATGGATATAATATAAAAAAAATAAAGTGTATGCATAACATTATTTATGCGTGTACCTACTAATATGGGCGTGTTAATCTTGAATAACAAGAAAAAGGTCTTTACCAACGATATGCATCAAAGTAACTTCGTCCTTTATTTGGGGCCAAGGTCATATACCTCATGGGGCATTTTCTATCGATAACCCGAAAACGCACTCGATTTCTTAACGAAATTTCATATCAAACAGGATAACCTTCTCAAGAATTATATACATAGGTACATAATTTCTCATAGCGCTCATAGCCCGGCGGCTTACGTCGATCCTAAGCGATCGACAAAGTTAAGCAACAGCGGGCGCGGTCGGTAGTTGGATGGGTGACCACTAGTGGAAAAAATTTCTTGAGCGCTTCCCGTGCTTCGAAAGCACGTAAAGCCGTCGGTCCCGGTTGTTATCGTAAGATAACAGTCGTTAAGCCATGTCGGAGGCCCTCGGGCGGCATGAAAACTTCCGACAATTGGGTTGGCCACTAACCCCTCCACCAATCCGCACTGGAGCAGCGTGGTGGAGTATGCTCTAGGCCTCCTCAAGAGGAGAGACCCGTGCTCAGTAGTGGGCCATTAATGGGTTGAAGCCACATAAGTTCTACATAGGTAGATACATACATTAGTTACATACTTGATTTATTACAAAATTTCTAAGATAATACATGTCGTGAGTGATAACACGCAAATATATCCCGAAGGCCGAAATTCAATCTCCAGAATATTGTTTTATTAGCGGGAATGTTTTTCCAGGCGTATCGCAACAAACAGCTACTCCAATATGACGTGTGTACATAGGACGAGGGGACACAAGTTGATATCCCACCATTATGATGTACAGCAACAGAATACCAAGCGATTTTTGACCGCTTATATGAGCGGCTTAAGGCGTTACCATAGAAAAGGATGGACCCAATCTCAGAGAGGACGTTTTCCGTTCCTTTCTATTATAATAATGTATCATTGCTGATTCTTGCGTTTAGAAATAAAAACATTACATTCAAGATTATATTTTAACTTTAACAAACTGAGCTTTTTAAAAGCTGTTTATTAAGCAATATCTTTTGATATGACATCGAAGCACGTTTGTATATTTTCATAGATTTGGGAATGAATCTGGTGGTATATTTAATTTACAAGATAACATGGTATCACACAAATTACGAAACCCTATTTCAACTATTTTTACAGTATTTTAATTTATATTCAACATAGAACAATATAAGAAATGCAGAACAAAGAAATCTTGTTTTCTTCTTTATAATATCACGAGCTCTTGTCACAGCTTTGCATACATTAAAATACGTTGTAACTATCGAAGAAACAGAATTTTGTAGAACTTAAATATTTAAAGTTCCACGAATCTTAAAGTAATGCTTATACAGTTGGATTCTGAAGTTCTAGTAAATTTACTCCTTAGCTTTAAATCCTTTAAACTTTAAATCCTAAAAATATTAGTAGAAAAAGAATGAAGTAGGAAATCTTCATTCTTTTTCTACTAATATTGTAAATGCGAAAGTTTCTAAAGTTTGTTTGTTCGTTACTCTTTCACGCAAAAACTAAACGAATTTCCATGCAATTCAGCACACAGATAGACCATGATATGAAATAAGATATAGTGTAATTATTTCCCCAAAAAACGCGGGCAAACCTGCGGACAAAGCGCTAGTTGGAAATATTTTTGCGCTTTTCGGCGCAAAACTTATACTTATTGTAAGTGAAATGTGTAAATCAGTCAGGTCTGGAGCAAATTATGTTTTTAGGGTTCCGTAGCCGAATGGCAAAAAACGGAACCCTTATAGATTCGTCATGTCTGTCTGTCTGTCTGTCTGTCTGTCCGTCCGTATGTCACAGCCACTTTTTTCCGAAACTATAAGAGCTGTACTGTTGAAACTTGGTAAGTAGATGTATTCTGTGAACCGCATTAAGATTTTCACACAAAAATAGAAAGAAAACAATAAATTTTGGGGGTTCCCCATACTTAGAACTGAAACTCAAAAATGTTTTTTTCATCAAACCCATACGTGTGGGGTATCTATGGATAGGTCTTCAAAAATGATATTGAAGTTTCTAATATAATTTTTTTCTAAACTGAATAGTTTGCGCGAGAGACACTTCCAAAATGGTAAAATGTGTCCCCCCCCCCCCCTGTAACTTCTAAAATAAGAGAATGATAAAACTAAAAAAAATATATGATGTACATTACCATGCAAACTTCCAACGAAAATTGGTTTGAACGAGATCTAGTAAGTAGTTTTTTTTTAATACGTCATAAATCGTAAACCACAAAAAACATTGATCAAAATTACAACGAACTAAAAAAACGTTTATATTATGTTACTTGCTGCTACGGAACCCTTCATGGGCGAGTCCGACTTGCACTTGGCCGCTTTTTATACTTTAGGCTATAGGGTTTGCGTTTCACAAACATTGAAGTATATTGTCATAGAACAGACATCTCGAACAAATGTGTGTCCCGCCGGGAGGTTCTACTTATTTTCAAAATTGAGCCCCAGTTCTCCTTTCAAAATCGAACGAATCCATTAAAAATTGAAGCCAATTGGCGCCAATTCATTGGGACATACATTGTGTTCGCGGTATCGGTTCAGTATGCTAATAATAATACTTCAATGTTCGCAAATCATTTTTTGTTAAACAGGTAGAAGTAATTCAATCAATTCGTTCGGTTTCACCGAAGCGCGTAACTGCCGCGGCGCGGCGGCGGCTGATTGAAGCGGTGATCCCATCTCTTAAAAGCTTTTGTCGATTACGACACGACTCGATCCCTGACGTTCTACTGTTAGTAAGATCGCGCCAGAGAAAATGCCATTCTCTTCATGTGGGATTTAGAAATGGCCAGAGCACGGACGTAAAAAAAGACGGACGTAATCCCAAGAACAAATTCAGTAAAGCCCCCATGGTAATACCAACTCTGTATTCGTAGAAGTACACACACCCACACATTGACACCATACTGCTATGACATTGACACCATCGCGAATCAAAAATTACAAAATTACGCACACACGGTAAGCGAGCTGTCATTGCTATGCTTCACTCTCGATTAGACAAGGTTACGTCCGTTCTTTTTTTACGTCCGTGGGCCAGATGAATTCAGTTGGTAAAAAAAAAAACATCGGGAACTTAGAATCTTTCAAGGATAGTATCACGTTTCTTAAAAGTATGCTTACTAAATATTACTAACGTCACATCATTTGACTTAGGAGCAATAAAACAAAACCTTTGGCTGCCAGGCGACTCTCTCAGTAAATATAAATATTATAATTATACTGATGCCCTTAAATCTTAACTACTTCTATTAAAAAATTTAAATTTTATTCCTTGCAGACATTTTCAACTCATATTCTAAGAGGACACCCGAGCAGCAGTGGGACAATTATGGGTTGTAACATTTAAAATCTTCAAAACATCAAGGTTATCAGAACAAGACGTGTTCTTATGGATATCTCGCTCCAGAGAGGCTATTCTGTTTTGTAACTTGACAGCGGAGTTTCAAAATTGACGTTCGAGTTCTAGGATCACTTCACTTCGCAAGTGCGTACTAGATGATTAGATATTGACATTTCAATATGATGCAAGTTCACTTTTTTTTTGTAACTTGACAGCGGAATCCACGATGGGTTTCTAAATTGAAGTTAGAGTTCGAGACTCCCTTCACTTCGCAAGTGCGTACCAGATGATTAGAGAATCACATATCAAGATCTCGGACTCGAACTTCAATTTTGAAACTCATCGCGGATTCCGCTGTCAAGTTACAAACCAGTATAGCCTTGCTGGTACCAACACAAAATGGAACCAAGTATTGCTATCATGACAAGCGAACATAATCGGCTTTCAGCGGACAAGCACTTTCAACATGAAACGTTAGAACGCAATGCCAGGAATGTTCAATATTGGTAACACAATAGAAATTCAAGAGTATGATTTAAAAAGTGTGAAAAAAACATTACCTATCATCATTTTATATTTCAAACGAATTATTTTTACTTGAAGACTCACTTTAGGATTATTATTTATCCCAGCGCACATATTTCGTCGATCTGTGCGCAAGTGGTAAAATTTTATTTTTGGACGTTTTGTCCTTTAAAGGGTACGTAAAGCTGGTCCCAGTTGGTATCACAAACGCAATAAAACCATGTCAGAGGCATAAGAACTTCTGACTGGGTCTGACTTCTTACCCCTGCACCAATCCGTAATGGACTAACGTCAGCTTAGCTCTAAACGACTCGTTTTGGACGATACCTAATATGCAAGAGTGCAGTCGAAATAAGCCGGGCAATAAACAACCCAGCAATATTCAAAAGAACCACTCCCTTATTCACGACCCGCATAGCGTAATGGTCACCGTGCCGGACAGCCGTGCCAAGGGTCCTGGGTTCGATTCCCAGCGAAACGGAAATTTGAATTATAAGTTTGAATTTCTGTTGTCGGTCCGGGTGTGTTGAAAGTGATGAAGGCAGAATCTTTTTAATATATTATCAACCTCCTTTTTGAGGGGAAAATCTTAGATAGATAGCCATATGCACTCCCCCTATGCGCCGGATGACTAAAGAAAATTTCAGCCTCGTAGTAGGTTAACTAGTACATAATTTTACTTAAATACAGCGAAACATGACGTAGTAAAATCTTGGTGCGCACAGCAGACAATTAAAACAAATATCTGTTATAGTAATGGAGGCATCTCTCAGCGGTAATGGCGCCATCGTTTGGTTAATGATCCGCTAATTGTGGGTAATGGATATCATTATAATGATTGTCTGTCGGTGGAAATTAATGATTAAATTATTGTATGGCTTTTATTAAAATGGAATTAGCCTGGTATGAAAATACGATATCAACTTCGAAGAACATTATCATCACGATTTCATTATCATATTTTAGCATAGGTATTAAACGTCTCATCATCATCATCATCACATTTTTTTATCATCACATCCAGTAATTGTTCCTTTGCTGGTCTCTCAATATGAATTCATAGATCTATTGTGCTGAGTGTTCTTCCCTGGCTGTTATGGATAGGAACGTTACACTCCAAAAATATTATAGAGACTTAGATATGCAGATTTTCCCACAAAGTTTTCCTTCTCCGTAATCAGTTACAATTGATTTCACATATTTTATAATAAAAAAAATAAGAGTAGGCATAGTTCTAACTAGACCAGCATTAGTATTAGCGCGTCCGTGATATTCCCATATTCACAGTATCGGTACTATTTTATATTTGGGCAAAATTATGTATTTAAGAATAAAAAAAAACTTGAGAGGTGTCAAGGGACACCCGGATGAAACGAGTTCCTTGCAGTCAGTACTAGGATAGCAAAAACATGCAGCAAGTGTGCCAAAACCAATCTAATCTAATTGCTACTAGCAATTGCTACTAGGTGAACAAAGCCGATGAGAAATTTAATACCCCAGATTTGTTTTGGCACACTCGCTTGCATGTTTTTACTATCCTAGTACTGACTGCAAGAAACGAAAATATCTGGCTTGCTTTTTATGTAAAAAAACTACGACGGCAAAAAGTGTCGTTACAACTATTCGTTACAAAATTTTCCGCCTAGCCCCCTTTCGCAACGCGCGATAAGGAACTTCTTTCCAAAAATACATATGAATTTTAAAAACCCTCTTGAGTTTTATATACGCTAAACATAGCTTACAGTCATCTTCATCACGTCAGCTTTCAAACAAAAACGCATCCATTCGTTTAGGAGCTACGATGCCACAGACAGACATACTGACACACACACACACACACGCGCGCACACACGGATAATGGAGTAGTGATTACAATCAAAAAGTATTCAGTGATGAAATGTAGTAAGTGATATACTTTTCTGAGAAAATATATTACTTACGACATTTAATCACTGAATGCTTTTTGATTGTAATCACTTACTTCGTCGATTAACACCTATTTCATCACTCGCCGCCAAAACAAGTTTTTTTTTTCAAAATGGCGGACTTTTAGGTATGCCAGGTTCCATACAAAAATGTTCAAACACCTTTAGGTCATTTTCGTCCTAGGTCTTTATAACGGATATAGTATATGTTGAAAAATACATTCTATTTTTATGAAACCTTGTGAATATTGGGTACAAAAAATATACATAATACAGGGAGTTACGAAATAAAGCTCCGAACATTGTATACAGCTCAACAGTAAATCTTCCACTGATTTATCCGCGACTGAAAACTGCCCGGCGACATGACAAGCGACGCGGCGGCGGCTGGAAAAAGCCGGAGTTTATTTAGCAGCGGTTTCAAAACAATTTATTTGAAACTCACTAAAATGCAACATTTTAAAACTATTTTTAGGAATGTTTTTTTTTTATTTTTTATTAAAAACTTGGCTTATTGATAGTGACCGCAATGGTTGAAGTTGATACAATTTTTTTTGATGCTGTTAGTTTTTTTTTTAATTTTATGGTCTCCGGCATTTGGTATTTGGCGATATTTTCGAGTGAACATATACGATAAAAAAAATTAACAATAATCGAATCAGTTTTGTTTATTATTTATTTTTTTTACAAAAATCATATTATTTAAAAATGTAATCAGAAATATACAAGATATTAAATTAAAACAAAATTTATACTGTTACATGTTTGTGATTAATGTGAATAAACTTAAACAGTTTATTTTTACATCAAGTTACCTTCTCCCCGTATAAAAGCAAAAAAAAAGCAAAGCAACAACCCATAATTGTCCCACTGCTGGGCTCGGGGTCTCACCGGGGTGCATGCCAGGATTTGAATTCGGGCCCCTCCGTTCCGGAGACCAACGTTCTAACCGCTAGGCTATCACTGCTTATTATAATAAAACCAGGAAAAAGAGATATTAAGGATACAGATTTCTAGAATTTTTATTACTCTCCCTATTATTATACTATTATGCTACTTCACTTGAAACAGTATTCATTTAGTAATCAAAACTGCCTCAAAATTAAAATATAACTCTGAACTATTGTTATTGTATAAACTTCACCGCCGTTCTCGCGTAATGACAAAATTCCTTCTTTCTCCGTATAACCCGGTTCACTAATTATAATATTATGCAATGCCTTACATAAATCTACTACAATTTCGACTAGTTAAGGACTTTTTATATTTTATATTTTTATATTTTTATGCTTTTTCTCTTTAATATGTGAAGCATATTTTTTTTATTCAGCAAAAAAATTAAAAATTATACTATATACAAAAAAAAAGATTAACTAAACTTCTTCGAGTGATCATATTCATCTTTTATTTATCGCGCATCAAGTGAGATTGTTATAAAACATAATCGTTAAACAAAACATATTAAACGCCTTTCGGCATTTTCCTTTCTTGGCTGTCGTATTCTGCAACAATAGTAAATACTAGAAAATACTGTTATATCTTTGCTAATACTTATTGTTTTACTTAACATTTTCTTAAAGTGTAATTTAATAAGACGAAATCATATATTATCCTTCCAAATTATTCCAGGAAACATACAGCCAGGATAAAATCTATCCTGTGTTCAAATCCTGCATATGACCTGATTTATTTACGTACAATTAAAATCCTTCTTGACGAATTAACTCTTTTACGGACCCCATTATATAGGCTACGTTACGTCCAAGCTACAGAGCTACGAGGCTACGGAGCTACGCTGCTACGAGGACATCGTAGCGCGTAGCCGCGAGCCATCGTTTTACATTCTCTGCCCAGGTTTTTGTAACATTTTTAATTTAGTTGCTTCGTTTTTTGAAAAGCTAAGTCGTGAGTTGTTTTACACGGTCTTGTTCACTCTCAACAATAAAGTCGGTGCCATTCTGAGCTGAAAATGCGGAAGTACCTTAAGTATTTACGTGTTCCTTTTTAGTAATTAAGTTGTGTTATCCACAATCAAAAATAATTAAATAAATGTTTTCACCAAAGAGTTTAAAATACTAACTTAAATATACGAATACCTACGTATTCGTATAAATATAATATTATCGTGATTAAAAGGTAACAGTGCGGCGATCGAAAACGAATCATCTCACTAAAAACAACGTATATATTTTGTTTACAAAAATAAAAATCGCAAATAAATAGAAAGAGTTTTAATTGAATCAACTTGTATTTAGATAACAACCAAATCGTTATAACAATTACGAATAACCATTATGATTACCATCAGGACACAAGTATCCTACTTTAGGGGTTTTGTCTCCTTTCAAAATCTGTGGGTAAGCCTATGTACTCACTCAGAATGACATTAATATAATTCTTGACAAAAAATAACAGACTTCAAAATCACTCGAAAACTACTCGTCAGATCTCGCTCAAATTTAAGTGGGATCACATGACAAGCACCAGCTTTCGATTAAAAAAAGAATCATCAAAATCGGTTCACCCAGTCGAAAGTTCTGAGGTAACAAACATAAAAAAAATACAGCGGAATTCAATACCTCCTCCTTTTTTGAAATGGGTTCAAAATTAAAGAAGCCCTACATCCAGTGGACGTCAATTTATAAATATTATATATATAATACTAGCTGACCCGGCGAACTTCGTATCGCCTAACAAACTATTTTTTTTCTTAAATAAAAGTAGCCTGAGATACTCCCTGTTACATCAGTTATCTGCAAGTGAAAGTCCCGTCAAAATCGGACCAGCCATTTCAGAGATTAGCCAGAATAAACAGACAGACAGACAGACAAAAATTGTAAAAATAGTTGTTTTAGTATATGTACCGTGTATACGTCCAAATGCACTTAGTAAGAAGCGGTTATTTTAATATTACAAACAGACACTCCAATTTTATTTATTTGTATAAATGAATAAATTATAAGTAGTGTATTTCTGTGATTTAAAATCGACTACATTGAGAACTTCAATTTTGTACAAGAAATGTTACATTGCACGTAGTCGATTGCCAGTCCGACTGGATGGTACAATTCAAAAGATTTCGTATGTTGACAACAAGTAACCTTCTTCACTTAACTTTGGGTACCTAATCTTAATACCTGTACCTTTAAGCAACTCCTTTTTAACAGGAATTATCATAATATAACCAATAAGTTGTCCTGATGAATGTGGCTATCATACGGAAAAACTTTTCAAGTCCGACTGTCAGTTCCAGAGATGAAGTGCTTTCAAACAAACCAAAAAACTCTTTACTTTTGTTATATTAATACCTATAGATCGATAGATAGATAGATCGATATTACCGAGAGCCTAGTAATTTGAACGTTGATCTACCATTTGGAGAAATCAGATGGTAATCTTGCCGAAAACAACTAAATTGTAATCTATCAAAGTAGTAAAATTAAATGCGAGAATCAGAAATGGCACATTATAATAATCAAAATTTTACTAACAAAAAATAACTGACTTCAAAGTCACTCTAAAACTACTTGTCAGATCTCGTTCAAATTTTTGTGGGATTACATGACAAGCACCTGCTTTCGATTAAAAAAATTTATCGAAACCGGTTGGCGTGATATTGAGTTTTTATCATAGATGCCATTGTCAGATCTCAATAAAATTTATATGAGACCACATGACAGCCACCAGCTTTCGATTAAAAAAGAATCATCAAAATCGGTTCACCCAGTCCAAAGTTCTGAGGTAACAAACATAAAAAAAATACAGTCGAATTGAGAACCTCCTCCTTTTTTTGAAGTTTATGTGGATGTATTTTTTTATGGAAGTAGCTGGGAAGCGAGCTGACGATCCACCTGATGGTAAGTGGCTATCGTCGCCCATGGACATCAGCAACACCAAAGGCATCACTGATACGTTGCCAGCCAAGAAACAGAGAAGAAAAAGAAAGAAAGAACTGGCTCTCCGGAAGAAGCCCTCAGCCGGAACACTACAAGTCGTTTAGCGGCTGACTCATGCTCAAGGGTTGTAGCTATCCAGGCGAACCCCATGGAGAAATAATAATAGTAATAATGGTATTAATTAAAAATTGAAATCAATATTACCAATATAATCCCTCGAGGGGCCCTACCACCAGCGGGCCGGATTTAATCGCCTCTTACGACACCCATCCGGTGTGGGTTTGGGTTAGTATTCTAAGCCACCAAAATACGGCGTAATGATGTATGTATGTTTATAACCCTTTGAGGCAGAAACTACAGAACGGACTTTCATGAAGATAGACTATATTCTAAAATAATATGCTTATTGTCCCGGCAAACGCATGCAAAGCTGTGGGCAAGCCGCTAGTTTGAAATACATTTTGTAATACTTTTACTGAAACCATTATTTCTTTTAGTTAATAGTATTAGGCGTCACTTTGTGGAATTTCATTGTTATTAAGTTAATATTAATCTACTTTGCAACAATCCGCGGTTGATATACATAATGATAGTATTTAGTTTAACGACATCATTATACCCCATTTACACGCGCGCGCGAGCCACGAGACAATCCGCGAGACGCGCGCGTGCGCGCGCGTGTGAACAGGGCGCTCGCGGACCAGACCGCGGCGCGTCTCGTGGCTCGCGGGCTCGCGGCGGGAGCGGTTTGTTAGGCGCGGCCAAAGGGGCTCGCGCGAGCGCTCGCGTGGTGTTCACACGCGCGTAGGGGGCGTGGCTTACGGACGCGCCACGAGACGATCCGCTACACGCGCGTGTAAATGAGCGGTTAGATAACCAATGGGCGAGTTGGGCATAAATACGCCTCGCTCAGTGAACGATGTTCACTTTGCGACTAACCATCGTAGAGTTAACTTACTCTGATGATGCTCCGTTTCGGGGTTAAACACATGTTGGTGCTGGTATGTATGTTGGTATATACTTTTAATTATTGTGCATGTTTCCGTTGTGGGAGGGAGGGAGGTGCCACGCATTTCTTAAAGTATATATCATCATACATGTTAACCGCGGATTGTTTCAAAGTAGACTACTAACTTAATAACATTATTTCTTTGATTGATTACTACATTATTTAAACTACCTTAAACGCCATAATGTCTACACTTAAACCAACTACCGAGGAATCTTGTAGGGACACCTCAGGGCACCTCGGGGAGACAGGACGCGCTTTCATCGCGATGCGCATGACGAAGCAGCAGACGAGTACTGCAGATTACTTAGTATTATGAATAATGCACTGTAATGTGGGGACAGTGTACTACATTTCGACAAGGGACATCGACACATCTATTATTATTGACGACCCGTGTGACGGAATAGATACCTTGGATGTTACCTCAGATCGCCAAGCCAAGGGTCCTGGGTTCGATTCCCTGCGAGGCGGAAATTTGAATGATGAGTTTCAATTTCTGTTCTTGGTCTGGGTGTGAATGTCCTTTTCAAGTGTGTTGTCCATGGTACCCACGACACAGGGAATCCTATTATAGGGCTATGAGTGTGTAGCGTTATTATTATTAATGTTAGTAAATTATAGAGGAAAAATAGGACATTTTTTAAAGTTACTTTCTTAATTGAAACATTTGGTCCAATTGGCTTCAACCCATTAGGAGCCTACTACTGAGCACAACCAATTTAATTGTGAATTAGACCAATTAAATTAACACATTTTGAACTCTGGCCCTGAGCGTTAGCCCTGTCATTATTATATGTCATTATATCAAAATTCAAAATAATTTATTCATATTATAGGTATTACTTACACTTATGCACGTGTTTTTTTTATCTACCAGCTTTTCGGAAAGGTGCTTTGTCATGGAAGAGAACAAGCCGTAAAAGAAACTCCGCAGCACATCTTTTAAAAATGAAAAGACATAGGTATTATTACTACAAACAAGGTCACTAATTTGAACGAAATTGGTTGCAGAGCTGGTCATTTCCATGCATCTTTGTCATTTAAGTAAATGACCCCAGTATATTGCTAGAATATTTGGGTCATTTAATTTAAATTTTAATAAATCTAAAGTAAGAGATTAGCATACACACATAAACAATTTAAGTAAAGGTCGCTGCGTACGTAACGTGGACGGGGCGGGAACGGGACGTGGACGGGGAAAAATATACGTGCGTGCCCCGTTCCCGTCCCGTCCGTGCCTCCGTGGCGTATGCGCTATCGTTTACATTTTCTATGAAACGATGTTTCCAAAACTTCACGTCCCGTCCACGTTACGTATGCACTGACCTTATCTTATAAGTACACTGAGTTCAGCTGAGCCTAATAACTTTTCGACCAAAATACGTACGAAATAAGTTATAAAATTCCTCATAAATACAAAACATCTTTATATTTTCTTAGCAGGATTACAATGCGGGGAGTGATTCTGGATTGTGTATATTTTTTATGAATGTCATATCATCATATTCATAGTGTTAGTACTAATTATTACATAGTATGTATCCATCCATCCATCCATCCAAGCTCAACATAGGCCTCCCCTAACTTGCGCCACTCTGACCGGTCCTGAGCCTTTTGAATCCAGCGGATGCCCGCTGTCTTCTTCAGGTCGTCAGTCCACCTGGTCGGGGGGCGTCCTATGCTCCTTTTTTCGAGACGTGGGCGCCATTCGAGGACCTTTCTTCCCCAACGGTTATCAGTCCTTCGAACTATGTGGCCAGCCCATTGCCACTTCAGCCTGCTAATTCTTTGAGCTATGTCGGTTACCTTTGTTCTCGTACGGATCTCCTCATTTCGAATACGATCACGTAGAGTAGTATGTATACGCATATGAAATGTTCACATCATTTGGATTTATTAGTCCTGTAGACAGAATTTGGTTACAGATTTTTCTATTAAGACTTCAAGATTCAAACTATCTTCAACGACTTCGAGATTCAAAATCTTTTGACTTTATTAATTTTAAAGAGAATTTCTTTTCACCTTTTTATCTTCTCAAGATGTATCCCTACTACGAAGTGAAATGGAGAACCTGATTGGAACTACTTTGTAACCGCAACAACTCTCGATGGAATGCTAGTAGAGCGGTCACGCTATTATAATGCACTCGGTGTTTCAGACGTACATTGTTCTATCCAATTACCACATAACACCTTACTATCATTATAACGCTTCCCGCCCACGTCAGACTTTTTGTAGGACAGATAATCGGGCCGATTTTTCCTGCCATATTATTTCTGACCGACTTTTTGTAGGACGTGTGCGTTGCACTATTGCTATCAGTACGTTCTATTTTTCTTCTACAAAAAATCGGTCACCGATTATCGGACGTGGGCGGGAAGCGTGAAGTAAGTCAAATGGCACGGTATATATCATCGAACGAGAATAAACCCAAGGCACCGAGCTACAATTATGACAGGCAGTTGACATTTCGTGCGAGTGAATTATTTATGCCCGGCTCCCCTCCGTACGTTGACAGGTTTCAAGCGTGCGAAGTATATCGTGTACAGTTCAAATCATAAATTGTAACATTAATTTCATGCGAAGCATCAATATGTAAAAAGAATTTATAATCAACATTTTATCAAAAAAAAATACCGACGTCAACGACCTTTTCGTTCGATGAAGGAATCACTAAAATTATTGCTGTAAATATCTTAATATATATGTCGCAGATAGGTGGTCCAGAAAATAATAAACTGTGGGCGTTTTCATCATTTTACTTAGAAACCCATTGAAACACATGTTTTACACTTGCTACTAATTTAGTAGGCAATTACTACTGATACACATGGCTCTGAACAGATTACTATGTCGCTCGAATAACATAACCAATCGCTAATGGAACGCGGTGAAGTCGGATTTACATCGCGGTGCGGCATTCCGGGTAACCAACCATAATCCACACGTCGCATTGCACACTCACAGCTATCCCGGCTCCACAACTTGCCCGCGCCTCTCGCGCTTATTAAAACCCGTGTGATAAATCCGCCAATCGCTGGCACTATGACCTATCTCATCAGAAGCGAACCATCACAGCCGCATGGGTGCTACTCTTCGCAAAGGGTATGACTGTGCATAGAAAACAGTCCACGTGCACTTCTCGCTGGCTCCGGCATAACGCGCTACTGACTGGTCAACACACGCAATACCTGCTCGATCGCAGTCCATCAGTACACACTGTACCCAGTTGTGCTCTCCATAAAGTAAACGTTGTGCAATGCTAATGCAAATTAAACTCGGCCATAATAACGACGTTCTACTTTATCGTCCGCTCAGCTCGGAGGCTGTCTAAAGAGTGCCCGCTGCCGGTTGGCAAGTCAATAGCTGTCCTCTGTGACCCCGCCACCGCGTGTACTCAAATGACAGTAGACAATTTGCACGGTGCTGCCATCTTCAACTTCCGAATACACCCAAGCTAGTTCCAGCTTGACGTTCCATTTTATGATTTGAAATTACTGATTTCCGACACGGCCATCATGACAGGCCCCACGTCCTCGTGGGTGCTTTGTGATCCCATACTCGCGATGGTGTATAAACCATCGAACAAGCTTGTGAGCTCTTGAATCGGAACGCTGTATACATCATAGAGTAAATTCACTATCATGGTTAATCTGTAACAAGAAAACAAACAAAAGTATCTCTTTAGCTCGGCCTTTCCTGATCTATTGGAAAGCTACTTGATCATTGAGGCATTTAAATTTCTATAGCCATATCTAAATTGTTGAGGGTCAGCGTTGACCCTGGCCCCTGATCAGAGTAGAACGTAATGGTCTTTTAGCATCTATTGGTCGACGCATCCACTGAACCTGCGCTCGTAAAAAAAAAGAATCGTCAGCATTGAATCACACTAGGGCTGTACAGTTATCGTCTTAAGCCAACTAGGTGGTAGCTAGTGGTAGCTAAGCCCATGCATCGAGGTTATTGCGTAAATATTTCGAGTACTTCACAAGTACTAAAATAGCTCATAATAAATGAGTTAATTCGTAAAATTGAAATATTCTACCAAAAATGTCTGACTCAATAATTTGTGATGTCAATATAATGTGTGATTTTCAAACAATTCGTTCCACGCATCATTAAAAACCAACCGAAAACAATGTCACTCTGTCAAGTTATTTTCACCTTGTATGACTAAATTGACTAAGGTATTTGAATTTCACCAAAAATTATTTCAACATTGAACGAATATTCAACCAAAATTTACACTTAACGTAGTTACTTCATAGTCGTGGTCAAAGAACGACTAAGTAAGCTGATAATCTCAAAAATAAAAATAAAAAAATTATGGTGTAATTCCCCCAGAAAACGTCTCTGGTTTCCTCCAAAATCAGACTTCTATCAAAGTTGACTGCGTACCGCATTCCCCAGGACAATAAATAATTTCCGCAACAAAAAAAAAATAGGTAGCTTGCTCTTTGCATTACCATTGAATGCTTACATTGGATAAAATTCAACACAGCAACAATTAATTTCAATAAGATTCATTCAACTATTTGAACTATTTGTTACTCTATGAATTTTAGAACTCAATACCGATTGATTACTATTACTGTGACCTCTCACTATATGGTAAACCAACCAATCAATTGTCGAAGAAAGTGAAAGGCATCTCCAGGATACAACCAACAAATTATTATTTTCCAATTTGGTTTGTACACTGAAATTGACTACATAATAAAATAAAATAAAAACTAGACATTACGCGACCAATATACGTGTACATTCACCACCCTTACGAGTGTTTACTCGAAATTATTATTTTTTTAAGAAAATTACGTAGGTAGCCCGTTTAAGCGTAACACTGCGGCAAAAGAGTACCTACCAGCTGAAGTAAAACGTTATTACTGTGAAATGCAGATCACCTGTTTCAAACAGTCTTTCTGAACTAGCTGAGAAGGTAGTGACAGCTATTATGAAGTTCCCCATGATAATATGTGATACGACCACAATAATATTCCCTTGCCAAAGAACCAGCTTACTGCAGCATAGCTGTTAATGAATTTTGTAAGTCACCTTAATTGAGTTACTTTGCGATAGGTACATTTTATATCACGTCAATCAGTTGACTGTTTAATCTGTGAGCAATTACAGGTTTCAGTAGCAGTGAAGATTGAGAAAAGGGTGTCTTTATTTAATTCTTTATCTATCATAAAGTGCATACTATAATTTGATATTGTCACTAAGAAAAGATGTGTTAATTTTAGTAATATTTAAGCACTTTAACTTTTACCTAATGTAATTATCACACACAAAGATCATGGTGCATCTGACGGAACTGGCAACTAGCCATGGTACGTTTCTACTTTGACGAGGTTAGGTATCTTAAGCAATATTTTAAAATCAAAAAAAAAAAACTGCACCTATTAAATTTTCTCACTATGTCATCCTGTCTGTTTTAAAGATAATTCAAAAACAGCACAACTCTTCAGTAAAGTAATAATTATCTTTAGGTGTTTCTTGTAAGTAACAAAACGTCTATTCTTCACTCATTTGGTGCCAGTTACTCAATGTTAGGTGAGCAAAGACCAGTGATCTTTATTACCAGATCCTTTGTTACCAGAAATCGTCAAGTATCCAAACCCAGGCAACTATCAAATATCAAATGCGAAATCGCATAATTATCACAAACTCGACAAGGAATAATTATTGTTTAATTAAGCCACAAACAAAAGAAACATTACAGATCACCAGTTATAATCATGTCATCGTCTCTGATGGTAATTGCAAGCCATAGTGCAAGAAGCCGGATACGCTCCCAACAGTATTACTATCAACAAACGCTACCTGCATTGATGCCCGGTATCATTACGCCGCAATCGCAATGATAGCCTCTTGGTTATTTCCAAGCTTGCATGTCCATACAACAGTCACTGTCACTTAAGTTTATCTGAAACACAAAAAAAAAACAACGACAAGACACGAAATTTCTAAATGTTATTTTTATGCACTGAGGGTAGACGATAAATTAAATAATAACAAGATGTTAGAAAACAGAAAATTCTTTATCTCATTTACAGAATGCTTCTGGTTTCACAAAACCATATACTTGCACTGATTTTGAACAACTCTGTTGTCGCAAATTAATAATAACTACGATGAAAGATACTATGCAAAGACTTTATAACACTTCGTTGAATCAAGCACAAATAAAGCGAAACGATTTGTTGTTTACGCACACCTCCACTTTAAACACTTTCACCTCCACTTTAAATTCTTTCCAATCAGTCCTATTTTCAGGAAAACCTAGATGCTACAAGAAGCACAATATTTTTATTAAAAATCAAATTCACGAGACCTTAACTTTGAAAATTCTGTCAAGTGTTTTTACAGTTCAAGATGACGGCACCATTTACACTGGAAGTCAAGATATTACACAAAAATACTATCGGATGTTCTGATTCTGCTTAGTGATACCAGCGGGCCGGATTTAATCGCCTCTTACGACACCCATCCGGTGTGGGTTTGGGTTAGTATTCTAAGCCACCAAAATACGGCGTAATGATGTATGTATGTTTATAACCCTTTGAGGCAGAAACTACAGAACGGACTTTCATGAAGATAGACTATATTCTAAAATAATATGCTTATTGTCCCGGCAAACGCATGCAAAGCTGTGGGCAAGCCGCTAGTTTGAAATACATTTTGTAATACTTTTACTGAAACCATTATTTCTTTTAGTTAATAGTATTAGGCGTCACTTTGTGGAATTTCATTGTTATTAAGTTAATATTAATCTACTTTGCAACAATCCGCGGTTGATATACATAATGATAGTATTTAGTTTAACGACATCATTATACCCCATTTACACGCGCGCGCGAGCCACGAGACAATCCGCGAGACGCGCGCGTGCGCGCGCGTGTGAACAGGGCGCTCGCGGACCAGACCGCGGCGCGTCTCGTGGCTCGCGGGCTCGCGGCGGGAGCGGTTTGTTAGGCGCGGCCAAAGGGGCTCGCGCGAGCGCTCGCGTGGTGTTCACACGCGCGTAGGGGGCGTGGCTTACGGACGCGCCACGAGACGATCCGCTACACGCGCGTGTAAATGAGCGGTTAGATAACCAATGGGCGAGTTGGGCATAAATACGCCTCGCTCAGTGAACGATGTTCACTTTGCGACTAACCATCGTAGAGTTAACTTACTCTGATGATGCTCCGTTTCGGGGTTAAACACATGTTGGTGCTGGTATGTATGTTGGTATATACTTTTAATTATTGTGCATGTTTCCGTTGTGGGAGGGAGGGAGGTGCCACGCATTTCTTAAAGTATATATCATCATACATGTTAACCGCGGATTGTTTCAAAGTAGACTACTAACTTAATAACATTATTTCTTTGATTGATTACTACATTATTTAAACTACCTTAAACGCCATAATGTCTACACTTAAACCAACTACCGAGGAATCTTGTAGGGACACCTCAGGGCACCTCGGGGAGACAGGACGCGCTTTCATCGCGATGCGCATGACGAAGCAGCAGACGAGTACTGCAGATTACTTAGTATTATGAATAATGCACTGTAATGTGGGGACAGTGTACTACATTTCGACAAGGGACATCGACACATCTATTATTATTGACGACCCGTGTGACGGAATAGATACCTTGGATGTTACCTCAGATCGCCAAGCCAAGGGTCCTGGGTTCGATTCCCTGCGAGGCGGAAATTTGAATGATGAGTTTCAATTTCTGTTCTTGGTCTGGGTGTGAATGTCCTTTTCAAGTGTGTTGTCCATGGTACCCACGACACAGGGAATCCTATTATAGGGCTATGAGTGTGTAGCGTTATTATTATTAATGTTAGTAAATTATAGAGGAAAAATAGGACATTTTTTAAAGTTACTTTCTTAATTGAAACATTTGGTCCAATTGGCTTCAACCCATTAGGAGCCTACTACTGAGCACAACCAATTTAATTGTGAATTAGACCAATTAAATTAACACATTTTGAACTCTGGCCCTGAGCGTTAGCCCTGTCATTATTATATGTCATTATATCAAAATTCAAAATAATTTATTCATATTATAGGTATTACTTACACTTATGCACGTGTTTTTTTTATCTACCAGCTTTTCGGAAAGGTGCTTTGTCATGGAAGAGAACAAGCCGTAAAAGAAACTCCGCAGCACATCTTTTAAAAATGAAAAGACATAGGTATTATTACTACAAACAAGGTCACTAATTTGAACGAAATTGGTTGCAGAGCTGGTCATTTCCATGCATCTTTGTCATTTAAGTAAATGACCCCAGTATATTGCTAGAATATTTGGGTCATTTAATTTAAATTTTAATAAATCTAAAGTAAGAGATTAGCATACACACATAAACAATTTAAGTAAAGGTCGCTGCGTACGTAACGTGGACGGGGCGGGAACGGGACGTGGACGGGGAAAAATATACGTGCGTGCCCCGTTCCCGTCCCGTCCGTGCCTCCGTGGCGTATGCGCTATCGTTTACATTTTCTATGAAACGATGTTTCCAAAACTTCACGTCCCGTCCACGTTACGTATGCACTGACCTTATCTTATAAGTACACTGAGTTCAGCTGAGCCTAATAACTTTTCGACCAAAATACGTACGAAATAAGTTATAAAATTCCTCATAAATACAAAACATCTTTATATTTTCTTAGCAGGATTACAATGCGGGGAGTGATTCTGGATTGTGTATATTTTTTATGAATGTCATATCATCATATTCATAGTGTTAGTACTAATTATTACATAGTATGTATCCATCCATCCATCCATCCAAGCTCAACATAGGCCTCCCCTAACTTGCGCCACTCTGACCGGTCCTGAGCCTTTTGAATCCAGCGGATGCCCGCTGTCTTCTTCAGGTCGTCAGTCCACCTGGTCGGGGGGCGTCCTATGCTCCTTTTTTCGAGACGTGGGCGCCATTCGAGGACCTTTCTTCCCCAACGGTTATCAGTCCTTCGAACTATGTGGCCAGCCCATTGCCACTTCAGCCTGCTAATTCTTTGAGCTATGTCGGTTACCTTTGTTCTCGTACGGATCTCCTCATTTCGAATACGATCACGTAGAGTAGTATGTATACGCATATGAAATGTTCACATCATTTGGATTTATTAGTCCTGTAGACAGAATTTGGTTACAGATTTTTCTATTAAGACTTCAAGATTCAAACTATCTTCAACGACTTCGAGATTCAAAATCTTTTGACTTTATTAATTTTAAAGAGAATTTCTTTTCACCTTTTTATCTTCTCAAGATGTATCCCTACTACGAAGTGAAATGGAGAACCTGATTGGAACTACTTTGTAACCGCAACAACTCTCGATGGAATGCTAGTAGAGCGGTCACGCTATTATAATGCACTCGGTGTTTCAGACGTACATTGTTCTATCCAATTACCACATAACACCTTACTATCATTATAACGCTTCCCGCCCACGTCAGACTTTTTGTAGGACAGATAATCGGGCCGATTTTTCCTGCCATATTATTTCTGACCGACTTTTTGTAGGACGTGTGCGTTGCACTATTGCTATCAGTACGTTCTATTTTTCTTCTACAAAAAATCGGTCACCGATTATCGGACGTGGGCGGGAAGCGTGAAGTAAGTCAAATGGCACGGTATATATCATCGAACGAGAATAAACCCAAGGCACCGAGCTACAATTATGACAGGCAGTTGACATTTCGTGCGAGTGAATTATTTATGCCCGGCTCCCCTCCGTACGTTGACAGGTTTCAAGCGTGCGAAGTATATCGTGTACAGTTCAAATCATAAATTGTAACATTAATTTCATGCGAAGCATCAATATGTAAAAAGAATTTATAATCAACATTTTATCAAAAAAAAATACCGACGTCAACGACCTTTTCGTTCGATGAAGGAATCACTAAAATTATTGCTGTAAATATCTTAATATATATGTCGCAGATAGGTGGTCCAGAAAATAATAAACTGTGGGCGTTTTCATCATTTTACTTAGAAACCCATTGAAACACATGTTTTACACTTGCTACTAATTTAGTAGGCAATTACTACTGATACACATGGCTCTGAACAGATTACTATGTCGCTCGAATAACATAACCAATCGCTAATGGAACGCGGTGAAGTCGGATTTACATCGCGGTGCGGCATTCCGGGTAACCAACCATAATCCACACGTCGCATTGCACACTCACAGCTATCCCGGCTCCACAACTTGCCCGCGCCTCTCGCGCTTATTAAAACCCGTGTGATAAATCCGCCAATCGCTGGCACTATGACCTATCTCATCAGAAGCGAACCATCACAGCCGCATGGGTGCTACTCTTCGCAAAGGGTATGACTGTGCATAGAAAACAGTCCACGTGCACTTCTCGCTGGCTCCGGCATAACGCGCTACTGACTGGTCAACACACGCAATACCTGCTCGATCGCAGTCCATCAGTACACACTGTACCCAGTTGTGCTCTCCATAAAGTAAACGTTGTGCAATGCTAATGCAAATTAAACTCGGCCATAATAACGACGTTCTACTTTATCGTCCGCTCAGCTCGGAGGCTGTCTAAAGAGTGCCCGCTGCCGGTTGGCAAGTCAATAGCTGTCCTCTGTGACCCCGCCACCGCGTGTACTCAAATGACAGTAGACAATTTGCACGGTGCTGCCATCTTCAACTTCCGAATACACCCAAGCTAGTTCCAGCTTGACGTTCCATTTTATGATTTGAAATTACTGATTTCCGACACGGCCATCATGACAGGCCCCACGTCCTCGTGGGTGCTTTGTGATCCCATACTCGCGATGGTGTATAAACCATCGAACAAGCTTGTGAGCTCTTGAATCGGAACGCTGTATACATCATAGAGTAAATTCACTATCATGGTTAATCTGTAACAAGAAAACAAACAAAAGTATCTCTTTAGCTCGGCCTTTCCTGATCTATTGGAAAGCTACTTGATCATTGAGGCATTTAAATTTCTATAGCCATATCTAAATTGTTGAGGGTCAGCGTTGACCCTGGCCCCTGATCAGAGTAGAACGTAATGGTCTTTTAGCATCTATTGGTCGACGCATCCACTGAACCTGCGCTCGTAAAAAAAAAGAATCGTCAGCATTGAATCACACTAGGGCTGTACAGTTATCGTCTTAAGCCAACTAGGTGGTAGCTAGTGGTAGCTAAGCCCATGCATCGAGGTTATTGCGTAAATATTTCGAGTACTTCACAAGTACTAAAATAGCTCATAATAAATGAGTTAATTCGTAAAATTGAAATATTCTACCAAAAATGTCTGACTCAATAATTTGTGATGTCAATATAATGTGTGATTTTCAAACAATTCGTTCCACGCATCATTAAAAACCAACCGAAAACAATGTCACTCTGTCAAGTTATTTTCACCTTGTATGACTAAATTGACTAAGGTATTTGAATTTCACCAAAAATTATTTCAACATTGAACGAATATTCAACCAAAATTTACACTTAACGTAGTTACTTCATAGTCGTGGTCAAAGAACGACTAAGTAAGCTGATAATCTCAAAAATAAAAATAAAAAAATTATGGTGTAATTCCCCCAGAAAACGTCTCTGGTTTCCTCCAAAATCAGACTTCTATCAAAGTTGACTGCGTACCGCATTCCCCAGGACAATAAATAATTTCCGCAACAAAAAAAAAATAGGTAGCTTGCTCTTTGCATTACCATTGAATGCTTACATTGGATAAAATTCAACACAGCAACAATTAATTTCAATAAGATTCATTCAACTATTTGAACTATTTGTTACTCTATGAATTTTAGAACTCAATACCGATTGATTACTATTACTGTGACCTCTCACTATATGGTAAACCAACCAATCAATTGTCGAAGAAAGTGAAAGGCATCTCCAGGATACAACCAACAAATTATTATTTTCCAATTTGGTTTGTACACTGAAATTGACTACATAATAAAATAAAATAAAAACTAGACATTACGCGACCAATATACGTGTACATTCACCACCCTTACGAGTGTTTACTCGAAATTATTATTTTTTTAAGAAAATTACGTAGGTAGCCCGTTTAAGCGTAACACTGCGGCAAAAGAGTACCTACCAGCTGAAGTAAAACGTTATTACTGTGAAATGCAGATCACCTGTTTCAAACAGTCTTTCTGAACTAGCTGAGAAGGTAGTGACAGCTATTATGAAGTTCCCCATGATAATATGTGATACGACCACAATAATATTCCCTTGCCAAAGAACCAGCTTACTGCAGCATAGCTGTTAATGAATTTTGTAAGTCACCTTAATTGAGTTACTTTGCGATAGGTACATTTTATATCACGTCAATCAGTTGACTGTTTAATCTGTGAGCAATTACAGGTTTCAGTAGCAGTGAAGATTGAGAAAAGGGTGTCTTTATTTAATTCTTTATCTATCATAAAGTGCATACTATAATTTGATATTGTCACTAAGAAAAGATGTGTTAATTTTAGTAATATTTAAGCACTTTAACTTTTACCTAATGTAATTATCACACACAAAGATCATGGTGCATCTGACGGAACTGGCAACTAGCCATGGTACGTTTCTACTTTGACGAGGTTAGGTATCTTAAGCAATATTTTAAAATCAAAAAAAAAAAACTGCACCTATTAAATTTTCTCACTATGTCATCCTGTCTGTTTTAAAGATAATTCAAAAACAGCACAACTCTTCAGTAAAGTAATAATTATCTTTAGGTGTTTCTTGTAAGTAACAAAACGTCTATTCTTCACTCATTTGGTGCCAGTTACTCAATGTTAGGTGAGCAAAGACCAGTGATCTTTATTACCAGATCCTTTGTTACCAGAAATCGTCAAGTATCCAAACCCAGGCAACTATCAAATATCAAATGCGAAATCGCATAATTATCACAAACTCGACAAGGAATAATTATTGTTTAATTAAGCCACAAACAAAAGAAACATTACAGATCACCAGTTATAATCATGTCATCGTCTCTGATGGTAATTGCAAGCCATAGTGCAAGAAGCCGGATACGCTCCCAACAGTATTACTATCAACAAACGCTACCTGCATTGATGCCCGGTATCATTACGCCGCAATCGCAATGATAGCCTCTTGGTTATTTCCAAGCTTGCATGTCCATACAACAGTCACTGTCACTTAAGTTTATCTGAAACACAAAAAAAAAACAACGACAAGACACGAAATTTCTAAATGTTATTTTTATGCACTGAGGGTAGACGATAAATTAAATAATAACAAGATGTTAGAAAACAGAAAATTCTTTATCTCATTTACAGAATGCTTCTGGTTTCACAAAACCATATACTTGCACTGATTTTGAACAACTCTGTTGTCGCAAATTAATAATAACTACGATGAAAGATACTATGCAAAGACTTTATAACACTTCGTTGAATCAAGCACAAATAAAGCGAAACGATTTGTTGTTTACGCACACCTCCACTTTAAACACTTTCACCTCCACTTTAAATTCTTTCCAATCAGTCCTATTTTCAGGAAAACCTAGATGCTACAAGAAGCACAATATTTTTATTAAAAATCAAATTCACGAGACCTTAACTTTGAAAATTCTGTCAAGTGTTTTTACAGTTCAAGATGACGGCACCATTTACACTGGAAGTCAAGATATTACACAAAAATACTATCGGATGTTCTGATTCTGCTTAGTGATACCTTTTATTATTTTGTCGCTTGCAGTCATCGAATAGAAATGAAAATAAAATGTAATTCAGTAAGGGTAATTAAATTAAACAAATGAGAACAAAGATGCCATCCATGTGGGGGATTGCACTATCGCAATAGCTTGTTACCTCTTTCACCTAAGGTAACTATTTTTTTTTTAAAGTGTGCGCCATTTAGAAAATAACTTTTCTTTTAATACACCCGGTTACTCGGTAACTCGGCACCATACTCAGCAAAAGAAACGTATGATCCTGGTGCTATGTAACGCGCCACAAAGACGCCACGGATATGACAACCAGGCGTTGCCTGGACACTGAGACCAGTGTTGGCCAGGAGTTCAGGCAGATAATAAGGAAAGCTGTTGCCAACGCGTCAGTCAACGAGGATGTTCATCAAGCATCTGTTCGTGATAAATGAAGAGCTCTAGCTCTGTTCGCTACGAGATAACATGCTGGCTGCAGGAGCTTACCAATAATAATAATAATGAAATAAAAATGCCATACCGAATCGCTGTCTTAATTTCCTTACGTTTATAACCTCAAACGAATCCTTATTTGGCATGTTCGCCGTCCACTGTTTGTAATATCATATCAAGATAGCCATCTGAAAAACCTGAAATTCGGATTCATTATCCCACGATCTGATGTCGCAGATAGGTGGTCCAGAAAATAATAAACTGTGGGCGTTTTCATCATTTTACTTAGAAACCCATTGAAACACATGTATTACACTTGCTACTAATTTAGTAGGCAATTACTACTGATACACATGGCTCTGAACAGATTACTATGTCGCTCGAATAACATAACCAATCGCTAATGGAACGCGGTGAAGTCGGATTTACATCGCGGTGCGGCATTCCGGGTAACCAACCATAATCCACACGTCGCATTGCACACTCACAGCTATCCCGGCTCCACAACTTGCCCGCGCCTCTCGCGCTTATTAAAACCCGTGTGATAAATCCGCCAATCGCTGGCACTATGACCTATCTCATCAGAAGCGAACCATCACAGCCGCATGGGTGCTACTCTTCGCAAAGGGTATGACTGTGCATAGAAAACAGTCCACGTGCACTTCTCGCTGGCTCCGGCATAACGCGCTACTGACTGGTCAACACACGCAATACCTGCTCGATCGCAGTCCATCAGTACACACTGTACCCAGTTGTGCTCTCCATAAAGTAAACGTTGTGCAATGCTAATGCAAATTAAACTCGGCCATAATAACGACGTTCTACTTTATCGTCCGCTCAGCTCGGAGGCTGTCTAAAGAGTGCCCGCTGCCGGTTGGCAAGTCAATAGCTGTCCTCTGTGACCCCGCCACCGCGTGTACTCAAATGACAGTAGACAATTTGCACGGTGCTGCCATCTTCAACTTCCGAATACACCCAAGCTAGTTCCAGCTTGACGTTCCATTTTATGATTTGAAATTACTGATTTCCGACATATATAAATTACGTGTCACGTTGTTTGTCCGCGATGGACTCCTAAACTACTTAACCGATTTTAATCAAATTTGCAAGCCGTGTACAGTTTGATCCAACTTGAAAGATAGGATAGCTTACATCTCCCTTAAGGCACACGGAAGGTTTTAATAAAAAAAAACTTTTGAAAGAATGAAGTCTGTCCGGGCAGCTAGTAATTATATTATAAGGAAAAAATTGTCAATTATGACATTTAACGTCATCGTCTTCGTTGTCACCAAACGTCACATTATTTGAAGTGACAGAATGTGGCCATGACGGTGTCAAGTTGACTTACTTTTGCTCGAGACAGCACGTTGGACGGTTAGGCGCATCACTGTTAGGTCTACATCGCGGTATCGTATCTTAGATTTATTAACCCGATCAGAAATTTATAGAAGTATGTTGTATTAATTTTAAGTTCAATAAATTCTTTGTTATTACTTTTGTCATTCGATTATATCAGAAGTGCGATGTATACCCACATCTTTTATTAATTTCTGGTCATATTTGTTTCTTGTCATATTTGTTTGTTGTCTTGACAATCGTTTGTATTCTGTGTTGGTAGTTTGTATTTTGTTGTGTAATTAGTTATTGTGATAATGGGCAAAGAAAAGCGCCCTCGTAGCCGTTCTAAGGAGCGTAATGATTCGAAGCGACGCCGTCGTGGTCGCTCCCGTAGCCGTTCTACCCGCATTTCGCGATCTAGAAGTACTTCTCATAATTCGGAATTGCGTGAAACATTACAAACCATTATGTCTCGACTAAATGCCTTAGAAGATAGGTCTTCGGTGACGGCTTCGACTAATTCTAATGTAGAAATAAACCCTACGACTACTGATTCCACAAAAAAGATAGTTGAGGCTATTCATTCACTAAAAACTGGTTCTTCTCGTGATTATTATGTCTCTAATTTTGATCCTAATGTACATAATGTTGATTTTTGGTTCGATGAAGTAGATCGCGCACAAAGTATTAATGGTTGGAGTGATATTGAATGCTTGTCCCGTATCGGTCACTGTCTTAAAGGGGACGCAAAGTCGTGGCTAGATGATTGGGTTACAGAGGATCGGTCATGGAGTAACTTTAAGAGAGATTTTAAAGCTTTGTGTATTAAAAATATAGATGTGGCTAGTATTTTGTACGATGTTATGAGTACTAACTCTGACTCCTACCCTACATATGCCGAATATGCTCGTAGATCTTTACTTCGTTTACGGATGGTAAAAGGGTTGAGTGAAGAACTCATAACTGCAATTGTCATACGGGGCATTAATGAGCCACATATCAAATCGTCTGCCACGAATGAAAAACTTATGCCGTGCGATTTAGTCAATTACTTATCAACTTTCATTAAGCCACCTTTAGTTAAGAATGAATCTAATTTACCGCATAGTTGTACAACGCGTAGACAGATGATTAAAACGAATGTGGCTAGACGGGGAGCCCCATCAGCATTTTATAAGTGCTTTACATGTGGCCAAATGGGACACAAGCAAGCTAGTTGTCCTAAGAACCAAAAACCATCATCTCCTTCTACTTCTGCAGTTAAGAGTGATATCAAGCCTAATTCTAAAATAACATGTGCATACTGTAAAAAAGTAGGTCATCATATAAATGAGTGTTTTGCTAAGCAACGATCCGATCACAGAAAAAGCAATGTAAATTTTTGTTCGTTACCTAAGAATAATCCAAAGGATGTGATGGTTGGAGTAGTGCAAGGGATACCCATTGATATCCTTATAGATAGCGGTGCAATAGGGGTGTCACTTATTTCGTCTTCCGTGGTGAAACATTTGGCATGTTCTATGAAACCGATATATCGAGAATTGAAGGGTGTTGGTCATAGTATCACTCGTGTTTATTCCTACGTTACTCTTATAATTGAATTTGAGGCAATAACAATTGAAGTAGATTTATTGGTTGTACCGGAAGAAAGTATTACAGCGCCAATTATAATTGGTACGGATGTACTTAATCGCGAAGGCGTGACGTATGTGCGTACGAAATATTACCAGCGTCTAACGTGCAGTACTGTCTCGAGCAAAAGTTTCGGCTATAGAAGCGAGAGAGCATGTTATCAGTACGTCATTAAATGGCAGCGCGGATTACGATAAACTAAATGAAATTTTAAAAGAATTTTCAAAATTTATGATTACGGGAACTGCTACTTCTACTGTAACTACGGGTAGCATGCACATTCGCTTAAATAGTGATGCGCCTGTATATTATAGACCGTATAAATTATCGATTAATGAGAAGCTGAGAGTTCGCGAAGTTATTCAAGATCTTCTATCGAAAGGTATTATTCGCGAATCCGAATCTGCATACGCAAGTCCCATACTTTTAATTAAGAAAAAAGATGGGACGGATCGAATGTGCGTAGATTTTCGTGCCTTAAATAGGATAACAATTAAAGATAGATACCCGCTACCATTAATCGATGATCACATAGATCGTTTAGGTAAGGGACAGTATTTCACTGCTCTCGATATGGCGTCTGGATTCCACCAAATTCGCTTAGATGACGCGTCCATTCCTTTAACGGGCTTCGTAACACCAGAGGGACATTTCGAATACTTAAAAATGCCGTTTGGACTTGCTAATGCACCGGTTGTTTTTCAACGCATCATTAGTAATACGTTGCGTTCTTTTATAAATGAGGGCAAGGTCATGGTTTACATTGATGACGTTTTGTTAGTCAGTAATACTATCGAGGAAGGATTACAGCTTTTAAGAGATGTATTACGAACTTTAACTAATGCTGGGTTTTCTTTAAACTTGAAAAAATGTTCGTTTTTAAATAAGGAGATTGAATATTTAGGTCGTATTATTGCCAATGGTGAGGTGAGACCCTCTAAATCGAAAATAATTGCATTAGTAAATTCCCCTCGGCCTGAAAATGTTCGACAGGTTAGACAATTCTTAGGACTGGCCGGGTATTTTCGAAAGTACATCGAAAATTACGCTTTTAAAACCTCATGCATCGCTCGTTTGACAAAGAAAGGTACTGAATTCATATGGGGCGAAAAGCACGAACAAGTACGTCAAGATCTTATAAATTATTTGACGAGTGAACCGGTACTTGCGATTTTCGACCCAGAACTTGATACCGAAGTACACACAGATGCCAGTAGTTTAGGATATGGAGCCATCTTACTGCAAATTCGTAGGGACGGTAGTAAATGTGTTGTCGCCTACTTTAGCCAGGTAACTCACGGGGCAGAGGTACGTTACCATTCTTATGAATTAGAGACCTTGGCAGTAGTCAAAGCGTTACGTCACTTCCGCCATTATCTTATAGGCATTGAGTTCAAGGTGATCACTGATTGCAATGCTTTAAAAGCAACTCAAAATAAAAAGGACCTATTGCCACGCGTTGCAAGGTGGTGGGTTTATCTCCAAGACTTCTCGTTTACAATCGTGTATCGAAAAGGCGTCTTAATGCCTCATGCTGATTATTTGAGTCGCAATCCTATCAGGGTTGTAAATAACATTGATAAACCGCGCAACTGGGCTCAGATCGCGCAATCAGGGGATGAAGAAACCCAAAAGCTGATAAGTCGGCTAGATGAGGGAGGGTTAGATGCCAAACGTTATCAAAAAAAGAACGATATTCTTTACTACAAATACACATCAGTTGGTGAGCCAGCACGTTTGCTATGTTACATTCCTAAAGGATACCGTTTGAGCCTGCTTAGAATTTTTCATGATGAAAATTGTCACGTGGGTGTGGAGAAAACGATTGGTTTAATTTTAAATCACTTTTGGTTTCCTGGCCTTGTTGCATTTGTAAAGAAATACATAGGACATTGTTTGACTTGTATAGCACATAAAAGAGTACCGCGAGCTCCATTACAGCCTATAATTTCATGGCCTAAACCGGATACTGTTTTTCACACGCTTCATGTAGATGTATTAGGTCCTTTACCAGAATCCAATGGATATAAGCACGTCATGATAGTGATCGATGCTTTTTCTAAATATTGCCTTATGTACGCACTCCGCAAGCAAGATCTCGATGAGTTAAAGCGTGTGTTTAAAAATGTCATGTCTCTGTTTGGTACCCCGAAACTCGTTGTTACTGACAGGGGCAGAATGTTTGAATCCACCGGGTTTGTAAAGTGGATGAATGATTCTGGATGCAGTATTCACCACATAACACCTGAAATGCACCACGCAAATGGTCAGGTGGAGAGATACGTTCGCACTGTACTTAATATGCTGCGCATAGAGACTAATCATAAGAAAAGTAACTGGTCGGAGGAGCTGTGGCGTTTGCAATTAGTACTCAATATTACAAAGCAAAAGACAACTCAATCTTCTCCATTAAATCTTTTGATTGGTGTTGAAGGAGCTACTCCTGTGATACAATCTTTAGTCCGTGATGTGGCGAATGATTTTGGTGATCGTAACCGTCAATCTTTACGAGAAATAACCAGGCAGAGGACGGCCGAGCGTCTCAAAGACCATCAAAGGCAGCAAAATGAATATGTCAACAAGGATCGCCAACCTCCTAAAGAATATCATGTTAATGATTTGGTATTTGTAATTAAGTACTCGCAATCCAAAGGTAAACTGGATCCAGGAATGCGCGGCCCTTACAAGGTGACAAGGGTCCTCAAAAATGGGCGCTATGAATTACAACTTGTTGCTGGTGCCTATGGGAAGCTGACTTATGCTGGGGCTCAGTTTATGATACCTTGGAAGGGGGAATGGACTCCTGATGAGTGTGCTGCTTTCTTTGCTTGTGAGTATATCCCCTCCAATGACTGCTAGACCTTTTTATGTTTAGCCTTATAAACCTATTAGACCTTGTTGTTTATGTCTACTTGAGAAGTTTACTAGACCTTTTTGTGTCATGTCTAGTTCCTTGAATGCTTACTTGACCTTTTTGTGTTATGTCTAGTTTCTTGAATGCTTACTAGACCTTTTTGTGTTATGTCTAGTTCCTTGAATGCTTACTAGACCTTTCTGTGTTATGTCTAGTTCTTTGAATGCTTACTAGACCTTTTCGTGTTATGTCTAGTTCTTTGAATGCTTACTAGACCTTTTCGTGTTATGTCTAGTTCTTTGAATGCTTACTAGACCTTTTCGTGTTACGTCTAGTTCTTTGAATTACTACTAGACCTTCTCGTGTGATGTTTAGTTCCTTTAATTTATACTAACCTTTTTTTTTTGGCTTTTTAAGCCTAGAATCAATAAGGCAAGTAATGTGACTGTGTTATTTTTCAGCTGCAGACCAACCAGACGAGTCGATGCCCTCCACCAGTTCTGATGACCCTACCGAAGTTGCCGGTACACGCAGTTACGCTGCAGAAGCTGGACTATCTCAGCCTGCCGAGGACGCCAGAGTGTCAGGAGAAGCCGTATAAGGAAAAAATTGTCAATTATGACATTTAACGTCATCGTCTTCGTTGTCACCAAACGTCACATTATTTGAAGTGACAGAATGTGGCCATGACGGTGTCAAGTTGACTTACTTTTGCTCGAGACAGCACGTTGGACGGTTAGGCGCATCACTGTTAGGTCTACATCGCGGTATCGTATCTTAGATTTATTAACCCGATCAGAAATTTATAGAAGTATGTTGTATTAATTTTAAGTTCAATAAATTCTTTGTTATTACTTTTGTCATTCGATTATAATATAATAATCGCTCCATGTATTCTTTTTACATTTGAATGAGAAAACAAATTCCAAATCGGTTGATAAAATTAAATGACGGAGTCCTGAGGTATAACGTGTAAGTAAAAATAAAATAATTGAGGAACTCCTTATTTTTTTGAACTTTGTCAAAATTAGAATGTAAATCCGTAACATATTTATATTTTGTAGAAGTCAAATTTTATTTAAGTCCTAAAATAATAAGTTAATAGATTTTTTTTTTACCTTTAAACCTACTGCGCATCTAGAATATTATACATATTATACGATACCTCTAGCAGGGATATATGGTACAAGGGTTTAAGGTCAAGGTTTGTTTTAATACTTTCAATCTTAACACAAGATATGGACCTCGCCCTTAAAGAGGTTTTAGGACCTACAAATAGCAATAGTCTGGTCCTTATAAACTTAATGTGCTACATCACTATACGTATCTCCCTCAACTGTCGCTGCCCTCACTATCCCACTCATTTATCTACCATTATTAGAGGCGCTCCTTAATATTTGCACGTCATTAAGAACGTTCACTTTAACTAAGTCACAGACACGGACCTAAAAAAAAGACGGACGTAATCCCAAGAACAAATTCAATGAAGCACCCATAGTAATACCAACTCTCTATTCGTACAAGTACATACACCCACACATTGACACTTCACTGCTTCAATCGCGAATCAAAAATTACGCACACATGGTAAGCGGGCGGCACATTGCTATGCTTCACTCTCGATTAGACGAGGTTACGTCCGTCTTTTTTTCAGGTCCGTGGCTATAAGCTTGTAAATGTGAATGCATTAAAACAAGAATAATGTATGTATAGTTAATAACTCAATAGTACAGCGTTTTAGTTTGTGTTAATGAAGTTTAACGGAAAGAAATTGAAACTACAAAAAATCAAACATCTGTTCTAAATTTTAACCCAATTCATTCCAATAGTCCTCATATACCTTGAGCAAATTCATAAATATTATGTTTAACAGGCCCACAAGGACCAAAAGGTGCTCGGATCGGTCGTAACACGGCAAAGCTTTTAAACCATCGGTCATGTAAGCCTTTCCGATGAAAAGTAGCCACTTACTTCGTCAAATGTCAATCCGTAGCGACCCGGGTACCCGACGTCATAGCCCGGTGCGCAACGTCAAAGATTGTAAGACGAATAGAGCTCACTAGGTAATGTTGGATTATGTGAAACTATCGCTCTGCCCAATCCAGGCTAATAAAAAAGGGTGCGTGTACTTTTGTACGCGCGTAAGAAGTTATACTTCTTTGACTATCAGTTTTAATTATCTTTCAAAAATTATTTTGTATTAAATAAAAACAAGAAACATTAATCATAAACTATCTGAACAAATATTATTTGTGTACTACCTATGTTTACACGATTACAAACTAGATGGCGTTGTTCATGAAGCTGAATCACGCTGTTGAGACTGTGAGATTTGTATAAGTAATAACATTAAATTTTAAAAGAGATAAAGATAAAAGCTAGCGCTATCTATCCAGTGATTTCATACCCCCTCCATGGCAGCGTTTAAACGTTTAACGTTTTGCAAGTCGCATAATAAATATAACTTCAAAAAGTACTCTATTATAGGATATAGGGTACAGGCAATTTTTTTTTTTTTTTGTGTGAAATAGTAACAACATCCATACAAACTTACACATTTGTAATATTAGTACTAGTTGGAGAGTAGTTTGGCAAAGGGAGATCTCCCTCCAGGCGAGGTGTCGGTTGAGCCCCGACTGATGATTTTTAACCGACTTCAAAAAAAGGAGGAGGTTCTCAATTCGACTGTATTTTTTTTAAGTTACCTCAGAACTTCCGACTGAGTGAACCGATTTTGATGATTTTTTTTTTATAGAAAGCTGGTGCTTTTCATGTGGTCCCACATAAATTGTAAATTTTATTGAGATCTGACACTGACATCCATGAGAAAACCATATAAGTCTTAAATTTGTAATTTGTATTAAGTGTGTGCGCGACAAATAGGCGAATAACTCAATATCATGCCAACCGATTTCGATGATTCTTTTTTTAATCGAAAGCAGGTGCTTGTCATGTAGTTCCATATAAATTTGAACGAGATCTGACAAAAAAAATTGAGTAACTTTGAAGTCGGTTATTTTTGGTTAGTATTTAGATTATTCGAATGAATAGTTACTATTGACTCTACTGGCCTTTACAGCTACACGCGAACTGTGGCGCGGATCCTGGAAAGAACCCGTCAATGCATTTTGCATATATACTAGCGGTCTTTGAAAACTTCTATAGAGTGATTCAGGTTGGCGTGACGTCACCGTGTTACGTGTGCGCGTCCTCGCCACAGTAGAATATTTAGAGAGAAAAATACTTATTTTTTTATCCATAGGATTACACGGATTTTTTTTCAGTTTTACCACTTTATTCAAGTTATACTTCTTATGCGACTTGCAAAAAGGTTGCGTTAAACGTTTGCGCTACCATGGAGGGGGTATGAAAGCACTGAATAGATGGCCCTAGCTTCTTATTATCTTTGCCTCTTTTAAAATTTAATGTTATTACTTATACAAATCTCACAAAGACTCAACAGCGTGATTCAGGTTCATAAACAACGCCATCTAGTTTGTACTTATGTAAACATAGGTAGTACACACTTATTAGTAAAAAATATTATGATACGCATATGTATTTCATACCTTTGCAATAGCTGTTTCAAGAAAGACAGAGACAAAATTTACAAATTTTATGTAGTTTAACCGTATTTATTGGTAACATTTGATTTGAATAACTGATTTGCTTGACTTTCTTTGAATAAATCTTGTTAAAATTATTCTCGGACAGTATGCAGCTCTTATAATTTTATACTGTTTTTGTTTTAGTTTATACACATTCAAATCCAGTATTCGGTACATCGGAACTGAAGTGTTCTGTGCTAATATCGAGCGATACTTAAAGAAACGGTCTCATATTAACCGTATTGTAAGCATACCTGTCCATTGTAACCCAATTCTTATTGTTATTGTTGCCATTTCATTACGTTTATGGAGATCGGTAATTATAACACCGCTGATTGCACGTGTAGTATATGATCTTTTTTATTTATTTAATAATGTTAAATTAGAATTTAAAAATTCCCCCATAGTTTTATTTGCACTAAACATAGCTAAGAACACTCTTGATTAAGTCACCTTACAAAAAAAACTATCGTAGATCAAAATCGATTTATCCGTTTGGGAGCTATGATGCCATAGACAGACATACAGATCAACAGATACACAGATACGTCAAACTTATAACACCCCTCTTTTTTCGTCGGGTATTAATAATCCACTATGACCTAAGTTTAATATCATCCACTTTATAGGCACACTAATGTTCGTAACGTATACAGGGACTCTCTTTAAACACAGATTTAGTAAAGTTTTATTACAAAACTAGATTAACCAATTTATAAGATTACCATGTACTAACAATAAGACACTTCTGAGCCCAATTCATCTTTGCCGATATAATAGCCCGAATTTCGAAAGCACACGCCAGAATTATTTCATATCCATTTGAGTTCAGTGTGACGGTTCTGTTACATTTATCACTTTCAACAAGCTTTTAACTAGACTTGACGTCGGGAACGCCATTAGTGATCTTCTAACTGATTAGTTTAGGGTCAAAACTCATTAGTTCACGACCTCAAATACATCGTACGATGAGATTTTTCTTCGTGTTGCTATTCTGTTCTATACGTTTCAATCCCGCGAAGAGTTTCTTTGACTTGACAGATGTGCTATCACGGAATATGACGAGGCTTCCTAAAGATTTTGCTATGGCCATCAAGGATATAGCACAAAACCTACCCGCTAAATCCCTTACTATTGTTAGAGGTAAATCTACCAGTATCAGGTAAGTTTTACTTTTGAGACGTCTTCTTTGCATTTAAAATATTAATTAAAAAAGGACTGGGCATATGTCAACGTTTGTGTCAATTGTAAATGACTGAATAATGTTAAATTTTTACCTGACTGACAAGAAGGGTTAAGTTTTTTGCGTTTTCTTATATGTAGGTATGCATGTAATACTCTTTATTACCTCGTATCTTCCAAACCGCTGAACGGATTTATATAATTAAGTGTTCAAGTCACTCTGACAAGTGTCTTGTCAGAGCGACAGGGATAGAATAAATCTATCACTGTCGCTCTACCGCATATTAATTGGCATGACAAGAGAAATAGCAATAATAACTTAATGTGCATGATCGTAATATAGATCCCTGTTGTGCGTATGCTAAATACCGAAGAGTAAATAAGACAGCCACATACTATGATTGTACTATCGCACCCTCGAACACTTCTGGTCGCCTAGTAACTCGCTTTAATTAATAAACGACGGCAAAAAGTGTCGTTGCAACTTTTTTTCCTCTTAATTTTTTCCGTCTAGCCCCCTTTCGCAACGCGCGATAAGGAACTTCGTTCCAAAAACAGGCTGAAGTTAATAAAAGCGTTTAAATGTGGGTGAAATACAAGAACACCAGGAAAAAATAGACAAATATTGCGAATTATTATAATATTATAGTTAAGGTTGCTAGTGCTTTTATAGGTAATTAATTGAATTGAGTTTATATTACATTTTATAGGATTTTGAGTAATCTATATTTTAAGATACCTGTTACAAATCTTTTTATATTGTATAGTCTAGTCATAATTCAAAATTTTATAAAAATACTATGGTGCTTCCAAACGCACGTTAAAATATTTTAAATATTTTTTTTTAATAAAAACAAGTTTAGTAATCATGACTAGCTCAGTTTTAATGAAATGTTAGTCATTAAACTCATTAATATTATATTAGTGACACTGATTATGACTTTATTTTAATACCATTTCCATCATTAACTTTAGAGTCAACAATATCAACGTTAATAATGACTGGATGTAGTCAAAAACGCAACACATTTTGCGATTGTCATCGATTCCGCTTGTAGTTCGCGGTCTGGTGCATGTTCAATGTAAATTGAATCAATTAGTTTTATTAAAACATTTCCGGTTGATTGTGACTAAATTGATTTGATAATATTCAAAAAAGTTATACTTCTGCGGCGTAACAGAACAAAAATAGGTAAAGATTTCGTCCCGTATGCCACAACTCTTTGTAAAAGGAATCAGTTATCAGCTGACTTCATCATGTCACTTTTCGGCGGTCGATGTGCGTGCACATCGTAACACGAAAACTTGAGACAGTTATCAGCTAACTTCGTCATGTCGCTTTTTAGCTGTCGATGTGTGCGCGCATCCTAAAAATTTTACTCTCATTTTTTTCCAAGCGCGAAGAAAAAGAAGAAGAAGTATAACTTCAAAAAATTGTTAGCTGGTAACTCTTTTAGCTTACCCTGCTTGTATGGGTCAAATCTTATAAGCTTGATTAGAACTACTTCCTCGTATACTAAAGAATTGCAGTCATACATATTATTATTGCTATAGTTCTGATGATAATGCAGTTTTAACCGACTTCAAAAAAGGAGGAGGTATTCAATTCGACTGTATTTTTAGGGTTCCGTAGCCGAATGGCAAAAAACGGAACCCTTATAGATTCGTCATGTCTGTCTGTCTGTCTGTCTGTCTGTCCGTCCGTATGTCACAGCCACTTTTTTCCGAAACTATAAGAGCTATACTGTTGAAACTTGGTAAGTAGATGTATTCTGTGAACCGCATTAAGATTTTCACATAAAAATAAAAAAAAGAATAAATTTTGGGGGTTCCCCATACTTAGAACTGAAACTCAAAAATGTTTTTTTCATCAAACCCATACGTGTGGGGTATCTATGGATAGGTCTTCAAAAATGATATTGAGATTTCTAATATCATTTTTTTCTAAAGTGAATAGTTTGCGCGAGAGACACTTCCAAAGTGGTAAAATGTGTGTCCCCCCCCCCCTGTAACTTCTAAAATAAGAGAATGATAAAACTAAAAAAAATATATGATGTACATTACCATGCAAACTTCCAACGAAAATTGGTTTGAATGAGATCTAGTAAGTAGTTTTTTTAATACGTAACATAAATCGTAAACCGCAAAAAACATTGATCAAAGTTACAACAAACTACAAGAACTTTTATATTATGTTATTTGCTGCTACGGAACCCTTCATGGGCGAGTCCGACTCGCACTTGGCCGCTTTTTTTTGCTTTGCTTCACCTTTCTTTTTTTTAGTCGAAAGTTAGTGCATGTCATGTGGTCTCACTTAAATTTGAGCGAGATCTAACAAGTCGTTCTTGAGTTATTTTGAAGTCGGTAATTTTTGTCAAGAATTATTGTAATAAGCATGTCGTGACACTACGCTCAGGTTTGGCTCCAGCAGAGATTACCCCCAATAGATACCACATACAAGGCAACTGACGCGCGCCAAAACATACCTACGTACATTTGCATGTTCACGACATTAGTGTCGACCAATACTGACCCGTCAAGTCCAAGTATGAATTAGAAATAGCCAATCACAGCGCATTGTTTTGTCCCCCGCAACCCGCGCCTTCCGCCAAATTTTGTGAGTTCAAACTCTAAGAAAATTTCTCTCATGCGGTATCTATTGGGGGTAATCTGTGGGCTCCAGACTCCAGACGAGGGAACTCCTTAACTGTTATATATACTATATTATATTATATATACTATCCTTAACAATTATTTTTTACTTTAATACATACATTGTCACTATAAAAACGTTAATTTAATGTTTAAACTATTAACTTGTATATTCATTATGCAAGAAAAAGACGACTCAACACATGTAAGATCACCAAAGCTTAAATCAAATCAAAATCATTAACTAATGTAATTTGTCAATACAATTGTCAATACAATGTGCTTTGTTATAGAGAATAAGAAATAGGGAAAGAAACTTATGGACATTCGTAATACGGGTGTGCTAACAGTTTTCCATTCAGAGTAGAGATAAATTTACTGGACTCCTTTATGGAAATAGCCGGCAAACAAGCTGACAATCCACCTGATGGTAAGTGGCTATCTTCGCCCATGGACATCAGCAACACCAAAGGCTTTACTGATGCGTTGCTGGCCAAGAGAGAAGAAAAAGAAAGAAAAAACTGGTTATCAAGCCAAAAACTTGCTATGAGAATGTCAATAATTAAACCGAAGGGACCAATAAAATTAACCTATGTTTTCTTTTTACAGACAAGAAGATATGTTCCAGTTAATATATCAACTGAACACTTACAATATTCAAATCATTAACTTAGACATCACGACACCAGAGAACAAAAACAGTGTAAGATTGTTTAACGACATTCATTATGTTAAGATGTAAAGTGAGTAAATTACTGCGTACGATACAATGTTTGTTACAGTATTACAAATTTCTGAAAGGCGGATTGGACACGTCAGATGACAGGTCGAGTTTAATTTTATGCGAACCCTACGAATGCGAGATATTAATTGTAGAGGTGAGAAACTACGTCATACAACTGCATTAATTTTCATCTGTTACGAACTGTATCCTATATATCCTTCATGAACTTCGTAACTGAATTTATAGGTTTTATTTTAAAAACTAGCTGACCCGGCGAACTTCGTATCGCCTAACAAACTACTTTTTTTCTAAAATAAAAGTAGCCTAAGTTACTCCTGGTTACATCAGCTATCTGCCAGTGAAAATCTCGTCAAAATCGGTCCAGCCATTTTAGAGATTAGCCGGAACAAACAGACAGACAGACAGAGAGGCAGACTGACAAAAATTGTAAAAAATGTTGTTTTGGTATCTGTAGCATGTATACATCCAAATGCACTTAGTAAAAAGCGGTTATTTTAATATTACAAACAGACAGTCCAATTTTATTTATTTGCATAGAGTATAGATATAGATGAATATTCTTACAAATACATTAACTTTTTTATTTGTTTGTTTAAACTTTGTTATCTGTTGAATGGTCAGTCGGATTTGAAAAACTATTTTTGTGTCTGATAGCCATTCATGAGGAAGGCTATAGACTATTTCATTACAATTTCTGAAAAAAGATGCCGCAGGAGTACGAATATTAAGATTAAGATACCCAAAGCGAAGTGAGGGCGTGTTACTGATTTATTTTTATTTGTATACAATATACAGCTGACAAAACACAATTTGATCCATCGGACGATGTTGTACATGTTCTATTGGGCCCATGGAGACGTGAGTGAAGAGTTTCTTCGTACCATGAAAGAGGCCATGAGAATCGTCGTCATCACAAACCCTCGGACGAGCGTGTAAGTGATCGTTTGATAATACATTATTTAATAGTTGTTTTAAACCCTCTTATTGTCCATCTTTCTCGTATAAATGTCTGTTTTAATTTCTTCATAAAGTAGATTTCAACATAGCTTAGGATTCTAGGAAACTGAATATATAAACGCTTACCTAAACGCTGACACACTCATACGCAGTAGGTTTTTACCTGTGTCGCGGGTGGCATGGACTACACATACTCGTATAACATATAATTACCATCGGTGTCGTAGACACGATTTATTTGCTGTACCATCCAGTCGCACGGTTGCGCACGCCAACTCACCCATACCCAGGATCCTCTCTGCACTGAATAATCTCTTAAAGATGCACACAGACTTTGATCTGTTTGCTGCCAGTTGGAAGGAGGTCTTAACCGTATGTCTCAGGTTCTCTGAGAGTCTCTAGACTTAGTTTCAGATATTTAAATTTGAAATGTATTATTTAATTTAATTTATATTTTATTTAATTTTAAAGCTATCAATTTCAATTTTATTTTAACAATTATTTAATTTTTATTTTTATTGTTTATATATTAAGTTGACGTTTATGTTGTTATTTTTTTTAATGTAATTTTAAATGTTTGATTTATTGATGATTGATTGACATGTTAATTAGTGTAAGTGAATTATAAATTCGTTCTTATTAACAATAAATAAATAAATGAATGAATAAATAAATAAACACATCACAATAACACCCATGACCCGAGTACAAATATTTATCTGTCACATAAATATCTGCCTCGGCCGGTAATCGAACCCGGGACCCCTCGTTTCGCAGGCACATATTATGTTGTCGTACGCTATACAGTTTTAAATGCATGCTATGACTGGCTTTAAGTAGAGTAAGGGGTTGTTTCACAATCTTCAAGTAGAGTCCTGAATAAGCTATTCGCCGGTTAAAGTGACGTTAAAGTGTCATTTTACATACACGAAATGTCAACTTAACCAACGAATAGCTTACTTCGGACTTACTTGAAGATTGTGAAACAAGCCCTAATAAGTAAGAGTTATGTATGTATAAGCTACCTAAGACTTGTATTGTTGGACCATGTATTGTGTTACATGTAATTCTGTTGGCGGTTCTATTAAAAACAAATAAATATATGAGTATCGCATTTCACTCATGAAATTAAATACCAATCAAGATATTTTTGTATAAATACCTAATACGTTTTCCGAATTCCGTTAATTACAATATTATGTTAGAGAGCTAATGACTCGTAAATCAATACGGTTAAACCGCACCGTAAATCACCCCACTTCACTAAATAATAGTGAGTGCCGCTGCTGTAGTCAAACGGCTAATTACTACGGGATTGGTAACTATATTAAAAGTCCAATGGTTTTAAATAAAAATAAAAATAGGTTTTGGTTTAGACATCAACCTCCATGGACTTTTTAATTATTGCAATAAAATACATAATAAATAATTTTATTTTATTTTCTAATCAATAAATAACATGAAACCTTTATTAGATATGATTATTGAATAACAAAACGACAAAAAAAATTGCATGCAATTTGGCATATCAATTTTATAATAAGGTACTTTTGATCTCGGGAAAGGATCTGTACACATTTAACTTTGAATTTGTTGTCCCATTATTTATTAATAATCTCATTTCGCTCTCCATTCAATTCTCAGACGAAGTCGCGTGCATAAACTACTTTATGCAAAATAATTTTAGTCCATAAAGAATACTTACTTTTTTGCACGAGTTGCATGCAAATATTATCCAATGAACCATGAATATAATAAGAGATGTTTCTTTCAATAAATAAAACTTTTACACTAAAAGCTTTTAAGATTGAAGGTGTAATCAAATTCGCTCGCGACGTCAACTCCACTAGTTACAATACATTACAGCAATCCTAAATTTCATTACTCCCTGAATAGAGTCGAACTTAGGCGATTCATTCTTTGAATTTCAATTAAATTCGTAACGAAATTCGTTTCAAGTTTTCACATAATTTCGCAGTGATCGTTCATTAAAAGCTGATTATTTGTTGACATTATTTTAGAGGGCTTTGTTTCAGTTCAATTCATTAAATTAATAACTAGGTACAGTTGAAATGTAGGTATAGGGCAGTAGACATTTTAATCGTCGATTTGCAGTATAAATCAAATATGATCTTTACTAAGGTCCACTCGCAATATGCCAATATTTTAACCCGGAACACAGACACAAGTGGAAATGGTACAAGTGTTGATTAGTATGGAAACCGTGCTAGCCAAATAAACACAAGGAAATCCATAATCGTATTATTTACAACTAAGAAACTCACATTTTAATTGGTTGTTACTTGTCAACTACGAATAGTCTAAGAAACTCGCTGTTTATAGTTGAAAATGCGCCTTAATCTTTGATGTTAATTCTTATTTTTCCATGTCTTATTCAGTGACCTTAGAACCTTTTATCAATTATGATCATAATACTTTTCAAGTTTATCTATCCACCGCTAGATGGCAGTATTCTGCGTTACAAGTAATATATACTTAACTCCTTTACTAATAAGGTTGACAATACAATATCATACAATGACAATTATATGGAAAATAATTACATAATTCCATCTACTGAACGCTAGATGTCGTGACTGGAGTCTACAATAGATTGAATAGCAACCTTAAAGTATTTCGGTAAGTTACATTTTTGGTTAACAACATCATACTGTGTTTGGTTTAGGCTTAGAGATGTGCGTTGTGCTTTTTGCCGCGTTATCGATATTTATATTGAAACTGGTACTGTCCGAGTGTCCGACATCATAAGATGTAGACCCGTCATATTGGTACTTAAACTGCTTGTTTTTTTACTGCCTATGTGAACCCTTGATCATTATTTTGAAAGCTTAAATCTCAAACACACGGATCTAAAAAAAGACGGACGTGATCCCAACAACAAATTCAGTGAAGCACCCATAGTAATACCAACTCTCTATTCGTACAAGTACACACACCCACACATTGACACCATACTGCGTCAATCGCGAATCAAAAATTACGCCCACATGGAAAACTGGCGGCCATTGCTATGCTTCACTCTCGATTAGACGAGGTTACATTACGTGGCGTAGACGTGACCGTAGCAATTTTTATCAACGTTAGCTATCTAAACAGTCACGGAGTACCAAGCCTAGGCATTTTTAGCAACGAAAATAAATATACTTTAATTATAATGTCGATAAGTGAAATTTCAATGAAGCTAAACGTAGCTACAAAAACAATGCTGATATGAACTGGGACGCATTTCAACCTTAACATTATACAAATAAGTTAAATTTATTTTCTTGGAATTACATTTCTTAGACATGCTGTGCCATACACGCGCATGCGCTTATATTCCTCGTCAGGATCCTAGATTATGTACCAATGATTTCAAATAAAAAAAATCATTCATATTAATTTTATACATTTTTATGATACAACACAATACTTTATTGCACACCAAATAGCAGAACTGTACATACATATGACACATATCCCTAAAATAAAAAAAGAATATTATTATTATAATAAATTGTAATATTCATATTACGAAATACTTTTAACTAAAAATAAAATTACAAAACTGCCGATATTCATATATTTGTACCCCATCCCTGCCCGAGTAGCAGAAAATGTTCTAGAAAACAATAGCCGAGTAGCAATATTATCTAAAACATAAAACGAACCTTATTGCCAAGTGACTGAGTAGCTTTTTGATCATAAATTATATTATTTCCTTTATTTATGTGTTTTGAATTTGAATTATTACAAAATAAATTAAAAACTAGGCTTATTTGTGGTATAAAACACGGCCATTAAATAAATGCATTGCTCGCTATTATTCCTGCCCTCCAAAATTGCACAGTAAGGCATATTTACGTAATTTAAGACAAATTTTATTTTACGTAATGCACAACCGACGCAGCTCAGTGACAGTTGAGTTATGCCGGCAAGTAAGCGGAGCTCCTCTTAATGTTAGTCGCTGTGCCACGCCCACATCGCACTTCCACTGGTGTCTGTGTTCCGTGATTTTAACCATAATATTTGTGTCTGTCGCGACACTGCTCTCATCTAGTTGCAGGGGCATTACCTAAAAGACTCAACAAATCACGTCTTTTATAAAATAAAAACAAAAAATAAACAGTGAACAAACACGAGCCCATTGTTATTTCTATGTTATTTCTTAACTATCTTTGGCACTCAAAAATATAGTTCGGCCAATTCACAATCGACGTTCTGCTCAATCGAATTATAAAGTACGTGATTGTTCGAAGACTTGTATTCGCAATTCTCACTGAACTCTAAGGAGAAAGATGTAATTTTAAAAAATAGCCAGCTAGGTTCCAGCAGTCAAGCGTAATGTTTGCTGGCGGGATGGAGTTTGCGAAATATTAGCAAAAAAATCTTAGAAGTCCTTTCACATCTTGATATTGATTTCTTAGATACCTACGTAACTATGAATAGTAGAATAGCATTTTGTCTTCATGCAGTTAGGCCCGGCGAAACTCTGTCATAGTAGAAGTTTTTGATCTATAAGTACTAGACCGAGTTGGTAAAATCTTCCGTAATGAGCAGACACCTTGCCGCTGATAACTTGTCTAAGCCGCTTAAGAGCTGAACCGTATATGGTTATAACCAAAGTATTTGATGTTAATTGCAAACAAACTAGTTAGTAGTAGTTCATCATTTACTAGTAACATGTTAAGAGCTGAAGACGTGCATAAATTCTTTAGTACCCGGATGACCGAGCTGTGCTTGGTATTTTTTAACAGACAACGCTACCGAAGTAGCTTTAGTGTTGCTACTCGCCAATAGATGTCAGGAAGAGTCTATTGTAGCAGTTTTTCATTGCTTGAAAACACGAATAAAACGAAATTTTCTAAAAATAAATCCTAGCTAGATCGATTTATCGCCCCCGAAACCCAGTGCATGCTAAATTTCATGAAAATCGTTGGAGCCATTTCCGAGACTCGGAACATTTATATATATAACTAGCTGACCCGGCGAACTTCATATCGCCAAACAAACGAATTTTTTTCTAAAATAAAAGTAGTCTAAATTACTCCTTGTTACATCAGCTATCTGCCAGTGAAAGTCCCGTCAAAATCGGTCCAGCCGTTACAGAGATTAGCTGGAACAAACAGACAGACAGACAGAAAGACAGACAAAAATTGTGAAAAATGTTGTTTTGGTATATGTACCGTGTATACATCCAAATGCACTTAGTAAAAAGCGGTTATTTTAATATTACAAACAGGCACTCCAATTTTATTTATTTGTATAGATAATTGCCCGTTTAAAGGTATTAAATACATAGACTGTACAGGTATTACGATACCTTTTTAATGGCTAACAGAGAAGTAGACAGGCCATTTTGATGATTCTTAAGGATCAACGTGGCCGTAGAGACCTTTTCACCTGGCGTTCCGACAAAGTAATAATATCTTAATGAACTAAAGCGTATTTTTCCAGGTTCCGTGTGTACTATAACCAAGGTACACCTAATCGTTTGCATCACCTCTCGCTCGTCAACTGGTGGTCTGGCCGCTTGTACAAATCTCCCCTCCTGCCTCCTGCTCCGAAGGTGTACCTCGACTTCCAGGGGAGGATTTTTGACGTTCCTGTTCTTCATGTAAGTATGGTCTGATATGAAGATTCCAGTTTTAAAAAACAGGTATGTAAAGAGTTGATAAAATGGGTAAAACTTAATACTGGATATTTATACCTATACGAGTATAAACAGATCCAACGAATATAAGTAAAATATGCTCGAAAGATACTCCAAACGATTTGTAATATTATATATCTTCTTAGTGGAGACCTTAGTCCAGCTTTGGAACAGTCAAAGTTTGTCTTGATATCTTTGTTAGACATGAGACATTTTAACCCTGCTTGCAAGTTGAATAGTTTTGAGATATTATTTATCATTAAAGAATATTACTCTTTACAGGCACCCCCGTGGCATTTTGTGAAGTACAGAAATGACTCAACAATTGAAGTGACCGGTGGCCGAGATGACAAATTGCTGGATCTCTTATCCAAGAAACTGAACTTCAAGTACGACCTTATTCATCATAAACAAATTAGTATAGTATAGTATGCTCTGCAACCAAATGACGACTATATATATATAGCCTACTAGCTTCTACCCGCGACTTCGTCTGCGTGGACTTCAGAATTGGATCCTTAGAGGAATGAAGAGTGTGACAATAAAAGAAATGATAAAAAAATCTATGCTAGCCATTTTTAATTACACCACTTATTTTGAGGGAACGATCTATCCCCGATATAAAATTTTAAACTTAACTCACCCAGTTTTAAACTTAACCACCATGGACCACGATTCATGCAACTGGGTCGAAATATCGGAATACAAAATAAATATCGTAAGTACTCGTATTATAGTTAAATCTATCCCCGATATAAAAAGTACCCTATCGTTTAATGCGGGATATTAAATATCTGGGAGCCAAATTGAAACTAAATTCGTTTAGCAGTTCAAGCGTCAATGAATAAGAAACATTCACTTAATTTCATTTTAAAAATGGTTTAAAAAACAACAACAAATATCTTTGAAATCAATTTCGTTATTTCCGTTCGTTCAGGTGTTACATAATTAAGTATTTGGTCTTCAAGATACACCATCAGGCCCTAAGTTTGGTCAATAATATGCTAGTTTTGCAATGTCAAGGTACCACCAACTAATATTTTAAAAAAGTGTTTCCGTTATTGCCACCCGATCAGGAATTACATTATTATTTTATCTCCAAGATCACTATCTGGCCCTAAGTCAATGATGTACTGGTTTTTGCAATGTGAATGTTACCAACAACAACAATCACCCATATAATAACTGCTGTTATTATGTATATTTAGCACGCGCCTCATGGTATATCTAGAATACAATGATGTTCTTAGCGACAGGCAGTACGGGTTCCGCCAAAACCGGTCGACGGGAGATCTTCTAGCGTATGCCACTCACATCTGGGGCGAGGCCCTCGTGAAATATAGGGAAGAGCTAGCCGTTTTCCTTGACATCTCGAAGGCCTTCGATTGGGTCTGGCATACCAACTTTGTGAGATTCAACGTCACAAAAACTCAAGCGTGTCAATTCACCGGCAAAAGAAGCCCTTTTAATCTTGGCTCTTACTCTTAAAATACGGGTGTCTTCAAGTGAAGAGAGAATAGGCTTTTAGTAAATTAGTGCGCTTTACCACCCATACTTCATTCCCGCTTACCATCAGGGGGCTTTTTAGTTAAGCATTAGCTTATTTCACATAAAAGTTCCATTTTTTACATAAAATTAGTGCTTGACAACAATCCCACCTGATGGTAAGTGGCGATGGAGTCCAAAATGGTGAATGCACTAACTTAATAAATGCCTATTCACTCTTCTCTTGAAGACACCTACATTGTAGTTGGACGGGAACACCCACGCAGACAAGCTATTCCAGTCCTTCGCGACACGCATTATGAAAGAAGACGTGTATCGCACCGTTCGCAGCGGTGGGATATTCACGACATATGGATGGATGCTTGCCGTATGACGGGTTGTTTGATGGAGGAACGGGGATGAGGGAATTAGTTCGTGCAATTCCTGAGCGCACTCTCCAAAATGCTTCCTGTAGAATGCCGAGAGGCTGGCTACTCTGCGCCTGTGTGCGAGGCTTTACAGGTTGGTTACCACCAAGTTTGACATGATTTTAAACTTAACTCATCGTGGACTGAACACATTTTTACTATGATACGGGTATTCACGATATATATTCTATACGCCGATATTTCGACCCAGTTGTATGGATCATGGTCATGGTCAGTCTAGCCGTGACCATGAACCATGCAACTGGGTCAAAATATCGGCGTATAGAATATATATCGTGAGTACCCGCACCAAGTTTGAGTCGTTAATGAGCCTCATTGCACGCCTCTCCATCGAATCTAAGGCTGAAAGGTGACATTTTGCGGCACCGGCCCAAATGTGACAGCAGTACGCCACACATGGGCGAACCTGAGCTTTATACAGTGTTAAAATCTGCCTCGGTGTGAAGTACTGACGCACCCTTGCAAGGACCCCGAGTTTTCTTGCAGCCACTTTAGCTTTGGATTCGATGAACCTTTCATAGTTGAGGTTCGAGAAAACTTCGAATTCCAATAACTGTAAGCGGTCGGTGCATTCCAGGGATACATTCCGGAAAGTGGGAGCCAAGGTGAACAGGCTCCGTTTTGCGGTGAACAGACATGTCTGCGTTTTAGTGGCATGGCATAATTATTTTGTGTACCGCAGATACACCATCAGGCTCAAGTTGCTCAATGATGTATATAGGCTTTGCAATTTCAACGTTACTAACAAAAATATTTTTTAAATCTTGTTCAGTTATTCCCATCCGTTCGAGATTTACATATTTAGCCTCCAAGATAAATACACCAGCAGGCCTTCAGATGGTCATTAATGTACTGGTTTTGCAATGTCAACGTTACTAAAAACAAATATTTTTTATTCCTGTTGAGTAATTTGCACCCGTTCAGGAGTTACCTATTGGTTCTCCAAGACACGTCATGAGACCCTTAGTTGGTCAATGAAGAGCTAATTTTACAATGTAAACGATAACGAAAACAAAATATCTTTAAGCACCGTTCTACTTTTTTCTACCATTGAGGAGTTACACTCTTTATCTCCAGATACCATCATCAGCTCCTCACTGAATTTCAATAGGATTTACTTGACAAAATACCCAATGTTATACAAAAAAGCATAATCCAAATTGCTTCTTAAACAAATAATCTACTTGTAATAACTAAAATCATGGATATATTGCTCTATCTGGATCATAGACTCTGTAGAGGTACCTGAAGATCAATGACGTCATATCGGAATGACCATTCGACCAATTACAAGCCGGATTGAGGTTGTCCTTCATAATTGTATGGTGTACAGTGTACACACTTAGAAAAATTATGTCCTATTTTGATATGGTTCTTCAAAATGTTTTCTACATGTAATTGTTCTGGTGGTAAAAATTATAATATTGAAATAATATACATTTTATAACAATTTCTTCAAAATTACCTAATTTAAATAATTGCATTAAGAGTAAATTGAAAATTAAGATACACAATTACGGTACATCTTTATTATAATTTCATCTTAGATGTTATTAAACACACAATACAATACAAACACAATACAAAAATGGTCATTCTTATAAGCCTTCGTCGATCTTCAGGTACAACTACGAAGTTATGTATCCAGTTAGAGTAATATATCCATGACTAAAATCAGTGATTCAAAAAATTACTGGCCTAGACGCATGCTCAGCTATAGAAAAATAAAGCAATTTTGACATTAGGCTAGAACCGCACTAGGATTTTAAAGACGTACGCGCTCATCCGACATTTTAATAATGACTTGCTCAATCGGATAAGGAAAATTATCATTTTTTACTATAAAGTAAATATAGAAAATAGAAAGACATTTACCAATGTTAATAACCAAATTTGATGATTTTTTGCAATCAATTAAACCTGATACGATATCTTATAATACTTCGATAGCACTTCTTATTGAAAGGTAGGAAAAAACTTGATAAGCTACATTGAAGTATTATTACTGGCGTATAGAACCGATACAGCGAATACTATGTTTGGCCTAATGAATTGGCTGCAGTGGGCTTCAATTTTCGATTAAAAAAACAGAATTCTTCGATTAAAAAAACAGAATCTACCGACGCGACACAAATTTTGTTCGTGCTGTCTGTTCTGGTACTTTAGTATATTATACTTCAATGATAAGCTACCAGTAATTTTCATTATCGTAAAATGATTATTTTTTGTAACTCACTGATTACTCATTGGGTGCATGAAGCGCTTTACAAACGCAAGTATGTAAGCAGCCTTAGTTTTCCGCAAAAATTGCTTTGTTGTTATATTATTTGATTTTATACAAGATCGATGGCTACTAAACCTCGCACTGTATGATAAAAATTATCACAATGTGCATCACCTCACAATTGTATAATGTTAGTTATTAAAAACAATTAACGATATTACAACTTAATCACTCAATCAGCTGATTGAAGTTCGGCCATGTTTTATTTCGAACATCTGTCATGTCAGTGTGACGAAAAACGACAAACTGTTTTTCTATGACTAAATTGTACCTCTTATCCCTCAGGAACAGGTATATTTTCCGGGATAAAAAGTAGCCTATCTGGTAAGTTAGGTTGAAAGCTATCCGTGTGCCAAATTTTATCTATATCCGTTCAGCCGTTTTTGCGTGATTGAGTCACAAACATCCAAACATCCAAACATCCAAACATCCAAACATCTAAACATCCAAACTTTCACATTTATAATATTAGTAGGATTTGGTAGTGACGTAGCCACCCTGTCTGCGAAGTGGCGGTTCCCGATTTTGGCTATTTAAGTGTCAGATATGTTACAGATAGTTATTTGTATTCGGATCATGGGTATTATTAGTGAAGTTATATTTTGTGTTGTCCATGCCCTTAGCAACACAGGGAACCCTAGGGTGGGGGTATGAGTGTACGTTTTATTGTAGAAGCTATCACTATAGCTAGAGAAAGGTATCCGTATCACTAAGAAAACTAAGAGCAGGTTATATTGACGCCAGTTTATGAAGGCCAGTGACCAGTGATAATGATGCAGAGGATAAAAACGTTGCTCTCAATTTTTCTTTTCTCCATTTTCAAAATCATTGAACTTAAAATATTTATAGGTACAGGTATTACGACCCACCGGAAAGAAGTCAAGGATCCAGTATTTCAGGAAACGGTACATTTAAAGGAACACTCGGCCTCATATGGAAACGTGTAAGTTTTGATAATCATCATCTCACCATTTCCATATTGCGTGTTTTATTATACTTACAAAGTGAATCTTCTGCGCGACATCATAGATTATTAATAATTTTGCTAATTTGTTCATATATTATTTTCACTGACTATTGTTTTGGTATAATTATGAACTGTGGAGGAACAACTTTTCACCGTTTTTTTTTTTCATACAGAATACATAAGAAATTTATCGTTAATATAGAAATGTCACATAAATAAACACAAAGATGTGTTAACGTTTAAACATTTTGTCTTATATATCATCATAAAAAAGGGTGTTTATAACATGCCAATTAATTGGATGTCCATGTTACGCCCTTCTTGATGCTTCCGGTAGGTACTCTATCTTAGTCTTAGAATAATACGAGTAATGCAATACTCGCTACACAAAACCGCTCATAACACGTATTTCTGCCACCAGAAAGCAGATTTCGTCATTGGAGACGTGACTATAACATGGGAAAGACTCCAGGCAGTGGAATTTTCTTTCTTTACCCTCGCGGACTCCGGTGCCTTCCTCACGCATGCCCCAGCGAAGCTCAGCGAGACCCTGGCCATCATCAGACCGTTTCGTTGGGAAGTCAGTACATTTTAAATACAATTAAATTCAATTACAATATTACTTGTCTGAGGTAAAATACATGTAATAAGGTAATAAGTAATGACGACCAGTGTGGCGCAATGGTTACCATGCCGGATCGCCGCACCGAGGGTCATGGGTTTGAAACATGGAAATTTGAATGATGAGTTTGAATTTCTGTTCTCGGTCTGGGTGTGAATGTCCTTGTCTATGTTGTGTGTTGTCCATGGCACCCACGACACAGGGAATCCTAGTGTGGGGCTATGAGTGTGAAGCGTTATTATTATTATTATTAAAATACTTCGTAATTTTATTAAATTATTATATTTCTTCTTTCTTTTTAAATTATTTTTGTTAAGAAAGACTAGTTAAAACGAATTAACTATCATTATTATAATCACCGAAACTATTTTCTTTATTCGTGTCTGATCAACGCGGCAACCTGGAAAGGACTGCTAACACATAAATACTTCACTTTTTCATACGTCACATAGATAAAGTATATTAGTATTTATTTAGGATAATAATATAACAATATACATTTTGATTATTAATTAAATTTTGTGAAGCGCTCATAGCCCGGCGGTCTACGTCGATCCTAAGCGATCGACAAAGTTAAGCAACAGCGGGCGCGGTCGGTAGTTGGATGGGTGACCGCTAGTGGCAAAAATTTATTGAATGCTTCCGTGCTTCGGAGGGCACGTAAAGCCGTCGGTCCTGGTTGTTATCGTAAGATAACAGTCGTTAAGCCATGTCGGAGGCCTTCGGGCGGCATGAAAACTTCCGACAATTGGGTTGGCCACTAACCCCTCCACCAATCCGCACTGGAGCAGCGTGGTGGAGTATGCTCTAGGCCTCCTCAAGAGGAGAGACCCGTGCTCAGTAGTGGGCCAATAATGGGTTGAAGCCATATATTTTCCAGGTGTGGCCCCTGGTTGCAGTGACACTTCTCATCACCGGCCCAGCGCTATGGATGGTGATAGCTGCGCCGTATCTCTGGCAGGACCGCCGCTGCGACCAGCGGCAACTGCTCAACAACTGCTGCTGGTTCACCACTACACTGTTCCTTAAACAATGTGCGTGCTTTTTATATTCGGCAGGCTTGCTGTCTCCACAGTACTAAGTTTATTTCTCTCTCTTTCTTTTTCTACCCTCTTACTGACAAGTAACGTTGGTCCGATTATCATGATCTTTTTTTCCATGTACTTGCACTGTGAAATGAGCTTCCTTCTTATGTATTCCCGGAGCGCTATGGCATGTTTTTTAAAAACAGGTTTAAAGAGTTCTCCTTCAGAGCCGGCGATGCATTGGCGATTCCTCTGGTATTTCTCAAGTCCATAGGCGACGATGATCACTTACCATCAGGTGGTCCGTATGCTTTTTCGTCAGCCCCTCAGGCTATAAAAAACACGGCAACGCATCAATGATGCCTTTGGTGTCCATGGGCAACGACAGCTATGGTACCTACCATCAGGTGGATCTTCAGCTCGTTTGCCGGCTATATCCATAACAATAAACCAAAATCCACACAAAAATTGCTCAGCCTACTCGAATCATGGCATGTCGCCACTATTGCACTAACTTTTCATTTACGTAATATCCTTGATATCACGTTCTAAAAAACCGTAATCAAAACCATTGAAGTATTATTACTAGCGTATAGAACAGACACCGCGAACACAACGTATGTTCCAATATATTGACGCCGCGCGGCTTCAATGTCCAATGGATTCGTTCGATTTTTAAAGGAGAACAGGGGCTCAATTTTGAAAATAGAACCTCCCGGCGGGGACACACATTTTGTTTGAGATGTCTTCTCTATGTATACTTATAACTCAATGATCAAAACATATTTTATTTGCTTGGTCAACACTTCGCAACTTCTATATTTTAATACGAGTAACCGCCCTCGTTTTGCTTCGGTTTTCTAATTTTTTTACACCTTGGGTTACGTTATCGGACTTTTATTAAGGATCCATATTTTTTTTCAAAATATAGTATAGCCTGTGTTACTCGGGAATAGTGTAGCTTCCCAACAGTGAAAGAATTTTTGAAATCGGTTCAGTAGTTTCGGAGCCTATTCAATGCAAACAAAAAATCAAATATTTCCTCTTTATATATTAGTATAGACTAGCAAGAAATAATTCAGATCATTGTAAAAGCTAATTTTAAACGCAAAAAATATATACTCTCCCACACAACAAGTAGATCCAAGCTTAGGTTTATACTAAGAAATAAAAATAATAAGTAAAGCAGCTTATACATATATATACTTGATATAAAGTTCCAGAAGTCTCGCCTACGCATTGTTTATAGTAACTATAGAGTAGGTACTTAGTTTCATCAACAGCAAACTTAAGTAAGACAGTTTTGTTTATTCAAGATGTGTCCTGCTGATTACAAATTATAATATGGTGTTAAAACTTAAACCAATTATGCAGTAAACTCTATAGAAAAGGTGTACGAGTATTGTTGGGATCACTTTGGGTGGTTAAGAAACTAACTTTTAACAGGAGAGACTGTTTGCGGTAGCTTCATCTGTTGAGCAGGTTGTTTGAGCAGGAGAGGTAGGCTAGAGCTCAAACACAAATGAAACTCCTTACACCCTAATATTTTCAGCATCCAGCAAGGAACCTTCAAAAACTCACAAAGCCCGTCTGGTATCAGTTCTGATATCTCTGGGTGCAACGTACGTGATAGGTGACATGTATTCTGCCAACTTGACGAGCCTGCTCGCGAGGCCTGCGAGGGAACAGCCCATTGGAACGCTCCAGGCTCTAGAGGAGGCCATGAGGGACAATGGGTATGAGCTGGTAGTGGAGAGGCACAGCTCTTCGTTAACTATGTTACAGGTTATCATCATAATTTTATTTTATCATCATTTAATATAACAAGTTCGACCGTAACTACCAATTATTCAATTAGGGTAATGTCTAGTAATATTGGCACTCCCCCAACGACTGACACCTTTTTCGTAGGTATTATGCCCTAAACTAAGCATACATTATTTTTTAGGTACGAAAACTTTACTTTTAGTTACTTTAATTGTCATCTGATAAATTGGCAACTGTTTTAAAACTGGCAGGATTTGTGAGTTGATTTAAATTGATAAAATTAATAAAAACTCAAGGCGACTCTCTTTTCGTTTGACGTTTTTGTTTACCCATGGCAAATTAATGTAGAAGTTTGATGTATTGGCTGTAAAATTATGACATATTATATTTAGTTTTTTTCACGATTTTACAAATTTTACTTAGGTTGAGTACTTCGTTTTCGTGGTGACAACTATTACATTTTTAATAGTATGAAGATGTAACGACTGACACCTAAATCCAATCTATCCAAATCTATCCTATCCTAATCTTATCTATCGACCCTTGGGGCGGCGGGTCGGTATGGTAACTATTGCGTTACACAGATCGTTGATATTCCTTTATTTTATTTATTTTTTATTATAACGTGCGTCACGTGCCTATAAATCATTGTCCATCTCCTTTGACTAACCTTTGCTTTATTGAGTAATTTGCAATATGTTTGAAAAACGTTACCGATCTTTGTTTAGGATAGCGAGTACGTATTCTAAGTCGGGACAAAGAAGTATTCCATCATGCTGTGAATGATTTATCGCAAAACCTTACAAAAATATTTGAGTACAAAAATAAATTCAGACGATGTTATTCAACGATGGATAAAAAAATGTAATTTTCTCTTTAGAACGGCACAGGTGTATATGGTCGTCTCGCTCGGCTAATGCGCCGACAACGTATTCAACGTGTTCGCAGTATTGAGGTTGGAGTGCGAATGGTCCTGTCACGCAAACGAGTGGCTATTTTGGGTGGGAGAGAGACCCTTTATTATGATACGGAGAGATTTGGTATGACACTTTCTCTTTCAGTTTCTAATGCCAAGATTCGATTAAATTTGTTAAGATTAATATTATTAACAATAGTAATAATTATATACGTATAAGGAGCAGTGATAGCCTAGCGGTTAGAACGTTGGTCTCCCGAACGAAGGGGCCCGAGTTCAAATCCTGGCACGCACCTCTAATTTTCGAATATTATGTGAGTATTAGAAGTTAATTATCACTTGCTTCGGTGAAGGAAAACATCGTGAGGAAACCTGCACACCGGAGAGTTCTCCATAAAAGTTCTCAAAGGTGTGTGAAGTCTACCAATCCGCACTTGGCCAGCGTGGTAGACTATGGCCTAACATCCCTCACATTGTGAGAGGAGACCCCGAGCCCAGCAGTGGGACAATTATGGGTTGTTGGTTCTGTTATTTTAGTTTTACTTCACTGATTTAATTGATAAACATACAAAATAAAAAAATACGTACAGTGAGTATAACCAGTATAACCACAGAATAAATAATAGTACTTATAATGTATAACATGATGTTGTTCTAACTTAAATATTATGACCATAACAAAACAAAATATTATACGTATATACGTATATATATGTATATATGTATATACGTATAATATTTTGTTTATATACGTATATATGTATAATATTTTGTTTTGTTATGGTCATAATATTTAAGTTAGAACAACATCATGTTATACATTATAAGTACTATTATTTATTCTGTGGTTATACTGGTTATACTCACTGTACGTATTTTTTTTATTTTGTATGTTTATCAATTAAATCAGTGAAGTAAAACTAAAATAACAGGTTATCTTTTTTATGTTCACGCCAGGAAACAAATCGCAATAACTACCACAAAATTACAATAATATGAATTCACAAACTTCAAACATTATAGCTCAAGGAATTTCCAAGTTCCATCGTTTATTATGTTACCTCCATATTACAATAACAAAACTACATTTCTACCTAACCTGTCATATAACGGGAAAATACTGCCTCATTCGCATTTACCCACTAGGGTAATTTACCTCCCGTGATAGCGGCAAAGTTGTGAACTTGTTATCAGTTGAATTCACCGATGAACTTATTTTTAGGTTCGCACAACTTTCATCTGAGCGAAAAACTCTACACGCGGTATTCGGCCATTGCGCTGCAAATTGGATGCCCTTATCTGGAAACCTTTAACAGTGTGTAAGTTTGTAGTCGACTAAACCATGGTTTAACGATCGTAGAACCTTTATAATGAATTGCTTGCGGTGAGACCACGCCTTCCAAAGTCATCCTTCCCAAGCCATCCCTGATTGGCTTCACCCTAACCGGGCTTAGCTCTTAAACCAGAGGATTCTTGCTATCAACTTAGTTCACATAAATCACATTCTGATGTATGATGATCATATAGATTTTAACTGTTACATGGTTTTTACTTTAAGTCTAACTTAGAAGCCTAAAAAACTGTTGGAAGCAGACGTGTTAAAATTCAATAGCATAATGTTTACTTTGACAAAGTGCAGTCTATTGCAGCACATTTTACATACAATATTATTTTAAGGGTAATGACTCTATTTGAAGCTGGCATTTTATCGAAAATGACGACAGACGAGTACAGGAACTTGCCGGAACAGTCCAGAAGATCGGAGCCAGTCACCGAGAGCGATCAGAAGAAAAGCGACATCAGTGACTACTCAGGAACTATATCACAGGTATTGAACGAACAACTCGAACCTTTGTAAAGTGCCTCAAACCCTATGGGATAAAATAAGCGATGAAATTTTGTTGCTAAATCTACTCAATCTGACACAAGCACTATTTATGTTTGACTTTCTGGTAAGAATATATGAAACACCTGTTTTAACGTTTTAGGAAATTCGTACTTGTTGAATTTCTACACTATCGGTGTACACTCACACTAATGCAAAGCTGATGCTGAGGGTAAAATAAGGGATAGAAGTTTATTTGAAAATCAGATACCTTCCATGTGGGTAAAGAGGCTGGCAACAGATAGATTGTTATAAGTGCTTCTTTTATGATAAAAGGTTCCACGCACATCTAAAGTGTCTCAGAAATTGTGCTCGCGGATGATTCCAAAGTACCTACTTAAAATACTAACAGATATAATCCCAAAACACAATATTCATTTTGTCAACGTCCCATACCTTAACAAGCATTATACCGTGTATAATGTACGAATAAGGCTTTAATATGACTTGTCCGTCACAGCACAGCAGAGCAATTTCGCCCAATCGCCAACGTCACTGCCTGCATATGACGTGACATGACGAAACATATTTATTATTGCATAGTGCTTCACCGTTTCTCATTATTAATTCTCTTGTTATGATTGCAATCAAAGTTAAATACCGCGCATCGAAACCGCGTTTGTTGGTCATGATTGATGTGTGTTGTCCATTGTCCACGGGTTCAATTTGTTGCCGCTGTTGTCACTTGTTAATGCTGACTTTTACCATAGAATAAATAATTCGAGTAGTACTTTCGTTAACTTCGGACAACGTGGTAGTTAATAGTTATCGTAATAAAATAAGAGAAACCTCTCTTAAGATAAAAGTCATTAAGGTATTTCAATATACTTTATAATGTGGTGGACAATGGTATTAGGTATGTAAATTTGCTTTTTTTCTTTTATTAATAAATAAATGTTATTATTATTATATATTAAATTTCATTAATTTGAAATTTTTACACAATTTCATTTTTAATTTTTTCACTGTAATTTATTTTAAAATATATGTGACATAAGTTACTTTAATTATTATCAATAAATTTTTAATTAATTTAATTTATATCTGATTCTCACCTCACTGAAAATTGTATGTTCCACTTATTTAAATCACTCTCTTTCTCTGTGCATATAGTCTACATCTCTAATTACAATTACCTTTCTTTTTTTGTAACCCTCCTTTATGTTGTTTTATGGTAGACTAGCTTCTACCCGCGACTTCGTCTGCGCATATTTAAGAATTGGGACCAGGTTACGTCCTTTTCACAGATTTAATTTAAGGACTTTTCACCAGTTTTATTTACCTACATAATGTAGTAACAAAACTTTGATTTCGATCTTTGAATCTTGTAGTTCCTTAATTTAAAACATGCCCAGTAAACGCAAATCTAATTTGTATAATAACGATTGTAGAAAAATGAGAGCTGTGAAAGTAGCCAGAAAAAAAAAGAAAAAAGAGAATTGAGCAGGCATCAAGCAGCGTTTAGAGCAAAATAATCATCGGATCGGGCGGATTATTGACACCAGCAATATGCTTGTTTGGCGTCCCTGTAAGTTGCTGAGATGCTTAACTCGTTGTGGGGACCAATTCGATGGAAAATTAGATTGGAATCTGCCGAAACCCCGCAGCGAGCGGATCTTTGACGCTATGAAGCTAAGGAGAATTGAAAAGGCTAGACGTCAAGCGGCTCTTAGAGCAATTGAACTACAGGACCGGGTAGAACTTCGACGCCAGCATCCATCTGGTTTGGAGTATACGCAATATTTGACTTCCCAGAGAGCCGCTTAAGTGCACGAACAATCACAGGCACGTCGTGAGTCTTACACCAGGTGTATCATCGAAGACAGCGTGCTTTCATTATTTAGCGTCCCTGCCTGTTGCTGAAGTATCGGAACAATCACAAGAAACTTTGTAAGGAACATGTTCTTCAATAAATCAGGCCGATCTTAAATAAATAAAAATAAATAAATGTTTGACGCCAGCAACATTCTCATTATCTGTCTTCCCAGAGAGCAGCTGAGGAGCTTGGAGACGGACTATTACTAAAGAGGTTGCTAAGTGGCGAAAACACTTTGAGTACGATGCGAGCCTCATCTACTTTAGCTACAGGCTCTTAGAAATGGACAGAATACATAAAGCATGTAAATTTTGCGATGCGCAGAAATGAAAAGAAGAGCCTGCAAGGATGGGTTGTTAGTAATCATCCCACAAATAGAAGAACCAGCAAAACCATTAAATTAATTATTTCCATTTTCCATTGTGGTGGAAAAAATATTTCCATGCTGGGATTTTACCAATATTTACAATGCAAGTTTGTTATATACCTATTTGGTCACTGCTTCTTAAGACAAATAGACAGCCATGATTTTTATAAATTCATGTTTTAAATAACCTGGAAGATCAAGTAGAGCGACGTTTTCACGTTTTTGAAGGAGTTCAGAAACAAAACAAGTATTCAACGAAAGCAATATTTTGGGACAGGAATTCATAATAACTGTATACTTAAGGAATAAGCCTAATAAAAGCTTCTAAATATATGTGATCCACCCTGATAGACGATCAGGACCCCATGATCACCAGTAAAGTGGCAGCTATAGTAGTTGGCTAAGAAAACACTGTGGGCAGGGTGAGCTGTCGTGCTGCGTACTTGCGATGAAATCCAATATGGTAGTCATTTTTAGAACGGCCAGAAGCGTATCATTTTGACATACTACAGATGAAACTTCACAGAAGTTTTAATTTATTGCAAATTGTATTGCAAGTTCAAATTTTATGCGTAATTCTGCGTAACTTTAAACAGTAGCTGCAAATAACTTCTATACCAGTTATTAGTTGACATGTATGTGAAAATAGAATGTGAGCGCTTGAGATTATATAATATACGGAGAGATACAGTGATTTACGTACTCCATAGAGTGGCATGCGCGTATGGCCCATGTACATCATTGTGGCTAAAAATAAATTGCATCCCAATCAAATAGACGACATAATCAGTGCGAAAATTCCTTATCCTAACATTGATAAAAAATTCCACGATACTGATGTAAAAATATGATCCATAGTTCATAGGTGCATTCAATATGTCATCTCCGTGCAAAAATAATGGAAAGTGTACCAAATAGTATCCACGGGCGATTTTGAAGGACACACTGATAACTTGAAATGAATACTCACTAAACCGGCGAAGGGCACCACAGGATAGAGGCTGTAAAACTACAGTTAGAATTCGCGATAATCAGCAAGAAATCGCGGTGTTTAACAGTTGGGTTGCGCCCTATTCTACCTTCCTTACCAAAAAAATCGACGCCCATTAATACGGATAGTACTAAAGTCCAGTACGTTAAATGGTAACGATCAAGCAGTTTCCAATGTAAGCACATTTGGCAATGTGATTATTGAATAATTGAATCAAGGATTTAGTGCAGACGTTCAGGGCGGGCTGATACGTGAGCAGATCTTTGGTTTAATACTTCATGAAAGAGATATCCTACTGTAACCCTTCTAGCAATACACCTGCCTAACGGTGAGCACGTTTACTTATTTATATTTGTATATTTTAGCAACTTAGAATGCTTCACTTTACGATAGTCCAAGCACTGAAAATTAATGAACAAGAGCAGGCGACAAACAGGGAATCATGTGAGGCACGTAGGTTATTGAAAGGTGACAACCAATGGGACTTTACCGTGGAGGAAGCCTTGTTGTGTCGCTCAGCTACAAACTCGGAAAGATGTTTGCAATTTTAGTATGCACTTGGATATCTTCAACCCTCTTCAGATATTCGATAAATTCAAAATGAAGATCTTCCAACGGAATAGGTAATTGATTTAAAACAAAATATTATAAATATTGACATGTCTGGAACACAAAATGTGTAACACCTCAAAAGATGCAAAAATAATGAACCATGTTTAATGATATCTTCTGTTAGTAACATCGACTTTGAACATCGTTGACCACTTCAAGATCTGATGATGTTCATTGACACAAAATATGTAACTCTTCAAGGAGTGGAAAAAATTCAAACGTATTGAATGATATTTGTTTTTGATAATGTTTGATAGTATTCGAAAACCAGTCCACCATTGTTCATCTTAGGGCCTGAACACTTGATTTGCACAACATTTGAAACTACTTTACAAACGGGAATAATTTAACCGTATTTAAAGACATTTTTGGGAATGTTTAAAATGCAAAATCAGTTCATCATTAACTGTTAAAACGCTGAACACTTGTCTTGGACACAAAATATATCCTTACTGGATGGGAAAAATCGTATTTGAAGACATTTGTTGTTGGTAATATTAACATTGCAAAATCAGTCCATCACTGGTAGCGATCAGGGTGTTGAATGTATAATGCGAAGGCAATAAATCTTACAAATATATAAAAATCTGGTGTTACGGTGTTTGTGGTCACACTCCTCCGAAATGGCTCGACGGCATTTTATTAAATTTTTTATGTATATTTGGTAGATATGAGAATAGGTCGTAAAGTATATTTCATACCGCTAAGTGATTAGGGTGTCCCTATCCAGAAAAATTTTGGCAGAATATTTGACGATTCATCTAATCTTTTAATGACTAACGACCGAATATCATGTTAAACATTAAATTACTGGCTCACATTTCAAAGTCAAAAGCTAGTAAGGAAAATGAAATACATATTTTAATTTAACACATTTCTGTAAACCACATTGTAAGATTTATTACATTCCGCCAGTACATGTAAGTTTTGGGCACTCGATACTCTTGAGCAACCGACGTAAAGCTGACCATGTGAGAAGCAAGGAGTGCCCAAATGAATTCCTGCCACTTTCAACGTTTGGCCCTGGGACTTATTAATAGTCATTGTAAACGCCAACTTTAGGGGAAATTGTAACCTCTTAAATTGAAACGGCAAGTTATTTGGGATGATTGGGATTCGGGGGATTAACACACTCTCTCCTTTAGCTACTCCAGTAAGAATAGTGGCTTTTATGATATTTCTGCCCAGCTCTGTGATACGTAATCTGGTGCCATTACACAATCTGGGTGCATCAAGGTTACGCATCAGCAAAACTGGGACGCCAACCTTTAGTTCCAGTTTATGGGAAGGCACGCCTGTCAATTCCAGGGTGTTTAGAAATTCTACAGGGTACGTTGTGCTTTCGTCACTACTCATCACCGTGTCTATTGATTTGTATATTTTTGATTCGCCTACTAAACTCTTCAATATTTTTTTGTTGATACTATTGACAGACTCATTTTTAGGTGACAATACAGCCCTCTCACATAACCAATCTTCGTTGATTAAATTATCTTGTAGGTTTGGAAAAACTTGCGAAATAAGTTCATCTTCTGTTGTAACTGGATGGCAAAAATCACTGGTAAATTCTATTTTACCTTCTGCGTCAGTTTTTAGTTGACCTTCTCCGATTTGCAAGAGCTTAGCAGCATAGGCACCCGAATCTAAATCATTAAAAAGTTGAACCCGCATGTTGCACGTAAGGTGGAGCTTTTCAACTTTAGACCACAACAGTGACGCCTTCAGACATGCATTCATCTCATCCGCCGGTGTACCTCTCTCAATAACGGGGAGTGTCTGCCTAAAATCACCCGCGAGCAAAACTACAACACCTCCCATCAGAACTTGCTTGCCTCGGATATCTTGCAGGCTTCGGTTCAACGCCTCTACCGCGTTCTTGTGCGACATTGTGCACTCGTCCCATACAATTAACTTGCACTGTTGCAAGAGGGCGCCGCGATTACTACTTTTACTGATATTACATGTAGGGGCTTCTTGACTTGCAAGATTTAATGGCAATTTAAAAGTAGAATGTGCAGTTCGTCCACCGTTAAGTAATGTTGATGCGATTCCTGAGGAAGCCACAGCTAGAGCTATATTACGGTCTTTACGAAGTCCGGCCAGCAGTAGATTTAGCACAAAAGTCTTTCCCGTGCCCCCCGGTGCATCGAGGAAGAAGAGTCCCCCTTCGTCACTATTTACTCGCTGCGTAATCAAATCATATACATGTAGTTGTTCAGGAAGCAGTCTTGGCACCATTTCTTTTACAAAAGTATCTAAGGCTACGGTATCGTAATCAAGTTCTCTTATGACATCGGTTGACAATTCTCCCCTTCGTTCTGGAGTGGGTAAACCGAAATCCGCTGTTTTTTTTCCAGATAACATAATTATTTTGTCCTCTATTAATTTCAGAGCCTCATTGATAACCAATTCTTCATGCGCGCCTTGTAGCCTGTGCGCAATATCCTCTGATAATGCATTTTTGTATTTATCCCACAGCTGAAGAGGGTTGGAGAGTCCGCAAGTGCATACTAAAACTGCAAATAGCTCCCTCAGTTTAGTGGCTGAGTGACAAAGCACGGCTTCCTCCATGGTCAAGTCCCATTGTTTGTCATTTTCCAATAAGCCACGTGCCTCACAAGCTTCCCTGAATGTCACTCGCTCTTGTCCGTCAACTATTTTTAGTGCCTGGAAGTTCGTAGGACCTCGCACTTGATTGAGTAATATGCGTAAACAATAGCATTCAAAGTTGCTGACATGTACAGTATACATGCGGCCCAGTGCGTCACCAGCCTTAACACCTGGCCACCCCTCTACAGGTGTCCCCTGTATACGACGCTTCCATTCTTTCCTCGATGCATTCCATGTATAGTACCTTGGTACTTCCGCATATAATAATGTTTTTGCGAAGTTGTCACTTTCGCAGAGTTGGAAAAATGCAGTCAATGTTGTCTTCGGAGGCGTCACCACTCTATCTCTGAAATTATGCTCTGTAAAGTAAATGCGTTCGCCATTGGGTAGGTGTACTGCAAGATGGGTGACAGTAGGATGTCTTTCGTGAAGTGGTAAACCAAAGATTCGCCACGCCGCTTCATTGCTGCTAACGTATCGGCCCGCCCTGAACGTTTGCACTTCATCCCTAGGATCAATATGCACATCGCCGACTTGCCTTACATTGAAAACTGCTTGATCGCTTCCTTTATTTATATACTTGCAGATATATTTTATAGCTTGCACCGAACTACAGTACTCTACATTGATATGGGCATCGAATATTTTGGTAAGAAGGGGAGAATATGGAACAACCCAACTATTATCCACTGCGACGGCTTGCTGATTACCACGAATTCTAATTGTAGTTGTACGTCCTCCATCTTGAGGGGCTCTTCGCCGGTAAAGTGGATATCCATTTTCACTTGTCACTGTGTCCTTCAATATTGCTCGGGGGTACTTTTTGGTACACTTTCCATTCTTCATACACGGAGATGACATATTGAATGCACCGCATGGTCCATGAATCATATTTTTTACGACGGTATCGTGCAATTTTTTATCTATATTGGCATCAGGGATTTCCGCACTGATTATGTCGTCGATTTGGCTGGGACGCAATTTTTTTTTTAGCCACACCAATAAATGTACATGGGGCATGCCTCGCTTCTGCCACTCTATGGAGTACATAAAGCACTGTGTCTCTCCGTATATTTGCCCTTTTGTTAGCAGATTCACTAATTTTTGGACTTTAATTTTAAAAATTCTAGCAATGAGATCATGTCTGTCAGTAGCTTTTTGGCCAGGCATAAGCTCGGCGCTAATCTCTGCCCATGCCGAGTTGCACGTAAACGTAATGAAAAGATCGGGGCGACCATAGTTTCGAACGTATGCAAATGCATCTTGAGTATACTCATGGAGGTACCTCGGGCTGTTCACAACCGAGGAAGGGAGTATAACTATTTGCCCTACGTCATTAGCATTCACTTGCGCGTCGTTTCTTACAGCATCTTGTAAATGAATGTAATTTTCAGCACGCAACTTGCTTTGATTGAGGGAGATAAATCTCAAGCGCTCACTCTCTATTTTCACGTACATGTCAACTAAGAATTGGTGCAGAAGTTGCTTGCAACGCAGCAGCAGATTAAAATTATTGTTACGCACCATGAGGTGGTAAGCATAATAGTCCATGCAGGAAACTTTTTTATTGGACACTGGACACCTAGTTTGCGGATTCACCTGTGGTATGTCGAAATGATACCCTTCCTGGCCTTTCCAATAAATTAATGGGTATTGAAGAGCATCGTAGAATCTATGCGTATCCGCAATCCGACAGTGCTGTCCATCGCGAGCGCGCAGCACGATATCTCTACCAGCGGTGTTTTCCGAGCCAACTACCACTGCTGCCACTTCACTGGTAGTGGGTGCATTGTAACGCCGTTCGTGCTGGCCGCGGGGCACGCGGTCAGGGTGGATGACCACTTTGAAACTTTCATTAGGCAAATTTTCAAGAGCTGTTTTGAATTCCTGTACTAAAATATTATTGTCGTTTAGAACTCTTTGTATTTTTTTTATTATTTGTCTTTGAACGCCTTCAAAGATTTGGAAACGTCGCTCTACTTGAGCTTCCTGGTCACCTAAAAAATAAATTTGTAAAAATTGTGGCTGCCTATTTGGCTCAGGAAGCAGAGATCCAATTCGATGATACACTTGCCCTTGAATTGTAAATGTTGGGAAAAATCCCGGCATAGAAATAATTTTATCCGCCCCAAAAGATGTCATGTGGAAGCACCCATTATATTTCCTGATATTATTTAAGAAATGCCGAGATTCGTCTGTGCTACATGAAAATAATTCCTTTAGTGGTTCTGCTGGTTCTTCTAATTGTGGAATAACTACTTTTCCTCCAGAACAACACATACCAGCAGATTCTTCTTTCCATTTCAGCGCATCGCAAAATTTACATGCTTTATTCATTTTCTCTAATTTCAGAAGTCTGTGGCTACTGTAGTCGAGGCTCGTATCGTACTCCAATGCAGCGCGTTCGAACACACTCCAAGTGTTTCGAGTGAACGTTAAACGCCGCTGTGCCACCCTTTCGGCAACAGCCCGTCTTCGAGCTTCTGCTACTTCCACAGTTTCAGAAGCTCTCTGGGATGTCATATAATTCGCAAGTTGGTTGCGTCGATCGTCTGCCTGTGCCAGTGTTTCAGCAGCTCTGAGGCTGGCCTGCCGCCGAACTTGCTCCTCACGACGTGCCTGAGTTTGTTCTGGCAGCTCAGCAGCACGTTGGGACGCCAAATATTGAGCGTGTTGCTGGCGTCGAAGATCTGCCTGTTCCGGCGTTTCAGCAGCTCTGAGGCTGGCCTGTCGCTGAGTTTGCTCCTCACGACGTGCCTGAGTTTGTTCTGGTAGCTCAGCAGCACGTTGGGACGCCAAATATTGAGCGTGTTGCTGGCGTCGAAGATCTGTCTGTTCCGGCGTTTCAGCAGCTCTGAGGCTGGCCTGTCGCTGAATTTGCTCCTCACGACGTGCCTGAGTTTGTTCTGGCAGCTCAGCAGCACGCTGCGACGCCAAATATTGAGCGTGTTGCTGGCGTCGTAAGTTCGCTCGATCCGGTGATTCGGCTGCTCTAAGAGCCGTTTGACGCCTAGCTTGTTCAGTTCTTATTAGCTCTACTTGAGAGTCTGTTTGTTGCCTTCTGGCTATTTTTTGAGCTCTCGCATTTTTAGAATAATTATGCAAATTCGATTTTCGTTTTCCTGGCATAATTCAAAATTGAGAGGCAAAATTCAAGGAACTAAAACCAAATTGAAAATAAAAAGATCTAATGAAAGACAGAAACCAAACTTTGAAACGAAAATTGAAAATTCCTAACCGAAAATTCAAAATTTTTGGTTTTCCAATTGACATTTTTTTTTTTTATTTCTAAAAGTTACAAAAGCAAACAACCAAAACAAAATTCAAAACGAAAAGGAATTAAGCAAACCGAAATTAAAATTCTAATTTCAAACCCAAAATTCAAAAAGATAACATTTACAAAGAAGTTCAAAATTAAAATTACAATTTTTGACACCTACCAAGCTAAACGGAAATATGGAATGAAAACGGAATACGAAACAAAAACCAACAAAACGAAAACTAACAAAACAAATTAAAATTTCAATTCACGAATCCTAACAACTAAAATAAAAATAAGCGAACCTAACCTAACCTTACAACTAAAATCAAATAAGAAACGAAAACGGTATTCCAAACCACAATCAAATTCCAACTAAATGTTCCTTACCTAACAACTAAAAACAAAATTCAAAATGAAAACAAACAAAATCAAATTTAAAATTACACTTTATGAAACCTAACAACTAAATCGAAAATAAGGTGTGAAAATGAAATAAGAAACCAAAATCAATTTTTTTAAAGAACATGAAAAAATTAAAACAAACCAAAACTCGACTAATGAAGCATAAGACCATAATATGAAGAGAACGATACTAATAGTGAAACCAAAACAATTATAATAAAGCAAACTTATACCATAAGAACTCAATAACACAAATTATTCACAAAATTAACAACAAATATTGAATTTCCGAGCAAATTTATATTCGGGAAGAATATCATGTAGATGACATTGAAAGTGTCATTAATGTTAAAAGAATAAAATACTTAACCACACATGTTAATCATTTGTCTGTGGACCTTATTTACGCAGACGAAGTTGCAATTTTTAATATCGTTGTAGGTTATTTCAATAAAGTATCGTAAACTAAGTCTTTTCCTCGCGATTAGGTCATCGCAAATCATCATCATCATTATTATACATAAAGTAGGTATGAAATAATATTTACTAACGCAAAAGATCCCATAATAACATAAACTAAGGCTATATCACCACTCATCTTCAGATGGAATTGTAGTCAAACATTAACTTGTCTGTGCGTCTGGATTTAAAGTACCTATTAACCAACCACAAATGTTTAAAAAAACAGCAAATATTATTTTAACACGGTTCAGTTATTCCACATAATTAAGAAGCTCACTCTTTATCTCCAGGTTCTATCGTCAGATACTCACTATATTCAAGAAGACTAACTTGAGAAAATTCCCAATACATTAAAAAAGTATTATGAGAATCGCTTCATTAACAAAGCTTTTAATAATATTCATTAAAATCAGTGACATTAAATAATACTAACGGTTTTTAATCCCTAACAAAAAAGAGGTTGTAAGTTTGACGTGTCTGTGTATAGGTATATCTATGTAGATATCTATGTGTCTGTGTATCTATATGTCTGTCTGTGGTATCGTAGCTTCTAAATGGATGAACCGATTTTGATCAAGTGTTTTTGTATGAAAGGTGAAGAATGAAAAGTATCGAGAGTGTTCTTAGCTATGTTTAGTGTAAATCAACTGTCGGAGGTTTTTAAGTTTTAATTTAAGATTATATTCATAAAAATATCTTCTTGGAGGTCTGTAGTTATCGACCATAAGCTGCACTGGCATATAAGCACGCACAGCAAAAGAAAAATAAAGCAATTTTGACATTAGGCCGACACTGCACTATGATTTTACAATCGTACGCGTTTATCCGACACACTTGAATAATGATTTGCTGAATAGATTAACAAAATTAATATTTCTTTCTTTAAAGTAAATAAAAAAAATATAGATAGATATTAACGAATTTTAAAAACCAAAATTTAATGATTTTTTGCAATTAATTAAACCTGATATGTTATATTAGATCGCACCTCATATTGAGAGCTAGTAAAAACCTTGATAAGCTACAGTATTTCTTTACGTGAATTTTTTTTTTATATACCTCATCGATCAAGCGTTGGGCGTGAGGAACGCTCGACAAACGCTGATGTGAAAGCAGCCTAAGTTTTGCGTAAAAAAACGCTGTGTTGGTTTATTTCATTTTATACAAGATCAATGGCTACTAAAGCTTCCTTTGTATGAGAAAAATTATTGCAATGTGCCTTGCCGCAAAATTTTTATATGTTTGTTAGTAAACATATTAAAACAATATTAAAACAATGTACCATAATTATTATAATTTAATCACTCAATCAGCTGTTTTGAGTTTTCTAATGTCACTGTGAAGACAAACGTCAAACTGTTTTCCTATTAGTATAAATTTTACTTCTTCTCCCTCGGGAACAGATCAATATCTCGGGATAAAAAGTATCCTATACTTTATTCTAGGTATTAAACTATATGTGTGCCAAATTTCATCTATATCCGATCAGCCGTTTTTGCGTGATTGCAACACAAACATCCAAACATCCAAACATCCAAACTCACAAACTTTCACATTTATTATATTAGTAGGATTGTGTTAATGTTCAAATAAATGAATAAAATAAATAAATAAATAAATATGTTTTGCTTTCAGCCGCCAACAGAATCAACTAAAGGATTGACACCAGTTTCGCTCAGGATGCTTCGCGGTGCATTCTGTCTTCTTGGAATAGGGTATATTCTTGCTGGTTAGTCATTTAGTCACGTTAAAGAAATAAATTTAAAGGTTTGAGTAGCATTTCATAATGTTCAGCCGGCTCAAAACTTCTTAGATTAGAGGAGATATTAGGAGCAACCGTTCTTAGCAAGCGATGAGCCAGAATATTAGCCTAGCTTACGTCACCTATACATCAGCGATACCAAAATCATCCCTAATGCATTGCAGGCCAAAAAAGAGCGAAGAAAAAGCAAGAAAGAACTGGCTCTCATGTCCCAAGCCTTTTGATTTGGCTGATTTACCTGTTTATCTATTAAATTTTCAGCTATCACGCTCCTTGTTGAAATACAAATACATCGTCGCGTGCCGTCATGTAAAGAATCAACAGGAACTCACACTCGGGGCAGAAGGTTCTACAGAATCAAGAAGCGAGTTAGAAGACAAGTAAGAAGAATCATAAGAGCCATTTATGGATACGTCGATAGGGCATTAGGCATAGGTGTTTAAAGATAAACTGAAGACCCTATAGTCTAATGTGATTTTAATGCTGTGTGGAAGATTTACACTACAAGAGGTATTATTAAAATGTTAAATTTTATTCACTCTTAGGGACTTGATACAGCAGGGGTGTAGCTGAGATTTATTTAACAATTTATGGCGCTCTATCTTCGAAGATCGATGCGCTCTATAGAACAAAATACAACAAGCGCATGGCGCGCGTTCCGTGCGCTAAGTATATTCTGTCTCACTCGGTCACGTACAAAATACGTACTATTTTGTACGTGGCAACTCGGACGCGCGCCTGGACGGACGCCTCAGACGCTTACTATATCAAGTACCTTAAAGTATTCGTAGATTCGTATTCGTAGGTGGATTCGTATTTCCTAACTTAAATAACTTTATTGGGTGTCACATTGTTGCTATAAACAACAATAAATATAAGTATGGTCATTGATATCAGAAACTCACTCCCGCACTTCGGGTATCCTATCCCCTACGTCTACAAATAGTAATGCCAGATATCATTTAAATCTATTCACCGATTTCTTTACCGTTCAGCTAGACTTAATAAAGCTTCCTTACTACCATGAAGCTTCAAAACATAATATAACATGCAAAGGGCTTCCAACATTTTTGTATGGAGCCTGGCATACCTACAAGTCCGCCATTTTGAAAAAACCTCGATTCGGCGGCCAGTGATGAAACATGTGTCAATCGATAGACTAAATGATTATGATCAAAAAGTATTCAGTGATGAAATGTCGTAAGTGGTATACTTTCTGAGATATTTGAGTTCAAAACCATAGAAAAATAAAGTAAAAAACTTTGTTTCGGCGGATATTGATAAAACAAGTGTTAATCGATAGACTAAGTGATTACGATCAAAAAGTACTCTGTGATAAAATATCGTAAGTGATATGATTTCTGAGATATTTGAGTTCAAACCCGTATAAAAATAAAACATTTAAAGTTAATTATTTTTTATTTTTATTATACATAATATTATATTATATATTAAGTAAATAAATAATTATAAATACATATATAACATCTGGTTGAAGACCACGGGCGACAACATTCTAATTTCTTCAGGTAGTGCTGCCGGTCTTCTTGAAGGAGCTTTTGGTAGTCTATGATTTTTTGATGTCTACAAGCAAGGAGTTCCAGAACAGTATGAACTGTATTGTGAAGGAATTCCCGAATAAGCAGTGCTATGGGTTTCCTTTAAATAAACAGGAGAAGACACATTATTCAAAATAGCATAAAATGTTGAGAGAATTCTGAAGTTTCTCCTGTATCGAATGGGTAGCCATTTAAGTTAGGAATGGAACTGGGAAATGTGGTCATACTTACGTAAGCCGAAGATATATCTAATACAGTTATTAAGAAGGCGCTCCAATGTATTCAGAAGTTCCTCTGACAAATCTGTACAGCACATAGCATAATCAAGGTGAGGGATGACCAGAGTTTATGACGTATTTATGGTTAAGTGTTTATGGCGATACAGCAATTGAAGTGTACCGGTCACTTTTTTCCTTACCTCAGTTACGTTATGTATTATAAAAATTAAACATATTCGTCAAACAAACAACTTAAGGGTAGAGATAAAATCGCGGGATGGTACTGCTCATGCATAGTGGGAAAAGAACCTTGTCCTGTTGTTTCCATATAATGTGTGTTATATGGTTCTTGGCATGGGCTCGACATTAGGAAACATTGCCTTTATCACCAGCGGAATTTTTAGATTCAGTGATTGTCAGACATGATATAGAAAACTAAGCCAATAATGAATTTTAACTTTTGGTTTAGAGTAATTGCCAAAGCTGTAGCCGCTGGTGGCAAATAAATTATTTATGAAACAACCTAGTAGTTTGCTTTTGCTTTGCTTTTTTTTAAAATTCAAACCTACCCGTTATTAATAAATCAAGTACCTATGCAGCACATACACATATGGCATAATATACTTATTTTTCATTATTGACCCAATAAATTCAAAATAAGTAAATGATCATTTTTAATGCATTTTTTTTTGTACGATTTTGAACTCAAATATCTCAGGAAGTATATCACTTACAACATTTCATCACTGAATACTTTTTAATCATAATCATTTAGCCTATCGATTGACATATGTTTCATCAATGTTCGCCGTGGCGAAGTTTTTTTGCTTTATATTTCTACGGTTTTGAACTCAAATATCTCAGAAATTATATCACTTACAACATTTTATCACTGAATACTTTTTAATCGTAATTATTTAGCCTATCGAATGACATATGATTTATCAATGTCCGCTGAAACGAAGTTTTTTGCTTTATTTTTCTAGTTTTGAACTCACTTATCTCAGAAAGTATATCACTTACGACATTTCATCACTGAATACTTTTTGATCATAATCATTTAGTCTATCGATTGACACATGTTTCATCACTGGCCGCCGAATCGAGGTTTTTTCAAAATGGCGGACTTGTAGGTGTGCCAATTAGGTTCGATGCCCTTTGCCCTGTAAATTTTTTAAAGTGAAACTTTTATTCTATCGCCCCAAAATTTTTCGTCCATCTATCCCATGTCGCATTACAGCCGGCCCTGTAGTAAGAATAATAATGGAGATTAAATGATTCATATAAATATTTCTCTTAGTTTTTAATATGCATCTATCATCAAAATGATTGTATGAATTGAATTATGTATTCCGTACTGTAATACGCAAATTGAAAAAAAATTTTTTTTTTCAAATAAGTAAATTTTTTTGAAAAATTTTTTTTGAAACATTTTTTTTTAATTTTTTAATATTTTATTTGGAATATTTTTTTAACATTTTTTTATCTTAAAAAAATAATATTCTTTTTTGGAATATAATTTTTTATTTTTATTTTTTAATATTCTTTTTAAATATATTTTTTTTAAATATTTTTTTAATGTTTGAAGTTTCACATCTACTATGTGTCCCAGCATATTTTCGATTTTTATTATACTAAACTACATGTCTTACTGAACGACAGTAGCCCAGAGCCAAACACTACTGTAATTATTCCGTGACGAAGGTTACGTGCCTTTGAGCTGTAGTATATTTAATTTAAGTTTAATGAATACATATCACAGGCGCAGTTAGCAGCCTCCGGGGACACATTAGCTCTAACACCTGAGTTATTATAGCCCTGGGCTGCCATAGTTTGCCAAAATTATTGTTTAGTTACGAACAAATACACGTTATTATAATCTAGCATTTCTAAAATTTTAACTTGAAATTCTGTGACAATTCAATAGCTCTTGGTTATTTAGATATTTAGCAGTGACCATAGCGCGGGATATGGATTCGATTCCCGGGCTAGTCAGTAAAAATAAGTATAAATTGCTTCCTGGTGTTGTGCCGTCTCGCTTGTATATAACCAAACCCGTAACTCATTACAGGTATATTTGGCTTGAACCCATTAATGGCCCACTACTGGGCACGGGTCTCTCCTCTTGAGGAGGCCTAGAGCATACTCCACTACGCTGCTCCAGTGCGGATTGGTGGAGATTACATTACTGTTTATTTATTTATATCTATTTACTCCCCGGACTTGCTATACACTAATGAATAGTTATGTACTTGGATAAAATATAAATGGAAGCCATTACCACATTTTATACTAATGGCTAACTACTGCATTTGACCACAGACGAGCAATTTCGATACTAAACGTCCATTTCATTATTTTACTTACATACTTTAAACGATTTTAAACTTCGTATTTGTTTATTTAAATGATAACATTATGGGTACATGAACGTATGTATGAAATTTATGTATGAAAGTAAACGAATGTGGATGGTGTTTTAGGAGATGTATGAATATAAGCTGAAGTAAGGTAAGCTTCCGCCGTATTGGAATGGCCTAGAATTCCCCATGCTGTCAGAAAATGGGGTCGTAAGAGGCGACAGACACCGGGCCCTGCTTTTTGGTAGGGCTTCGTCTAAGGATTACACGTAACGTACACACGTTTTTTTCTTTTCGGCGGTAGCTGTCAAAAGAGCTACATAGTGTTCTGGCGAAAAAACCTTTTAAAAATATTTAAACAGTTAAAAAAAAAACACTTTTTTCGCCCTTACGTTAAACTTACCGATTGATAAGTGTAATAATATATCAGAAAGATAAATGAAGTAGTATTGCACTTGTTACTGCACCGTCCCGTCCGTTTAACCGCAACTTGATTTTCAAAATCACTTCACTGAGGTACGATTATTGTATTATAAGTTAATTATGGCTTCCTTTGATGCACTTATGTCGAACCAGCAAGCCATTGAAACAAATCTGCTGAAAAGGCTTGCTGATTTTGAAGCCCAGCTTAAAGCTACGGCGCCACAAACTTCAACCTCTGTAACCCGCCTGAGCGAAGACTTCCATCACTTCAAAACAGAGGTGTCAGAGATTATGAATCTTCTCCGCCAGCAAATCTCCGAATGTTCCAAATCGATTGAAGTCATTGAAATGAGACACCGCAGAAATTATCTAATGTTTCATGGGGTTCCCGAGAACATTGATGGCAGCCTTGAGGATTTCTTCATAAAACTCTTCGTTGAGAAATTTGGACTAGGCGTTTTCACTCGAGACAAACTCAGTGCATGTCATCGACTAGGGAAACTTAGTGACGGCAAGTGTAGACCCGTGCTCATTCGCTTTGTGGATCCTTCAGTTCGATCAGTAATTTGGAGAAAGAAAACTGCCCTCAAAGGTTCTTCTGTCGCCGTGTCCGAGTTCTTAACCCGACAGAGACAATCTCTCTTCATGTCGGCACGCAAACGTTTCGGTGTCCATAACTGCTGGACAACTGAAGGCAATATTTATATTAAGGCAAATGATGGAACTCGCCACCGCATCACTTCTGAACAGGATTTGTGTACTATCGCTGATGTCTCTGAAAAACATCAAAGGAGCCGTTCCACTTCTCCTGTTACAGCTGCTTCCGTAAATCAGTGCGCTAAAACCAAGAGGACTGTACGAAATAGGAAATAATAGAAGTTTGTTGTGCCACCTTTGCAAATTACTGAAACACTACATGTTGTATACATAATATGTAAGCCTACTATGTATGTAAATCCTATTTTTTTGCTTTGATTTATAACATAACATTAGTTTAACATTATTTTGCAACTTAAATGAGTACCTTACTTATAATTAATTTTTGTATTATTTATTAAACTGTAATGTGGGTATTACTTAAAACTTTTGAAATATCGATGTCTTGGACGCTGTTAATTTGGCCTGTTGTTTCTGCACAGATTAGTTATGTTAAGTTGGATTGTAACAAGGAGTAAGTTGCAGTGAATCTCTGGATTACATAGTTTTCTTTTTCTTTACTGTTTGCTTAAAGTAAAATACTTCAATGTTATTTTGAATTACTTCCGTTCATAAATAATATGTATATTTTTTTTTCTTTCCCTTGGCTATTGTTGTAAAGTGATTGTAACAATTTTTTGGCTAATGCAATTTGTTAATACGTTTCTTCGGTTAACCGGCGGGATTGGTAGAATAGTTTGCCATCCCTTAGTATAATTTTGTAGTAATATTTTGTTATACAATTATATAAAATAAATATTAAATATATACATATATATATTTATTTATACAAATTATAATTATTTATTTATCAGTAATGTCCGATGATGATTCTTTTTATTCAGCCTGCGATACTTCCGACAGCTATGATTCCTTTGATGAACCAGAAACATTACAAAATTTACTCGATAAATCACTGGTACAATGTCCGCATTCACTTAACATCTGCCACTTGAATGCGCAGAGTATACCAGCCCATTATTCTGACCTTCTAGATACTTTTTCTTTGAGCAATTCCACGGTGCACGCTATTCTAATCTCGGAAAGTTGGCTTAAGCCACAACTTTCATCCCTCTCTTATAGTTTACCTGGATACGTTTTGGTCAGAAATGATAGGGTTGGTAAAGGTGGTGGAGGAGTTGCTATATACCTACGAAATGGGATATCACATACCATAATTGCTTCCTCTCCCTCGGAATACTCTGCAACTGCCGAATATTTGTTCCTGGATCTACGGGTGGGATGTTTTAAAGTCTTGCTTGGAGTGGTTTATTGCCCTCCTAACACAAGTTACTTCCCCAGTCTGGAACGTGTCCTTGAAGTCATCTCCACAGACTACACACATCGCATAATTATGGGCGACTTTAATACCGACCTTCTCAAACCTTCTGCTGAAAGTGTCAAGCTTCACAATATCCTTACTTCTGTTAATTTATCCGTTCTCCCTAGCAATCCTACTCATCACAACTCTGATTCTCCCGACACCTGGCTTGACCTCATTATCACCTCCTCGCCTTCTCTTGTCACTAAGCATGGTCAGTTGTCTGCACCTGGTTTTTCGCGCCATGATCTACTTTACCTTGCGTTTAAATTAAAACCACCTAAACATAAACAGGAAGTTTTTCGGATGCGTAATTATGCCAGCATAAACCTTGCCGATCTTAGCAAGGATGCGGCATCTATCGATTTTACACCTGTGTATGTTGCATCAACAGTTGATGAGAAAGTGTCTCTCTTTAACGATATAACTTTAAAACTTTTTGATGCACATGCACCGCTGAAAAGTGTCCGAGTAAAGCGGCCTCCAGCTCCATGGATCACACGTGGGGTTCGTATGGCCATGACTCGCCGTGACAGAGCGTTTAGAAGATTTAAGAACAATAGGAATAACGATAATTGGAACTTCTACAAAATCGCTCGTAATCGGTGCAACCAGATGGTCAGGGCAGCTAAGCGTCGATTTTTCCATGACAATATTTCTAATTCTTCTCCGGCCAACATTTGGAAGTTCCTCAATTCACAAGGCGTAGGCAAGAAATGTTTGTTAAACGATAACTTAGATTTTTCTCTTAATGATCTCAACTCACATTTCTGTCCTGCTCCTACTCTGTCTTCTGGCGTCAAGTCCAATACCATCCTCGAAATAGCTTCCTTGGCTAAAACTCAATGCAAAACCTTTTCCTTTTCTCCTATCTCCGATGAAATTTGCCGTAAAGCATTATTATCCATTCAGTCTCAAGCAGTTGGCTGTGATGAAGTGAGTCGTGCCATGATATTACCCATTCTTGAACATTTTCTTTCAGTTATTACTCACATACTAAATTTTTCTCTTCTGACAGGGGTTTATCCTTCTCTATGGCGTAAAGCTTTTGTCATTCCTATTCCAAAAGTCACCAACCCCTCACAACTTAATAATTTTAGGCCTATTTCCATTTTACCTTTTCTGTCGAAAGTTTTAGAATCAGTTGTCCACAAGCAAATGACTACATTCATTTACAAAAACAATTTTATCTCCCCGTTTCAATCAGGATTCCGTCCTGGTCATAGTACCACTACGGCACTTCTGAAAATCACTGAAGATATTCGGGATGGCTTGGAGTGTAAAAAGGTCACTATACTTGTTCTGATTGACTTCTCTAATGCCTTTAATCTAGTTGACCATGACATTCTCCTCGCCATGCTCAATTATCTAAACTTTTCTTCCGATGCGGTGAAATGGTTTTCTTCTTACCTCAGCGATCGTCAGCAAGCTGTCAAGCATAAGCATGCGACATCTGACTGGCAGAAAGTCCTAACTGGCGTACCGCAAGGAGGGATTTTATCTCCTCTTCTGTTCTCCATTTTCATAAATTTTCTTACTTCTCACCTTAGCTGTTCCTACCATCTGTACGCCGACGACCTTCAAATTTACTCCCAAGTTGGCGCTAATTCTATCGATTCTGCTATACACACCATTAACGATAATCTAGCTCATATAAACAATTGGTCAAGTAAATTTGGAATTAAAGTAAACCCTGACAAATGCCAAGCGATTTTGATTGGGAGTACCCGCCAGCTCTCTAAAATTGATCTTAGTTCTGTGGCTCCTCTTATTTTTGACGGTATAACTATTAAGTTTTCCCCGTATGTGAAAAATTTGGGATTCTATATTGACTCTTCTCTTAGTTGGTCAACACAAATCACCATGATCAGTCGATGTGTTTTCGGGAACCTCAGTGCTCTGAATCGTCTTAGAAACTTCCTTCCACACAAGGTTAAGGTTACTCTGGTGCAAACTCTCATTTTACCTATAATTGATTATGCTGATGTGTGTTACCCTGATCTCAACGAAGACCTACTGGATAAGCTAGACCGTCTAGTCAACAACTGCATCCGCTTTATCTTTTGTCTTCGCAAATTCGACCATGTCTCCTTCTACCGATCTCAGCTAAAGTGGCTTCCGATTCGCCAACGAAGACATTTGAGGATACTTTCCAGCCTGTTTTCTATTCTCTATGATAATATCTCACCGGGCTACCTGAAAGATAAATTTCAATTCCAGTGCGACACCCATAACCGACAGCTCCGCTCTTCTGAGACTCTGGCTCTCTCCACACCCCTCCACCGTACAGGTTTCACGCACTACTCATTTGCTGTTCAAGCCACTAGACTATGGAATGCACTACCCGTAGCATTAAGGCAGCCGTGCAATAAAGTAACGTTTAAAAAAAAGATTTTAGAGTTCTATCAAAGATCATCATCATCCCAATAGTTTTATGTTATATTTATTTATAATATTAGTCATGTCCTATTTTATATATTGTGTAAGTATGTATTTATATTTGTATCTATCATATGTATTATTTATTTATATATATATAATGAGTATATAATTTATGTGTATATTGTATTATATTTGTTGTATTATATATCTTTTTTTTTTTTTTTTACACTAATAAGTTAATGCTTGACCAAAATCCCACCTGATGGTAAGTGGAGATGTGGTCCAAGATGGTGAGCACATTAACTTAGTAAAAGCCTATTCACTCTTTTCTTGAAGACATCCACGTCATAGATTGGCGGGAACGCCGACGCAGGCAAGTTATTCCAGTCCTTCGCGGTGCGTATAACGAATGACGAGGCAAACCGCGTCGTTCGTACCGGCGGGATGTTCACGACAAAGGGATGGATACCCGCCGTGCGTCGTGTCGTTCGATGGAGAAACGGAGATGGGGGAATTATCTCAAACAATTCCTGCGCACACTCTCCGAAATGTGCCCTGTAGAAAACCGAGAGACTGGCTACTCTGCGCCTGTGCTCGAGGCTTTGAAGATTGGTCTCAACCAAAACTGGGTCACCAATGAGCCTCTTCGCACGTCTCTCCATCGAGTCCAAAGCAGAAAGGTGACATTTGGCTGCGCCTGCCCAAATGTGCGAACAGTACTCCACACACGGCCGAACCTGAGCTTTGTTATACCGCCTTCGTAGTATTCCCACTGCCCAAAGGTTGACTGGGAGAGAATGCTTTTAGCATTAAGTCCGCCTTTTGTTCCTATACATAATGTAAGGTGCAAAAAAGATTAAATAAATAAATAAATAAATAAATAACGTAGTTAGCTTGCCTTCTTCATCAAGCACTGTAGCACAAACACATGAAAATAGAATTTATGAGCAATATAAATGAGCGTATCCTGAATTTATAGAATTTTAGCTAAATAATCATACTCGTAGTATTCATAGTACTCATACCCCCGCAGTAGGTTCTATATCTGTGTCGCGGTTGGCATGAACACATATAACACATATAACACCCACACACATGACTCATGACCCGAGTACAAATATTTATCTGTCACATAAATATCTGCCCCGGCCGGGAATCGAACCCGGGACCCTTTGTTTCGCAGGCAGGGTCGCTACCAACTAGGCTACAGGGTCACCTAAATCATATCCGTATTTAAAAAAAATCCCGTCTCACATATAGTTTCGATTATATTATTAAACGTTATGAAATTTGTAAGCACCTGACCCCACTCAGAATTATTAAAATTTCCCCTGCAACAAGTTAACTAGGAGAAAAATTTATCAAATCCTCATTAACGGGATAGAATAGTAAACAGAATCCCCAATTAGCTCAGCCGGTTCGGGACCCCAATAAAGGCCCATTACACTGTGGACAGAATAAGACGTAACATTTAGAACACACTGTCCTCGAAATCGAAAACACTGACATTCAATGTCAGTTAATTTCCATAAAACGAATTTTCTTTACATATAAAACCACAGAAAAAATAATCGTAGTTATAATAAGTAATGAAACACAAAAATAAAAATTCCCGATGACCTTTATAGACTCTGATACCATCCAACCGATGTGCCCCAAACTGGACTCATTAGAACGGCAATAATACGAAGATGGTTTGAGGACCACTAAAACAAAGCATTAGGAACATTTTCAATTTTCGACTTTTTCCATACAACTTTTTTTGCGAAGTAGCACATGTAGATATCCACTAGTCCATAATAAGACATTACAAACTTCCACGACCCGCGACGAGAACAAACATTTATATGTCATGGAAATATCTGCCTCGGAACTACATTCGGGATCGAACCCAAGACCTTTACTCCACTACCAAACTACGACATCGGTTACGATATATTTATTGAGTACATCGGCGATTGTTTTTTTATACGTATTCTTTTATCCTACTAATGTTAAAAATGTGAAATAAATAAATGTGAAAATTTGTATACTTCGTTACTCTTTCACGCAAAAACTACTGAACTGATTGCCATGAAATTTAGCACACAGGCACGGACGTAAAAAAAAAACGGACGTAATGAAGTGATGAATGATGTAATGTAATGTAATGAAGTGAACAGTGAAGCACCCATAGTAATACCAACTCTGTATTCGTACAAGTACACACACCCACACATTGACACCATCCAGATATGACATTGACACCATCGCGAATCAAAAATTACAAAATTACGCACACATGGTAAGCGAGCTGTCAGCTGTCAACTTCACTCTCGATTAGACAAGGTTACGTCCGTTCTTTTTTTATGTCCGTGCACACAGGTAAACCATGATCTCAAATTAGATATAGGATACTTGTTATCCCGGAAAAACGTGGGCAAAGCCGCGGTCAGAGCGGTAGATGTAATTAAATTTACATAAGAACAAGATTTCAGTTCAATGCTCTTTAGTTTATAGATGTTATAAGCACCAAGGGCAACTTTTACAGCGCAAAAAGATGATGATTTTAATAGTAATTTTATTATTCAAAACCGAGAGTAAAACCTCATGGCTATTCAAACTTTTACCATCTCAGTAAAACGATATTCCGTAATGTTCATTTTTTTAAAGACTATAAAAAATCGTTCAGGATTTTTAGGAAAACGAGTTTGGTGAGAAGAAATTCTACGACATTGCTGAGCCTGAATAGCAATAACAATGCATGAAGCTTTACTGACGTGAAAACTTGTAGATATACTCACACTATACTAATATACTTACTTCTTGATTGGTACCATATCAAAATAAGATCTATTACAAATCGAGCGATTAAAATCGGTACAGCCGTTCTTAGCCGTTGTAGTTTTTATGTGCATATCTTCTCCCTCTCCCTCTCCCTCTCCCTCTCCCTCTCCCTCTCCCTCTCCCTCTCCCTCTCCCTCTCCCTCTCCCTCTCCCTCTCCCTCTCGCTCTCGCTCTCGCTCTCGCTCTCGCTCTCGCTCTCGCTCTCGCTCTCGCTCTCGCTCTCGCTCTCGCTCTCGCTCTCGCTCTCGCTCTCGCTCTCGCTCTCGCTCTCGCTCTCGCTCTCGCTCTCGCTCTCGCTCTCGCTCTCGCTCTCGCTCTCGCTCTCGCTCTCGCTCTCGCTCTCGCTCTCGCTCTCGCTCTCGCTCTCGCTCTCGCTCTCGCTCTCGCTCTCGCTCTCGCTCTCGCTCTCGCTCTCGCTCTCCCTCTCGCTCTCCCTCTCCCTCTCCCTCTCCCTCTCCCTCTCCCTCTCCCTCTCCCTCTCCCTCTCCCTCTCCCTCTCCCTCTCCCTCTCCCTCTCCCTCTCCCTCTCCCTCTCCCTCTCCCTCTCCCTCTCCCTCTCCCTCTCCCTCTCCCTCTCCCTCTCCCTCTCCCTCTCCCTCTCCCTCTCCCTCTCCCTCTCCCTCTCCCTCTCCCTCTCCCTCTCCCTCTCCCTCTCCCTCTCCCTCTCCCTCTCCCTCTCCCTCTCCCTCTCCCTCTCCCTCTTCCTTTCCCTCTCCTCAACAAAACATCAATTGCGAATTTTTTACCACATTGAAAACAAACTGCATAGATACCGAATAATCACATTACATAACAGCATCATACGAAACTAATGTCCTGTATCAATAAGCGTATCTATTTTATAATACTCATCCACGGTGTCTGTGTGTCAATATCACGAAGGAGAGTTGACCTCATTGAATTAGAAGGCGTCGCGGACTCCTTAATGAAGTTAATCTGGAGTGAGGAGTCGGAAGCATCCGCGTCACTCATTAACATTATTTGCAGTTCTATTGGGACACGTTAGCGGTTAGTGTATTGGGATGGGGCCTTGAGTACAAAATATAGTATACTGGCTATGCTGGTGAGGGCGACGCACTTAGGTCTCTTCCCAATGTGGCCTTAAGTATACTTCAGTATACTTTCCTCTCTCTAGGTACTTTGGTACAGATCAAACAAGCCCAGAATGAATAGGTTGTTTCCAACTTGCACTTTACTATCTGATGAGTGTAAATGTTGACCTTTCCTTGTTCTTCCTCCTGTATGGAAGTTTTTTGTTAACATGTTCTTATTTATTGTATTTTTAGTTTAAGTTTACAAACCCGTAAATACTCCTAGTTAACAAGCTATGCTAGAGTTCTTGCCTGTATAATGTATATTTCAGGATAGATTTTCCAAGCCGTTTGAAACACTATCGCAGTTCCCTTGTTTATTACAGCATATGGACGCTACAAATTTGCATATGAGACAAAGCGAGGCGATTTCGCGTGAAACGCAAAAGCGTAGCTGGTCAGGATTTGAGGAATCCAAATAGAATTTCCTGTAACAGACAATTTTGCTGCGTAGTTCCTGTTCGTTTGGGGCACGGATTCTAGGAAAATCTCGTTTAAAATTTTGTTCTTTGTGTTTACAGAAGCGAGCAAGCAATTCTTGATCTAGTTTGGTGTCACCATTCCTATTTTATTAAATTGTACAGCTACCTGCGTATGTAGATGCCCAGCATCATCATGGTTTAGATACATGTAGCTAAAAACACCGCGGATTATTCCGTTCAGTAGTTTTTGCGTAATGCTAATGAGGTTCTTTTTTTATGCTAACGACGGGCAAACAGGCATACGGCCCACCTGATGGTAAGTGCTCACAGTCGCCTATGGACACGTGCAGCATCAAGGGAGCTGCAAGTGCGTTGCCGGCCTTGAAGGATACGATATACACTCTTCTTAAGGAAATTCTTAAAGAAATACGCAAGATAATATAACTGGCCTCAAATCAAGTTTTACTTTAAGTTCTCGTTATGTGTATCTAAACAAACAATAAATTAGTCGGCAAACAGTCTTTCAATTCAAGCACCATTGCTGCCTGCGTATGTACGGAAAAAGTTAGTTTAGTAAGTACACTTTATACTCCGGAACTCTTTTACGGTAAAATATTAGTGCATTTGTCCATTATTTTATTAAATAAGGTACGTCGGAGAGAATTATCGGACTATACAGTCTAATCTGCATGACTGCCAAAGTATACCAGCTTGGCGACTAAGGTGATACTCGCCAACAGTATGATACTACCCATATTCTAACAATAAGTGTAATAGAAATCTCATGAACATTCCTTTTCACTAAATATAAAAAATATAGCTGTAAGCTTGGCTTATAGGGAACATAATATTCGTATTTTAACTCGCAAACTGTCGCCTACAGTCACAAACTTTGCCCAGGCTCGGTTAAAATATTATTATTTATGTAGCTAACACGCCTCCTGCGGCGGAGCAAATTCTTCACTCTGTTTCAGCTTAATTCAAAAACTGGTGATTTATATTACTGATACTGCATCGTAATCTAATACGGGAATGCAATTTCTTGCTGCGTTCCGGATAATATTTTAGCGCACTGCAGTTGCTAGAAAACACAAATGTTACATGGGTTTTGAAATGAATTTATTATTTTACTACACCCTTTATGAAACCACCTTTAGGTATCTACACTGAAACCAGAAAACGATTTTTTTCTGTAAGTATTTGTATCTATTCTCATCTGTATCTGCTCATAGCCCGGCGGCTTGCGTCGATCCTATGAGATCGGCAAAGTTAAGCAACAGCGGGCGCGGTCGGTAGTTGGATGGGTGACCGCTAGTGGCAAAAATTTCTTGAGCGTTTCCGTGCTTCGGAGGGCACGTAAAGCCGTCGGTCCCGGTTGTTATCATTAGATAACAGTCGTTAAGCCATGTCGGAGGCCCTCGGGCGGTTTGAAAACTTCCGACACTTGGGTTGGCCACTAACCCCTCCACCAATCCGCACTGGAGCAGCGAGGTGGAGTATGCTCTAGGCCTCCTCAAGAGGATAGACCCGTGCCCAGTAGTGGGCCATTAATGGGTTGAAGCCAAGTATTTATTAGGTGTTTGTTAGATGGACGTCAAACGTATGCATATTGTTATTGTATTGTTTGCACATTATTATTGTGCATATTATTAGCATAACTGCGCTACTATCAAACTCGTTTCAAGGTCAAGCAATGAAGGATAGAGACAGCAAAGTGCTTGTCACTGGTAGTGCTTACCCTTTCATAAACAATATCATTATGAGCGCTATCGTTTTCTAATTCATACCCCGTCCTATGCAAAGGACCAGGTCGGCCGATACGGAACAAGTTTTGATGTATTCTGCAAACTTTGAGGACAGATGTCCGTCCAAACTACACATAAGTAGGCGCGTAAAGTTTTGAGTGCGGTACTGTTTGATTTGCCTCCATAAAACGACCGAACAAGCTTGATGTGGGTCAGACGGGAACTGAGTGACAAGTTGTTTTTGATCAAAAATTATAATAAACAGATATGGTTTAGCTTAAGTAATAAATTTGTACAAGACATTGAAATCTTCTGGAAAATAAGTAGGTCGGTAGACAGTTACCAAGCGATTGTAAACAAGTCGGCAATGCTTATACATATGTATGTAAATTAGTGGTCAAAACGCTCATAGCCCGGCTTAAGTGATCGACAAAATTAAGCAACAGAGGGCGCGGTCGGTCGGTAGTTGGATGGTCATCCACAGTGCCAAAAATCTTTGAGCACTTCCGGACTTTAGAGGGCTTTACATAGCCGTCGATTCCGGTTATTATAGTTAGATAACCGTCGTTGAGCCATGTCGAAAGCCCTCGGCATCAAAACTTCCGACACTTTGGTTGCCCACTAACATCTCCAAACTTCACTGGAGCCGCATGGTGGAGTATGCTTTAGGCCTCCTCAAGGGGGAAGATCCGTGCTTAATAGTGGCCATGGTATTAATGGGTTGATACCAATAAGTAGCCAGGCAAATTACTAACTAACCCTATCTCTACCATACATTATCCATAGACCATAAGACCATCAGGGCCAGTGACCTCCAGTAGGGGCCGATGCTATTTCTTCATCTATAATTCAAGAAGATATCTACTCAATCAAAAAAGGTTGGCTTCGATTACGAAGATGATTAAATATCTTTTACCCAGAGATGTGGAAAAAAAATCTACGAATAGGATGCGTTATGTGAGACATCAATAACGAATTAAATGATCATTATTCAACGTTACAAAAAAAGCGGCCAAGTGCGAGTCGGACTCGCCCATGAAGGGTTCCGTAGCAGCAAGTAATATAATATAAAAGTTCTTGTAGTTTGTTGTAACTTTAATCGAGGTAAATTGCGGTTTACGATTTATGACGCATTAAAAAAAAACTACTTACTAGATCTCGTTCAAACCAATTTTCGTTGGAAGTTTGCATGGTAATGTACATCATATATTTTTTTTAGTTTTATCATTCTCTTAGTTTAGAAGTTACAGAGGGGGGGACACACATTTTACCACTTTGGAAGTGTCTCTCGCGCAAACTATTCAGTTTAGAAAAAAATGATATTACAAACCTCAATATCATTTTTGAAGACCTATCCATAGATACCCCACACGTATGGGTTTGATGAAAAAAAAATTTTTGAGTTTCAGTTCTAAGTATGGGGAGCCCCCAAAGTTTACTGTTTTTTTCTATTTTTATGTGAAAATCTTAATGCGGTTCACAGAATACATCTACTTACCAAGTTTCAACAGTATAGTTCTTATAGTTTCGGAAAAAAGTGGCTGTGACATACGGACGGACAGACAGACAGACAGACAGACAGACAGACAGACAGACATGACGAATCTATAAGGGTTCCGTTTTTTGCCATTTGGCTACGGAACCCTAAAAACGCAAAGAAAGAAACTCAATTCATTATTTATATTTATTCCCAAAACTGTCACCATTGGAGGGATAACTTATCATTATTATAAACTCCAAATAGCCTCCCTCCTCTTCTACAACTGTAGTGACTTTTTGTTTTAATACATTTAGCGAGACTCACTCAATCCCCTGTTATTGCGTTTCAACTGGACACAGTGTAGTGCCAACTAGAGGCGGCAATATGGGCGAGCTTTGACGCAATTAGCTGGCCACAGCGCAGCGGCCTGGCCGTTTTATTGCATGTGCCTAAAATTGTGTCCGTTTTACATGTCCCAGCGCCAGTGAATGGAATGGACTAAGTCGGCTGCTATGAACCGAATGGTTTGATCTTTATCTTATATCTTTGTATTTTGTCTTTAATATTCGTACAATTTTTTGTCTTTAAAAATCAGTAGGTATACGGTGGATTTCGTTCGTCACTTCAAAACAAATCGACTTTAATAAATGACCTTACCGAAATCAATTATACGTAATATGTTTTTTTTTCTTAATAAACTATATATTAATCCAATAGGTTAATTTATATATTATTGCCGTATTGGGGCGGCTTAGAATACTAACCCCAATCCCACGCCGGATGGGTGTCGTAAAAGGCGACTAAATCCGGCCCGCTGGTGGTAGGACCCCTCGAGGGATTATATTAGTAATATTGATTTTGATTATTAATTAATACCATTATTACTATTATTATATTTCCATGGGGTTCGCCTGGATAGCTACCACCCTTGAGCATGAGTCAGCCGCCAAACGACTCGTCGTGTTCCGGCTGGGGGCTTGAGAGCCAGTTCTTTCTTTCTTTTTCTTCTCTCTTTCTTGGCCGGCAACCCATCGGTGAAGCCTTTGGTGTTGCTGATGTCCATGGGCGAAGATAGCCAATTATCATCAGGTGGATCGTCAGCTCGTTTGCAGGCTATTTCCATTAAAAAAAAATTTAAGGTTTACTAATTTCTTCTATTAAGACTTCGAATAAGGTTTCGTCTTTAATCAAGTAAGTCATAATTATCTCTACATCATTAATGGTTAATATTTGTTAATATTGTTAGCATACACTACGCCCAACCTTTCACAAAAGTTACAGTAATATAGCTGAACAACATTCGCGGTAAACTGAAATCATATTCAGTATACGAGGCGGGCAATGCCTCACTCTGTAATTGAAACTGCAATAAAACGTTTGAAAATAGCGTCCAAACGAAAACATTCGATGTGTACAGTTACAGTTACAAAGCAATGCGGTTTTACCGCACTCCTGAAAACACCGGCAACCCCAATTAATCATACCTTACAGAATTATGTCACGAGTACACTCGCGCACAAAATTGTTAAATGGAAACAAATTTTTTTACGTCGCTGTTAATATTTTTATGCTGCCTTTTTCAGTAGGTTATCTCGACAAGGGCGATGTATAACACAATTATAAGCTAATTTTAGTTCCGCGAAAATATTCAACAATTCGGTTTCGTGGAATTATTTTTTATTACAGTATTCACAGGTACATATTTTATATTTGATGAAAAAAACGAACCACATAATTAATCGCATCCGTCCACGGCCGTAGCTAGGGGGGGGGCATTGTGGGGCGCATTGCCCTACCTTGAAACCACAGTGCCCTACTTTAGAGATACCAAAAAGTAAGATAATTTATTATAATTAAATTGTTTTTTCATAGCTTGAGATAAAAAAAAATATAGCGACAGGTATCTAAACTTTTCCGAATATACCACAGTTTGTGACATTCATTTATAATATTTCTTTGTTCTGTGACCTAGAGGTCGGTGATATACATGGTGATTGATTTAGGAGCCCGTGCTTCGGATCAGATCAATTATGATAATTTTTTAACTTCCGCCCTATCTGTAACCAATGCTGCCCTACCTCAAATTCGACTCTAGCTACAGCCCTGCATCCGTCCCATTAGCTGTTGCACTGTATGTTTGGTGATGTTAAATGACCATTGATATTAGACACACGATTATCAATCATTACATTATCTACAGTCTATATACACACGCACAACCACATGTCCAAAGAAATTATTTGTGAGCAATGATATTATAATGTAAAGAGATAGATATGTCACTAGTGCGCCGACGATGAAGAGCGTAAGAACAGGCAATTGACCGGTCTGCTCGTAGTCGCCTGTCAATACAAGACGAAACGCACGCTTTTGTTTTTGTCAGAAGTGCTTGATATTTGACATACAGCGTTAAAATGTCTTCGTGTATTATACCAATGTGATTGGTGTAGTGAAACAAAAGATAAACGTGTGTGTTGTAGCTCTTTACGAAACAGATTTTTTGGTTGATTTGTAAGGCCTTAACGTATCTATATTTTTTTAATATCATTGTTTGTGAGCAGCACATCTTCAACTCAGCAACAATCTTCTTAATGCTAAACTTGAAACATAAAACAAGTTACTTCAGAACAGAACTAGCAAGTCATCACCACTACAGTAGTATTAATAATTCAGTTTTAGAAATCTTGTACCTAAAAATCTTTTAGTCTTACTCCCTATGGCATTGTTTTAATATATAATTATCTTAAATGTATTTAACAAATCTATTAATCATTTATTAGCATCAGCGAGCTGTATTAAATATACTTAAAAATATTAAAACTTACGCACCTAAAGATTTATTTATAAAAACTTTGTTCCATTAACATGAAATAAAGAACAAAAGATTTCTATCCACTTTTGTTTGTAACTGTACACTCGGACAAATTAATTATAAAGCTGACTTTGTAGTTCCGTCCGTCTGTCGTAAATTATTATGATGTCGCTCTAATAATGCAATGCACAGGTCTGGATGGCACGAGTTCTCCAGGATGAGCGAGTGATGGATGAACTACTGGTACACAATGGAAGTTTTACTTCTACTTTAATGTTCATACAATACATTACACAGCAGAGCCTTAATCTATACATCTATACAAATAAATAAAATTGGAGTGTCTGTTTGTAAACCGCTTTTTACTAAGTGCATTTGGATGTATACACGGTACATATACCAAAACAACATTTTTTTTACAATTTTCGTCTATCTGTTTATCGGTCTAAGTATAAAATTGGTAATGTTATACTAATTTAATGAGCAAAATATCTAACTAGAAATACGTTTTGACTCCTTTAAATTAAAAGATTTAATAGATGAGCCTCATATATAGTTTACAGCAAACTTATATCAACGTGTAATTTTTTTTTTCAGAAAAAAAATATTTGCAGAACTTTTGACAGTACGAAACCCGACCCCACACGAATCCGATTTGGAATTGACCACCTTTTATATTTTTTCGATTTAAATTCAACATATGGAATCTCATCCCAGTTACATAACTTCTCAGATATCTCATTACCAATTTAATATCTAGATAACAAGCAAGCCTCGTGGCTACAAGCGATACCAACTTGGAAGGTCCAAATTCAAATAGCCGATACTATCTCGATGTGTTAATTAAACACCTAAATTATCTCCAGGCCCAATCTCGTATCCAAAAGGCAATTTTCGATTTATTAGTTCCCAACTTGTTGAGATTCGAATCCAAATTAATATAAACGTTAACGCAATACTGACATAATTAACTACCCATTGTTTCACTGTGGACGGGTGAGCGAAAAATGAAGTGTTTAATGAATCTTGTGGGTATATGTATAACTAGCTGACCCGGCGAACTTCGTATCGCCTAACAAACTTTTTTTGTAAAATAAAAGTAGCCTAAGTTACTCCTTGTTATATCAGCTATCTACCAGTGCAAGTCCCGCCAAAATCAGTCCAGCCATTTTAAAGATTAGCCGGAACAAACAGACAGACAGACAAAAATTTTAAAAAATGTTGTTTTGGTATATGTACCGTGTATACATCCAAATGCACTTAGTAAAAAGCGGTTATTTTAATATTACAAACAGACACTCCAATTTTATTTATTTGTATAGAGTATAGATATGTAAGTAAGAAATAACTGGAGGTTAAAGGCTAGTGCTAAAATGCGCCGTGAAATACTTCGGTGTTTAATCTATACTAATATATAAAGAGGAAAGATTTGATTTTTTGTTTGCATTGAATAGGCTCCAAAACTACTGAACCGATTTGAAAAATTCTTTCACTGTTGGGAAGCTACACTATCCCCGAGTAACATAGGCTATATTATATTTTCAAAAAAATTAGGGATCCTTAATAAAACTCCAATAATCCATAAAAAAATAAGAAAAACCGAAGCAAAGCGAGGGCGGTTACTCGTAAATAAAATAAACACCTGGGCGACCGAGCTAAAATAGAGGAAACGAATTTTACCAGGAATTAGATCTTCAATCTACTCGTAATCATAAATTAGATTATTCGCTACCATAAACGCCCATATTGCAAACATCGAAATTGTTAGTGCCATTGAAAAGGAAAAGAAGTAATATCTGTATGAAAATAATGAGCAATGGCAGTAATATGATACCTACAATTTATCTCATCATAATCGTCGCTCAATAATATTATCTCCTCGTTTCTCGACGATGCTCAGACAACTCCTCACATCGATATAATTAAAATTGAATCCCCGTCTTTGAATAATAAACATTTACAAGGGACTCGGATTCAAATTTATTTCCAAGACTTGTTAAATGTAAGCCAGATTTATTTTGAAAGGGGATGGCGTTTTGAAATTAACACCGAGGCCTAATTGTTTGTTAAAATATTGCAATTCGATTTATTTCTTTTGTGTTTTAAATCCTACTGTTCGGAAGTATATTTTGAGGTGGCAATTTTCTAATATTTTTAAATGTAACAGGTCTTGCTACTGATAATATTATTGAACTAAACGAAGCACACTTACTCTAAGCTTACTAAAATACTTTAGTAAAAACCGCATCCAAATAGGCTAAGCTGTTAACGCCGCTGGTAAAGCTTGCTACGAAACCATATTACCAAACCGTTTGTTTTAAACATCGAATTAAATTATACGAATCACAGGCAGGTTCAAAATAATTTAGTCGCCTTTGCGTTACTCCGTAACACACGAAACGCGGACGTAAACACAGACATGTGGACGGGAACATTCGTATGTAGGAATGTTTAATCCAGATCCGGTTGACACGCACGAGAATGCACCTCAACGCCCTCTAGATAATCGAATTGTTTTAACATAGCTCTGTTAAAACAATTCTCACCGATTTCAGCATTAACACAACATTCTGTGACACTGGTGTGAAACGAAAATTGGAAATCTATGTAATGTCGTATTTGTTAAGGAAAATTAGAATTGAAAAAGTGTTAGGTTAGGTTCGTTATACGAGTTCAAGGAAAATAAAGAGAATAATAAATCGAAATTATCTAACATCAATGACTCTGGGATGCAATCTACTGCTCGTGGTACACCCTAAAGCCAAAGTCAAGTCAAATAATTTATTTCGTCCTAATAGTTTTCGTACCGGAACATTTTTTATGCTTTTAGCAGGCAAATGAGCAGACGGTCACCTGATGGTAAGTGATCACCGCCGCCCATAGACATTAACAACACTGGGGTCGTCACCAACGCGTTGCCGGCCAAGAAAATGAGATAGACCCGCTTTTTGAAGGACTCCATGTCATAGTTTAGAGGAAGCACCGATGCAGGAAGTTTGTTTCACAGTTTACACGTACGAGGTAGAAAATTACGTGAGAACCGAACCGAACCGAACATAAAAATATTCAGAAAAATCTTTATAAATACGAAGTCCTGAATCCGAAAATATGTTATCTGTTTTGTTTAGTAAAGAATAACATTATAGAGAAATTCTCAGAAACAAAATTATTTGGCTTCAGAGACCTTTATCGCACTTTTGAACACAGATTATCAACGACGCACAAAAAATATCGAGGCCCCACAGGAAAATTATAGGGACTCTTTTGACATTAAAAAGTTTAACACATTTCCTCGCGATAGCGCTTCAATGGAAAGTTCGATTCGTCTCTAAGATTAATTGTTCAAATCTCGGTCATTGTCGTTATTGTCGCAGCTTTTGGGCCCTTTTATGAAATTCACAATCCATTGTTTTGGTGAGATTAAAAAAAGTTTAAAAAAGTTCCTGTACAACCACAACATCGCCGTGCTACAAAAGCTTGCCTCCCAATTTAAGCTCTATTCATTGTTAACAAAAGCTCCACTTTATAGGATAGCTTTTTTAGCCGTAGCAAACAGTTTGCGAGTCTAAATAACGAGGTCACGAGAAATTTCTGTTTTTGCCGGTCATTTAAAGCTTTCATTAGTGAATTCGTGCGCGGTTAAAAAAATATCTTTATTTTTCTTTAAGTTGTTTAATTAATTCGTTACAGTGTCGCGGCTGCGAGTTTGTGAGTGGAATGCACACAATCCTTTAGCCGCGTTTTTCCGGAGTTTTTTCCATGTAACTATTTTGCTGCTTCAAAACTTTTTTAAAGTTAGTAATCAATTTGGTAACAATTTTATAGCAGCTAACAAACTGACAGTCTAGCCACGCGACATGGCTCAACGACTGTCATATAACAACAAAAAAACTGTTATCTTAGGACCAGGACCAACATTAAGGCATTACGACATAACGTGCCCTCCAAAGCACGGAAGCCAGCACTGATCTGCAAAGTCTCGAGCACAGGCACAGAGTAGCCAGCCTCCCGGTTTTCTATAGGGCACATTTTGGAGAGTGTGCGCAGGAATTACTTGAGTTAATTCCCCCTTCCGCGTTCCTCCATCGAACGACACGGCGCACGGCGGGTATCCACCCTTTCATCGTGAACATCCCGCCGGTACGGACGACGCGGTTTGCATTTACATTCATTATGCGCACTGCGAAGGATTGGAATAGCTTGCCTGCGTCTGCGTTCCCGCCCACCTATGACGTGGATGTCTTACACTTACCATCACGTGGGATTGTGGTCAAGCATTAACTTATTTTAAGTAAAAAAAATGTTTGCTAATCGCCCGTTGTCACACACGATCAACACAAGCCGGGCTATGAGCACAAACTTTTTTCATGTTACAAAATTATAAAACTTTTATTTACGCAGTTTGCTTATAAACAAACATTAACAAATTGAACTAATACTACTAATAATAATACTTTAGGGTACTGACCTGTCATGTTAATGTGTATAAGTTACCTAATAAATAACAAAAAAATCTGTAGTAGTAATAGGGTAGTGAAATAAAAATAATAAAAACACGCCCAAAATAAGGAAGATCATTAAAAATAGGAAAATACATACATCTTTACAAAACACAAAATGGCACACGAACTTCTAAATAAACATTCACTTTATTTATTTGTCAGGCTATATTCAGCTACTGAAATAAATTTTATGCCCAACCTTTCATTGTAAGTCCGTACGCACTCAAAAACCAGCGAGGGGAATCTCGCCCAAGTAGCGGCCATCGAAGGCTCCCCGATTTACATACGATCCTGTTGAGGGTAAAAATTTTCCCGGCCACATATAAGTTACCCAATTTGCTAACACGGACCCGACCGTGCGTAGAACTACAATGGATCAAATGCCAAACAGATACTTTTCTTGCGTAGAACTTACTTCTAGTGAAATAATGTTATTGGTACTTATAATTTCGGTATTTTATAGAAAGGAAGAATGCATAAAAAACACAAAAATACAGGGATATAAAAATATAATACCAAACATAAATGTTAAAAATAAAAGTAAGAAATTTAATGTTTTTATTATTTAAGATTCAACAGCAGCGATTCGGTTTTAAAAGATTTTTACCACTTTTATCTGTGCATTCAACTCCTGACCATCCCAGAAGCAAACTCGTTCCTTCACTTATGGAATCTGCCATATTACGTTGCCAATATTTGTGTATTACAAATTACAATGCCGTTGTTTGTTCAATATATAGTACTACATACCTATAACAAATACAGTAAGGTGCCTTCAATTTAGATTCTATGACAGAAACACATGTAATTTCAAAGCTGTGTTTAAAATTCATACCAATTGGTAACAAACAAGCAAACATACACGCCACGCATGCAGAATGTTACGTATTGTGCTATGATGTAATAAGCTCGAAACTAAAGCCCATATATTTTGTCATAGACATTTCTTTCCATTCGTAACTCTATAACCAACCCTCGTTCGTCGCTGATCCACCTTTGGCCATTGCTCAGAGTAACTGCGCCCGAGGGAATTCTTGACGGGTCCATGTTCCCATCAGCTAAATGCTGACAGGTGTAACTCAAATACCGCTTCATTAAAGGCTAATAATACATAACGTGATTGCGTATATGTACTTAAAGTAAGCATTTGTAAGCTTTTGTGTAACACTAAAGCCATTAACCACATCAACGTCGAAAAGAATATTTAGATAAAAATTCGATCATTATCCTATTAATCCATCCTTTTAGGAATTCATTGTCCTAAGATTATGGTATAGAACTCCTTTATTTTATTACGATACGTATAAATCTTATATATAAAATTCTCGTGTCACGGTGTTAGAAATTGAACTCCTCCGAAACGGCTCGACCGATTTTCGTGAATCTTTGCGTGCATATCGGCTAGGGTTGAGAATCGGACAACATCTATTTTTCATCCCCCTACCCCTAAATTTTTTTTGGCAGAACAACGTTTGCCCGGTCAGCTAGTAACTTGTAAATATTATACATATTATTAGGTAGTAGTAAAAAGTACTCTAATTTTATATCAAATTTCTTTTCATCAGACATATTTTTCAACATAAAGTTCTTTTATGTTGATCTCGCAGTAATTTTACTGCTCTCTCTACAAGTAATTTCACAACTGTTTGCCACGTAAATTACATTTTTAATTGATTCCAGTCTACATTTCCACTAACAATCTAACGCTGTTGCTAAACTTGTTGAAACATTTCAAATACTCGACGCAATGAAAAGCATTTTAAACCTAAATAATCCATTTTGCAATTAAGAAAGTCCTCAACGTTGGTGCGTAAATTACTTAATCTGCAAGCCGTGCATTGCCAAGCCTGTATGAGGACAGATGTGGAACGAAATTAATCAAGGTCGGGGCAGGCATTAACAGAGTTCGGACGGGTTTGACCTTATTCTAAGAAGCCGGGAAACTAGCGAATTAACTGCCTAAACAAGTTATAATTACAATACCACTTTAAACATGAAACGAAATCATTAGTAAATGTTACGTGCATTTTTTATGTAAATCTATACAAAAAAATAAAATTGGAGTGTCTTTCTCTTTTTGTAATATTAAAATAACCGCTTTTTACTAAGTGCATTTAGATGTAAGTATACACGGTCCCCGTGTGGTGCCGGGTCCACTTAAGTAGAATAGCACCACTCCCGTTCTTCCTGGGATGTCGTAAAAGGCGACTAATAGGACTAATCCAGAAGATGGGCAGCAGCATCTTCCTGTGTGTGACGAACACCAGTCAGGTCACCTGCGGTCACCAACACGCACTAGCCAAGCGTGGTGACTACCGGCTAAAACCCCCGCATGATTGTCACGAATGAGCCTCGGCCCCCAGTCCCCGGCAGCCCCGCTATCCCTAGTTACGGTAGCGGCTATGGTAACGGCGGGGCAGGGGGTGCTAAGAATCGCCGGCAGAGATCGGGCTACCAATCCCAACGACGACTTCTGCACCTGGCAACATACAACGCCAGGACACTGAGGACCGACGACAAGGTAAAAGAGCTGGAAGAAGAGATAGACAAGTTAAACTGGAGTATTGTGGGTTTATCTGAAGTCCGAAGACAGGGGGAGGACACGATAATACTCAAATCCGGAAACTTGTTCTATCACCGGGAGGGCGAACACCTGTCCCAAGGTGGTGTCGGGTTTCTCGTCCACAAGTCCCTCGTCAACAACATTGTGCAAGTTGGGAGTGTGTCGGCCAGGGTAGCGTACCTTACACTCAGAATATCTAAACGGTATTCGTTGAAGGTCGTACAGGTATATACCTGTACGACTGTGTGTCGAAGTCGGCGCATATGCACCGGGGACACTTGCTGGCAAACTTCATGGAGAAGGAGGACTTATTCATGATGAACTCCTTCTTCAAGAAGAAGCCGCATCGTAAGTGGACCTGAATAAGCCCTGATGGTTCCACAAAAAGCGAGATAGACTTCATTCTGGCAGACAAACGGCATATATTTAATGATGTCTCTGTGATCAGCAGGCTTAAAACCGGAAGCGATCACCGCCTTGTAAGAGGCACATTAAATATCGACGTGAAGCTGGAACGGTCACGCCTGATGAAGTCTACGCTTCGCCCAACACCTGTCCAAATCCAGGGTTCCGAGAGCTTTCAACTCGAATTACAAAACCGTTTTGCGTGCCTAGAATCATGCGCGTCAGTGGACGAGTTTAACACCAGGATGGTTACAACTGTCCATGAGGTAGGGTCGAAGTACTTCAAGACCCACCCCAGTGGTAGATCTCAGGATCTCTCAGAACAAACCCTCGGTCTAATGAGGGACCGACGAGAACTATGTGTGCAGTCTCCAACCTCTATGGCGGAGTACAGACGGCTCAATGAACAGATCTCCAAGTGCAGGCGACGCGATTTGCGAAAAAACAACGCAAATCGTGTAAAAAACACAATTGAGCAAAACCGAGGCTCCAAAGTGTTCGCCAGAGATCTGTCTATTGGGCAAAGTCAGCTTACGAGGTTGAAGACCGAGCTCGGCACCATAGTGTCATCGAAACCCGAAGTTCTGAGAGAGACGGAGAGATACTACGGACGGTTGTATGCCTCCTCTCAAGCTCCAGCTCCCCTCGAGGAGAGCGATAAGCGAGCCAAACTAACCCGACACTACACAGAAGATATCCCGGACGTCAGCCTGTATGAGATTAGAGAGGCTCTCAAACAGCTTAAAAACAACAAGGCACCGGGTGATGACGGAATCACAACTGAGCTGTTAAGAGCTGGAGGGAAACCCCTCCTAGTAGCGCTCCGGAAGCTGTTCGATTCCGTCATTAATACTGGGACTACCCCGGAAGCGTGGAGCAGAAGTGTGGTGACTTTGTTCTTTAAGAAAGGGGATAAGACCCTTTTGAAGAACTACAGGCCCATTGCACTTCTGAGCCACGTTTATAAGCTGTTTTCGAGAGTGCTCACAAATCGCATTGCACGCAGGCTTGACGACTTCCAGCCTCCCGAACAAGCAGGATTCCGGAAAGGCTACAGTACCATGGACCACATACACACACTGCGGCAGATTATACAGAAGACCGAGGAGTATAATCTGCCGCTATGTGTTGCCTATGTGGACTATGAGAAAGCCTTTGATTCTATCGAGACCTGGGCAGTACTAAATTCTCTTCAGCGGTGCCGGATCGACTACCGGTATATCGAGGTGTTGAAATGTTTATACACATCGGCCACCATGACCGTCAGAGTACACAACACAGCAACGAACCCCATCCAACTGCAGAGAGGTGTAAGGCAAGGGGACGTCTTATCCCCGAAACTGTTTACCGCTGCGTTGGAAGACGTGTTCAAGCTGATGGAGTGGAAACGACGTGGCATTAACATCAATGGCGAATACATCACACACCTGCGATATGCCGATGATATAGTCATCCTGGCGGGATCCATGGAGGAACTTGGTACAATGCTCGGGGACTTGAACAGCGCCTCACAACGGGTGGGTCTTAAGATGAACATGGACAAGACGAAAATTATGTCAAATGTCCATGTCACACCCGTACCGGTTGTTGTTGATGGCGCTGCTCTCGAAGTTGTAGACGAGTACATTTACCTGGGACAAGTGATCCAAATGGGTAAGTCCAACTTCGAGAAAGAAGTCACTCGTAGAATCCAACTCGGATGGGCTGCGTTCGGGAAACTACGTCATATCTTGTCGTCCAAAAAGTTACCTCAGTGCCTGAAGTCGAAGGTGTTCGAGCAGTGTGTGTTGCCAGTGATGACATACGGATCCGAGACGTGGTGCTTCACTATTGGCCTAATGCATAAGCTTAGAGTCGCCCAGCGGGCTATGGAACGAGCTATGCTCGGTATTTCTCTACGCGATCGAATCAGAATTGATGAAATCCGTAGACGAACGAGGGTGACCGACATAGCTCAGAGAATTAGTAGGCTGAACCGATAACCGTTGGGGAAGAAAGGTCCTCGAATGGAGACCACGCCTCGGTAAAAGGAGCACAGGACGCCCCCCGACCAGGTGGACCGACGACCTGAAGAAGACAGCGGGTATCCGCTGGATTCAGAAGGCTCAGGACCGGTCTGAGTGGCGTAGATTAGGGGAGGCCTATGTCCAGCAGTGGACCTCAAAGGGCTGATGGATGGATGGATGGATGGATACACGGTACATATACCAAAACAACATTTTTTACAATTTTTGTGTCTCTGTCTGTCTGTTTGTTCCAACTAATCTCTTAAATGGCTGGACCGATTTCGACGAAACTTTCACTGGCAGATAGCTGATGTAACAAGGAGTAACTTAGGCTGCTTTTATTTTAGAAAAAAAAATGTTTGTTAGGCGATACGAAGTTCCCCGGGTCAGCTAGTAACGAATAAAACAGCAAACAACCCACCTAACGGTCAAAGGTCACCGTCGGCTATGGACATCAGAGCAAAGACATCACTGAACGTTGCCAGTACCCGTTATGAAGTTAAATCTGCTCACCAAGTTTGTTTGGATTAACCGTGGAATGTTCTGGGTTCTAGATTCCGGACTTATTCAGGCGCTATCCCACTGACAGACGTCGTTAGTGTTACCTACGTTTGTCCGATTATACACAAAGTTACTGTAAATATTTCATCTAAAGATAGGTAGGTAAGTTACCTTTACAATGTTGAATGTTGGTCTTCTAGGCAGTTCGAATGACGCACGCATCAAAAAAATCATGTGCGTATTATAAAATAACTATCACTCATGGGCGGATCGTGAATTTGTGGGGCCCTGGGCTGAAACAATTTAGGGGCCTACAAAATTACTCAACTAATACCTAGCCATTTTGTTAAAACTGTGTTCGATAGTGATGTAGCTATACAGAAAAAATAGGACAATAATATAATTTTATTTATTTAATATGACTAAGTGTTTTTGTATACAGACAGCAACTGTACAACATTATTGCAAAATAATTCTGTGCCTCCTGTGATAAGTGATACGAGTGAAAAATCATCACTTTAAAGGAGGACGAAAACAAGTTTAGCCGTATTGGGGCGGCTTAGAATACTAACCCCAATCCCACGCCGGATGGGTGTCGTAAAAGGCGACTAAATCCGGCCCGCTGGTGGTAGGACCCTCGGAGGGATTATATTGGTAATATTGATTTTAATTTTTAATTAATACCATTGTTACTATTATTATTTCTCCATAGGGTTCGCCTGGATAGCTACCACCCTTGAGCTTGAGTCAGCCGCCAAACGACTCGTCGTGTTCCGGCTGGGGGCTTGAGAGCCAGTTCTTTCTTTCTTTTTCTTCTCTCTTTCTTGGTCGGCATCGCATCAGTGATGCATTTAGTGTTGCTGATGTCCATGGGCGACGATAGCCACTTACCATCAGGTGGATCGTCAGCTCGTTTGCCGGCTATTTCCATAAAAATAAAAGTTGAAAACAATTCTAGTTCATAAACTAAGTGAGCTAGGAGTAAGCATGAGTACCTTCTTTTGTAGATAAAAACATTTACTGTCACCGTACATTTAGTTTTTTGTAGCAAATATTATAATATTAAAGTAATTCATCAAAAACCTGTGAGTTGTACTATTTCAAATGTGTGCTAATATTACGTGTTAAATGATACAAGAGAGTTAAATTATGTGGCACCTATAAATTGTCTTTGTGTTAACTGATATAATTAACTGATTAGGGTACAATTCTATACATGTAGATTCATATAGAATTGTATTCTAATCAGTATTGGTTTATAGTGATATAACTCTAAATAAATCAATATTCACGATAAATATATTGAAAAATAAAATAAAAAAACTATCTGTAGAGCAATTAAGCAATTATTTATATGGGTTAAAACTTTAGATATATCCATATTCACGGTTTTTTGCCGAAACCTGTGCAGTTATATCAGTTTGCACAAAATGATCTCCAAAACTATATTTTTTATTATACATCTCTACGTTAAAATCACAAAAAGACTTAGAACACTTATCACAGGAGGCACAGATTTGTTTTCTTTATATGCCATCCACATAATAGACGCGAAAAAATACACTGAGCAAAGACAAATGACGGAGAATTCCCCGTTCCGTAGGTACGATAGACGTGAATTGTTTGCCAACCCTACGACAGGATTTTTTAAATTTTTTCTTTTAATTTGAAACATATTGAAGCACGGAAGCGCTTATAGCCCGGCGGCTTACGTCGATCCTAAGCAATCGATAAAGTTAAGCAACAGCGGGCGCGGTCAGAAGTTGGATGGGTGACCGCTAGTGGCAATAATTTCTTGAGCGCTTCCGTGCTTCGGAGGGCACGTAAAGCCATCGGTTCCGGTTGTTATCGTAAAATAACAGTCGTTAAGCCATGTCGGAGGCCCTCGGGCGGCATGAAAACTTCCGACAATTGAGTTGGCCACTAACCCCTCCACCAATCCGCACTGGAGCTGCGTGGTGGTGTATGCTCTAGGCCTCCTCAAGAGGAGAGACCCGTGCTCAGTAGTGGGCCGTTAATGGGTTGAAGCCAATTTGAAACATATTTTTAATTCAAAATATCGCATATTGTTTTTAGTGGGGGCTGGGGGCCCTTTGTATCCACGGGGCCCTGGGCTGCAGCCCAAAAAGCCCATATGTAGATCCGCCCCTGCTATCACTTGCTTTGTCGAAGGAAAATATCGTGATGATGCCTGCGTATCTAAAAGTTCTCCATAATGTTCACTAATGTGTATGATGTCTGCCCACCCGCACTTGGCCTGCGTGGTGGACGATGACCTGTACCCCTCACATTGTTAGAGGTGATACGAGCCCAGCAGTGGGACAGTGACGAGTTGTGAACAAGTGACAAGGAAATTTAATTAACCATTTTACTCAGTGAAAACGAAATCTTAGGTTATGAAATGGCCAAAATTAAGTAAAATGACTCGAGAATAATGAACACCGCGTTTAATGGCTCCACTCAAGATCTGTCTTACAAGAATTAATGCGAGGACCTCCTTAGCAAGAGTTCACACTATTCGACATGTTTATGCTCCGTAGGTCGCCCCAGTAATTGGGTTCACCGAAATTCAAGACATACCCTTCGCGTTCGGAGGGCGAACGAAATGATAAGTTAAGATACTTCGTTTTATCGTAGAATGTAAAATGATTTATATATATCGCTATAGTCTTCGGCAAAGCAATGAGAAGTCAAAAACACCGATCAGCAGAAAAATAACTTTTATTTTAGAAACTGGGGAACATAGTAATGAGAATCTGTATTTTATTTAAGTTCATATTATATTCAATGACATTTTGTAATCTGTATCCTATCAAAAACATAAATGTGAAATGCGAGTCAAGATCAATATTAAGAACGACTTCACCATCAAAAGAATTGCGATCTATATGGGTGCCAAGTTCCTGTGAAGGGGTCAAAAGTAGCTCGAAATTGTTCGTCTAATATTACACACGTCGCTGCGTCACCAGTTCTTTTGCTTTGAACTTGGCTGGACACGCTGCCGCATATCTAGACGTTAATGTTAATAGGTATTTACTACAACGAGCCTTTAGGCGATTGACCCTGCCTGCAAAGCGAAGGGTTCGATTCCCAGCCAAATATGAAATGTACAGAACAATGTTTTTTCTCGGGTCGTAAATGTTTGTGAAGACCTATTTGTTTTGTCCAACCTACGTAGTTCGTCTATTCCAAGCGATTTTCTTGGAATCTCCTGAAAATTATAATTTGGTAAGCATGGAAAAATATCGCAAATAAAATTAACTATTCTGATTCTAGGAATTTACTGATATTACTTCAACCATCCATCCGTCAGCCTTTTGAGATCCACTGCAGGACATAGGCCTCCCCTAATCTACGCCACTCAGACCGGTCCTGAGCCTTCTGAATCCAGCGAATACCCGCTGTCTTCTTCTTCTTCTAATATTACTTACGAAGGATTATTTTTCCCAAAGCTAATCGAATGTAGATTACTAATAAAAAATTGGTTGTCTGTAAAGTCGGTTTACGGACGATAGTTTTACGTGATAACGTCATAAAGAAACACAGTTCACGTGTAGGTAAGGAGGTAAGTTGTGTGCTGCCGCTGTCTCTCTTCTACTCGGACGCACCGGTTGATCGAGAGGAAGAGAGATACATGCGGCACGAACCGAGTGCTTCGGCCGATCGTAGCCGATCGTGCCTCTCTATCGCTTGTTCTGCGCTCTCGCTCGCGGAACGTGACATGACGTCACGAAACGTGACAGTGAGACATGCTTTTTCGTACGTGCACCCGGCGTTCATCGTTTTAATAGACGTTGTCACTTCAAAAAATTTGCAAACATAAGGCGCACATCATCTGTAGTCTATTACAACGACGAGTTATGTATCTACGACGACCCTATATTAAAGTCTGGGTTAATATTTAACTGTGGACTGCAGGAGTAAGTCGATCGAGATTGGAAATTTAAATTAAAAATTGATAGATAACGCCACAGCCACACTATGCTTGTTTCTGCGTTATGTGTTGTAACATATTCCTTCACTTATATGTGTAGCTACAATAATTATATTGGTAATACTGAGTTTAATACTTCATGAATACCATTATACTGTTGTTATTTCTCCATGGGGTTCGCCTGGATGACTACCATCCTTGAGCATGAGTCAGCCGCCAAACGACTCGTCGTGTTCCAGCTGGGGGCTTGAGAGACAGTTCTTTAGGTATATCTCTTTCTTCTCTCTTTCTTGGCCGGTAACGCATCAGTGCTGTCGTTGATATCCATGGGCAACAACCACTTACCATCAGGTGGAGCGTCAACTCATTTACCAGCTATATCCATAAAAAAATTATTACCTCATTGTACAAATATTATAAATGTGAAAGTTTGAATGATTTTGTTTCATGACGTTTTCACCGTTCTACAGAGTAAGATGAAACTTGACACAAGCCTCGGTTTTATCCCCTGGGATGCTTGTGATCTTTATCATGTTTGTGATTATTATGTTATTATATTAATGAATGAAAGGGAAGTCTACAACGTGTGGAAAACACACCTACGCACTCTTATTCCTGTGCACGGGCGATGACGTTGCGTATGCGTACGTCCAAGTCCAATCTGCCCCTCTCGACAAGACCCTTTTCTGTAAACACTTACGCCAAACGCTAGCTTCAAAATATATGGGAATGACATGACACTGTCAAAAGTGACTTGCTTATTTTTCCGCACCTAATGTCATTCCAATACATTTGGAAGGCAGTGGTTTGCATGAGCATTGATAGAAATAACTCTGAACAAAAAATAACCGACTTCAAAATTAGGAATAACTCATAAACTACTTGTCAGATATCGCTTAAATTTTATTGGGACCACATAACAAGCACGAGCTTTCGATTATAAAAAGAATCATTAAAATCGGTTCATACAGTCAAAAGTTAGGTAACAAACATATAAAAAAATACAGTCCTCCTTTTTTGAAGTCATTTAAAGAGTCTTGTCTAGAGGGGCTGACCGAGATTGCCACTGTAAGGAGCATAAAGCTAGAGAAAGATATTAGTAAAGATATTAACTAAAGATACTAGGATGAAATCCCAACTATGTTCATCCATGTATCCCCTATTGGGATGCAGGTATTTGAGAATGTGATTATATTTTTATGTAATGAATTTCCAGCATAGTGTGACCGCAACCTAACGCAAACGAATATTTATGAATCTTAATATCGAATAGAGTATCTTGAAATGAGTTCATTACTTAATGCAAAGAATCTTAATTGAGGCAAGGTAAATATAAATAGTTTCCCACTAATTCAAATAAAATCATTCAATATCAATTCGATCTTGTAGCAGTATTCCTAAGGCTGTAGACAATGTGAATAATGAGAAGCTATTACATATTCCAAAAACATCAAAACATAATATGGATTCGTGAATTTGTCCCCATAGAGTTTAAACTTCATCGCTCACAAAATTTGCTTATCCGATGGCATCCTTAGATTGATCTAGAATACCTGATTATAACCCCTTGTTTACATTGCCGTTACAACAAAAAATAGTTTCTTAAACTGAAATTTTACTAGCGATTGTTATCTATACTAATCTATACTAATATATAAAGAGGAAAGATTTGATTTTTTGTTTGCATTGAATAGGCTCCAAAACTACTAAACCGATTTCAAAAATTCTTTCACTGTTGGGAAGCTACACTATCCCCGAGTAACGTAGGCTGTATTATATTTTCAAAAAAATTAGGGATCCTTAATAAAACTCCAATAATGTAACCCAAGGTGTAAAAAAATAAGAAAACCGAAGCAAAGCGAGGGCGGTTACTCGTCTATACTAATATATAAAGAGGAAAGATTTGATTTTTTGTTTGCATTGAATAGGCTCCGAAACTACTGAACCGATTTCAAAAATTCTTTCACTGTTGGGAAGCTATACTATCCCCGAGTAACATAGGCTATATTATATTTTCAAAAAAAATTAGGGATCCTTAATAAAACTCCAATAATGTAACCCAAGGTATAAAAAAATAAGAAAACCGAAGCAAAGCGAGGGCGGTTACTCGTATAATATAAAGAGGAAAGATTTGATTTTTTGTTTGCATTGTATAGGCTCCGAAACTATTGAACCGATTTGAAAAATTCTTTCACTGTTGGGACACTACACTATCCCCGAGTAACATAGGCTATATAATATTTTCAAAAAAATTAGGGATCCTTAATAAAACTCCAATAATGAATAGCGAGGGCGGTTATTCGTACTATATAAAAGACTGTATTATAGGCAAACTAATCAATAAAAGAAGGAAATGATATTTCAATTAAATCATATTACTTGAGAAGCACATAATATCAATTTAGACTGTAAACTAAAACCACAGTTTCCACTTCCAAGAACTTTAGATTCTTTTATTGGCGGTGTTAATCAAGGTCAATAAAGTCCAGAACAATACAACAAGTTGTAAAAGTAGTAACATTCCAACTTAGTAAGGAGGATTTTTCTGTAAACCAAAAACATATAAATCTTTTAATGTACCGTACTAATCTAAATTATAGTACCCGCGCTGAAACTACAAGTTTACGAGATGCAACATTTTTAAAAGTTACAGTTTAGAGTTACGCGCTGCGCTCTGCCCGACGTGTTAACAACTCGGCAGTTAAGCCACGAATGACTGTCTATTCATGTCCTAGAGTAAAATAACTACGTTTTATTCTCTCTACTAGCAGTGATAGCCTAGCGGTTAGAACGTTGGTCTCCCGAACGGAGGGGCCCGAGTTCAAATCCTGGCACGCACCTCTAATTTTCAAATATTATGTGCGTATTAGAAGTTAATTATCACTTGCTTCGGTGAAGGAAAACATCGTGAGGAAACCTGCACACCGGAGAGTTCTCCATAAAGTTCTCAAAGGTGTGTGAAGTCTACCAATCCGCACTTAGCCAGCGTGGTAGACTATGGCCTAATACCCGTCACATTGTGAGAGGAGACCTCGAGCCCAGCAGTGGGACAATTATGGGTTGTTGCTTTATTCTCTCTACTGGTACTGCTTTTTATCCTAATCTCACGTTGGATATCATTAACTTACAAGTTTACCTTATGTGAGGATGGACTGATTCACTAAGTTCCGGTTCACAATGTCTAGTCTCCTAGAATGTCCAATAGATTAAAAAGTACTATTACCTAGACTTGAAACCTGGTAATTGAGAGGTTAGGTTAGGTTAGGCGTAAACCTGTGACTACAGCTTAGATAAGCGTTTTTTGTGGATTATTTTACAATACTACTATGTCCCTAATGTAACGTAAAACTTCAGTTAAAACTTTCGTTTTCCTCTTCACAAAAAATCGTACATTACTCTGTAATTGAACAAGCCTAGATCGTACTACCGCCTAACACAGAACTCAACAAATTTACATAATCTTGTTACAACTAATAAAGACCCCAAGCGTCGCTAAATAATAATAAAGTCAACAATACAACTCACCGAAATTTGTCACGACACCCACAGCTGCCATCCGCAGAATAGAGTCAGATTTTTAAAGGGTGACTTCGTGACGGCGTCAAGCATTACGCAAATTGTCGACTCATCCCAAAGGTGTCGTTTCTATGTGACAAATTTCGTCGAAAGCCCGGGTTATTACAGGGAGGGGGCGATCTATCAATCAGACGAATTTTCGGCTATTTCAGCGCGCAACCTCAAATGAGATTTCGAACAACCGTATCGAGTAAGTTGGGAGATTCTAGACGCTCTATTCAGCCCCGAGTAATTGATTGCTTTGAATGATTTATGTTCCGTTTCAGTTGTAGAACAATCGAACGAATGTGCACGATAATTGAAATAAATAATCATGACGGTTGAGGGTTTTCGGATGATTCAATTCAGATACTATATTATTGATAAACTAACATTAAAGATATTAACGATAGATAAAATATAAAGAAAAGAATAAAATAAAGATACTTACAACATTTGGAGACTATTGCCGAGATCTCTAGGATTGTCGGTGAAGATCTTACGTTTTTGTCTAGTTTTTTTACCAAAAGGTACCTAAACGCTACCTACACACAAGAGTGAGTAAATATTTTCACATACGGATAAAATACAGCCCCCTATATAACAAAATTAAAGCCGTAGGCCCCGGTTGTTATCGTAACATAACAGTCGTTAAGCCATGTCGGAGGCCCTCGGACAGAATGGAAACTTCCGACACTTGGGTTGGCCACTAACTTTACCAATCGAATTCGACAACGATTCGTCGTTGGATTGGGTTGTACTTTATTCATTAAATTATACATTGTAAATTGGATTGGATTATGCAGTTCAACAGTACATTTTAATGATACAATAATATGTACAATATGTGAACAGTACATACAATCCAAGAAATTGCTTCGAAACATCAGCGTATCATTCATGCCATGAGCATACGTAATATAGTAAAAATATGTATAATTGCATTCCTGTTTTTATTATCGTCCGTGCCGAGAATCTTTACATCCAACGAATTTATATAAGCGGTATAAATTTACTCGCAAAGATAAATACACCTCCATTATGCCGTAAATTAACATTTTATCACGCGCTTCACTCCACACGGAACTCATTTTATCTCATTGGGTGCTGTACAAGGTAATTTATCAATGACAATAATCTGGTTATCTTGTTATTAACCATGTTAAGTGGGACATTTGTATGAGCGGGAACACTTGCACACTGCCATTGTTCCTTATAACATTTTGAACGTGATTCAAGCCATCTTCGTTAATCGGAGTGTTAATAGAAGTACAAACCGGTATTTTTATCGGTTTTTATAGTGAAAACCGAATCATTCTTGACCGGTTGGTGTTATATATGGACTGTGCCTGAATCAGGCTGTTGAGGTTCCTCAGTTAAAGTTACCTGAAGCCTACGTTACATTTATCGTATCTACACTACAGTGTGGCTCAGGGCTAATCAAAAGTTCTCATGCCAAGGCGAAAGCCAAGACTGGGCTGAAGAAATGTCACATGACACAAAGAAATTTTTCCTAAACGATCATCTATAGAGTTGCTTTCGATACCTCACTTTACTTAACTAGGTCGATTACCTACTGATTGTTGACCGATAACTCGTCAGTGATGTCTTGAAGCCCTTTAGTCGGTACACACATAAAGTTAAACACAACGTAGTGTTCAGAACAAGTTGATAATTCAATCCCGACAACACCGTATAACAGACATTTTGGTGTTAAAGTTAGAACCGATCTTAAATAAATCATAATGCCATTCCCTCATCCGTATTTAAGGAAAATGCACCATAAGCAGGATTTGTCAACAGCTTAAGGATAACTGACGCACCCTACACTTTTATACATTGTAAGTTTCGTACCATAATCATTAAATACAAAAATTAATTTATAACATCCCTTTTTCTTGTGATTTGTATTTTAACTGCCAATAACGCCTATTTCGCACACTGTTCCGTTACAATTCATGTGACTACCATTACTGGTACTAAAAAATAAATAAAGGCAATTTTTTTAATTCCATTTTTGCACAATTTGTAATACCGTTAACGGTACTGTCCAATAGCGCCAGTAAAATAAAGCCCAAAATATTTTCGTCCATTGCGTTAAACGTTTAAAATTTTACGAATATACCGACGCCGGGAACGACGCTTAATCAAAAATAACGCAGGACCGAAATTCAATAAACGACTCATAAAACACGTTATAATGAAAAATATTAAAATTCCACAGACTAAAATATTATATGTGTATCATTTTCCACGAGTGAACGTAAATAATTTAATTTGAACGCGTTCAGCTCTGAGACTCGTACGTAAGCAATCGGTGGACTCGGTACTAGAGACGATGTACAAAGAAATTTATGCTCTAACACTTTGGGAAAAAGTCTAAATTGTTGAAACAAAAACAGCCTATTATGCGTCTACACGAAAGGACGTTGAAATTTTGAATATTACTGTTCGTTTGGAATTAAGTGATTTAAGTAAATTGTTTCGTGTGAATCGTTTTTAACGGTTTTTAAATTGGTAAAGAGTATTTTTATGATTGACACCAATTATACACACGTAATTTATTAAAATTAAAGTATAAATGAGACACGAAATACCACGCTTCGTCATACGCTAATGTCACGGTGGACGTGTATTATGTTATGGATAGTTGCTAATGACTAGACCTAAATTTCTGGAGTAAAGGAGGTGGCCAACATCTGTATGGGTGATTGCCCCACTTGTGAAGTATAATGTACACATTTTATTTTTACCTTACATTAAAGCTTACACTATCTACTTTAACAATTTTATCAATAAAAATCTGTAGAACTCGGGATTCTCCTTCTACGAGCACTTTTAGCTCTTGTAGGTTGACATTCTGCAAAACATAAGTAATCGTGGAAAAGTGTTTTAAAGAGAGATTTTTATATTAAATAAATACTATTTATCTTTTGGATAATTCATTTATTTATTTTACTTGAATTATGACTTTATTCATACAAAAAAGTACAAACAGTACTAAATAAAATATACGTATTAACTAGTCACCTACCTACCTGGAAATATTCACAAGCAAATGCAATATAAATAAAACTGCACATTGATATTATTAAGTGTTTAATTATATACATTAAGTACACATATGTAAAAATTGAGGAATTAAAACAACAGTATCAAAACAAGGTAAATAAGGTGATGCATTGGCTTATTAGCTGGTGTACCTACCCATCTACTTGTTCTCTATCCAAGATCAGCAGTAACTAAAAATGATGCAGGGGATTTTATGTGATCTTGGTGACGTGCCCACCTAATGCGAAAATGCCATACCTGTATTGTAGTGATTCATTCTACCAATATGGATTGAAAGTTTCTTGCTAGCGAAGATATTGAATGACGTGCCATGCGCTGAATATCAACCGCGCAATTAATGCACCTCATGGCAAAAAATCAAACACAATTATTATTTTGCAGAAATCAAACTCAAAAATCTTCTTTTAGCATTTGGCAAATGGCAATATAGCAGACATTCGCATTTCTGTCAGTCAATTGTCAACCTCCACTGATAGCAATGGAGGTATAAGAAGATTAAGTATATATGTTACCGGATATCTGTATAATTCAGCATTCTATACAATGCCTAGGCAATGTATAGAATATCTAAAACGTTCAGGTAACGTTTTGAATATTATTTATTTCATACTTAGCCCAGGCATTCTATACAATACTCCATGCGTAGTTGGTAATGTGTGTAAAAGACGGTTCTCTAAGCTGCCTTTTCGCCGAAAATTGTTTGGCCGATTATCACTTGCCAACTAACGTTTCGCAGAATTTTATTTCGCCGAATAATCATTTGCCAACTTATCACATTTTTTTTATTTCCCAACCTAACAGTTGCCAACTGTACGTTTGGTCTGCCTTTTATAATGACACTTTTCAAAAGGCCAACTTTCAAGTAGCGAATGTTTCAGTTAGAGTAATATTCATTTGGTTGTATAATATTTATTGTTTATAAACCTAGGTTTGTAAATTTGCGGTTCTTGTTATCTTTATTTATTTATTTATTTATTTATTTATTTATTATAGGATTACCAACTTAAGATACAGTTTCATCATTTGCAATACATGTTGTTACTTATCATATTAAATCGTACTGTTCCTACAATTACAGGTAACCACAGCATGCTTTGCAAATAGTCATCTTCCGGTGACATATGCACTTTTAGGGAGAATTTAGGGGTTTCTGATACATAAAAAGGCTTCCAAACATCTCCGGCGCTGCGGGAAGTGCTGCCCCTCCGCCCTTGCGTAACAAACTGCAGGCACTCCATGCTCGCCTACGCAGCTTCGGCTTTTTGGTCGCCTGCGGCGACCAGCCTCAGCCGCTTCGGCTCACATGGTGCCTGCAGTTTGTTACAGCGGGCGGGGGCTGCTCTCCCTCCGCGCCTCCGGGGTTTACATTCACTCTAGGGGTAGGGCAGACTAGTACCACGTGGGGTCGAGGTTGACTAAGTCGGTTCTGTCACCAATTTTGAAAAATCCGAAGCTGCGTAGGCGAGCAGTGTAGTGTAGGAGCCATTAGACTGCATCTCTCCTTACCATCAAGTGTGATTTCGGTCAAGCATTAATTTAAAATGTATAAAAAAATATCTATTCATGCAGGTTATAATTTGTTTTGAGTGTGTTTTTAAGTAAATTCTTAATTCCAACCTCCATCCAAGTTGACTATACATACCCAAATCTAACTTTATTCATTGCCGGTGGACCTGCAGGTATTCTGTACAGTAGTTGGGAAACGTATACATTACCTAGGCAAACTATGTAATGGTGATAATATTCATATAATTTAATACATTGCCAAAACGACCCAGGTATTATACACATTTCCTAGGAATTGTGTTGAATACCAGCATTATACAGATATCCGGTAACATATACAATACAACTTATTATTATTGTTAATTTATTATAACTACTCACGGCGGAGTTCAGAAGAAAATTAAAATTCTAGTTATGTTATAATAAATAGAAAACATGTATTTTCAGAGGACTAAACCCTTGTACAAATAAACGTATTTTAACCATTTCCGGGGCACATGTTGGCCACCTCCTTTGACCTTAGTATGTACTTATTGGTACAAATTATATTTATCATAACATAATATGAGTATAGTTATCCAAATACAGGCCGTCTGTCTGGCTGTCTGTCTGTTGAACCATACATCTCTAATACGGTCTTAAGGATTATGCGTCCCGAAGGCGAGGGTGGGTACAGAGATATAATTACAAGTTATTTACATTGATACTGGTTATTAGTCAGCATTACATCTAACTCAGGACGAACGTCTCAATAGAGACTAATTGCGAATGAGTGCACGGAATTTGCCGCATTTAGTCTCGACTCAAAATAATATTTTGCATCCGTCTACTCTTGAGTTTAAATGCCTTCGTGTAGCCATCATATTCGTCATAGTATGCGTCTACACTTTATGACCTTTCTGAGACTGTCCTGCTTTAGCTTAAGGATAATAATTAAAAAATATAGTAATAGCAGCACTGTGCAAATTGTCTACTACCATTTTGAGTACACGCGGTAGCAGGATAACCGAGGATACTATTGACTTGCCAGCAACCAATGGACACTCTGGAGACAGCCTCCGAGCTGAGCAAACGCCTAGAGTAAAACATCGTTACTCTTTGGACAACCTCCGAGCTGAGCAGACGCCTAGAGTAAAACATCGTTACTCTTCTGACAGCCTCCGAGCTGAGCAGACGCCTCGAGTAAAACATCGTTACTCTTTGGACAGCCTCCGAGCTGAGCAGACGCCTCGAGTAAAACATCGTTACTCTTTGGACAGTCTCCGAGCTGAGCAGACGCCTAGAGTAAAACATCGTTACTCTTTGGACAGCCTCCGAGCTGAGCAGACGCCTCGGGTATAACATCGTTACTCTTTGGACAGTCTCCGAGCTGAGCAGACGCCTAGAGTAAAACATCGTTACTCTTTGGACAGCCTCCGAGCTGAGCGAATCGCAACCTGTGAATTATTGTTGGTTACCCTAAATGCCGCACCGCGCTGTAAATCCGACTTCACCGCGTTCCATTAGTGATTGGTTCTCTTATTCGAGTCACATAATAAACTGTTCAGAGTCGCGCGTATCAGCAATAATCGCGTATTAAGTTAATAACGAGTGTAAAACGTATGTTAATTAGTTTCTGACTAAAATAATGTAAACGCCCACTGTGTTATTATTTCCCGAACCACCCATTTCTCCGATAAATATTTATTGCTCTATTCGAATTGCTTCGTCTCAAAACCCATAAACAGTGGCGTAGCTAGCCCTAAGGAGGCCCCATATCAATATTTGTTGTGGGGCCCCCTCAACATCAGCTGTCAAAAATAAAAGAAGTGCCAACTGTAGCGGTCGTAGGCCACTGGCGAGCTTTTTTTGGGAGTGTTAGTGGGGGCCCCTATACGCTCGCTGGAGGCCCCGTATAATTGATATTGCTGATACGGCGGTAGCTACGCCCCTGGCTATAAACGAGGCGTCGAACCAACGGTCATTGTTTTTATTGAATACACAGGCAAATCCTATTCGCATAATTCTCGATAAACTCATAATTATGAAGGTTACCAGTGAACGAACGTTAGTTAAGTTAGTAGAATACACATACCTACCCTTCAATTTATTTGAGAATCTCGACTGACAGTTGAAGTAGGTATCTACAAGTAAGACCACTACAGCTAACGACCACTCTTAAAGATCCTGTATTTCATCAAATAACACCAGTTAACCTTTATTATTACATGCACGGACCTCAAAAAAAGACGGACGTAACCTTGTCTAATCGAGAGTAAAGCATAGCAATGGCCGCCCGCTTACCATGTGTGCGTAATTTTTGATTCGCGATTGAAGCAGTGAAGTGTCAATGTGTGGGTGTGTGTACTTGTACGAATAGAGAGTTGGTATTACTATGGGTGCTTCACTGATATTGTTCTTAGGATTACGTCCGTCTTTTTTTTAGGTGCGTGATAAAATGTCAGAAATACGACGATCACCTGGAGTTTCGAAAGGGATTATCGTAAAAACGTCTAAAATACTTCCAAAGTACTAAATAAATTAAAGGCCGTATGAACTGAAGTATTGTAATCGTCGTTAGTAGCTCGCGCGTGGCCATAACCGTCAATTATTTCATTTTGCGCGACACGACTTTTAAACATTTTTAATTAATTTATAAGCGTTTCCATAAAACCAAGACCTTTTTCTTTTTTTACTTTTGAGGTAATTTGAATTTTGAAGTAACCGATTACGCCGCGTATCCCTCTTTATCTGTAGAAGTTTATGTATTTTTGTTTAATACCATAACTTGTATTAATTTATCTAATCTAGATCGGCAATAAGTAGATAATAATCGGTAAAAACAAAAACTTTAGAATATCAAAATCGAAATATTCTACAAATAAATAAATAGTATTGGACAAAAAATATTCTAAAAATGTTTAATATGTATAAATCGCTTATTCGGACCAGTGACTACAATAAGCAAAATTACCTTATTAAATTGATATGGGAGATGATATTGAAATGCGGTATTGACATCTCTTTAATCAAAACGATAAAGCTCCGTCACATTCACCATTAATTTATCTTGTTTTGAATTCTGATTCAATTTATAAAATCTTTTATAACTGCTGTCTGTGAAAAAAAAACTAATTTTGTAAAATAATTTGAAGCTATATAAAAAAATAAATATACTAAATTTTTAAATGATTTGAATAAACTAATTGATTAAATTAATAATATGAATATTAATATTATTATGATTTATATTACAAAATATTTTTATCTCTGCTCCGTTTGGGAAAAAATAAATTTTAAAATAATTGGAAAATAATTATATTAATATTAAATAATACTACTTTTCTAATATAAAGATTCAGCATGAGTAAGTGAATATATAATCAACGAGTAACCGCCCTCGCTTTGCTTCGGTTTTCTTATTTTTTTACACCTTGGGTTACATTATTGGAGTTTTATTAAGGATCCCTAATTTTTTTCAAAATATAATATAGCCTATGTTACTCGCGAATAGTGTAGCTTCCCAACAGTGAAAGAATTTTTGAAATCGGTTCAGTAGTTTCGGAGCCTATTCAATGCAAACAAAAAATCAAATCTTTCCTCTTTATATATTAGTATAGACTAGCTTCTACCCGCGACTTCGTCTGCGTGGACTTGAGGAGAATTAGTAATCAAAAAAGACTTAACTTTGCCGCTGGAAAACTGTCGTTCCCATACATGGACATAGCGATCAATTAACCAAATACTATTATTCAATCAATTAACTAAAAACTTAAATTTATTTAAGTTTGTTTGGAATTATGCCTCCACGCATTACTAAGATAATAAGGTTGACAAACAGACAGACAGACAACGAAATGATCCTATAAGGGGTATGTTTTTTTCTTTTGAAGAACAATACCCTAAAAAATATACAAAAATTCTATGTAGTAGGTAGCACATAGCAGTCAAAATAATAATTATAACCTGTAAACACAACTTCCGTACTAAATTATTATACCCCTTTTCCTAAAGGAGTAGATCCATCCCCGAGCCTCGAACTCGAACGACCCGATCCCGACGAACATGCAACCTATTTTTTAATACGGGATATGAAATAACTGGGAACCAAATTTCTACCTAAAAATTATCTTAATTTAAAAAAATATTTGTGAGATTTTATATACACGTACACCATTAGATCCTGAATTGGTCAACGTTGTACTGGTTTTACAATGTCAACGTTACCAACAACAAATATTCTTAAAAACGTTAAGTTATTCCCACCCATCCTAGAGTAACGTTCTGGGAGCAATATTCTATCTCTAAGATACACTACTACACCCTGAATCGGTCAACGAAGTACTGGTTTTATAATGTCAGTATCGTCACTGGAAAGGAAATAATATTAATGCTCCATTTTGGCGAAAATGAGTTATATACATCGTTGGATTGGAAAAAATAATCCAAGTACAGGAATACTGGACTGCTCCTATTTATTCATAGATGTCGACAATGTTTTCCACGTAAGTATAAACAGCCAAATCTAACCTAGTTAATTGAATTCTTCTTCCATTTGAATTACTTAAGTGTTTTCTTGGCACTACTTCTTCCTTCTTTTTGACTTAATGTGTGTTAAGATTATGTTTTTTTTTTGTTTTTATCTGACCAAGTAATAATGTCTGTAAGACGGTCCCCATTCTGTTCACCAGATCACGTATATCGGGTGGTTTAGCAGGTACCTGAGATGTACCATATTATTAGGTTTTTCGGTCAATGTTTGATCGCACCGACCACGGGCCACGGGAGTCGCTCAGGGACGTCTCGCCCCTCTACACTTGAATGCCTGAGAGTTAAACGCTTCTGAGTGAATTCAGAAGTCAGAAGAGGCCCCCGATCATCTGGGGGGTTTTACCACCGCGACACCAGCTAAATTTATGGTAATTAAAGGATCCCCTACGCAATAGCAGGGCCCGCCTCTCAACCGGAAGACTATTCTCGTGAATTTATTCCTGAATAACTCTGGGGTTTTTAAGTGTAACTTCCAACTACGTAAGGCCGAGTTTTTCGCCCAAGAACCTGGTCCAAATGCCAGAAGTATATATTATTCCTGGAAAACATTTCAAAAGAAACTTATTGTTTTTAACTACTTCAAAGTTAGTGGATAAGACAGCGTGTTATTAGTTTCTTTTTACTACTATTTATATAGCACGATATATCTTAATTAAAAGCTTTGCTAAGTGCATCATAAACAACTGTCTCTAAACTTTATAGAATGGAAATTCAATTATCTTGATAATTTATTATTTTTTCTTTCTTTTATTTTGTTTCTTGGATGACAACGCATGGATGATGCCTTTAAGTCTGATCACGGACGACGCACTTATTCTTCTATGGAAAACGGTGACCATTTACAATCAGGTGACTCGTCTGCTCTTACGTGGCTATTCACAAATTCAAAAGTATTTTATTTATTTGTATCGCACTTACGTCCGGTCATAAAATTTGCCTATGTCGGCCGTCTTGGTAGTCACTGATCTACTACTTGGTAGTCAGTCACCTACTGTGACAGCAGTAGATGGTTATTCGCAAATATTTTAATTTCTTACTCATTTTGATTATGAAACATATAAAGGATTTGTATTTTTATTATTATCTCATATGTACCTATTTCTACATTACAGTAAGAAAATCTAAATTATACAGATAATATTTTGTCGGAATTTAAGATTTTTATTTATTTACAAAAAACATTATATGGTAAATTTACTAAATTGTGTCATATTAGATATTATCGTTAACTCTGATCCACACCATCATACAGTGAATCTATATTAATCCGATAGCAAAATCTAACTTAGTTATGTCTAATAAGTAAATTTAATTAAAACCCCAATGTTTGACGACCCTGTAGCCTTGTTGGTAGCGACCCTGCCTGCGAAGCAAGGGGTCCCAGGTTCGATTCCCGGCTGGGGCAGATATTTATGTGACAGATAAATATTTGTACTCGGGTAATGGGTGTTACTGTGATGTGTTACGTGTCGTCCATGCCACCTGCGACACAGATTAAAACCTACTGCGGGGGTGTAAGCGTTTATTTATTTTTTATTTATTTATTTATTTTAAATATTTTAAATAGGTACACATCAATTTCAATAAAAGATTTATTCACGGTATAATAGCTTTATGTCTTGTTGTCAGACCTACTTAATTACCTAAACTGACATCTGTTGTTGATTAGCAGAACTAATTCACTGCAAAATCATAAATTAAAAAAAATATGTAGACACTGATTTTTTTAAGAAATAACGAATATTTCCGATACTAAACAGTCTTTTCTATCCCTCTATCGGGTACTTTCACAATTTCTTGCTGTTATGTGGCGTATCAAAAAGTCCTATTTATTGATATCTCGGCTTCTAAGCAACGTATCACAATAAAACGTACACCAGATTTTAAGTTAGACTACCAGCAACACAACTGTGAAAACCGCATTCAATTTCATCCAGTTGTTTTGGCGTGATGCGGTGTCAAACATACAGACAGACAAGATTTTTAAAAATGACAGATTTGCAATCTATTGCTCCTATTGAGTCCCCTGATATCAAATTTTCTTAAATATCTTCAATGTACAGACATTATCGAGTTACTGTTTTATAATATATATAGATAATATTATGAATATTAATTTCAGCCGAGCAACGTACGCTACCGGTCGTATAGCAACCACATTTAAAGCGTCCCGGTCGCCAGATGTCGCCGGGTTAATCGCAAAAAGTTTACAATAAGAAGGGTTGGACGTATGCCGCTGCATGCGCCCTCACGTAATACTAATGTTATATGTATAACGGGCTTTATTCAACTGAAGAGAAAATCTGTAAAGGATGCAGCAACAGGTTTTTACTACTTTTTTTGTCTTTCGGCTTACCTCGTACTTGATACGCAATCTTCTCGTGGTGGTGGTGGCAGTCCCTTCAGCACTTCGGCGAGAAGGATTGAATAATCAGAGAACAAAAAAATTTTATCAAGAACTTAATTTGTCTCGTTATTCAACTTCTAATAACATTCAATTACCGCACTATGTGGAAACACCTAAGGAAACGACGGAAATATCATGATAATAACAGAAGACATATCTTACCCGCCTATAGCAATTTTCCGGCTTTCCTTATTGTATATTTTTTGCGCGAAACCGGGTGACATCTGGCAGGCGGTCTGCGCATTTTAAACATTACAAACCGACTACATGGATGTACAAGCCGTGGGTACGTGATTGCTTACTGCATAATGAATACAGGCGACGCCGCGACATTTAGCCAGAAATTATGTATTTTATTTGCTCATCTGTGTCAATAATGTGATACAATTAATAAAACAGGCAAGGACTTACAAAAATATTATTTTGGTAAAGTTCTGTTATAGCATTAAAATTGCATTAAAAATTATAGCATTAAAACATTGTCTATAATCTAAATTTTACTAACAAAAAATAACCGACTTCAAAGTTACTCAAAAACTACTTTTCAGATCTCGTTCAAATTTATGTGGGACCACATGACAAGCACCTGCTTTCGATTAAAAAAAGAATCATCGAAATCGGTTGGCGTGATATTGAGTTCTTCGTCAATTTGTCACGCACATACTTAATAGAAATTAAAGACTTACATAATTATATGGTTTTCTAGTGGATGCCATTGTCAGATCTCAATAAAATTTAAATGGGACCACATGACAAGCAACAGCTTTCGATTAAAAAGAGAATCATCAAAATCGGTTCACCCAGTCGAAAGTTCTGGTATGAGGTAAAAAAGATTAAAAAAAAATATAGTCGAATTGAGATCCTCCTCCTTTTTTTGAAGTCGGTTAAAAACTAAAAAAAAATATAATAACCGACTTGAACGAAATGGCGTTCAGTGAGAATCACAAAAATAAATAAAATCCAAATCGGTTAATAAATGACAAGTTCTTAAGAAACGATAATAAAATAAAATTTAATACATACACCCGAATTGAGAACCTCCTCGTTTTTAGTTAGTTAGTTAAAAAAGATAAAGTTGTTACGCCACTTCCACTTATTTTATGTTCACGTCAGACATGGTTTTTCCGTGAATCCCTTATTTCGCATTCGGTCGGAAATTGCCATGAAATCGCCGAAAAAATAATGGGTCGTATTGACATGGTAATTGTTTGTATGTTACGCGATTGTCAAAGGGTTCAATTGTTGCGAAATTGAGCGTAATGGCTTCTTCTATGTATTTTTGTATCAATTTGCCGATTGATATAACGGACGCCCGCTTCATTTGAAGTGAATTGTGTTACGCCTGGCTGTGGTTGATCAATACTGCCCATTGTTATAAGGCTGTGAACATAAAGGAGTACGATTAATGAAAAATACAGGTGCTAAATGAGTGAGAACGCCTAAAATTCTTATTTTGATAAAGGATAGTTTCCTTCAACTTCAAATATGTGTTATATGATTTTAAGCTACTTACTGTTTACCTTAATAAATAAATAAATAAATAAATTGACTAACTACCAACTTCTTAACTTCTACGACCCCGTCATTGATAAGATTAGTAAATATCTAATATTTCGGTACGTTTTAAATAAATAGCAGAACAATTTCCTGGTCGCCACTTAAGATAAAAATATAGTATAGAACGGCACACCGAGACGAGCTCAAGCTCAATATTAATTTACCTTGTTCGAGAATGATCCAAACACGACAGACCCAATTTTGATATTGTTTCCTTTATCGAAAGCCTCAATATAAAAATTTCTGTACATTTCATCTGACACTGTCAGCAACTGAACACGACGTAGGTTTCGCGATTCTATGTCTTTTATATAAATTGTGTACATTTTACGAATTTTACCTTTGAATTTGTTGTTTGATTCGGTAAATGGAAACCGTTTTGAACAATGCTATTTCATTTTCCAGTATTATTCTTTTGTTCAAACGTTTTTGTCTATTAATCACAGATTTCTCAGATGCTGATTTACAGTTTAAGCACTCTGTGGACTCACTTGCATTTGCAGTCTTCTTAACTTTTCATCAAAGTAGAAAGTAGAACTAGCCAAACTGCACGAAATTTTAATTTTGGGCACTACACCTCGCTGTTGACGATGAATGCAATTTTATTGCGTAAAAAAACTAACAGAGTCCACTCCACAGATTTGGCACCCGACCGCACGCATATAACGAAATTAGGAATAGCTTTATACCCAGCCCAACGTTTTACAGTTGCAGGTCTGGTCTGATATAGGATATTTTGGCAAATAGATGTACGAATGGCGTTATAATAGTTATTATCTAACCTTTAACATGCTAAACCATAGATTTCTTCCTTCGTTGTGAGTAAAGACTAGATAAAATTAATGTTACTTTACTACTAAATAAACTGGATAATAAAATTGTGAGTTAAATTCGCTTGGAGAGGGTTCCGTACGTTGATTATGTACTCCTATCGTTATTTTTTTGCCGTTTTTTTTAAGACCATAGACTTCTTATAGATTTTGCTGTAATACTTAAGTAAAGAACTGTTCTCCGTATTTTTTTCAAAATTCTAGCGTAGTAGTTTCGGAGATAAGGGGGGAATGGTCAATTTTTGGCTTTAATTTTCGTTCTTTCTTGAATAATTTTAAAACTATCTACTGTAGAAATAACAAAAATATTTTTAAGATCCTTACAACAAGTCCTTTCGTTTAACATGCAATACGATACGGTTTGCAAAACAGTTTTTGTTTAATTTCGATTTCGTTAAAAAAATTTTTTTTCAAAATTCAGATGTTTACTTTATACCTTCGTCTTTGGGTACACAAGTACCAAATTTCAACTCATTTGTATCAGTAGTTTCGGAGTAAATTGGCTGTGAACGGCGGTCGCCCAGATGCACGAGTGATCCTATAAGGGATCCGTTTTTCGTTTTTTCATACAGAACCCTAAAAAACTACTGGGTGAGCGGTAAACAAAAAAAAATAGACAACCTTTCATAGATATCATTAAGCGATACATTGCGCGCGGACGGTATTATTTTTTGTAACCTTATGTGTATTCGATATCATAAAACCAATACGATCCGCGTTAAGCTTGACAATTTCACAACTACTACTGGGAAATCAAAATGTAATTGATACTCATATCATCTCACCGATTCCAATGATCCAATAAGATCAAATACAGCATAACGACTTTCTTACTGCTCAATGCTCAATGCTCAATGCTCTTAACAGCGTCGTAAAATTCAAAGAAAAGAAGAAACTTACGTCAAGTGTTAGATTGATGTGAAAACCTCCAAGGGTAAGTGATACCTTGGCAGCTATGAGAGTATTGAATTCGTGATACTAATAAAAAATGACTTTTTTATTTATGGTAAACTATGAAGGTTGTTTTTACCCGACTGCCAAGGAAGGGTTATGTTTTTCACGCGTATCTTGTATGTATGAACGGATTTATATAATTAAGACATCGTTAGATTCGTCTTGATAACCCAAGTGTTCTTAGATAAGTGAAATTTAAAAAAAAACAAATATGGGGACTGTGAGATGCCATTGGCTGAAGTATCAAAAAATAAAAATAAATCGAATAATGCACTAGGGGTATCAAATTAAAGAGCTCAACAACAAGATTTCACAAAGGTATATCATGGTAGGTTTTTTGACAGTAAGCGCGTTTTTTTTTTTATTTTTTTATTTATACTAGTTATATATTTGCAAATACGTACAACCTTATGGGACACAGTAACACGGGGGGATATCAGGCTAAGGCAAGGCTACGCGTTACCAACTAAAAAGAAAACTCTTACACCGTGTCCTGCGTGGGCGAATCAACGCGAACGCGATCGCGAAGCGGTCCAATGCGAATTCAGTGCGACGCGGAGCGAAGCGGCGAGTCTGTCCTACGTGCGCGCGAATTGTCACTTCACCGCCACTGACATACGCCGCGGCGCAGAAGTTCGCTTGAAAATATCAAACCAACTGATCGCGTTCGCTTCAAACCGCGCCGCACCGCAACGCCCTCTACGTGCTTTTGGTCACGTAGGACACTTCAATACATCTCGACTGTTTGTTATTTTCGCTTCGCTTCACGTTCGCGTTGATTCGCCCACGCAGGACAACGCGTAACACCGTGTCCTGCGTGAACGAATCAACGCGAACGCGATCGCGAAGCGGTCCAATGCGAATTCCGTGCGACGCGGAGCGAAGCGGTGAGTCTGTCCTACGTGCGCGCGAATTGTCACTTCACCGCCACTAACATACGCCGCGCCGCTGAAGTTCGCGCGAAAAATCAAACCAACTGATCGCGTTCGCTTCAAACCGCGCCGCACCGCAACGCCCCCTACGTGCTTTTGGTCACGTAGGACACTTCAATACATCTCGACTGTTTGTTATTTTCGCTTCGCTTCACGTTCGCGTTGATTCGCCCACGCAGGACAGCGCGTTACTTTCAGAGCTAACTCCCCAACTTAGAGTCACTAACGGGTAGGTACTAATCGCTCCTTAGTAGAGAATTTGTATGGTGATTCTTTACTAAGGAGCGATTAAAGTAACCGTTAATTGGGGCGTCCTTTCCACTAATAACCTATATACCTACTAAGAAACAATACACAATCAACATTGCTACCTTTTAAGTCTTAAGTCCGGTTACCGGTTAATACGTCTAGTACTTATTAAGTAGTTAAGTAGATTACTAAATTCAAACTAAATTTTAAGTGAATAATTTTAAGTGCGCGTCCAAACGTAATAATTTAGTAAAGCTCTATAATTTATACAATTCTTTACGACCTACTTAATTACTAAGCATTTTACTAAATTTTAACAAAATTTTAAGTAAAAAGTGCCTATCCAAACCTGTTAAGTGATAAGCCCATCTACTTAACAGAAAATAGAAAAATTACTTGTTTACTTGCGTACTAAATTTTAACAACTAAATTGTCTGTTTACACGTATTAATTTACTTACAGTTTAGTTAAAATTTAGTTAGGGGCCATCCATAAATTACGTCACACGTTAGGGGGGAGGGAGAGGGTCGATGAAGTGTGACATTGTGTGACAAGGGGGAGGAGGGGTCAAAAAGTCATGAAATTAATGTGACGTAATTTATGGATGGCCCCCTATCTACTTAACTACTTAATACCTGTAAATCGAATTTTATACCCACTGAAATTAATCGACGACATTCTGTAAGCCGTCTACAATTTTTGACGCTCCGTGCATGAAACGCGACGGTATTTTTCGGTGGCGGAACGGTCAATTGGGAATAGTGTCATACTTTTCAAAATTCCAAGTCGTGACTTATTTCTGGCTTTCCTTATCATTACCGTGTATTAGGGGCCATCCATAAATTACGTCACACGTAAGGGGGAGAGGAGGTTCGATGTAGTGTGACATTGTGTGACAAGGGGGTGGGGGGTCCTAAATTTCGTGACGTCACATTTCAAAGTCGAATAATTGGTATGCATAGGTAAATATTAAAAGACAATTAAAGGAAATAAAACTTATTTCGGAACTGCTGCTTTAATTTAATAATTTTCTAGGTGTAAAATTTCATAATATGTGACGTCACACTAGGGAGGGAGGTCTCACAAATGTGACCAGGTGTGACAAGGAGGGGAGAGGGGTCAAAAAGTCATGAAATTAGTGTGACGTAATTTATGGATGGCCCCTTATGGTACTCGGGCTACTACAACAACTACGCCGCGATGAAGAAAATCGCAACCCTGAGCTGGTACTGTTTCGTTTGTCCAAGCAAAGCAAATGTAAGCAAGCAACAACCCATAATTGTCCCACTGCTGGGCTCGGGGTCTCCTCTCACAATGTGAGGGGTACAGGCCATAGCCTACCACGCTGAACAAGTGAGGATTTCACACACCTTTGAGAACTTTATGGAGAACTCTCCGGTGTGGAGGTTTCCTCACAGTGGCGTAGCTAGCCCTTCCGGGGCCCCGTATCAAAATTTTGCCGGGGGCCCCCTCTCGACTCGAGGGTAAAGATCTTTCTCAAAAGAAATAAAAAAGCTAGCGTGAATTAAAAAAAATATAATATACTAACATCGATTATTAAACCACATACAATCAATACTCTAAAATTTTAATCTGGGGGTAGCTCTGTTTCGTTTCGGGAGATCAGAACGCGAGCGCAGACTCAGTAGCCGATGTGATACGACAGGGCATCATGGTCATTGTCAACGACATGGTCATCCGCGTGCACGCTTATAGATATATCCATCTCAGGGCTTAATACAAAGTTTAACGCTGCCTCCGTCGGCAAAGAAGCAAATTACTAAAAGGAAGGCAATTTAAAGTTCATCGGCAGAACTGGCTAGCGAATGGACGATTACTCCTCTGGTAGTCGAGAATTCTGGTCGCTAGCTCAAGCTGCTGAGGGTAACTTCTGTCGGTCATCTCTTCCACGACTGCGTAAATCGGACGACTCCGTGGTCCATACGGCAAAGGGGAATGCCGAACTTCTTGACATCCTTTTTGCCGCCAACTCTACTCTTAATGATAAGAGGGATCACCTCCGCCTAAAAACCTGTGAGAGCTTGATACCAAGAAGTTGAGAGGACCAGACGGTATTCACGCAGTGGTGTTAAAGATGTGTGCTCCCGAGTTGATTCCAGCCCTGGATCTAGGGGGGGAGGGGCAAACCGGGGCACCCGCCCCGGGCGGCAATTCAGTTGGCGCAAAAATCATAATATAGTATGATTAAAAATAAAAAAAACTTGCTGCACAAAGCGCCTAGCATACGGAAACCTGGTTGGGAGAATAAATTTTATTAAAAAAGAGTTCTTAGTGACCCATTCACGAAAAATGCCAACTTTTATTTATTTGTGATCGTATGTGTATCGACAATACGGTTTTTGCGGCGGTCGTTCAGCTGGTGATCATCAAATTTAGCTTACACACCTGTAGGCTTCGTCAGGCTATTATTGATCGCATCGGTGAAGCACTGGCAGTCAGCCTAGATTTCGCTAAAGCCTGTGGACCAGGACTGGCACAGGGAGGTCTACGAAGTTAACATCTTACGGTCGCTGTGAGAGGTTATGCAGTTGAGTAGTCAGCTTTCTATCTGAGCGATATATCAAGGATGTAGTAGATGGTTGTTGCTCAGATATGAAACCTATAAAATGCTGGTGTTCCCCAAGGGTCGGTGGTATCTCCTACGCTGTTCATTCTGCATATCAATGATATGGCATGAGTGGCAACTGTTGCTATGCAGATGACAGCACAGGGGATGCCTTAGTAGGCACAACCCCCCCTTAATTCCTCTCAGTTGCAAAACTTGCAAGTGGCGGATAGCAGGCTTAAAATTGTGTCTGAAGTCGAGAACTCTCTGGAGCAAGTCTCGGAATAGGGTTGACTTAATTTAGTCGAGTTCAACCCCACGAAGACACAAGTTGGCGCATTTACCACTAAGAAACCCCCATTTTTCATAGTGCCTCAATTCCAGGGTACTGCGCTCATCACTAAAAGTGTTGTAAGAGTATGGTTCTGGGAGTTGACTTCTCGAGTGATGTGTAGTATCATCGTCATTTGGAAGCCAAGGCTAAGTTGGCTTCCAAAAAGCTTGATGTTCTAAACCGGGCTAAGGAGTACTTCACTGCGAGCGAGATACCTGCTCATGCTTAACAAAGCTAATGGCCGAATTGAAGTTTTGTCCACACCGATGAGACTCGTGGAGAACTTCTACGGTCCGATTCTCCCGATCATTTTTACCACGCACGTGCTAACTGTAGAATGAGCTGTGCTACGTGTAGAATGGGCTTCCTCCTGAGGTATTCCCGGAGCGCTGTGTCATGGAGTCCACGCAGCACTCAGTTCCGGAGAGCATCATGAGTCGTGTAGAACGTAATTTTTTGTACATTAAATATTTTGTTTAAATTTTGATTAGGGCATTTAAATAACTGATTAGAAGTTTTTCTTATTATTATATGTATTGCCTGTTTGTCTTCAATTCGTCGAGTTTCCAAATTTAGAATCATGGCCTCTTAAAGATAAATTGCATGATGCTAAAGTAATTAATGCTTTAATACGATGAAAGATGGTCCAGAAAGTAATTTTATTGTTGATTTCACTTTTCAATGAAGTATCGATGCTTTCCGGAACATTTTTCGAATCATAATAATTAATTTCCGGATCATTTCACGAATTTTTCTAAGGCGCATTGGGGGCCCCCTCAGCCCCGGGGCCCCGTATAATTGATACGGCTGATACGGCGGTAGCTACGCCCCTGTTTCCTCACGATGTTTTCCTTCACCGAAGCAAGTGATAATTAACTTCTAATACGCACATAATATTTGAAAATCAGAGGTGCGTGCCAGGATTTGAACTCGGGCCCCTCCGTTCGAGAGACCAACGTTCTAACCGCTTGGCTATCACTGCTGTTATGTCGTTTGTCCAGCGACATGAAAAAGAAACAAAGATAAACCGATAGTACAGAGCATAGCATCCGATAAGTTTTATGCAGTCAACAAACGTATTTGGAGCCGAGAATCTTACAGGTCACGAAAGAAATTGGTTTCATAAAATGTCGGTCAGTCTGGCGACAGTTTACGAGCCGCGCAGATGGCTCCGGGCTGTAGGTGGCAGATATAAACTTTCTTTAAGTGTCAATATTCTAGTTTTACGTTTGCATCTCAAGGATTTTACGTTTTTGTTTAACATTAAAACAAATGAAAGTCAGGTTGGGATCATGAAAGGTCTTTGTGGCTACATTATGACGGATCCGTTTGACTACTTCCGTAACATTGTTGTCTGCAGTTTTTTTATTTTTATGTTTCCGTAGTTTTATTTAAGGTAGCTCGCTCTCGCTTCAAGAAATATTTTCTTTACAGAATAGTATCAAGACACGAAACAAAGTATTTTATTTATTTAGAAATTTAATAAAACAAATATAGTGTTAATTGCACATTATTTATTACAAAATATTACAGTACAGCGGATTCGCAGACATAAAATTAAATCTGTGCGATCTAAAGCCTTTAAAAATGCTTTCTCTAATTAATCTCTCAACAGCCTGATTTTAAGGGTTCCGAAAAAAATCGGAACCCTTATAATTTCGTCATGTCCGTCCGTCTGTCCTTCCGCCTGCCCGTCCGTCTATCCGTCCGTCTAGTGCTAGAAAGCTGTAATTTGGCATGGATAGACATTATTAAAACTCAAGAATCGTAGAATAAAACATTGAAAAACATATTTTTTTCAGGATGCTTTCCCTACAGGTAACGTGAGGATGAATTTTTATTCGTCGCGTACCCTACAGTATCAATACCAAGGGTATCTTTGAAATCTTCCAAAAATATTATGAGTCTTCTAAGGCCATTTTTGGATTTAGGGGTCCGTTTGCGAAATATCTGGCTTTAAAGTTAAATTAAATTAAATTTTGGATAGAGTCAAGTATCCCCCCGCTAGTCGATAAACTTAATACTAAATAGTCGATAAACTTACTACTTCGGAACCCTACATTACGCGTGGCCTGACACGCACTTGCCCGGTTTTTTATTATAAGATAATTCATATAATATTATTGGATTAATAAAGACAAAAAGAAAAAATATTTTTCCAATTCACATTCCCGTAATCCATGCTTAATACAAACAAAGTTAGAGAACTATTCGGAGGTGGGTGCCAAATTCCTTAAGGAATACTCCCTCAGAGTTGTATAGACCAGGAGCTGATGATAAGGCTGAACAATTTTGAAAACGTTCGATAATACAAAAAAAAATATGTGCGAATTTTATTTTAAATTTTGGTTTCAAACAAGAACAACTCTTATTTTACTTAGCGGTACATACTACTGTTATAGTGATTAATTAATAACACGCAATCAGTCTATCCTTTCAAGTGACGAAATAAATCAACAACAACATAATTTTACAGTTTTTTTTCTACTAATTGGTATATTATTCATTTACCTTTCGACTCATGCAAAGACTTGTCAGTCAGCGCGGTAGATAGCTAAATGTTTGGTAGTTCTGGAAAAATCAATAACGAAGTAACGATAAAAATCGAAGTTTATCGACATTAGTAGTCAACCTATTCTTTTGTTTTTGCCTGTGTTATAATACCATTATTTCTATTATTATTTCTTTTCCGCCTAGCTACAACCCTCTTACTTTAGTCAACTGCCAATAGACTGCCACTTGTCAGGCGGATAACGTGGAAAAGCTACCGATACTGTCAGCAGCCTCCTGCACTACATAGGCAGGTGGCAGGCTATCAGTTAAAAGACGGCAGTTGTAATTACGCGCAGTATCGACATTCCTCCCGCGGGATTGCCTTCGGAATGCGACCGGTCGAGACCTGGCTCCTCCACTCCACCTGCACCGCCGCTCGGACTTGTTTTAAATTAATTTAAAGAGTTTCCAATGAAATCCTTTCTTGGTGTGAGAAGAATTTGATCTTTGACTACTAATAATAATATATTTCATATTTATTTATTTTTTTATTTCTGGAAAAATTTAACCTTGTATATTTTATACCTATTTTTTATCAACTAGGTTTTATCAACTAGTATTTTATCCGACCTACTGAACGTATCGTATTGTATCTAATCTACTGGATGATAAATTAAATTTGTTCCACACACATCACTCAGTCACAAATATAAAACACATTATTTGGGGTCAAATTTGGGGCTCGAATTCAAAGAAACGTCAACCTCATCAAAGGGGTATAATCTAAATACGGAACAAGTTCTCTAGTCCGGTAAACGACCCTAATCCAATTTAAAATTTTCCGACAGGAAGTGTTTCAACTTTCATAAAGTTATTGGCATTTCTTGAATCGGTTTGGAGAAATTTAATTGACAGACTTAGTAATCTCCACTTAGAATACAAGTTTACATTACACAGTGTAAAGCGATTGTACATTAAATATTTTAATGTTGGTAGGCTTGGCTTAACGGTAGACAGAAGGGCAAAATTATACAAATAACCACGTTTTTCAATACTCTGCATTATTCGAGGTACTGCAAAAGAGCACACAAAATTAACTAACATACAAACAACGAAAGAACATTTAATTGAGAAGAAACTTGGAATGATGCTCGCGAGATGCTGATTGCATTACACGTATAACTTGTATGCACTTCGTTTGCGACAGGAAAGTTTTCAATAGGAAATCATGTTATGAGAGAAATGAACATACGAGTAGGAAGGCTATGAGTGTATGTCAAGAATATAATTTGGATGTTTTAAATTTTTTTTTTACATAATGCCTTTTACATCCAAAACTTCATAGCCACTTAGGAGAGTTTTCTGGGCATATACACTTCAATATCGCCAAAGAAATTAAAACTCACATACCTTAAACAGCCTCCCGTCAGTGCAGTTTTGGAAATTCAAACTCACAATAAAAACGAATGACGAATATGGCACACAAAAAAAAGGACTTTACGTGGAGGGTGCTGCGGGGAATAGCTCGCAATTTATAAAACAAATTACTCTCGCTCGTGTGTCGTGAGACCAAAACATGTCGGACGCGCCACGTGTTTACGATCGATCTTATAAACTGATAAACTGCACGGCTATTTTACACATTTCTTTTTTACAAGTCGACGCTTGAAAGCAAACAGAGAAATTCATAATTTCTCTACTAAATAGAGAAGTTATGGTTTTTTTTCGAGAGATCATAAAGTTTTTCGGCTCTGATGAAAAATTTGATATTTGCGGGTTACTACGTGTTTGCTCTTTAGCGTCGAAGCGTACAATGGTCTACCAAGCTCATCTAGCAACATCATCTAGCAACACTGGGGGCGTCACCAACGCGTTGCCGGCCAAGAAGATGACGATAGACCCGCTTCTTGAAGGACCCCATATTTTTTATATCTTATTTCTAAGAGTTTATTTTACATGTAATCACATTTATACGACGCACTATAGATATTCCTAGACTGAACACATTTTACACGGGTACTGACGTGTACCTAGATTTTGCACTCAGATATTTCGACCCAACAACTCCGAATTTCTTCGCGTCACCGGATTTCTGCCAAGATCACTGTCCATGGGTTGAAATATCGGCGTATAAAATACATATCGTGGGTGTTAAGGTAAAATAGATATATCTACAGTTATTTTTGTTATTTAATGCCAGCTAAAAGATAGTCTGAACAGACATTTTAATATCCTGATGTAGTTTACCTTCAAAGAAACGAAACAAAGTTAGACTCTGAGTGAGATGTTGGCACTAACAAAGAGCGGAGCACACAGCGAATTGTATCCCAAAGTTTTTGCTTCGCGAACTAGTCGTATTGTAGTGCTATACACTGCATTAACAAGTTCACATTCAACGAAGTAATTAAGACGGAAACTTAGTATTTATTTTAATTGATATTCACTTAAGATGCTCTTGAAAGCCAAGATGAATATGAAAATATTAAACACGAGTAAGCGCCCTCGCTTTGCTTCGGTTTTCTTATTTTTTTACACCTTGGGTTACATTACTGGAGTTTTATTAGGGATCCCTAATTTTTTGAAAATATAATACAATCTGTCACATATATATATGTAACATAAGAAAGTACATGGCTCAAAATCGGCAGCTGAATCGATTCCACGTATTTTTAATGTAGGTATTTTTTTTTCCCTAAAAGAAATTAAAATTAAGTAAATGATGTCACCCAATTCTTTAAACAGTCGAAACAAACAAAAATGAAACTTAAGTCAATGCAATAGGGTCCTTTCAAGCATTATTATACTGAGCCACAGCCACAAACGCACACTGCCAAACGTACGTAGTTGTACGACGTAAAAGAAATTCACTACAAACGCAATAGATCAAAAAAATATTATAAAGAAAGTTCGCACACTTCCATACGTTTTCTCTCTTCCGCATATCAATCGGTCGGGAGGAAGCGAGACGTAACGACGGTGTCATTCCCAGCCGGCGGCTTTTGTGATCTACGATTTAGTAAATTAAAAAGTCAGTCACACCGCACGCGCCGGCCGTATAAGTGATTGGATAAATTAGGTTTCCTAGGTCAGCTGATTTGACCCAACTAGACTTTTTTCTGTGGGGACGTGTTTATTTCAAACATTCCATTAGATTTGACGTAGTGAAAAGTGACACTAGTATTAAATAAACATAAACGACAATTACCAAAACGTGCATTAATGTGTATCAAACAAGGTGGTGGACATTTTGAAAATGTCATTAAAATACGACGAGGATGAGGATGAGGGAAGAAACCAATTATTATCAGACCTGTAAGTTACCTACACTAACTAAATTTAATTGGTTGTTTAATATTTGTAAATATTTTTATAATTCACAGCTTTTAAACATGCAGTCTTTTTTATTTTGTTGTATTATTACACATACATTACAAACTTATGCATTTTACTAAATTTTAATTAAAAAATGCCTGCGCAAACGTGTTAAGTGATAAGCCCCGCCCATAGAAAAATTTCATAATCACTTGTTTACTTGCGTACAAAATTTTAAGTACTAAATTGTCCGTTTACACCTATTAGTTTACTTAAAATTTAGTTATCTACATATCTACTTCTAAACAATCAATATTTCAATAAATAGGTATCTTATCATTTTAATGCCAAAACGATTAACATTGTATTAATTAAAATGATTCAAAGTCGACAGTCCAAAACCTGTAAAAAGTGATTGAAACAGGGCTCAGCTACTATTTTAGGCATATGTAGGTAATAATGTTTATGTTCAATAAAATCTTTGAATCGTTACCTAATTGGATGAGTTCAGTAAGTGATACGAGTATAACACACCTACCAATTAAATGAAATGAGTAGTCAGGTAACAAACATGTTGTGTTTAACAATATCTAATGTACAATGTCTAATTCGTTTTCGTCTATCAGCTGTTATAGCCGCGCGCGCGCCGGCCCCCGCGGCCCGCGTTGTGGCCTGTGACGTGGGTCTCACTCTCGTGTGTGCGTGAGTCTGTATGCTTGCTTAGAATATTATGAACATTCTTATCCCTCTACGAGAACAACTAATTCCTTGAATAAACAATTATTAAGCTAATAAAAAATATTTCAGTGTATGTATTATGATTAAAACTGAATAGGTATTCTAATTGGGGTGTTTAGGGGTGTACGTCATTTATGCATTTAATGTAGTGAAAGTGAGACTGTAGTAGGTATTAAATAAACTTAAACTTATTACTGACATTGATTAATTTTTTTGTTCTTTAATGTGAGGTTTAATCAATGAGTTCAAAATTATTCACAGTCTACAGTACAAAGCCTGAAAAATGTAATGGAAAGAGAGAATCATAATTTGTTTAGTATTTAATCTTCTTACCATTACTTACTACATACATATTTTATGTAATGATCGCTCGATCGCTAATATCAGCTGTTTTTGTCGGGACGTCGGGGTGTACCGCACACACGCGCGCACCGACCTTGTATACGTAGCGCTCGTTCGCTCTCATGTGTGCGTGCGCCGCTGGGTAGAATGTTCACACTTTTCGTTCGAAATGAGTATAACTAATTTCTTAAATAAAAAATTATTAAGCTATAAAACACAATTAAAAATACGTGGAATCAATTCAGTTGCCGATTTTGAGCAAGATACTTTCTCAAAGTGAGTAAATTATGTTATACGTTGTATAGCCTATGTCACACGGGGATAGTGTAGCTCCCCAACAGTGAAAGAATTTTTCAAATCGGTTCAGTAGTTTCGGAGCCTATTCAATGCAAACAAAAAATCAAATCTTTCCTCTTTATATATTAGTATAGATAACGATTAGTACTGCTCCAGTTTTGCGATAGTCACTTAAATGTCGCCTGAATCCTTGAATGATCGTCTCACGTCGTAGTCGAAGAAATTAGGACCCAATGTTTTAGATTGTTGAAATCAAATAATATAAAAGTTATCGCTCCTAATGAATTCAATTAAAATAATCGAAGATTTAATTTATAACAAGTCTAAAGGTCAAGCTTCAGTGCCAGTAAAGGTAATAATGTTAATAAATATATAAATAAATAGGATAAATAAGAAGGTATAAGTATTTTTTATATCTATTATTTTGTGTGAGATACTATATACTTTGTGTGAGATCAACTTTGCGGGTTTTTATAACCTTCCTTTTCGAAAAGAAATAGGAAGTTCAATAATACAATACTTTAACAGGAACTCAAATATAATCTTGAGAGAAAAATCATAATCTCACAGTCATTTTCTATCCGATTTTATAAACGAAGACGAAGCTGATATTTTTACTGGAATACCTGGAATACCTGACGTTCTGATTCCATATCTTTAGTTATTGGTCAGTCACTGAGGTTTCATAACATTAACATTAACTTAAGGTCACGGACCTAAAAAAAGACGGATGTAATCCCAAGAACAAATTCAGTGAAGCACCCATAGTAATACCAACTCTGTATTCGTACAAGTACACACCCACACATTGACACTTCACTGCTTCAATTGCGAATCAAAAATTACGCACACATGGTAAGCAGGCGGCCATTGCTATGCTTCACTCTAGATTAGACGAGGTTACGTCCGTCTTTTTTTCAGGTCCGTGCTTAAGGTATAGTATTAAAATTTATAAGTTTAAAATTCTCGATCTCGAAGAATCTCGGATCTCTATCCGAAATTAGGATAGAACTTTTTCTATAGTTAATTTGTTCACATACACCTCCAAGTTAGCTTCGACATTTCTAACTTCAGCTCTGATACCTGCGAACTTTTGACACATCCAATTACACTTGAACTCCTGCGAATTAACTTGAGAATTAATCAAATGAGAAAATTCGAGAGATTCTTTGGATCTTTGAAGTAATCCTTTATAACAGAGTTTGGAACATTAACTGGATGAGAAGGAACCAAATCGGGTCCAGGAGATAATGAGGAACCTCGCCAACACTAACTCAATTACCGAACTTAACTCAGTTTGTTCAGTTAAACTGTAACTTAATCTTACGCGAACAGAGGGTTTAAGATAACCCGTCCTCGCTTTTGACTACAAATAGCAGTTTCTATGATATCCTAATGTACTCTTAAGTGACTGTTATACAAGGCTTTCGCACCTACTGGTACCTCGTTCCAACAATATTATTTCACTGTTATAAGAATGCAACAAACAAGACATTTATGCTGACAACAAAAGTGAAACGGTAGAGAATCCTTACACCACAATGTATTTATTTTTATTACTGCTAATTTAATTTTTGTTTCCGCTCATTCCCACGGATTTTTTATGTAAATACCTGACAAAATGTGCTGAGGAACAAGCAGAAAAGTGGTCATAGTAGCCCATTGTCATTAGTGATACGAAAACCTATCAGTTGCGGCTAAAAAGAAAACAGTGGAACATTTTTTCGGATGTTTTGAGTATAGAAATTTTCCGAAGCCACGCGAAGAAGATTACAATCAAAATCAGTACATAGTTGAACTTTGCATATTTACACATCTATGAATCTATGTATATTGATATAATAATAATAAAGCTGAATGTTTTTTTTTGCTTGTCTGTATGTTTGAACGCGCTAATCTCTGAAAATCTAAAATCTCTGCCAGTCGGAAAATTATTTTTGTGATGATAGTCACATTCATATGTTAGATAGGCTATATATATAATTATTCTTATTAGTATTATTCTTATAGACTGGGCTATCTGAGTATCTTGGGCGGGTTTCTAGTCTGTTAATAAAATAAACCGTTCCCGTGGTTTAAATAATGAGGAGAATATAACCTGTTCGTACACATACTTTAACCGCTGCGCTGCTGCGGACGCGGCTCGGCTGCCACACCTGGCCGAATTATACCTGCGACCAACGAAAATTATATCGCGTAACTTTACATATTAAATCCTATCTTACTACATATTATTATAAATATGAATGTTTATATCGCATGTTTTGTTGAAAAACTTATCACACAGACACAGTATGTATAAAGGAATATTGGAATCTAATAATCTGAATTTATATTTAAAACGCTTATCGTCTTTGTTTTAAGGATCAAGTATTACTGACTGAAGTTAAACTTCATGTTAACGTAGCAGTAGGAGCATGTCGTTTCATTGAGCATCAACTAGATCTAACTTATTCAACTTAAACTTCATAACAGCACAGAAGAAGTTTATATCAGCAATTTTGTTGACACGTTGCTTGGGCGTTAGTTTGGCTTCAACCCATTGATGGCCCTCTACTGAACACGGCTCTATCCTCTTGAGGAGGCCTAGAGCATACTCCTCCACGTTGTTCCGGTGAGGATTGGTGATGGGCTCCAATTTCCGCACTTAGCCTCTAAGTCGGGTCATTGTGCGTAGATATGTGTGCTGGCTAGTTATCTAGCCAGCCTCGCTCCGTCCAGAAACGCAGGATCCTCCTGGTGTCTCCACAGGCTTCACGGAACGACCTCGGAGTGCCGAGGATTTCAGCCCGTTGGGTAGCTACGCCCACGCATTCCATGATTCCAGGATTGTCGGTAGAGCATGAGAATTGGTTTATGGGTTATCTTACTAAGTACAACATCAGAAACCGATGGCTTTACGTACCCTCTCGTAGCGGTCAGCCATCCAACTAGGCACCACCAGTTGTTAATTCAGTCGACCACTTAGGATCGACATTAACCTCGGACTATGAATGTTACTTTTCAGATAACTAAATAATCTAGCAAATAAATACATTATGAATAAATAGCTAACACAACGTAAAAAAGAAGCAAAACAAATACCTAATAATGTTCATTCTATTTGCAAAGTAATGGGACAATAAGGATAATTTGTATTGTACGATATTCTAGTATCACCACATACCTATATAATGTCTGTGAGTATCACCCTGTGTTGTTTTGCCATTGTGTTATAGCGGTGATGAAATTATGAACGTCTGAACTCCCCTTAATATGACAAAGGGAGCGATACGAATTATTGTCAAGCGAGGAGAGCAGTTAGCCAAGTTTAGTCACAGACGAACGCTGGGTTTGAAACTGTTTTTGAAAATGAGAACTGATTTTGGTAATTGTTGCGTGGTGGGTGACCGGGGTGGCCGAAGTACAACGGCCGACGTCCAGTCACGTCACGCTGGGTTCGATAACCCCCGACTTGACGCTCCGCAGATAGGGCGTGGAAACGGAGTCCACAACCCGCGCCGGCAGCGGAACGTCGGGTGCGCACTGAGGACTGGTGCGCCGATGCCCTGACTCCTCGGAGTCAACCACGAGGTGGGGACCCAAGGTGGCGGGGAACGAGTACGCGTGTCGCCCGTGGGCTACGTCTGTTCACCGCTCCTTGATCGGGCCCTCGTGGAGGCTTTACGGCTGTGCTCGGGTTTGAGAAATTGACGTCCTGTTACAGGAATTCGACGTGATAGAAACAATATTTATTCTCAAACCACTGAGTCACAGGCCGGGCGATATCTTCTAATTATTCTTCGAAGCTACTCTTCGATTCTTCCTATTATTCTTCTTTTTCTTGCTGGGCTGGCATCCTGTTCGAAGTCCTAGTATTCTTCTTGTTGGGCTGGAATCATCCTCTTCGAAGTCCTAGTATTCTTCTTGTTGGGCTGGAATCATCCTCTTCGAAGTCCTAGTATTCTTCTCATATGGCAGCAATCATCCTCTTCGAAGTCCTGGTATTCTTCTTGGCTTCTTCTTGCTGTTCCTGGTTGTTCCTTGTTCCTTGTTCGTCTTGTTCCCTGGTGTTCCCTCTTGTTCCCTGGTGTTCCCTCTTGTTCCCTGGTGTTCCCTACTTTACTAAAAATCTGATTCTCTAATGTACGGCCCAGCAATACCATATTGAAAGCCCCTTTATTTCGGCCTCAAAAATGTACTTGGCGTAACTATTTACGCTATCGCCCGACCTGATTATCAGTTTATCCATTTTATTCATCAAGAAAACCACATGTATCATATATCGTTACAATCGTCTCAGCGAGACCTATCGATACCAATATTCATCATTTATACAGCATTATCACATAAAAACTTATTCGACAAAATCTAACAATTTTACATTAGGATTTGACCTCTTATTTCAATGTTTCTTCCCTAATCGGGGTAAATCTTTATTACTTATCACTAAAGTTGTATACAATAAATAAAACTCTCAAACATCTATCTATAAAACATAATAACAACATCGTAACCCAATAATTACAAAAACTACAAGCAAAAAACTAAAAATGTATAGTAAAAATACTTACGTAATAATTCTTCAAATTTATCACAAATGTTACGATGTTATTTACGTAAATTATTATTCGAAATATACATTTACTCAATTTATTCATTTCTATTCATGTATATACTTTAATTCAACCATAAATTCGATTATTAACTATATGGCACTGTAAGAACAGTGCGGCAACATATCGCTATCTCGCTCTAACATGGAATGCGACGTATTTCTGTAATATTTTATGCTTTCTTCGTTTAACATTCTTTACACACATATACATACAGATACATTTACAAACTATGTATGTTGGTCGCCGACATCCTCCCCCTCGTGCTTCGCACCAACTCCTGGGCTCGGCGACTCTCCCGGCACCAACACCTCCAGCTTGGAAGTCGGCCGTCGCAGCATGCCAGCTTGCTTGCATCCATGGAGATGCGTAGCTCCCGCTCGGTGCAATATGTTGCGATGCATCTAGCAAATTATTTAGTATTACAATATTGCTCAAGTAATACTGCCAGGCGCTTTTTTCTTCTGTGTCCCCGATGTGTATTTCTTTCTTGTCGGCTTCTTCGCTGCAGACTTCCTTCAGCAGGCTGGGTCGGTTTGAGGCCCATCCACGCAACTCAAAACCGGCCTTTCTGTGGATGAAATCGACTTGTTTACTAATACATATCAAATCCGATTCAGAATGAAAACTGTGAAGATAGTCATCCATGTAATGATTGCGTTCCACCGCCTGCGCGGCCTCCGGATACTCGTTACTGAAGTCTGCAGCATTCCTATTTTTCACATAAATCGCCGTACAAGGGGACGAAGCGGCGCCGAATATAACCGAAGTCATTCGATATACTGTCGGCTTTACATCGCGTCGGTCGCCGCGCCATAAAAAACGTAGGCTGTCTCTGTCTGTCGCTTGGATGCGCACCTGTAAAAACATCTCTTTTATGTCAGCTGCCACGGACATTGGACCTTGTCTAAACCTCAGCAGTACGCCGAACAGGGACTGAAGTAGATCTGGACCTGGAAGTAGAGCGTCATTTAAACTCTTACCTCCCGACTTGGCCGCTGCATCGAATATCAATCTAATTTTCTTCTTAGGTGGATGTGTCACGGCGAAGTGAGGTAAATACCACTCTTTACCCTGTTCGGCCACTGACGGGGCCTCTTCGGCGTAGCCACAGTCCACCAGGTGCTGCATCTGCTTACCGTATTCTTGTCTGAGCTGCGGATTCTTGTCAATTTTCTTTTCAATACCGCGTAGCCGCTTCTCGGCTGCCGTGTAGCTCTCCGGCAAGTATTCATTTTCATTTTTCCATAATAATCCGACTTCGAATCGCCCATCGTTTAGTCGGTTGCAAGTCGTTTCTAATATCGCCAGCGCTCGCCCATCGGAGTCGGTGCTCGGACGCTTCGGTTGAACGCCTAAACTATCAATCGAAAAATACTGTTTGATCGTTTCATGCATGTCATTATCAGAGTTACTTACGTGCAAACAGCTATTTATAAAGTGCACCGGTCTTAGTCCTTTTGCGTCGAATCCGTGGAGCACCCAACCGAGCTCGGTCAGCGATGCGACTGGTTGACCTGACTTGCCTTTTCGAATTTCTTTCGAGACGATCAGTTCCCAGTTGTCCTGTCCCACGAGCAGTCGTGGCGCCTCGGCGTCATATGACAGGACATCAGTCATTCCATTCAGGTGCGGGCAAGCTTCAATAACAGATCTGTTAACAAATTGTGGTGTTAACTTTAACTGGTCGACGGTGTGGACTCTGTTCAGATTTCTCACCTGATCGTGATGTATCCCTCTGATGCGGATCCGCAGCCGTTGCGAGTCATCCTTCCGCAGCAGTCGTCCACCAACCGTCTCCAACACGAGTTCCTCTGGCTTGCCTGTAGCGCCAATCTGCGCCGCGACCTGAGAGTCCAACAAAGAAACAGTTGAACCTTCATCAAGGAGAGCCATTACCTTGACTGTCCCCCTGGGCCCGTACAACTCGACGGGGACCATCTTCAAATACGCCCTCGCAGCTTTCAACGCGTTGACCGAAGACGCGATGTTGGTGGTAACCTCTTCCACCTCTGCTGCAGGCCTCTCATTTTCTTTTCTTCGGTCGGAGTGAAGCAGTTGGTGATGCCAGCGCCCACAGACCTTGCACCCTGGTCTGCGGCATGAAGTCTTCCGATGACGGTCACTCAAGCACTTGAAGCAGAGGCGTGTCTTCTTGGCGTACGTCCACCGGTCCTCAGTCGAAAGCTTCGAAAACTGTGGACAATATATTATAAAATGTGCGCCTCGACAATACGAACAACTGACTTTGTTCACCTCGTATCCGCTTCCGAGATCACCATTGCGATTTGATCCCTTCAGTTCATGTCCCCCACGGGGCACATAGCTTGAGACTTCGGTTGCAGCGTTAGCGACGCATCGATTCGAGGCCATTCTATCTTCGCTATGCGGTTTCGACGATTCTAGTGTCGCATAAGCCCCACACTTATCGGCTTCCTTGTTCAGGAACTTGGAGACCAGGACTAAACTGGAGAACTCCCCCTCGTCTGAGCTTTCTGTAAAATCATACCATCTGAACCGTAGAATCGAAGGCATCTTCTCCACGATTTGTTTTACAATTTCAGGCGAATGTAGGTACTGAGGTTTTTTCAAACCTTGTATAGCGGCGACGCTGTTGTTAACTTGACTGGCGAAGACGCAGATATCCCGTGGACTTTCCGTAATACGAGGGAGTGCTTTTACCTTATCTAGCTCCGCCAGTATCAATGCGTCCGTCCTCCCGAAGCGCCGTTGTAACGCCTGCAGTACCTCACTCGGGGAAGCTTCCGAATATAAGAGGCTCTTGATCGCCTCTCGTGCTGTTCCTCTGATCGCTCGTCGCAGCCGTGCCATGTTCTGTACATCTGAAAATAGTCTACACGTATCTTCATAGACAACTTTAAATGCAAACCACTCACTGCTATTTCCATCGAAGAGTGGTAGCTCATGGATGTACTTCGGCTGCGACGCTGGTCCCTCTCTGTGTGCGACTGCTTCTCTCAAAGCATCTGCAAGTAGCCGCACGTTGACTGAAGTGTTATTCGGCTCTTCATATTTAACCTGTTGGGGAATCGGGGAATTCAAATACTCACTTGCATCACTCTTATTCTTCATGGACGCCTGTATCCAGTCCTGGACCTGGCCTTTCTTATCTTCCGGGTCCTCGTCCATGGATTCCTCTTCTTCCTCGCACCGGGCTAGCTCGAGCCGGGTGCGTGCGAGCCTCGTCGCAGCCTGAGCTTGCTCTAGCTCAAGGCGTGCCAGCTCCTCTTGCGCTTCGAGCTCACGCCTCCTGGCCGCAGAGCTCGTGGTCCTTGTTGACCGCGCTCGTCGACTCGAGCCAGCCGGTACCAAAGTCGAGTTCGACTTATGTTCTGGTGCCTTCTGGTGAGTCAATTCATCGTCGATGATACCGCCCGCGGTTCCCCTGTAAGCAAACATACCTGACGTTGTTTCCGTAGAACCGGTCATCGTGGTGCCACCTCCCGTCGTGGTACCGCACGTCGTTGTTCCGCCCGTTGTAATGGTACCATCCGTCATCGTGGTACCCGTCGTGCCTCCTGATGTCGCTTCAGACGCAGCCCCTCCCATCCTGTATCGCGCTTCTCTGCTCGACGTGGCTGTTCCGCCCTCGGAACCCGCTGAGCGCTGGGGTACGTTGCGTTGGCTCCTCGTGATTGGTATCTTGATGTCTTCCTCAGATCCGGCTCGAAGGACCAGCTGTTGCGTGGTGGGTGACCGGGGTGGCCGAAGTACAACGGCCGACGTCCAGTCACGTCACGCTGGGTTCGATAACCCCCGACTTGACGCTCCGCAGATAGGGCGTGGAAACGGAGTCCACAACCCGCGCCGGCAGCGGAACGTCGGGTGCGCACTGAGGACTGGTGCGCCGATGCCCTGACTCCTCGGAGTCAACCACGAGGTGGGGACCCAAGGTGGCGGGGAACGAGTACGCGTGTCGCCCGTGGGCTACGTCTGTTCACCGCTCCTTGATCGGGCCCTCGTGGAGGCTTTACGGCTGTGCTCGGGTTTGAGAAATTGACGTCCTGTTACAGGAATTCGACGTGATAGAAACAATATTTATTCTCAAACCACTGAGTCACAGGCCGGGCGATATCTTCTAATTATTCTTCGAAGCTACTCTTCGATTCTTCCTATTATTCTTCTTTTTCTTGCTGGGCTGGCATCCTGTTCGAAGTCCTAGTATTCTTCTTGTTGGGCTGGAATCATCCTCTTCGAAGTCCTAGTATTCTTCTTGTTGGGCTGGAATCATCCTCTTCGAAGTCCTAGTATTCTTCTCATATGGCAGCAATCATCCTCTTCGAAGTCCTGGTATTCTTCTTGGCTTCTTCTTGCTGTTCCTGGTTGTTCCTTGTTCCTTGTTCGTCTTGTTCCCTGGTGTTCCCTCTTGTTCCCTGGTGTTCCCTCTTGTTCCCTGGTGTTCCCTACTTTACTAAAAATCTGATTCTCTAATGTACGGCCCAGCAATACCATATTGAAAGCCCCTTTATTTCGGCCTCAAAAATGTACTTGGCGTAACTATTTACGCTATCGCCCGACCTGATTATCAGTTTATCCATTTTATTCATCAAGAAAACCACATGTATCATATATCGTTACAATCGTCTCAGCGAGACCTATCGATACCAATATTCATCATTTATACAGCATTATCACATAAAAACTTATTCGACAAAATCTAACAATTTTACATTAGGATTTGACCTCTTATTTCAATGTTTCTTCCCTAATCGGGGTAAATCTTTATTACTTATCACTAAAGTTGTATACAATAAATAAAACTCTCAAACATCTATCTATAAAACATAATAACAACATCGTAACCCAATAATTACAAAAACTACAAGCAAAAAACTAAAAATGTATAGTAAAAATACTTACGTAATAATTCTTCAAATTTATCACAAATGTTACGATGTTATTTACGTAAATTATTATTCGAAATATACATTTACTCAATTTATTCATTTCTATTCATGTATATACTTTAATTCAACCATAAATTCGATTATTAACTATATGGCACTGTAAGAACAGTGCGGCAACATATCGCTATCTCGCTCTAACATGGAATGCGACGTATTTCTGTAATATTTTATGCTTTCTTCGTTTAACATTCTTTACACACATATACATACAGATACATTTACAAACTATGTATGTTGGTCGCCGACAGTAATAGTGGTTTGGCTTGAGAGCTAGCACTTTCTTTCTTTTCGCACTTTTCTCTTCTTGTGATGCCTTTATTTTTCTGATGTCCATGGGCGACGGTGGCCACTTACTGTCAGCTGGATCGCCAGCTCTTTTGTCAAAAAGGTAATGATGAAAAGCTGCACATAGACTTCCTCACAATTATCTTTACTCTATACAAATAACTAAAATTGGAGTGTCTGTTTGTAATATTAAAATAACCGCTTTTTACTAAGTGCATTTGGATGTATAGACTGTACATATACATACCAAAACAACATTTTTTACAATTATTGTCTTCCTGTCTATCTGTTTGTTCCAGCTAATCTCTGAAATGGCTGGACCGATTTTGACGGGATTTTCACTGGCAGATAGCTGATGTAACTAGGGGTAACTTAGGTACTTTACTTTTATTTTAGAAAAAAATATAGTTTTAGAAAAAAATTGGATCAATGAAAAATTTAATAATATTAAATACATGAAATGCAGTACAGTAACTCAGTATTTGTTTTAAAGAGCAATATAAGAGTTTTAATTATTATTAAATGTTGTTGACACTAGCAAATTTTAGTATGTAGTCCACTTTTTAAGGCTAAACAAACAAGAATTTAATAGAAAAAATACTGATCAAAGGCCAAAAAACTGAAAAAGCAATCCGCGAAATATCGCTCCTGTTCCCCATTGGAAATATTTGGAGCACAGTTCGGTAGCCCACTATCGGCTCCCGGAAACGTTTCCCGATGAAAATCTAAACGTTCATTTCAAAGGCACCCACTTTTGCCCGTGGGTAATTTACACATCGCAATCATACTATATTTATATACAAACGTGCTTTTATCAAGATAAAATACAGCGCTTTTGGGAGAACACTACTGAATGATTTAAAATTAACTTGGACGGATTTTCTGTCTCAACTTGTAGCGTGAAAAATATTCAAAAACCTACTCAGAAATACTACACTACTTATCATGTTAAGAAATCAATAAAATTTAATTACTTTATTTTTAATGGCTTCCAGTAGTAATCTATAGAAAAATTGCGTTATACAAATTCGGTTTTAGTAAATCAAATTGTAATCAAACAAATGCTTACCTTGCCCTGTTGTTAATATTGTTATTTTTACAAAAAGTAAACACCAAGTACGATCTCGGCTTCTATTTATCGATAGATAGATATTCTATAGGTTTGTATCTATCTATCGATAGATATATATATCGAGAGATATCTTAAAATAAGTATACAAGTTTATAATTAGATTCTGATTTTGTTGGGTGGATAGCTTTCAGACAAAGATTAAATGATATTCATAAGGTCAGGGAATACCTTAGCAACTAAACTAATCAAGAGAACACGGAACTTCTCCCTCGGCAATCATAAATTAGCGTATTCCGATACTAGGTACAGTTATTACTCTGTTAATATTGACGATTATCCTAACAACGAAATTTAAGCCTTTCGTAGACATTTGAACCTACGTAGATGCCATGTAGGACCCGCATACTTATTGGAGGCCATACACGATCAAGTGCACTTGTCAAGTCTACGGTTGACTTGTCTTTGCAGTTTGATTTGACGCGGCATCCAGTGTGCATGAGACAGCTATATGGCCAGATAGCTATACCGTGGCCATACACGATCAAGTTTACTGGATGCCGCGTCAAGTCCGCTGCAAACTTGACAAGACGTATACTTGATCGTGTAGGTCGTATCGTATAATACTTTAAATATAATTGGAGTTTTACTAGTAACTTAACAAACCTATCGGATCTTAATCTTGTTCAAAGCGTTATATCTTTCGTTCTCCCTTTGCCCACAATAACTGGATAATAACTATGTAAGTAGATTTAAGTGTTTATTTTACTTATTTTGTTGTGTGGCACACGGACGTCAAAAAAGAACGGACATAACCTTGTCTAATCGAGAGTGAAGCATAGTATTGGCCGATCGCTTACTACGTGTGCGTAATTTTGGGGTTACCACAATATGAGCATTTCCCCATTTTTTTTAATGTAATAAATGTATTACTTACTGAATAGTTATTCCGTAATGTACGGTTTACACGTATTAATTAGTTAAGTAGATAACTAAATTTTAAGTAAATTAATAAGGTAAACGAACAATTTAGTAGTTAAAATTTAGCACGCAAGTAAATGTTATTTAGTACGGAACCCCAAAAATATATACTTTTAAACTAAAATAAGAAACTCGAGTATTATATATGCTATAATTTTCCTACACATTCTGGGTATTAGCATATGCAATATTGTTGGCAGCACTGGCTGACTTTGTGGTTACAATTTTTCTAGTTTTATTTTGTTAATAACTTTAGGAAAAATAAAAGAAATCAGTGATTAAATTACAAGCTTACTTGTGAAAGGTGATCCCTTTATGTTTTTTAACTGAATTAATATTGTTCTTGCAACTTTTAACAGCACACAAAGGTATTTTTATTATTCTTTATCAACTCCCGTTGTCCGTATGACTCGAGTGCGGTCCGGCGCCGGAATGGCGGCCGATGGTGTCAATGTGTGCGTGTTTACTTGTACGAATAGAGAGTTTGTATTCCGATGGGTGCTTCACTGAATTTGTTCTTGAGATTACGTCCGTATTTCTTTAAGGTCCGTGGTGTGGCAATAAAGAATATTTTATTATTATTATTAATATATAATATTAATGTAAAGAATATCAAGATAATGCTGCTGGATGAAACATCTGAAAGACAAATATATCTGGATAGAGTTCAGAAAGCAATACCACGCGGATCCTATACACTTCTGAAAGTCTGGTCTTTCTGGCAGTCCTCGTACTTACGGCACGTTAGGTTCTCGAAATACGCGACGTAAATCGAAACGACGTAAGTCGAGAAATATTTTTTCTTATTATGTTAACATGTAAAACTCAAGGGTTAGGATCCACACGGACTCGAAATTAAAAAAAAAAAACTGCATTTATAACAAAGGATATACATACTTTATTATCAAAAGTAAGTTCTTAAAATAATTATACATATATGCACTTATGAAATTGCTAGTTATTTTTCCTATGCCGGAAATCGAAACAAATGACGTATGTTTGAGGAATAGTGTCAAAACATTGTTGGACGTAACTTGAAACGACGTAAATCGAAACGACGTAAGTCGAGGACTGCCTGTATTTAAATCATGAAAGCTACATCTGAAAACCCGCGTCTCACACTACGACTAGTCTTTACAATTATGAGTCTGCCAGCGCTATTTCTAAAAGCAATTAAACCAAATCTACAACAATAATGCTTGCACGTTTTGATGACCAAATAACAAACAGACATGGCATAACCGCGCATGACGTAATATAATATGTAACATGCTAGAAAGACCTTGGTGACCACGTGATATAATTTCAATGAGTCTGTCTACAATAGAATAAATTTGGTCAGGTCTGTAACATTACTTCCACACTTTACGACTTCCAGTATCCTAAAAAAGCAGGATCCTGAAAAGCTTACAGCACCATAACACCATATTCGAAGGCTATGACGAATTATACAGAAGACTAAGGAGTATAAACCGCTACGTGTAATCTAAGCGAAATCCTTAGATTCTATGGAGACCTACGAATATCTTCAGCGTTCCATAATCGACTACCGTTATCTTGAAGTGTTACACATCAGCCACTTATTTACGCCATATTTGAACAAAAGCAACGAATTCAGATACAATATTGAATATTGATATTATACTAATTTTTGCCTAAGCTTAAGCCACTGGCAATATATATGCCCCTGAAGAATGATGTTTACCGACCAAAAAATTCTCCGTATACCATTCGCGATATTAACATAAAATGTCATGTCTACAGAATGTTAACTCTACATACATGTTCAATGAAGAGGTCGATGCTTTTGTAAGAGTTAAGAAATGTTGAACACACCTTTATTTCGGATTGTGACTGAACTAACAATGCACCGAGCCACTATTTAGAACCCTTTTGTGGAGAAACAAAGAATTAACATCCGTTTGATGATAATGAACCCGAGCGGTGGAGAATGGTTTGCAAAATATATGATACTATTAACCTTTGTTGTCTCGATCGAGATAAATGCTGAGTACTTTGCTTTGCATGGAACCTTAGGCAAGTTTATGGCCAACCGACCCTTTGCTTGGAACCTCTAGTTTCAGTATTTTTTTATCGGTAACTAAATAAATGTTCGGAGTAGTTGCGGACACGGGACGTTTTTAGTCGAAATCCCGGGAGGTTTTCTCAATTTAATTGCCTCGGGTCCTGGGAATTTCGGGTCAAGAGTCATGACTTGCTTGTCGAAATTATATTGTAATAATTTTATTTTCTATTTGCTTGATACTAGTTGGTAAATGCTGAGTGAGTTCACAATAATTGAGTTCGACGTCATTTCGTTATTTTGTGGCGTTTATTTATATTATTGGTATACTATATATCTGGCCAAAATTTAACACATTTCTAATTTTACACTTAGAAATTTCGAACTCTATAATGATTTTGTCCGAGTTCGTCTAATATTAGAAGACTGTAAGACTTTCCATGACATTTCCTAGACGAAGACGAGACAAGGCTCGAACCTTGTTAGATATAGGTACGATAGTATAGTCATCTATACTAATATATTGTGTATCTCGGCTCAATGATCACCAGTGATGGGGATTGTGAACGAGAGGTCATTCGTAGAGCACAGATGTCAAAATGTGCAGTAAAACGGTTAGAGAAGATATGGAAGAACAGAGGAATCAGCAAGACTGTAAAAATAAAGCTTATGCGCACCCTTGTCTTCTCTATCTTCCTCTATGCTTCCGAGACCTGGACACTGAAGTCTCGTGTACGAAATAGGATAGATGCGTTCGAGATGTGGTGTTGGCGCAAAATATTGGGAATTCCATGGACAGCGCATCGCACTAACGTGTCTATCCTAAAAGAACTCAAGATTCGAACTCGTCTTTCTACTATATGTATGCAAAGGGTTCTCAAGTACTTCGGACACGTGATACGGCGCGATCCAGATAATTTGGAGAAGCTGATAGTAGTCGGCCACGTGGAAGGAAAGAGAAGTAGAGGGAGATCACCGACCCGATGGACCGATACCATTAAACAGGTGTGTAAAACCACCGTTCACGCGTCCATGCAACTTTCCCAAGATAGAGAAGCTTGGAAGATCTTAGTTGGAACTTATGATGACCACGACCCTCAGTCATGAGGAAACGACGAAGAAGAAGAATACTAATATATAAAGAGGAAAGATTTGATTTTTTGTTTGCATTGAATAGGCTCCGAAACTACTGAACCGATTTGAAAAATTCTTTCACTGTTGGGAAGCTACACTATCCCCGAGTAACATAGGCTATATTATATTTTCAAAAAAATTAGGGATCCTTAATAAAACTCCAGTAATGTAACCCAAGGTGTTAAAAAGTAAGAAAACCGAAGCAAAGCGAGGGCAGTTACTCGTATTTAATATACACGTTAAAAGATGTATAATAATGCACATTCTGTAATATTAACGTCAGAAATAGCACTTTGTATAAAGATTTATGTTAAGCGAAATACCCGCGATGTTTCCTAGCCCATTCCCGAACGAAAGGAGGATTATTTCGAAACTGCTTGATTTATATTAAGCCCTCGGGATGTCCCCAAAATTAGAAGCAGGGTTTCATTCAACGAAATCTGATCGAAACTTTGTTTGTCTTACCTACACAAAACCTTTCAAATATTACGCAAAATCTTAAATAAAGCCATGTTAGATTGATTGAATCTTGTAAAATATACGAAGATCAGTTAAATCCCACGTCGGATGGGTGTCGTAAGAGGCGACTAAATATTCAAATTACAATTATTACAAATTACAATATTAGGTACAATTATTTCCAGACGAGATTCATAGATTCATCATTATATTCTCTTTATCACGTCATTCATATTATGTTCGTCTATACTATAGCGAACCCCATAAAAGATAGCTGCCGAGAATGGAGAAATAATAATAATAGCAATATATAGTAGTAGTAGTAGTATAATAATAGTAATAATGGTATTAATTAACAATTAAAATCAAGACTACCAATATAATTCCATTATTGCTATTATTATTTCTCCATGGGGTTCGCCTGGATAGCTACCATCCTGAGCATGAGTCAGCCGTCAAACGACTTGTCGTGTCCCGTCTGGGGGCTTGAGAGCCAGTTCTTTCTTTCTTTTTCTTCTCTCTTTCTTGGAAAGCAACGCATCAATCATGTCTTTGGTGTTGTTGATGTCCATGGGCAACGACAGCCACTTACGATCAGGTGGATCGTCAACTTGTTTATCGGCTATTTTCATTAAAAAAAACATTTTCATAATAGATGCAATATCAGTGGTACCTTGAAGCAATTCCCTTTTATATATGACAGGAAAAACTCAGCCGTGCAGCGTCCGACTCTGACTGCCACAACTTAAAAGGAACTTTATGTACATTTCAAAGAGACCCTTGACAAAGTTTTCTTACAAATACTTGGCTTTAAACAAGTTTGAAAATAATTTTGAATAGTTGTACAATCCAAGACACTCGTCCAACTTGTACGGCTTCGTTTAAGACTTTAGTGACATCTGAAACGTTAAAGCCATATCGAACTTAACTAAATAAATAAAAAATAAAAAACATTTTCATTGTTACTAAAACTTATAAGTACTATTATTTCTTCTGTACTAAAACATTTTTTTAAAAATGTACTTAAGCAATTTATTCCTGAATTACTATAACTAAAGCCTAGTAAATCTCTCATGGTTGTAATAGGTGACTAAGGATCTAAGATTGCATACCACAATACAAATAAAATGTGTTTTATAAAAACCGACCAAGTGCGAATCGGACTCGTGCACGAAGGGTTCCGTACCAAAAACGGCAAAAAAATCACGTTTGTTGTATGGGAGCCCCACTTTAATATTTATTTTAATCTGTTTTTGGTATTTGTTGTTATAGCCGCAACAGAAATACATTATCTGTGAAAATTTCAACTGTCTAGCTATCACGGTTCATAAGATACAGCCTGGTGACAGACAGACAGACGGTCAGTGAAATCTTAATAACAGGGTCCCGTTTTTACCCTTTGGATACGGAACCCTAAAAACGTATTCTAATACTTGATTATTTCTATCTTCACTTAATGAAATAAAAGAAAAATCTCCAATGCATAAAATGATCCAGTACCTAACTACAATACGGTATTCCATTAAATAAAGATGTTCTTCAGCTCGCCAACTGCGGAGTTTGGCTTTAATAGAATAGACGTTATTCATAAGATATTATGAAAGCAACAAATCTATTAAAGCAAAGAGCGGGGGCACGAATCAATTACCAAGGACAAGGCTCCCGTGTTGGGGCCGGCAGCCCATTTCTGGGGACATCCATCCTATTTTGGCGACAACAGGCCCCAGGGCAGGGGCAATCGTCCGCGGTTTAATTCAAATATTACTTGTGGGGTGGGCCACGACGTTGGCGATCAGTGGACAGCATTTTTACCTATTAAATATTTAATTTTAATATAATTATTTGTTGGTGATTGTCGTTAAACAAGACTAGGAATACTCAGGAATCAAGTATTAATGCTTTTGAACCCGGTTTTCTTAATTAGTGGTGGCAACGAATTGAATCGAACGTGGACTATATTTTTTTAAATGATTATAGGGATTTAAGTGTCCGTCTCTAACAGTATGTTTATATGGGGGACGAGCTGCTCGCGTCCGTAGGAAGTTACTTGAAGACATGATTACCCTACACGTGTCCCCTGGGTAGTGCTAAACGAGCAGCAACTCTGGTGGTAGGCCACAACATCGGCTGCCGGCTTTTAGTTACCACCCACCGGACAAAGCCATGCCGCCAAACGATTCGTCGTGTTCCGGCATGATGTCTGGTGAAGCCGAATGGGAGATGGGTCTGAACAGTTGCGCTGCGTTAGCGAACCGGCTGTGACGGATTGGTTTTTGCTGTGTCGGGAGCTTAGTCGCGGAGGGCAGCGGGATCCGAAGCACGGTGCACCGCTGGCCGACCGTAGTCAGTAGGGGGCCCAAGTAGTGGGAAAGCCACCCACGAAAGGCTGCCCCGCCAACTGCGAAAAATCCCGGAGTGGCTCCATCATGCCGGTTGGCGACCGGATGAGGGGACCTGATGGCGATCTCCGGGGGGGTTCGGGCGTCCCCGCGGTCTCCAGACTAAGCCCCCAATGACACAGCGATCCTGATATCGCCACTTGGTCAGCAACGTGACGCCTCGTTCAACTGCCATCTCCCATCCTATTCACTCCAAAATACCTACCAAAATGAGAAAAAAGAGCAAGGGAAAAAGTTTCGTACAGCGGTTGCACGTCCCCTCACTCCAAGTGCAGTTTACAAATATCCGTGGGCTGCACTCAAATCTCACTGCAGTCCACCACCACCTTGAGACTGCTAAGCCGCACCTGCTCTTTTTGACGGAGACGCAGATTAGATGTCCATTGAGCGCGGCATACCTCGACTACCCAGGATACACCTTAGAGCATAATTTTCACCCTCGCGCCGGAGTCTGTGTGTATGCCCGCAACGACATCTGCTGCCAACGTCTCCGTCATCTTGAAGACCCCACTCTCTCCACAATTTGGGTTTTGGTAGACACAGGTGCGGACAAGATTCTTTATTCCTGTGTCTACCGATCGCACAGTGGTGACCAGGAGACAACTCGTCTGTTCCAACATCTCAGCGAGGCAGCTGATATGGCTTTACATCGGCACCCCATAGCGCAGCTGGTTTTTCTGGGGGACTTTAACGCCTGTCATCAAGACTGGCTGTACCCATACCAGAAAACCGACCATGCTGGAAGAGAAGCGTGGAATTTTGCTTTGACGCTTGGACTCTCCCAGCTGGTAAGGCAAGCGACACGGGTGCCCGATATCGATATTCATACGGCCAACTGCCTAGACCTTCTGCTGACAACTGATCCAGACAGGTATGATATTTAGGTTTCCTCCCCGTTGGGAACTTCTGATCACTGTCTGGTGAAATCTGTATCGACATATTCCCCTCCGGACTGCGAGCCCCGTGGTAACCGACGAATGTGGCGATACAAGTCAGCAGATTGGGATGAGATGCGACACTTTTTCGCATCTTATCCTTGGCGGCAGCTTTGCTTCTCTTCTGACGATCCGTCGAGCTGCGCGGATGCTATAACCGATGTGGTACGTCAAGCGATGGAGTATTTCATCCCTTTTTCTGATGTACCCATCGGTGGCAAAGCTCGCCCATGGTTCACCGCCGAATGTGAGCAAGCTGAGCAGCGCAAGCATTCAGCGTACTTAGCCTGGGTGGATGCTCGAAGCCGCAAAGCTCCGGATGTCAGCGCTAAGAAGAAAGCTTTTAATCAAGCCGCCAAGTCTTACAAAAAGGCATTACAGAAGGCAAATTCCGTCCGCATTATTCACATCGGCGAAAAACTCTCTACCCAACCGTCCGGTAGTAGAGCTTTTTGGTCTCTCGCCAAAGCGGTCGAGAATAATTTCTGTCGGCCTACACTGCCTCCGCTGCTAAAACCGGATGGTTCCCTGGCTCATACAGCTAAAGAGAAAGCGGACTTATTCGCATCTCTTTTTGCTGAGAATTCGCGTCTGGATGTCAGCAATAACGTACCACCCCAGTTGACTCATTGCGGTATCTCTATGCCGGAGATCCGTATTACAAACAAAGAAGTCCTTAAAACCTTGCGGTGTCTAGACGTGAATAAAGCCAGCGGACCGGATGGTATTCCAGCGATTGTAATCAAGAAATGTGCACCCGAGTTGTCTCCTGTATTGACACGTCTGTTCCGCCTCTCAATTGAGACTGGATCAGTGCCTCAATCCTGGAAGCTTGCCAACGTGCAGCCCGTGCCCAAGAAAGGTAGCCGTGCTGACCCCGCGAACTATCGGCCTATCCCAATTACCTCCATACTCTGCAAGATTATGGAGCGTATATTGAATAGGCGCCTCATGGCATACCTAGAACAGAATGATCTCCTTAGCGATCGGCAGTACGGGTTCCGCCGAAACCGATCAACAGGAGATCTTCTAGCGTATGCCACACATATATGGGGCGAGGCCCTCGAGAAAAATGGGGAGGCACTTGCTGTCTCCCTTGACGTCTCGAAGGCCTTTGATAAGGTCTGGCACGCTAGCCTTCTAAGCAAGCTTCCAGCTTACGGCATATCCCCTGGCCTTATCGACTGGGTAAAAGACTTCCTGAGCGACCGGTCTTTCCGCGTTGTAGTCGATGGCTGTTCATCGAAGACGATGGCTACAAATGCCGGAGTTCCTCAGGGGTCCGTTCTCTCTGCCACTCTATTTCTGCTACATATAAATGACCTGCTTATGCCCGGTATCTATGGGTACGCAGACGATAGCACAGTGGTAGAGAGATACCTACCAAGTTCCAGGGCCAGTCGGGACGAAATTCAGTCTGAAAGAGAGGCCATGGTGGCTCGTGTGAATCTCACACTTCGGGCTGTGTCCGAGTGGGGCGAAGCCAATCTTGTGAGATTCAACGCCACTAAAACGCAGACGTGTCTAATCACCGCCAAGAAGAGCCCGTTCACCTTGGCTCCTACTTTTCGGAATGTATCCTTGGATTATACCGACTGCCTTCAGTTGTTAGGAGTAGAGATATCCTCGAAACTCAACTTTGGGCGGTTCATCGAGACCAAAGCTAAGGCTGCTGCAAGGAAACTTGGTGTCCTTGCAAGGGTGCGACGGTACTTCACACCCAGGCAACTCTTAAGCTTGTACAAAGCTCAGGTTCGGCCGTGTGTGGAGTACTGTTCGCACATTTGGGCAGGCGCAGCCAAATGTCACCTTTCTGCTTTGGACTCGATGGAGAGGCGTGCGAAGTGGCTCATTGGTGACCCAGATTTGGTTGAGACCAATCTTCAAAGCCTCGAGCACAGGCGCAGAGTAGCCAGCCTCTCGGTTTTCTACAGGGCACATTTCGGAGAGTGTGCGCAGGAATTGTTTGAGATAATTCCCCCATCTCCGTTTCTCCATCGAACGACACGACGCACGGCGGGTATCCATCCTTTTGTCGTGAACATCCCGCCGGTACGGACGACGCGGTTTGCCTCGTCATTCGTTATACGCACCGCGAAGGATGGAATAACTTGCCTGCGTCGGCGTTCCCGCCAGCCTACGACGTGGATGTCTTCAAGAAAAGAGTGAATAGGCTTTTTCTAAGTTAATGTGCTCACCATCTTGGACCACATCTACACTTACATTGTGGTCAAGCATTAACTTATTCGTGTAAAAAAAAAAAAATACATAATTCATTCATTCTTACTACAATTCATACTACTACTATAATTGATATTACAAACACACAATATTTGAAATTTTAAAGTAGTGTATTGACGTAGATACCTAGGTACATGAATTAGATAGATAGGTAGATAAACTCTAGGTATTACATATTTACAGGTACACCACACAAACATATACAGAGGATTTAAACTGACTAAGAAGTCTAGTCAGTAGTACATGTAGTTCTTAGTAGTAGTAGTAATAAATGGTAGTAACATAGATGTAGTTTTTATTTTGGTATGTGAAATAAAAACTTTGTACCAATTTTGTAAGCAATTACCTACGTGGACGGAGAAGTATGAGGAACACTTAAAGTTCACATGCAGATTTTTTTTATGGAAATAGCCGGCAAACGATCTGATGATCCACCTGATGGTAAGTGGCTATCGTCGCCCATGGACATCAGCTACACCAAAGGTATCACTGATGCGTTGCCGGGCAAGAAAGATAGAAGAAAAATTACCTACTACGCTACTACTAAACTAAACGACACATTAAGTACCTTTCGACTGGCCGTTTCTTACTCTTTCACGCAAACATATATATATAGCACACATGTAGACCATGATCTGGCATAAGATATAGGGCACTTATTATCCCGGCAAACGCGAGCAGAGCCGCAGACAGAGCACTAGTACCAGTGGCGTAGCTACCCTTAAGGAGGCCCCATATTAATATTTGTTGTGGGGCCCCCTCAACGTCAGCTGTCAAATATAAAAGGAGGTAGAGTCGTAAGCCGCTGGCGAGCTTTTTTTAAGAGAGTTAGTGCGGGCCCCTTTACGCTGGGGGCCCCGTATAATTGATACGGCTGATACGGCGGTAGCTACGCCCCTGACAAGTACTAATAAGGCTTTGTTGCTGTCTATTCCCCGCCGTTCCTCTGGCCTCAGCACCGCTCGGCTCGTTTTATATTTACATAAAACCAATTACAGTGCGGGTCATCACCGCACACAGCCATCCACCATCCGTAAAAAATCAAAGCAACATAAATTGCATTAATATACAAATATATGCAAAAATATGACCCGCGATCTAACAATACAATATGTCGATATTGTCGATGCATGTCAATGAGGTTATTTTTCTTTAGAAACACTTGTATTGAGGAGGTATAATAAATAAAATTAAAATTATTCACGTTGTTGGTATACAAATAATCTAAATTTTCAAAATACCTCAAAAAGTACTTGTCAGATCTCACTCAAATTTATGTGGGGCCACATGACAAGCACCAGCTTTCGATTAAAAAAGAATCATTAAAATCGGTTCACCCAGTCGAAAGTTTTGAGGTAACAAACATAAAAAAAATACAGTCGAATTGAATACCTCCTCCTTTTTTGAAGTCGGTTAAAAGTGTTGGGCCACGAGCAATATAGGGTTCTGTACTTTCACCTGTTATCTTAAGCCAGCCTAACCGTATTTTTTCATTTTAAATTTATCGTATTGTGATTTTTTTCGCATCTACAACACCAACAATTTAAAAGAAGATTTATTTTGAGATATCTATTTTGAGACATAGAGAAAAATATTTTGGCCTTTTTGACTAGCCTGCCTTATACAAAAGCCAAAGGTCTAACGCCCCAGCTCAGAGTCACTAACAGTTACTTAAATCGCTCCTTAGTACAGAATTTGTATGGTGATTGGTCACTATGAATCACCATACAAATTCTGAATCATCTAAATCGCTCCTCAGTACAGAATTTGTATGGTGATTCATAGTGACCAATCACCATACAAATTCTGAATCATCTAAATCGCACCTCAGTACAGAATTTGTATGGTGATTCATGGTGACCAATCACCATACAAATTCTGTACTAAGGAGCGATTTAAGTAACCGGTTTGACTCTGAGTTGGGGCGTAAGATGCCTAAAATTAAATAAAACTGTTATTTTACTCACTATCGCACTTGGGGTTTTTTGCTGGTAGAAATAAATTAATGAATAAGATTTGATCCGAGTTCAATATCTGAAAAACTCGTTGATCACAGATTATATTTATCATTATATGATCAATTCATGATATTTTGAAACATAATATTTAATAGTACAGTGACTAAAATGTTATTTATCGTTATAAATTAAAAGAAAATACTACTTTCTTAATTATTATCAGTTTCAGAAGGCAAAGGTGTTCAATAGATCTTGCCTGAGTTGCCGGCCATTCATTAGGTAACAATTTTTAATGATGCTTCGGCTCGTTTCTCGTACCTTCTCACCAACTGCAATAACAAATATTTTTCTGCAACTGTTATAATTACTTATACAAAGATGAAATAAGTACAGTTGTATCAGTATTAATTTCTTTTACATACAAAACTGGTATAAATATAAAAATTAAAAAAAAAACCCGCCTGCTCTCAAAAAAGCTATCATGATATATACCTTTTTGAAATCCTTATGATGAACTCTTTAATTTAATACCCGTATTGCATTATTAGATTTATTTTTGTTTTTTGATACTTCAAACAATGGTATTTCACAGCATATTTGTTTTTTTAACCGACTTCAAAAAAAAGGAGGAGGTTCTCAATTCGACTGTATTTTGTTTTTTTTTTATGTTTGTTACCTCAAAACTTTCGACTGTGTGAACCGATTTTGATTATTGTTTTTTTTAACAAAAGCTGGTGCTTGTCATGTGGTCCACTTAAATTTTATTGAGATCTGACAATGGCATCCATGAGAAAACCATATACCTAAGTCTTAAATTTGCATTACGTATGTGCGCGACAAATGGACGAATAACTCAATATCACGCCAACCGATTTCGATGATTCTTTTTTTAATAGAAAGCAGGTGCTTGTCATGTGATCCCACATAAATTTGAACGAGATCTGACAAGTAGTTTTTGAGTAATTTTGAAGTCGGTTATTTTTTGTTAGTAAAATTTAGATAATTTTATTTTACTCATCTAAGAACACTTGGGTTATCACGACGAATCTAATAATATCTTAATTATATAAATCCATTCCGCAGTTTGTAAGATACGAGGTAATAAAGAATATTACAGGCACACATACATACAGGATACACGCGAAAAACATAACCCTTCAGCAGTCGGGTAAAAAGTTAATGCTTGATAACAATCTCACCTGATGGCATTGAAGTATTACTACTAGCAAATAGAACCGACACCGCGAACATAATGTATGCCCAAATAAATTGGCGCCGATCAGCTTCAATTTTCAATGGATTCATTCGATTTTGAAAGGGGCTCAATTTTGAAAATAGAACCTCCCGGCGGGACACATAATTTTGTTCCAGATGTCTGTTCTGATATTATACTTTAATGCCTGATGGTAACTCTCCTTAATATACCTTATAGAAAACTGAAATACTGGCTTTCCTGCTATATTACAAAGGGACGCCCCCAAACTCATTTTATATCCTTGAATGGCATCCAAAAAAGTATAGCTTAAAAAGTTTCAATGAAATGAAAGTCGAAAAACTGCGCTTTTCTTGCCACACTCTAATGCAGTCTATTTATACAGAGATGTATAAAAAGTGTTTTCCTAGAATGTGACAATGTTAACGATATCAAACGTTTCCAAAATTTCACGTTTCCAAAGGTTCACGGAGCTCCGTTAACGAACCCCTCACTCGCTTGCGCGTCATTACTGTATCTCCTTCAACTTTCAATAGAAACCCTTTAACAAAAGGGAAAGCGTGTAAATTACTACCTTTGCGGTACATTTCACTTTTCTAAACGTTTCTATAAATATCCACTTAATCTGTACGTTTATTTATAGCGAGCAACGTAAAGATTTTGAGGTGACGTGAGTTTATTGAGTTCGACTGAAGGTTTCTCGTCGTAAAGGAGGAGAATTTCAGCGAAACTTCTCCGTACTTCAGACAGAATATCACTCGCAAAATGGCGGAGAGAATATTACAAAATGTCTGCCGAGTTGACCTGCTGGGAATTACTGTAACCCTTCATCTGACAGGCACTTCTAAACTAAACATTGCACTATTAAAACATAATGAATATGGAAGAAATTTGGCAAACAGATAGTACCTGCAATAGCTATATCCTGTATTTTTCCTCCCGGGATATGAATCTGTTCCCGCGGGATACGAATTAGCATGAAGGTTCTGGTAAAAGATTCGTGATTAATCTTTGAATACTTTTGTCATTCATCCCATTAGTTTTTTTATGAATCACAAACCTTATATTTTTCTCTGGTTCAAATTTTGATGCCGACGCAGATGAAATCGCAGGTAGAAGCTAGAAGGGTGCCAGTCCTTTTCATCTCATGTTATACGAATGTCGATCGACAACATCGACAACCAAACAAAGCGGGTATGTTAGCGCCGGAGTAAAATTGTCTATGGACTCTATGGTAGTTTGATGGAGTGGCATTACAGGCATCGCTGTGTTCGCCCATCAATCTATTCTATTGATCTATTGAATAGCGGATAGAGTGGGGTTTACCGCTGAACGGGATTTGCTAAGAGATAAAGGGTTTAATTTAACGATAAAAATTTGCAAGTACCACATAGTTCGTTTGAGTGTAGATAATTAATTTTATAACACACTGTAACCTTAAATCGCACTTAGGTCACGCTTGTCCGTGCCAAAGGTTATTGCACATGTGCTATGTTAGACAATTTGAGTTACAAATCTTCGCTGGGTGTAATAAAGGGCTGCCTACTTTGTTTAACTTTGTTTTAATGCCGGGAAACGGTGCAAGTAACAGCATAAGACTTTATTTAAAAAACACTCTAATTTTTATTATTTCTATCTATAGACATACACTTCAAATTCAATTCTGTTCATAAAAGCACGGATATCCAACTAAGCAACAAAATGGTTGCAATGTACTCTCTGGGGAAGTTTCGTGTAATTGTGAAGTAGTTGAAACTGTTGAAACTGCCTGAGTGCTGGTGATCACTTGAAATCCGTTTCTAAGTAGGAAGTGTTGTTGAGTCCAGTCAGTAATATCTGGGACTAGCGGGACTGGCGGGACTGGCGGGCAAACACAATCGCGGGGAGACCGCTCCCTTTGTCTCCACGATGTAGCTCCTACATTTAGTATTCTGGGAATTGTTTTTTTTTATGTTGGCATTGAAGGAGCAGTACTTAAAGGATTCATGGACGTATCTACCCTCTTCCTCCAGGAATTTTGTATGCATATCCATATACCCACTTTTGTCCATAAAAGTTCTTATTTTTATGCGTTGACAGGGAGTCCGAGGGGTTTCTCCCTTGGTCCAAAAGGATGGCAAGCGGCTAAGTTAATTCTTCTTGGTACGCTGCCCTCAGCTAGCGTGGTCATTTTCATTAGAATTCAATTGTTAGGTGAAACTGCTCGAATTAGGTGTAAATCGAAACATTGCAGTGATTCAAGTGCCTCTCCTAATTCTGTAATTTGTTTTTATGTATTGTGACCCGTGATTGTGACATATATAATAATAATAAAAGGATTACTGCACTGCACTTCCCGCACACAAGGCACCATCCAACCGTCAAGTGCGCGAGTGTGTTGTAGTATTGAAAACCATTTTGTGTTTTATTTCTAATACCTAGTCGGGTAAACATAGACAGCACATGTATGATACCTACTGAAAACTATATTGTACTGTATTTTTATGATGTTTCTAAAGTGATACTACACTATAGTATCGCAGCACTTTGTTAACCGTACAATAAAATTATAATAATAACTTGAAAATTTAATTGCTCTGTGTAATTCGAGAGTAAAATGCTTTCAAATCAAAACAAAAATTTCAGTACATTACACTTAACTTCTATAATAATATTATTATAATTTAATTTATTAACCTTAAATTGTTGACAATTTTGATGAGGTGAGGCCTGACTTGTTACCTACTTGATCCACTTGGTATCAGGTGGTCCAGCTGTATTTTATCAACTTATATTGGTAACAAAATTAAATGTATTTATTTGAGAGCCAAAAGGAACAAACCACACCAGAGCACTCGTACTCAGTGATCACTCGTGTTTACTCTGCTTTAAAAACTCCCGTCTGTCTGAAATTGCTTTTATAGTAAGACACAACTTGTGCACTAGGTATATTAAAATTCAATTTGTATATCTCAGGCGACGTCGCGACTTGTTTCATACTTCGTTTCAAGTAGAAACAAGTCTATGCAAATGTCTTGAAGTTAATATTTAAAAAGAAAATCTAAAGAACTTATTTAGCATTGCGCATATTTTAATACTTGATTAGCATTATATGTATATTTGACACGTACTATTCTATTACAGAATGAATTAATATTATACAGCTTAGCTTAAAATAAAAAAAGATAATAGTGACTAAAATTTCAGAAAACGGAACTGAAAACGCCTGAACAGAAATTGTTTATTTTGAGAAACCTTTTTAGATCTTCTTTTTAAATATGATAAAAAGAAAAGTATCTACAAAAATTTAAATACAGAACGTTTCAATAAAACAGAATTGCGCACGGACGTTGAAATCAATCGGAACGCAAATTAATTTAGGAGCTGGCACAGGTTCACATGCGGAAAGGTGTTTGACAGTCGACAGTCGTCGAATGTGTCGAATGTGGATACAATCAAAGAATCGACTGTTACAAGTGACGCGAATAATCACTTTGTAGCCGGATGCAATCAGACAATCAACGGTCAATCGACATTTATTTGATTGATAAAACATTTTAAGCAGAGCCTAACTGCTACAGCCTAATGACTTTAACATCTACACATGAACACAGGTGACTTGTTCAAATCCTCTCGCAAGTTGTCCATGGGCCGTCATGGGCGACGATAGTAACCCTCAATTACACTGTCGGTAATTTACATAAAAAATAGCACTAATAAATCCTATAATAATACTAGCTGACCCGGTGAACTTCGTATTGTCTATTTTTTCTAAAATAAAAGTAGCCTAAGTTACTCATTGTTACATCAGCTACGAGTATCTACCACTGAAAGTCCTCTCAAAATCGGTCCAGCCATTTCATAGATTAGCCGGAACAAACAGACAGACAGACAGACAGATAAAAATTGTCAAAAATGTCGTTTTGGTATATGTACCGTGTATACGAGTACATCCAAATGCACTTAGTAAAAAGCGGTTATTTTAATATTACAAACAGACACTCCAATTTTATGTATTTGTATAGAGTATAGATGTATAGATTTGCGCCACCCTGATATACTTAGAATATTGAGCTATTTGTGGCTACTGGCACGGGCTGACTGACAAATTCCTTTTCAAAACCTAAACTAGTACCCAAATTCTTTTCTGTAGGCAGCGCTAAATCAAAGTACAACTGGTACAGACAAGCAGAGCCACCTAGCCGCGACTGACAAATTATTTTCGCTTCGAGTGGATTCACGACAGAATACACGTTTTCAATTTAGAATAATCCCGCCGATATACAACGTATAACATAATTTACTCACTTTGAGAAAGTATCTTGCTCAAAATCGGCAACTGAATTGATTCCACGTATTTTTAATTGTGTTTTATAGCTTAATAATTTTTTATTTAAGAAATTAGTTATACTCATTTCGAACGAAAAGTGTGAACATTCTACCCAGCGGCGCACGCACACATGAGAGCGAACGAGCGCTACGTATACAAGGTCGGTGCGCGCGTGTGTGCGGTACACCCCGACGTCCCGACAAAAACAGCTGATATTAGCGATCGAGCGATCATTACATAAAATATGTATGTAGTAAGTAATGGTAAGAAGATTAAATACTAAACAAATTATGATTCTCTCTTTCCATTACATTTTTCAGGCTTTGTACTGTAGACTGTGAATAATTTTGAACTCATTGATTAAACCTCACATTAAAGAACAAAAAAATTAATCAATGTCAGTAATAAGTTTAAGTTTATTTAATACCTACTACAGTCTCACTTTCACTACATTAAATGCATAAATGACGTACACCCCTAAACACCCCAATTAGAATACCTATTCAGTTTTAATCATAATACATACACTGAAATATTTTTTATTAGCTTAATAATTGTTTATTCAAGGAATTAGTTGTTCTCGTAGAGGGATAAGAATGTTCATAATATTCTAAGCAAGCATACAGACTCACGCACACACGAGAGTGAGACCCACGTCACAGGCCACAACGCGGGCCGCGGGGGCCGGCGCGCGCGCGGCTATAACAGCTGATAGACGAAAACGAATTAGACATTGTACATTAGATATTGTTAAACACAACATGTTTGTTACCTGACTACTCATTTCATTTAATTGGTAGGTGTGTTATACTCGTATCACTTACTGAACTCATCCAATTAGGTAACGATTCAAAGATTTTATTGAACATAAACATTATTACCTACATATGCCTAAAATAGTAGCTGAGCCCTGTTTCAATCACTTTTTACAGGTTTTGGACTGTCGACTTTGAATCATTTTAATTAATACAATGTTAATCGTTTTGGCATTAAAATGATAAGATACCTATTTATTGAAATATTGATTGTTTAGAAGTAGATATGTAGATAACTAAATTTTAAGTAAACTAATAGGTGTAAACGGACAATTTAGTACTTAAAATTTTGTACGCAAGTAAACAAGTGATTATGAAATTTTTCTATGGGCGGGGCTTATCACTTAACACGTTTGCGCAGGCATTTTTTAATTAAAATTTAGTAAAATGCATAAGTTTGTAATGTATGTGTAATAATACAACAAAATAAAAAAGACTGCATGTTTAAAAGCTGTGAATTATAAAAATATTTACAAATATTAAACAACCAATTAAATTTAGTTAGTGTAGGTAACTTACAGGTCTGATAATAATTGGTTTCTTCCCTCATCCTCATCCTCGTCGTATTTTAATGACATTTTCAAAATGTCCACCACCTTGTTTGATACACATTAATGCACGTTTTGGTAATTGTCGTTTATGTTTATTTAATACTAGTGTCACTTTTCACTACGTCAAATCTAATGGAATGTTTGAAATAAACACGTCCCCACAGAAAAAAGTCTAGTTGGGTCAAATCAGCTGACCTAGGAAACCTAATTTATCCAATCACTTATACGGCCGGCGCGTGCGGTGTGACTGACTTTTTAATTTACTAAATCGTAGATCACAAAAGCCGCCGGCTGGGAATGACACCGTCGTTACGTCTCGCTTCCTCCCGACCGATTGATATGCGGAAGAGAGAAAACGTATGGAAGTGTGCGAACTTTCTTTATAATATTTTTTTGATCTATTGCGTTTGTAGTGAATTTCTTTTACGTCGTACAACTACGTACGTTTGGCAGTGTGCGTTTGTGGCTGTGGCTCAGTATAATAATGCTTGAAAGGACCCTATTGCATTGACTTAAGTTTCATTTTTGTTTGTTTCGACTGTTTAAAGAATTGGGTGACATCATTTACTTAATTTTAATTTCTTTTAGGGAAAAAAAAATACCTACATTAAAAATACGTGGAATCGATTCAGCTGCCGATTTTGAGCCATGTACTTTCTTATGTTACATATATATATGTGACAGATTGTATAGAAATTAGTGGTTCGGGAACAGTAGAAGCCAAATACAAGTTAGGTTTTCGTACCTTGATTCTGTTCTTCCAGGAGACGCATCTCCTCTTCAGCCTCGATGCACTCGAAGGTACCACTCAACGTGCAAGTTATACGGATGCACACCACTCACAATATTCTTGGAATCGTTGGAATCAAAACTATCACTTGAACTACACTACGGCATCCCGTATGTTAAAACTGGAATGATAGTCCAGGGAGGAACTATTATAGCGAATTTTAGATTTGTAGTGTATCTGTAGGGCAAGAGAATAATACGCGGCGTATCAAAACAACAGCTATTTATTCACTGACATACGTACCAATCACCTACCCACATGTTACATTTATTAAAAGTTTACACCCCAAGATTAAACTTAACCTTTTTCGAATATGTGGAATTTTCGAATACACGCGCTGGTAGATCATTTTTTTTCTCTGGAGTTTTTTCGGTAGTAAGTGTCTCATTGATCCGCTGTTCGGTCGTTATCGGTCTCCCATTGGTCCGTTGTTAGGGTTCCGTAGCCGAATGGCAAAAAACGGAACCCTTATGGATTCGTCATGTCTGTCTGTCTGTCTGTCTGTCTGTCCGTCCGTATGTCACAGCCACTTTTTTCCGAAACTATAAGAGCTATACTATTGAAACTTGGTAGGTAGATGTATTCTGTGAACCGCATTAAGATTTTCACACAAAAATAGAAAAAGAGCAATAAATTTTGGGGGTTCCCCATACTTAGAACTGAAACTCAAAAATGTTGTTTTCATCAAACCCATACGTGTGGGGTATCTATGGATAGGTCTTCAAAAATGATATTGAGGTTTCTAATATCATTTTTTAGGGTTCCGTAGCCAAATGGCAAAAAACGGAACCCTTATAAATTCGTCATGTCTGTCTGTCTGTCTGTCTGTCTGTCTGTCTGTCTGCCTGTCTGTCTGTCTGTCTGTCTGTCTGTCTGTCTGTCTGTCCGTCCGTATGTCACAGCCACTTTTCTCCTAAACTATAAGAACTATATTGTTGAAACTTGGTCAGTAGATGTGTTCTGTAAACCGCGTAAAGATTGTCACACAAAAATAGAAAAAAAATAATAAATTTTGGGGGATCCCCATACATAGAACTGAAACTCAAAAATTTTTTTTCATCAATCCCATACGTGTGGGGTATCTATGGATAGGTCTTCAAAAATGATATTGAGGTTTCTAATATCATTTTTTTCTAAATTGAATAGTTTGCGCGAGAGACACTTCCAAAGTGGTAAAATGTGTGTCCACCCCCCTGTAACTTCTAAAATAAGAGAATGATAAAACTAAAAAAAATATATGATATACATTACCATGCAAACTTCCAACGAAAATTGATTTGAACGAAATCTAGTAAGTAGTTTTTTTTTAATACGTCATAAATCGTAAACCGCAAAAATATCGATCAAAGTTACAACGAACTACAAGAACTTTTATATTATATCACTTGCTGCTACGGAACCCTTCATGGGCGAGTCCGACTCGCACTTGGCCGCTTTTTTCTAAACTGAATAGTTTGCGCGAGAGACACTTCCAAAGTGGTAAAATGTGTGTCCCCCCCCCTGTAAGTTCTAAAATAAGGGAATGATAAAACTAAAAAAATTATATGATGTACATTACTAAGCAAACTTCCAACGAAAATTGGTTTGAATGAGATTTAGTAAGTAGTTTTTTTTTTAATACGTCATAAATCGTAAACCGCAAAAAACATTGATCAAAGTTACAACAAACTACAAGAACTTTTATATTATGTTACTTGCTGCTACGGAACCCTTCATGGGCGAGTCCGACTCGCACTTGGCCGCTTTTTCTTGTCTTGCCATTGACCAATCCACGAACCACGATCAATCGGCGGGAATTTTGAATTCAGAATAGTTTAGCGAACCTGTGGACTCCTAGAAAACCAATAATAACGTTAAATAGTTTACATATCGTGGTACTGCTGAAGGCAGCTTCTGGAGTTGAATAAACTTTTTTACTTTACCACGAGTTAATAGGTAGGTAGTCACACGTCTTAAAACAATTTACGTTACAAATATCACGTTAACATAACCACGCGAGGGGAAATCGGCCCGTGAGTTCTCACCGTTTTTTGTAGCGTAATAGCGTTGCTTGCGTGCAATCAAATGAGGAATCGTACAAGCGCTCAAAAACGAACACCGCGCGGTGACGCGCAGTGTTGGGAGTGACGTCACTGGCGTTGACGTAGGCTCTGCTGAGTTATAAGTATACATAGAGAAGACATCTCAAACAAAATGTGTGTCCCCGCCGGGAGGTTCTATTTTCAAAATTGAGCCCCTGGTTCTCCTTTCAAAATCGAACGAATCCATTGGACATTGAAGCCGCGCGGCGCCAATTCATTGGAACATACATTGTGTTCGCGGTGTCTGTTCTATACGCGCTAGTAATAATACTTCGATGGATCTGCTTGATATTGTTCATTGACGGACATATTTCACGGGACTAGCACGGCAGCTTGTAAAGCTATTTTCCTCTGGTGTTAGGTAAAGGCTAAGCTTATTTATATTTAAGGAAAAGATTAAAAATCACCATTGCAAGCCCAAACCAAATCTTATACTGGTACGCTTTTAAGAACTATACGTAGAGAACTTTCTTTAAACTTAGTCAGAAATGTAATTATTTATCTACTTATCTCGACTCTTGAAAGGCAACAATTACCAAGCGACATGTTGACAACTTTACACTTGAGCATTTTAAAGTTTTTAATTTTAGAAAAAAATCGTAAAAATCGCTTTATTAAGCATTTAAACTGCATGTAAAATTCATTGGAATTAAGTGGCTATGACTAATAGGCGATTTTTTACGATTTTTTTTTCTAAAATTAAAAACTTTAAAATGCTCTAGTGTAAAGTTGTCAACATTTCGCTTGGTAATTTTTGCCTTTCAAGCGTCGATATTATTATTGTCTTCTTGAAAAAACAAGTGCGATTCGGACTCTGACACCTTGGGTTCCGCTTTTACAATTACCCTTTATTACAATTTAATAACAGCAAATAAGTAAAAATATTTTTTTAGGTTTTAGTAGGTTTTCCTTTACTTATGCAATAAAACAAAGCAAAGCAACAACTCTTAATTGTCCCACTGCTAGGCTCGGGGTCCCCCCTCACAATGTGGGGTACAGGCCATAGTCTACCACGCTGGCCAAGTGCGGATTGGTAGACTTCACAGACCTTTGACAACATTATGGAAAACTCTCCGGTGTGCAGGTTTCCTCACGATGTTTTCCTTCACCGAAGCAAGTGGTAATTTACTTCTAATACGCACATAACTTTTGAAAATTAGAGGCGCGTGCCAGGATTCGAACTCAGGCCCCTGCGATCGGGAGACCACGTTCTAGCCGCTAGGCTATCACTGCCTACTCACTTGTGCAATAAGACCTTGGTTATTGCCAAATTTCATGATTTTAAATCAACGGGATTTACCCTCTAGGTTTTGTTTCCCTTGCGAGTAGGTTACCAAAATTACCTACTCAAAAATACGTCATAAACGGCCATAATCATTTAATTACGTTGACTTGGAAACTTGATTATTTTTTAGTTCCAAGGGATTGCAGACTCTAAGTATTGGATATTAACAGACAGAAAGACGGACAGACGAACAAAGAAGTGATCCTTTAAGAGTTCCATTTTTTCTTTTGAGATACTACAGTACTCAGCGTCATACGATGCCTTAGATATTATCTGCAATTGTCCAGAAGTAACCACTCATCATCTGATGCCCCAACTGTTCGTTTACGGCGTATAACAAGAAATCGTACGTAGCTCTCAAAAGAGTTGAAGAAAGGCACGGCAAAGGAGCGGCCACTTTGCATACATTATGTTTACAGCGGCATCGCGGCATCTCAAACAGCTGAGCCTCGACTTTGGTACTGACGTACATTTACCTCCGCTGAAAAATCTTCATACAGAAATATTGGTAGTACGCTAGAATAAGAGAGGATATAAAAAGGTTGAAGCGTTCATAGTTCGGCGGTTTGTATCTATACTAAGTGTTCCACTTAAGTGAGAGCAGGCGTGGTCGTCCCGGCAGGCCATCGGTCCCGGTTATCATAGCAGTTGCTAAGCCATATTGGAGGTCTTCAGGCGGCATGGAAACTTTCGATACTTTGGAGGGGTTAGCCACTAACCCCTCCACAAAACCGCACAGGAGCAACGTAGTATTCGGTCTAATGTCCGGTTTAGATGTATTAAGTAGTTAAATAGATTAACTAACAATATTAACTAATAATAGATGAACTAAATTTTAACTTAATTTTAAGTGAATGACTTTAGTGCGCGTCCAAACGTAATAATTTAATAAAGCTCTTTAGTTCATACAATTCTTCACAACTTACATAATTACTTAAGCATTTTACTAAATTTTATCTAAATTTTAAGTAAAAAGTGCCAGTTCAAACGTGGTATAAAGTGATAAGTCCCGCCCACCTACTTAACAGAAAATAGAAAATTTTCTAAATTACTTGTTTACTTGCGTACTAAATTTTAACTACTAAATTGTCCGTTTACACGTATTAATTTACTTAAAAAAAAATTAACTACTTAACTACATATTACGTGTAGGTAAACCGAACATAACACGCGTGTCCTGCTGACTGCAGGTATTAAATGGTTTGAAATCATTCACGGATGTATCCTCGTAAGAACTGAAACCTATTTGTAAGCTTCACTGGCAACAACACAGTCTTGCATTAAACAGTTTAAACTATGGAGGACTCACATTTATTTGCGGCATGACATGTTAGTAAAATCGAAAAAATGTGTACTTTTTATATACTTAATGCCTATTTTCTTCCTAAGTAGCTACAACTCCAGAAACATCACAAAAAAACTCATTTTCAGCGAGCCTTCACGCATAAATTACTAAAAGGTATGACAAACGATTCCATTGTCTACGTTTGCCAAGAAAAATTATCCCATAACATCTACCGGACATACCTGAACGTTAGTCGGTAAAATTGAGCCAGTATTTCTTGCAGATTTAATAGGTTTGATGTCCTATTCTATCTCGCATAGAGGTGCATCTGCCAAGACGTACCATCTCAATTTAGATAAGTTATCTTCAACGAACCGCATCCGCCATCCAGTCTAGTGCCAGCGATCCTGTATCTTCATATTGTGATATATTTGTTAAATTGGCCTGTCTATTAGTTGTCGACGTCAGGTACAACGCCAGAATGGGTCGCCAAGTTTTGAAATTAATTTTCACGGAAGGAACATGATAATTTTCATGTAAGTAGGTAGCAGATTGGATAAACGGACAGACGAGTTACTTGAACGTTATCATCATATGGACATCCATGAAATCAAAGAAACCACCGACGCGTTGCCAACTTAAATGCCAAACGGAAAGGTGTTGAAACACGGGATGTCCTAACTCCTACCTATAAATTACACTGGATTCCGGAAAATCTCCTATGGAAATGTTCGAATATCATCGAGATAAAACTGGGTCCTCCACCAATCCGCAATGGCAGCGTGGTGGTATGTTCTAGGACTTCTCAAGAGGAATAGTGAACTTACTGGGTTGAAGCCAAAACTGGGTGGTACCGATTGTAAAGATTACATACATAATACATACTTACATACAAACATACATATATACATACAAGATACGCGCGAAAAACATATCTAACACTGCCTGGCGGTCGAGTAAATAACGGATGAGTGTGTATAATTTGCAATACATCGTTTATATTTCTATTATCTATACTAATATATAAAGAGGAAGGATTTGATTTTTTGTTTGCATTGAATAGGCTCCGAAACTGCTGAACCGATTTGAAAAATTCTTTCACTGTTGGGAAGCTACACTATCCCCGAGTAACATAGGCTATATTATATTTTCAAAAAAATTAGGGATCCTTAATAAAGCTCCAATAAGTTGTAAAAAAATAAGAAAACCGAAGCAAAGCGAGGGCGGTTACTCGTCAACAATATACTTAAAGAAATATTACCCGGTCTATCCCAAAGACGAGTATAACTGAAAATTTCTCTCCAGATTCAGAAATACCATCAGTTAGATTGTTTAGTTGATAAGACTTTTTTTTTCAAATCTCATCTAAAAACTACGAAAAGTCCAGTCAAGTAAACAGAATCAACTTCAGTGAACTTCGTTTTTTGATGCGCAAACTACAATACCCGCATGTTTCCACGGCGAAGGTTGGTTCCAGGGAAGAACAGAAAAAGTTAGTTAGTGTAACAAAGCGAAACTGTTGGTAACTTGCTCGGCACGAACTTTGCGAACTGGACAATAAAATATAACTTTCGTTTAGTCTTTTCAGCTTCGGCAAAATCGTAATTATAGTTGGATCTATTTTATATTATGTTTAACTTCTTCAAAGTTAAACTTCCAGATATGACAGGGAGCGAAATAGCATAGAATTAAGGTTCGATATAGGAAGATGCTAAGGAAACTTAAGTAATTTAAAATGAAGCTGGACGTGTTCCGGCTGAGTGAATTGTCAGCTCATTTACCAGTTATTTCCATACAAAAATGCAAAAATCTTTATAGACTAATATCCAACCAATACTAAGAATGTTAATCGAAAGCATTTAGTTGATTTATAGTACCGTACCTACCTAAGGGAGCCCAAGACGGGATTTTTGGATTTACTCGAGCGCGGCAGATTATTATAAAGGAGGATACCTTACATATTGATAAGTATTTCTAGCCATGAGTTCTTAATATAGGCGGGTAAGCTCAAGGGAAGCCATCAGTAAAAAAATCGATCGTTTGAAAGCTTTATTCCTACTAGTTCCACTGGTTCATCGAACTGGGATTTACAAATGTGGAACTGGGAACGCGGGAAAAAAATTCCTACTAGTTAGTAATAATCTGCCGCGCTCGAGTAAATCCCAAAAATCCCTTCTTGGGCTCTCCTACTATTAATACAAGACTTACGTTGTTAACTGTCTACTTACGTTCTTAATAGGTACAAGCCTACCTAAAGAGAAGAGCCACAAGATCTTTAAGTTTTAAACGAGGTCTGTGGTTCGATGGTATCTCTTCTAAAGATTTATAACTAGATATTACTACGAGGACCAACTTTTCTTTCCTTATAATAAATTAGCTCTCTAAATGAGTTTTTTCTTAAGCCTTGGAAACTAAATAAGGAAATCCTGCGCTTTAAATTGCACATCTGCGTTTTAAGTGACTCGGGATACATTGTAGCGAAAAAAATTAATTGTGCTTCTCTAAGTTTTAACTATTTGCAGGTTCTATTACTATACACTAATACGATTGGTCTGGGAACATTGTGCGGTCTACCGCAACACCTGTCTATAGGTTAGAGTTAAAATCGGCAAATCTTACTAGACAAGTCCCTTTTGCTGCAAAAGTTTTGCACGAAATTTGCTAAATCAAATCATATCCCTGCAGGCCCCTGAAACAAGAAAAATGGTTGTCTGTAAAGTCGGTATACGGACGGAGATTTAACGTGACAACGTCTGTTCGTGGTATAAGTTTTTGGAACATAAAATTAAATGAAAATCACAATTTTAAATTCATAATTCACTGTCATAATTCGTTGACGCCAGAAACGCTCGCGTAGAAGAGAGACGCAAGGCGCGCGCCGGTCGAGCGAGCCTCTCTCTCGCGCGCGCATGGTAACGTTCCTTACACAGTTTTCGTGAATGACACCCGAGTCAACCAATTTATAAAACGTTATCAGGTCAAAAAGACATACACAACTATATTTTTATGTGCCTGTACTGTACCTATATCGCACGAACTACTCGGCTAATGGAGTAGACAGTAGGTAGACTCCCTACAACTTGAACACGATAGTGATAGTGCTGAACAGTGAACAGACCTTTTAAGTACCTACATCCAAAAACGTTTAAATAAATAAAAAAAATGTCCCTATTCCCAAAAAATAGATTTACCTACATTACAAGGTGTAGGTACCCTTGTAGGTACTTACACCAATTTTTCAATAACTAGGACAGACTTTGTAACCTTACTAATGCTTTCATGAAACTGAGCCATTGATAATAGACACTCACTCAAGAGAATTTCTAACTGAAAAAAGATACGAGTAAGTCACGGGAGTAAGTACACTGAATTACTAAGTTACCTATTCCATGGTTACTCCCAAATAAAGGAACGATGATATGAAGCTTCATGGATTCAGCTATCAACCCACTTTATGAACCTCACTCAACGTGAGGTCAAACAGAGTCAAACGTATGGCAAATAACAAAAAGCTACGCTAAGATTATCACATCACAGCCAAAAATCCCTCGGCCGATTCGTGACCTCTTATCACCGCCGCACACGCGCCAGCTCCACAGACTATCACCTACATCTAATTACCAATTTTCCAGTTAAGTGAACGGTGAGAGGGAATGATTGACCGATTTAATCAGTCTCACTCGATCCGGCGGGAGACCGGGAAAAAATTGATTGTGTTGAATCAATTCATTTGCGGTGTCGACCGCCGTTTTTGTTGGCACCTTGGACCCGTTTTTTATTGCCCCGAGGGTTTGATCAAGGTACTGGTGTCAATTTTAATTAACACGAACTCGGGAGCATTTTTTTCTCCCAATTCCGCTTAATTCATTTCTCATCCTGTTATGATCTCGACATCTGGTATAGCGTTATACAGATTTATCGTAGTTATACTTTTCTACCTCTTATGTTAACCAGGTTAGGTTTAGTAGATACCTAAATGAAACTGAAATATTATATATTTAATAGGCATCGTTTTGCTGACTTTGCTTAGTTCTAATGAAATCAAGTTTTGAGCTTTATTTACCTCTCCCAGGCGAAGGCGATGAAAACCGATGAAAAACAATATTTCTTTGAATAGGTACGATTTAATATTTATTTGTTTGATAATGAAAACCCAATGGTGGCATGAAAAATTTTACGACATTCAAAAGATCCATAAGACCCAGCCTTAGCCGTATTGGGGCGGCTTTAGAATACTAACCCCAATCCCACGCCGGATGGGTGTCGTAAAAGGCGACTAAATCCGGCCCGCTGGTGGTAGGGCCCTCGGAGGGATTATATTGGTAATATTGATTTTAATTGTTATTAATACCATTATTACTATTATTATTTCTCCATGGGGTTCGCCTGGATAGCTACCACCCTTGAGCATGAGTCAGCCGCCAAACGATTCGTCGTGTTCCGGGTGGGGGCTTGAGAGCCAGTTCTTTCTTCCTTTTTCTTCTCTCTTTCTTGGCCGGCAACGCATCAGTGATGCCTTTGGTGTTGTTGATGTCCATGGGCGACGATAGCCACTTACCATCAGGTGGATCGTCAGCTCGTTTGCCGGCTATTTCCATATAAAAAAAACCAACATGCACCAGATATTACAAATCAGGTTTTTTTTTTGAAGTTTAACTCCTTCGGAATCGATTTTCATATTTAAGCCCGCGGCATGAAGTTTAATGAGGAGTAAAATCAAACTCCGTTATGCGTTATGTGCGTTATGAGTTATGTTTGTAATTCGTAACACAGAATCTGATCATAGCGATCAGTAACAAAACTATCTAACGATATACATATATCTGATTTGACAATTACAAACTAACGGCCGGTCTCAATAATGTACTAACAGATTTTTGCGTCTGAAAAATTGACAAATATGACAGATAACATACTAATGGTAGCCCTATCCACAGTCTTCCATCTGTTAGTACATTATTGAGACCGGCCGTTAATGGCGTTAAACTCCAGTCGTGCGTCGGAACTGACCACAGACATGTACCTCACACACAATTTTTTCTTATAATATCAAAACTGACACTAGACCGGAAGTAAGGATAAGTAAACTAAAATATTATTAAGCTAAATAGTTATTATTTATCTTCATGAATTGTATGATTAATTAATAATCGACTTGACAATTATTAACCCTTCGTCCTTTCCCATAAACAACGCATAAAAGCCTTTGCGCACGGCGCGTTTTTGAAGCGTATCCGACGAAAACGCGCGTAATCTGTGCGTTGTCCGCGCTGCAAATGACGAGGCGTAAAAATACACCGTGTACAGAGGCTCTAATATTACTAAACAAGAGATAAAAAATAAAAATAAAAATTATATACAAAAACTTTAATCAAATAATTACACTCACACGTAAACATAATTGGTAAATTAATCATAAATTGTACATTAATTGCATTACGAAAACTTACAAAATAATGGCGAGAATTACGAAAAAGATAATTCAATAACATAGGTACCTACCTATAAAGTTGTTCAGAATATTTCGTGGTTAAAAGTCATATTTTCTACGTTAATTATAAATCAGCACAGAATCCATGTAACATTATTCAAGATACATGTTTAGTTCCAATACATCTAAGTATCAAAACGAAGTAGTACAACAGTTTATATCAAAAGTTATATCACTAACAATAACATTTATAAAAGTCACAAAATATAAGTTATGTTACGATAAACTACAAACTTTAAAAGTATGTACTGTATATATGTATAATCACTAAAATTGAAAATATATTAAAGCAAAGTTTAATAACTGAAGTTTTGGTGCAAGTGAAATAATATATTAATTTGTTATATAAGGTCTAGTGTTATATTGATACTAAAGTAAGTCGTAAATTACTTGAAACGAGGAGTTTCTTGACTTTTCAGCGAAATTTCGCTGTATACACAAATCTCTGCCCGATACACTATGTCAGTCATATTTTATTAGTTCAATGAAAAACACAACTGCGCTTGAATAAAATCTCCAAAGTCCTTACCATTTGTTTCTCACCCCTAAAATATCCACTGAATCAGTTTTCAATAAATTCACTGTAATCTGTCAACATTGTTCAAGTTACATTATACCTACATTAATAATACATTTCCATAAACGTTTATTTCTTTTTACAACAAGTATAAGTTAACCATTAAAGCTATAAAACTCTTCTCCCTTCTATATTATAAGGCTTGGTCCAGTTGATAGCGTTTCACATAGATGGTTTAGCATCTGTAACGAAAATTACACGAACATTAAAGTGTGAAGAATATGAATTGAAGGGGTAAGTGTAAAAAGGGTTTAAGTAACAAAAACAATAATTCGAGATAAATACGTTTGAAAGTCAAGACTTCATTTTCGTTATATTCCTAGTATTCAACTTCAAATCTGTTTATATGTTATTATGTTACTATGTTATTATGTTGTTATGATTCCAAATTATATAAGATAACTTCGAATTATCATAAATAAAATATTTTTTTAATTACTACTCTGTAATAAGCAAATATTGTCAGTTTTGCAATTAAAAATGCGCCACGTCCGTGCGTTTTTCACGAAACAAGGATTTAAATAACATTATATTATATTGAATTTTCCACTATAAAACCTATACCATAACATTCAGAATCGAAAGACGAATTTAACGATACCAATAACACTATTTCAGTAATTTCATCAGTTGAACCCTTTTTACACTTACCCCTTCAATTACGATCGAATTTTATCCACAAGAGGGTGTCACTAATTAATGTAAACGGGACATCTATAATATCTATATACTCCATTCACGGACGTAAAAAAAAGACGGACGTAATCCCAAGAACAAATTCAGTGAAACACCTGTAGTAATACCAACTCTGTATTCGTACAAGTACACACACCCACACATTGACACCATACTGCTTCATAGCCTGTCATCATTGACATCATCGCGAATCAAAAATTACGAATTACGCACACATGGTAAGCGAGCTGTCATTGCTATGCTTCACTCTCGATTAGCCAAGGTTACGTCAGTTCTTTTTTTACGTCCGTGACTCCATTATAATCAACATTATAACACGTAAAGAAAGCATGAATGGCGAAACTAATTATATCATAATCTTAAATTAAAATAAAATAAAAACCGACAGTTTTATTTACACTAAACATAGCTAATAACACTCGATTAAATCATCTTTCAGACAAAAAAACTAGATCAAATCGGTTCATCCGTTTGGGAACTACGACGCCACAGACTGACATACAGATACACAGATATACAGACACGTCAAACTTATAACACCCCTCTTTTTTCGTCGGGGGTTAAATAATATATACCTACCTTGTAATGCACCATTACGTCTAATTAAATTAACCGCACCCCACAATGAGATAATTATGGTTTCAACCAATATTTGGTATCGGTGCAATTAATGAACAACCACTGAGTAAAACGTTTGCTCTGGAAAACTTGTTTACCTTCCGTCGTAACGCTTTATGTTTTTTTTTTATTATTTATTTAAAGCTATTTTTAGCTATTACAAGATTTTCAAAAATGACAGATTTGCAATCTATTGCTTCTATTGAGTCCCCTGATATCAAATTTTCTTAAATATCTTCATTATCGAGACATTATCACGGACATTAACGAGTTACAGTTTTATTATATACTAGCTGACCCGGCAGACGTGGTTCTGCAACATGCCATTTTTTTCTAAAATAAAAGTAGCCTAAGTTATTCCTTGTTACATCAGCTATCTGCCAGTGAAAGTCTAGTCAAAATCGGTCCAGCCATTTCAGAGATTAGCCGGAACAAACAGACAGACAGACAAAAATTGTAAAAAAAGCGGCCAAGTGCGAGTCGGACTCGCCCATGAAGGGTTCCGTAGCAGCAAGTAACATAATATAAAAGTTATTGTAGTTCGTTGTAACTTTGATCGAGGTAAATTGCGGTTTACGATTTTTGACGTATTAAAAAAAACTACTTACTAGATCTCGTTCAAATCAATTTTCGTTGCAAGTTTGCATGGTAATGCACATCATATTATATTTTTTTTAGTTTTATCATTCTCTTATTTTAGAAGTTACGGGGGGGGGGGGGACACACACATTTTACCATTTTGGAAGTGTCTCTCGCGCAAACTATTCAATTAAAAAAAAAACGATATTAGAAACCTCAATATCATTTTTGAAGACCTATCTATAGATACCCCACACGTATGGGTTTGATGAAAAAAAAATTTTGAGTTTCAGTTCTATGTATGGGGACCCCCAAAATTTATTGTTTTATTTCTATTTTTGTGTGAAAATCTTAACGCGGTTTACAGAATACATCTACTGACCAAGTTTCAACAGTATAGTTCTTATAGTTTTGGAGAAAAGTGGCTGTGACATACGGACGGACAGACAGACAGACATGACGAATTTATAAGGGTTCCGTTTTTTGCCATTTGGCTACGGAACCCTAAAAATGTTGTTTTGGTATATGTACCGTGTATACATCCAAATGCACTTAGTAAAAAGCGGTTATTTTAATATTACAAACAGACACTCCAATTTTATTCATTTGTATAGAGTATAGATATAGATTATAGTTTCGCTTCTGAACATGCTTGTAAAAGAAGAATATAGTAGACGCATAACTTGATACAAATCTTTATTAAATCGTTGAGTCAATAATTTGTTTGTGTAATTTTCCTCGGTACAGTCAATTTACAGCATTAAAGTCCGGTTTACACATATTAAGTGGTTAAGTAGATAACTAAATTTCAAGTAAATTAATACGTGTAAACAGACAATTTAGTGACTTTTTAGTTAACTACTTAACATAAATAAAATGCTTTAATGATCAGTGTATACGCCACAGGGAAATGATAAAAACCGAGATGAAATCCTTGTTTTCGATTTTCGGGTTAGATTTCCGGCCAGGGCAGACATTTATGTGACAGATGAATGATTTGTACTCTGGTTATGGATGTTATAGTGATGTCTCATTTGTTTTGTCCATGTCACCCGCGACACAAGGAAACCTACTATGGGGGTAAGAGTGTACAAGCGTTTATTTATAAAGGTACCGGGGCTTTCTGGGGGCGAATTATTTCGCCATAAAAAGTATACGCAACTGAAATCTAAAGACACTACTATTTTAGCTAGGTTGCCGATATGATCTTCGGGAGAAAAGGAGCCCCCAGAAGCGGGGTTTCGTCGATATCTGTAACGGTGTTATGACATTACTAGTATGGACCAAGCAGACCCTGTGTAATATTGCATCAAATCTTGATTTTTATGATTTCCCTGCGACATTTATACATCGCATCCAATTGTTAATTACACGGATAGCCCTATCGTTTTACGTACCAGATATTATCTACGTTCAATTTAAAATTCTGACGGCCTATATTTACCTAATATCCCGCAAAAGATATTAAAACCAGCTTCAATAAAATACTTTCCAAATAATTATAACATTCAAAGGCACCAGATCTTGTAAGTTTACAAATAAGCAACATTTTAAAATGTTTATCTTCTTTTCTTGTTAGCTCATTCGAAAGTTTCGTTGGGAGCGGAAACTTTTTATTTCCTTTTATTCGCGTTGCGACTGTTTCCCGGAGACTTGTTTGTTAAACCTGCCATTGTATATAACAAAGTAAACTATTTTATTCACCACGTTTTTAATGTCGAGAGCTTTTGTATTGATGTAAGCCGAGGAACGAACTACGTGTTGGTAACAAGTGATGTTTAAGAAGGACAACTTTTTATGAATGAAATCTGTTAAAAGTAGGACACCGAAGAGTATCGATCTCTAAAGAGTAGGTTCCTATAGATAATAATCTAAATTTTACTAACAAAAAATAACCGACTTCAAAGTTACTCAAAAACTACTTGTCAGATCTCGTTTAAATTTATGTGGGACCACATGACAAGCACCTGCTTTCGATTAAAAAAATAATCATAGAAATCGGTTGGCGTAATATTGAGTTATTCCTCCATTTGTCGCGCACATATAAAACTTATATGGTTTTCACATGGATGCCATTGTCAGATCTCAATAAAATTTAAGTGGGATCACATGACAAGCACCAGCTTTCTTTTAAAAAAACAATCATCAAAATCGGTTCACCCAGTCGAAAGTTCTGAGGTAACAAACATTAAAAAAAAAAAACAGTCGAATTGAGAACCTCCTCCTTTTTTTGAAGCTTTTTTAAACGCTTGCACACTTATACCCCCGCAGTCGGTTTTTACCTGAGTCACGGGTGGCATGGACGACATATATACGAGTAACACATCACAATAACACCCATGACCCGAGTACAAAATATTTATCTGTCACAAATATCTGCCACGGCCGGGAATCGAACCCGGGACTCCTCGCTTCGTAGGCAGGGTCTACCAACTAGGCTACAGGGTCGTCGAGTACTTCGAAGTGACTCGCTAAACTCTCGCTTCTCTAAACTTCGAGCAACTTCGCGAATGAATGTAGAAGATACATTAAATTTAACACACGCTTACGCCACAACACAAGATAATGAGTCGCTATAACGTACAAAAAGCATTTCAAACGTAACCTTCGCTTTTCGTTTTAAAAATTTAAATACAAAATAAAATTTGGAACCATACTCAAGAGGTAATAGTAATAAAATATGTCTGTTTTGAAACCGCATAAAATATTCTCGTTCCATTTTAATTTTTTTTTTTTGTTTTAATTTTTAAAGGCAATCGTAACAAGGTCATGCGTTTCGAAAGACGGGCGTGTTTTTCAAACGAGATTTGTGCAGCCACTTTAATTTCATTAAACGTTTATTAATAACGTATTTTCATTAATTTCTTCCGAATATACATAAGCTACATTCGACATTACAACAAACAGCACCGAAGTTTGTTCCCAATAATAAGTTATATTGATATCGCTATAAACGCTGTTTACTTAAATAATTAATTAATACATTGACACATTAACTATGAATAAAGTTATTGAAAATGTGAAACAGTAATACATACACAATTTATACAATGACAGAGCAGTGATAACTGACAGAGAAAAATAATTTGTACTTATTTCCACTTTTTTCTCTTTGGGGGCCATCCATAAATTACGTCACACTAATTTCATGACTTTTTGACCCCTCCCCCCCCTTGTCACAGCTGGTCACATTTGTGAGACCTCCCCCCTAGTGTGACGTCACATATTATGAAATTTTACACCTAGAAATATTTTTTTTATTTTCATTATATTTTTTTTACATACCAATTATTCGATTTTGAAATGTGACGTCACGAAATTTAGGAACCCCTCCCACCCCTTGTCACACAATGTCACAATTCATCTACCCCCCCCCCCTAACCCCCTTAGGTGTGACGTAATTTATGGATGGCCTATTGTCACCTTTTGTTTTGTATATGAAATAATTTTTAATCTTCCTACATCATAATATATTAAACTACATTTTATATTTGTTATTAGGAGCCGATTTTAATCATTGACACATGTTATACTGGTACAAAATATTTTTTAAATTTTAAAATATCTTACAAAATCGGCTCCCAAATTACTTAGGCACAATTTCATTAGTATGCTATTGACTTCATCAAGCGACTTTAAAATTACAGGATTATCGCGTGATTATAGTATTCGAATTTATAAAAAATCCTATTACCTAAGATTAAATAATAATCTGTAACTGCACGCGCGCTGTGCGTAGGAGTTTACGATATGTTGTTGCGTGTGTGCGATCACATCTGCGTATTTGTGCACGTATGTGTATATTATTTAAATATTATAAAATAATGGAATCACTATAAGGTCTATAAGTTTAGGCGGCAAATAAGAATACATACATACAATATTATGTGTTCATATATCTTAATCGAGAGATATTTCATAGTTTCTACATCCAACGACTTTGAAGTTGTTTCATCAATTTTATTTAAAGTTGTATTCAAAGAACAATTGTCGTCATACCTATTCCTGTAGTGGTCCGTAGTGGGTCACGCTGGGTCACGCTGGGCCACGCTGGCATCACGTGCGTCTCGCCGGCGCCGGCGGCCTCGAGTACGGATGCGCTTGCACCCGCTCCCGCGCGCGCACCGCTTTGAAACCCACTGACTTTTGAGTGCTCGCGACTTTCCGACCGCACCCCTCTGTTAGTGGTTAATTAACGTCACAACACACACACGGACACACATACCATACCCATTATAGTAAATAAATGTCAAATTTTAATAAACATTCAACAATCAATAGGGCAACACTTATCTCAAATACGTTAAAGCAATGCAAAACATGACAGATGAGATAAATGCAAATACTACTGGAAATGATATACAACATTATGTGTTATTGTACATTACCTTGCTCTATAACATACAAGAGTTGCCCAATATCAATGTCTTCACATTTATTCGACAAACTATACATACATACATAGCTTAACGTATTTAAAAGATGCGAGATTGTTATATCTCTTGTACAATTAGTAGGTTACGCGACACGGAACATTCCTATATTTAATTAATCCAACATACTGTAATACTAACAAACAAAAAAACCAAATGACAATCAGAAGAGAATGGTTTTAAGTTGTCAGCTGACAGCGCGCGCGGACGGTCAGAGGTTGTTGACCTCTAGCGAGATGAGTAAACTTAAGTGTAATAGTTGTGAGATTGTGATAAATGAAGTGCTATGTTTTTGCCAAAATAAATTAGATGTAATGAACAATGTCAGTTTAGCACTGCTATGCAAGCAATCCTTTGATGAGGAGGAAATTTTCGAGGCAAAATGCTTGCTGTTTGAGTCGATCCCGCAGCGACTTGTCAAAAGAAAGGGTGAAGATCGTAAACAGAAGAATATAGATGACATAATCGGAGTGTTACGAAGTGCTGAACCCGATGACGTTCCTATATTTGTGGCAAAAGACTTGCATAAACTGCCACCTGTTACATTTGACCATGTCGACGTTACACGTCTTTTGAAGGATATTGTTGTGCTTCAGACGCAGGTACGTGACCTACAAGGGAAACAAGATGAGTACATGACAAGAAAAGATTTCGAAAAATACGTTGAAGACAAAGAAAAGAATTCAAATAACTTAGAAGCAAAAATGAGGGAAATTGAACCGTTTGTGAATAGCAGGAGGGGCGGTTTTTGCTTGCAAAATAGTTATGATTCCGTAAGCGGGCCGATGGGGTTAATGACTGACCTTGGAAATGACACACCGCCGAGCATATCTATGCAAAAACGAGTTCCCGCTCGTCCATCTCCTTCTAACGCGAGCGCAGTGGCGGTACCAACCGGTGAGCCTGTCTCTGTCGCTCCTGTGCAGCAACAACAACACGTGGAGGCCCACCGCGGTCGGGAGGCCCACTGCGGCGAGAAAGTATGTACTTCGTGCGTGCTAAGCTATGAAACGCAGGCGCGAGCGCAGCCGATATCGCAGTCAGCTGATGCGGTGACGTCTTGTGACGACATGCCGAGCGGGGCATGGGGCGCGGATATTCAAAATAAGTGTAATGAAGGTGATTGGGTGAAAGTGGTGAGGCGTAAAACCGGTAAAACGTCCCGTTTTAAAGGCATGCGTGGAACAGCGGCGGTGGACCCGTCAACTAAACTAAAGGCAGCGGATGTGCAAATCCCGCTTTACATCTATAATATTTCAAAGGAGAATACAGAGCAAGATGTAGCGGAATATGTATTTGAAAAAACACATATTCATATTGTGCCAGAAAAGGTACACATGAAATCTGCGAGGGAGTATATATCGTTTAAGTTCTATATACCTAGGAGTAAATTGTCCATGTTTACGGACAATAACTTATGGCCGGAAGGGATATACTTTAGAAGGTATATAGTATTTAGAAATGGAAAAAAGACTTCGGTGGATCGTGCTGTCAACGTAATTAATAATGGATCAGGACAAAAATAATAAGGAAAATAAGAAAAATCACACATTAAAGCTAGTTAGCTTTAATTGCAAGTCCCTGAAGCGTTCGGTAGACAGTGTGAGGATACTGTGTGAGGGGGCGTCCGTAATAGCACTCCAGGAAACTTGGCTTCTGGATCATGATCTTTCGTATCTCAACACCGTTCACGATGACTTTGAATCCACGGGTACGACGGCGGTAGATACGAGTGCGGGCATTCTGCGCGGGCGACCGCACGGAGGTGTCGCGCTGTTGTGGCGTAAGAATGTGTTTTCGTCCGTGTCTGTAGTGAAATGTAATAGTGTGAGGCTGTGTGCGATCAAGTGTCAGATACGTGATCAAACAATGCTTATTTTTTCCGTGTATATGCCGACGGACGGTACAGAAAACCTTGCGGAATTCACAGATTGTCTAAGTGAGATTAATGCGGTTATTGAGGGGAGCGGTATTAGTATTGTTTTTATGTTAGGTGACTATAACGCCCACCCAGGGGAGCTATTTTTTAATGAATTGCTTCAATTTTGTGATGAGCAGCTGTGGGTATGTGCGGATTATGAAATGATGTCACGGAGTACAGATGTATATACATATACCAGTGATGCTCACGGCTGCTCACGGTGGTTAGACCATTGCCTAGTAACTAATATGGCTAGGAAATATATTGAAAGCATACACGTTCGAAATGATGTGTCGTGGTCTGATCACTATCCCATGGTAATTGATTGTAAAATTAGTGTAGGTCACTTTCACGTCCAGTACACTCAAAACAAAAGTACGAATAGTGTCATTTGGGGCCACAGGGATAGTGAACAGACGAACCTATATACACAAATATGTGATAACAAATTGAGGCAAATAAATTTCCCTGTAGAGATGAAAGATTGTGCGGACAAATTTTGTGATAAATCTGAACATAAAATAATTATAGGAAAAATTTATGAAACTATTATATGTATATTGAGAGAGGCTGCAATGTTTAGTCATAATTTTGTACGGCATAACAAAAAACCTTACATTGTCGGATGGAATAAGCATGTGAGGCCGGCTCATGCCTGGGCTCGTCTTTGTTTTCAGTCGTGGGTATGTGCTGGAAGGCCAACGTGCGGGACTGTGTATGATGATATGAATGAGTCGCGTAGGGTTTTTAAAAGCAAAGTTAAGTGGTGTCAGGATAATAAAGAGCAGATTAAAATGGATATATTGGCATCATCGTATGAGGCTAAGCAATTTGGTAAGTTCTGGCAACATACAAACAGACTGAATGCAAGGTCGAGTCTTCCAGCTGAAGTAGAGGGCGTGACCGGGTGTCAGAACATTGCAAATATGTTCAAGACGCAATTTAAGGTAGAACCAGGCTATTTAAATTGTAGGATGGAGGATGGGGGCGCTGGGGACATTACGGATACTGGAGGTAGCCCGCTGCGCTTCACGATCGAGGAAGTTGGAGCGGCGATTAATAATATGAAGCGTGGGAAATCACCAGGTCACGATGGCCTCAGCGTCGAACACCTCAGGTACGCTGGTGTGCACCTCTCCCGGGTCCTCAAGTTGCTTTACAACCTTTGTATAAGTCATGGTTACTTGCCGGATTCAATGATGAGGACAGTGGTTGTGCCTGTTCTTAAGAATAGGACTGGTGATGCGGCGGATGGGTCGAACTATAGACCTATATCCTTAGCGACCATCTTGGCTAAAGTGCTGGACAGTATGCTTGATACACAGTTAAGCAAGGCAGTTAAAATACACGATGCTCAGTTTGGTTTTAGGCCTGAACTATCTACGGAGAGCGCAATACTGTGTCTCAAGCAGACTGTTCGGTACTATACGGATAGAAAAACTCATGTGTATGCGTGTTTCTTGGATTTGTCTAAAGCTTTTGACCGGGTGACATACAAAATCTTGTGGCAAAAGCTTAGACGTGAAAGCAGCTTAAGACCGGAGTTGATCTCTTTGTTGGAGTATTGGTACAGTGCACAGACGAATGCAGTTAAATGGGGCGACGCACTTAGCGATGACTATAAACTGGAGTGTGGAGTGAGACAGGGGGGGCTGACGTCACCCAGGCTGTTTAATTTATATGTGAACCGGCTGATTGAGAGGCTCAGCAGGGCAGGAGTTGGCTGCTCAATAGATGGAGTACCAATGAATAACTTTAGTTACGCGGACGACATGGTTCTGCTGAGCCCCTCGGTTAGGGGGCTTCGAAAATTGCTAAGAATATGTGAAGAATATGCCGAGGAGACTGGACTCAGCTACAATGCTAAGAAGAGTGAATTTATTATCTTTAGAGGTAATAACAAGCCACTTAATTTCAACCCACGTGTACGGCTATGTGGGACTCTTCTGAGGCAAGTGGCTGAGTTCAGGTACCTCGGTCATGTTGTAACTGAACGCCTGGATGACGACAGCGACATTGAACGAGAGCGCCGGGCTCTGTCGGTCCGGGGCAATATGTTGGCTCGCAGATTTGCACGTAGCACGACACAAGTCAAATTAATGTTATTTAAAGCTTATTGCCAATCTTTCTACACGTGCAGTCTGTGGGCTGACTATACGCGGCGGGCCTACGGAGCTCTGCGTGTTCAGTACAACAATGTGCTGAGGGCGATGTTGAGGAAGCCTCGACACTGCAGTGCGTCGGCTATGTTTGCGGATGCTCGTGTGGACGATTTCTATGCGATCATGCGCAAGCGTACCGCGTCCATGATGGGCAGACTATTGAGTAGCTCCAACACCCTTCTCAGCACATTGGCTGTGAAGTTTGACAGCCCTCTCTGGAGGACTTGGAATGGGGTGCACATCAGCACCAGGGCAACCCCACCTGGTGCTCGTTTTGTGAGGATGGGGATAGGTTAGGATAGGATATAGTTTTATTTTTATTTTTATTTTTATTTTTATTTTTATTTTTTATTTTTTATTTTATTAATTACTAACATAGAATAAGCCAAATTGTTACTAACATTTTTATTAGAATAAGTTATTTCCATTTTTGTAATTAGGAAGCCTATGGGCCAAAAGGCCTGAAATAAAATTTATTATTATTATTATTATTATTATTAACCGTTTTATGCTTATTTATGAATCATGAGAAGTTATGTAAACATGCATTGAAAGCGTTTCCAATTTATATGAGATGGCTTCAACCCATTAATGGCCCACTGCTGGACACGGGTCCCTCCTCTTGAGGAGGCCTAGAGCATACTCTACCACGCTGCTCCAGTGCGGATTGGTGGAGTAATTTATATGAGATATTATAATAACAATAGGGACAGACGGACGGACAAACATGACGAAACTATAAGGGTTCCGTTTTAACTTAGGAACCCTAAAAACATGCACAGCAGGATATTTGATCTAATCCACCCTTATAAGTTATAACATTCCTTTCCCTATAAAAATACTCCCGAGCTTAGTCATTAAAAACATAATCAAAATTTTACTAACAAAAAATAACCGACTTCAAAATTACTCAAAAACTACTTGTCAGATCTCGCTCAAATTTATGTGGGACCACATGACAAGTACCTGCTTTCGATTAAAAAGAATCATCAAAACCGGTTCACCCAGTCCGAAGTTCTGAGGTAACAAACATAAAAAAAAACAGTCGAATTGAGAACCTCCTCCTTTTTTTGAAGTCGGTTAATAACTACAAATCACAACTACATTAAAAAATGAACGTGGGGGCGCGTTATATTATCGTTACAACGTGTAACAATGTGTAAGTGGTAATTCTTAGGAGAAAATTGATATTAAATAAACAGAAATAAATATTTCCAATTACAGGTTGCAACAATAATAGCGAAGGCCCGTTAATTTTTTTAAGTAGATCTTTAAGGGTGAGATCTATAAACCGTACTTAGGCTTTGCTCAGACTTAAACCTATCTGAACAAACATAATGGTTCAAAATCAACCAAAAAATTATCCATTTTATATGACTTGTTTTTTCGTATTAACAAAGTGTCAGTCATCTATACTCCAGGCACATTCGGTTTGGACTCAATGTAAACAAACTCTTGCCTAGCAACCAGAAACAAACAGGTGCATGAAACTTTTTTACGTAATAAAGTGCGTTTGCACTAAATCTGCAGTTTGGTGTAGTGTTGGTAGCATTGAAATAAGATGGTTTGTTTACATCGAGTCCAAACCAAACCGATCTAGAACATTTGCCTGTTCTCAGCAAATTCTTAAGTCTAAATTCGCTGTATAGATCTCACTCTGTACTAGTGATCAAGTACCTTGTACGTTTCTCTGCAGGGGCGTCCCGTCGCGAGACACGCTGGATCCGAAGCCGGCGGGGCGCACGGGCGGGAGCGCAGGCCGACGTACAGGCAGGGCTTTGCCCACCACCGGCTTCACCACTTTAGCTACTGGGAACATACGTCTCTATCTGTCACAGAACTGAGATGTGGCACACAATAGATGCGCTGAAAAATAACATCCAGTTCTAAGCGCTACTATCTATCTATCTAACAGCCTTTTAAAATCCACTGCTGGACATAGGCCTCCCCTAATTGGCGTCACTCCGACCTGTCCTGGGTCCTCTGGATACAAGGGCTTCCCTCTGTCTTCTTTAGGTCATCAGTCCACCTGGTCAGGGGGCGACCAGTGCTCCTTTTACCGAGACGTGGCCGCCATTCGAGGACTTCGCTACATGAGGGCTAAATCTAGTTCTAACCGAAGACAAGTAGGATAGAACGCGTTGTAGCCGCACTTCTGCTTTTAGCCGTAACATGTACAGTACACAGAAACAACATAAAATACATAGTATCATAACTATCGTACAATATTTAAATACATACTTAATATCAATGAAACATACCATTACTCAATATTAATGGTATGTTTATGACTCAGTAAATAGCTATTTCACTATCGCAGGAAAAAAAAAATACGCTTGTAATGAAATGTGCACTGAGTTATGGTCGATATTGTTTGCAAGGTAAGTCAAATAAGTGTGACCCGAATATTTTCATTTGCTCACAATACAAAGGCGAATTATATTACTATTTTTACCTTTGTCGTTGAAGTTTATTGTCCTGTGCATAGTATTAGTCCTGTCCGTCAATCCTTTCTTCACTTGCACTTCACTCTTCACTTCACCTTTCACCGCGACTTTCTTCCAGTCTTCTATTCCATCGGGCAGAACGAACGTAGAATTCAAGTCATTCAGATCAATACCATTAAAGTTCTCAATGTCCAATGCTGGATTTTCCCTTTTGACTTTCTTGGCAGAGTTCACAGTCCGCGTAGCGTCTAAGCTTTCAAACGAATCGTTTATCACAATAGTCTCATTGTTGACTAATTTGATCGGAGTCCCCTTTCGCTTCATCGTCGGCTCCCGATTCTCTATATCAGTCAAATCATCGCTGTCCGTCGCTGTGTCGATTGTACTGTTCATGTCATTATTGATGTTGTACTCGGTAGCAGTGGTCGGCTTGCTCAAGTCCAGAGTCGATATGAATTTAAAATGTGAGTCCATTTCAGTGTCATTGTCTGACCAGGATATAACTTTAGCCGACTTAGCTTTCTTCATGATCTCCAAGTACTCAGCCGTTAAAGTCGGTGGAGCCTTGTCGTATCCCTTCAGAGTTAAGTAAAGCTTCCTGAGCATGCTAGGCATATCACTCATGTACTCAGTGAATGCGGCAATCTCTTCATTTTCGATCGTCAACAGTTTGTACCGCAAATCATCGCTTGCTTGCAATTGTCTTAATTGGCTTTGTAGTTGTATTGTTTTAACAAAATCGACTAAGTCCGGACATTCGTTCAACGCCTGGTCGCAGAGCTGTTGTAGCTTCTTCCGGCTCTCGTCCCATTTGGCCCATGTGTTCATGATCTTACTGTCCAAGCGCACAGATTGCTTGAAGTAACTTTCCGTCGCTCTCTCTTGGCGCGGTATCGCTTCATTGCACATCTGTAATTGAATAAAAACATATAAATCAGTGTAACAAGAAGATGCTTCTGTGAATAGTGACCAAATACGTAAGTCCATTTTTAGACGAGTCTTAAACTAAACAAAAATTTAAAAAAAATCTTGGCACTGCTTCTTACTGAAATATTAGTTTAAAAAACTAATTAATAGTAAACAGAAATCCTCACGTTCTTTACATTTTATGCCTGGCTTATGCTGGCTTATTTTTAAATTAAAAATAACCGTAAAAAACAGTGAAATCTTGTTTACTAAGCAGCTTTATTTAGCCGTATTGGGGCGGCTTAGAATACTAACCCCAATCCCACGCCGGATGGATGTCGTAAGAGGCGACTAAATCCGGCCCGCTGGTGGTAGGGCCCCTCGAGGGATTATATTGGTAATATTGATTTTAAATGTTAATTAATACCATTATTACTATTATTATTTCTAAATGGGGTTCGCCTGGATAGCTACCACCCTTGAACATAGGTCAGCCGCCAAACGACTCGTCGTGTTCCGGCTGGGGGCTTGAGAGCCAGTTCTTTTTTTCTTTTTCTTCTCTCTTTCTTGGCCGGCAACGCATCAGTAATGCCTTTGGTGTTGCTAATGTCCATGGGCGACGATAGCCACTTACCATCAGGTGGATCGTCAACTCGTTTGTCGGCTTTCTCCATAAAAAAAAAAGATCTCATCAAAAACACATTACACAATATGATCAGACGGGCCCAAAAACTCCACAACAGAAATCTTGAGAAAACAGACTGTATGGAGGTTCACTAATTTTATTGACACAGAGCGAATAAAATTATCAAAGTGAAGGCTCCGAAAACTATTCCTAGCAGACCCTTATAGTTCTCCAAGAAACCTTACTACCGTGATTCAGCTATCAATTTATTAGTGCCATCTCTTGATATTGTATAAGAACTAAACATGACTGATAGTGAATCAAATATTTTACTTAGTTCTAAACACAATACCTGCTCCATAGCCTCAGAGGAGGAGCGGTGCGCGAGCCCGGCGACGTGCGTGAAGGCGCGCGCGCGCAGCCGCTGGCGGAGCGCCAGGACGCGCGCGCGGGACATCAGCCCCAGGAGTTGCGACTCTACACCGCTGTGGATGCTGTCCTCGTCTGCGATGCGCTTGCGCCACTCTTGACGAGCTGCGATACATTAATATTGGATAAAGTAAATGTCAATTAAAGGAATATTCAGCGTAATCACAGAGGTAATCAAATCTATGTTACCAAATAGATAGATATATAACCTACGGCGATTTTCTTTACAGAATAATACTACAAAAAAAACCTGTGTGGGCGGAGCTGTAATAATATCAATTTTTTACCATTATCTTGTATGACTGTCTATTAATGGAAATTTTAACAAGATGATGGCTTATTTAAACGAAATCTGCTATGATATGATTTATATCTCATGGAACCCACATTTTGTTTCTTGCACCCCATGACACCACAGTGGTTGACATTTTAATCATTAACACCGCTTTAACATGCAATGATACTGTGAATAAATTTCTAAACAATGATAAGGCTTCAATCAAAACTATACTAGTGAACTAACTTTTCGCCTTAGCCAAATCAGGATCACGATTCGGCGGCCTGACCGCAGACAAAGACAGCTTGGCTTCCAACTCCTTCACCTTCTTCTTGAGTTCCTCATTGATCTTCACATACTGGGACAACCGCATGTCACCGTCCACTATGTTCTTCTTAATACTCAGCTGGATCTTGTTGGCTCTTGCCGCGTACTTCAGAGTATTATATGTGTCTTCGTAGCTGATGCTGGAGGGCGACACGTTCGCTATCATCACCGTCTTGCAATTGCCGCCCAGGCTGTCTTTCAGTAGCCGTGTTAGTTTCGAGTCCCTGGAAGGTTATTTGAGATTTATAAATGAAATTTCACTAAAACACTATCAATACTGAAGTAACACATACTTGTCCAAAAGGAAGACTCCTTTTACATAAACATAAAAAATGCAAGGTCCATATTTTGCAACATTTCTATCAATGTTAGGAAAGAATCCCAATTCAATGTTACAATTTTTTTTTTTGTTTTGTATACATAATACTCAGACGATAGTTTTCCTTTAATATGAAAGAACAACTAAATTCTCAGTAGTGCGGATGCCCTTCGGATAATACAATCAGACAGAAAGAACTAAGATCCGATAACACGCCACCAAGAAGATACATAAAATTTCTGAATAGTTCTACATTGTATTCTATTTCTTCATACAGGTACATAAAACGCAGGTTTCATTCTAAAAAACAAAGCTACATTCAACTACAAAACAATTAATAAACTAATCATGCTCACCGATACGGAATATAACTGCTTCCATCGGCCAGCTTGTTGATACAGTTGCCGAGAGACAGGAGACTTCGGTTGATGTTGGCGCCTTCCTTGAAGCGGTCACCGACACAACCTGTGGCGGAGGCGCGCTCGCTGCCCGCCAGGTCAATCATGGACAGCTTGACCAACCTCAACTGGCTGCTGGTTTTATAACGCATTTTCACATATACCTGAAATATTGTTTCATTTAAGTTGGTTTATACTTACTTATACTTATTACTTCGTTACTATGGACCCACTTTCAATGACAATGGACAGTTTGAGACAACTAATTTAAGCGTCACTGACACATTTGGTAACGTTTGGTAGAGTCTATAGTTAATTCTCCAACAACACCACCAAAATAGGTTACCAGATCTGTTTGAGGCCAATCTTCAAAACTTACAGTACAGTGTCACCAACTTATCTGTGAATTGACAGAGGGCGCTGTCGGACGCATTGGACCAATCATTGGGCGCAATTCGAGACCTAGTAAATGTCAATGAATGAACACAAAGAACTTATGAATGGGGCGGCTTTAGATCCAATTTTCGCAGATAACTTGGTGGCACTGTATAATAACAGAGTAACCAGAATCTTGATTTTCTATGTGGTACATTTTAAAGAATAATATGAACAGAAATTACACACAGTTATTCCCTTGCCTTCCTTTACCGTTTTTGGCTCTCTGTACCTCTGGACGATAAGTCCATCATACTCAATATAATAGTAGATAACTTGCAATATTTGCAGTGGTATTTTACCTGAAAAACGGCATGACTTCTAGAGCTCTCAGCATTAGCATCGGTTGGATGCTGGGTTCTGTTCTTATTTCCGTTCTCTAGCATGTTGAGTAGTTCGCGAGCTGTCTTAATATTGTTGAGGGTGAGCCCAGCCACCATCACACCATACTTGGAGTCTTCTCGGAGTTGCAGGGGGGTCTTTGATGGTTTCAGCAAGTCAAACACATTTTCATTGTACACCTGTGGAAAGATAATAAAATGATTGTGTCATTTGAGGATAATGAAAGGTAACCAATGTACAAATATAGCTTCTGCTTACATAAATAAATAATTACCAACTAGTGGTACCACACTGTGTTTTTATTGTCTTACTATTGGTGGCGTAGCTAGCCCTAAGGAGACCCCATATCAATATTTGTTGTGTGGCCCCCTCAACGTCAGCTGTCAAGTATATAAAAGAAGGTAGTCATAGGCAGCTGCCGAGCTTTTTTTGGGAGTGTTAGTGGGGGCCCCTATACGCTGGGGGCTCCATATAATTGATATGGCTGATATGGCTGATACGGTAGTAGCTATGCCCGTGCTTACTATCTGTATATAATATTATAAATGTGAAAGTTAGTGAGGATGTATGGATGTACTCTTTCACACAAAACTACAGAACGGATATCATGAACTTTCACACACAGGTAGATCATAATTTGGAATAAGATTTTGGGTACTCATCTTCCCGGAATATTAAATTAAAAGAAAAATGAACTTTAACAAGTCTCTAAGATAGTTTTTTTCATTTCATTGGTGGGAACTTGAACCTGTTGGAAATCAAAGAGGTATGTTTATCTCAAATTAGTGTTTTTTTTTTAATCAGGGACATGGGTAAAGGGTACAGTTGAATTCAGTATCATATCACTGGCTTATACTGTGGGGGTAAGAATTTTTTTGGGGCACTTTAAAATTTAATATAAATAAAATAAATGTAAATACTGACCTCAATGTAAGAGACCCCAATATCAAACTCCCTTTCCTTTTCAAAAGAGTTTATAGTATAGAAGAGATGTTCCATAGTCAAGTAGGTGATACCAGGGTGCTCCTTGTTGCCGATCATGGTGAATGTCTTCCCTGCGCCCGTCGCACCGTACACGAACACCGAGCAGTTGTAGCCCTCCATCAACGATGTCAGTATATCCTTCGTAGTCGTCTCGAAAACATCAAAGTTACTCGCGCTTGGCCCACAAACATTGTCAAAAACAAACTTCAGTTCCTTGTTCGCCCGCTTCAAGAAACTTTTGTTCGGCTGCTGCACACCTTGGTAGAAGAACGGCCGAATCTCCTCCTTGGGGTCGAAGACCAACATCTTATCGTCCACCACGTCGACCACAACGCGATTGTTTAGTTCACTCTCTTTTGCATTTAAAGGTCGAACTCTCACTACAACTTTTATATTCGCAGCCATGTTCTGCGTAGATCCGCTCCTAGAAGGCGCAGAACCCACCTTACCCTTGGAAGCAGCCGCAGTCGGGCCCTTGTCAATCCTCACCATCTTCTTAACTTATTCCCACCGATTGCACCAAACAAACACTAAAGTTCTTCAATTAAAAACAAGAATCCGTAGAAATCACTTCATATATTCAGTAGAGCCGTTATTACATTTCAAAAAATAAATAGAATGAAACATAACTTTAGACTTTGATTCAGATTTTGAAACATTTAAAATCCGTTCAAGTCCGTTCCGTAACCGTCAAATATTTGAACTTTTGGCATTTATGACAAGTCAAGCCGTCAAGCAAGCGTCACGCCAACCATAGACACCACCAAACCAAGAATCTTATAGTTGAACTGAATTACAAACTTTGAATGTAATTTGACGTAAGTTAAAAGACGTAACATTGAATGTAATTTTTCGACCAATCACAGGCCGGATTGAGGTTGTCCTTCAGAATTGTAATGTCTCCATACTTACTTAGACCAATTATGTCCTAATTTGATGATCAAATCATATGTTTTTATTCAAAATTGGTTTGGTTTACAAACAATTTATAATGTACAAGGTTCTTCAAAATGTTTTCTATTGATAAATGTATTATTTTCTGGTGGTACGGAAGTTTAATATTGAAATAACACATTTTATTACAAAGTTGATAATGAAATAAAACAATATTATATATTAAGGCATATTTATTTTATTGGAAGTACGCCTCACGTTAAAAATTTTGAACACAATTGAATTATACATATATCCTGGGACTATAGAAAACATGAACACCATAGAAAATGATCATTCAATGTTACGTCATCTGTCTTCAGGTACCTCTTGGAAGTTTGTAATCGAGATAAAATAGAACATCCTTGGGCTCTACCATGGATATATTACTCTATCTGGATCAGAGACTTTGTAGATGTACCTGAAGATCGATGACGTCATATTGGAATACCATTTGACCAATCACAGGCCGAATTGAAGTTGTCCTTCATAATTGTAGGGTGTCCACACTTATTTAGAATTATGTCCTATTTTGATATGGTATTTTTTTAAATGTTATCTATATGTAATTTTTCTGGTGGTAAAAAATATAATATTGAAATAATACATAATATTAAAATTTCTTCAAAATTACCGAATTTCAGCTATTGCATTAAGAGTAAATTGAAAACTAAGGTATTATATTACATAATATAAAATCTCTACTATAATACTTATTATAATTATACTATCCATCTTAGATGTTTTATAACATAAAAAAAAATCAGAATCAAATAATATATTCTGGGACTATAGATAACATGGACACAATATAAAAATGGTCATTCCAATATGACGTCATCGATCGTCAGGACCACTACGAAGTTATGCATCCAGTTAGAGTAATATATCCATGGACACACCATCACAACCATAGATAACAAACATAAATCAAATCAAAATAGTCAACGGGCGCGTTCCTTCCACTAGTTCCACTTGACGTTCACAAAGATCAAAATGACCAATTTGGCGTTCCACAGCTGCACAGTGACCACGGTCGTCATGGTCGCGACGAAATCGTCATTGATGACGCCATTAATTTCGCTCACGCCAAGCTCAAAACGACGCACCTGTACAGTAGCGACAGTAGCGATACAGTGTCGCTACTCGGTACTCTAAAACCCTGTTAGGTAGTAGCATGGAGGGTCTATTCTACCCTCCATAGGTAGTAGGTAGGTACACCACACTGCCGACTGTCGTGGTAATATTGAAGATTTGCGCTTTGTTCAGGGATTTGCCAGCGTTTTCTAGGATAATAAATACCCTATATCTCAAGTATTCTAGATCATTGAAAATCCATTGAAAATTGAAGCGCATTGGCGCCAATCACAGATCTGTGGCGCCAATTCATTCATTGGGACATTGTAGGACATACATGATACATACCTTAAATCGTGTTCGCGTTGTCGTTTATATGATATAGTATAAGTACATATATGATATATTACATCATATATGATGAGATATAAGTATGTAGATATAAAACTCATTCATGTTTCATGTTAATTATGTTGACAGCTATACATATAACATCATTGGTTGACAGAGTCAAAAATTAAATAATTTACATTTAACATCTCAAATTAAGAACGTGCGGTTGGAACGACGCAAATTGTAAATACTAATGACTGATTAATTGTAACAGAATTTAATTGCTTGCTTGTATAGGTACCTCTCACACTGCTCGCAGCTCCACTTTAAAACAAACAAACCTTACCGAAATACTACAGAACAAGGGGTCCTGGGCTCGATTCCCGGGTAGAGCAAACATTTATATATGACATCTTTTCTTATTCGATCGACCAATGAGACAATTGGCTCAGTTATATACAATGACATATAAACATTGTGATTTTTAAAGTGTGTACTTAGTAAACAGTTAGTCACATTATACCCGAATGGGTCCAGCTTGTGGGAGTTGTGCGTATCCAAAGCCCCGTCGGAATGCAAAAGCTCTCGTTGTCCAGATAAGATCGCGGCGGAAATTAACAGGAAATTGTATTTGTTTCTTATACAACGACGACGACGCAATAAACACGTCTCCGCCACGCTGTATAAATAAACGTTAATTTTGTATGGGATAAGCTGGATTAGACAGTTTTGTTTCGGTTATACAAGAGGTAACTCCTTTGTTTCGTGCTTAACGGAACAGTAATTAAGATTTATTTGTAGTTAAGCTCTTGAATTATACAATGCTGTACACGCTGAGTGAGCAGGTATTGACAACGGTACCTGAGACTGCGACTTTTCCAGCGATATAATTTTATTAAGTTCCTCTACTCCCGCGCTCATAAAACGCGGGACTACAAATCGAAATTATTGATGCTAATTTCTAAGTATGTATCGATGCAATCTATCTTTTTGTTTCAACGCCAAAGTTCTTGTTTCTAACTAGTTTTCACCTGCGGCTGAAAAAGGGTTTTACAAAACGAAATCACAAACTTATATAAACATATACATACGTAAAACCAGAATGAGATCTATTCTATTTTTTTACCCTGTAGGTACATGACACGATTATCTGTAACCAAAGTTTCATCTTAATCCATGAAGACAAACATCCTAACTTCTTCACACTTTTAATATTAGGTATAATATTAACAGAATGTACATTTCAAGCGTTATAAAGGTACAGTATCTACAGGTCTAGTACTAGGTACGTTAATAACTACGTATGTACAACGTATGTATACCTGCTAATTTTCAGACTAAATTTCTTATAATTAATTGTTAACCATACCTACAGCAAATTGCTTTAATTAAATCATATTAAGTATAATATAATAGCACGTTCTAAAGGCTATTATATTACTTGCATTGCATACTTGCATAACCTCAACTAGGTAGGTTCTTGTCTATTAACCGAGGAACAAGAACAATATATACACCTGCTCCTCTGATATATTCCCACGGCAATTACACAGGAAATTCTAAATTCCTTTTCTATTTAATTACAGTCCTTATAATACTCTACATAGTCTCTAGTTACGTTCTATAATTTTATTAGATTTTGAAACAAGTGTTGGTCTCATTCGAAAGAATATTTATTTGCAACACGATGCTCGTCGTGCAATATTTAAAAAGACTATTTCATGTCTCATGGGACGCTAATCATCCCCTTTTAGGGCCCCACTTAGCCCTAATAAAATTTGTTGGTGTGTGGCATCCAGTAAACGATTTCAAAACAAAGTTTAGGCTCCTAACACTGTACGCGACCATAGGATTTGCCTTCAGTATATACATTAAGTGCTGCATCACCTGGAGCCTTTCTGCCTTCATACCCATAATACAATTCGCACCCTTCCACATTGGCATTGTCAAAACTTGTTATTTTTTAAAAGATCACAAAAAATGGACCGATCTTATCGGCTACATATCAAGAATTGAATGTGAAGAATTGGCGAAAAAGGACCCCGAAATTAATCGCATTATAGATCGCTACATAAAATATGGCCATCGCCTTACCTATTTCTACTGGATCGTAGGATTTCTATCAAACGTGGGTATATTTAACGATATTTGTCAGAAGATTTTCGTGGAAAAGGACTTAAGTGATGAATACATAACCATGTTTGATGGTTACTCCCCCTTTGAACGGGATCCACCTGGGTATTACTACATCTTTGTAATCCAATTTATCTTTGCTAATATGGTCACTGGGTACGTAATGTCGTGGGATCCTTTGGTCGTTGGTGTGATGATATTTATGGCGAACCAGCTCAAGATATCTGGTATCCATTGTCGGAATGCTATCGATGCAAAGAGTCCAATTAACAGTCACCAGAACATCGTAGCGTGCCATCGATTCCACAGCACACTGGTCAGGTAATTGTTTTTTATGGAAATAGCCGGCAAACGAGCTGACGATCCACCTGATGGTAAGTGGCTATCGTCGCCCATGGACATCAACAACACCAAAGGCATCACTGATGCGTTGCCGGTCAAGAAAGAAAGAAGAAAAAGAAAGAAAGAACTGGCTTTCAAGCCCCCAGCCGGAACACGACGAGTCATTTGGCGGCTGACTCATGCTCAAGGGTGGTAGCTATCCAGGCGAACTCCATGGAGAAATAATAATAGCAATAATGGTATTTAACAATTACAATCAATATTACCAATACAATCTCTCGAGGAGCCATACCACCAGCTAATTCACTTCAATACTTTATTTTAATTTTAAATGTTATCAATATTACCGTATATGATTTTAATTTAATTTAAATGATCGTTCCAGATATCAGGAGACGTTCAACGGTTTGATATCGCCGGTAATGTTCGTGTACCTTGTCGTAATTTCCGTCAATCTCGGCGTCTGTATCATCGAGATGGTTGAGGTAACACGAAAATGCTTTTACTCACAATTTATACAGAAATTTATGTTTTTAGAAGACTGCGAGGGGAAATTTTGTTTGTACCCCAAATTTGAAATATTCTGTGCGTAAGTAGTATTTAAGTAAAGAATAAGTGAAAACAACGGACACCCAGGTACTTAATTATTGAAATTTAGTTGAATTTACCTCTCTATAATTTGCTTGGTTGCTATCAGCGACTGATCAAGAGATTGACCGCCCTAGGCTAATTATGAGGACGCGCCCCCGCCAAAAAAGTAGTGAGTAGAGTAGTAGTGTGCAAATTTTAAGATGGTTCATAAAAGTTTTCAGATCGATCTGCAAGCGAAACTAACGTTGTCCTTTAATCTGCATGACATTCAACCTTAGGGTGGCAAACCATTTTTTAAGCTGATCGTACATACAGGCAAAGTACCTCATTAAAAAAACACGGACACACTAACGCGCTGTCCTACGTGGGCGAATCAACGCGAACGCGAAGCGACGCGGTGCGAAGCGAAAATAACAAACAGTCGAGATGTATTGAAGTGTCCTACGTGACAAAAAGCACGTAGAGGGCGTTGCGGTGCGGCGCGGCTTGAAGCGAACGCGATCAGTTGGTTTGTTATTTTCGCGCGAACTTCAGCGGCGCGGCGTATGTCAATGGCGACTGGCGGTGAAGTGACAATTCGCGTGCATGTAGGACAGAGGCGCCGCTTCGCTCCGCGTCGCACTAAATTCGCATCGGATCGCTTCGCGATGGCATTCGCGTTGAATCGCCCACGTAGGACACGGTGTCACAGAAACGCGCGTATAAGTGAAGATTATTAGAACGAAGTTCCTTATCGCGCTTTGCGAAAGGGGGCTAGACGGAAAAAATTAAGAGGAAAAGTTGTAACGACACTTTTTGTCGTCGTTTATTAATTAAAGCGAGTACTAGGCGACCAGAAGTGTTCGAGGGTGCGACATCAGTGATACTGTACAATCATAGTATGTGGCTGTCTTATTTACTGTTCGGTATTTTGCATAGGCACAACAGGGATATCTATATTGCGATTATGCACATTAAGTTATTATTGCTATTTCTCTTGTCATGCCAATTAATAAGCGGAAGAGCGACAGGGATAGAATAAATCTATCACTGTCGCTCTGACAAGACACTTGTCAGGATTGTTTGGCAATAAAGAATATTAGGAGTTGATTTATCGTTTTTCAGTACAAAATGTATCGAAAATGTTTTTAGCGTTTTCTGACATTTCTAGTGCTCATACCTTAAATGGTCCCATAGATTATTTTGATTCCCATACGAAGTAGGATCGATACGCATAATTTTTTTTTTTTTTTGATTTTAGCACTTTTTTCGCTGACCGTACATTTTCTCAAAAATCTGTGAATGCAGTTCAGAATATCTTAAAAACTTATGGATAGTCTCGTAGGAACGTTTTCCTATAACTATAATGGTTAAGGTACCTGCCCTTACTGACCCGTCTCAAAAATCCACCCTGTATATAGAAAAGACATCTCAAACAAAATGTGTGTTCCACCGCCGGCTTGCCCTCTGTTCTCTTTTCAAAATAGAAGCCTCGTTTGCACACTTGCCATAGAGTAACTTTGTATATGACACTTGCCGAACCAAGACGGCAAGCCTAACACCGTGTTCCCTCGTAGGACACCGCAACTTCCTCTACGTGCTTTTGGTCACGTAGGACACTTCAATACATCTCGACTGTTTGTTATTTTCGCTTCGCGCCGCGTCGCTTTGCGTTCGCGTTGATTCGCCCACGTAGGACAGCGCGTAAGCAAGCTTATTTAGTCCATTAACACGCTAGTGGCTTGCCAAGTTCAAAGGCTCCTTATGATTTTTTCATTAAAAAATGGTGGGAACATTGCTCAATAATTTAATTTAATTCGTTTTAGTTGATTTAAGTTAATATTTTGTTTTCTTACCGATGATAAGTGCAATGCACACCCCCGAACCCGATGTTCGCGGTGTCTATTCTATACGCTAGTAATAATAGTTCAATGGTCCAAACGTGTTAGTGATAAAATCTACTTGACAGAAAATAGAAAAAAATCTAAATTACTTGTCTACTTGATTTCTAAATTTTAACTACTAAATTGTCCGTTTACAACTTTACACGTATTAATTTACTTAAAATTTAGTTAACTACTTAGTACCTACATATAAACCGAACATTATTGCGAGGCGGATTAATCAAAACGCGCACTAGGCACTGAGTGCCTAGCAAGTGGCACTCCGTTGCCAGCTCACCCACTCGCTCGACCACCGATCGATTCGAGTAACAAGTCAGTGTTTGTTTTATGCGCGCTTTTTAAAATTTTAAAATTTATTGTTATAATCAGGGACTCGTCTTTAGGGACTAGACTGTCTCGGTCTAGTTGAAATGTGTAGCCTGTGTAGGGTAGATGCAGTGATGCTAGATTAGTGCATGCGAAGACACGATTTTAGCGCGCCCCCTCGATCCTCGCGCCCTAGGCTGCAGCCTAATTAGCCTAAGGGTTAATCAGGCCCTGGTTGCTATAATAACGGATTTCCTCATCCTCATAGCTGGCTGGTTTGCGTCAATCGTAAACGCTCCAGACTATTAGGAAACGTTAGCGATCAAGCGCTAGTTTCATAAGAGCTACTGCGCTTCAGACTGCCGTCGTTTAGCGGTGGATCTCTGATGTTATCCCCTCGCATTTGTTAGTATCAGCTAGTAATTATATCACAGACCGACGATAGCCATCAGGAATTGCTAGCGATAACATCCAGTAACAGTCGTTGCCTTAGCAGATTTTGAGCAATATGTAAGATCTACTCGTATCAGCTCCGGTCAATCCACATCAGCGTGGAGTACAGCTCACCTCACCTTGCGTATTCCTCAATAAAGTTATTCACTCTGTTAACTCAGCTTAGCAAGACTGTTTCAGCTACAAGATAACGTCGGAGAACTTGTGTCGTACTGCGTGTACGTCCTGGCCTGCCTGGTTCAACTTCTCCTCTTCTACTGGCATAGCAATGAGGTTATGGAAGAGGTCAGTCACGAAACGAATTTCATTTCTGGGGCATTGGGCGAGGGGTCTACCACTCTAGGCGAGGTCTAGGGGCTCTACCTATTTAAAAATCCAAATGATGATCCAGATGATCTTTCTGAATAGTGAACGAAGCAACGACGCTAACGCTGTACTACTTGTATAAGTAGGTACGTCGCGGAAGACTTCGTTTTTAGCCTAGCTAACTAAAATTCTAAAGACCTTGATACCTGGTTTCTTCCTTCTAGAATCAACCATAATTTTCTCCAGTCCTTTTGGAGATATTGGCCACGAGCGTAGCGGTGATGCTATTATCCGGTTATTGGTTAACGGACATATTCGTTTAATTATGATACGACAATTAATTCAGAATTAAACAGTTATACTAATAATATATTTTACAATACAAGTACTTACGATATTTATTTTGTACACCGATTATAGTAAAATCTGTTCAGTCCTCGATGAGTTAAGTTTAAAATCATGTGTATTATTACATATAAACACAAACAAAGGTTAATTTTGTTTTAGAGCACTCTGGTAAGCTACAACACATTCAGGAGTAGCTGGGTGGATGTTAACTTGCAGCTGCAGAAGGAAACTGCCCTTCTGGGGTACTCCGTCAGTAAGAAGTTGGTGTTTCAAGCAGGACCATTCAATGACATGTCCCTGACCACTTTTGTATCGGTATTTTTACAGTACTATTTTTTCTAGGAAGTGACCTAAGTGAAGGAAAAATTACAATTCCGGCCATTAATATATTTTCATGTTGACCTATGAAACACAGAACTATTCCATGCCATTATTTATTGGCGACAACGAATAAAACAACCGAATTCGCTCGATTCATTCGAAATTTTTCAACGATTACCCATCGCCAATTTCCCTGTAACAGACTAGCAGCTTATTATACATATATACATTCTGAGCCTATAGTGAAACAATATATCAAGGTATAATAACAAGTTATTAATGGTTACTCCGTTGCAGATCCTACGTGGGAGCTACAGTTTCTACACGCTATTGAACGAGACTAATTAGACATCTCACGTGCGTCAATACAACATTCGCTGCCTGCACCGCTATTTGCGTAAGGATGATGCATTTGCGTCATCGAAAGCCTCATTACTAGTAAACCTATGTTTAATCTTCTTAATTAATACAAATCTGTTTTAAGTAAATACCGTTTAACTTGAATACTGTGTTCGTATTAACATCTATTCTGTTGCTTAAACTACTTCCTTCATTTATGTTATGTTAACTAGTTTCTTAGCTTGTAAGCTTTCATTTAATTTCAAGGTTTTATTTAACTTATTGTATTCGTTAGTTACTTTACAACTATTGTTGCTATTAAATCAAGCTGAATAAAAACTACTTTACAAGCATGACTCGCCTACGTACTATGATCGGGGTTAACTCCGGACGAAGGAACTCTTTTACGATTAAAGAAATAGCTCGTTCTAAACGTTAGTGGCATGAGTATGTATTCCAATCTTCCAGAAACTTAAATTGGAAATGGCCACTACTTCTACATCGATGTTTCGTTCGATGATTATTGCGTTTATTAAATAGTTGAGCCGGATTAAAATCGTACCAACAATCATTTACAGCGAGTTACATTGGTCTCCCTAAGTTTGATGAAAATCCAAAACCTCAACCATGCATTTCAGTTAGAATTGCCAAAGAGCGCATCCTTTGAATAACGTTATAAAACTTATAACCAAGTTATTTCTACTCGATGCTGAAGATTGAATACGATACAATCAGAGCATCATTTAACTCTCACGAACTCCCAAACTGTTCTTGCCAAGAATCTATTTGAAATCGATTTAAGCTCGAAATTTCTCGTTAATCGATTCTGATTCAGCAAGTTCTCGATTGCAATGAAATTGCAAATTTAGATCCGATTTAATGTCGGTAACGAAAGTAGCGGATATCGTGTTTGTGCGCTCCTTTACGAGTGTCTCTAATCCTAATTTACTTTGATCTAGAAACTTTCAGTTCATTTAGTTGCGGGTAGGAAACAAATCGTCAGATAAATCGACAAGTTAAAAAGAAAATTATTAGATACCTAATAAGAAACTATGGCCGGTTTCTGAGGACCTTTTGACGGGAGTTTATCTATTCAATAACGCTAACGGGTCGATAACTTCCGAAAAAGCGTTTCTGAGCACTGCGATAATCAAAGATATTTTATCATAGATATGTTATGTCCATACATTACGAGGTTCAGTTTTCGATCCGCGATGACATGTCATAATTGTCAAAGCATAACATAGAGTAGTCAGGCAGAAGGGACACTGAATGTAACGAATAGTTAGTACATATTAGGCATAATATTATTTCATTTAACATTTGAAATTATATTACACAACAAAAAACTTAAAGTAAGTAAAAAATACAACAACTCAAACGAAATTGTGTCCGATTTTGATAAGAAAATAATAATAATAAAAAGGGCTACTGTACGCGCTGAAAAGTTTGACCTAAGAGTTAAAAGGCATAATATATATATTTATTTTTATTTTGGTTCCTTTCTCCCAACCCTCGTGTAATAAGTGGCATGAAAATAGTTCTAGTTATCCAGGATTTGACAAAGAAGCTTCAGAATATTAAAAAAAATGCAGGAAAAGAATATTGTGTACACTTATTGCTGATAAAATAGCTCTCCGTCATCAAACCACACGGACATAACATCCATAATTTTAGCCGTATTGGGGTGGGCTTAGAATACTAATCCCAATCCCTCGCGTGGTAGGTGTCGTAAGAAGAGACTTGTGCTCCTCGGAGGAATTATATTATTGACATTTGATTTTAAAAGTAATACCATCACTACCATTATTATTTCTCCGTGAGTTCCGCCTGGATAGCCCACATTCTTGCTTGGGTCAGCCGCCCAAAGACTCGCACCGTGTGCTACGTGGGCGACTCAACGCGAACGCGAAGCGACGCGGCGCGTTAATGTCCATGGGCAATATATAAATAAATATATAAAAAAAACATTGATAATATTAGTAAAGGTACAACGTACACTTGTTATTTACTCACAAACACACTGATACTAAAACTGAAGAAATGGGCTTTTATTTACCGATGCTACCACAGGCACTGCATTTTTTTTCAGACGCGAGTATCCTTTCGTTGTACTATACTTATGTTCTTCTTTAAAATGTACAGAACATATCTTACTACTTTTTGTAGGCATCCAGTTGGCTTCACTGCGTCCTTTTTGAACAATGCTTACCAGTGGCGGCCTTAGGGGGTGGCGAACAGGGCAACCGGGCCTCGCGCTTGCAGGGGCCTCGCGCCATCACCCGAGTTAAAAAAAAACTTTAGACAGCAAAACAAAAATATGATTGTATAACTTTAAGAACGGAATACCATAATATACAGTGAAATAACAATAAAAATACATAACCTTTTGGTTATTTGACTGTTTAAAACTATAAAATAAAATCTTATTATACTCGTACTATTTGGTTTCGCTCCCCAAGCCCCCTTTTCTTTTTAAATTCAATATGCTATTTTACAGTATTTTAGGGTTCCGTACGAAAAAACGAAAAACGGAACTCTTATAGGATCACTCATGCGTCTGGGCGACCACCATTCACAGTCAATTTACTCCGAAACTACTGGACCAAATGAGTTGAAATTTGGTACTCATGTACTTTTTTGTGATTCAAAGATGAAGGTGTAAATTAAACATCTGAATTTTGAAAAAAAAATACGGAATCAAATTTAAACAAAAACTGTTTTGCAAACCGTATCATGTTGTATGTCAAATGAAAGGGATTATTGTAAGGATCTCAAAGGTTTTTTTTATAGTTCTACAATTGATACTTTTAAAATTATTCAAGAAAGAAGGAAAATTAAAGCCAAAAACTGACCATTTCCCCCTTATCTCCGAAACTACTGACGCTAGAATTTTGAGAGAACAGTTCTTTACTTAAATATTACAGGAAAACCTATTAGAAGTCTATAGTCTTAAAAAAAGGCAAAAATAAATAAAATACGATAGAAAAATAATAGTAAATACATAATCAACGTAGGGAACCCTCTCTAAGCGAGTTTAACTCGCACTTGTCAGGTTTATTTTGCACTTCCAGGAGTGAATTTTCTTTTTTCTTGTGTTTATGAATGAATGTTCACTATCGCCAGTTAAGATATTTTTTTTCGCAAATACATAATTTCCCCGCTTGGCTGAACCTACCTTTAAGAGTTTTATGTACATTTTTTTTTATTATTCACCCAATTAATAACATCACAAAAGAAATCAGCTTCAATACGACCTACGTGGGCCCGTGTTTAAATATGTGAAAAATGAAGTTCAGGAAACCTCTAAAAACCCAACACAGGCTAAAAGTGATACATAGCAATATAATAATTACTAAATCCACGAGCGTGCGAGGTTTGAAAAAGCATTTGCACAGGCAGTATTAATATGGCCGAATATCGCGGCATAAGGTACTCGTGGCGTTCGCCCATGCTTGGTCTGCACTTTCCGCTTTCTATCAGGGCATTCATTGTGGTTGGCCACAATAAAAAAAAATTCAAATCAAATCTTAACACACAATTGACATGATGACAGTAAGTTTAAATCACTAAAATTATGTATTTATTTAATGAAACCCTATTATTAGATTACAAAATACGCATTTATCCGTATTATTATGAGCGAGATTAACAATATTTTTGATAAAATAAAACTACAAAATACGGTTAGCCGCCATGTTAACTTAGAGATTTCAGCGAACAAAAAGCCCACAGACTTTTTTAAAAAAGCAGATATTTTGACGTGAGAGTTTTCGATTGAAAATTAGGGTGCTTTTTCGATATTAAGTCAAAATAAGGTGAAAAAAGATATATTTTAAATCAAAAAAATTACAGTATGTTTAGGACATACGAAGGTAAGTTTTCTCCAAATTTCGTGAAATAAAATAAAAATAAAAAACCAAAAACTTGGTTATTAGAATTTTTCACATAAATTTTGAGTTTATGTAAAAAACTGTAAATACAAAAGTTGTGGACCTTTTTATTACCTACAACTTGGCCATTTAACTTTTTTCCATAGCACTTGTAGTTTTGCCGGAAATCGAGATAAACCGTTTTTGACCCTTAATCCCCCCTCCCACCACTTCCCGATCTCAAATCGCCCGTAAATTATTTTTCCTTTAATTTTTGTTATATTCTCTTGCTTTTGCAATGGGTTTCATCCTACTATATATTATTATATTTTTTTTGGTTTCAAAAATTATCGATACTGGTCTACATACTGATAATGACATCTTGTCTATTATTTTCCTGAGGCGTGACGTCACAAGCGACGCCATGAAACTGAAGCGTTTTGGTGTGAATTTTAGACTTATAAAGTGAACTGTATTTATTTTATACTAAACCTTATTGTTTTGCGGAAATATGATATGCGTTGTAATTTTATTAAGTATAATATCTGTGGTGTCAAGGAAAAAGGAGATGAGTCAAAGAATTTGAAAAAATAGATTTTTAAACCTTTTAGTTCAAAACATTAACATGTGTCACGGCAATAAGGAAATGAGTCAATAAATTGTATATTTTAGTTTCACACCCCTACGTACATAAAGGGACTAGTCATAATATCAAAATGTTTAAATAAGTAAAGAGAGTTCAATCGAGTTATCTCAGAATAGTGCCTTTTACCGACAAAAATTCAGTTAAGCATAGTGAGATGAGTCGACACTCGACTCGTACCTATAATACGCGACGATATTTTGCATCAATTGTGACGTGTGCGTGGACTCGTCGTGTGTTGCTCTTTAGAGAAATTGTGTTTAAAATTAGTTTTATTGCATTATAAGTGTTGCTTCACATTAATATGAAAATAATTAATAGACGCCTTGTTAGACACCTTCCGACTGTTCATAAAGGAGTGCAAAACTCCAGTCACCATGTTTCCTGCATTAACTCTTCTTTCAATATCACTCTCACACTTTTCATCTCTTGTAAACTTTGAACCCAGATACACAAACTCATTCACCTGTTCAATTTGTTCATCTTCAATCACGATATTGCAGTCTGTCACTGCCTCATCTCTTTTAAACACCTTCACTTTCGTCTCCTTTACATTCATCTTCATTCCCTTTGTAACAAAACCTCCACTCATAGCAGTTACCATCTTCTGCAACTCCTCGGCCGAAGACGCAAGTAATACTTGGTCATCAGCATAGAGAGAAAACATTTGACGAGTAACTCATTCATTCTCAACCCATTTTCATTATCTTTTAAATCTGTCAAGCAATTGTTCATGAACAGATTAAACAGACACGGTGACGCTACACATCCCTGTCTAACACCTTTTTCGATATTAAACCATTCAGGGTATGCCCCGTTCATCCTTTTATCCATTTATCCGTTGCCTTTTGAACTTTTTGGTTAGCTTTTGTTGCTAACCACGCTTTCTTCTTTTCTTGCACATCCCTTTCTACATCTTTATCCATCCACACATTATAGTTCCTTCTTCCTTTCCTTCTTTTAGCTACCCCGCATACCTCAATAGCAACATTCAAGACCCCTTTCTTAAATGTCTCCAACAAATCTTCAATCACACGTATCACTTCTATGCCTTTAAAACTTTCTTTCAGTTCCTCTACATACTCGTCTTTCTTTTCTTGTAGATTTTCCATTTTACTCTGTCCAAAACACTCGTAGGCTCGGCCCCTCGGTGTCGCCACCGTTTAAAAAGGCCACGCATTCATGACCAGGAAATGGTCTGTGTCGAGGCCTACACCGCGGTATGCCCGAGTGTCTAGCACTTTCATCCTCAGTCTTTCATCCACTATTACAAAATCAATCATACTTCTAGACTCGCCCTCATCTCTTGTATACAAATGGATCTTTTTGTGGTCAAACATTGTGCTGGCCACGCACAGATTCCATTCCAAGCATACTTCAAGCAGGCTTCTCCCATTGTCATTCACTCTCTCGTCCCCAAACGTACTCAGAACTCCTTCATACCCATCACGCTTTACTCCAACCCACCCATTAAAGTCCCCTAATATCACGATCCGTTCATTTTCTCCGCATTTATTCAAGACCCAAAATTCCTCTCTCTCTTTTTGGGCTTGTAATGACCCACCTACGCGCAGATCCGTCGGTGCATAGACCCCAAGGATAAACAAGCGAGTGAGTCCGACTTTAAACCTAATCCAGAGGAGTCTTGAGCTTACACATTCATGCTCCATCACACATTCAACTATTCGAGAGGAAAGAATCACACCAACTCCCTGACAGCCTCAGCTGGTTTGAGGGACTCCCGACCAGTATACCGTTTAGGTACCATGAACCGTGGTGTCCACATCCTTTCCTCTTGGTTTTGTTCATGCACAGAATATCTATGCATCGTTCATCCATCATCTGACATACTTCATCTACCTTACCATCCATTCCTCCTCTTACATTTAACTTAGCAAAGCGGCTCTCCATGGGCCGCTTTTCGCCCCCGCAAGAAACGAGACGTGATGGGTGGCGAAATCGTTAAATCCCCAGAAATGTTACGAAAAACCATTGCCTATAAGCCAGGAAAAGAAAAAAGATCTTAGTATTCTTCATTTGATCGATAGTGATTGCCATAAATTTTATAAGAATTTAGACACCAATTCAAGCAGCCATGATGTGGATCCTGACTTAGAAGAATTGAACGATCTCTAAAATGATTCATTTTGACAGTTTTTCACACGCTTTTTAGGGTTCCGTAGCCGAATGGCAAAAAACGGAACCCTTATGGATTCGTCATGTCTGTCTGTCTGTCTGTCTGTCTGTCCGTCCGTATGTCACAGCCACTTTTTTCCGAAACTATAAGAGCTATACCATTAAAACTTGGTAGGTAGATGTATCCTGTGAACCGCATTAAGATTTTTACACAAAAATAGAAAAAAAGCAATAAATTTTGGGGGTTCCCCATACTTAGAACTGAAACTCAAAAATGTTTTTTTCATCAAACCCATACTACGTGTGGGGTGTATCTATGAATAGGTCTTCAAAAATGATATTGAGGTTTTCTAATATCATTTTTTTCTAAACTGAATAGTTTGCGCGAGAGACACTTCCAAAGTGGTAAAATGTGTGTCCCCCCCCCCTGTAACTTCTAAAATAAGGGAATGATAAAACTAAAAAAAATATATGATGTACATTACCAAGCAAACTTCCAACGAAAATTGGTTTGAATGAGATCTAGTAATTAGTTTTTTTTAATACGTCATAAATCGTAAACCGCAAAAAACATCGATCAAAGTTACAACGAACTACAAGAACTTTTATATTATGTTACTTGCTGCTACGGAACCCTTCATGGGCGAGTCCGACTCGCACTTGGCCGCTTTTCATGTTTACATTTGCAACATTTGCTATGTATTAACGAGATATGTAATTAAATCTCATTTTTTGTTATTTTTTCTCGTTAAGGCAAAATGGGACATGTCAATTATTTTTAATATAAAAGATTATTTTTTATTATTTTTTCAAGTAAAAACCTCTTATCACTAACTATTGTTTAAATAAATACTAAAAGTGCCACTAATAAAATTTAACATTAAGAAAATTACAATTTTGTAATAAAACATATGAGTTGTTTTCTTATTTTGCCCGTAGTGAAAAATTCAATTATGTGACTTATCCCTTTTTTCCTTGACACCACAGATATATTTCCCAACAATATAGAACAGTATTTCAAAATCTGTCATCATGCCCATTTTACTGAACGCACAAAGGCCTCGCAAAGTTTTGCCGCCCTGGGCCTCGCAAGGGCTAAGGCCGCCTCTGATGCTTACCCAACGACTACACATAAGCTCATCACTTGGAATTCTAGGAAAATTAAAAATAATGAAAGATAAAAGGATATTTAACCTTTTTATTTTACGATCAACCTAAAACTTGATATCATAATAAAATTAGCTTAGAGTTTTAAAAATTGGGGATATACATATTCATTACAAAAAGATTTCATTTGGTTCAATTTGCGAAATATCTTAAATTGACTTTTATGCCTAGATTTCACTTCTGCCTTATTAGTCTATGACGAATGGCATGTGCCATATTACATTTAATATTTTAATAAATTTTAAAAGAAATATTATATATTAGTAACAAAATTAAACATAACGTTTTATGTACTTACGTATGGTATGTAACTCCATCATTCTTATTGAATTTGGAGAAATGATTTTTGCAAAATCTCAAAACACAACTCGGCATTTTTGTGACAACTATAGACAGCCTCACTCAAAGGCAGCTATCAACTGTCTACAATGAAATCACTACACTTGACCAGATTCGACTGACTTAATTTCAACGCCCTCTCGGCATATCTACCTCCCTATACATATAACATCATTGGCGATAATACATAAACTCAGCTTAAACTAAGATCAACTTATCTAACCCAAGATGGCCGTTTATAGGTTCCATAACTTTATTTGACGTGTCATTTTAACATTTGGGAGATGAAAAAGCATACGGGCCACCTGATATTAAGTGGTTACGGTCGCCTGTGGACATGAGAAATACCAGAGGAATCGCCAATGCAACGTGTTAAATTAAATACTTATATAAAATTAATGAAATAAATGCAACAATTTTTACTTTTTGCCGTTGACATTCATCAATAAGAATGTATCCATGACAACCCGACCGTCAATCTCACAATTTATTCTTTAGGTACTTCTATCCAAAAAGTATTGTTATGGCAAAGGCTACACTATAATACAATTGATGTATTCCCTTCACCATCTGGCTGCGTCGGCTTGGCTGGCCTGGCTGTAGCTGAAGGGAATCGTCAATATAACGGTGTAGATATAATAAAAATGAATATGAAAATGATAATATATCCCTATGAAACTTGTTATTGTGAAGAGAGCCATCTAGTGGCAGTTTTAGGTACTCGTTATTGAATTCATAGTTATTGAAAGGCCGCTCGCGTGTTCAGAAACCCAGTGACAGTTATCGAATACATAACTTAAGTTTAACTTTATTGATTCAATAGCTGTTGATCATTTAACTGGAGACTTCAGAAACCGGCCAAGGTCAGTTAACGGTAAGAGTAACGAATACGAACTAATAAATAATGCAACCGACAAGAGAAAAGAAAAATTTATAAAAAATTAAAGACAATGCCATAAATCATAATGTTCGTCATAGGTACAAATTAAATTAGCGTACAGATAGTGGGCCTTACGTAAAATAAATGATTATTTGGCATTCCGTGATTGCATATCTCATAAACAAAGCAAACTTGGGCGCCATAACGACAAATTCGACGGTACCTCCGTGTTGAGGAGTAATTCTGTACAGAAACCCAGTCCATACCAGCTGAATTAACATATAAATTGTTTTGAATCCGCCGTCTACATCGCGTTAAATTATTTCGCGAACTTCGCAAATTTACATGGTAATTGCTAAAACTCAAGATTTGTTGTTGAGCCCGCGATTGTGCGGTTAGACAAATCTGAGTGGGATTAACGAGTTAAGAAGTGAATAGGTTAGATGGATCGACCTGATATCTTTGTTTAACACGTTCCGCGGCTTCCCGTCGCTGGATTTTGTTTTGTGTACGGCTCGAATAAATGCCTGGAATTCTCTCTTGATCACCCTTTCATGGCTCATTAGTCAGGGAACATTTGCTGCTTTTACTGTAGGGAGATGAGTGCCATTCTAACAAATCTACTATGAACATTCACTGTAGAAGATCCACAATTGTAAATTTCGATGGAGGTCCGCAGTGCAGTCCTTGAGTTTTTTAGTTTAATGGAAGCTGTTTTGACTATTGGGTAAATAGGTTCAAAGAACATTATTGCACTATGAAATGTATGAACCAATACTGACAATTCCAGTGGATGGGTACCAAGACTACCAAGCGATGAAATGTTCGAAATATACCTACAGTATATCATTATGGCTACACTCCACCACGAAAAGTTCGGTAACTCACAATGAGTAAAGACTGAGCTTAAATTTAAAGATGGAAGAGTACTCTCTAGATCTGATTTAGAAACCGTAAATAAATAACGCTTCACACTCATAGCCCCACACTAGGATTCCCTGTGTCGTGGGTGCCATGGACAACACACTAGACAAGGACATTCACACCCAGACCGAGAACAGAAATTCAGACTCATCATTCAAATTTCCGCCTCGCTGAGAATCTAACCCAGGACCCTCGGTGCGGTGATCCGGCATGGTAACCATTGCGCCACACTTTGGATAAACTAATTTTTGTTAAAGCTAATCATCTTGCATGAATATGCTCATGTCTATTACAAATGGAAGATATTTCACTCCATCAAAGTGACCCAACTCTGAATATTCCTATTCGGCTGAAGTATACCTACTTAAGCACATAATATTCAAAGTTGTTGCCACATAATGTCCGTTATTGCCGTCAACCCAACAACTTTCCTCACTAAATTGTGCGCCTCCACTGCCTTAATAGATTTTGGGTACTCAACGTCAATCTGGATCTAGAAATTTTCACCGCACTGATTCGATCATTTAAGTAGCGTTTCAAGTTAGAAGATATTGGATAGCGAGAGCGATATTTTGATCTAACTCAACAGATTATTGAAAGGTGCTTACAAAAATGATCAACCGTGCTTCTGTGTTCATTATAATGAAATAGATCTGGAGAACACTTCACCACATTGCTTTAGTTCTGATTTTTGGAGGCTTTAGATTAGAATTCCTGCCATAAAAAGTTACTATCTTCCAACAGAATTTATATAGACTTATTTTTGCAATTAGGTACCATGTTTTATCTAACTTCCCACCAGATCGATGTTTTGCCATCCTATATCAGCACCCTAGGGTGAACCTATGAGCGTCAAAAGCAAAAATCTTTTATTAATTCCAACCAATAAATCCTCTCCTAACTCATAATAACTTCCCTTAGGCAATCTTAGCTCTCCACATACTCATATTTCCGCTTAAGTGTACGACTTGTCCCACACACACAACATCGTCTGACTCGATACCCAAATTCAATTTCTGAGGTCCGAAGCACACGTCTTAAACATATTTTCAGGATCAGTTTAATGGTTACTTGGTTTGAGTTAACTTCGTGCGTTCTAAGGTTTATTTGGGCGGGAAATTAGGCTCCATGATTTGCACTAAACATGAAAAATTAAGTCATGATGTTATATTTTTACTTTCATCGCTGCAAGTGCTGAGTCAGTCACTACAGTCTTTAAGAGCACTTGAGGCTTTCATTGATTTGGTTTGTCTGTGAGGGTGCAACTACCTAGCGAGCCTCACGCACACAGCTAATATAAACCGCAATATTCATTTCCGATTAAAAATCTAGAAGGAGACATTCAAAAAAATCTAAGTGAATGTTAATACAAATCCCTTCCACGTAAAACCACATTTTTAGCTGTAAAACCAACTAAATACGTTCAAGGGATTTACAGAATTCGTTGAAATACGTTTTAATTTCGCACTGTATTCGTACAGGTAACTTAATAATACCAATTTTCGAAATAATTGTCCAGTACTTGGTAGAATTTATTAGACTAGGCTCTTGAATGCCCGGATCGCCCGGCTTAAATTAAATTTTGGACGAGACTTTCGACAGCCGCGATGACATTTGACGACGGTCCAACCTGGCTTCGTTTTGGAAACCCACGATTTGGAAACACTCGTTATTGCCTAATTATAACCCCTTCTATTGTACGAGCGTCTTATTTGTTAACAGTGGGTAAGCATTGATAATTCCTAAATTGTGGTAAGCAGGAAGTTGAATTGGAAGGATCCTGAACGCACGAAAATATCTTGA